>CM062809.1:861644359-863065051 GCA_031772625.1 Pinus tabuliformis
GAATATCTCTTAAGATTTGTTTAAATGCATCATGCCATCTTAAAGGAAAGAAAAACAAAAGATCTTTTGCATCATATTAGTTAGCGTTTATTGTTATTTGTTGCTATTAAAAAGAAAAAGAAAAAATTTTCATTTCTTGTTATTAGCTGCATTAGGATCTTTGCTGTTTGCTGAGTGATCATTTCGTTTGTGTAAAGATCTCAACCTTCCTGTAGATAGAATTCATTGAATGAAATGATATAGTTTTGGCATGTAGTTCGCATTTAAGAAGTTTTTGAGATATCACATACGGTAGGACCAAAAAACCAAAACATAATTGAAGATAAACTTTAAAATAAACTCAATGAACATAACAACGCATTGGAATCTAATGCAAACATTCTAGAGGTCTAGGTTAGAGACGTGTTCCGGCGTCTTTAAACCTGGTAGATTATCGTCGAGTGGTTGGGTGATTCCTCCACGGTGAAACGATAGGTGCCAATACGGACTGTGCTCCCACGTACCGTCGCGTATATATTGGGGGACCCCTATAGGATTAAAACCTTTTATCCATAGGAAGCTGAGTCTGCCGCCTTACAAGCCGTAATGCACTGAACACAGCATTCGGGAAGATTGACTGCAGTACGGGAAGTCCTTGGTTTTCATCTGATTGCCGAGGTGTATAAGCAGTTTTACGGATTGTTTGGTAAACCTCTTGCCTAGTTTTCCAGAGCAGTCACTTTTGATCCTTTTCGGACTCTCTAAAAGAAAAGGTGCCTGTGAGCTTCTTGTCACTTCATGCTCATTAAATATTCGAAGGAGACTAGAGTCATCTTTTGTCCTTTTCACGACTCTTAAAATATGAAAAGGTCAAGTTCAGTGTCTTAAAATTTATTGGCCACGATAACATTTACCCAATTAGATTTTGTTTGTGTTAGCTTGAGTAGGATTCTTTCTCGCTCAATGGCATCCTTCCCTGAGTCCACCGGCCAAGGTGTTCCCCCTAATGGAAACCCTAGTCCATTTCCTTCTGTTGGAAATGTCGGTGTTCAGTATATCGCAACTTTGTCTTTGCCTGGGTTAACCATCGGTTTGCCCGTATGGTTGTTTTCAAACTCGGTGGTCTCGAGTGTGATAACTCCTATTCCACCACCACCTCCTCCACCCGAACAACATCATGTTGATTCCAAGGTGGACCCCTCCCCTTCTTCGCCTATTGCTGCGTCCTCATCTTCTACTTCGCCTGGTGAAACTTTGGATTTAAGTAACCAAGTGGCTAAGAAGAAGAAGAAGAAGACCAAAAAGAAGAAGTCTCCTAAGGGAAAGGTCACATCTACCCCGAGTATACCTCAAGTAGAGCCACCTTCTGCTCCTCCGCGGAAGGCTAAGTTTCCTTGTCAATTATGCAAGAAGGACCATTTTCTTACTGATTGTCCTGGTATTCCCAGGGTCCTAGATATATGGTCCTGTGACCCGACTCGCCCCTCGTCGTCGCAGATTGACAATTCCTTATCAGCTGGTAAGGGAAAAGGGAAGGTTCGTTTCCCTTGTCGACTTTGTGAAGGTAATCATCTCCTTCGCCTTTGTCCACTTATGGATGAAGCCTCCCGTCTTTTGGAAAGTCTGTCAGCTCCCTTACCTCAACTACCCGCTGGATATCAGCGTCTTTTTGCAACTGCAGATCATCTCTCCGCTAACCAAGAAATCAAGCATGATTCCTCTTTGGTCCAGCCTTCTCTTCCCGAACCTGGCTGTACTCAGCCTGTTCCAGACCAGTCCCTGGTCAGAAAGAGTGTTGATTTACGTTCATCGTCTATGCACCACTTTGTTACGGGAGTGTTTATCATCAAGGATAAACCATCTGAATCCAAACCAGACGAAAGTCCAAAGGTCCAGATGACATTTGACCCGGTCTTTCAAGAGGTCCAGATGACAGTTGACCCGGTTTTTCCTTCAGAAGTTCCATCCTCAGATGATATTATCGCTGTAAAGAATGAAGACCACACCGTCCAAATTTTATTCATAAACACAGACTCTAATGATCAAGTGAGAATCCCTCTCGTTCCTTCGCAGCAGGAAGGAAGTTCATCAGAGTCATATCCGGCCGTTTATCCGGTCCCACCTCCAAGCAACCTAGTTGTTTCCTTCAATTGGGATCAACTAGGCAATCCTCGGTTACCAGCTTCCATACCATTTCGAATTATAGTCCAAGTCTACCGAATGATTATGGCCGGTACCATTATTGATGAGGGATCTCCTGTGAGCATCCTTTCTTCAACAGCTTGGGAAGCACTTGGTTCGCCACTGCTTCTGCCTGAGATGAGAAACCTTACAGGTTTTCATCGAGAAACCAGTCGACCTTTAGGAATTCTTCCCAATCTACCTATCACATTAGAAGGGAAGACCGTTCAAATGGGCGTCATGGTAGTCCAAGGTCCGTTAGATTACAATTTACTCCTTGGGCGAGACTATATTTATCGCATACGTGCAATTGTGTCCTCACTCTTCAGAGTGATGTGTTTTCCGCACGAAGGAAGGACGATCAAGATCGTAGACCAACTTTCGTTCCCCGGTTCACACTTCACATATAGTCATCTACCATTCCTAAATGGTCTTATTTCCACAGGAAATGCCTCAACATCCAGTCCGTCATCCTGATGACGGCAGCTGACCCGGGCGCGTGACTGAAGCCCGGGGGGCATGCATCCTCCTTTTCAAAATCGAGTCTTTCCAAGTGAACCTTCATTCCATCCACTCCGTGAATGCCATGAAGCTTGGGGGGCATGTACCTCGATTTGCATTATCATGCTGGGGGCATGCAAATTTATAGCAAGCATAGTTTTTCGTTTCAAGCTTGTGTAAACATGAAACCGAATCCAAGCAAAGTTCTCCATGGTTCAAGCTTGTGTAAAAATGAACCCATACCTGATTCACATCTTGTGATTGCCGCCTATCCGCTAAATTTTGTTAGATGAGCCTTGGTTGTTTTCATTCCATCGCCACCATCTCTTTGGCCGATCATACGCTTTCACTTGGTTGTTTTTCCTTTCCTGAGGAACCGCAACGATGAGTGGTTTTATTAGCCAGCCTCTTAACCATTACATGTTTTGAGTATTTCCACCATTATCGGAACCAGTTGCTACCTTTTATACCACTCGTTCCCACAGGACGAGTCGCCTTTACGCTCTTTTCTGACTCGTAAAATATGAAAAGATTGCCGAGTATTTTTTCCTTTTTGACTCGTTAAAGAGAATAAAAATGAAGGTCCGCTTTTAGCTCTTTTCTGACCATTTAAAGAAGAAAAGATTGCCGAGTCGCTCCTCTTGACTCGTTAAACGTTAATAAGGGGCGGTCGTTTTAAGTTCTTTTTGTCGACCGTTAAAACATAAAAAGATTACCGGGTTTTGTCGTTTCAAACTCGTTAATGGTCATGAAACGACGTGATTTTGATCACTTTTTTACTTTTTCAGGTCGAAATCACTATTTATGAAAAGTACTCCTCGATCGTAATGGTCGGGCGGTTCTTTCGGGCATTATTTTATGCTTTTTCGGGCCTGAGAGACACAACTTTATGAAAAAGGACACCCCTGGAGTTTCCTTTTCTGCTGTCTTTTCAAACTCTCTAAACATGAAAAGACGCCGAGTTCTTCCTTTGTCAGACTCGTTAAAACCTGATGACATCGGATTTTGTCGAAATGACGTACCACAAGCATATGCTATCCCCATCAAGCTTGTTAAAAATAATTGGGGTACTCGCCAGAAATGGCGGGGGAAAAAAGGAACCATAATTACCGTCGTGTCGACAGTATGTCGCTCTTGAACATGGCACTTCTCTACTTTCATGTCCAGGGTGGGGATATCTCATCTCATATTTTTCACTTGCTTCCATGGACTTGGGTACCCTATTTGACCTCTCATCTACTCATTGCCTCGTCATCATGACCTTTGATCCATTGATGTCAAATACTGCCAATTCCACTATCGTGCCGCCGATATGTTCAAGAGAAGTTGACCTCTGAAAAGAAACAACCTCCATCTGATAGTTCACATGATCTTGATTCACAACATTATCTCTCTGTCTCGTGTCGATGATGTGGGAAACATTATGGCCCACCTTCGATCAAGGTCACTTCCTGTCGACTTCAGCTCATTATCCAGGAAGCTGATCTAGAGACTCCCTTGCGGTGCCTTGGAGCCTGCATGCCTCAATGGCAGGTTCTTCGTGTTCGACGTGAGGTTTTCATCATTGGCCTCCGATCGAATGATTCTATGGGTGTTCGACGCCAGCGCATTAATTCGCACGCCGTAGATTGTACCTATAATACCTTGAGGGCCATTGTCATTATTGGTGGTACCTCTCGCGTCTGTTAACAGTTTCCACTATTGACTGGTAATCAGATGATGTTCATGCATGTTCGACTTCAGCTCATATATTCGCATGCTTGAACTTGTACTCTTGTTCGGGTTGAGATGGAGTGCAAGACCCTGGATTGTGTCTGTTGTAATCCAGGCATGATTCTTGATACATGACTCATTCACTGGATGGCTGCGACCATGCATGAGTCTATTCATTGATCCTAACCAGATGGCTGCGTCCATACTATGGATCTAGATTATTTATGTACTCTCTTATGGATGGCTGCGACCATACCACGTGCAACATGTAATTGAACTATCAGTTGTGTCTCTCAATGCAGATCCTCGGCGGCAGCTATATGTGTTCTTGTGTGTTCCTATAAAGCATTTCACCCCTCTCTCTCCCTCTCGGACTTCATGCTTTAGGGGGCATCTGTTACACAGTAATTTGTCACCATTGGTCACCGTCCCTATTGCCCTGTTTCCATACATTGGAGGACGCATTCCAGGACCTGTGAGCAGTGACATAACCCAAAAACACTTGCATTATGTTCCCCTGAGTATGTACTTCATGTTCCCTGAAGACACCTTCTGCAAATTCTCCCTGAAAAGTACTCTTTTTCCATTGGCGCAGGTCCACAGTATCTTACCCGCGCCAATCACTGAGATCCTCAAAAGAGGGCGCGACCATTGGCGCTCTATCACAGAACAACACCCGCGCCAGCCCAGTTTGGTAATGATTTTTAACAAACGCACGCCCATCTGTTTTTTCCCTTCAGATCACGAAGTCTTTTGAGGGTAAAATCCATCTGATAGAGGTCGAGAGTCATCATCTATCCTTGACATCTATCCACAGTGGCTTTTCAGAGATAATGCCAATCCACAATGGGTGTCCTGGTTCATCGAATCTTTCTCCCTTCTCCATCTATAAATATCTGTCCTCATGCATTAGACAAGCTAGTTTTTGGAGGAATGCTAGTTGTGATTACGCTTGTCGTGAGTGATAGTGAAGCATAGAGAGGTTATGATACCGGAGAGGAGGTACATTGCAAGACACATATAGTTGCTCGCCCAGCCAGAGGAGAGGTTCAACGTCAGAACCTTGGTTGTAACATTTCCTGTCTATTATTCATTAATGAACGACTGCTATTATAGTTCCAATCTCATTGTCTATTATAGTGATGTTTGATTTATTTCCTTTCTGACTGAAATATAGTTGTGCCTTGGTGGATTTTATGCTTGTATTTGTTTCTTCCTTTGCATGTGCAGGTGTCCGTTTGCAAGGATCGCAAGGATTGTGACCTGCCGGAGCGAGGGAGCGGGAATACCAACTCTGCCTCGACTATAGCATTGGATTCCAGGTTGGTCTTCTTAATTCACCTTTAATGTACAACTAGGAACTTGCGTGGCAGCGTGGATTGATTGTGGCTAGTTCTGTTTTAGGCTAGTGGGATCGCCTCTGTCCGCAGAGGGGATTTACCTATCCAACAAAAGGTATGTGATCTCTCCTCTTTAGGCTTAACTAGGAAGTCTTGATTTCACCAGCATTTACCCTAAAAAATGTTCAGCTTCTAACCTCTCCAGCAACCAGCCCAATGCCTGTATTTATAGTGCAATGGAGGGAGGTTACTAGGTCCTCCTTCAAAGGGATAAAGCCCTCCTTCAAAGGGATAGCTCCTCTCATCAAGGGATTAGCTCCTTCTCTTTTGGGATGCATGAACCACCTCAGAGCGAACAATCCACGTCAAAATTCCTTCTAGAAACCTCTAGAATTAACCCAAAGTGAGTATTTTAAGATAAAACTTGCGCCTTTTGACTTTCACAGGGGTCTGCACCTACACCGTTAGGGACAGAGCGGGCAGGTCCGCAGTTTTTGTACACAAAAGGTGCGGGACCGCAGGTGACCATGAGAGAAAGTGCGGAACCAGAGTTACATTGATTTTTAATGTCTTTCTCTCATTTCTAAAGCTTGATTTGGAGAGCTGAGGTCTGAGACTTGCTTAGGAGGACAGTACAAGTGATGATAGACCCATACTGACTACAAATAATCATGATGACGATACTTTTCTGTAACAGATTGCCCCCTAAAGTACGAAGTCTGTAGTAGATGAGGATTTGTTATCATTTAGGAAGAGGAGAACCCGGTTGGAACATGTAAAAACATTCAATGCAAGATATATATATGAGATCATATCATCGCTGAGGTAGGCATTCCCATACTCAGATAAAAACTGACTAGAAAAACTAACTACTGCTCTGATACAGGAATGATCTTGTAAAACATCACAAGTATAGACTCATGTGGACACAGTATGGATGCAGCCATCTGTTTATGAATAGTCCATTATATAATGAATACAAAATTCCTCGCAGCCTGGATTGTGGAAACTAGATCCAGGGTCTTCATTTCTACTTCTTGAAACAGTACGATTCTATCCATGCGAATGAATGTGTTGATGTCGAACATGGTAGAAACCACTTGATTACCAGTCAATGATGTAAACTGTTAACAAGTGTGAGAGAAACCACCAGTAATGTCAATGGCTCTCAAAGTACCCAGTACAGTCCATGAGATGCGAATAGATGTGTTGATGTCGAGCATGTCACGGAATCCTTTGATCGAAAGTCAATGATGTAAATTGTCGTCAAAGGCGAGAAATCTGCCATTGATGCATACAGATCTCAAGGTACTGAAAATTCCTAGATCATATTTCTAGATAATGAGTTGATGTCGATAGAAAGCGATCCGTCATAGGCAAGCCCACAACACGAAATCATAGATCAAGTTGAAGAAATTTAGTTGCAAAGACTGACTCAGGGATGGTCAAGATGGATGACAGATATTGTGCAGATGAATGGCTTATTGGTGACCCAAAGTTAATACCCAGAAACCGGCTGAAGACTTCCAATGTGGTTCGATCAACTGTTAGGCAAAGGATTTCCCAACCCAGGTGAATAAAAGTGTCGTGTTCAAGAGTGGTTACAAAGTATGACAAACAAGCTCATTTTTCTCTCTTTTCCCCCACCATTTCTGGCAAGTACCTCTTTATTTTTGACAAGCTTGAGGAGGATAACATTTGCTTGATTATAAGCTCATCCTTCGGATGAGTCCAACTTAGTTTAAATTCGAACCCTAAGAAGGAGTGGTTCATTCCTGTTTGTAATTGAACAGGTCCTTTACTGTGAAATTTTAACGAGTCCAGTATAGGAGAAACTCGGCGTTTTTCAATTTTAGAGAGTCTGAAAAAACTTAAGAAGACTCCAGGGTTGACCTTTTTCGTACATTTGTGTCTCCCAAGCCCGAAAAAGTATAAAATAATACTTGAGAGAACCGCTTGATCTTTTACGACCAAGGATTACTTTTCGTCATTAGTTCCTTTGACCCGAAAAAGTAAAAAAGCGATCAATGACACATCGTTTTATAACCAATATCGAATTTGAAACGAAAAAAACCAGGCAATCTTTTCATGTTTTTACGGTCGGAAAAGAGCTGTAAGTGGACCGTCTTTTAATTCTGTTTAACGAGTTTAAAAGAAACACTCGGCAATATTTTCATGTTTTAGGAGTCAGAAAAGAGCTTAAAGATGACTCTACATGTTTTTCTGTTGAAAATGCTAGATTTCGCCTGAATAATCCTTGATTCTGCACAAAAACGCAAACATTACTCATACCTGTTTGAAATGGATAAAAATGTCGCAAAATACCTTTTTAAAGTGAAACATAAACAAATTTGCGATTTATTTACTCAAAAATCTTATAAAAAGGGCCTTTGCCAATTCATTTTTACCGTTTGAATTTGGGTGAGAAAAATAGTGCTTTTGGCTAGAAAACTTCCCGTGAAGATTTCGGAAAATCCAACCATTGGAATCGAGCGCCGTCTTCTCCAGGTAATCCACATCATCCTACTCTTCATTTTCAACTATTTAGTTTTTTGTTTTAGTCCTTCATTTCATTTTTTGGGAGGGTTTTTAGGCGCAAAACCCGTGCGCGGGGGCCCGCAGGTTTACCATTGCGGGCCTGCGGACCCCGACTTTTTCTCCATTGGGAAAAAACTCGGGGTTCGCACCTTCCATGTAGACAAAGTGAGGACCCCCGCACTGTGTCTAACCTGGAGGGTGCGTACCCCGTCGCAAGGGTTTTGAACCCAAAAATTCTCAAAAATGGACCAAGCAAAATATTTCCTAGCAATTTAATTAATATTTATGCTTGATTCAGAGAGCACATCATGCTAGATTGGCGTGAACGAGAGCACGAGGACGTGGATGCTGCCGCATGGAATCATCAGCCTTCTCTTGATGCTTTGAGGGCGTGTGGACTGTATAAATTCTGGGCCATTCCTGGCATGAGGGCTCAGGTGGATTTCTTACAGTGGCTGGTTGACAGATGGAGCATACAGGACTAGTGTTTCTTCATTGGTGGCCACCAGCTCGAAATCGAGCCGGTAGACATATATTTCTTGACTGGTTTTCCCAAGAGAGGCGAAGACTTGACTCTGCACGGTACTAGGCCAGGTGGCCAGTCTGTCGATAGCGTCCGGCTAGAGTACTACAACAGCCAGGCTAGAGACAAAGGGATAGACATAAAGACGATATCCCGTCCTGAACTTATGGTGATTGCGTTTACCGTCACCAGACTTTGCGGAGCTGCTGCATTACATATTGCCACCGAATCCCAGATGCGTATGGCAGTTGATTTCTCCCAAGGCACCATCTTCAACTGGTGCGATGTCGTGTTGGCCAATGTGAAAGGCCAACTGACCAGGGCCAAGAACAGACAACTAAAGACCTTTGGTTATGGGGCTTTGGTCGTGAGTTTTGGCCTGGAGAGGGTTCCTATGCTGATCCCACAGCACCTTACTGTTGGAGCTGGGCATCCTCGAGAGCCCAAACTGATGCGATGGGTCGCAGTCATGGCCCGTCACCCGGACGAGAGGACAGAGGTTGCTCGCTTCAAACCTGAGTATTTCTAATGGCTAGAAAACCAGGTCTTTTCCATTCAGGACTTTCCTTATGCTGGGATAGATCTTCGTGGTGACCCAGACATGGTTCTTCCACCAGGAGAGCAGCGGGATGAGTCAGGTAAAATCCTTTTCAACATTTTCCTATTTTAATTTTTATTTATTTTTCCATCGTCTCAAAACTGATAGTAAAAATTTTAAAATGCAGATGTGGGTCCACAGCGACCAGCCGCTCTCCGGCCTTTTGAGAGAAAACAACCAGTTGCACCCGCGCCAGCCCCACAGGACGAGTCAGCAGAGGTTTTGGCCGAGTTGGAGGGTCATCTCGAGCGCTTGACAGGAGATATTCCTGAGACCACTATAAACGACATTCCTCGTCGACTTCAGCGCTATGTGATTGGAGTCCCGGGACCTTTTAGGAGGTTCCTTTGCAAGGTGGCCCGTGCAGTGGTTTCTTATAGAGATCATCACCAGTGATAGGATGATCGCCTATTGTGGGCACATGTGACATTTTTGTTTTTTGTACTTATCATTTTTGCCGATCATAACGTTTTTTTCAACCTATGATCGAAGACGATGTATTTTTTGACACACTCCTATATATATATATATCACTATTACCGGCTTTATCTTGTTAATCATGTTATGGAATGATTTTAAATTTGCATGTATGATTATTGCAAATGTCTATTTAACATTCGAGAAGCAATTGCATCTGCTAATGTATTTAAAGACCTTGGAATATGTTGATATTCAATGTAATCAAATTCACGTTCCAAGAGACGCACTCTCAAAAATAATCTTAATAACACTGGATTTCTAATGGCATACACTCTATTAAGTTGTAATACAACGAGTTCAGAATCTAACCTCACTATCAAACTCCGAATCCCAAATGAAATAGATTCAGACAATAACTCAATCACTGCACTGTGCTCGGCAATGTTGTTCGTTTTTTGACCGAGGCTTGCCCCATGCATAGATACTAACTCGTCAGAGGGCGAATAGATAACCCAAGCTGTGGAAGAGATGTTCCGTGTATTACGACAAGCACCATCAGCGAAACCAATGTATGTTTGGAGAGGCATCGACATCTGCAATATCAAGAGTAAAACCAAGATAAGCAGGAAAAATGACGAAAGACACTCTCTAAGCTAAGCACATTGTTTAAACTAAAACACACCAGCTAGAAAGAAAAACTATTCTAACTAAAAATCTCCATACCCATTCTTTTAAGCATAATACCTCTTTAAGTAAAGGCCATTTCTGGGTTTACCCAAAGAGTCCCCATCAAATTCTACCAATTCATAAGCCCCTTTGGCTAGTTTTCGCTTGACAATATAGGGACCATGCCACATAGGAACGAATTTTCCAGCGCCTAATTTATCATTAGCTTGATCATATACTAATACTAGATCTCCTTCCGAAAAATTTCGAGGGGTCACATTTCGATCATACTGAGCTTTCATTCGTTTTACGTGAGTCTCGATTGTCAATGCAGCATCACGTCGATTCTCATCTAATTGAGCTAAGTATAACAAACGCTTTTCCTCTTCGGAAGTGGATGGAAGTAACTCGATGGCCATTTGCAGTGACGGGATTTCGCATTCAATGGGTAACACGGCTTCCAAACCACAGACTAGTTGGAAAGGAGTGAACCCTGTTGATGTTTTTACTGAAGTTCGGTACGCCCAAAGCGCTGAAAATAGCATGTTGTGCCAATTCGACCGATGAATCCCAATGATTCGTCGGATCATGATAACTAAAACTTTGTTGATGGATTCAACCAGACCATTCGCTTGTGGATTATAAGGGGTTGAACTATCGTGACGTAAACCAAGCTGGCCTGTAAGTTCGGTCATCATAACATTTCGAAAATGACGCCCATGATCAGTGATTATCGCTTGCGGGACACCAAACCTAGCAATTATATGATTGAACACGAAAATTGCAGCTGTCTTGCCATCTGCCTCGAATGTAGGCATCGCCTCGGCCCACTTAGTAAAATAATCTACTGCAAGGATGATATACGCATGCCCACTGGCCGAGCAAGGTTTACATGTAATAAAATCGATACCCCATTTGGAAAAAGGACCAACGACAATTATAGGGTGGAGAGGAGCAGGTGGAGTGTGCATCTTACGATCAAAAATCTGGCAGTTGTGGCATTTTCGGACCGCCGTAATACAATCTTTAAATAAAGACGGCCAGAAGTAGCCAGCGCGCAATATCTTTTGGGCTGTGGCAAACCCAGACATATGACCACCACACGCTCCAGAGTGATAGTCATTTAGAACCCTTTCAGCTTCCTTGTGAGTTAAGCAACGTCAAAAAATAGAGTCCGCCCCACGGTGATAAAGAGTATCTCTAATAATCCTGAATTTTTGGGACTGGAATCGAATTTTACAACGTTCTGACCTTGAAATTTCTCGCCGAAAGGATTGGGTCTGGAGATAAACAATGATATCCCCATACCACGGATCTAAAGTGCTGATTAGAAACAAGGATTCGTCCGTAATGGGTTCCTCCGCCACAGTTTCTGTGTCAGCACGCGGGAAGTCACACATTAATTCCACAAAAACTAAAGATTTCTTAGACTTAGATTTCTCAAACTCCAAGTCGAAGAAGATCTTGAGTGATTACTCTTTCTACCCAAGACCACTAAAAGATGGAGAAACAAACCCCGATGTCGGAGTAGCAGCAAATTCACTTTCAGGCTCAGATATTTCGGGTTCTTCACCTATATCGCTAGTAGATGAAAAGCTACTAGCGATTTCGGAGACAGACACTGACTGTGGATTATATTCTGCTACTGGCGTTTTAAAATCTGGATGTACTACCAAAGAAGATTCTCCTTCTTCCGGTGACCCAACTCTACTGTCTCTAGGAGTTACGAGGACTTTTAAGCCTTCAAGTTGGCTTGGTACTTCCTCAGGAGGTTGGCCCCGAAGTCTACGGGACTTCCTCAGTAACTCAGCCACGTTTATAATCTTAGGAGACTGGCCCCGAAGTCTACGAGACTGTCTTGGTAATTCAGCCACAGTTAAAGAATTTTAACTACTTCACACGCAAACAAAGTAAAATCTCAAAGAAAAGCACCTAAAGTCTCTAAAGAACCAAACAAAATTGAATCACACGCCTAAAGAATCTAGGAGATCAAACACACACAAACAGTAACTTTCAGGACCGAAAACACTAGTTGGTGATGAAATCCAACGTCGCAGAGTTCAATATAGAAATGGTGGTTGGAACAGTTACCCCAGCAATCTGCTTAATGAATAGATTGGCACAAGTTCCTCCACTTAACCGTCTCGAGTGAAGTGAACCCCCCAGAAAATCCAAGTGAGTCTAGCCGACGTCTGCTCCAGGTACAGTGGGATCTTCCCACCACTGTCACCTTAGGAAGAGTCCTAAAGAATATGGCCACTAAGGTTACCAACTGAGACAAATACACCTGGGGTAACAGTCTACGATCTGATACGCACGCAAGGGCAGAGTAGCAAGCTCAATCCCCTTGAAGGCTCCTTGACATAATCCAAGGTTTACCAACAAGTGACCCCAGGCTCCTCAACAATGGTTAATCTGAGGTTTACCGTTTGTAATACGTGAATATCTAGCGTCGTTCCCAATGAGGAAGGATTGATTCCCACACTGGTTCAGACACGATCTCGTGCTTCTCCTTTAAGAGGAGCTTTCCCAGAGCATAAATGCAACAATTGGATTTCTTCCCTACCACAAGATACAACTACTTGTTTGTTTTTACTGTCTTGGAGAGTTAATTACTCTCCTACTCCAAGACACTAGCCTAAGCTAAGTTGGTGTATCAGAACCCTAGAAATAAAAATGTTACTAGGTGAATTTTACTTTAAGCGTTAATTTTAGTGGTTTTTGTTTAAGTCCAAAGGTGCGGAGATGAAACTCGTGGTATGAAGACTCGACTCAAAATCACTAAATATGCACCTAAGATGATCCAAACAATCCTTTTTCTCTTCGATGAACTTCTAATCTAAGAAAGAGTTTGAGAATGCAAATACTTTGTAAACACAAATCTTTCTCAATTAAACAAATTAAAAGAAGAGCCTTTCCTTTCCAAAGCACTCAAAACGAGACAACTAATTATTTCACAAAAATTTCCCTTTTCGTTTCAAAGCACTCAATCACTACAAAAAACAAACTTTTTCAAAAGACATTATTTTTTTTATATATTTTGTAATTAAAACACTCAAAACTAATAAAAATAACTAACTTTGAGAGCTACAAACTATAAAAACCTATTTGAAGTCAAAGCCTACTAAAAGTCTTTTTAGAGGATGTTTTACTCAGCTAGATGTAAGCTAAGGACTAATTCATGCAGAATCACAAATCAGTCAAGAACAACCAATTTTGTTTTTTTTTTTTTTTTAAATGAAAATCCAAACTCTCAAACACAAGCTTTTCGAAGTTTTGAAATGAGAAAATACAAAGCAGATTCCTCAACAAGGGGAGATTTCATACATGGTCAGACTCATAAGAAGGCTGGTAGACACTAAGGTAATCTAAAGTCCCTACAACTTCTAAGCTCAGAGCCACTACACAACCAAAATGAAAAACAAACCCAACAAGCAAAACTCCTAGGAATTTCACCTAAAACCCTAACACTAACAAAATCAATCCAAGGAAAGCTTCTGACAAGTTATATGCAGGTCTGGACAATGGATAACAATTTCTAAAGACAAACTAAGTTGACTGACAGAGGAAATTTTAGGGTTTTCAAAATTTTGACAGGGTCCGCAGGCCCACAGTTGGCACAGGTGCAGTCCCGCTCTGTGCTAAAAGCCAAGCTGCGGGTAAGTACGCACTGTGTCAAACGGCTAGGGTGCGGTCCTCTCCCAAAGCTATGAAAAACAAAAAATAACCCTAGATCTACAAACTCTACCCAATTTTACACACAACAAGCCAAAAACAGAAACAAAAATAGAGTTTCTCAGGTCAAAGTAAAAACAAGGAAAACAATCAAGTCCCCAGTGGAGTTGCCATTCTGTTACACGGAATAAGTAGATCTTGCGGACAAGATAGACCTTCCTAGAATCTAAAGAAGACCTAATGACAAGCAAACCAACCAAACACTATCTTTCTCTAAATATGCTTTGATAGACAATAGCAAACAAGTGTTTTTAGGGCCTACCTTAGGTCCAACGCTAGCTTGTGGATGCCTTCGCTCCTTCGATCCAAATGAGCTCCTTTTCGCGAATCTGCAAACACAAACAAGGCAAACAAATTAAATAGCACCTAAAAAGCCAATTGCATAAAACATATTTAACATGAAAGTCAAGGAGTCCATGAAACAAATAACATAAGATACTTGTTGAGAAAAATGAGTTTGATTGTATTAATTCAAAAGAAGAAGAACCTTACAACCTTTGCCTTGACGCTGTACAAGCTCCTCCCAGGGTCCAGCAAGAAGTCTCCTCTACTTTGACAAGTTTCACTCACTCTCCAATGAAACCAAAAAGGTATGTGATCTCTCCTCTTTAGGCTTAACTAGGAAGTCTTGATTTCACCAGCATTTACCCTAAAAAATGTTCAGCTTCTAACCTCTCTAGCAACCAGCCCAATGCCTGTATTTATAGTGCAATGGAGGGAGGTTACTAGGTCCTCCTTCAAAGGGATAAAGCCCTCCTTCAAAGGGATAGCTCCTCTCATCAAGGGATTAGCTTCTTCTCTTTTGGGATGCATGAACCACCTCAAAGCGAACAATCCATGTCAAAATTCCTTCTAGAAGCCTCTAGAATTAACCCAAAGTGAGTTTTTTAAGATAAAACTTGCGCCTTTTGACTTTCACACGGGTCCGTACCTACACCGTTAGGGACAGAGCGGGCAGGTCCGCAGTTTTTGTACACAGAAGGAGCAGGACCGCAGGTGAGCATGAGAGAAAGTGCGGAACCAGAGTTACATTGATTTTTAATGTCTTTCTCTCATTTCTAAAGCTTGATTTGGAGATCTGAGGTCTGAGACTTGCTTAGGAGGATAGTACAAGTGATGATAGACCCATACTGACTGCAAATAATCATGATGACAATATTTTTGTGTAACACATTCAGTAAAGCTGCCTTTGTTTAAAGGCTTGGGAAATGAGGACCCGGACCAGTTCTGGTTCATTGTGAAAGCTGTATGGGAAGCTCAGGCGTTACAGATGATAACAAGAAGAAGGAAACACTGGTTAGTGCTCTGCAGGATCGCGTGCTAACCTAGTACATCAAGTACTCTAATGATAACCCAAACGTTGGAGTGGCGGACATCCAAACTGCGATGAATAAAGAATTCAGTATGCCTAAATATAAGGCACAGTTGATTGTGGGGTTTAAGGAAATCGCAATGAAACCAGGGGAGACACCTTGGGAACTAGATCAGAGGTTGAAGTGTAAGATCTATGAAGCTAATATGAACTTAACAGATGGAAAACACTGCAAGTGGTTCGCGTCTTTGCTCCTTCCACACCTAAGGGTTGCGTTGTCACAACAGAAAATAACAACTCAGGTAGAGGCCTTGGAGAATGCAATGAGACTACATGAAATACCGATGCAGGATCTGAATCTGGGGGTTCAGTAGATCCATGTGCAGTTGAAAAATCTTTGCATTTCAATGCAAAGTTTGAAGTAGGACATAACAGTTTGGCCAGAGGTGTGTGAAGAGGTATGGTGCCTGAAATGTAAAGATCAGGGGCATGACAAAGACCATTTCCTAGTCTTAGCAAACTATATTACAAGAGGGGGACTGATGCCTTTGAGGTCAGAAGCTCAAGCAGGACCAAGAGCGGGGCTTGCATTATGGTGCGCTATATGCCAGGTAGCAGGAAAACATGCCACAGATAACTTTCATTTGCTATAGAAGTTTGTACAAACAGTACAAAAACTATTCTGCAACTTCTGTAGGTCAGTAGGTCACGATGAGCACAACTACAAAAGCTATGAATTGATGATGGATAGAACACCCGCCTATAGGGTTCAGGAAGAAACGCGCCCCCTTGACTAAAGCGCGGAGATGGCGTGAATGGGCTTTCAGGGGCGCGAACGAGGCCGAGGCAGAGGAGGACCTAGCAGAGGTCGGGGATAGTTGATTTGCTATAATTACATAGGACCAGGACACTATGCCCACGAGTTCACTAACCCAACACGTCTGTCGTGAAAATATTACACTCTGTTTGATCATGAAACGAAGGACTGTCTTACGCTGATAGCAAGGATACGCGACAAAGGGGCCCTACCACCTCAACTGACTCAGAACTTGCAGATGATGAGGTATGAGCTTCACGAAGAGGATCCGAATGTGAATATAGTATTCTGAAATGGAATTGCAACAGGGGATGATAAGGGGAAACAACCTGAAGACAGCACATGGGTTTGCAAAGCTTCGATGAAGGAGGCCGAATTTGATTTGGAGTGCACACGTGAAACATTCATGGAAGCAAAGAAGAGCTTCGCTGAGGCCTCCACCTCAGGGAGAAAGGATAAGCCTGGTCAAGAAATGGACCCTTCTATACTTACAACCTTCCTAGAGACCTGCATGAAGTTGTTGGGTGATAGCAGGGCTATGAAGGGATTACAGGAGGTTATAAATAGATGCACCGAAAACACCCTAAGAGAACCACATGTGCCACGAAAGATCAGTAAGCATAAAACAAGGACAAGACGAGAGATGAGATTGACCACATAGATAGAAGAATATGAAATGGATCTGGTTATTTTGAATCTGGGGCCAGACGCGAACATTCTACCAAGGCATACTTGGGAGCGGATGCGAAGACCCACGCTGCAGTGGTCTCCAATTCAGTTAAGGATGGAAAATCACCAAAAGATCATCCTCATTGGATGGCTGCAAGGGGTGACTATAGATATTTAAGGCGCAAGCACGTTGGCTGACTTTGAAGTAATAGAAATTGTGGATGATAGCAACCCCTACCCTGTGCTCCTTGGCATTGATTGAGATATTGATATGAACGGGGTAATCAACCTAAAGAAGCAAAAGATGATCTTTGAGAAGAATTGCTTCGTGTAATAGTACCCCTATATCCTGCTGAAGGATCGCGCTATACTAAACCAGTCCGTGATTATGAGAGTAATGATGATTTGGACTGTATCTATAAGATAACAGCATGAGACCAAGATTGGGTGAATCCAACAGTGGATAGATGAATTACATGGGATCACGAGAGTTCCTGCACCTCGGACTCTGATGAAGAGTTAGAGCGTTGGCAGAGTCGGTTACATAAAGTAACCACACTGAGTTGTAACATGATGACACAATTGTTGCGCTGTGTGTCGTCAGAGGTAAGAAATATTCCCACTTATGATGTCTTGAATGATGTAGATATATATTTTGGATGCATTCAAGACTGAGGTACTGTTGTGGTGAAACACAACCCCCCCATTTTTCACTTAAAAATGAAAAATGAGGACCCTTTTAAACGATCAACTTGATAGTACTACTATAGAAATTGAAAATGAGGAAAGATCTAAATGGGTTCAATTTGTTCTTATTGATCTATATTAATTCGTTTTGACCTCATTCGGATTAGTCATTGTGAAATGTACTTATTTGAAGGCTTTTTATTTTTTGTATTTGTTTAATTTTAGGGATCCTTCATTTTCCAACTCCCTTCCTTATTGGCGTTTTGAAAGAATTCTTGACTTCTTGAAACTTTATCACTTGCCTCATGGTTTTGATCGTATGTTTTGGCACCCCCTTGCTTTCTTTCGCATGCATGGAAAGATTTTCACATTGATCAATTAAACACAAAGAGGAACATTTGATTGTCACATCACCTCGCATTTGGCATTTGATCGCACTAATTGGCATTTCTTCCACATGACTTAGCGCATCATTTCACATTCCACATCAATTGTTTATCTCCTTCACTTGGTTTGACATATCCATAAATAAAGGAGTAAATAATTAATCTATCATCTTTTCCATTTTTGTACATAAATAAATATAATTTCATAACTTTAATAATTTGTAAAAACATTAGATTAATTATATTTTTCTTTATTTTAAACATTCCACATTAACAATTAAAACAAAAACAAAATAAAATAACATTGTGAAAACCATTATAGTGTAAGACTAAACATTTAACATTGTAATATTAAAAAACTTTTGTATTATTATTTAAAGATCCCAAATATAAATTCAATTCAAACGTCTCATGACCAAGCACATTCCAAAGGAAAACAAAAAAACGTTTTTGTTTACATAATTAATGCTTGATTTAAGCTTTGACTTTCACATCAACAAACCTCACTACATAGTTGAGCGCGGAATTTGCAAAATGCCGTGCTAGATCAATATTCACACACTTATGGTTTTGGTTACCCTCTATGGCGGGAAAATATATGCCAGCTTCAATTCTCATTTAATTTCATAATCCCTGCAAAATCGACCATCAACGTAATGATAGCAAGCTTATCACAATTATGTTAAACACGATTTTTGTTTGATTTTCCGCTCATTTGCAGGTACAAGGATCCCGGTCAACACGCTAAGATAATCAATATTTAGACCTTTACTCTTTGAAGGAAGGTTAAATCTAATGCATCCGCGTGACAGATTTAGAAATATTTGATTATTTCACCATGTGGCTTGGCCATTAATGAGAATATCCCAGCACTCTTGACAATGTAACCAATAAATCCAACACAATCAAGGCCAGAAATTCGCCTCAAAACAAGAAACTTCTCCTGCGAATCAATACAATCAAATCAGTGTTAGCCGATACTCAATAATGGAATTGAAATTAAAATTAACGCATGGAAAATGAAATAAAATCTCAATCCCATTTATCTTTTCTCATATTTGCGTTGAATCCGTCAAAATCAACGCTGCCCAATAACTGAAAATTTTAGATCAGAAGTACCGCTTTCCAAAAAAGAAAACAAAACATGCCTTTTTTATTTTATTCTGATTTCAATACATTTCATAACAGTTTGTTCTGATTGCAGGTAATTGTGGAACATTTTGTGATTAGTCAAAGGCGATCATGAAGGAATTAATTCAATCGTAACTACCAAGATTTGTCGTATCCAAAATTGGAAAAGATTTCAAGCTTACCACTCGGCAATTGGCTAAAACATTGAAACATTCCAAGTTTCAATACTGGAATGAGGCATAGGTAATTTCAAAACAAGTTTTTACTATGGGAAGCCCAAGAAGTTTTTAGAAGAATTTTCGCCAGACCCCGAATATGTAACAATTGCGCAAAGAATTTGGAGGAGATATCGCTCTACCTCTAAGAAGGTGAATGCTGGAAGAATTCGTAACAGGGGAGAAGAACCTTGAAGTACATCAGAATCTATTTAAACAGAACATTAATCCAACATAAAAGAGGAGGGACACAGGCACGCTACAGAGATTTTCAATCTGGGCTATTGCACTATTGTATGGCGCGGAGGGGCGATTCAGATCTACGCACAAGGGAAGCTGCGTTCCAGCCAAGGGGATTCTTTGCTGTCATTCAATCTACACTTATGCACTTCTGTTTTGCGTAGAGGAGGTGATTGTAAGGATTCGAAGAGAGTTTTGTTGGCTATGACTAATTGCTTTGTACTATTGCAGGCAGTAAGATCATAGTTTTGAAATTCTCAAAGACTGTGTATTTTGTATGAAGTTTTGGCATTGTTTTAAATAAATTCTCATTCTTGTGTACTATTACCGGAATGCTAAATTTTTATATTTCTGTCAAAACTTTATAATTGATTTCAATTTTTATTCTAAATGATATTTCTTGTTCATATCTAACACTATTGTTTGTTCAATTTTGATATGTTGTTGAAGCTTTACTGAGAGCTATCTCCAGAAGGCAGAATGAGTTGGGATCTATAATGAATTCATTGAAGTATATATGAGATAAATGATAACTATTTATCATTTAATCGCAAATGTAGTTTGCTTTTTATTCCATTAATTAATATGAACTATTTCTTTTGATTAATGGAAATCACATGGTGAATTCGCTCATAAACCAGTCTTTCCCCCTATTTTTATTTCATTTGCTCTCGGATTAAGAGAGGGCTATCCCATCTTAGTCCGAGATAGGATTTTTGTTTTAGGATTAATTTTATATTTGTAAATGAAATCTACATAAATTCCTTTTCAGTTAAAAGCAAACAATTTTGGTTCTCACAAATTCAAATTTTTATATTAGTCAACTTTTTGATTGATTTTAATCTTTATCCAAAACATTAAGAAATCAATCATAAAGACTAATGTAATATAGTGTATATTAATTCATTTATTAATAACAAATAACATTAGAATTCATTTTTCTTTTTATTTTTAGAGATAGCCTTAACATACTAATTACTCAGTGATTTGTAACATTTACTTTCAATAAATAATATTAACTTAAGGTAATTAGAATAGTTTTAACTTTAATATGGTAGTATAAGTTAACTAAAATTTTATTAATTATTTTTCTTAGAATAATAATAACATTATTAACATTCATTTTATAGTTTATCTTAGATATATTATAATCTCATAATAAACTAGATTAAATATTTATGATTAGTATTAGAACTATATTAGTGATATTTAGGAATATAACATAGTATAGTTAGTTAATTAGCATAATAACATAGGATATATTGGTTTAGTTTTGAGATATGAGATAAATAGGAGTATTTTAATACTTAACATAAAGACATTAACAATAGTGTAATATTATCATAGCGTCATTTAGGATTAACAATTAATATTAACATAATACTATAAAGTCAGTTAGGTTAGAATAGTTACGCTAATTGTAAGTCATAACTTAGTCGTGGCTTAGCTGAGCCCCAAATCAGATTAAGGATCACTTTCTTGCCTAATCAGCAAGAGAGCTGATCTGATGTCTCTTTTCCATTGATGAATGAAAGTCATATTTTAAGTCATCGGAGATTGAGAGAAGGTAACTGGACCTAGTTAAACCAGTCGGAGCCACTATTCCAAACGGAAAAGGAGCTGTACTAAGGTCCGGACCGGGTGGTTATCCCCGATGTTGTTGCAGCGATTTTTGAGGCATCAACATTTTTGGCGCTAGAAGGAGGGCCTGAGCTAGTTAATTTGCATGAAATCTTGTTTTAACATTTTAAACTAGCCATGGCTCCTATTTGTATTCCTACATTGGGTCATGCTTTTAGTTCGTGCAAGCCTACTAGAGGTATACCCAAGAGACAACTTGAATCAATATATGAACTGCAATATGATGGTAAGAATTTCCTTTCTGCTTTAGATCATGTTGATCAATTTATACATAAATGCAAATGTTTTAACATCACTAAAGACAATGAAATTTGCAGGTTATTCACTCTCACACTTCAAGGAAGGATTCGAGAATGGTACAAGATCCTACCAGCTAAGTGTATTCACTCTTGGAATCACTTTATGCAGGTATTCTTTTTGGCTCATCACAATTACAGCTATGAGAAGTTGTGCTTAGAATTTGATGAATTTACAATCTTTGATAATGAAACTATTAGCGAACTTTCTAATAGATTTATGTTATTATGCTACAGATTTCATTGTGACGATTTACCTCCTAAGAAAATTTTGATTGAGAAATTTACTTCTGTTGTTCAAAAACATAATATAAAAACTTATATGGAACACAAAGAGGAATCTCCAACATTACATCTTGTTTCTATTATTGATCATATTGAAACCTTAAATGAAAATTCTAATCTGTCTCAACCATCAACATCAGGAGAGAATCTTACATCTGAAGACATTTTTATGGTACCTCCTAATGTTTATGATAATGAGTCGAATTCAATAGAATCAAATTCTATACAACAACAAGATTTAATGAACAATCATAACAATAATTCTTCTTTTCAAAATGGGCTAAAATCTATTGTGACAACAGATGACACATCATTAATCCAAGGAAACAAAAATGATCATCTTGAAGAAAATTCACCTAACTTACATTTTGATTATCACTATTTGCAGCCTAATCATTGTATGTGTCAACCTGTTGGAATATTTGCTAGTTCAAAACTTAAGAATGAATTACATCATAAAATGCAAGGGGTATTTTTGAATGATCAATCACTTATCGATATGAATGTGGAAACCTTTATCCATCCTTTCTACAATATTCAAGATACTTACAAATCATTTGAAAAGGATGTGATTTTTAATAATCACGATATTTATGAGTTTAGATCATTTGATTCATTTTTTAAGCTCAAAATTGCTCCATTCCATTATGATCTAGATCATCAAACTCTATTACAATTTTTCAATATTAATCATGAGTTGGTTAGTTGTCTTAATTCTGATATAATAGATTCCTCTAAGGATTTTCCTTCTTTTTCTCTTTATGATGACGATCAACTTCTCATAAGGGAAAATGACAATTTCTGTAAAATCTTAGAAACAATTGATGTTAATACTTCCCATATTGCACAATTTTCAAAAACAGAACCTTGGTGGATCCTTAAAGGTAATATCTCTAACCCTTTAAATTGTACATATTTTGATAAATTTTATTTTCAGTTAGAAAATCATTTTAGCATAAAATTTTCTAATTATAAATTTTTTCTATTTTCATTCTTAGGAATTAATATGTATAAAGATTTTAGGATTTTTGTATATAATTTAATAATTAAAATTTATATTTTTCTAACACATGTAATGTATATTTTTGCAGGTAATAAAGTTAGTGCTTGGTTACATTGGAAATATGACTATACCTAGTCATTTTCCTTCAAAAGGTTTAGAATAGGAATAAATTTAGCTTTGTTTCATATTTTTGTTGTTTTCCAAAATAATGCAATTATGATGAATAAGGATAAGACCTTATCAAACATTTAGTTAGCATCTTTCTTAATTTTGAGGTTTTCATTGGTAAAACAAATTTTTACATTTGAGAAATGATAAAACCCACATTCTAAGATGTTAACTCAAATATAGGGTCCATTTCCACTTTCTACTCATATAATTGCAATAGGATTTAAATTTACATTTTAGATAATGGTTGATTAATAAAAGGAATTCACAAGATAAAATTTCAAATGATGACATACAATATTTTATCATCTCATTTTATTTATATGTCAATTCATTTTTATATCATGTGAAGAATTCTTGTAGCATCGCTTAGTTTTTAGATTCAATAATTCATGATTTTCAACATATCCAAACTTCAAGATAAATGTAACTAATCTTGCCTATTTTTATATACTCTTCATACGAAGACGTCAAGATTCACAAGGTAATTTGGTATGCATTTTTCTCAGGTCTGTGCACAAGTTGATCTTCATCTCTCAATTTATTCCTTTCTTTAATTTTCTCTTTTGGTTATATTTTCTTATCCTTGTCTTCTTGCTTTTGCAGGATTTTATGAGTGCAATTTGAAGATTTGGTTTTGCTGGCGAAAGCAAATTAGAAAAGAAAATCACCATGATCCATATAGGGAGTTCCTTTTACTCTTTCAAATTTTGCTTCTTACTTCTTTTACAATCATTTTTGAAACTAATTGTTAGTCTTACTCTTAAAACATGATCGTTAAAAGACTTGCAAAATAAGTTTTAAGCAAAATTGACAAAAGATTGAAAATTCCTATTGAAGCATTCGAATAAAAGTTTTAAAACTGCATCAATGCTTTTAAATAGGAGCAACACTTAACAAACATCTTACAAGATAAAATGTTTAATTTTAAAACATACTCATCATTTTATACTTTTTATCTTGTAAAGATTTTCTTATGATCTATTCTCTTGATGATCTTCTTTCTGGTTTGCTATCTTTCATTTAATTTGATTCGATTTTAATAAAATCAGGAACAGGATGACTTTAAAAAAAATAATAATAATAATAATAACTTAACTTGATGAATATTTGAAAACACAAACTTAATGTTTTTGTCAAAACATCATCATCTTGTTTGAGTTGTTTTCTTAAAAGCTTGTTTGTCTTCATTCTTAGTTCTTTCATTTTAAATTTTTGCCCCTTTCAATAGAGTTCATTTCACGATAGATTATTTTCAATTACTTTGAAAATCCTCATACATATTCTTTTAGTAGTATTATCAATTGTTAGTAAGAAGACTTTCAATCCAACTCTGGTTTCATACAGGGGAAATCTCTTAACTCTATCTATCCTAGTGAATTTCATTTATCATTAAAGGCATATCCTTATGGAATCATAAGACTATCTTGCTTCAAATATTTTTCATGAGGAAACACACATGATTGAGTTTACTTTTTCAAGGAAAGAATTGATTTGAGTTTAACACAATGAATCCCTCCCACCCCTCCACATAAAAACCTCTAATTGATAGTTCTAGGGAAATAATTTGGAGTAAACATTATGAAAGTATTATGTCCATTAAACATAAATCTCTATTACCATCCCACCTCTTTCACTCAAATACATCATAAACTAAAAGCTTGCAAATGCGCTTATCAAAAGAGTGATTAAAGAGGAAGCATGGGAAATACAAGTAAACCCGTCGGGGCTATGGACGCTCGCTGGCAGTGGGACTAGGCTTGTATGGCATAAAAGACAACTTCGCCGAGGTACTATTCAGGCTCGCTGGCAGCGAAGCGATGTCAGAGACAATCATAAAATGGATATATGCTTTATCAAAAACTCCTATCTCTACCTTCTTCTATTTTTATATGAGGTAATTTTAAAACAAATTTTCCCAAATTTGGATTCATGACTTATACTCGAATCTGTTTTGAGTACTTATCTTTACAAACTCATATTACTTAATCTATTTATGTGGGACCTATGGAGATGTTTTACTATTAGACGGTTTCATGAACTCCATTATTTTTAACCTTTGGGTAAATCAAAGTTCATTATCTTCAATCAGAGATAACTGGTTCTTCTCCCGTATGTCGCCATTGTTGTGGTGAAACACAACCCCCCCCCCATTTTTCACTTAAAAATGAAAAATGAGGACCCTTTTAAACGATCAACTTGATAGTACTACTATAGAAATTGAAAATGAGGAAAGATCTAAATGGGTTCAATTTGTTCTTATTGATCTATATTAATTCGTTTTGACCTCATTCGGATTAGTCATTGTGAAATGTACTTATTTGAAGGCTTTTTATTTTTTGTATTTGTTTAATTTTAGGGATCCTTCATTTTCCAACTCCCTTCCTTATTGGCGTTTTGAAAGAATTCTTGACTTCTTGAAACTTTATCACTTGCCTCATGGTTTTGATCGTATGTTTTGGCACCCCCTTGCTTTCTTTCGCATGCATGGAAAGATTTTCACATTGATCAATTAAACACAAAGAGGAACATTTGATTGTCACATCACCTCGCATTTGGCATTTGATCGCACTAATTGGCATTTCTTCCACATGCTTAGCGCATCATTTCACATTCCACGTCAATTGTTTATCTCCTTCACTTGGTTTGACATATCCATAAATAAAGAAGTAAATATTAATCTATCATCTTTTCCATTTTTGTACATAAATAAATATAATTTCATAACTTTAATAATTTGTAAAAACATTAGATTAATTATATTTTTCTTTATTTTAAACATTCCACATTAATAATTAAAACAAAAACAAAATAAAATAACATTGTGAAAACCATTATAGTGTAAGACTAAACATTTAACATTGTAATATTAAAAAACTTTTGTATTATTATTTAAAGATCCCAAATATAAATTCAATTCAAACGTCTCATGACCAAGCACATTCCAAAGGAAAACAAAAAAACGTTTTTGTTTACATAATTAATGCTTGATTTAAGCTTTGACTTTCACATCAACAAACCTCACTACATAGTTGAGCGCGGAATTTGCAAAATGCCGTGCTAGATCAATATTCACACACTTATGGTTTTGGTTACCCTCTATCGCGGGAAAATATATGCCAGCTTCAATTCTCATTTAATTTCATAGTCCCTGCAAAATCGACCATCAACGTAATGATAGCAAGCTTATCACAATTATGTTAAACGCGATTTTTGTTTGATTTTCCGCTCATTTGCAGGTACAAGGATCCCGGTCAACACGGTAAGATAATCAATATTTAGACCTTTACTCTTTGAAGGAAGGTTAAATCTAATGCATCCGCGTGACAGATTTAGAAATATTTGATTATTTCACCATGTGGCTTGGCCATTAATGAGAATATCCCAGCACTCTTGACAATGTAACCAATAAATCCAACACAATCAAGGCCAGAAATTCGCCTCAAAACAAGAAACTTCTCCTGCGAATCAATACAATCAAATCAATGTTAGCCGATACTCAATAATGGAATTGAAATTAAAATTAACGCATGGAAAATGAAATAAAATCTCAATCCCATTTATCTTTTCTCATATTTGCGTTGAATCCGTCAAAATCAACGCTGCCCAATAACTGAAAATTTTAGATCAGAAGTACCGCTTTCCAAAAAAGAAAACAAAACATGCCTTTTCTATTTTATTCTGATTTCAATACATTTCATAACAGTTTGTTCTGATTGCAGGTAATTGTGGAACATTTTGTGATTAGTCAAAGGCGATCATGAAGGAATTAATTCAATCGTAACTACCAAGATTTGTCGTATCCAAAATTGGAAAAGATTTCAAGCTTACCACTCGGCAATTGGCTAAAACATTGAAACATTCCAAGTTTCAATACTGGAATGAGGCATAGGTAATTTCAAAACAAGTTTTTACTATGGGAAGCCCAAGAAGTTTTTAGAAGAATTTTCGCCAGACCCCAAATATGTAACAATTGCGCAAAGAATTTGGAGGAGACATCGCTCTACCTCTAAGAAGGTGAATGCTGGAAGAATTCGTAACAGGGGAGAAGAACCTTGAAGTACATCAGAATCTATTTAAACAGAACATTAATCCAACATAAAAGAGGAGGGACGCAGGCACGCTACAGAGATTTTCAATCTGGGCTATTGCACTATTGTATGGCGCGGAGGGGCGATTCAGATCTACGCACAAGGGAAGCTGCGTTCCAGCCAAGGGGATTCTTTGCTGTCATTCAATCTACACTTATGCACTTCTGTTTTGCGTAGAGGAGGTGATTGTAAGGATTCGAAGAGAGTTTTGTTGGCTATGACTAATTGCTTTGTACTATTGCAGGCAGTAAGATCATAGTTTTGAAATTCTCAAAGACTGTGTATTTTGTATGAAGTTTTGGCATTGTTTTAAATAAATTCTCATTCTTGTGTACTATTACCGGAATGCTAAATTTT
This sequence comes from Pinus tabuliformis, assembly GCA_031772625.1. Lineage (NCBI taxonomy): Eukaryota > Viridiplantae > Streptophyta > Pinopsida > Pinales > Pinaceae > Pinus > Pinus tabuliformis. Next base: position 861,671,852 of record CM062809.1, read on the forward strand.
TATATTTCTATCAAAACTTTATAATTGATTTCAATTTTTATTCTAAATGATATTTCTTGTTGATATCTAACACTATTGTTGGTTCAATTTTGATATGTTGTTGAAGCTTTACTGAGAGCTATCTAAGGCAGAATGAGTTGGGATCTATAATGAATTCATTGAAGTATATATGAGATAAATGATAACTATTTATCATTTAATCGCAAATGTCTTTTGCTTTTTATTCCATTAATTAATATGAACTATTTCTTTTGATTAATGGAAATCACATGGTGAATTCGCTCATAAACCAGTCTTTCCCCCTATTTTTATTTCATTTGCTCTCGGATTAAGAGAGGGCTATCCCATCTTAGTCCGAGATAGGATTTTTGTTTTAGGATTAATTTTATATTTGTAAATGAAATCTACATAAATTCCTTTTCAGTTAAAAGCAAACAATTTTGGTTCTCACAAATTCAAATTTTTATATTAGTCAACTTTTTGATTGATTTTAATCTTTATCCAAAACATTAAGAAATCAATCATAAAGACTAATGTAATATAGTGTATATTAATTCATTTATTAATAACAAATAACATTAGAATTCATTTTTCTTTTTCTTTTTAGAGATAGCCTTAACATACTAATTACTCAGTGATTTGTAACATTTACTTTCAATAAATAATATTAACTTAAGGTAATTATAATAATTTTAACTTTAATATGATAGTATAAGTTAACTAAAATTTTATTAATTATTTTTCTTAGAATAATAATAACATTATTAACATTCATTTTATAGTTTATCTTAGATATATTATAATCTCATAATAAACTAGATTAAATATTTATGATTAGTATTAGAACTATATTAGTGATATTTAGGAATATAACATAGTATAGTTAGTTAATTAGCATAATAACATAGGATATATTGGTTTAGTTTTGAGATATGAGATATTTAGGAGTATTTTAATACTTAACATAAAGACATTAACAATAGTGTAATATTATCATAGCTTCATTTAGGATTAACAATTAATATTAACATAATACTATAAAGTCAGTTAGGTTAGAATAGTTACGCTAATTGTAAGTCATAACTTAGTCGTGGCTTAGCTGAGCCCCAAATCAGCTTAAGGATCACTTTCTTGCCTAATCAGCAAGAGAGCTGATCTGATGTCTCTTTTCCATTGATGAATGAAAGTCATATTTTAAGTCATCGGAGATTGAGAGAAGGTAACTGGACCTAGTTAAACCAGTCGGAGCCACTATTCCAAACGGAAAAGGAGCTGTACTAAGGTCCGGACCGGGTGGTTATCCCCGATGTTGTTGCAGCGATTTTCGAGGCATCAACATTTTTGGCGCTAGAAGGAGGGCCTGAGCTAGTTAATTTGCATGAAATCTTGTTTTAACATTTTAAACTAGCCATGGCTCCTATTTGTATTCCTACATTGGGTCATGCTTTTAGTTCGTGCAAGCCTACTAGAGGTATACCCAAGAGACAACTTGAATCAATATATGAACTGCAATATGATGGTGAGAATTTCCTTTCTGCTTTAGATCATGTTGATCAATTTATACATAAATGCAAATTTTTTAACATCACTAAAGACAATGAAATTTGCAGGTTATTCACTCTCACACTTCAAGGAAGGATTCGAGAATGGTACAAGATCCTACCAGCTAAGTGTATTCACTCTTGGAATCACTTTATGCAGGTATTCTTTTTGGCTCATCACAATTACAGCTATGAGAAGTTGTGCTTAGAATTTGATGAATTTACAATCTTTGATAATGAAACTGTTAGCGAACTTCCTAATAGATTTATGTTATTATGCTACAAATTTCATTGTGACGATTTACCTCCTAAGAAAATTTTGATTGAGAAATTTACTTCTGTTGTTCAAAAACATAATATAAAAACTTATATGGAACACAAAGAGGAATCTCCAACATTACATCTTGTTTCTATTATTGATCCTATTGAAACCTTAAATGAAAATTCTAATATGTCTCAACCATCAACATCAGGAGAGAATCTTACATCTGAAGACATTTTTATGGTACCTCCTAATGTCTATGATAATGAGTTGAATTCAATAGAATCAAATTCTATACAACAACAAGATTTAATGAACAATCATAACAATAATTCTTCTTTTCAAAATGGGCTAAAATCTATTGTGACAACAGATGACACATCATTAATCCAAGGAAACAAAAATGATCATCTTGAAGAAAATTCACCTAACTTACATTTTGATTATCACTATTTGCAGCCTAATCATTGTATGTGTCAACCTGTTGGAATATTTTCTAGTTCAAAACTTAAGAATGAATTACATCATAAAATGCAAGGGGTATTTTTTAATGATCAATCACTTATCGATATGAATGTGGAAACCTTTATCCATCCTTTCTACAATATTCAAGATACTTACAAATCATTTGAAAAGGATGTGATTTTTAATAATCACGATATTTATTAGTTTAGATCATTTGATTCATTTTTTAAGCTCAAAATTGCTCCATTCCATTATGATCTAGATCATCAAACTCTATTACAATTTTTCAATATTAATCATGAGTTGGTTAGTTGTCTTAATTCTGATATAATAGATTCCTCTAAGGATTTTCCTTCTTTTTCTCTTTATGATGACGATCAACTTCTCATAAGGGAAAATGACAATTTCTGTAAAATCTTAGAAACAATTGATGTTAATACTTCCCATATTGCACAATTTTCAAAAACGGAACCTTGGTGGATCCTTAAAGGTAATATCTCTAACCCTTTAAATTGTACATATTTTGATAAATTTTATTTTCAGTTAGAAAATCATTTTAGCATAAAATTTTCTAATTATAAATTTTTTCTATTTTCATTCTTAGGAATTAATATGTATAAAGATTTTAGGATTTTTGTATATAATTTAATAATTAAAATTTATATTTTTCTAACACATGTAATGTATATTTTTGCAGGTACACACAAGGGTAGCTTTGATGATTGGTGTGAGTGTAGAAGGATGATGAGAACCCACTTTGGAGAGTCGAAGGTATGAATCACAGACAAATATGATAGGCAGGATACATGCACTTGGCCAAATGGGCTCAGGCTTATGGAGAGAAGCCCCAACTTGAATGGGTGCACTTGCTTTGTCACACCCTGGATGTCATCCCGATGAACTGATACTTAGAAATAGAGCTCCACCATGGTACAAGTGAATGGGATATTCTGCGTGAAGGATTCATAATGACATTCATCTTTGAAGACGGGTTTGACTATATTGATGAGACACTACAAGAAGTAAAAGCAGCAATCTTTAGGATACTATAGGATCCTTTGGACCTGATTCAGCTCGATTAGACTACTCAGCTGAGTCACACGCTGGAATTCTATAACGTAACCACTAAAGAAGAAGATGAGGATCTGTGAAAGGTTAACATCCCTAAAACAGAAGGTCACTGCGACGCTGAAGGACCACAGATTGAGAATCCTGATATAACCACGCCACTGAAAACAAAACAAGTAAATATTGGTATGGAGGCAGAGCCCAAATTCGTGAAGATTGGAGATTACTAGGACAACGCGATGATGGATAAGGTCATTGAATTGTTCTGCGAATACTAGGATTTGTTCTCTACCAAGTTTACAAATCTAAAAGGAATAATCGGGGACCTAGGTTTTATGAAGATCACGTTGAAGCTCGACATGAAGCCGGTTAAGCAAATACCTTACCATCTCAATCCGAAGTATAAGGAGAAGGTCCGCTGAGAGCTAGAAAAGATGCTCGCTGCAGGAATCATTGAGCATGTGGAATAATATGATTGGGTAAGCCCAATGGTGGTACAAGAGAAGAAGCAGAAGGATGAAATAAGGATATGCGTAGATCTCAGGAAGTTGAATGACGCTTGTGTACATGATCCTTTCCCGACTCCATTCACTCATTAGGTGTTGGACAATGTAGGTGGCCATGAAGCATTTTCCTTCACTGATGGGTTCTCTGTGTACCATTAGATCAAAATCGTGCTAGAGGATAGGAGCAAGACAACCTTCGTGACTCAATGGGGGTGTTTTCAGTACACTATAATGCCTTTTGGATTGAAGAATGCGCCTACGATTTTTTTGCACGTAGTTGTTGCAGCGTTCAAGGAATTTATTCATAAGTTCCTAGAAGTGTACTTTGATGACTGGATTGTGTTTTGGCTATTGAAACTCCATGTCTCCAGTTTACACCTGATGCTAGATACTTGCCGAAGATACCAGATCGCGCTCAATCTGAATAAATTCATGTTTTGTGTTCATTTTGGGACCCTACTGGGTCTTGTGGTTTGTAGACAGGGACTAATGGTAGATCCCACGAAGATCATGGTGATACTTAACCTGGAAGTGCTGAGGAGTGTGAAACAACTGTGCGCTATCCTAGGACATATAGGACATTACAGAAAGTTTATCAAAGGCTATGCCCAGATCACCGTTCCTATGGAAAATTTGTTGAAAAATGATGTCACGTTCTACTGGAACGAGGACTGTAAGAAGAGCTTGGATGTATTGAAAGAAAATATGGTCACTGCGCCGATTCTAGTCTTCCTAGATTGGAAGAAGGAGTTTCATGTACATGTCAACGCGTCATGTATAGCGTTGGGAGCAGTACTGACACAGGCTGGCAGAGGAGACTTGGACCATCCTATAGCATTCGCAAGTAGAAGGTTATCCAAGGTGGAGAAGAACTATTCCACCACTGAGCGTGAAGGGTTAGCCATGGTATACACGCTCCAGAAGTTTAGACACTACTTGCTGGGTGGCCATTTTAAGATGTATACGGATCATTCCGCATTGAAATACCTGGTCAATAAGCCTGTGTTAGGGGGGAGAATCTGCAAGTGGTTGTTATTGTTCCAGGAGTATGATTTTGAAGTTATTGTGAAGCCTGGACGACTGAACGCGGGACCAGACCATCTGTTGCACATCGAAACAGGGGAAGAGCCCACTAATTTGGAGGAGGGATTTCCTGACGCGCAGCTCTTTGCAGTGCGCATCACAGATGGTCATTTTGAAGATATCATACACTTTGTAATGACAAGAACTGCCCTGGAAGCATACACCATCCAACAAAAGAAGGAGTTAGTGGTGTGCGTGGCAGAATTTGTTTCATTGTTGGGCATATGTACAAAATGGGGACTGATGAAATATTGCGATCATATGTATTAGAGTTTGAAAGGAGTAGTATCCTCGTGGATGCTCATGGGGGTGTCGCGAGAGGACATTATGCAAGGAGAGAGATCGTGCAGAAGATTCTGCACACAGGGTTGTGGTGGCCAACCCTCCATCAGGACTCAAAAGCGTATTGCAAAGCGTGTGATGTGTGTCAAAGGACTGGCAGGCCATCACAGAGGGATGAGCTACCTTTGAATCCACAGATGATGTTGCAACCCTTTGAGAAATGGGTGATATATTTTGTGGGACCTATTCAACCCCAAGGGAAGAAGATGGGAGCGAGGTACATTATCACCGCGATGGAGTATTTGACTCGATGGGCGGAGGCACAACCTCTGAAAGATTTCATAGGCACGATTGCTACGAATTTCCTCTTTGAGTATGTACTAACGTGATTTGGGTGTCCAAAGATTTTGATGAGTGATCGCAGTACGCACTTTCTGAATGAAATAATCAACGCACTAACGAAGGAATTTCAGGTATATCACCAAAAGAGCATGCCTTACCACCCACAGGCTAACGGGATGGTGGAAGCATTCAATAAAGTGTTGGAGAACGCTCTGACCAAGGTTTGCAACACTCAGCAAAATGATTGGGACCTGCACATACTGCAGTACTATGGGCCTATCAGACAACATGCAAGAAGCTGACTGGACAAACACCCTTTAGGCTTGTATATGGTGTTGAAGCAGTAATTCCCATGGAATACATTGTGCCTAGTCTGCGAATAGCAGCACTCATGGTCATGACGGATCACGGAGCCCCAGAGGAAAGGCTCATGCAACTGGCTGAACTTGAGGAAGAGAGATTTCTAGCTGGATTTCACCAACAGGTCCAGAAGCAATGTGAACAATCATGGCATGATTGACACATTAAGTTGTGCACCTTTAAGGTAAATGACCTGGTTTTGTTATATGACAGAAATTTTGATAAATTTCCAAGGAAATTCAAAATGCATTGGTTAGGGCCCTATGTCATTAAGGAGATTATCGATTTAGGAGCGGTACAGCTGGTCAAATTGAATGGAGATCCCTTCCCAGGAAAGGTGAATGGAATTCTCTTGAAACCATACATCGATGGTCCATCCATGTGACTATACAAAGGTAGCACAGTGTTAGCACTCTAGGCAGCTGAAAGGAGGCGCGGGACTATAAAATACACTGCCCAGGAGCTGCGCTATTAGGGAATTGTGCGAAGCAAGGAAGTGTCACGAGGTTCATGTAGCATGAAGGGAGTTGTGCTACCCAGGGAGAAATCACGCAGGTCAGCTAGAAAGGGACCTTTAAAGTCATTGTTCATGATTTGACAGTATAAATGCAGCCAAATGGAGAGGGCGGCCGACATTTAAGATGGAATCTATGGATCAAATCCTTGAAAATCTGCCACCAATCCATCATTAATGAACCGAATTTGGGGGGAATAGTTGGATTTGAATTCAAAATGCCCTATAAATTATTGGTGGCTGTCTAGCGAAAAACACTTGGCATTTCAAGCATTGAATTGCTGAGTTATCAGGTGAACATGAACTGCAAGCACTACGAACTTCTGATAACCAGTTCAGTATTTGAGACATTGCCAAAGGAGACACAGGAGTTCTTGTAGAACATCATGTCGGTGCCCACAGAAGCTATAGATACCGAAGTAGAGGAGTCAGTGCCAGAAATTTCTATGGAGGCCAAAGTATTAGCGGAAGTCCCTAAATCGCCAAGGACGTCGAGACCAAAGCCCACCCCAACTAAGGAGAGCATGAAGGATAAGAAGGGAAAGCAACCCGCGATACTAGTGCACGCATCACTGAGAAGAAACCCATCGAAGACCACCACACAGGAGAAGGGAAAAGCCATCATCCTAGAGCCGTAGGAGGAAGAAATTGAAGACATCCTGATATATGATGAGGATGTGGGAGTAGATGTGGAGGAAGTTGAAGCCCAGGGTGCTAACCTTATCACTCAGTTGTTTGAGTACGTCCCTTCGCGCAAGGGCAAGACCAAGATGCCAAAAGATATCGACAAGAGAAAGGATCCCTTACAGGCCCCTCTGCTTCCAGAAGGAATTGTCTTCGAAGGACCGTGCATGGGGTGGGTTCCTCTGCTAAAACTCGAAGACTTGGACTTAGCCAACCATGATAAGTTTCCACACTTGGCAACAGAGCAGCTGATGCGTCGCATCATCGATACAACCACCAAAATGACCGCATTGGAGCTGTGGAGGTGGCTCAAAGGAGTAGACAAGGCAGGTCTGCTCAACCTGCTATGGGTGTCGCACTACAACCACACCCCGGTTACAGTACTGGTCATCAAGCAGTTGCTATGCTTGGTGCATGATGGGTTTCTATGGCTGGAGGAGCCAATACCCATCACTGACAGGTTGATCCATAGGATCACACGGTTGCCTTACACAGGAGAAAATTTGGCCATGATATTTGGCAGAAAAGGTGGTGAGCAGGCCCTCACGGAGGCCATGAAAGAGAAGTTTAAGTTGGTAAAGAAGTCGTGTGGATATGCCATATCCAACATTTGGGACCCTGTTGTAAAGGTGGCTACACAAATTCTAGTAGGAAAGGTGATGAGGAAGTGTCGTGTCGATGAGGTGTCAGCACCTGTTGTCGTGCTAGCAGCCCATTGTGCCGAAGGAGTTCAGTTCAATTGGGTAGACTATCTCCGCGATGAGTTCCTTGCGAATTATCGCGAAGCACAAGATCTCAGCAAGACATTCCACTACACGTGGGTCTTGCTGTCGATTGTGTTGGTAGTATGGAAGTTACCAGAGGACAACAAATTCCCTTCGGTTGTTCAGACCTACCAGAAGCAACGAAGTACTCTTTGCTGTGGGCGACCAAGGATGTGCAACGAATCAAGGACAACAAGATCTTCTTGATATTGATGGAGATAAACATTCACATGTCCATCAATTGCAAAATATTGTTGTCGCCTATGGTGTTTGTCAACCTGCAGGGCTATGAAGAGTTCAAAGCAGATTTTCACCATGTGGCCATCAAGGTGCGGAACAACCCTGCGCAAAAATGGTATGACTTGCCTTACCTGGCAATGGATGACGCCATTGATGCAGTACTTGATCGATGGTCGGTAGAGTGGCACACTACAATAGACTTGGCGGTGGGAGGGAGCAATTCTGCCGCATAGAGAAAGAAGGAGGAGGCCAATCTAAAGATAAAACAGCTAGCCAAAAAGAGAAAGAAGGAGGCCACTGACAAGGCCCAGGTGGAGCGCGATGCCGTTCAATAGACAAAGAAGCAAACAGGAGGAACAGAGCGAGGCTCTAACAAAGGCACAAGGTCGCCTTCACCTAAGATAGATGAGGAGACAGATGAGCAAACAAAACAGCGCGACGCAGACCCACAGGCGATGTACGCCTGCATCAAGCATCTAAGGTGTTAGGTTCCTATACCAATAGGAATCATAATATTGATTGACTGAGGTTAAGCCTTGTAATATTGTACATACCTTTGCTTTCTGCAAACGTTTTCCATATTAAAAAATTAAAAAATTTAAAGAGAGTATGTCCTAAAATAATAATCAAAGGACAATAAGAATGAAAATAGGTCAAAAAAATGAAATAAATGAACCCCAAAGGACAAAAGAGACCAGGAAAGTGTGAAAATCAAAATGCCACTACTATTTACTTTTTATGCATAATAAATGATTGTGTGCAGCTTGTTACTTATGCCACAATCCATGAATAATCAAAATGTTTAAACTTGGCTATTTCATGCTTTGAATTTTATGTTTCATAGGTAGTGAATAAATCTGACCAAACAGTGTAATCTTGGTAGATCATTAGATAGGTAGAGTGAATAAAAGGAGCTCATCAGTTTAATCTGAGCCCTTGGAGGATATAGTGTTAGACTTAGATAGTTTATTTTGTAAAGAAAAGAAAAGATTGATAAGGGTTTGCTAGCCTAAATGCACCCAAATAAAGTGAAGAAAAAATGGTAGGATGAGTAAGTGGGTAAGTAGTAGAAAGGTTGTAGAAATATAATGTCATTGGATATAGAAAGCACTCATGTCATTGGTCCAAATGCATCATTTAAATATGCATAAGTGGTAAAAGAAACAAAGGTAATGGTTCAAAATTTGGTATGCTTAACATCCCCTCATTCATTTTAACCCCCATGACACTCACTAACTCCCCTTCCATAAGAAAAATATTAATACCTATAGTTCTTAAGTCAAAAAGGCTCAGAGCATTTCTCTGACTTCTGGTGGGACCGGATCCTCGGCTTGATGACTTAAGAAGGAAAGGTGTTAAATTTCATCATAATTCATTCATTCCCCTCACAAAACCCCTTTTCCTAAGGTTAAGTTCTTTTGCCTAGGTAAAACCCTTTATAAACATGTTTTGTGTACAAAAAGTCCACCAAATACATTTATCCTAAGTACTAGGTATATGGAAAATACACAACATTTCATACACCTAGGCACAATGCCCCTTCCACTCATTTCACTTCATATTAACTTTTTTAATTAAATATATAAAATTCCCGAAAAACCCACTATGCCGTATATATTTAACCTCCTTATATAAAATAGCCCCACTCCTTATATAAAAAACTTTAAAAACCCGCCCTCAGTCCTTAATCCTGTGTTAAAAGGTCCTCGATGAGATTAGGCTCTAAATTAATCTCATACCGTCGATGATTAAGTCCCCGGGCCCCCCATCAAATCACATCATTCACCCTCGCGCAACTCCCATCTCCCGATCACCATCGATCGTCCCTCCTCCACATCCAATGCCCCATAAGCATATCGGGTTGACTCGACATCCGCCCTTTACCTGCCCAATAAGGCAGTTTTCCCCCTGGCCCCCAACGCTACATTTCAAGCACTAGATGGAATCGGGTGACCTCTCCCGAATACCACCCACACCACAAAAGCGGTGTGATGACTCTCCCAAAACCACTGCCCCCTTTTAACCGAAAACCGTCACTATTCATCAAATAGTGAAACACACCAAAATTAGCCATTTTCCCTATAAAAACTCGTTTACCACTCTTTTCAATCTTTTCACGCATTTTTCCTTTCAGAAATTAGAAAGTAATTGCAACCCCTGCAAATAGCCAAATTACTCATAAACCTCCACCATTGCTCCACAGATGCTGCAGACAGTCCAGCTCGTTCACCAGTCTGTACTAGTACCGTACAAAACTCTGTAGCCGCCTTCAACCACCATTTACAGTCAATTTCACCCAATTCTAGGTATTTAACCTTGGAATTCCAGCTCCATTGCCAAATTCCAAGGCAATTCACCCTCTTTGACACTTTTAATTAAGTAAAAAGATCAAATTTACTTAAATTTTAACACTGTGAGCTATAAACCACTGCAAAACCTCCGTTGCCCTAAAAACTATAAATCACCCCACACACTCAAATCCACAAGAACTGAGTATGACTGCCCCAATTGCAATGGATGTGAGGCCTATCACTACACCTCATTTAGACCTGGACCACCTTCCCTTGGCTGGCAGAGACTTCCAGATAAAAGATATGACTGTCATAGAGCTCCTACTCAAAGTACATTGCCAAAGTAGGGACAAGTTCCTGAACCATGCAGATGAAATTGGCCTTTGGGAGTCAAATTTTCCCAAGTACCAGTTCCCCCAAGTCCACATTTTTCCTGAAATTGTGCATATGTGCTATGCTTGCTACATCCCCAGTCACAGAACCATCATGTCTCATGACCAAAAGGTCCTTTTCACCATCACTGCTGAGTCCATCAATGAGATGTTGCGGCTCCAACCAAGGCCAAACCTAACTCCCCTCTCAATTGGAGACCTGTTGGACTTATATCCCAAACTCAGCTCTGCAAAATTGGCCCAATTTCTCCAAACCTTCATCATAGAAGAGAAGCACATCCCTAAAGACCCCCCTCCATATGTAGCAGCTATATTTTCCCCTTGGGGCTGAAATATTGTAGCCATGATATCTTGTGTTTTGGGTTACTCCACAAGTGAGTACATTGATGAAATTATCCTGGCTTTCATGTCTATCTATACCCTAGGACAACCTCTTGCAACCATTTATGAATTTTCCACATTCATAGCTGACATAATGCATGAGCAGTTCACAAGAATGGGAAATGAAAGGGTTTTCAAGTACTCCTCAGTTTTATACCATATGTTCTTATATTATAAATTAGGGAAGTTCCCATTCACCCTTCAAAAGTTGGACACCAAGGGTCAACCCAGGTCAATCATTTTTTGGACCTCATTGATCCACCAACACTAGTCTCCATACTCTTACTCTGATTTTATTGATTTATTTGTACACCCAGTCATGACAATGTTGACTGGAAGCCCTCCTCCAAGAATTAGTCCAGAAATAAAGAGAGTCCTCCAATTATCTAAACAGACCAAAGTTGGTGACTGGTACCTTTACTAGAACCATACATAAATAAGTATTTATGGTTGCATGTTGGCACCATACAAGCTACCAAGATACCTCCCAATGAGGTTGTTTACATTAGAATACTATAGGCAAATTATTAATGCAGATGAAATAAACTTTGTCAATGCCAAGAAGAAGGCCAAGTTCAAAATAAAAGACCAACTAGACCCCTTCATATGCAACACTAGAGAGGTTGGCCAAGAGGCAGACTTGAGATTACAGAATATGAAGTTCCAAAGAAGTTTTGTCTAGAGATATGATCCTTTGGAATTCATCACAAAGAAGAGACAAAAGGTCAAGCTAGGACCTTTCATTCACCATCTCATACTTGAGATAGAAGCTTATGCAAATCAAACAGAATGGGTGGAAGGTACCCTAGTAGACTAGGACAACACCAGAATAGATGTTGAGAATTCTCTTATTGATTTAGAAAAGCAGCTTGATGATAGCTCTTTTCTGCAGGTATCAGAAAGACTAGAGAGTACCATGAGCACCCCTCCAATCATGCAGACTCCTCATGATGAGGAGAAGATCCCAAAAAGAAATAGAGAAGGGCCTTCCACTTCAGGAATGGCCACCTCTGATTTACAGCAAGAATCAAACAAGAGGCAAAGGCTAAATCCAGCCTCTGAGCAAGAAAATACTGAAGACTCAGATGAGGTCACTAATACAGGAGCAGAAAGAACTAGGCCTACCACTCCATCTGGAGGTAGGCAAGAGACTTCCACATCACAAACTCAGATGTTGGAAAGGCAGCTCATTGTTGAAGTGTGTTCTTTCAGAATGCCAGCTGACAAAGACCAAGATATCAAGGAAAGGTATAAAGAAATCAAGGCTAGGAATGAGAGGCTTAAGGCCCAAAAATATTCACAATATCTGAAGCTAACTCCTACCATTGAAACAAGGTTTATGTCAACATTTGACATTAAAGAGGGGAAGTTGTAGATGACCTTTATGAAACCTACAACCCAGCAACCAAAGACATCATCAGATTTCAAAAGGGTAGATTTCAAAGCGTTGGCAAGGGATATCCATCCCATAGACCAGATTGAGCTACACAAACAGGCTGGAGAGATGATATACTCCACCTTGACAAGTAAAGCCATACATGCCCATCAGCTACAGAACTCCCTGAACAACATCTCAGCACAATTCCAGTTGGAGAAGGCCTCCTCACAGGCCAAGGACACAAGGATCAAGTCCTTAGAGGACTTAGTAATTGAATTGGGACACGATCCCAAGGATATAAAAGCCACAAAACAACTTATCAAAAAGAAGAACGATGATATAGCTGCATTAAAGAAACAACTAAAAATACCTCATCTACAACATCCACAAACATTGGAAGTCCTAGAATCCTAGCAAGGGCATGAAGAACTAATGGAATTGGTTTTGAAATTGAATGACCAGCTTAAAGAGACTGAAAAGGAATTGGAAACAGGCAGATGTGGCCACCTCTTCAACAAATGTTATCCCCACAGTCTCTACAGCAGTTCCATCCACAATAGCAGCATCTTTGGCACCTACAGCTCCACTTGCAACAACCTTGCCAGCAACAACAAAGTCTACATTAGCAGCAGGTGCATCAGGAGAGAAAGTAGAAGAACTTATCAAAGCCATGGAAGAGATGTCTATCCAGACTATTGAAATGAACAAGTTAAGAGAAAAGGTTGCAAGTTTGTAAACAGATTGCAAACTTGCCCAACTGAAGCAGAAAGAAGAAACATAAAGGGCCCAGAGAATGGGTGAGAGAATCAAAATCATAAAAAATGATTTAACACTGGAGAAACCACTTTGAAAAACCAAAGAAATGTCATGGGCCAATATCATTGACCCTGTCAATGATATCTGGCCATCAATCCAAGTAATTTTTGAACAAATAGATCTGGTAAAGGTAGCTACAGAAGCTATCCAAAAAGTGGAGGAATTAGGAAATAAGTCAGAGGATGCAAATAGACTCATCCACTTCCTCAACAGCAAGAACAGATATGATCTCCAAGAGATAAATATAGAAGATAGGTCTGTTGCCATTTTAGAAATAAGGAAGGTCCTTTCCAAAAGGAACCTTATGCTTAATTTGGAAGAAAAGTGCCACAATATGCAGGTAGCCATTGATAGGTTCATGGATAAATTCCAAATTTTGAAGGAGAAAGGTCTACCCAGTCCTATGGTCATCAATGATAAACTAATGACACAATTGGACTATGGTGATAGACTTAGAAAATTGGCTAAGGAACAGGCCAATTCTTCATCCATAAAAACCCTACCAATAGGAAAAGTATTATATGACACCTTTGAAAACTTTCTTTTCCTTGAGCATGAGGTAAAACATTTGTTCCTCACCAAGCCAAATTTTGCAAAGTATACTGAGGCTGATGAAATCTACAGGAGAATGGTGAATGTGAAATTACTAGATGCAGAATGGTGGGAGAAAATGATAGATTTACTATGATAAATTTACAACAAAAATTTACTACACAGTAAAAATGAAGGCAGCTAGGTAAAACAGGTGAAAACAGGGCAGCAGGGTCAAAGAGTATCAGAGTTAAAGAGTATCAGTTGAAAGATGAAAGTAAAGAAGACTCCAACATGAAACTCCACAACTACAAGCCAGATTAAAAGGCTAACACTTCAACAATAAAGGCCAACACAACCTTAATAAAAGGGACAACATGAAACAGTTCATTAGCTGTCTCTATCTTCTTGCAAGAAGATATTTGTATTTCCTAGATTAAATCTCAAGTTGTTTTGAGATATTTTGTAATAAGTTTTTGTATAAATACTTCACAATTCGAAGTATGTAGGGTGGATTCTTAGACATTTCTATAGTTTTCTTGATCAAAGACTGTAAGCTATTGTATCATTGTTGGACTAGCAAGCTAGATTATTGAATAAAGCAAAGACATTTCACTGGATTCATGTGTAGTGCAAAATACAGACAAGTATCTTCTTTTGTGTTGTCATTTTTCTTTAAAATTTTTTTCCATAATCTTGAATGTATCTAAAATCTAAATGCTTTAATATGGAATGATATCTCAGAACTTGCTTCACTGCACTTTGTTTTGACTATTAGGCATTTTGTATGTTTTCTGCTAAAATTATCTAAGTTAAGGAATTCTTGATTGCTCCTTAGTTCAGGTAGTTTCCCTCTGGTCTATAGTAAAGGATTCTTAACTTCCCTTTGCTCATGATCATCCTCTATTCCTCCTTTTAGTCCTGGTTTTAGGATTCTTAAGTGCCCTCTCACCCTAGTTAAGATCATTTCACCCATTCGACTTGAAAACCTGTGTTTCACTCTACTAGCTTGCCCATTGAACACTCCCTTTAATGATTTAATCCCAGTTCTATTGCCCTTCTTTGACTCCATAGCCCAATAGCCAGAGACACCATTCTATCCATTTGTTTAAGGATTCCACCATCCAACTTCCAATACAAATCCAAAACCCCCCTGAACTTTAGGAACTAGATTAAAATCTCAGCAAAGAAAGCTAAAACATATAGAGAGATCTCTCTCTAAGTCATAGGTTGGCTAGAGCCTATACTTAAAATATTGGTTTGTAGTTACCTCTGTCATTTCCTTCTTCTCATAAATTTTAGGGAAAATTTTGAGTGATAACACAAGGGAGCAGGAGAAAGGGGGGTCCAAGAAGAAATCCAAGGCTACTAAGACATCACTGGTCCCAATCACCCTCACAGAGGGCGATTTGCATGACATCGGTGACACGGTGCGGAATGTCACCGCAGAGGCCCTACAACAATTTGAGCAGCAACAACAAATAATATTGGGGGTTGTATAGACAAGGTTGTAGGAGGTGCAGACCCGCGCGTTTCAGGCTAGCACGGTGTCTACCATCCTTTCTATCAGCACTTCAGAAACTGTCGAGATGCTACGCGCCAAGGCCTCCATCGCAATAGTGCTACCGGATGGAGCACTAACCACGAAGAATGAAGCTGACAGGCCCACTGTCAGTGCCCTCAAGGGAGTAGGTTTGAATCTAGAAGTGCTCCTTGGTGAGGCACTCCACCTATTGCAGGATGGAGTAATTGCATAATTGAGGGCATGTGAGAACCGTGCCCTTCAGGTAATTAGTGAGCAGCGGATTAATAATGAGCAGATGACACTACAGTGAGATTCTGCCATTGCCACCGTGACCGAGGTGACCAACCAGAATAAGCATATAATATAGGTCATCAAGGAGGCATGCCTAATGGTCCCAGAGTTGGCCATTCTAGAGGAAGAACCAGTCAAGGTGCGCATCCGCAAGCTGGCCACGGGGGTGCGCAACGCTCGTACATAAATGGTGAGGGTTCAATAAGAGTTGAACCTATAGATCACAGAGTTATAGTTGAAGGCCCAACTTTCAACTCTACCAGAAGTAAAGGAGCAGCAGGCAACCGCTATCATAGAAGAAGTAGCGGTAGTTGACAGTGCAATAGCAGACTGCACGCAACTTTTTGAGCGGTCGTTAGAGGTCCTAAAAAGCTTTCAGTAGGACCCCAATGTACAGTGACTAGAAACAAAAGCGCATGAGCTGCAGCAACTCTATGATGAGGTCAAAGGCACAACACAAACCGTCGCACTCACACAGAGATTAGGGAAGCTGCAAGAGGCTAAGCAGCTAAAAGAACAGGTGGATGCAGCGCTGCACAAGGAAGCAGTGTTGAAGGCGTGACTGAAGCCCTAGTTGGATGAGGCTTACATGGTCACAAACTCTATTGAAGGAAAGCTTGCGACTCTGCAAGCAACTCAACAAAAGCTTCAGGTCAACAATTCAGGAGTAGTGACCGAGTAGATGGTTGAAGATGCGAAGCAGGCAGCCACACAGTGCACTGCTGAGGTTGCAGTCATACGGGTCGAGCTGGGAGGTCTTCGAACTTATGGTGAAGTAAAATTATAACTGTGGACACAAACAAATTCCTCTAGCTCAATAATGGGTCTAGTCACAACAGATACATTCTATGGAAGATTTCCTTAGGTTAAAACCAATTAAGAGGGCCTACCTCTTAGTTTGCTTATCCTATTTGACGATGTCCTTGCTTGCTCTCTCCAACTATCTCTCACCTCCTTCTTCAAGTATCTGAAACAAGTAAACAACAACAGACAACAAACGTGATAATAGACAAATTTTAATTCAACCTACTTAACAAGTCAAGAAACATTAATCCATGAATATGTAAGATGAAAAATCATGTAGGAAATCAATCGATAGTTGCATATATTAATATCAAAGAAGATTACAACCATTTGTCTTGACGTTGTAGTCCTCCTCTGACAAGACCAGGTTCCCACACACTTCTACTAGCATTCCATGATGGCCTCAATCAACAATATTTTTAAGGCTCTTCCCTTTAGGCTTCACTCCAAACCAAATCACACTTCTCCGTCACACAACTACATAGCTACAACTAGTAATAGCTTATTGTCTACTCCAAACCAAAATAGCATCAGGATACCAATATCAAAACTAGCTTGTGCTTGGGAAGAAGGGAGGTTTATATAGGATGAATGGATTGGAGATGGATCCTTTTCTCATGGGAGAAAGCTTATCCCTTGAGGTAGTTCCATCATTATAGGGGAAAGGAGCCCAAACTGACATCCTCGACCCCATCTGGCCAAACCATTTACCAGACTTCGATTACGAAGCTTCTAGGGCTGGAAGCTTCGGCTCCTAATTTAAAACACTTTCCATAACAAGACCGGTGTGAATGGAACACAAATCAGTAACTCCGATCGGCACGAGGGATAGTGCTAATCTCTGCACATTAGTGCGAGGGAGACAAAGGCCAATAGCGTCGGTATTGTAAACTGGGCAAAACAGAAGTTTCAGGGGAAATGGTGCAAAAGGGAATTTATCTGCTCTTGAAGAGGGACACAATGGGAGTTTCTTCATGAAGGCAAAGAATTCAGGGTTCACTGTAGAGGCCCTCCAAGATCAAGGAACAGGGAGTATAGGGACAATGAAAAAATTCATTGTAGTAAATGCCCCCAAAGCATGAAGGCCAGGTTAGAGTGATGGATGAAATGCTTTATAAATCAGTGCGGGGAACCGGTCTGTCATCAGAAAATATGCAATTAAGTACATATACATATACATAACTGAGATCTTTGTCAAATGATACATGAATCATGGCATGGACACAACCATCCAGAGAATGATCATGTAAATGGATCCAGGTTTGGTGCAGCCATCCGATAATGAGAAGGATCACATAGGATAACTCATGGTCTTATCGCAGCCAACCATCTGAAAGAGACATGCATATCATCATAACCATGTCACATCACTTCGCAACCTAGACTTTTGTGATCTGATTCCAGGGTCTTGCGCTCCAACACAACCCGATCAAAGTACAGATTCTAACATGTGAATAGATGTGTTGACGTCGAACATGCTAGAAATTCACTTGATTACCAGTCGATAATGTAAACCGTTAACAAGCGTGAAAGAAACCACCAATAATGACAATGGTCCTCAAGGTACTATTAGCACAGTCCATGGAATTTGAATAGATGAACTGGAGTTGAACACCTGTGAAATCACTTGATCAAAAGCCAATGATGTGAACTTGTCATCGAGTGTGAAGAACTTGCCATTAGGGCATGTAAGCTCTAAGGTACTGGAAAGGAGTCTCTCGGTCAACTTCCTGAATAATGAGTTGAAGTCGACAGAAAGCGACCATGTTGAAGGAGGGCCATAATGAATCCCACATCATCGACGTGAGACGAGAGGATGAAAAATGATTTTGGATGATACAGAGAATCAGAGGTAAGTGTAACTGCAAAAGGACAACTCTTGAACATATCGGCGACACAACTAGAAGTTTGGCAGCTTTTGGATCCATGGGATCGGTGGTCATGATGACATGGTAGAGATCAAATGGAAGGCAAAAATAAATGACCCAAACCCGGGAAGGTAAACGATACAAAGGAGGATGTCCCAACCCGAAATGAAGCAAAGAGTGTCATGTTCAAGAGTGAGCTGCCGACACGACTGATAGATTTCCAAATTTTCCAACACCATTTCTGGCACGTACCCCAATTATTTTTTAATTGCAGGCTAGAAGGGGATAACATGTGCTTTCACTTTAAATTCATCCTTCGAACGAATCCAACCTACTAAATTTAATGAGCCTAAGGAAGGAGAAGCTCATGTTCGTCATGGTGACAAATCCGATGTTGTTTAATATTTTAACGAGTCCAACAAAGGTGTAACTTGATATCTTTTTCATGTTTAGAGAGTTTGAAAAAGACATGTAAATAAAACTCCACATGGTCCCTTTTCATACATTTGTGTCTCTTTAGCCCAAAAAGGTAGAAAATAATACTTGAGAGAACCGCTTGACCATCTCAGTGAAGGAGTACCTTTTTTGTAAATAGTGCCTCCTAGCCCGAAAAAGGGGTAAACTTATACTGGGTGCATGACGTTTCGCATCCATTAACGAGTTAGAAACGACAAGGGATCGACCATATTTTTCTTTTAAAGAGTCGAAAAAGCGCTGAAAGCCAACCCCCCAATTTATTTTCTTTTACGAGTCAAGAGGAAAAAACACTCGACAATCTTTTCCTATGAGTTTAATGAGTCGAGAAAAGAGCTGAAACGTGACTCGTATACATTGTTGTTCGTTGATTTAATAACACAGTTAGGATAGGTTGATGAATTCTTGGCTTTGTGCAGATTTGTTTCCTTTACACTGCGTTGCATCACTCTGTTATCTTCTTCTTCTTCTCAACCGCGTCTAAAGCCACCGACCCAACCTCTGTTCAGATCGTGTGCCTTCCAACACTTCCACTGTTCACGTAGCTCCATCTTTTTGGACTTTTCATTGCTTCCACCCTTCCATTCACCAACTAGCTGCAAGCACTCTTTCCTCATCTCATATCTCTGTCCCTGAGCCATCATAAGCCCCCTTTCCATTCTACCTATCCACCCATACAACTCCTCCACTCCTCCATCACCCAAAACTCCAACCACAGAACATCTTGTAGAAGTTAGCAGACTTCCTGTAGAAATCCCAAGCTTCCTGTAGGATCCCCTGCAGAAATCCTGTAGAAATCTGTAACCTCGGTTGCCAAACACCTGAACGTTGTGGAATTCTATGGAATGATGTTTTAGATCCTCTGGAACCTCTCCTAGTCCTCCTGACCTTTTCCAAGCTTTCTTTCCTTCGAACTACCCCTGCACAGTCAAACCCTAATAAGAAACAAAATCGTAATAACTCCAACCACTTAAGCAAAAATCCAAAAACAATGTTCTTTTCAGTAGAAGTAGCTTAAATTCATGCATCTCATATCACTTGAAGTAATGGCATCATTTCTAGAAGTTTGCACTCCCACCATTGCATCATAGAGATTGGACTAGTCAGATTAGGGTTTACTAGGGTTTCCCTGTTTTGTTGGCTTTCAGTTCATTATTGCAAAGTAGGTCAATCTCCTTTAAGATAGTCTTCGTCCATCATTTAGAAAGCTTCTTCTGAGAGCATATAGAAGTTGGCTTGAGCCCTAGCGGACTTGTGCCAGCTGACCAAGTGACAGCTGCGACAAGAGCTAGTACTTGTGCATACAGCACCGTCGCTTCCAAGTTTGTTACGAACTACCGGGTTGATAAAATTAGAGATAGGAAGCTCCAGGAGTTGTAGCATTATTGCTACAATACTGGAGCCCACCATCTTTTTGGCGCCGTTGCCGGGGAAGCGTCAGAGTATTAGTAATTGTTGCTTTTCTTCTATTTTCTTACTCTTGCCTTCTGCTAAGTAGTTTATTTCATTTCCATTCTGCAAAAGTAGCATAGACATTTCCTGCTTTCATAGATTAGCATTTCCTGCTTTCATAGATTAGCATTTCAATTCTGCAATTTCATTTCTGCAAGCGTAGATTAGCATTTCATTTCTGCAAGCGTAGATTAGTGTTTCAATTCTGCAAGCGTAGACTAGCATTTCCATTCCTGCAATTTCATTTGAGCAAATTAGATTAGTTCTTTCCTGCTTTTAGTTTAATTCTGCATCTTTATAGTTAGTTGTAGATCAATCTGTTTCAGTTTTGCAGGTACCACAGAAAAAATAAAAGCAAGAAAAAAAAAAAGTCTTTCCATTTCATGCCTCGTAGGAATCGAGATAAAACAGGCAAATTCTTACCCAACACCGCCACCACATCACTGAGTCACCCTTCTCTCTTCTTCGGTGCCAGTGATCCAGAAGAACCTATAGGTGAACCTCCTGAGATACACGAAGATCCTATAACAGAAGAAGAATTAGAGAGCATCCCATCTGAAGCTATGGCTGACAATAGAAGAGAAGATGAGAGAATAGAAGGTGCCTTCCCCATCTGAGAGACCAATGGAGAGATGAAAATGAAGAACATTAGCCCCTCCGCTTCACCTCACTTCCATGGACTGACTACTGAAGATCCTGATACCTTCCTATTTGAGTTTGCTATCCTTTGTAGAACCTATGACTATACTGAAGATCAGCAGAAGCTGAAACTCTTCCCTTCAACTCTTAAAGATGCAGCATTACGCTGGTTCATGGGCTTACCTGGGAATAGTATCACCACTTGGGCTCAGATGCAGCAAGCTTTCAATACCAAGTACAGGGATTACTATAGGTCCAAGGAAACCAAGGGAGAAGTCTTTCGGATGACCATGGGAAATGATGAGTCCTTAGAGGATTATGAGGAGAGGTTCCAACTTAGCTATAAGCGGGCCAGGTGCACACTTGACCCTGAATCCCTCAAGTTGGTCCTGCTCCGAGGAGTCCCTGAAGACCTCTTAGATACCCTTCACATGTTAGCTGGGGGGGAAATTTACCAACTGCCTTATGAGGACATCAAGAATGTGTTTAGAAACCACTCCAGGGCAACTCGGAAACGAGGTAGAGGAAACCTCCTCTCAACTGGTGTCCCTTTCTCCAAACATGAGTTTGCAAATCAATTGGAAGATATTAAGAGTGAGGTGAGACAGACCATTTCCATGCAGCTGGACACATTCAAGATCCAGCAGAAGAAGGAAGAAGTTGAGAGAGCCTTGGCTATCTTCTGTCCTAGATGTACCAGGAGACACCCTAAGAACGAATGTCCATTGCATTCGGTTGAAGTGTGTTTCGTTTGTGAGGAGGACCATCCCACAAACCAATGTCCAACCTTACCTGGATTTAAAGCCATGTACCAAGGGACAGAAGCTCCCACTGAACCCCTCTATTACCTCAACCAAAGGAGGCCACAAGGACCTAGAACTTACCAGTAGGGGATGCAAGGGGCACCTCAAGCTTATTACAGCCCCAACCAATCGACTCCTATGCCTTCCTGGGGTCCCCCTGCTCATCCTTCTTGGTCTATGCCTCCTCCATGGTCTTATCCACCTCAGTACCCTACTCAACCCACTACTCATTCTTATCACTCACAGGCCCAGCCACAGCCTCAGTGGAATGCACCTCAGTCGGGGTGGAGGGCCCAATACAACACTCCTCCTGCCATTTTGCCTCCACCACCAGTTCAACCTCAACCATTACCTCCTGCTCCTCCAAGGCAACCTCAAATACCTGCCCAACCGAACCCGAACCCCAACAATAGACAAGCCCAGCAGGTATACACTAGGGAAACATCATGCCCTACTTATGCTGTGGAGATCCAGGAGATCAATCTTCGATCTGGCAAGACTCTTCCAGATCGCCAGCCTCCTCCCCCAGAGGATGAGGAAGATAAACATGAAAGTGAACCAAAGGCTATTCCACCCTTTCCTGAGAGACTAACAGCCACCACACAACCCAACCCTGAGGAGGATGAGCTTCTAGGTGAGCTCAAGCAGTTGTGTGTAAAAATACCACTTCTCCAAGCCATCAAGGATGTGCCAATATACAACAAACTGGTTAAGGAAAAGTGTTTCAAACACCCAGGCAGGCGAAAGAGAGATGCTTCAACCATCAATGTCTTAGGACAACAGTCTGACCTCATGTTAGGACAAGTCATATGCCCAAAGTATCTAGATCCTGGGAGTCCTGTAGTAGATGTCCACATCAATGGCATCATCATACCTCACACTTTGATTGATTTGGGGGCCGCCATTAATGTGATGACCAGGGATACCATGCTCAAACTCAATCTTCAGGGTTCCTTGAGGAAGACCTCGACAGTTCTGCAACTTGCAGATCGCTCCACTGTGACTCCCGAAGGGATTGTGGAGGATGTCTTGGTCTCTGTCGACTCTTGGGAATACCCTGCAGATTTCTTGGTGCTGCAACCCAAGGCAAAGCTTACTGGATATCCTCTTATTTTGGGAAGGCCTTGGTTAGCCACTGCAGATGCTTACATAAGTTGTCGTGCAGGAAATATGACCATCAAAAATGGTCCTATGTCCAAGCAGCTAGTCCTATACCCTCCTGCCCAACCTTCCTTAGAGCATGACTTACCACTTTGGTTGGAGGAAGGAGAAGAGGATGAAGTATACTCAGCACCCTTGTGCACCCTAGATACCACTAGAAGAGACCCCCCAACCGAGGATGACTTGATTGAGACCTTGATCCAGAATCCACCTTCCAGTGCACTCTCCTTAGAGAAATTGGTGGAGGATGCCCAAGCCAGCACCTTAGTGGATCTTTGTACGCCCAAGCCTGTCACTCCCAGAGTAAAAAATGTGGAGTTCGGCCCTAAGAGAACGTTAAAGATCAGCTCCTCCCTATCCCCTTCCCAAGAAAAGGAGCTGTGTAGCCTGTTGGCCAGTCACCTAGATGCTTTTGCTTGGAGCTATAAGGAGATGAAAGGAGTCCATCCCTCGGTCTGTACCCATCACATATACATCAAAGAGGGTTGTAAACCGGTTAGGCAACCTCAGAGGAGAATGAATCCAGCCCTTAAGGACATTGTCAAGGAAGAATTGCAAAAACTGTTGGATGTCGGATTCATTTACCCCATCTCAGATAGTGAATGGGTGTCCCCTCTGGTATTGGTTCCCAAGAAGAATGGGAAGTGGAGAATCTGTGTGGACTACCGAGAACTGAACAAAGCTACCAAGAAAGACCATTTCCCTCTACCTTTCATAGATCAAGTGTTGGATGGACTGGCAGGAAAGAAGTTCTTCTCTTTCTTGGATGGGTTTAGCGGGTACAACCAGATCCAAATCAGCCCGGAAGACCAAGATAAGACCACCTTCACTTGTCCTTGGGGTACCTTTGCCTACCGAGTTCTTCCCTTTGGGCTATGCAATGCTCCTGCTACCTTCCAGAGAGCTGTCTTGAGCATCTTCTCGGAGTTGGTCCATGATGCAGTGGAAATTTATATGGATGACTTCACTCCTTATGGGGCCAACTTCCAGGAAGCATTGTCCAATATGGGAAAAGTCCTAACCAAATGCATTGAGATGAACCTGTCCCTTAGTCCTGAAAAATTTGAATTCCTGATGACTGAAGGTACCGTGTTAGGCCATACCATTTCTTGCCAAGGGTTACAGGTGGATCCTAACAAAATTACTCTCATCAAGAAGGTTCCACCTCCTCAAAAGGTAAGGGATGTTCGGAGTTTCTTAGGATTAGCAGGGTATTACAGGAGATTCATTAAGGACTTCAGCAAGCTAGCCTCGCCATTGTTTGGCCTGTTGGCAAAAGATGTGGAGTTTAAGTGGACTAATGATGGTCAAAGGGTTTTGAATGAATTAAAGGACAAGTTGGTGTCAGCCCCAATCCTGAGAGGTCCAAACTGGGCCCTACCTTTCCACATCCACACTGATGCCTCGAACAAAGCCATAGGTGCATCTTTAGGACAAGTTGAGCAAAAACTTCCATATGCCATTTACTTTGTTAGTAAAAACTTGTCCAAAGCTGAGCTGAATTACATTGTAACTGAGAAAGAGTTTTTGGTTGTGGTCCATGCACTGAACAAGTTCTGACACTATATCACTGGCTATCAAACATTTGTACATACAGACCATGTTGCAATTAGATATTTAATGAATAAACCAGATGTGAATGCTCGTATTATTAGATGGTTACTTTTGTTGCAGCAGTTTGATTTGACCATTGATGACAAACCAGGTAAAGAAAATGTTGTTGCTGACTTTTTATCTAGATTGGATTTGTCTGCAGATGAGGATGGAACAGTGGATGACCAGATGCCCGATGAACATCTATTTGCTATCTCAGCACTCTCTCCATGGTTTGCTGATATAGCAAACTACCTTGTTTCAGCACAGTTCCCTCCGCACCTATCTTCAAGAGAGAAGAGCAGAATCATCAAAAAAAGTGCCTCATTTACTTGGATCGGGGGCAATCTGTTCAAGCTTGGCCCTGATCAGATCTTAAGGCGTTGTGTAAGGGAGGAGGAAGTCTTTGATATCCTCCTCACCTGTCATGATGGGCCTTGTGTAGGACATTTTGCAGCAAAGAGGACTGCCTTCAAGATCCTGCAGGCAGGCTACTATTGGCCCACACTTCATCAAGATGTCAGAATGCCAAAGAATGGGGAAACCGACTCAAAGGGATGAGATGCCTCTCCAACCTCAAGTGACTCTTGAGCCATTTGAGAAGTGGGGCATGGACTTTGTGGGTCCAATCAACCCTCCTTCGAGGCAAAGGTCTTACATCATTGTGTGTACTGACTACCTGACAAAGTGGGCAGAGACTAAAGCAATCAAAGCAGCAACAGAAGAAAAGGTGGCCGAGTTCTTAAGAGAAAACATCTTCTACAAGTTTGGCTACCCAAGAGAGCTGGTCACCGATCAAGGGAGCCAGTTCACATCCAACCTGGTTGAAGACTTACTAGCTCACCACAAGATCAAGCATAGGACTTCCACCCCCTATCACCCTCAAGCAAATGGGCAGGTGGAAGTCACCAATAGAGCATTAGAAGGGATCTTGACTAAGGTGGTGAGCAGCAGCAGAAAGGACTGGGCAGATCGCCTGGTTGAGGCCACATGGGCTTACAACACAACCTGGAAGACCACCACCGGCTTCACACCTTATGAGCTGGTCTATGGGAAGAAAGCTTTGCTGTCCATTGAGTTTGAATATAACACTTTGAGGATGGAAGCTCAGCTGAACCTAGATCTCAGCCATGCACAACAAGAAAGGTTATTGCAGCTGAATGGACTGGATGAGCACCGAATGCAGGCCCTCCTTCACTCAGAAGTGGTTCAACTTTAGAGAAAGGTGTGGCATGACCAACATCTCCATGACAAGCAATTTCAGCCGGGAGATTGGGCTTTGTTGTATGACTCCAGATACAAAGATTTCAAGGGAAAGTTGAGAACCAGATGGCTAGGACCATATGCAGTGGAAAAATGTCATGACAATGGATCTGTTCTTATTCGGACCATTGATGAGGAAGCCATCCCCATGCTTGTCAATGGGCATCGATTGAAGATCTACAGGAAGCCTCTCTCAAGACAAGAGTTCATCAAAACTATGGAGAAATCAGTGTTGGTCATAGAGAAGGGTTCTGCCTCTCCTTTGGGCATACCCTAAAAGATCTAAAAAAAAAAAAAAATAATAATAATAATAATAATAAAGATCCTTGGGTGAAAACCTTTCTAAGGTGCCCAAGGCAGGTGGTAGGGGTGAAAACCTCATTGAGGCGCCCCTATTGTCTTTCAAAAAAAAAAAAAAGGAGATTTGAAAAAATATCCTTGAGTGAAAACCTCTCTGAGGTGCTTAAGGCAGATGGCAAGGGTGAAAACCTCAATGAGGCGCCCCTGTTATCTTTCAAAAAAAAAAAAACAAGGTCAGCAGATTCATAATGTAAAATTGCATGCAGGTTGCAGGTGTTCTATGGAGGAGAGGAAGCCTCTCAACTCAAAGCTCAGGATCCTTATCATGCAGTCAGGAGACCTTACCAGCACCTCCTCCAAGAATACTCATTTTCTCCAAGGTATGTGCAATTTTATTACAGCTTGAGTCTTCTACAGGAAGACACAGATTTTCTACAGGAAGACGCAGATCTTCTACAGGAAGACACAGATTTTCTACAGGAAGACGCAGATCTTCTACAGGAAGACGCAGATTTTCTACAGGAAGATGCAGATTTTCTACAGGAAGGTGCAGACTCTCTACAGGAAACGCAACCTTTCTACAGGAAGCTCTGTATTTCTACAGGAAACTTCCTGTAGAAGTTCAGGACGGCCCAGAATTCATCTTATGAGGAGATCTAACGACTAAGGATCGGTTTGGACGCATGCAAGCTATTGTTATCTCCCTTGCACATTGTTGTCACCTCGTCCTGCCCTCCTTGTCGACATGCAACGAAGTTACCTGCACCAGCAAAGCAGATCGATGAGTTATCCAGAAAAAGCAATTTTTAAATGAAAAAACACTGAGATCTCATACCATATCCGTCCTAGTCATCCAGAAGCCCTGGGAGCATGATCGGGAGGCCAGATCCTTTGTCATGCAGCATGCACCCAAGGAGGAAGAACTGTTACAAGACATCCCGCGGGAGTCCTGTAACAGTTGAGCCCACTAGAGTGTATACTATTCACAGCACTGGCCATATGCAATGAACGTGGACGCATGCAGCCAAGCATCAACTCCATCGTCGGCAGCTGGTAAACGTGAACCTTTGGGCCTATGCAAATTCACCAGTAGCAGATAGATCCATTCATCATCGTCAGAACCCGAAAAATCGTGTTGCAGCCGCGCAGGTAAGTGTCTCGACCCTTTTTTCCGTCAGATCGCATGAATTTTACTTTGAATTGTTTGCAAAGTGTAAAGTGAATGGGTTGAGCGGCTGTATGGCCAGTTGACTGGCCACGTCGACCGGTTAATGGTCCAGTCAGATGTTTGGGTGGCGGCCGTGACAAAAGGAATGATCAGCACACACGTGGGAACAATCCCCGTCGGAAAAAACGGATTTAGCAGAAGAAACGGCGGCGGATCTGCTGGAGGGATGATGCGGTAGTAAGTGAACTCGCAGATAAATGATGGAACGGCGTCATCCAACGGTCCGGCGGGGATAGCTCACCCCCGCGCCACGGATTCCGCCGATTCAAATCTAATCGGCTAGATTGGCCGCATGCATTTATCATTCGCCGTTTGAACCTTGAGTGAACATTCAGATCCCTCTGCAGTTCGAAACTCTGAGCCTTTGGCTATCAGAACGGCTGAGAAGCACCACCGAGAGCGCAGACCAACTGCAGTCTTCCCCAAGAATCACGCGCTGCTCCTACAGGAAAACTTCTCCTACAGGAAAGCTGTTTCTACAGGAAGGCGGGTTCCTCACGTAAAAAGGTGGCAGATAAAAAGGTAACCCTGAACTCTCCATGCAATTGGTTTTTAAAGGTGGCAGGATTGTCGTCTACAGTCTGGTTGTAGGAAATGGTTGAAATTGTGGTCTGCTGTGCATAGACTGTCGTTCTACAGGATGTCAGTGAATTAAACTGTGTTAAGGTCCTCAGGGATAAGTTTTGTGGATTATTTGCACGACGGAAGCGTAATTCTACGCTCTGTCCCAATAAGCTAAACTTCTTCCGCATTCGCCACCTCTAGCAATAGTTTTTATCATGCCGGGTGGGTTTATTAGACGGGAACCCACTGATTCATCAAAATTAAGAGAAAACCAGGAGGTGGTGGAGCTCTTCACACGGGCACAATGGATATCCTTTTGTGACAAGTTGCAGGGTCATGACGACGAAGTGGCAAAAGAATTTTTACAAGCCTTGAGGCCGAAATCCAAAACACTGGCCACCGTGAACTTCAGGGGCCTAAGCCTCAAGCTCACCCCACAATATATCAGTCGAATTACTGAACTTCCAATGGGTTTTCCATGGGATAAGGAAGAAAGGAAGTTGAGCCAGCAGGCAAAGAAAGAATTCTTTCCACATGAGGAGGAATTCACGGAGGACAAAAATGGGGTGCGAAGAACCAGCTTGCTGCCACCATGGAATGAAGTTAGCCTGCAAATCATGAAGTATATAACCTGTGAAGGCCGTTTTAGCATCGTGTACGCGTATCACTTCAGGTTGCTCACTGACTTGAGACACCAGATTGATCTTCCTATAGAAAACAAACTGAGCATTCCTTATTTCTTGCTACAGTCTCTAATTGAGTGTGCCACAAAGTTAAAAGAAGGCATACCAGATCAGGTAGCCCACCATGGATTGATCAAACTTCTTGTGGAGGATGCGCTTCATTCATATAAGGTTCCCCTCTCATGGGAATCATTCAGAAATTTGACAAGAGATGGAGACATAAGGATGCTGACCGAGGAAAGTGGTTCCTCCAGCAGTGAGGAAAAAGAAGCAGTGGCCGCGGAAAAGAAAGAAACAGGCCAGAAGACCCCGACCACAGTGCAGAAGAAAGAACAAAGGAGGAAGCACGAGAAAAAGGATGCTGAGGAAAAAGGTGACACACCCATCTTGTCAGCAAGAGAGAAAAGGTTGCAGAGCAGAACGGACAAAGCTGAGAAGGTCCACATCAGCACAAGTACCTCGTCAGCACCCGCAACCAAATCAAAAAGCAAAACCCATGCAGCAAAGCAAGCCAAGGTGGCGACACCTGTGTCTACAGGAAAGCAGAAACAGGCTTCTACAGGAAGCCCGAAAACAGAAAAAGGGTCTTCTACAGGAAGCCCGAAAATTATTGAAAAAGGGGCTTCTACAGGAAGCCCGAAAATTACCAAAACAGGGTCTTCTACAGGAAGCCCGAAATTGGCTAAAACAGGGTCTTCTACAGGAAGCCCTGAAAAGGTGAAACCCAAGGAGAAGAAGGCGGACATTCTAGCAAGGGAGGCAGCAGCTATACTGGCTGGCCTCAGCACGCCACCTAAGCCAAAAGAAAAGAGAAAGAGGGAGACCCCTATATACTTTAAAGCTCGAAGAAGTGTTAGGATAAAAACGGGAAAGCCACAGCCTTCGGCCAGCAACCCGATTGTCATCGAAGATACCCCTACTTCTCCCAAGGAAAAGTCCCCCTCAAGGATAACAGTCACCTATGAGAAGGGGAGCCCAAAGAAAAATACGTGGCAAGAAAGGTTAGACCTGTTGACTGAAAAAGCTCGGCTACAGGAGGCTGAAAATGTTCTACAGGACACTCTGGCCCGGCTACAGGAAACAGAGAAGAAGGAAGGAGAAGGACCCTCATCACCACCAAGGGAGGGTGAGGTAGAGCCACCTAAAGAGGCAGAAAAAGAACATATACCAGAGCCCAGCCCTCAGCCTAGTCTGAGTTCATACTACACCTTTTTAGAGGCGGGCAAAATCATACCGCAGAAATTTACTGTACCCCTGTTTTTTGCATTAGAGGAAGAAAGAGTCCGTACCCACACATGGATGAAGATCGCCAAGTCAAAGGGTGTGGCGGACATAGGTCCCTTACAAGAGCAACTCAAGGAGGTCAGGAGTGGATTCGCCATGGCTAAACATGTGGCTAATTGCCAAAGAGTGTACCTACAGGAAGAAAACCAGAAGCTAAGATTGCAGCTACAGGAGCTGAGGGCAGGGGCAGGTACATCCTCCAAAGACACCACAGAAGAACAACAAGGCAAAAAGGAGTTGACCACCGGTCTTGAGGAGCCAATGACACTTCTACAAGAAGCAGAATAGCAAGCACAAATTGAAGTGCAAGCTCTAAAAGAACAGCTGCAGCAAAAGGAAGCACAATTGGCCTGCATGGCCAGTTGGGCCATGGAGGCAATATAGTGCAGACAACCTGCAAAATCCTATGGTTTGTACTTGAAAGACCAATGGCTGCAGTTCCAAATAAATACCTTGGCAGAAAGAGGTATTTCTCAGATCCAAGACCCACAACAATTTTCTGAGTTGTGCAGTACTAGTTCGTCAGAAGATAAAGCCAAATTAGCAGAGTTCTACCTCCACAATTTGGCCCTGCCTAATGAAGTTTCCTGGGATCCCAATACTGCCTTGGGTGATATGCAATTGATGGCATTCGCTTCATGGTTGAACCATGAGGATCAAAGAGCAGAAGAAGCAAAATCGGTCATGAACCGAGAATTGAACGAGCCATTGTTCATTCGAGCAGAACCAGAGGATCCAGTTGCACTCATCTCAACACACCAACACTTGTCTACTGATCCCACAGCTTCCTTGATATTTATGGACCAACAGGCCCAAGCCATAGCTCATTTTGAAGACATGGAAAGACTGTTAGGAGAAAATGCTGCCCAAGCATGCACACGCAGATGGAATACCTTGGCACACAGTTTGAAAATCCGAGAATACCATACCCCAACTCGGATGAGGGAAGCTTTGGTAAGGGTAGACCTTTACAAGAAATCCATGCAAAGCCTCCAGGCCAGCTGGATTGGCCTTAAACTCAGCCCACCACTGCTGCTAGGATTGACTGAAGGCAGCACAGAGGAGGATAACAGTGAACAATGGGAAGAGGTGAACAGGAAAGTTGGGTTTCATATCAGCAAGGAGGACACTACCACAGAGGCTTGGGATGTAAGGGAAGCAGTAAAAGCAATGAAGGATGAAGATTTGGACAAAGTTGCTCAAGGATGAGCAAATATTTTAGCTGGGGGGTGATGATGAGCCCCAATTTTTGGTAACAAATTGGGCTCATTTGGCCTACTTACCTTGCTCAACCCTTCATCTTTTATCACTTATGCATTCATTTCTTGGTATATTCGTGTTATTTGTAGGAAGAAGGGCAGGCATTATATCTATGTGGCTAATACATGATGATTTCAGGTTTTTTGGCATTAAAGGGAGCAAAGACCACGCAGAAGGAGACAAGGAGACAGAAAAGGTGGCATTGCAGGTTTATAGGGAGGTTGTCTACAGCCTTAAATGACCTCCCTCGTGATCTCCACCCTAACTCCGAGCTCCAACAGCTCTCCCCACCGAGCTTAAAGGCAGCCAACGGGTTCTACAGGAACAACAGTCTACAGCAGTTTACTTTTAGTTGGACAGCCGAGCTCCATTAATTGAGGAAGCTAGCTTGATCATCATCATGTATAAATATTAAGGCCGTGGCCTTTGATAGGAGCTTTTTGAACTTTTGAACTACTGTTGCAATTTCTAAGCACGAGCTACATCTCGGTTTTTGCTCTTTGTAAGCCATTTTTGGCATGTCATTAGACTCATGATTATTCAATAAAGACAGGCATCTTTTGATTCAATTCTAAGTGTTTAAGGGAGCTATAGCTCTCAGGTTAGGGCCCAACCTGAGAGCAATAGACCTCCTCTTCCTTGTATTGTTATTTGTCTTTCTTTTCAGCACTTTATTCCTCTGTTTTGACATGCATTTAGAAATTACAGTCTGCTGATTTGATTTCTTTTATGTGATTGAGTAGGATTAGTTTATGGTTCAAGTGCTTTTAGTTGCTTAGATTAGAGTAGGAGGATCAGCATTCATTAGAGCTCCAAGAAAAGGCTGACAGTGCACTCACTGCCATCTCTGTTTAGAGATTGCGGGTGTAGACCGTACCAGCCACCAAAAACGCAGTCATACACTTTCATTCAAGCTACAACACAGTCATTTCAATTGTAGATCCATCCATGCATTCTGATCTTGAGCAGTATTTCCTCATTCCAACTCCATGCACGATTTTTCTCTAAAGTATACATTGTTGTTCGTTGATTTAATAACACAGTTAGGATAGGTTGATGAATTCTTGGCTTTGTGCAGATTTCTTTCCTTTACACTGCGTTGCATCACTCTGTTACCTTCTTCTTCTTCTCAATCGTGTCTAAAGCCACTGACCCAACCTCTGTTCAGATTGTTTGCCTTCCAACACTTCCACTGTTCACGTAGCTCCATCTTTTTGGACTTTTCATTGCTTCCACCCTTCCATTCACCAAGTAGCTGCAAGCACTCTTTCCTCATCTCATATCTCTATCCCTGAGCCATCATAAGCCCCCTTTCCATTCTACCTATCCACCCATACAACTTCTCCACTCCTCCATCACCCAAAAATCAAACCACAGAACATCCTGTAGAAGTTAGCAGACTTCCTGTAGAAATCCCAAGCTTCCTGTAGGATTCCCTGCAGACATCCTGTAGAAACCTGTAACCTCGGTTGCCGAACACCTGAACATTGTGGACTTCTATGGAATGATGTTTTGGATCCTCTGGAACCTCTCCTAGTCCTCCTGACCTTTTCCAAGCTTTCTTTCCTTCGAACTACCCCTGCATAGTCAAACCCTAATAAGAAACAAAATCGTAATAACTCCAACCACTTAAGCAAAAATCCAAAAACAATG
The DNA here is from genome assembly GCA_031772625.1 of Pinus tabuliformis. Lineage (NCBI taxonomy): Eukaryota > Viridiplantae > Streptophyta > Pinopsida > Pinales > Pinaceae > Pinus > Pinus tabuliformis. The sequence goes on from CM062809.1 coordinate 861,704,597, forward strand.
TTATTTTCAGTAGAAGTAGCTTAAATTCATGCATGTCATATCACTTGAAGTAATGGCATCATTTCTAGAAGTTTGCACTCCCACCACTGCATCATAGAGATTGGACTAGTCAGATTAGGGTTTACTAGGGTTTCCCTATTTTGTTGGCTTTCAGTTCATTATTGCAAAGTAGGTCAATCTCCTTTAAGATAGTCTTCGTCCATCATTTAGAAAGCTTCTTCTGAGAGCATATAGAAGTTGTCTTGAGCCCTAGCGGACTTGTGCCAGCTGACCAAGTGACAGCTGCGATAAGAGCTAGTACTTGTGCATATAGCACCGTCACTTCCAAGTTTGTTACGAACTACCGGTTTGATAAAATTAGAGATAGGAAGCTCCAGGAGTTGTAGCATTATTGCTACAATACTGGAGCCCACCACTTTGTTGTGAAGACTTTTTACTCACTTTTTCCCTAATTGTTCTGGAGCAGATTGCAAGAGATCTGGGAGGTCAATCGATGAACCGCTAGTTCCAGGTAACAGCCAAAGCCCTGAGCTCCATTTTCATATTCTTTATTTCTGCTTTTAACCACCTTTTTAGTTTTTTGAAGAAGTTTTTGAAAAAATAATTCACCCTCAGTCGGCACGATTTTTGGGCACTAAATCGCACCGGCCGAGCGTGATTAACATAGCCATCCGCATCAATCAACGCAACTATTTTTAAAACAGATGTGTCGGCACTGTGGATAGGGAAAAAACCTATTTTCTCAAAAATTGACCGTTTAAATTTAAATTTTATGGGCCAAGGCTGATTATTGACTCAAATTAATGGCTTTTTCATGAAAGAATTGTTGAAAATGGTGGACTTGAAAGAACAGGAGCAAGAGGATGTTGACACCTAGGCAATGAATGATCCAAATTTCCTGGAAGCTTTGAGGACTTGTAGGCTCCTCAAATTCTTTCTTATGCGAAGGATATGGTCCCAGCCCGAGTTGCTTCGGTACCTGATCAGTCTTTGGGACATTAATCGAGAGATTTTTGTCATTGGCATCCAGGAGCTGGAGTTGGAAACTTCAGATATATACTTCATCATTGGATTGTCCTGCAGAGGGGAACCATTGAACTTGTATGGGTCACGACCGATTGGGGCAAGCATATATTCCTTGCTTGCCGAACACTGCCCCGAGGCCCTGAAATCCAAGAGTGGGAAGATAGCGATTTCCAGTGTTCAGGATCAGACACTGGGGGTGCTTCTGTTGACTATCAACAGAGTGGCAGGGTCTCAGGCAGAACATGAGACTAACAAGTCGAAGTTACTTTATGCTATTGACTGCACAACTCCTACGATATTCAACTGGGAAGAGGCCATGAAGATGAACATCAAGCGCCAGCTATCCAAAGCCAAGGCGGGGAATTTGAAGCAATTTGGCTTCAGATCGGTGCTTGTGACCTTCTTCCTGGAACAAGTACCATTGTTCCAGTATTAGCTGACTGAGGTAGATCCTCCTATTCCACGCGATCTGTGGATGGCCCGCTGGAGCCGTTTGATGCCCAGGATCACTGGGGGTTAGCACATGTCATATCGACCTGCATTCTTTTCGTGGCTATGACAACAAAAAATTTTCGTGGAGGACTAGCCATACAGTGGCACTGATTTTTGTGGAGATCGAGATATGCCCTTACTGGATGTAGAGGACTTCGATGATGAAGGTAAAAAATCAAAATTTTTAATTTTGAGATTTTTTAATTGTTTTTGGTATATATGTGCTTATAACATTTCTCTTGTTAATGCAGACATTGGACCAGAGTGGCCTGTTGGGATGTCCCCAATAGCCACGCATGTCCCTGCCCCACTAATGTTGTCGCTCCATATGAGGAAGGGAGTGACAATGAGGAGGAGATCGCGAGGAACCTTGAGGGGTTGACTTGTGGTTTCCCAGAGTATGCTTGGGTAGGAGACATTCCTTGTCAATACCAAAGACACACGATGGGAGTCTCGGAGCGGATCCACCTATTGCTAACTCATGTTGCATGAGCTGTATCATGCTACCATGATCACCATGCTGATTAGTTCTTAGGTCCAGCACTTACATATTTTTTGAGGCTTGCGTGGCACGAATATATGGGGCCTGCAAGCCGCCAATGTTATTTTAGATACACATATTATTTTTTGGGGTTCTGATGTATCAAACATTATCAATATATATAGATAGATAGATATCTATCTATCTATCTATCTATCTATCTATCTATATTTATATATATATGTGTGTGTGTGTGTGTGTGTGTGTTGTATTTTCCTGTCTACTATGGTACAAATGGTTTGTTTTATCTTTTATATGTTTCGTAAATGTCTATCCAACACATGATTAGCTAATGCATCTGTCAATGTATTCATGCATCTAGGAATAGGATGATATGTAATGTAATCAAAATGCCTTTCCCATAGATGGATACATAGATACATTCTCAATATTTGAGAGTTTCTGACAGAATATTGCCCGTTGAGTTGAAGGAAAACAAGTTGTGAATCCATGTTGACAACCAGTTCTCTCATTTCCAGAGCGATGGCTTCTAACAACAGTTCGATGACTGCACTGTATTCAGCAATGTTGTTGGTTGTGCAGCGTAGACAGATAACTTGAAGGTCAATCAACTCACCTTTAGGGTCATAAATAGCCCATGTCACGGATGATAGGTTCCGGGTACTACGGAAAGCACCATTAGCAAAACCAATGTGGGGAGTCGCAGACATCTGCAAAGCAAGAAAAGCATAGTAAACAGGAAAGTTGTTTGAAAACTATCACACAAAACCATGCTGCACAAAAATGAATGGCACACTAATGTACACACGTAACCATGCAATATGACCTAAGAATAGTACTTCTTGAGGTAAAGCCCATTTCAGGGCTTATCGAGAGAGTTTCCTTCATAATCAATAAGCTCATAGGCTCCTTTCTGTAAAATGCATTTCACGATGTAGGGCCCATGCCACATAGGTTTGAACTTGCCCACCCCCAGCTTATCGTTAGCTTGGTCATATAGCAATACTAAATCATCTTTAGAGAACTCGCCAGGGGAGACCGACTGATCGAAATGGGATTTTACTCGTTTCTTTTATGCTTCGATGACCAAGGCGATGAGATGGTGAGTCTCGTCCAGTCATTCTAAATATAAGAGGCATTCCTCTTGAGGTGACAATTCAGTGAGGAGTTCAACAACTAACTTGAGTGAAGGAATCTCGTATTCGATTGACAATGTTGCTTCCAGACCATAGACTGGCTAGAATGGTGTGAAACCAGTTCCATCTTTGGTTGAGGTTTGGTAGGCCCACAAAGCTAAAAAGAGCATGAGATGCCAATTGGACTTGTGCATCCCAATAGTACGCTGAAGCATTGTGACCAAGACCTTGTTCACGGCTTCAACTTGGCCGTTGGCCTGAGGGTAATATGGGGTCGAGCCACTGTGGTGCAAGCCTAATACAGATGTCAGCTCAGCCATCATGTAATCTCTAAAATGGGAGTCATGGTCTATGAAAATGGCTTGGGGTACATCGAACCTGGAAATAACATGGTTGAAAAGGAATTGAGTCGTCGTCTTACCATTTGTAGAGTATGTAGGCATCGCTTCGGCCCATTTGGTGAAATAATCCACATTGACGATAATATAGCCATGCCCCCCAGCCGAATGAGGGTTACATGTCATATAATTGATGCCCCTTTTGGCAAAAGGACCAACGTAATGATGGGGTGTAGGTGAGCGGGTGGGGCACACATCTTGCATTGGTAAATTTATCATTCATGGCACTTTCGAACATCAAGAATGTAGTCGTTGAAGATAGATGGCTAGTTTTGGCTTATGGAGGCCTGACCCAGGTTTAGCATTAGTTAGCCAAAAAAATCCCTAAATTACTGGACCTTTCGTGATAAGCCCGCAGAGCGTAGACTAAAGTCTCACCCGAAGCAGTATGAGGGGATGCTGGAACCAAGTTTCCACACCCTTGAGATGGTTGTGATGTCGATTTATTCCAACTATACCTGCCTTCTCACAGGTTGCTTCGCACCCTATTCCACCCTTCAGTACCTTCGCGAAGGGTTACAATCAGCTTCCACGCAGCCCCAACCAGTGGCTAAAGTCATTTCGCGCTGTTAGGGCAGCGAACTGTGCTATTTCCCGAAATAGACTAAGTATCTTACTTATCTTATTGACATATCTTAATTATCTTCGCATAAACAGATGTTCTTACTTGCATTCACTTAACCAATATAGTTATACACATTTGCGTATCATATAAGCATTAGAAGTGAAATTCATACCCAATATAACAGATGCATAAGCAGGAAATAATTACGTAGAAATGATAGAAAACTTCTCTTTACTAATACTTCCAGATGATTACAGACTTGACTCGCCCTGCGCACTCAACTGCAGGGGTATGCGCACTCAGCTGCAGACTTCTAGACCTATGGGCACTTAGCTGCAGAGATTCTACCTACGCTACGAACCAAAACTTAGACTTACACTTCAGAGCTATCTCACATACATCTTCATCACTTCAACATTGATTCTTTTTCTACTTAGAGCTTAGCTCTATTTATACAATCCCATGGTCCGCGGACCATGGTAGATCTTCTACAACCGACATTACATTATCAAAATAAGGGCGGACAACCCTATGACTCTTTAACATCTACGTGCTCCGCGCCCACAAAATGCAGAGTCTTTTCATTGGAATTACAAAATTGGACCAAAATTTGAGCTCTTAGCCCCAAAGCTAACCTTACAGGGTCCCACGCCCAACAGGACCCCAACACAAAAATCTTGACTCGCCCTCGAGTCACTCTACAGGTGTGGAGATCTTAGCGCAAAGACCTCCTAGCTCTTGTTGGATCGTTACAAGTTCAGTAGCACAATGAGCGGCTGCCTGCTAGACTACCTCCACGCGTTATTCGATGACCACTGACGTTGAACTCCTGCCCTAAATCCTCTCTTGAGTTGCTGGCAGTTGAACGAGCTTTGCTTCAATGGAGGCTGTAATTGTATAAGCCTCGTCGATCCATGGTTGTAGGTGAGATTTCAAGACTGCCTCCTTATGCCGAGCGGCATCCACTTGTTCCTTGAGTGCCTTTTCCTGCTGCATCCGTGAAAGCCTTTGTGTAAGGGCAACCGTCTGCGTGGTCCCTTTTACCTCATCATATTTTTGTTACAGCTTGCATGCCTCTATCTCTAGGCGCTCTATGTTTGGGTCCTCTTGCAGGGTGGCTAGAACCTTGAACGATTGTTCGAACAGCTTCATGCAGTCTGTCATTGCACTGTCAACTGCCACCATTGTTATTGTGACCGTGGTAGTACATTGTTCTCTGACCTCCGGTGGAGTTGAAGGCTCAACCTTCAATTGCAGTTCTGTGATATGCAGGTTCAGCTCCAGTTGAACCCTAGACATTTCTGCTCTTGCGTCGCGCACCCTTGTGGCTAACTTACGGACGTGCGCCTCCACCAATTCCTCCGCTTGAATGTCCAACTCTAGGACCATTTGGTAGGCTTCCTCCACAACCAGCATTATATGTTTTTTCTGCTCAACTACCTCATTGCGATGCAGGCTTAATTGCTCAATGTTGATGCGATGCTCACTCATTACCTATAGAGCGCGACTCTCCCTGGCCCGAAGTTCTGCGGTGACTCCATCCTACAAGAGATAGAGCATCTCCCGAGTGAGCACAACCATGTTTCCCTTTCAAATTGTTGACCATATCCATGTCAGCCTCCTTCTCTGTAATGAGTGCTCCATCTCGTAGCACTATTATGTTGGTCACCCTGGCGCGCAACATTTCCTCGACAGCTGAAGTGCCGACTGCGAGGCTGGTGGACACTGTGCTAGCCTGTGGAGTGCACACCTACAACTCCTGTATTTCTACCTAAAGAATCCCCAATACCAACTAGTGTTGTTCCTCAAACTGATGGAGGGCCTCCGCGGTGACATCCCTCACTGTTTCGCCGATATCATGCAAATCCCCTTCAATGAGCATGATAGGGTCGAAAGATGTATTCGAGGCCTTTGTTTTCTTTCTCGGCCCTACCTTCTCTCGTGGTCACAGACGTTTGAGTTAGGGGGACGTCATCTACGAGTCCGCACCACCTTGTTCTGTGTCTATCTCTGGTTCAGGCGAAGGTGACTTTTGTCCTTCACGCTCCTTGTCTATTGTTTTCTACTGCTCTAGCAATGTCGTAGCGTCACACGCTACCTAGGCGTTAGCCGCTGCTTCTTCTTTCCTGTGCTTTTCTGCCAGCTATGCCATTCGAAGTTTTGTCTCTTCCTTCTTCCACTGCATGGTGAACTTCTCTTCTTCCTCCGCGGAGTTAGTTGGAGTGTGCCATTTTGGTGGCCAAGACTCAAGGAATGTGAATATCACATCATCAGTCGCCAAATATGGTAAATCATGCCATGTCTTCATAGGGTCCTTCTGTGCCTTGATGAAGACATGGTGGAAATATGCTTTTAACTCTGCAAAATGTTGTAGACTGTGGGCGATAACCGTGGTTTGTAATTGATCCCCATCCGAATATTCATCTCCATGAATATCCAAAATATCTTGCTCTCCCTTATCCTCCACATGTCCTTGGTTTCCCACAGCGAAGCATACTTCGCTGCCTCTAGAAGGTCTGGTGCGACCGAAGGGAACTAGCTATCTTTAGGCATCTCCCATGCCACCAGTATTATTCACAACAGGAGCCATGTGTAATGAAACATTTTTCCCTGCTCTTGTGCCTCACGTCAGTTCGCAAGGAAATCACCGCATAGATAGTTCACCTAGTTCAACCATTGGCGCAGGTACCTCATCCATGTAGCACTTCTACATCACCTTCCCTGCCAATATCTATGTCACGACCTTGACTGCAGGGCTATTGATGATGGAGATGACATACCGTCGCTTCTTCTTCTCCAACTTAAACTTCTTTTTCAGAGGGAAAAGGTGGCCAACTCGCCACCTTTTCCCTTTGAAATGTTTGCTAGATCCTCCCTTGAACAAGGGAGCCATGTAATTCGATGAATCAGATGGTCTATGATGGGGATGGGCTCCTCCAGCCACAAGCACCATCATGCACCAAGCAGAGAAGCTGCGTGATGATGAAAATAGTCACTGGGGCGCGATGGTAATGCGACACCCAGAGCAGGTGTAGAAACCCTACTTTCTCTACACCTCTAAGCCATTTGCGTAGCTCTAATTCAATCATTCCAGCCGGCATGTCTATCTTCTGGCGCATTAGCTTCGCAGTCGCTAAATGCGAGAACTTCTCGTGGTCTACGAGGTCCCAATCTTCAAATTTCAACACGAGAACCCGTCCCAAGTACGCTCCCTCAAAAATAATATCATTTGGGAGTAGTGGAGTTTGCAGAGAGCTCTTGCTTTCATCTATATCCTTCTGCACCTTAGCTTTACCCTTTTGTGGAGGAACATATTCAGGTAATCAGGTAATAGGTTCCGCGCCCTAGGTTTCGACTTCCATCTCTACATCCTCCTCCTCCACTAGGATTTCTTCAAATTCTTCCTCCTCATCAGCCTCTAGATTAATGTCCTTCCCCTTTTCTTGCAATGTGACCTTGATCCTCAGTGGATTTCTGGGTGATATGTGCACCGGTATCATGGCTTGCTTATCCTTCTTAGGTCTCGGTGTCAGCAATGATTTAGGGACCTCAACAATTATTCCTGCTCTCTCTGGGGCTTCCACTTCTGCAATTTCCTGCACGGCTTCCTCAACTGTCACTACTCCTATGTCCATGGCTTCTTCGGGTGCTGACATAATGCTACTCCACAGTTTTTTCAGTGTCTCTAGTAGTTTCTCAAACAACAAATTCGCTTGCAGAGTCTCGAATAAGTCTCGGTTCATGAATACTTGAGTGTGCAACAACTTAGTTCTCAAATTGCTAAGTGTTGTTTGTTGGACAGCCACTTGTAATTTATAACACCTTTTGAATTTGAATTCCACCATTCCCCCCACATTCGGTCCATTAATGCTATATTGGCAGAAGATTTTCAAGAATCTAGCCCATAAAGTTCACCTTAAATGCCTACCGCCCACTCCATTTGGCCTCAAACCAAGCATCAAATTGTGAATAGTGACTTTAATGGTCACTTTCCGGTAGACCTGCACGCCAGCATAGCTAGCTTCACGTTGTCGCGGACCTTGTGACACTTCGCTACTGTGTGCAGACCTAACATCGTGCAGTTCTCGGGTAGAGTAGTTTATAGTCCCGTGCCTCCTTCCAACTACCTAGAGCACTAAGACTGTGCTTCTGTCAGCTAGTCAGATGGTCGGGCCACCTGTGTATGGCTTCAGACGACTGCCATTCACTTTTCCTGGGAAGGGATCTCCATTCAGCTTAACCGACTAGACTACGCCACCATTAGTAATATCCTTAATAACATATGCCCCAGCCAGTTCATTCTGAGTTCCCCTGGAAATTTATCAAACTTACTATCATACAAAAACACCTAATCATTCACCTTAAAGGTGCACAGTTTAATATATCAATCATTCCATGCCTTTTCACGCTGCTTTTGGACCTACTGGTGAAATCCAACAAAAAATCATTCTTCTTAAAGCTCATCTAGCTGTGTGAGCCTCTCCTCCAAGGCTCCATGATTCATCATACTTGTGAGCGCTGCTATGCGTGGACTAGGCACAATGTATTCCATAGGCATTACGACTTCCACTCCATAGACAAGCCTAAAAGGTGTCTATCCCGTCATCTTCTTGAATTTCGTTTGATAAGCCCATAACACTACGAGTATGCATAGATCCCACTAACTTCGCTACTCATTTCATACCTTGGTCAGCACGGTTTCCAATACTTTGTTGAACGCTTCTACTGTCCCATTAGCCTGTGGGTGATAAGGTGTGCTCTTTTGATGATACACCTGAAATTTTTCCATTAGCATTCTGAGTGTCTTGTTCAGGAAGTGTGTACTGCGATCGCACATCAAGATCTTCGGACATCCAAATCATGTCAATACATGTTCAATTAGAAACTTCGCGACAATCGTCCACATGCAATCCTTCACTGGCTGTGCTTTTGCCCAATGAGTCAAGTACTCAATCGCAGTGATAATGTACCTTGTGCCTGTCTTTTCTTGGGGCTGAATCAGTCCTACAAAATCTATTGCCCACTTTTCAAAAGGTTGCAACATCATTTGCGGATTCAAAGGCATCTCATCCCTCCGCGATGGTCTACCTGTTCTTTGACATACGCCGCACGCTTTGCAATATGCTTTTAAATCCTGATGAAGGGTTGGCCACCACAACCCTGTGCATAGAATCTTCTACGTGGTTGCTCTTCCTGCATAATTTCCTCTGGCGGCACCCCCATGAGCATCCGCGAGGATGCTACCTCGTTCAAACTCAGGTACATACCTTTGCAGTATTTCATCATTCCCCATCTTGTATTGATGCCCAACAATGACAGAGAAATCTGCTGCGCACACCACTAATTACTTCTTTTGTTGGATAGAGTATCCTTCCAGCGCAGTTCCAATTGTTAGAAAGTGTATTATATCATCAAAATGTCCATCCACTACACGCACAACAAAGAGCTGCGCGTCGGGTAATCCTTCCTCCAAACTAGTAGGTTCTTCCTCTATCTCGATGAGCGACAGGTGATCTGGTCCTGTGTTGAATCGTCGAGGCTTCACAACAACTTCAAAGTCGTACTCTTAGAACAATAGAAGCCATCTGCAAATGCCCCCACCCCCCCAACATAGGCTTATTGACTAGGTACTTAAGTGCGAAGTGATCTGTATACATCTTAAGTCGCCTCCTAGCAAGTAGTGTCGATACTTCTGGAGCACATATGCCATAGTTAGCCCCTCGTGCTCAGTGGTGGAATAGTTATTCTCTGCTTCGGATAATCTGCGACTTGCGAACGCAATAGGGTGATTCACGCCTTCTCAGCCATCTTGTGTTAGTACTGCTCCCAACGCTATACATGACACATCAACATGGACGTGAAACTCTTTCTTCCAGTTCAGGAAGACAAGAATTAGTGCGGTAACCATATTTTCTTTCAATATATCCAGGGTTTTCTTACAGTCATCGTTCCATCACAACGTGACATCCTTCTTCAACAATTTTTCCATTAGCGCGGTGATCTTGGCATAGCCTTTGATAAACTTTCTGGAATATCCCATATGTCCAAGAGTAGCACGTAGCTATTTCACACTTCTCGGCACTTCCAAGTTCAGAATCACCGCAATCTTCACAGGGTCTACCATCAACCCTTACCTACAAACCACATGCCCCAATATGTTCCCAAAAGGAATGAGAAACATACACTTCTTGAGGTTGAGTGTGATTTGGTATATTCGACAGGTATCCAACATCAAGCACAAGCTCACTACATGGCACTTAACCAGTCCAAATACAGTCCAATCATCAAAATAGACCTCCAAGAACTTATGAATATATTCCTTAAATGTCGCAACAACCACGCGCAAAAAATATGGGCGGTGCATTCTTCAATCCAAACAACATGACAATATATTGAAAGCAACCCCACTCAGTCGCGAAGGTTATCTTGATCCTATCCTCCTACGCGATTCCGATCTGGTGCTACCCGAGAACCCATCACTAAAAGAATAAGCTTCCTAACCACCTACATTGTCCAACACCTCATTTGTGAACAGAGTTGGGAATGGATCATGCACACAAGCGTCATTCAAATTTCTAAGATCCTCACATATCCTTATCTCATCCTTCTGCTTCTTCTCTTGCACCACCATTAGGCTTAACCAATTGGATTCTTCCACGGGCTCAATGATGCCTACTACAAGCATTTTTTCTAGTTCTACGCAGACCTTCTCCTTGTATTTTGGATTTAAGCGGTATGGCCTCTTCTTAACTGGCTCCGCGTTGGGCTTTAATGTGATCTTCATCACTCCTAGATCTATGATTATTCCTTTCAAATCCGTAAACTTGGTCAATAATAAGTCCTGATACTTGCCGAGTGACCTTATCCACCGTCACGTCATCCCAATAGTCTCTGATATGTGCAAATTTTGGTTCTGCCTCCATACCAATGTTCACCTATCTAGTCCTCACCAGCGTAGTTATATCAGGGTTCTCAATTTGTGGTCCTTCAACCTCGCGGTGGCCTTCCATCTCTGGAATGTTAATTTTCTGTGGATCTTCACCCTCTTCTTTAGAAGTTATATTATAACATTCCAGCGCACAGCTTCACTGAGTAGTCCATTCAGGATGCGTCAAGTTTAAAGGATCTTGTGGTATCCTAAAGATGGTTACTTTCACCTCTTGTAGCGCTTCATTAATACTATCAAATATGTACTCAAAGTTGAAGGTCATCATGAATCCTTAGCGTAGGATATCCCATTGACCTAACCCATGGCGAAGCTCTATTTCTATATACTAGTTCATTGGTATAACATCTAGGGTATGACATAATAGGTGCACCGACTCAGGTTGTGACTTTTCTCCACAGGCCTATGTCCACTTGGCTAGATGCATGCGAGTCATCCTGTCCATCATACATGTCTGTCAGTCACATCTTAGGCTTCCCAAATCGTACTCTCATCATTCTCCTACATTCACGCCAATCATTAAAGCTTCCTTTGTGTGTACCCCACCATCTTGCGGGCATAGCACGTAGTACCCAGTCCAAGGCCTGGAAGCGTTGCTTTTCTGACACCTCCCTTTCAAATGCATCCAAGAAGGTATCTACCTCATTTAGACCATCATAAGTAGGTAGATATCTTACTTCTGTTGACACGCAGCGCAGCGACCTGGTCATCATATTGCAATTTAGCGTAGTTACCTCATGTAACCGATTCTGCCATCGTTCTATTTCTTCATTGGAATCTGAAGTGCAGGAGCTCTCGCACTCCCATGTGATCCGTCCATCCATGGTGGGATTCACCCAGTCTTGGTCTCGCACTATTATCTTATAGATACAGTCTAGATCATCATCACTTTCATAGTCGCGGACCGGTTCCGTATAGCGCGATCCTTCAGCAGGGTCTAGGGGTATAATTACGTGTAGTGACTTCTTTTCAAAGATCATCTTGCACTTCTTCAGATTAATTACCCCATTCATATCAGTAGCCCAATCAATTCCCAGGAGCACGGGGTAGGGACTGCTACCATCAACAATCTCTATCACTTATAAATCTTCCACCGTGCTCGCTCCCTCAATATCCATAGTTATTCCCTGCAATCGCCCCATGGGTATGATTTTTTGCTGGTTCGCCATCCTTAGCTGAATCAAAGACCGTTGTAGTCCAGGTCTCCCCATTCGCTCCCATGTCTGTTTCGGCAGAACATTCACATCTGATCCCAAATCCAGAATGACTTGATCCATCTCATATTCTCTGATCTGCACGATGAGTCTCATTTCACGTCTTGTTCTTGTCTTATGTTTTCCGATCTTGTGGACTACGTCCAGTTCACCTGGTGTGGTCCCAGCACTTATGTTGATAACTTCTTCTAACCCTTTCACAGCCTTACTGTCGCACAGTAACTTCATACAGGTTTCCAAGAAGGTTTTGAGCATGGAGGGATCCATCTTTGGCTCCGGTTTATCTTTGCTTCCTGAAGTGGAGGCCTCAATAAAGCTCTTCTTAGCTTCCATGGAGGTTTCTCGAGCACACTCCAAATCAAACTTAGCCTCCTTCATTGGGGCTTTATGAACCCATGTACTATCTTCCAGTTGTTTTCCTTTGTCATCTCCCATTTCGATTCCACTTCGAAGCACTATGTTTACGATCGGATCTTCCTCACATGACTCAGACCTCATCATCTGTAGGTTCCAAGTCGAGGGAGGCAATAATTCTCCTTTATCGCGTATCCTAGCTATCAGTGTAGGACAATCTTCTATCTCATGATCAAACAACGTGCAATACTTGCACGACGGGCACGTTGGATTAGTGCAATCGCGGGCATAGTGTCATGGTCCTTCACAGTTGTAGCAAATCAACTGTCCGTGACCTCTACCAGGTCCTCCTCTGCCTCGACCTAGTCCGCGCCCATGAAATCCTATCCATGCCATCCCTGCATTCTGGTAAAGGGGTCGCGTTTCGACTTGAACTCTGTAGGTGGGATTTATATCCATCATCAATTCATAGCTCCTACAAGTACGCTCGTCATGTCCCACTGACTTGAAAAAGTTGCAGAACAACTGTTCCAAAAACTGCGTATACTTTTGTAACAGGTGGCAGTTATCCATGGCATGTTTTCCAGCTATTTGACAAATAGCGCACCACAAATCAGGCACTGCACTAGTTCTGGTTTGAGCTTCTGGCCTTAAAGGCAATGGTCCTCCTTCTGCAAGGTAATCTGTAAAGACCAGGTAGTGGTCTTTATCATGAACCTGACTCTTGCATTTCATGCACCACACTTCTTCGTGCACTTCTAGTTGAACCGTCCTGTCCTATTTCAGGCTCTGCATCTCAAGGCTTAAATTCTTCAGTCGTGCGTGGATCTACTGAACTCCTAGGTTATGATCTTGCATCGGGGTCTCATGTAGCCTCATAGCAATCTCTGAGGCCTCTGGCTGAGTTGTTATCTTCTGTTGCGATAGTGCACTCCTTAAATGTGGTAGTAGCGAAGCTACAAACCATTCACGATGTTGTCCATCTGTCAGATTCATGTTGGCTTCGCGAATCGTACATTTCAGCCTCTAATCTAGTTCCCAAGGAGTCTCACCTAGTAGCATTGTGATCTCTTTAAATCCCACAATAGACTACGCTTCAGACTTAGGCCTGCTAAATTCTCTATTTAGTGTTGTTTGGATATCCACGACTCTTGCATTCGGGTTATCATTGGAGTACTTAATATACCAGGTCAGCGCACGATCCTGTAGAGCGCTGGTCAGTGTCGCTTTCTTTATATGCTCATCTGTAACACCTTGTTCTTCCCATACAACTCTTACAACAAACTAGAATTGGTTCAAATCCTCATTTCCCAAACCTTCAAACACATGCAACTTCACTATGTTTGCCATACTGAATCGTGGTGGTGGTGGAGTTGGTATGGATGAAGTTGGAGGTGATCGCATTGAAGCCAGTGGTGGTGTGGGTGGGGGCGGCATTCGCGAAATTCTTTGTCTTATTAGATGAATAACACTTCATAGAGAGACCTTCGTGAGCTCTTCCTCGTCCCCTCGTGGAGGTGAGATCAAGGGGCTATTTTCTGGACCCTTATTTCCTTTGTTGCAGTAAACCTTTCCGCTTTACGTAGCCCTGAACATCAAGGTAACTGCATAACCCACTTTTTGCACAACATCATTTTAATCCAAGTATTCAAAGATTTTACATACTTACCTTGTGGTCCTTTGAGAAAGCATCGCTCTGCCTCACTGTAGCTAACTGAGGTGTCAACCGCGAACTCAGTAACAAATCCTCTTATAATGTGATCAAGCCGATCAACAGCATGTGTGATCTTATCCTTCAATTCTTCCAATCTTCGCACTAGCCTTGGGGTCCACTCAATAGGACCGTCAAGTTTCCACCTTCCTTGGCTATCTGCTAGCTTCTTGATCCACTCGTATAGCTCAGTAGGCAGGACGTGAAAAATATTTCATGGATCTCCATATATAGGTAGCTATCTAGCCACTCTTCTTTTGATATTCGCAGGTTTCTTTTCTCTTGCGCTGCGAACTCCTGAATTCTTCTGTCCAACCAACCTTCAATTTCTTTCTTAGTTGGATTCCAATGATATGACATCACACATCTCTTATGTAGATTCTGGTCCCAACAACAAAACCATTTGTTGGCTTATGGGGACCTGATCCAGGTTCAGCATTAGTTAGCCAACAAATCCCTACACTACTGGCCCTTTCGACATCAGCCTGTGAAGCGCGGACTGAAGTCTTACCTGAAGCAGTATGGGGGGATGCTAGAACCAATTTTTCGCACCCTTGAGATGGTTGTGATGTCGATTTATTCCAACTATACCTGCCTTCACGCAGGTTGCTTTGCACCCTGTTCCACCCTTTAGTACCTTCGCAAAGTGTTACAATCGGCTTTCGTCTTGCCCTAACTAGGGGTTGAAGTCCTTTCGCGTTGCTAGGGCAGCAACTGCGCTATTTCCTGAACTAGACTAAGTATCTTACTTATCTTATTGACAGATCTTAATTATCTTCACATAAACAAATGTTCTTACTTGCGTTCACTTAATCAATACAGTTATACACATTTGTGTATCATATAAGCATTAGAAGTGAAATTCATACCTGATATAACCAATGCATAAACAGGAAATAATTACGCAGAAATGATAGAAAACTTCTCTTTATTAATACTTCCAGATGATTACAGACTCGACTCACCCTGCGCACTCAGCTGTAGGGGTCCGCGCACTCAGCTGCGGACTTCTAGGCCTCTGCACACTCAGCTGCAAAGCCTCTACCTACGCTACGACCCAAAAATTAGACTTACACTTCAGAGCTATCTCACATACATCTTCATCACTTCGACATTGATTCTTTTTCTACTTAGAGCTTAGCTCTATTTATACAATCCCATGGTATGCGGACCATTGGTAGATCTTCTACAGCCAACATTACATTATCAAAATAAGGGCGAACAACCCTATGACTCTTTAACAACTACGTGCTCCGCTCCCACAAAATGCAGAGTCTTTGCATTGGAATTACAACATGGGACCAAAATCTACGCTCTTAGCCCCAAAACTGCCCTTGGGGGATCCTCTGCCCAACAGCTAGAAATAACCAGCGTGAAGGATTTTTTGAGTTGTAACGTAACCAGACATATGACCACCACATGCCCCAGAGTGGAAATCATTGAGAACTCTTTCAGCTTCCTCGATCGTAAGGCATCAGCGAAGAACTAAATTGACACTGACATGGTATAAAGTATCGCCAATAATACGGTAGGGTTGGGAGTGATGTCGAATCCTGTGGCGATCATCCTTGGTAAAGACGGAATGGAACGTGGATGTCTAGAGATACATAATGATATCACCGTACCACGGATCAAGGGTGCTAATCAGGAAAAGGGTCTCATCTGGAAGTTGTTCATCTACACCAGTAGGGAGAGACTTGGAGGGAAGGGAACAAATCAATTTGGCGAAAAAAAATGAATTCTTAGATTTGGCTATAGCGAACACCAAATCGAATTCTTGCAGGATCACGATCCATATAGAATATTTTCCCCCCAACAACTAACGAGTCAGGATATAGGTCATGGGGTTGCATTCAGAAATCACTGTAGTCGTGCGCAAAAGGATATAGTGTCAAAAGCGTTGAACAGTATCCAAAGCCAACTTCTCGACATGTGCATAATGCGTTTCAGTGTCTAGGAGGTTCCGAATAAGGTAGTAGATTACATGTTTGTTTCCTTCGTCATCGTATTGGACAATACCATAGCAATGGTGCTAGGGGTCGCGCTTAGGTAAAGGAAGTAATCTTGATAATAGTCCAAAAGATGCAACAGAGGATCATTTACGAGGACAGTCTTGAGATAATCAAAATATTTTTGGGCCACCTCGTCCCATACAAAGGGCGTTCCTTGTTTGAGCAACCGGGTAAATCTTGTGGCTAGCCCAACATAATTGGGTATAAAACGATGGAGAAAGTTGGCCTTTCCTTGCAGGCTCTAGAGTTGGTGCAGTGAGGATGGAGGGGGTAAATTTACAATGGCCTAAACTTTTAGCGGATCCAGGCGAATACTATCCTTGGAAACGATGAAGTCGAGGAGTCATCTTGATTCTACATAGAAAACACATTTGTGCAGGTTTAACCGAATGTTATAGTGTCTGCAGCACAGAAAAATCTGCCGAAGATGGTCTGGGTGATCTTGGCGCTTATGAGAAAGAGCAAGAAGGTCATCCAAGTAAGACTGGACAATGTTGCAAATATCATGAAATGCATAGGACATTTCTCGTTGAAACGTGGCTCCAACATTTTTGAGGCCGAAAGGGAGCTTCTTGTACACGAACATACCCTACAGATAGAAAAAAGTTGTCTTTTCTTGATTGGCCGATGCGATGTTGATCTGGTTATAGCTAGAAAAACTGTCCATAAAGGAAAATATCTTGCTCCTGGCACATTAATCAATGATTTGATCAATGAAGGGAGTAGGATAGTTGTCTTTAGGACAGGCATGATTGAGATCTCAATAATCAATGCAAACGCAGATCGTGCCTTGTTTTTTAGTCACCGAGACAATATTGGACACCCAGTCTATAAGGGGGATGGGATAGATGAACCCAGCTTTGAGAAGCTTTTCAACTTCACCCTTAATAGCGTCGGCCTTCCTAGGGTGCACCAGGCGAAGCTGTTGGCGAACGGGCTTCGCGTGTGGATACGTTGGTATTTCGTGCACTACAATGCTAGGATCAATGCCGGGCATTTCTTCGTAGGACCATGCAAACACATCACAAAATTCCTGAAATAGATGAGTATATGTCTTGATCTCATCCAGAGAACAAGATACCCCAATATGAACGTGTTCAATGATACTGGGTTTGATAGAAATGTCAATCGACATCATTTGGGTAATATTACCTATATTTCCTTCTGACCATACTTCATGAGTAACAATCGGTGGGAGAAATGGAGAAGAGGACCCTTTGAAAGAGGTAAACATGAACATTGGGCGAGGTAGTAACGAGGAGTGATGATGAGTATCGATCCATGGGGGTTCCTTGAGAGACATGAGTTCCATGATACCTTCATCAGCAAGGAAGGTCTCATCTAAGGGATCAGGCGATTCAAAAGTGCCAAGCCATGGGGATTGAGAGTACATATCGAAAGAGGTCTTCGACATTTGAGAATCAGAGGATGGAGAGTTCGAAGCCGAAACAATTTCCACGTAATTGATTTCGGCGGGACTAAGCGGCATAACCTTGCCCTAGGTATCAACAAGATCTAGTGAAGGTATGACCCAAGGATTAGATTTGATCGAGATCATGTTGACAGAGGCAACATGAGGAGGTGGGAGTGGAAAAATTCCCATTAAGGCAGAATCTTTGAAAAGACCTGCCCCCACACTCTCATAGGGAGCACCAGTGTGCTTGACGTACGGAACATTTCCATCTAAGGAGGAAGAGGCAAAGAAAAACAGCTGGTCGACGGTGACAATCTTCCCCTGATGGGGAAAACGAATCACGCGAAATAAAGAAGAGGCCACGGCATGCATGGCATGGGTCCAACTCCGGCCAAGTAGAAGATTATAATTGAGATTGGCATCAACAATTTCTACTTCAACTTGCATTGTCTTGCCTTCCAGGGTGATGGCAAGGTTAGGTAAGACACCGAAGGGTCGCGAATCATGCCCATCGAAAGCTTCCAAAGTGTTTGGAGATTGGTTCAATGTAGGAGAACCAATAGCCTTCCAACATGCAGTCGACATGATGCAGGTGGAAGCACCTTCATCAATGACAGTCCGGTGGATGGTCTTCTCATTGATGATTACCTAAATAAGAAAGGAAATCTGATGAGGGATCCGCGAAACATGGTTCTCTAGATCAAAACATATCAAATTTGAATTAGTGGGATCAATGCCCCCGTTAGCTGACAGCATTTCCACTATGATGGGTAGCTTTGGAGTACCTCAAGAGCTAACATGGCTGATGGTGCCTGAGCCAGATCCTCAACAATATTGTAGTGTTGAGTAGCGCGGTCATTGGGATTATACAAGTATTTTCGTAGCACACCTTGAGAGGGTGGCCTCATAGTGGAATCAGGGTTAGGGCGCTCAATATGAAGAGGGACAGAACTCGAGGTAGAAGAAGAAGTTTTGGCGTATTTCTCTTTCCCAGCTGCTAAAGCAAGAGTTTGATAGTCTTTCAACCTAGTAGCCACATTAATAGGTGTACTCATCATAAACACTTGAGATCTAGAGGAAGTAGATTAGGGATGGTCTACCATTTAGGTCTGCTGAGATGAAAACGACTCTTTAAGTACTGTAGGGGTCCCTTTGAGCAAGAAACTAACTTCGGATCTGATCCAGATTTAAACAGGAACGCAACAAATTACAGAGATAACCATATACACAAAGATGCAGCGGAAATAATACTTCATTTCATTAATGGAAAATACTGAAATATGCTTACAAACAGAAATGGCAATAAACTAGCTAGGGCGATGGTAGCTTATCTCTGAGAAGAGATGTGATGGCTACATGCCTCTGAACTGTGTTACAATGAGGCTCGAAGGCCTATTTATTGTTGAGAAACAATGGAAAAACCCTTAACATTCCAAAACCTAACCCTAGGAGATGAAACGCCAAACTGTGGGCCCCGTTTGGGGGTAAGTTGGTACATCAACTTCCCGGGGTCGTAACTTTGGCATATGATCTCCGTTTGACGCGTACAATAGCTCATTAGAAAGATCTATCCGAGCACTATCATTGTTGGAACGAGCAACACCAGTCCATTCCATGGACTCGTGTTGCCCTCGGATTCCCCAAAAAACGTCGTTTAGGGCCTCAAAATGGCTCCGGAAGTTCAGGACCCGAAAAACTGCTAAAAATAGTAAGTTGTGCTACAATTAAGGAAACTGAAAATGCTGAGAAAGACAATGGCGGGGGTCCAGTTGGACTTGGCAGGTGGCCACCAATATCCACCTGGATCATTCCTCCCCCCTTAGGAAGCAATGGTCCCCATTGCGTTGAGCTCCTCCATGAGATGAGGAAACTTCTGCTGAACTTGTTCCCTGGTGAGCCACTTGCCCTGCTGAAGGAGTTGGCCTGCTTTGACAACTCGATACAGTTGGATATTCTGTTGGCGAGTGTTCTTGATCTGTGTGTCCATGATCCGATCAGTTGCAGCTTGTTCCATGCAATCTGGATTTAATTCTGTGGGTTTGAGCTGTTCTGCAATGTCGGATGTGTCTAGCAATGGTGGAAAGTATGGCCGAAGGCGGTCCACATTAAATACTGGGTGCAGGCCAAGGAATGGGGGAATGCTGAGCTCAAATGCATTTTCTCCCATAGCCTTAGTAATGGTGTAAGGACCATATCGGAGTGGTCTCAATTTCCGATAGGCTCCAGTAAGGCGTTCCTTTTGCAAATGCAACCAGACTTTGTCGCCCACCTGAAACTTGTGTGGCACCCGATGTTGATCATGTCGCTGCTTGTACTTGGCATTTGATTTCTCAAGAATGTCATGGACCTGCTGGCGAATATGTTGGATGCGCTCAATGAAGCTGGTGGCCTTATCTGTTTCGGACTGGACATGAGCTGAATTCATGTGAGTAGCTGCAAGTGGCATGGCCACATCAATGGGGCATAGTGGCTAGAATCCCAAACCCACCTGAAAAGGGCTATGGCCAGTGGAGCTGTGAAGAGCTCGATTGTAGCTGTGCTGAACGTAGGGGAGGCTCTCGTCCCATGTGCGTGGATGCTTTGAGTTATACATGCGCAGAATGTGCACAATCATCCTATTGACAACCTCTGTCTGGCCATCAGTTTGAGGATGGAAGGCTGTGGACTTCGTGAGTTTGGTGTCCAGCATTGACCAGAGACTGGACCAAAAGGTGCTGAGAAACCGACTGTCCCGATCTGAGATGATAGACTGTGGGATCCCAAAGTGCACCCACACTCGTTCAAAGAAGAGTTTAGCAGTGGCTTCTGCTGTGATATTCTTCTTGCAGGCCATCATAATGGCCATCTTTGAGAACCTGTCGACGACCACAAAAACACAGTCATTTCCATGCTTAGTGGAAGGAAGGCCTGACATGTAATCCATGGAGATGGATTCCCAAGGTCGACTAGGGGTAGGCAACGGGGTATAGAGGCCTTGCTTCTTAATGGTCGGTTTGGCAATGGCACAGGCAGTACATGATCGGATGTACTTCCCAACATCCTGTCGAAGATTCGGCCAATAGAAATAGTTTTGCAGTACTGCCACTGTTTTCTCGACCCCGAAATGCCCAGCAGCCCGACTGTAGTGTGCTTCCCAAATCATCTTGGCACGCTCGCTTGAAGGAACACAAAGGTGACCGAGGTGGCATAATAGGGCATCCTGGAGGTGAAAATCTGCAACCTGCCGACCCTCCAAGAGTGTCTGGTATGTGTGGCCGAATTCTGGGTCGCTTTTGTAGAGAAGTGGCCAATCAGAAGTCTCGTGCCCGCAAGAGTTGAGCACGGTGGTTAGCGCCATGATCGGTGGTCGACTGAGGCAATCTGCAACATTATTGGTGCTGCCCTTTTTATACTTGATATTCAAGTGAAACTGTTGCAGGTATGTAGACCACTTCTGATGGCGATCATTCTGCAATTTCCCTTGGGTCTGTATGAACTGCAGAGGTCGGTGGTCTGTGTGGATGACCGTTTCCTTCCCCAAAATGTAATGCTTCCATTGTCGGCAGGCCTGTACAATGGAATACATCTCTTTATCATAAGTGGGGTACTTCCGGACTGTGTCTGAAAGTGTTTCACTGTGATATGCCACTGGATGTCCATGTTGAGTAAGGACTGCCCCAATAGCATAGTCAGAGGCATCTGTCTCGACCTCAAATGGTTGTTGTAAATCTGGTAACGCGAGCACTGGTGCCGTGCAGAGGCGATCCTTCAACTCCCTGAATGCCTTCTGTTGAGATTCAGACCAAAAGAATTTTGCTTTCGCCCCGCCCTTGGTGACTTGACTCAAGGGCCAAGAAATATGAGAAAATCCCAACACAAACCTGCGGTAGAAGTTGGCAAGACCTAGAAAGCTGCGGAGCTCTGTTAGAGTGGTTGGAGAGGGCCAATCCCGAATGACTTGGACCTTGGCTGGATCGACATGCACCCCCTGTTCATCAATGATGTATCCAAGATACTGAACCTCGGTCATGCCAAAAGTGCATTTCTTCAAATTGGCACATAGCTTGTGTTGCCGCAGTGTTTGGAGAACCTGTCGGATGTGGTGGAGGTGCTCTTCCCAACTCTGGCTGAAGATCAGAATGTCATCCAAGTATACTACTACAAAGGAGTTGGTGAATGGCCGCAAGATGTCATCCATTAGCCTCATAAAGGTTGCAGGAGCATTCGTCAATCCGAAAGGCATGACCAACCATTCGAAGAGGCCCTCCTTGGATTTGAAGGCAGTCTTCCACACATCTGAGGGTTCAATTGGTACCTGGTGATATCCTGACTTCAGATCGATCTTGCTGAAATATTTCGCCCCCTTTAGTTGGTCTAGGAGGTCATCAATCCGCGGGATCGGGTACCTATTACGGACAGTGATCTTGTTCAGCGCCCGATAGTCAATACAGAGTCTCCACGTCCCATCCTTCTTCTGTACCAACACTATCGGGCTCCCACAGGGCGAAGAACTCGGACGGATGTGACCTTTCTGCAGGAGCTCCTGAATCTGCCTCTTGATTTCATTGTTCTCCAGAACGGAGCGCCGATAAATTGGTCCATTGGGTAGCGGCGCACCTGGGGTCAGATCGATGGAGTGCTTGACTTGACAGTGCAGAGGAACCCCTGCCGGGGAGGTGAAGATGTCTTCGTACTCCTCCACAATCTTGTCCATCTGTAGCTGCCGTGCAGAGGGACCCCGTTTGGAGGCCGCGGCCACTGTCTTCTTCTTCCCTTGAGGGCGTATCATCAGGAAAACAAATTTCCTGGTTTTGGAAATGATCTTACTGCATTGTTTTGCAGTAATCAAAGAGATGGCGGCAGGTGGTGCTACCTCTGGTATCCTGAACAACTTATTTCCCAATGTAATAATAACAGCACGGGGCCTTGATTCATACACAGCATGTCGCTTCCACAAGTATGGTTGTCCTAGTAATACATCACAAACTTCAAGGGGAGCAATGTCACACAATACCTCATCCGTGAAGGGCTTGATGTTGTATGGAAGGCGACACTGCTGGCTCACGCGAAGATCTCGCCCTTGGTGAAGCCACCCAATGGTGTATGGTTGTGGATGTGCTGTGGTCGGTAAGCCCAACCGCTTCACGACCTCTGCCGAAATGAGGTTCTTTTGACTCCCGCTATCAACAATGAACTGTATCGGGGAGCCCTTTACCCACATCTGGGAGTGGAAGAGACGCTCCTCCTCCTCTGGATCTTCGGGTTCATTTTTCTGGATCTTTGCGGTAGCAACAGTGGCGCTGGGATCCGCATCAATGATCTGCTTCCCTTTTTCATACCCCTTATCGGGTTCTGACTCAGAGTCGGAACATGCATCTGATTCTGAAACCTTTAGCTCAGCCACCAGTGACTGCTTGGCCCGACACTCACTTGTGTTGTGAGTGGAGCTCTTATGGAACTCGCACCATTTTCCAGTGTCCTTTCTCGGCTTCGCGGCGTTGCTCTTTGCTTGCAGCTTCGGCTGGTTGTCTTGGGCTGTCCCGCCTTGGCTTTGTCCTTTGTTCTGTGGTTTAGGGGCACCTTTCCCCTGCTTTGGATTCGCAGATCCAAAGTCTCGCTTCTTTTGTTTAAACTTCTGCTCGACCTTGACGGCATACCGGTATGCTGCGCCGAGCGAGGGGATGTTTAGGAACTGTATTTCTTCCTGGATGTACTTGTGCAGGCAGCCACGGTATTTGAGTATCAAATGTTGCTCCGAATCCTTGATACCCAACTTTGTGCGAAGGGTATGGAAAAGATTGGTGAACTCCGGCACGTCTTGGTCCCTTCCCTGCCGCAGCGTGGTCCACTTTATGTATTCATCCTCATAGCTTCCGACAGGGTAGTACTGCTCCTTGATGGCATCCCGGAACGAATCCTAGGTGGGTGCGGCTGAAAATAGTGAGCCAGTACTTTCATCCTTCTGCTCGCAGTAGGTTTCCCACCAGTCCTTGACGTGGGGGGCTGCTTTGAGAAGAGCAAAAACAATCTTTTCCCGACTCGAAAATTCATGAACAGAAAAATAACCCTCTAGCAGATTTAACCATTTATCTACGGCATCGGCGTCTATCTGACCCTCGAATATGGGGATTTCAAAATTAACTTGTACCTTAAAGGGTGTGGCGTTTCCAGAGGAGCTGCTGGAAGCCGATGCGCCGCTTCTGGGTAGCCGCTGAAGGATCTGCGCAAAGCTGTCCATCATCGCGTTCCGTTGTCGCTCGAGCGCTTCTTCGAGCAAGATTTTGATGGGATCTCCTGCCCCCTCGTCTTTCTTCTCGTCCGCCATGGGAGGTCGTCGGGATTTGCGAGGCTGGTCTTGCAAAGGTTCAACCAGTTCAAGCCCTAACTCCTTATATCCCGACCTTGTTGGGGACATGCAAAGAAAAACAGAGAAAAAGCAGACCGCTCTGATACCACTAATCCAGATTTAAACAGGAACGCAACAAATTACAGAGATAACCATATACACAAAGATGCAGCGGAAATAATACTTCATTTCATTAATGGAAAATACTGAAATATGCTTACAAACAGAAATGGCAATAAACTAGCTAGGGCGATGGTAGCTTATCTCTGAGAAGAGATGTGATGGCTACATGCCTCTGAACTGTGTTACAATGAGGCTCGAAGGCCTATTTATTGTTGAGAAACAATGGAAAAACCCTTAACATTCCAAAACCTAACCCTAGGAGATGAAACGCCAAACTGTGGGCCCCGTTTGGGGGTAAGTTGGTACATCAACTTCCCGGGGTCGTAACTTTGGCATATGATCTCCGTTTGACGCGTACAATAGCTCATTAGAAAGATCTATCCGAGCACTATCATTGTTGGAACGGGCAACACCAGTCCATGGAATGGACTGGTGTTGCCCTCGGATTCCCCAAAAAACGTCGTTTAGGGCCTCAAAACGGCTCCGGAAGTTCAGGACCCGAAAAACTGCTAAAAATAGTAAGTTGTGCTACAATTAAGGAAACTGAAAATGCTGAGAAAGACAATGGCGGGGGTCCAGTTGGACTTGGCAGGTGGCCACCAATATCCACCTGGATCAGGATCATCGGGCAATCCTTAGTGTAGTGATCTTCCTCGCAAATGAGGCAGGGATACTTAGGTTTTCATTGCAAATATTCGCCAACAAATGATTTGGGAGGACCCTGTTTCAGGGCATTGACTTTAGCTTTGCCTTTGCTTTTATTTTTCCCTTTCGAGGATTTTTCTGCTGCGATAGACTGGACAGTGTGGACCTCTGAGGATTTACCAGGGCCAGGTGGATTTTGGGATGAACTATTAGGGACAACATTTGAGACCAACTTCTGTTTGGAAGAAGTTTTAGCAGGGGTCTGGGATACTGAACCAATAACTCCATCAACGGGAGGTATAGCTGGTGACTTTGATGCTGCGGGATCGGATGATGGCCACAGAGCATTGGGTAATAACTCGTATAAAGTGTCAGACTGAGAGTAAACTAGATCCAAGTACTGGGCATGAGCGATGGCCTGCTCTTCAGTGACACATCCACCCATAGCTATATCGCGAGCAATTGGGGCTATGAATGATTTGGTGAACCATTTAGTGAGAAAATGATCAGCAATCTCGAATTTGATCAGGCGACGTCTACATCTCCATTCATGAATGTGATCAGAGATGTGTGTCGTAGTATCTTGCTTAAGCGATGTGAGAAAATAGGTACCAGTTCCATATCGAACCAACAACTAAAAATGTGTGAGGAAAGCCATGGCTAAAGAGTTAAAGTCATGGTAAGTACTTTGAGGTAGCTTAATGTACCACTTCACTGCAACACCAATGAGGGTTCGTTGGAAAAGACAGAGATGAATGGAATCGTCCACATACGAGTTCGACGAGCAGCAGAGGTGATATGTCATCACATGGGCCTGAGGATCTTCTTTAGCTTTCCCATCGAACTTTGGACAATCACTTGGTATCTTGGACTGCAACGGAGGCCAGTACAATGAATGAAGGATCGGATCATTCGTAAGGAGAGATACATTTGGAAATTTGAGTGTAGCCAAGAAAGGCAATTGGGTGTTAAAAGGCATGGGAGGTCAATAAGCGGGCCCATAGGAAGGAGCCCATCCTTGCTGGTAAGGATTTTGGCCCCACAGTGAGGGATTTTGGCCATATGGCATCTGAAGGTGCCCCCATTGCAAATTACCTTGACCATAGGGAGGATTTTGACCTTGAATACATTGGAACTATTTGGCCATAGGTTGCTGATAAGCAACATACTGATTAAAAGGTTGTTGAACCTGTTGACCTAGGACATATGGATATGGGACCTATTGTCCTTGAACATACGGGTGATGAACTTGTTGCCCCTGAACAAGAGGGTTTTGGACATGCTGTCCTTGGGCATAAGGTTGATACACTTGTTGCCCTTGGACATAGGGATTCTGTACCTGATTCCCTTGGTCGGTAGGATTCTGGACCTGTTGACCTAGGAAATGAGTATTTTGAGCCTGCTGCTGCAGGACTTGACCTTGACCCTGCCCCTGCAAGGGTTGACCTTGTTGATATGTATACAAGGGTTGTTGTTGCCCTAGTTGGTTTTGCTGTTGCAAGGGTTGACCTTGTGGTTGCAAAATTTTTCCCTGGGGCTGCAGAGGTTGGCCCTGTGAGGACATGGGTTGAGAGGTGTGCGGAGCATATTGCATCTGCTACTGCGCAGCTTGCTGCAACTGTTGCAAGGGTTGACCATGCAGTTTTTGTAGTTGACCTTGCTGCGGGATCATGTTCCCTTGCTGTTGCATGGAGAGCCCTTGCTGCAACAAAGGTTACCCTTGTTGTTGTAGAGGTTATCCTTGCTACTGCAAGGGTACTTGAATAGTGCCCAGGAAATTTCCAAACTGAATCTGGCCATAGCCAGGCTAGATGTACTGCCCAGATTGGAGGGTGTAAGGTTGATTAACCATTCCTTGAGAACCATATGGAACGTAAGGATTTTGGTATTGGACTTGAGCCCCATAGGGCTACTGATACTAAACATTGTTTGATCCAGACAGAACAATGGGATTCTGAACCTGTTGGTACTGCACATTGCTTGATCCAGTAGGATCAACAGGGTTATGAATAATACCAGAAGAAGGTTGGTTTATACCAAGCATGTGAGCTTGTGATCTGCTCACATTAGTGGCACCTGACACCATAGAAACATTCAGGTTCTGCCCCCCAGGCAGTGGCACAGCCTGGCCACTGACTAGAGGGACGAAGGAACTGACAGAGACATTCTTTGAAACTGTTGGTTGTGCCTGATGGGTAACTGGGATTGACGATACAAGGGTATTTGGAATGGTCGGTTGCATAGGGAATGAGGTAACAGCCTATTGGGAAGTCGTGTTCGTAACGCATGAACCTGAAGTAGGCATGGTGCTTGATGCCCAAATAGGGTTATGGTAAAGTGATGAGGCACTAGGTGTACCTGAAACCAACTGCGCCAAAGACAAATAGTTGGGTGGAAAACTGGCAGGAATACCCCCTGAAAAGGGGAAACGCTCAGGAGGAAAAGACAATTCTTCCCCCTCAACAATGTGTGGAGTAGAAACTTCAGACTCATTTGGAGGTGTGACTGGAGCATCGCCTTCGGGTTCCATATCTGAAAACAAACGACGAAAAATGGCCGAACGAGTACGAAGGGATAGTTACAAAAGAACACACGGCTGGTCGTACGGACTGTAAGGACGCTACGGTGATATCAAAACAGGGTAAAATAGGGGGTTCGGAGGGTAGATAACTAGTCCAAGCTGACTGTCGGTGGTTAGCAAGTTCTTTGGAGTTTGAACAGGATTGTCCACAGATTCCAAGCCAAGATCAGCAGATGGCCCAATATCAAAAGTAGGCAGAGGATGAGATGACAACGGTTGAATGCTCAGAACAATTACGAGTTCAACATCTTGGTCCTCGAGTGACTCTGGTAACTCAGGAAACAGCTCCTCAGACAATCTTTCAGACGGAGGAGAGGAAGAGGAATTGGGTGAACCAGGTGGTTCAACCACGATGACCTTGTCTTAGTCGACAGAACAATTAACTTCAAGGCTTTAAAATGTTCTTTTAAGGGAAACTCATGATTTGGTCTCAGAAAAAAGACTAATAGGGTGTTTTGGATCGTGGGAAATCAATTATTAAGATGCATAAAAGACTGGTGCTCTTTCATTTTTTAAGAGTTGAGAAAGAAACAAAGATGACTCTATCGCTTTCAATTGGAAATGTTCTCGAAAGGAAAAGTGCTCGAATGATATTTTAAGTTTAATGAGACAAAAATATCAAATGACTGCTCTGGATGACCTAGGTAAATAGGATTACCAGGCAACCGTGAACTACAGAATACCTTCCGGTGAACCAAGTATGAGTAGGCAATCTCCCCGAATGCTGTGTTTGGTGTATCACATTTGCAAAGCAACTGACTCGGCTTCATAAGGATAATAGGATTGCAGCCTAGTGGGGTCTCCTGTTATATACTCGATGGTACAGGGAGCACAAATCTGTACTAGTGTTGTCTAACGTCGAAGCTAACGACAACTGTTAGGTTTAAAGACGTCGGAACATGTCTCTAGCCTAGACCTTCTAGATATGATCGTTAATATCAAATGCGCCTTAGGTTAATTGAATTCATTTTAAAGTCGATCTTGAGTTATGTTTTAGTATTCAGGTCTTCGCGATGTGACTCGAAAAACCTTAAATGCAACTAAATGGGACAATACCCTTTCAATTCGATGAAACACCTACACTAGAGAGGGTAGAAACTACTCAATCAAATGCAAACAATCAAGCAACTGAAAACGAAATGATCTTTCACTACCTTACTTTTTCAAAAATAAACTAATGAAAAAAGCATTCCAATTCTTAATTTCCTGACAAGCACTTATCTATTAGTCCTTTCAAAATAAAAAAAAAATTCTCTTCCTTTTTCAAATGCCGATGCAATTCTAGTCTTCTAATGATGCAAGTTATCGTAACATGATGATGCAACAAGCTAGAATTTCATACTTTTTCATGAAACAACAAAACAAACTTTTCACATATAATCTTTCAGTGAAAACGTCCTTAAGATAATAAGCTCTTCAAGGAGATGAACACATGAAAAGAGAAACTCATTCAGACTAATGAAACACTGAATTTACCAAACACAAAACAGGCAACGTAATAGATGTCGGTAAAGAAACGTTTAGGCAAGCAAATGAAAACTTCTCAAACTTGTGTAAAAGAGGTCAAAGTCGTAGAAGGACCAGAAAATAAATGCAAATATTAAGTACACCTACAACCTGACTTACTGAGTTCGCAAACTGCGGAATGGATGACCAACTAGATGCCCTAATGTCACTGGCCACTCAATGACTCAATCAATCAAGCAGAAAGATCATAAGCCAACAAGCATACAAAACCAAATGAAAAGTTTATTTCTAATAAGGAAGAAAACGATCCAAAAAACCTACGGGGTCAAAATCACAAGAGCGGAACACACTGGCCAAGATTGGGGTCAGGCCCTAATCTTCACTTACAGGCATCGGCGTGACTGCCTAATTGACAACAAGTGCCAGAGGCTGGTCGGAATGACTATTTCTCAGCAACTCGTGCTGATCGACACAACTGCCAGCGAATTAAGAATGTTGATCGAGGGAGCTAAGGAAAAAAGTAAAAAAATTTGAAACAAGGACCAGATCTGCTACTATGAATTTTAGACTCAGACCAGTAAGCAGGAGAAAAGAAACAGAACCAAATGGAAAACTTGGAACTAGAAAAGTTCTCACGAACTCATGAAATCCAAGACAAACAAAAGGATGGGGTTCCCCAGTGGAGTCACCAATATGTGGTGAAGTAAAATTATAAGTGCGGACCCAAACGAATTCCTCTAGCTTGATAATGGGTCTAGCCACAACAGATACATTCTATGGAACATTTCCTTAGGTTAGAACCAATTAAGAGGGCCTACCTCTTAGTCCGCTTATCCTATTTGATTATGTCCTTGCTTGCTTGCTCCAGCTATCTCTCTCTTCCTTCTTCAAGTATCTGAAACAAGTAAACAACAACAAACAACAAACATGATAATAGACAAATTGTAAATCAACCTACTTAACAAGTCAAGAAACATTAAGCCATGAATATGTAAGATGACAAATCATGTAGGAAATCAATCGATAGTTGGATATATTAATATCAAAGAGAGATTACAACCATTTGTATTGACGTTGTAGTCCTCCTCTAATAAGACCATGTTCCCACACACTTCTGCTAGCATTCCATGATGGCCTCAATCAATAATAGTTTTACGGCTCTTCCCTTTAGGCTTCAATCCAAACCAAATCACACTTCTCCCTCACACAACTAGATAAATACAACTAGTAATAGCTTGTTGTCTACTCCAAACCAAAATAGCATGAGCACACCAATATAAACACTAGCTTGTTCGTGGGAAGAAGGGAGATTTATATAGGATGAATGGATGGGAGATGGATCCTTTTCTCATGGGAGAAGGGCTTATCCCTTGAGGTAGTTCCATCATTATAGGGGAAAGGAGCCCAAACTGACATCCTCAACCCCATCCAGCCAAACCATTTACTAGACTTTTGTTACGAAGGTTCTAGAGCTAGAATCTTTAGCTCCTAATTTAAAAAACTTTCCATAATAGGACCGGCATGACTGGAACACAACTCAGTCACTCCGGTCGGTGTGAGGGATAGTGCTAATATCTGCACATTGGTGCAGGGGAGACAAAGGTCATTAGCGCCAGTCTTGTAAATTGGGCAAAACAAAAGTTTCAGGGGAAATGGTGCAAAAGGGAATTTATCTGCTCATGAAGAGGGACACAATGGGAGTTTCTTCATGAACGGAAAGCATGTGGGGTTCACCATAGAGGTCCTCCAGGATCAAAGAACGGGGAGTATAGGGACAGTGAAAAAATGCAATGTAACAGCACTAAGATCTCTGCACCTGCTGAGTGACTCAAGGGCTTGTCACAATGTTTGTGTTGGGGGCATGTTGGGAACAGGATCCCCCAAGGACAGTTTTAGGGCTAAAAGCCCATGTTTTGGGTCAAATTTTGTAATAAAGTGTAAAGACTTGGCATTTTATGGTCGTAGAGCATGAAGGTGTCATGAGTCATAAAGGGTTGTCTGCTCTTATTTTGTAAAGTAAAGTCGGTTGTAAAAGATCTACCCATGGTCCGCGGACCATGGGATTGTATAAAAAGAGCTAACTAAGTAAGCTCTAGGTAGTGAAGTTAAGTTCTAAGAAGAATGAAGTCTTAAGGACAAGGAGAAAATTCTAATTTTTGGGTTGTAGCATAGGTAGAGGCTCTGCAGCTGAGTGCACAAAGGCCTAGGGTAGAATTCTGCAACTGAGTGCGTGGACCCATGTAGCTGTGTGTGCAGGGAAGATAGAGTCTATAATTGTTTGAAGATATCAATAAAGAGAAGCATTTTACAAATTTTGTGTCTTTGTTTCCTGTTAATTCATCTTGTCATATTGTGTATGAATTTCATTTATAATGCTTATATGATGCACGAATGTATGTAATTACATTGGATAATTGAACGCAAGTAAGAATATCTATTTACACAGTGCTAACTATGATTGTTTAATAAGATAGTAAGACGCTTAAGATAGTTTGGGAATCTGCATGATACGCTGCCATAGCAGTGCAGAAGTACCTGAACCATAGGTTAGGGCTACACGAAGGCCAATCGTACCCCTTCGTGGAGGTACTAAAGGGCGGAATAAAGGGCTAGACTGACAGGGCCCTAGAACTTCACACCCTGCACGAAAGTAGGAATAAGAGGAAAAAACCAATGTCGCAACCATCTCAGGGTGCAAAAACTTGGTTCCAGCATCCCCCCATACTGCTTCGAGTGAGACTTCAGTCTGCACTCCATGGGCTGATGTTGAAAGGGCCAGTAGTGTAGGGATTTGTTTGGCTAACTAACATTGAACCTGGGACAGGCCCCACCAAGCCAACAGTGATTGGTGGAGGAGAAATAAATATAGATCCTTCTAAGATGGAGTCCATCATGAAATTGTCGGTCTCTACTAATGTTTCTAAGGTGAGGAGTTTCATTGAGGAAACACAATACCTAAGGAAATTCATAGCTTCATTTTCACTGGTAGCAGCACCGCTCCATGCCATAACAACAAGTGGCAATAATTTCTAGTGGGGAAAAGGTCAACAAAAGGCTTTCTAGGAGCCAAAGAAGAAGACCAGTCAAGCACCAGTTCTGGAATTACCAAAATTGTAGTGACACTTTGAAGTGGAGACAAATGCGAGTGGGTATGCTATGGGATTTTTCTTGATGCAGGGATGAAGGCATGTATGTTACCATTCTAAATTATTTCATGGGGTAGTTCTTAACTACCCTACGTATGACAAAGAGATCTTTTCCATGCTATAATTTGTGAAGAATTGGAATCACTATGTGATGGGAAAGGAGACAGTAATCCAAACATATCACCAACTGTTACAGTACTTTCATGCCTAGAGTAAGTTACAACAAACCAGGAATTACAAGTGGATGGGGTTTTTACAACAGTTTCATTTAGTGATCAAATATAAGAAGTGAAGCACAAACAAGTTGGCTAACATGCTTTTAAGGCCACCCAAGACTCTTATGCACATGGAGCCATTCACCCATGATGCATATAGAGAGGCATATTGAGAGGATGAGTAATTAAGGGAGGTGTATCAGCAATTGCAAAGTCAGAGTCATGTGCACGATGGAAGCAACATTCTTGACTACCATATCTAGGATGCATTACTCTATAGGTTGGATAAGTTATGTGTTCCTAAAGGTGAGCGATTGCAGCTAATAAGAGAGGCTCACATCTCCAAGATTGATGGGCACTTTGGTGTATGGAAGACTGTGACTAACTTGCAGAGGTATGTGTATTGGCCCAAGATGCAAGAGAAGGTATCTAGGATCACAAGAGGATGCATGCTTTGTTGTACTAGAAAGCCTAGTAACCAAAAACAGGGTCTATATCATCCCTTACTTGTACCTACTCATCATTGGGAAATAATTTACATGGAATTTGTGGGAGGCTTACCAACAACCAGGAAGGAGCATGAATATTTGTTCATGGTAGTTGACATGTTTAGAAAGACGTGTGTTTTGATGTCCTATAAAAAGACCATCAGTGGAAAAGAAGCAACAAACTTGTTCTTTGAGAAAGTCTGGGTGCACTTTGGGATACAAAGGAGCATCATTTCAAACAAGGATACAAGATTTCTCAGTGCATTTAGGACTACATTATGGAAGAAAATGGACACAAAGTTGAAGAGATCTACAACATTCCATCCATAGACAGATGGGCAGACAAAAGTAGTCAACTTGACTTTGGTGCAACTTCTGAGGGGATACAAACAGAAGCATCCAAACACATGGGATGAAAATATGTTATATATAAAAAACTCTTTCAACAAAGCAGTCCATACTTCTACAGGGAAGTCCCCCTTTAAAACTTGTTTTGTATATTTTCAACCTTAACCTTTGGATATTTCATATGGCCAACAAGGAGGAGTGAGGGAAGAAATTACAGGAGATGCTTTATGGGTTGAAAATTTTATAGACAACATCAAGAAGATCCATCTACAGGTACAAGAAACACTACAGAAATCAGAGGAGAAGTATAAGGCTAGGTCTGATCAACACATAACAGAAAAATCATTCAAGGTGGGAGATAGAGTATGGGTACAGTTGAACAAGGAGAGGCTGTAAGGATCTGGTAACAAAATCAAGGCTCTGAGGTATAATCCCTTTGAGATATTGGAAAAGGTGGTTTTTCATTCCTATCGACTCAGTTTACCAACATATATGCACATTTACTCAATTGCGAATGTAGAGAATATGAAACTCTATGAGCCTTCCATGATAGATCAAGAAGAGGAACAAGTCATACCTTCTGTGGAGGATTTGGCATTGGATGCTCAGGCATAGTTGACAGAAGATACAATTTGGAAGAAGAGGTCTAGAACTATAAGAAATGGGTAGTATGACCTTTGGCAGATTGGATTAAAGGGACAACTTCCAGGCAAAGCTAAATGGTACATCGGAGAGACGGTGGAGGAAAACTTTCCTCACCTCATTTAGTAAAATATTTTGGGGAACAAAAGCCTCCCAAAATGGGGAGGTGTGATCCAAATTGGATCATTATATTTTTTTTCATCCATCTCGATGATTTCAGAGTGGAAAAAGTGGAGGAATCAACTCATGGTACCGTTTTTACCAACGAAACCTAGTTTGGCAAAACAGGGTCTAAAACCTTTCAAGAGAGTTTTGAGGCATAAAACAATGTTTTTTGCAGGTAAAACTTTTATACTTTAACATAGCACATTTTCATGCTATTATACACACAAATATATTTCAAACAACACCAAAATCATGCCAATCAGAGTGTGTATGCAAACGTTATCCCACTCAGAAGTTGACCTTGTTTTTTTCACATCTATAATTCAGGAGGATGCCGCATTAGCCTCCATTAGTCATGGAAAAGGAGCTCTCCACATGTTTATGATGTAAAATAACCTAGAAAATTCTATATTTTAAGTCTATTTAAGAGCTGATGTAGTCAAAATTAACCACTAGTAGGCTATCGGGGTGCATTATAACTAGGCCACTAGGAGGAAAGGGCATTCCATTATTTCAAGAGAGTTTTGTTCCATATATAAGCAAAGATAGCTAGGAGAGATAGGAGGTAGAGAATGAAAAGAGGATATGTTCACTGTAGTAGCCCGTAGGCCACAGGCATTACTTCTTTGTACCTGCATCCATATTTTCCATACAGAGAAAGAGAGCGAAGCGACCTCACGTTCCAGTTGGATTTTCTCCTGAAAGGGTTCCAAGAGCATATTTTGTGTCTTGTGTGTGTGTGTATTTGTGTGTGAGAGAGAGAGAGAGACATTAATTTTTCATTATCTATTTTTCTGCATAATTTTCATTCACACGCATGCACTAATTACAGTTAAATTTACAAATCTAGAGTTTTAATAAAACCGTAATAGTGTAAAAAATCAGAATTTTAATATGTTATTATCATATCTACTGTGACGAACTATCCAGTGGAATATCAATGGAAGTTTATGGATCATATGGTTTCTAGTGATACAAAGGCACACACCACAAAAAATCAGTGAAGTTTATATTATGTAAAGGAAATCAGGTTGTACATGTGAAGTAGGTCCCTTATTCCTGTTCTTGTGTAACTATGATGGTCTTTTTGTTCTACATACTGAGTCAAAGATCCACCATTTCAATGGAGAAACATCAAATATTCAAGAAAGGGAAGAGGCCTTGGATTTGGTACAATATATCAAAGATAAGTATCATGAAGGAGAATGCAAAGTTGCAGTGATTAAGGCTGGAAATATTGGATCAAAAGTTGACTCAAGGGAGTTTTGGGCTTTCTTCAATGTTTTTTCTCCAATTGGTACAAAGAGTAACACTGAAGATGATCTATAGTTGGAGCGAATTCCTGGAAATATTTACAATGTTATTGATGGCATGCTAAATAGCATTGAAGGTCCCTTATCTAAGGGAATGTTCAAGTCAAATAGAAGTTATTTACTTGATTGTGGGTCATAGATATATATTTGGGTTAGTCGACTAAATCAATTGGAAGATAGAAAATCCACAAGTTTAGCTACAAAGAAATTCATCATGAGCCAAAAAAAGCCCAAGTATACACATATAACACAAGTCATTCAAGGGTTTGAGACCCCATCATTTATGACTAATTTTGAATACTAGCCACACGGTCCTGAAACTATTGGTTCAAAAGAGGATAAATGAAGGGTTTCTTTGTTAATTAAGAAGTAAGGAGTCAATATGAAAGGCATCTTGAAGGAAACTCTAGGGAAAGATGAAGTGGCACCTTTGCTAGAAGAAATTGGGAAGCTAGAGATATGGTGGTTCAACAAAATACCAAGGCTCATGTTTCAAAAGAGGAGGTTGGAAATTTTTATAGTCAAGACTGATATATCATTTTGTATGCTTACCATATAGGAGAAGATCAAAAAGAAGATTATTTCATATGCTTATGGTTGGAACAACATAGTGCATAGGAGAATAAAAAAATAACAACTCAACTGATGAACTCAATAGTTGTTTCTTTGAAATGCATGCTCGTTCAAGAACATCTTGTTCAAGGAAAAGAGACAACCTAGTTTATTTATTTTTTTGTAGACCTGGCCACTCTAAATGGAAAATTGAATATCAACAAGATAAAAGAAAATGTATAGAAAAATTCAATGGATGAGACAAATATGGGAGATTTTGTTACACTTTCCAAAGTTTGTGGTATAGATCATCACAACAATAAAGCGTTTCAAGTTGATCCGGTTTCTTTTTTTATTTATATCACAATGAATTTGAGGGAAGAGGCGTATTTTCTCTTAACATCCCTTCTTCAAACACAGTGTCAATAATTGTTTTCAACCCTTTTCAGAACAGGGAGCTCTCCTCTTGTCATATTGAAAATAATTTTCGTGAAGTTTTGTTGTACAATGGAACATTAAATGTGGATACACACTCTGATTCTATTTCCCACTATCTCCAAGGCTGATTATTCCAATGCTATTTCAGATAGTGGAAATCTATGGGAGAGTGTTGAAAATAGCAACAAGAAATGCTAAAAATAGCACTGCTATAAATAACAGTTCAGGTACGAGTGTTGGACATAGCAACAAGGAATGAAAAATGGAAGTGTTATAAATAGCATTGCTAAAAATAGCAGTTCGAGATAGATTCCTATTTTAGTTAGTCCCTGAACTAAAATAGAGAAGTAAAATTCGAATTTGATCTTAGCAGCTATTTGATTAATAATTAATTAATTCATCTTGAGTTAATTAGTTGTAGAAAATCAAACATGAAGTCTATGTGAAGACATGCAACATTTTTTCCATTTATTGAGGAATTTATCCATTAGTTAAAGAGATAAGGATGAGTTGTAATTTGAGTTGGCTCAGTTAACTGAGTCAAGTCTAGTTAGATTAATTCAAATAGTTTGTTAAATTAAATTGTGAGTTCAGTTAGTTAATGCATGCATGCATGTAACTGTTGCACTTCAGATAACTGAATATTCTCTCATAAATAACTCATGCATGTCAGTTCAGATAGAGACTCAGTTGATATCAGAGGAAGGGACAATGTACTATCAGTTGGAGGATTTTTCCTATATAGGAAACTCATCCATGTAGAAGGAATTATCTCCTTCAGGATTGCACAGTTAGATCAGAGGTTAGTGAGTGTGTGAAGAGGCGAATTCATACAGGTGGCAGCACTGGACCCCAAGGAAAACTACGCAAGGAAATAGGAGGCTTGCAGGGCAGAGGAGAAGGTTTGGAGAAGCCTTTGACTGTCTATGAGTAGCATTGTTTGATTGCAGAGAGAGCAGGATAGCTTATGAGCTGATTCTTTTTGTAATCTAAATATATTTACACTTGTATGATAATACAAAGATTGGGATTTTAGGCTGAGGCTTTCCCCGGGTTATTCTTCTGTGTTCATGTGTGATTGATTTCTCATTCTTAATTATATGTGTTATATTCGATCTTGCTCATATTTGATTAAGCTTCTGCAAAGTTTGTTGTAGAAGTAGATCTTGTATTTTTCTTTAGTATATTACATAATCTGTTGATCTACAGTAGGAATTTCTACATGGTATTAGAGCAAAGGTGATCAAGGCGAAGAACATATACAAGAATGGAGAAGTTCGAAGTTTGTGGTTCCTGAATATAGAAATTGAGTTCTTATCACATCTCAATTTCACCAATGGCATTTAGCGGTTTAAGACTCAAGTATGCCCTTGATGGCAGCTCAAATTATATAGCCTGGAAGGATCGCATGGAAGCAGTATTAGAGGAGAACGGTCTAAAGGACTTCATTGATCAAGAAATCCCCAAGCCGACTAATGCTACTCAATTGGCGGAATGGAAGAAATGTGTGGCTAGAGCAAGGAGAATCCTTCTGGAGGGAGTTCGAGACCACATAGTCTCGAGTTTCCATGGGAAGGAGACACCGTTTTCGATATGGAAAACATTGAAAGATCTATATGATAACAATAGTGATCAGAGGAAGCTGGCACTGAAAGACAAGCTTCGGAAAATCAATTGTGAAAAGGGCAACACGATCTCTACATATCTAAAAAAGCTCACCACTTATAGGGATGAGCTTGGAAGTGTAGGGATCACGACAGCTGATGATGACATGGTGAGTCTTGCACTCCTCGGTCTTCCTAAGAGCTGGTATAGCTACCATGACTCAGTAAATGGAAGAGAGAAACTGCCAGATTGGGAACGAATTTGGTTGGATCTGATGCAGGAGGAGATACAGAGAAGCACCAGAGATGGATCTTCTTCATCCAAGGAGGATGAAGAAAATTGCGCCTTAGCGAGTAAGGCAAAGAAAGGGAAGGAGAAGGATTCTCATCCCAAATCGAGTTCTTCCCATGGTGGGAAGAAGTTTGACAAATCGAAAGTGCGATGCTTTCGTTGTCATGAGGTGGGACATTTTGCTACAAATTGTCCACTGAAAGAATCTAAGATGGGATCTAAGGAAGGATCTAAATGTGAGGCATTGGCCTCACAGTTCAAGTTAGATTTCACCCTCTTCGCTTGCATGGTTTCATCCATGGTGGGATGTGATTGGTTTCTTGACAGTGGAGATTCTTTCCACATGACCGGTGACAAGAGTTTGTTCAGTACCTTGGAAGATAAATATCTCCAAATACTTAGCGATGGGTAATGATGAAAAGTATAGTGTCTCAGGTGTAGGCACGTTGTTTTTCAGAGGGAGAATGGAACTTGCATTAACTTAACCAATGTAAAGTATGTACCAGGACTGAGGAAATTTTTTTGTGTCAATCGCAATGCTAGAAGACAAAGGCTATGATGTAATCTTCAGTAAGGGAAAGGTTTTCTTTCAACACATCACCACGAGACAGGTGAAGCAGATCAGTTCACGAGTCAAGAAACTATATGCTCTTGAGGTTCAAGATGCATGAAAATCCTTGAGGAGCAAGGCAACTGATGGTGACTTGGTGGTTGAGAGGGAGAGTACATTACCTCTCAACATGCAGCCACAGGAGAAGTCTCAGACGATTGTGGAGGAGCCACGATTGGTGAAACAACTTCAAGAGGTTGTGGATCAGCCACAACTAGAGAAGTCGAGAGGAGATCGAGTGGAGGCATCCACTCATGCAGAGACCTCCAGTAGGGGGAAATTTCGAGCCAGGTGGGCAGAGGGATCACATGCATCCATACCTCTAGGTCGGAGGTGGGGCGATGTGGAGTGGCAGTCCCAAGAAGGTTGGAATAGGGGCAGGATCATTGAGGTACCCAACCTCTTTGATCAAACCTTGCTGCAGGAGCCCCGACGAGCAGTAGCACGACTGGCTGAGTGGGTAGAGGCAGATGCGGATGGAGCGGTAGAGAGAGCTACAATGTAGGAATCCCAAGATAGTGCAGAGATAGCAGGCTGCAACAATGTGAGAGGCACAAGAGTGTTGCACCAGTGTAGGATGGCACAGAGAGGTGTGCAACGATGCGATATGCATGGAGTGTTGCAGCAGCTCAGAGGTCACAGAGGGATCACTTGTCAGTGACAGAGGAAGATTCAACATCAGAGGATGTTTCTAGCCCAACAAGGAGGTTAGTTGGGAGAATTTTTTGTTTCTAGAGTTGCTGGAGCAACCACACTTGGGAGAAGTGTTGCATGCATAACATTCCAAAGGTTCAGGATCTAGTTCGATTTGAATTCCTTTCTTGTTGAGAGGGAGTGTTGAAAATAACAACAAGAAATGCTAAAAATAGCATTGCTATAAATAACAGTTCAGGTACCAGCGTTGGACATAGCAACAAGGAATGAAAAATGGAAGTGCTATAAATAGCATTGATAAAAAAAGCAGTTTAGGATAGATTCCTATTTTAGTTAGTCCCTGAACTAAAATAGAGAAGTAAAATTAGAATTTGATCTTAGAAGCTGTTTGATTAATAATTAATTAATTCATCTTGAGTTAATTAGTTGTAGAAAATCAAACATGAAGTCTATGTGAAGACATGCAACAGTTTCTCCATTGATTGAGGAATTTATCCCTTAGTTAAAGAGATAAGGATGAGTTGTAATTTGAGTTGTAAATAGTTGGCTCAGTTAACTGAGTCAACTCCAGTTAGATTGATTCAAATAGTTTGTTGAATTAAATTGTGAGTTCAGTTAGTTAATGCATGTATGCATGTAACTGCTGCACTTCAGATAACTGAATATTTTCTCATAAATAACTCATGCATGTCAGTTCAGACAGAGACCCAGTTGAGATTAGAGGAAGGGATAGTGTACTATCATTTGGAGGACTTTTCCTATATAGGAAACTCATCCATGCAAAAGGAATTAACTCCTTCAGGATTGCACAGTTAGATGAGAGGTTAGTGAGTGTGTGAAGAGGCCAATTCACACAGGTGGTAGCACTAGACCCCAAGGAAAACTGCGCAAGGAAATAGGAGGCTTGCAAGGCAGAGGAGAAGGTTTGGAGAAGCATTTGACTATCTATGAGTAGCATTGTTTGATTGCAGAGAGAGCAGGATAGCTTGTGAGCTGATTCTTTTTGTAATCTGAACATATTTCCACTTGTATGATAATACAAAGATTGGGGTTTTAGGTTGAGCCTTTCCCCAGGTTATTCTTTTGTGTTCATGTGTGATTGATTTCTCATTCTTAGTTATATGTGTTCTATTTGATCTTTCTCATATTTGAATAAGCTTCTGCAAAGTTTGTTGTAGAAGTAGATCTTGTATTTTGCTTTAGTATATTGCATAATCTATTGATCTACAGTGGGAATTTCTACAGAGAGAACTACAATAAATGATTACAAGGATCAAAATCATGGTCCAACACTTAGTGTCATTAAATTCCCTAATGCAAAAGAATTATATGCAATTATTCTTGTCCTATTGGATTTTCCTTGTATCAAAGTCCCTTAAAATTCTCATTATAGCCAATACTAGACTCTTGGATGGCATAGTATGGTAGAAAAGATGGGGATACAATGTTTTGATGCATTGTCCTAGTGGTTGAATGAAATAATTGACCTTGATTGGCTTCTATTTACTTCAAATATCTTTTATTCTCGAGCCCTACAAGATCACCAAGTACTTTGGTTATCAGACAATGGAATTCAAAATATGGGAGGTATTCTAGAAGAGGAACCAAGAATTTTAGATTGAGTATTATTGGCTTAAAATTTAAATAGACTTAGATCCTGGGTTTGAACATAAGGTGCCAACAAAATAATTCGCCGTAGTCTAGCAATCCGCCAATATTTTCACCTCTCTTAGCAAGAAGGAGAGGCATGTCACCCAAGGTGTGTCAAGACTCAATAAGGTAAAGGATCACCAAGTGGCATCAAGGAATAAAAAAACAAACAACCTGTTACATACAATCATCTCATGAGTTTCACACTTTTCGGTAATATACTTGGAAAAGAACCAGGGCACAACATAACATAAATCACAAAGAGCATTCTAAGTTAAGATTTTTTTTTTTAAAGGGGCTACACAATCCATTGTAATTCAAACATACAGATAATTCCTGCAACTCCTTTCCATTAAAAACTAGATCATTATACAAGGCTCTTCATTATACGCAAGAGGGTAGATCACTACTAGATCAGAATACATCAAAAAATGGGCAAAAAGATCAAATACATCAAGAGTTCCCTCAATCATCACAACGGTAGCACTTCGGCATATGTTCTCACTCTCCCCTTTTCTACCATCCTCCCTAAGCTTTTATAAATTTACTTCCCTTGATCCTGCTCACTTGATTTGGTCCTTATCGCCGTGGATTCTTTCAAACTCTATCATGCCTAACCTTCTTTTGTAGCCACTGCAAATTCTATCATGACTTCCTTTCTATTTCCCTCATGCGCATATCCTTATTTTGCGGCCTCTACAAATTTTACTGTAACTGCCCTTTTATTTCCCTTGTGCACCTATTTCCAATCATTCTTGGTGTCTGGTTATTTCCACCATTCACTTCCCTTTTTCTGGTGCAACCGCTTTTTGACCAAAATTTGATCAAACTTTTCCAAAATTACTCTCCAAAAGATGAAGGACCTATTAGGCACTAACAACAGTCTATTGAATCACCCTAGAATCAATCTTCTATTAGCTCTTTTGTCTCTGGTTGTTGT
Organism: Pinus tabuliformis; assembly: GCA_031772625.1. Classification (NCBI taxonomy): domain Eukaryota; kingdom Viridiplantae; phylum Streptophyta; class Pinopsida; order Pinales; family Pinaceae; genus Pinus; species Pinus tabuliformis. The sequence continues at coordinate 861,746,565 of CM062809.1, forward strand.
TGTAACACTTCTTCTTATGCCTCTCCTTCTTGTATTGATGGTTGTCTTGTTGGCTCGACTCTAAATAAAGGACCCAATTCAGGAACTTTTTATATAACATTAGCTTTAAAACTCGAACATTCATTTATAGTAGACTTCTAGGAATCCAAAGAATGAGGACTAATTAAAAAATTGAGTAGTTTTCTTGACAGTATGGTTCGCGGATTGTGCACTCATCACACTTTTCCATTGATTATTTGTGTCAAAATTAAGTTGTCACAACTTCATAAATTGTTTCTAGGAAAGTGTTGAAAGGTCATGCAACACGACTTTAGTGGCTGCGAATCCTCTTCCAACTAATGAATATGTTTTTCCAATGCATCAACATGAGAAAATAATTATTTCTCCTGATTGAAGTCTTCAGTAATTATTCCTTGATTGAAAAATTGTTGTTCTTGCTGGCATAAATCATACAATGTCTAACTCTTCTTTGCAAGTAGTCTGGCCTAGTCTAGAACTTGCCAAATGACCTCTTGTGCATCTTTAGTAAGCTGACGGAGAGAACCTCTAAGGGAATAACCATCAACCATTCTCTGCTCAATCTTAACATGATATTGATGGCAAGGTTTGGAAGTGCCTAATGAGAAATCGCAATAATCTTACACAAATCTCGATTAATAACAACAAGTTCAGTACAAGCGGCTCCAATATGATCACAACATTAAAAAATGGGACAAACAAAAAAGTTCTCTAGTGCATTGGGAATAACTTCAGTAATGGTGGGCCATAACTTCTGAAATTGATCACTAATATCTTCAATTTGGCACTCTAATTCTTATTTTTGACTGAGCAACTAATCTCGCTGGGTTGTAATAGAGAGAAGTTGTTGTTTTTGTTGTTCATAGTCAAAGAGTTATGTCGAGTTTCCACATGATGAGCAAGTAGGTTTTAATCCTGTACAAAAATTACCTACAAACAAATTATTAAAAACAGAATATATACAATGGAGAGAAACACAAAACAAATACACAAAGATTTTCCCCTGGATCCCAAAACTAGGACCACCAGATTGATTTTTCATCTTTTTCCTTTCAATGTTACAATACATATATATATATATGTGTGTGTGTGTGTGTGTGTGTGTGTGTGTGTGTGTGTGTGTCGAAACATTCATAAACCGCAATCCATTAACCCTGGATTAGAACATAATAATAGTTCCCTTAACCAGATCTACAAGATACCATGTGCAGAAAATGATCATGCCCAAAACCATGTGCAAAACCCATGCACAAAACCATAGGTAGGTTTGCCCAGCTAGTATAGGGTCCAAAAAAAAAATCCTGGGGCGCTACCCTGAACCCCGTGTAGGGGGGCTACTACCCCCTGTCTGTCAAGGGGCTACCAAAACAAAAATGGGCCTAAAAAAGTTGTATAACAAAAATCAAATATATAAGAATCAATAGGATTCAATATGATGATGTCAACCATGGGGGATGATTCACCATTTTTGGAGTAAAAAGGTAAAAAATAAAAAATACTTTGTCAACTCGTATTTTGAACTTATCTCCCTATGATTTTACTCAAATTTCAAGAGGGAGAACTCATTGAATGTGGAATTTAATTTTTCATCCAAGGAGTACCCATATTGCATACTTTTGATGGACCCTACTACATGAAAAATATGAAATACATGAAAATCATGATTGCAATCAAGTTTTTCATGTATTTCACAATTTTCACATAGTAGAGTCCATTAAAAGTATGCAACATGGGTACTCTGTGGATGCAAAATTAAATTTTGCATCCAACGAGTGCTCCCCCTCGAAACACTAGTAGAACATGATGAAATTAATGACTAGGTGACTAAAAATGTTAGTCACCACAATTATTTCAAGTGAATTACTACTAAAGCTGAGCAATTTTAAGTGACCAAACTAAAAATGACTAACTTAAATGACTAATTTAGTCTAGGGATAAAATATATGACTAGCTAATAAGTGACTAAACTAAAAGTGACTAACTTAAATGACTAATTTAGTCTAGGATTAAAAAATATGACTAGATAATAAGTGAAAAAATTATTTCATGATGAGACTACCCTACAAGCCACCAAATTTCTATCATATCCATGAGGTCAACAACAATTTGTGGTTCAAGATATAGCTAATTTGGAACAAACTTAGCTTTAGAGCCTAGGATTTTTTTCCACCTCTAATGTTTATGGACAAAGAGATCAATTTCTAAAGCATGTGGAAGCCAAACTACCACCTTTCCCATGTTGACTCCTTCTATTGAAGATCATGGAAAATCTCCATAGATTAGTTATCCTTACTAAAACAAACATTTAATTGGAAATGATCATTAATCCTACAACATTACTACTTCACTATACTTTTTGACCACACAAAGCTTATTTTGATGTCTACCCTTCTTATTTCATGACAAGACTACCCTACAAGCCACCAAATTTCTATCATATCCATGAGGTCAAAACCAATTTGTGGTTCAAGATATAACTAAGTTGGAACAAACTTAGCTCTAGAAGCTATGTTATTTTTCCACCCCTAATGTTTATGGACAAAAAGATATCAATTTTCTAAAACATGTAAGAGCCAAAGTATTACGTCTTTTCCCATGTTGACTCCCTCTATTAAACATCATGAAAAATCTACATAAATTAATTATCCTTATTAAACAAACATTTAATTAGAAATGATAATTAATCATTACATAAAACTTGTTTTGATATCACCATAATTCACTTTCGATAAATCAACCAAAATCTCCTCAAATAATATTTGTAACACAAAGACCTAACAATTTTCATAAATTAATAAATATTTATAATTAGAAATACCTCCCATAAAAAATTAAAAATTAAAAATTAAAAAAAACAAAAAAAAAACAAAAAACAAAACAAACAAAAAAACAAAACAAAAAAAACAAAACAAAAAACAAAACAAAAAACAAAAAAACAAAAAAACAAAAAAACAAAAAAAAAACAAAAAAAAAAAACAAAAAACAAGACAAAACAAAACAAAACAAAAAACAAAACAAAAAACAAAAACAAAAAACAAAAAACAAAAACAAAAAACAAAAAACAAAAAAAACAAAAAACAAAAAACAAAAACAAAAAACAAAAAACAAAAAACAAAAACAAAAACAAAAAACAAAAACAAAACAAAAACAAACAAACAAAACAAAACAAAACAAAAACAAAAACAAAAACAAAATAAAACAAAACTAACACATTTTTAATGGAATTTATTTCCCTTGAAAAACACACGAACATTTAACAAGAGCATTTCATTTTAAGTTCCATTCAAATTTTCATGGATTTGTTTCTTTTAAATATTAAAATTGTTTGTTTATTTCCCTCTATTTGAAAGGTTTGTCCATGGGAAGAAGAGCAAAATTCTTTATTTCCCTCCATCTGAAAGGTTTATCCGAAGGTTTATCCACAGGGAAGAAGGAGAAGAAGGGCACAACCATGCCATCGTACTCTGGCCTCAAAATTGACGTTGTTTGCAATTTTTTGAAATTTTTACTAGTAAAATACAGTTTATTCCCCAATAAACACGTCAAAACCAGTAAAATACAGTTTATCAAACATGTCAAAAGTGTCATAAAGGCAATATACACAAGCCAGCAACAACACCTCACAGATGAAAAAATCGGAAGGATCGAGGGTTGAGGCCACTTTCGGCTTCGCATACCCACCAGATTTGAGATCTATTCTCCTGGAGGGGCTCCCAACATCCCATAATGACTTGTGGGGACAAGCATGCATACTATGAAACACATTCCCCTAATAAAGTTCTTGTGTTCTTGTTCCTCTTTTTGGTGGATTTCATGAAAATAGAGGAGACTGACTAGTGTTCATGTTCCTGTTTCTGGTGGAATTCATGTGGACAGAGGAGACTGACTAAAGACATTAATCTATCAATACAGCTCTCATATTTGGTATGGATCCTTTTTTAATTCTCGGAATCCCACTTCTGTGATTGACTAGTGACAAACTCAAGAGTCAGAGTGGTTTCCTTTGGAGTTCTTGCTTCTTCTGATTTGTGCATTGATTTCTATAAAAATTTTGGCATATATTTAACTACCTATTGTTTAAATGCCACATCAACATCATTGGAGCCTTTCACTATCACTGACTATGTATGTCTTGGTCCCCTCTAGGTTTACAAGTATGACAAATTTCTAGTGTGTTGTTGCAGTTTCAAGCCATGTTTGATTGCAAAAGTGGACCCTCTGTGATTTGGGTCAACATTTTTTGATGATTTGATGTGGTTTTGAGCTATGGATAATTGGCCTTGCTATTCTTTAGATGTGGGTGTGAGGAGGGGTGGATGAATTTTATGTGGTTATGAGTCGTGGCAAAAGACAAGACAATCCTCATTGTTTTTGGAGTCTCATAATCGGAATCCAAAAATAGCGGTATTGCATACAAATTCATTGATTTCAAACATAGATCTTCATCTAGATTTAAGTTTTACTATTTACAAAGTAAGTTGTAACATTATAGCATGCATAGTACATACAAAATTCAAATACAATTGTAATTTGTGACATGTAACATAAATGATAAATCATAAATTCTAAATTCATAAATCATAAATGATAATACATATTCAATTTATCAATGATACAATAGGAGAAAGACAAGATAGTAAGATAAAGACACTAAAAGCTGTAGTTTTCTCATTAAGTCATCAAAATCAAAATGTGTTACATAGGTAGTGCAATGCCAATGGAAAATAGAAATAGAAAATACAAAACAACTACAAGTATACAAGCCTCAAGGCAGTAGGTAGCTCATGACTCATGAGTCATCAATCCTCATAGTCATCATCAAAATTAGCATCACTGCCCTCATCATCATGGTCACCATTGCTCTCCTCTGATGCATCCTCCTCCCCTATATCCAAAGTCGCCTCTGCATCTACTAGTGTGGGGGATGACCCCTATATAGTATCACCATCATCGAATCTAATAGGCTCTAGCACTGGATCATTGAGATCCATGTTGGCCAATGCTAACTCAACATTGTTGTCCAAACCCATATCATTAAGAAAAACATCCCACATCTTTGTCTTTCCCTTCAACCACTCTTCCCTCCACCTAGAAATAAGATGAAGGTTGGTGTGCACATACACCATTGTCTCTGCCCTGGACTACTCAAGTCTGCTCTTCTTAACACTATACAAATTCCCATTTGTTCTCCAATTCCTCTCGCAACAAGAGGATGAAGTCACCTAAGAGAGGTTCCACATGGCTAACTGTTGTATAAGAGGGCTTGTTGCTCCATGATTTTCCCACCAAGAATAGGGTTTCTTAGCCCCCTATCTCTAATGAGATCATATCCTACAAATTGACCAGTGCCAGTGGAAAACTCTGCAAAGGCATCCTCCACCTCATCAAGAAATGCTCTATCCTGAAAAACCCGCCTGAATGTATCTTTCCTCCCGTGTGAGATTTAACCATCCATGTGAGGAGGGAATCTACGGGAAGGTCAAACATTTAGCCACTCATGGTTGTAGTATTTTGGGTTCAATGAGTAAGCCAAACAATGTAAAGGTGTGCAATTCTTGTCCCATCTGTTGATAAGAATATCCTATATAGTGCCACATAAGGCCTCTAGTGATGTCCCATACTCAGGGCACTCACTCTGTAAAATAAGGCTCCTCACAAACTCAATCATAGAATCCCATCCCTCATAAACCTCTCCTAGTATGGGTTGGTCTGTATCTACAAATCAAAGCAAAGAAATGATAGGGTCCATGATTTGAATAAGTAGATCTACCCTATCCCACCAAGTATCATCTAACACTGTGTCCTTCACTCTCTTAGAGGCTACTTGATCTGTCTTTCTCCAAAAAGACCAAAGCTCTGAAATAACCATGGCCCCAAGAGCGGTCTTGACCTCCCTCAACCTCTTCAACATGATTAATGAAGAGGAAAACCATGTATCCACAATCTTCAACAATGATAGATTGATGTACTCCTTATAGATAGTGAGGGAATTTGTATGATTTTGTACAAATTTACGGATATGTCGTGCATCCTTAATAATGTTACCAATCCAAAGCACATCAGAAGCAATGGATTTTGGTGTTAAGTTCAATGAATGGAAAATGTAAGGTGTCCAAAACACTTGTGGATATTTAGCTTCCACAATCATGCTAGCATCCTTGCAAATAGGTGCATTATCTGTAATGATTTTCACACAACAATCAACACCTACATCTTCAATAACTTTAATAAACAACTCACCCATATATTGTGCATCCTTGTATTCTCCAAGTGTATCCACCGCTTTCAAGAAAACTAGACCATTCAAGGAATACACCATGAAATTGATGAGTGGGTGTCGTGTTGGATCTGTCCATCCGTCAGAAACAATGGTAACCCCAGATGTTCGTCATGATGCTTTAATAGGCTCAAGCATTTTTTGTGCCTCTCTTTTTTCCTTCATCAACAATGTGATTCTAAGCTTCTCTGAACCAGGAGACACATACCCTAATGGAACCCCTTGAGTCAAAGCTCGACACATCTCAATAAAAATAGGTGAGCGTGCAACATTAAAGGATATGAAGTTTCGATAGAGACAAAAAAAAAAAAAGGAAATGGTGAGATCAAGCTCTTCACATTTCTCCTTTTGAAAAATCTTATCCATTGGACCAAGTGAAATTGCCTTTCTTTTTGCTACTTGCCCCGCACTAGAAATATTAAATGGGAATTTGTTGCTGCCTTTCCTCAAAAATGGAAGGGGGTCATCATTCTTGTTTTTTTTTTTTCTTGCAGCCACATTTTCCATACCAACATTGAACTCTCTTTCCATTTCTTTCCTCTTTTGTAAATAAACTTTTGTACAAGCTCCAACTCCAAAACCTGGTAAAGCTAACAATTGGCCTTCCACATGGTAATATGTGCTTGTGAAAGTACTGTGGCAAAATTTTCATCTCCAATTCACATTGCCTCCTCCCTTCACCTTATTGCTTGGCCCTTAATCTCTTGTGACATATTTCCACAAGGGATATTTCTCAATGTTACATTGAGGAAGTCTTCCCTCAACATTACTTTCAATAGAGGGAATACTTGCAGCAGACTCTAATGAAATTGGGGGAGGAGGGGCATTTCCAATGGGGAAATTCTTCCCCTTCCTTTTCCCCTTCCCTGTTGCCCTTGATTGAGCCATGAATACTGTAAAAAAATAAACCAAAAATGAACAAATTTGTAAAAGAAATGCATATGCAAACTACTGTAATACAAATGCAAAAAAATAGAGAAGAAATGCACTTACTTGTTGCTTGAATCTCCTTGAAAAATCTCCCACACCCTTTTCTCCTTGCTCCAAAACCCTCACAGCAAACCCACAACAAACTTACTGCAAAAGAGAGAAGTGAAAATGATAAAAAAGAACAACAATTTCGCCTTTTTATGGCCACGCGAGTCACCTTTTCCAGATTTGTGTCTGGAAATTGGGACACGTTGTGTCTGATTAGGACACGATCTAGATTCGATCGTGTACCAATCGAACACATTGTGACCTGATTTCCGGACACGAATTGGAATGAATCGTGTCTGATTCACTGGATTCAAGACACGACGGCCTATTTCAACGAATCAGGTTCAGAGTATATGAGCAATACTTTTCCAACTGTAAGTTCAACTCTCATAAAGTTATGTTTGATACTTCAGTGTTTTCAAGTGCTTAATTCTATTTCCCCTAAATATGTTTTTGATTTGCAAGGGTTCAATTCTTTTCTCTCAAAATATGTTTATGAAGAAAGGAATTAGCATAGTTTTTGTGATTTTGTTATTTTAGACATCTTCATTTTTAAAGGCACTGGCTGACTAACAAATTGACAATCCTTATGATTTTCATAAAAAAATTTATCTCATTGATAATGAATAGAAAATGATGAATCTTCATTGATTATGCTTTTATATGAAAAATACTATACATGTTAAAGTAAATATTAAAAGTTCTGTGAAGGGAACTTTAAAAATAAAACTATCATAAAAAATTCCATGATGGGTAAGGGGACCCGTCAAATTTAACCCTTGATCGCACATATGATCTGATTCCTTTGGTTGAATTCATTAGATTGGCTTCTTTGTGCCTCCAATCATGGTGATTTGGTTCTATCGTGGGAATGTGCACAAGGTTGTCCACACTACTAGGCGATGGACCACACCCAAGCCCTCCATCTCTCTGAGCAACTTCAAAATACTTCTAGACAAGCACAAATAGGTGCTCAACCAAAGGAGATCTATCCAGGTGGGTTGGAAACGTCAGGAAACTGGGCTATGGAAACGGGCCTCGCCCCTAATAAAGATAGTCATATCATGCGTATTACCATCCATTAATCAAGCTTTCCAACCGGATTGTGTATTGGGGCATGGAGGGAATCCTAGCTATTGATGGGTTTGGGAAGGCACAAATAGGGGCCTAAAATGAGGATTTGAAGATAACACTTATGTTTCATACATTATATTTTGTATAGGAGGTCGTTTGGTTCTCCCGCACTGTATGGACATCATTATACTCAATGGTCCCTTTGACCTACTTTGTGGTCAATAGTTGGACATAAATATAATTATCTTATCTTATCTTATCTTCTCTCCCCTACAACCAAGTATTGGAGATTTCTCAAACTAAGAAGCCTACAAGGCGTAGACCTAAAGAACAAATCACTGCCCACATCTAGCAACTACAGGTTTTCATAGTCCTCCAATTCGTTAGGCAAAATCCCATAAGAAAATTCGTTTTAACATTCATGGAATGCATATTTGATTGGGAAAGTTTCTGACAAGACTATTGAACGAGAGTTTGAACCCCACAAGCTTCCCACATTGTGATGATTCAAGGCATTCGAATCATCAATGACATATAGACTCTCTATGGAATTTGTAACAAAGACATTTAAAGGATTTGTTTGAAGTTTGAACTTCTTGGAGGGATATTTGAGTCTATAAATCATTTTGTATGTCTCTTAGTTCTGAGGTCAACAATCTTATCACTTTTCTTAATGTGGCTACTTGCATGAAGCATAAAACTCACTAAATTATTCAACCATTAAGCATACATGTTTTGTCAAAGGCCATTTCATCCATGTTGATCTTGTTATCTCCCAAGAGAGTATTACTTCAACCAACCAAGCACTTGGATATTAGTAAATATCTTATCTGTTGTACATGCTAACCAACAAATCCCATCATACGCTGACATCAATCCCAACATTTACAAAGAAACTTAAATATAGAATTCTCGGCCAGAAAAGAAGAAAGAATAGGCTCGCTTCGTATATATGCATACCCGGAGCATGGAATAGTTGGCCTACCAATAGATAGCTTATTCTAGGAGCAATGGGGTAAACAAGAATAGGTAAAAGGTCATTTTTGATAGTGCATAAAACAAATTTTAGTGGGGTTCCATTCTTGATATGATATAATGGTTGAAGCAGTCATAACATGTTATTCAAATGCCTCTACTAGTTTGTGTTAATGGACAACTATCAGTAGTGGCTCTGCTTCACCAGTCCACTAGATAGGGTTGCCTTTGGCCTCTTATTTATATGTTGTTGTAGTCAATGCTCTAGGATATCTTTTTGCAGTTGTTGAACTCAATTTTTTTTTTAGGAACTCACTTCTCAATTAAGAGTAGTTACCATTTTTTTAATGGCTCAGTTCTCATCCCCAACCTATCTTGTAATTATTTTAAAGACAACCTATCTTATGATTCTATTAAAGATGCAGAGCTAGTGTTGACTTGACATTTTTGCAAAAGTTTCTAGATCTATTGTGGGAAAGGAAAATATGGGCATTCATCAAAGAGAAAGAAGGCTTTCCAGTGTGGCTTAACAGCTAATGGAAAATCATCTAATCGTGGCATATGGAAATACCTGTTGGAAAGAAAGATTCAACGTTGGGTAGCCCAATATGTTTTGTTTTAAAGCCAAATCACTATCATGTTTAGAAACCTGGTTTCAAGCCTGCAAGTCATGCTTTTACTCTTCTTGTCTAATTTGTAGTGCAGGATGCTTGCAATGGAAGATTTTTCTTTGACCCTTCTCCGGGAGATGTAGAAAGGTAGGAAAATTAACCTATTATTGTTTTTCTTGAAGCTCTACTTGTTGCCTAGAAAGGATGGAAGGATTGGACGAATAGATATTTATATTCAAGGGATGGAGTCAGTGGAAAAATGGGTTATCAGGACCATAGGAAGAAATGTGACCTGAGAGATACTTGTATAGAATTTCATATGTAAGCACACATGTATAAGATATACCTGAGCAATATGAACGTTGCATAGTGAGTTCAAATATTTTAAGATATCCAGTTCATTTATTATTAAGTAGATATGGCAAGCATGTCTATTGGTTTCCCAACAATTGTGTTGTTATGATGACTGCCATCAATACTAGAATATTTCATTGTTTCTTTATAGCCTAAACAACTATCTCGTGGAGTAGGTCTTGGTGATCTCACTCCCACAGTTTATGCGTAGGCCATAAAATTAGTGACCGATTTCTTGTATTAATTTCCATATATAGGGGAGACTCTCCCCTCATTTGAGCATTGTTCAAGAAGTTAAAACCATCTCTTAGGTACTAATTATCTACCTTATATATGCATTGTGTTTTAACCATGGTATCAAAATGAGAGTTTGAGTGCTCAATTGTATGAACATGCACATTGGTGTCTGTGGTAGTGAAGAATACTACCTGTAATTGAAAAGAAGCTCTTGATTTTGCATGTGTTTTGTGCATGACATGTGACAGTTGGCCAGTTCATTCTATCTAATTATTTTACATATAAAGGCATTGTCAAATAGAGAAGTGAAGATCTTGAATGAAATTTTAACACCCATGTACATTGTCATTTTATTTGAGACTTCGTTGATGACTAGCAACAGTGTGATTGTTGTGGGAGGCCAACATAGGACACAATACCTATGAACTGTAGAAAAAAGATCTATGTAAAGACTGCCACTAAATGCAACAACCTTGTAGGTTGTCACACTTGTGGATCCTATTTTGGCTCTATTGCACCACAAAAATAATGGGGTGAAGATACAAAGAGGAAATTGGGATTAAGCTCATTTCCCTCTTTAATACAAAGTCCATGTGTTGTGTAGAAAAGTATTGGCTAACCTAGGAAAAAATGTTGAACCAATAGGTACAACCATGTACAAATGAGGGAGGAATCCCTTAATATTTGTAAGAACCCACTCCCTAAACCCAATGTTCAGTCAATTACTTGCATGCCAAACCCCCTCCCAGGGAACATGTTGCAGAAAACACAAGGTGTGAGGGTATGTATGTATTGATGCACTCCACATTTTCATCAAGGCCACACAACGAACTGCAATCAAGGCCTTAATAATCCCATTTCCATCTGCAGGCAATATGTGAATCAGATAAATAAAGGCCTCAACCCCCGACGAAGATTGGCTATTCTTCGATATTCACATTTTCTACTTTCTATTAGATTACTATGTATGTCCTCCCCACTAATATCATCCATTATGGATGCACTACTTGTCTGTCATGATTTCCATCCTTGATTCAAAATTTCAAACTTTAGCATCTTTCTTCTTCTGCCATTGAAACACATTTCTAGAGATATTCTCTATATTGACTACTCATATTAATCTGTTCAATCCCCTGATTGGAGCCCACACTCTATATGCCCTAAAGAACATGTTTTGTGTTCTTTCAAAGATTTTCTGCTATTTTCAAATATGAATCTAGGTGTTGCTTCACATGCCATTTGTTTCTATGATTGACATTTGCATTGTTTGTCGACCGTGATTCCTTATCCTTTGTTATGTGTTTGGCCCTAGAAACTACCATCTTTGTTATCTCTTAGAACAAACTACAATATCAAATACACAAACTCTTCATTTACAAAGAATATGCAAGTTCAACATCTGTGGTATTGTTATGTGTATCACTGTATCTAAAATTTAAATTCTTTGGCAAAACCTCATGTATAAGTGGGTTTCTATTTCAGAAGTTCTATTAGCTCTTTCGGGAAATGAACTTCTACGAAATGTTATGACTTTATGCTTTCCAAGAATATTTATTTGCATCCTCCTGGGTTCACTTGTAATTATAAACTTAGCAAACTGAATTGCAATATATAGCCTAAAAAAGTGCCTTGTGAAAGATACAATATTTAAGCGAACTCAGGCACCATACTCTTTGGTTGATTTCTCACTTGATGAACTAGAGAAGTAGTAAGAACACTTGGGCTTTGTTTTAATCATGAGTGGCTCCTTGTGATTGGCAATTCTCAATGACCATTATGAAAATGTGACCCTTACTGTGGGCATCCTCCATTGTGACTATAATGTGACCTCTCAAATGCCATGACTGACAACCTTAACAGTGGCAGTGCCACACCAAGCTTGACCTCACATAAAAATGCTCTCCACACAAAGTGATCACATGTCTTCTCCACACACATTATTAGGTGAGATTTCTCTAACCTAATGACCAAATGACTTCCACTCCAACTCAGCCTATGTGCAACTTAGAGCCACGAAGCCAGAGTGGCCTCCTTCTTCCACGCAAACATTGAGATCATGATCCTGTGCAGACAACAATTATCATAGGGCATATGTGCCCTTATCTTTATGAAGGAAAAAAAATCATGACTGGAAATTGTTTTATTTCTTTGTGCGTTATTGTTTGAATACTCTATGTGGGGAGCTTGTAGAGATATTCTATGAGAAAATAGATTTTATATGTCCATCTAGAAACTAATTCTAGATATAGTCTAATGGATAACAAAAATATAGTACAATAACATTGCAGTTAAATAATACTAGCTGCCATTCTATCTGGTTCTCTGGAGCAAAGTGGTGTGTCATGACTAAAGGTAGAGTGAGATGCCTGTAGCACTGAATAAGAAATCAAGTCTATCTCCACCATTTATATGTAAGAGAACACACTATATGAAGTTTCATTGGCTCGTGGGGGTCCAAAAGCATCCAATTCTACCTATAGAAACCCAATAGTGATGTTTGGTTTAGGGATAATTGGAACCTGGCCCATAGGTATGGCTAGCTTGGAAGTTTGCTGGAACAATTTGCCCATAGGGGAACAACTTAGGCAATTGAATCATGGTTACTTGAGTTAGAAGGTAAATTTATAACTTACCTGAGTATACCAACACCCTCTTGGTGTCTATCTGTAATCTTAGTTTAGTTCTTATTAGACATTTAAGCTTACCAGAATTTCTTCCAGCTATTGCCTTCATGCCATGAGTCCTTATCTTAAGAGCAAGGAATGAAAAGCAAATGCATGGCTAGTGACTAAAGTGAAGTTGCAACAAGTTATTTGTAAGAAGGGGCAATTGAATCACTACCTTCAAGGAGATTTAATGCTTGTGAGGTATTTTGGTTTTGCTGAGCCTATACCTCAAAGGAAGTTATAACTGATGGAAGTTTTCTTTCCCTTCATATAGGTGCTTTTTTGTCCACCACATACCTAATTAAGTTTGAAATTTGAAAATCCCTCTATAGATGAGAAGTGAAAATCCATTCTTGTTTTTTCTAGCTCGTTTAGTTTCGGATTGATGTCATCCACTTTACTATTGTCGATTATCAAGATTCATAATCTTGCATTGCTTTAATGGCACCAAGAGTAACATAGATTATATTTGCAGGCTTTCACTATTAAGTGCACTTGTAGGAGGTATGATATCACAATAGACAAATAGAAACTCCATTATGTTTATGGAATTCCTAACTATTAGCTACTTCTAGATGAGCAGGTTTAGAGATATTGCCTTGGAAAGTTAAAATTTTAACATGAACTTATAGTCTTCCAATGATAGCAATGAGCTCTCAAAACAATGAAACTAATTAGAACGCCATCCTCCCCTTAAGACAAATTACTTGAATGGTGCTTAGGTTATGTAACTAAGCTTTTTGAAACTAAAAAAAAATCAGTGTTTTATGCCATACTAAGTGAACAATGCTACTTAGAGTAATGGCTAACTTCTCTGTTTCTTTCTAGCACAAAGAACTCTCGAGCTTTTAGATAAGCTAATTGAAATTTGATGGTTTTCCAGATGATGTAATAGTTGTTGACCTAGACTGTGAGTAAACTTGAATTTTTTTAGGCATCATATGGTTTGTACCTTTAAATTCAAATGAAATCAAATATTTTCAAAGTAATTACTCCATTATTTCTTGTAAGGACAAATTTCTCTGGCCATTAGTGTGGAAAGCAAAACATTCTCTTCTCTCAGTTAATTTTAGTTTTTCCCTCCTTTTGGTATCTATTTGAGAAAATCTTGAATATTATACTGAAATTCTTGAGTATGAAAATTGTTGGCAGGACTATATAAAAGCAATGGATACCTAATGGTCTCTTGCAATGGAGGCCTGGATCAGATGTGAGCTGCAATATGCAAGCTGGTTTATCTCCACCTTTTAGAATTATGCACGATTGTCCTTTAGCTAGGGCCTTGATTATGGTTCTCCAAACTCTGTAATTATTTACTTCATGTTGTCACTATGTTTGCTGCATTTTCTTTTTTGACTATTTTGTGATATATTGCCATTTGATCAAGATCAAAAATTTTCTCATGTTAGATATCTGACATGGTTACAATTATCTCAATGTGGCTGTGGTTGTCCCAAAGCTAGAAAAGGCTTCATTTTGGTCAATCTTTTTCTCATGTTAGATATGTGACATGGTTACAATTATCTCAATGTGACTGTGGTTGTCCCAAAGCTGGACAAGGCTTCACTTTGGGCAGATCCCAGGTGTTTAACTTCAGTATTCCTCCTATCTGTTAACAGATCTTCAATATGTTTTATTGATTCATTTTAGCATTGGGTATTGCATGGCATTAATTACTTGTGGGGGTGGTTTATCCTTCATGTTTCCTTTTGCATATGTTTTTAATCTTTAATTTTATGTGAATAGAGAATTTGAAGACATTTTTGATGTGGATCAGTTTATCACATCTCTCAGAGGCAAGTTTCAGATAGTAAAGAAGCTTCCTTCAAAGCTGAAGACAAAAGCAGAAGATGGGAGGTAAAGGCAGAAGATGGGGCAGTCTTTACCATGCCTCCTGTGAGCTGGTCAAATATGTCCTACTACCTACATCAGGTTGAGTATCGAGGAATATCATTTAATACTTTGGGTTTTGCACAAAAGGATACTAACAAAGTTTCCTACCATGATACAAATCCTTCCCCTTATAAGAAAGCACAAAGTTTTGCATTTGAATAAGACATATGCACATCTGGCAAATAATAGCCTGCCACTTGAGGTTTAAAAGCTATGTTGTCATGTGAATTACAACACTCTGCTTTTCACTTCAAAAATTGATGAATTGGGTCTTTTTTTTTAAATATTGCAACAACATGGTCCTTTTGTGGCTCTTCATCTTTGTTATGAAATGGATATATTGGTTTTTTCTGGTTGCACTCTTCGCTATACCAATGAATAAGTTGAGGAACTCACCAGACTGAGGTATATTACATGTTTGGAAATCATAATATTTTCGTGGTCAAGTCAAAATATTTATTGTTAACAATGTTGATCCTATTATCTTGTTGTATTTCTTTCACAGGAATGCCTACCCTTGGTGGAAGGAGGTCATAATTTTTTAAATGAAGAGGAAGGACGGAATGTGCTCTGTAACACCGAAGGAGACTCCATTAGTACTGAAAGTTTTTATTTTGATAGAAATATTCATATATATCTTGCCGCTGAAGAAATCTATGGGGGAGAAATAAGGATTCCTACCCTCTATTCAACTTATCCAAATATTGTAAGTTGACCAATTCACTCACTTCAACTCATTTTCCTTTGAAGTTGGATTTTCTTATGTCATGCACTCATGCTGATCAACAAAAATATGCAGGTGAGGAAGGAGACTCTTCTTAGTCCTATGGATTTAAAACCATTCCAAAATCATTCATCTGAAATGGTTGCACTGGATTACATGGTGTCTTTGGCCAACGATGTGTTTATTCCTACATATGATGACAACATGGAAAAAGTTATGGAAGGGCATTGCAAGTAATCTTATATTGTTTTGCATATATCTGGAAGAGAGGATATAGTGGTTACCTGGTGGTAAGCGTCATAGTAGTGACAAATTTAGTTCTCTTAGAACAGACCTTTGTAAGTAGCGTTAAGAAGCCTTGGGAATCAGGTCACAGGTATTATTAGTAATTTTCTAGTCAGTTGTCTACATTATTTATTATATGTTGCCTTTTTCTTTCTTGATTTTGTGGAAACGCTTTGGATGCGTTAATATTGTTATCCTAGTGATGCATCAACATTTGAGAATTATTGTTATGTTAATATTTTAGAATAAAGATCCCTAGTTGTGAAATCCTTAAATGAACCTCTTAGAAGCCCATTTCTAATCAACCCTAAAGGGCCTCAATTTTAACTTAAAAAGTCACTCTGAGTTGGAATTATTTTTTGAAGTGTGACAAATGCCTTGGAGATTGATTGAGGGCTCTCTTAGAAAGCCTTTGAGTCTCCATCTCAAAAATCCTTGGAAGTGAAGTTGCATGGTATTGGGAGAGGGGTACATGCTGGAAACATGATCCCTGCCTCATCCCCCATCAAAAAAGTAAAAAGACAAAAAAAAAATTGAAATAGGGAAACAATATCTGTCTGTCTATCTATAAATATAAAATAGCACAAGAAGAAAGGATAATTGAGTAAGAAAATTTAAATTTAGCCTCCAATAATATCCATACTGTCCAAAATGCACATAGCATGCTTGTTGTAGCTATAGAAAACACTTTTTCCTAAAAGTTGTTGAAGAAAATGTGAAGAAATGAAGTGTGGAACAATGTTGTTGCTCACAACTATCTTTTGGTTGTGACTACAAAACCAAATCACAATGCTTCACACACAACAGAAGTGCTTCTTGTTTGTGTAGGAGATACCTTTGCTCAAATAGTCTGGAAGAAAGTGTGAGGAAATAATAAGTGGTAAATTGTATTTAGAACAAAGATAGGGTGTAAGGGTTTTCTAGAAGCTTATTCAATGTGAAATTAGTGTCAAAATTTATGTCAATGCCAATTTAAAGCACTTGGGTAGGTTCCTATGGTCAATTTCCCTATCAAAACACAGTTAAACCAGATTAAGACGTGCCCATTTTGCCTTGAAATGCCACTTTCCATTTTAGATGGAATTTCATAATTGTGAAACATTATTTGAAATGTTTTATGGCATTTCAAAGGCATAACTTCTTGAGATTTGTGCTAACAACTGAAAAAGGTTACAATCATCCTTATATCTAGGGCATTCCTTAAAAAACTCCAATCATATATTAATATTAAATTACCCTTGTATCCCTCAGGCATGGAGCACTTTACTTCTTATTGACTCTTTGACCTTGGAGAATATGACAGTTTCCTTGTATCCCTTAAATCTTGGGTTTTCTTCTTCATGTTAAACAACTCCTCATAAAAAGGATCTCAAGTGCAAACTACAACTTCCTAAAAATGTGGCCACCTCCAGGCTCTGAAAGAGGTGCATTAAAGTAGTGATCCATGTGCATAGGATGGAGTGCTCCTATAATGTGGTCCTTCAGGCTTTTTAACCAACCAACCTTCAAAAATAAGAAACTTTCAAAAATGAGTTATGCCTTTGCAACCTGATGAAAATGTTCCTTTCAAATCTGGGTATAGAAATCAGATCTAAATCAGTGTTCTGATATAACTGTTGGCTGAAAACAATATCTCTACAATATCATCATATCGAGGCAATGATAAGGTTTGCTTAACACCTCTGCATATTGTCACCAATATCCAAAGAAGGTAATTGCTTTAACTTTGTAAGTCATTTTTGTAGGCTGTAAGCACCCCTAAATCATGATTATAGACCTGACAGGGGTCACAAGTTACAACCCTTCTAAAGAAGGGTTTTTCCCTGTTACTATATGCTGGCTTGGTTAATATCTCATAGAATTCATTTTCCATATGCTGGATGATAAAATAGGAGTGTTGGCATAAACTAGAAATTTGTACCGTGTGTAAAGGTCCACAGGATCCACTTTTGTATCTGCTCTTGCTGATGTGAAAGAGATGCCAGAAGAAGGTACAAAGTGAACAATTTCCAGCAAAGTGTATCCATGTGGACAAATTGCACATCATTATAAAAGCTACAACAATAAGGTCAGCTCAGAAACAAATCTTGGACATTATTTCAATTCAAGAATCATTCTACAATGATCCCCGCCTTAGCCAGTGATGATCCTTGGTCAAGATTTCTGGAGCAAAGTAAAACAAAACTTCCTTAAGTGGTAATAATCGCCACTTGCACACCCAATCATAGAATAGTCGGGCCTAAAATCAACTATGGAAAGTTTTGGATGGAATCCTGAGAAGAGGATGGTATAAGTGATGTAATTATGTACAGACAGTTGCACTGGTGCACTGACTTCCATATTCTGGTGCTTCTTATACCCTGAAGCCCGGCAAATGGGACATCCCTTGCAAGGATGGAAAAATAACTAGTGTAAAGACCTCAAAACCCTTAAGCTTCACACATTAAATTATCTAGAGTAATGCAGATATATTGGTATTTCCAATGCCTCAGAGATGGTTGTATGGTGTCTTGTAGTTGCATACAATGCTTCCTTGTGCATCATGTTTGCATCTTTTATTTGCATAAAGAGGAACTCTTTTACTTCTTCTCTGTGCTGGTTATTTCTCCACGCAGTAAACAATTCACTTACTGCTGGTAATATACTAGAAAATGAGACTCAACACCCATGCCAATAACATGTTGGGAACAGTTTTTTTGGTGCCCACCTCTACGTTTTGTTTAAATGTAACATTTCTTAATTCTTGCATTCAAGTGGAGAATGTCTAAATCTAGAAAGGCGTAAAAGGTTGAACTCATTGTGATAATGAAGGAAGAGATGAATCGAGGCCAAAAAATTGGTTAATAATTGTCATTCTAAACTTTATCAATGACTACTCGTGCATAAATAGTGAGGCATTATTTAGTGACATCCATCAAATTAAAATTATCTTGGGCTGGTGCATTATTGACAATGGTGGCATAAAAAATTTGACTTATAGGACCTATTTCAACAATAATGCTTGCCCCAAATTGCCATCCACATCCATATACACCAATACTAATTATATAATGCATGCCAAAAAAATCGAATCATATTTTTAATTTGAGGAAATGGGAGGCTAAACCTTGGGCCTCCATGACCATTTTAGAGGGAACCAGTTGAAAATGGCTTCAATTATGGAGTCTCTATAAATTATGGTTGGGTGCACATTGGTGGTTGAAGGGAAAGTACCCCTAGGGTCCTTTGGGCTAAGACTCTACCAGACTAAAAATTGCTTATTCAAAGAAACACACACATAGCCATCATTTTTACTTTTAAGCAAATTCTAATGTTTAGGGTACGTACCTAAGGTCCTACGTTCGAGAAGGCCTTTAGGGTCCAAACCCTTATTGGAGTTCCCTTCTTCTTCCTTCGATCTGCAAGACAAACAAATCAAAGAACACAACAGTACATGTACAGATATTTATGTATAAACCATCTTTATGCTATAAAGTTAGTTATAAAAATCTTTAAGTAACCACTTGCATAAGAATTCAAGACAAGAATCCCATAAGCATAAAGAAAGATTATTTTGGGAACAAAGACGTGTTTCTTTATATATAAAGGCAAATAAAGTACATATATCGAAAAGATATCACCTGAACACCTTCAGCAGGCTCCAAGCAAAGCTTCCTCCCGGATTCGTTCCAGCCTCAAGCCTCCAACAAGAGCTCCTTCCAAGTCCTACTCAATGATGATATCAAGGATGAATGATCACCAAGACACATGGAAACAAGGGTTTCCTATGCAAAATGGGGGAAGTGCAGAAAGCACCAAGGACTTCAGACCTGGTCTAAGGGAAAAATATCAGCATAATAATCTTTCTCTCTTTTCTCTCTCCCCTTGGCCTTCCCTTTGATGTCTTTTTATACCCTCTCCAAAGTAGTTTTTTAGTTAGGAGTTGGTTGGGAACAGTTGGGCCACGAGCAATAACAGGTGATCCAGCAGGTAAAACCCGCGATCTCCGCCCGAAAAAGAGGAATTTATTATTTTTTAAGTGTTTTAATAGATACACGCGGGTTGGGTATAACAGACCCGCGTGTACACGCGTTTAACTCAGGGCAATGTCGCGTATAGGGAATAAAACACTGTTTTTTAAATTTTTGGACCAGGTCTGGAAGGAGGGGTTGCCCTAGGCCATGAGTGCAGCATCACAAACCATAAGAGTGAGATTTGGAGCTATAACAGATGCCCCCTAATGTATGAGGTCAGAAGGGGAACATGATGGCTGAAATATATTAAGTAAGTACAAGGAAAGGAACTCTGCCGAAAAACCGAGGAGGACTTCACCAGAATTCAGCCTGCCAAGCCACCGAAAGGAGATCAGAAAGAAACACTGTCTGAGGCGGGCATACCCATGCTCAGGAAAAGTAAAGCATGTCCGCATATCAAGTACAAGCGGATCCACTAAGTATACAAGTATAACTGACTGGAAAATACATAATGGATCATCTGATCATAATGAGTAAGTACATGTCTGAATATCACATATAAGACTGTCAATGATGCTGAAAGATGCAACGGATCACTGAAATCAAAGACTGATCCCGTAAGGTACCAACTGAACATGATGGAATAGGATGGTACTACACTGCAAACTCAGGTGCCAGCATATAGAATGTCGCCATGACTGACTGCAACATATGAGGTGGAGTGGTATCAACTAGCAGCAACAGGAGCAACTGTCAAGTGAACCAATGAATGCTGATACAACCTGAGGTCTTCACCGACCGCCGTGGTATATTTCTACATCATGGGAATAAATGATCTGAAGTCGACCATGTGAGAAATCGTTTGATTACCGGTCATTGATGTATACCGTTAACAAACGCGAGACTACTCACCGATAATGATAATGAGCGTCAAGGTACCCAGTACAATCTAACAAGTGTGAATAGATGAGCTGAAGTCGAACACCTGTAAGAATCTATCAATCAGGAGACAATGATGGTTTCCCACTGTCGATAGCGAGGAATCTGCCACTAATGACTGCAAACCCCAAGGTACTGCCAAATGGACTCTAGATCTTTGCCCCAGAGCAAAGAGTCGGAGTCGATAGGGAAAGATCCGCTAGAAGGAAGGCATTAAGGCATCCTCCATCAATCTAGCGCGAGTGTAACCCGTAGGCCAATAATGTGGAAGGAATCGGACGAAAAAGATGTAGTAATCCAACCGAAGTACGTTTCCGGCGTACACAAGATGTGGCTAGCGCACAGCAGAAACCCTCTGAACCAACCAATGATGAAAGCTGACACAGAGGCGAGGTATCCACCAATAGGGTCAAATGGAAACCAAGGTACTGCATGAATCCCAATGTGTGATAATGTATGCTGATGTCGAACACAAGGGAAACCACTCAGTCAAAGACCCATGATACTGATCGATGCTGAGCACAAGGTAACCTATCAATAATGAAAATAGGGCCAGGGTGCGGCTCTAGGCCTGTCCTCAGAGCAATGTGTCGTCGTCGATAAGGACAAGACCCGCCAGCAAGAAGTCAATGGGGACCTTCTCAAACCGGCACGAGTAAAGGACCAATATAACTGATGTGATGATAGACATGACACTGACAACCAGGGATGGCCGACTGAAAAATGAGTCAAGAGACACCGCAGAAAGGCCGACTCAGGCTAACTTCCCTTGAATAAAAGCACGACTCAATGTGACTATGTGGCAGCATATGATGAATCTGTATAAGTTCGTCATGCAGGAGGCACGAACGAACCCTCCATATGATTGGAAGAGATAACCAATCGGGGGAGAACTGACTCGATAACAAGATTATGGCGTACCTAAGTCAAACTAAATCCCACCCATGCGGAGGAGACTTTGTTTTGAGTGCTTTGTTCAAGGGCGACACGACTGACTCTAGCTGCCAACAATAAATGGAAATAATGTCCCTGTTCCCGCTCTTTTTGGAATATTTAATTTTTTTGTCTTTTTCTGATAAGCCGGAAAAAGAATAAAAGAATGCTATGGTACAGTGGAAAGAACGAGTGTCGGTGAAACAGATGATCTAGTTCCTGGGAAAGGAACGTTCCTATGCTCAATGCAAGGAGGTGAAAAACTGGTCAGTGACACTCAAAGGTAAGTTCCTTCCACGGATCTGGGTATGTCAAGCTGCAGAAGTCAAGGGTATGCAAGGTTGATTTTGCAGACGTCATGGTCAAAAGTAGGCTTAAACACGAGTCCAAGTGAAGCCGGATATAGGCCAAAAGGTGCAAATGGTCAACATGCAATGCAGAAGTACAACTCAACACACATAGGAGCCTCTAGGGTATAAGGCCAGAACGAAACGAAGAAGCACAGAGGAATGAGTCTTCAACGCATAAGTCATGGCGGGACTACAGAGGACTCCCGAGCCTACTCAAAACAAAGCAGCATGGGCAACAAATGTCAGTGAGGTGCTAACTAGGATGCCCATGTAAAAGGATGGCTCTACCATCATGTCATGATTTAAAGAATCGGCGAGTGAAAATGGCTTACAAACCATAACATGATGGGGTCGGCCCTACGGCAGATGTATCGGTCAAATGGAGGCTAGTATGCATAATGCAACGGAAAAATGGTGTCCCTAACCTATATGCCAGTGAGAACACGATACCTGCCATGACGGGTCAGCAGTCATGGAACCGTCTCGAACCGTCGAAAAATGTCCAAAATGTCCTGAAAAACAACCCAATCTCGACATTCCAAGCTCCCAAGTTAAAAGTGACATGAAACCAAACAAAATAAAATTTTGAAAACATTTTGCATTTTCAAAACTTATAAAAAGAAATTTTGGACTTACCATTTTCACCGTTTGACTTGGAGAGCAAAAATTGTGGAGCAAAAGGAGCAAACTTCCCCGTGACTTATTCAACCATTCAAACTTGCCGAAAACTTCCAGGTAAGCACTAAACTTGTCTTGCAATTGATTGTGATAGTTTTTAGGAAGTTTAATTAATGTTTCACCGTTAGACTTTTGCAAAAAATTGCTCTGCGGCGTACACGCGAGTTGGCTGTATAGAAATCGCGTATACGACGGCCCTACACGCGACTGTATACAAGTGAACCCGCATGTGCGCAGCAAACTAATCTTATACAAAAAACTAACGGATGAAAATGATTTTTTCTTTCAGGATGACTATCACATGGCGTGAAAGAGAGCACTCCGCTGTAGATAATGAAGTTATGAACAATGATGAGGCATTACACGCCCTGCGGGGATGCGGATTGTTAAAATTCTTCAAGTTGCCAAATATGAAAGCAAACGTGCGTCTGCTCGAGAGACTCATTGATTATTGGGATGTCGAGGAAGAAGCTTTTGTGATTGATCAGATGCCACTCAGGGTAGAAGTGGAAGATATATATTTCATCACGGGCCTTTCCCGAAGGGGAGAGGTAGTAAACTCCCGGGGCAGGACCCGGAATAGTCTCAGTGTAGACGACTATGTTCACATTTACTGCCCAGGTCATCGGAAGGTCGGGAGCCAGATCTCTATCCCACACGTGGAGAGTTTGTCACTGCGGATAATCTTGTTCACCATAGCTCGAGTGAACGGATCATCCTCACTACATCAGGCATCACGGGTCAACATGAGCGTAGCAGTGGACTGTCTCACCACGGTGTTTGACTGGTGTACTCCTCTACTTGCCAACATGAAGGAACAGCTTGCTTCTATCAGGAGGGGACAGACCAAGAACTTTGGGTACGGAACCATTTTATGCACTTTCTTCTTCGAGAAGGTTCCCGCACTCCGCCCCAGGGTAACAGTTCCCATCAGTAGTCCACGTGATCCACGTATGGGCCGGTGGGCTGACTTGATGAAATGTCTGGGGGGTGGGGAAGTGCCTAGGAATGCATTCGACGATGACTTTTTTGCTTGGTGGGAGCAACAGATCATCGCCATAGATGACTACCCCTATGCTGGGCTGGATTTCCGAGGAGATCCTGATCTAGTGTTACCACCGGATGCAGCATGGGGCGAGATTGGTAAGATTTTTTATTTTTTATGATTTTATGATTTTTTGGATTTTTCAAATATAATGATAAAAAAAATATTTTTTGATGAGATTCAAATGACTAATATGATGATCATGTTCCAGACATTGGGCCTGTGCGACCAGATGGATTCCCGCGGCATGGACGGCGTGGCCGAGGAGCCGAAGAGGCGGCTGCGGATGCGGAAAGGACCCTCAACAACGTCCAGCGACACTTGACGAGACTGAGCTGCCAAGTACCAATGGCCGAGGTAGAGGACCTTCCTCCAGATATGCAGCATCATGTGGTTGGGATGCCACGTGACTGGGTTCGCGTCTTTCGGCGCGTGGCCAATGCTATAGTTACTTATTTAGCTGCTCATCCAGAGCCGAGGCGTTAGATATGCCTGACATGATTATGGGCATTTGAGTCCCAATTTTGTATATTTTTGGACACACATATGTACACTCGAGACGCTTTGCGATATATATATATATATATATATATATATATATACAGTTTGACTTTTTGATGCATGATTTTATGATGATGAATGATCGATATGCCAGTCTAATGCTTGATTAGCGATAGAATCAGCTAACCAATTTTGAGATCTTGGAATGTGCAAATAATTAATGTAAATAAATGATCTTTGCAACAACCTCACCCTTAAATATTGGCGATATAATAATGGATCTCTCACCCGATAAATGTTATTTAACTGAGACACTATCAATTGAGAATCAAGGTATACTACCAACGAGTCGATCCCATAAGAGATTGCTTCGGATAATAAATTGATAACAGCTGTATACTCGGCCATATTATTTGAAGCAGGACCGATACACACGCCTCTCGATATCATCAACTGACCAGTTGGGTAATAAAGTACCCAAGCTGCGGAAGCAAGATTCCGAGTGTGCCGACTAGCACCATCGGCGAATCCAAAATAAACCAAATCATCCATCAGCACCTGCCAAGGCAGACCAAAAAGTGCTGATATCAGAAAACGCTCGATAATATATGTACAAATACACATAAAATACAAAGAAGCCATTGCCTGGTAAAACTAAGCAAAATACTTCTTTAAATAGAGCCCATTTCGGGGCTTCGCCAGCTTGTTTCCTTCGAAATCAATTAACTCATACGATCCTTTTTCTAAGACTCGTTTGATAATGAAAGGACCGTACCACATGGGCTTGAATTTGCCTGCCCCCAAGGCGTCCTTATCTTGGTCATAGACCAAGACAAGGTCACCTTCAGCAAAGACACGAGGACAGACAGACTTATCATACTGAGTTTTGACCCTTTTCTTATGGGCCTCATTCATCGTGGCGGCATCTCGACGCTGCTCATCGAGATGTTCCAGGTGAACTAGGCGCTCCTCGAGACTCGAAGTCTCAGGAAGAAGCTCGACAACCAATTTCAGAGATGGAATTTCACATTCGACCAGAAAGATAGATTCCATCCCGTAAACTAACTGAAAAGGAGTAAAACTAGTAGCCGTTTTGACGGAGGTTCGGTATGCCCAAAGAGCCGGATACAACATAATGTGCCAATTGGACCGATTCTTATCGATTGTCCATTGGAGTATCGTCTTAAGAGTTTTATTGACCGCCTCGACCTGTCCATTGGCCTGAGGATAGTAAGGGGACGAATGCTCCTGACGGAAACCTAATTTAAAAGCCAATTCGGACATTAGCTGATTTTGGAAATGACTGCCATGGTCAGTGACAATCTCTCTTGGGATACCGAATCTTGAGATAACTTGATTGAAAAGAAACAAATCTGCCGTGTCACTGTCGTTCTTATAAGTAGGCATGGCCTCCGCCCACTTCGTGAAGTAGTCTACGGCCATGATAATGTACTTGTGATTCGCCGCTGAAGGCGGATTACAAGTCGTAAAATCAATACCCCACTTAGTGAAGGGACCGACGGTGACAACGGGAAAAAGGGGAGCTGGATGCGCGCGCATCTTGCGAGTAAAAATTTGACACGAGTGACAGCGTTTGACCGCTTCCACACAGTCCTTAAAGAGTGAAGGCCAAAAGTAGCCGGCACGTAAGATGCGCTGGGCTGTAGCAAGCCCGGATAGATGACCACCACAAGCTCCACTGTGGCAATCATTAAGAACAGACTCCGCTTCCTCTAAGGTTAAACAACGTCGAAGAATTGAATCAACCCCTCGACGGTATAATGTGTCACCAATGATAACATAGTTTTTAGCCAGGTGACGTAACTTACAACGTTCATCCTTGGAGAAAGTAGAGGGAAACTTCGAAGTCTGGAGATAAACAATGATATCTCCATACCAAGGGTCTTGTGAAGAGATGAGGAATATATGCTCGTCGGGTAAATTTTCCTCATAAACAATATCTTCTCCACAAGGAAGCTCAGAAATTAGCTCCGCAAAAACCATAGATTTCTTAGACTTGGCGGACAAGAACTCGAGGTCGAATTCTTGTAAAATAACTATCCATCTATTATATTTGCCCCCAATCACTCGCCTACTAAGGACAAATTGGAATGGATTGACCGCCGCTAGGACAAAAGTTTTGCGTAGCAAAATATAATGACGGAGCCTCTGGACAGCATGGACAGCTGCCAAGGCCAATTTCTCAACCGGAGAATAGCGAAGTTCAGGGCCTATTAAGCCTCGGCTCAAATAATAAATCACGTGCTCGACAAGAGCATCGTCTTCCTGAACTAGAACCATACCAATGGTAGATTCTGCTGCAGCGAGATATAAAAGGAAGTCTCTACCATAATCCGGTGGACTCAAAAGCAGGGCAGAGACTAATGCCTTTTTCAAAGCATCAAACGACCGCTGCGCAAAGTCGTCCCATACAAATGGAACTCCTTTCCGTAGCAAACGCATGAACCCTTTAGTGATCTCGGCGTAGTTTGCTATAAACCGTCTCAAGAAATTGGCCTTCCCTTGAAGACTTTGAAGTTGACGGATTGAGGACGGGGGAGGCAACTGAACTATTGCCTCAACCTTGAAGGGATCAACCCGAATCCCTTCATTGGACACTATAAACCCTAACAACCGACCGGATGTAACCGCGAAAACGCACTTATTGGGATTCAACAGGATTTTATAGAAACGACATCGCTCAAAGACCAATCGAAGATGACTAGGGTGATCTGTTCTCTTTCGAGAATGAGCAGTGAGATCATCTAAGTATGCTTCGATGACATGTTTGATGTCGTGGAAAGCGTAGGACATGGCCCGCTGAAACGTGGCTCCAGCATTTTTAAGACCAAAGGGCATCTTTCGATATGCAAAGGTACCCCAGGGACATATGAAGGCGGTTTTATGCTGATCCTCAGGACGAATAGAGATTTGATTATAACCTGAGAAACCATCCATAAAGGAGAAAATCTCATTACCCGCACACTCGTCGATAATCTGATCAATGAATGGTGTGGGGTAATTGTCTTTTGGACAAGCCTTGTTTAAGTCCCTAAAATCGATGCATACGTGGATTGTTCCTTGCTTTTTGTCCACAGGGACTGGATTTGAAACCCAATCCGTAAGAGGAACAGGGTATATAAAACCTACCCTTAGCAGCTTCTCAACCTCAGCTTTGATAGCCGCTGCTTTCCTAGGGTTAACCGGCCGAAGCCTTTGACGAATCGGTTTTGCGTTTTCGTACGTCTTGATCTCATGTTGGACGATAGAAGGATCAATGCCAGGCATTTCCTCATAAGACCAAGCAAATACATCCCGATATTCCTTGAACAGGTCGGTATAAATTTGAATTTCTTCAGGGGAACACTCAATTCCGATGAAGATATTCTCGACGATGTTAGGATTCTTAGAGATGTTTATAGGTATAGTTTTTGAGATTACCGACATATTACCTTCGGCACGTACGTGTGTTGGAGCCAAAGGGTTCGACACCATACAAACATCACTATCAACGAGCTCGAAGAATTTAGATTCCACTTCCTGCAATGGAGGAAGAAAATATGAACGATGGTGTAAGTCTTCCCAAGGTCGATCTATACCCATCATTACTTCGAGGATTGCTTCTTCAGAAGGTAGAACCGAATCTAAGCAGTCCAAGGCAGAGTTAGAATCAAAGCTCCAAGCGGGGGCCACATGACCATCTAATTCCTCTTCGGAAAAAGGAGTAGAATGGTTATCTGCAGAGTCTACGATAGACTGATATCTAAGCTCGGCTGCAGATATAGGAAACGCCATTCCATTCACTTGTCCTTCAACTAATGTGGTGGTAGGTGAAGGCAAGGTCCAAGGGTCAGAAAAATAATTAGTTCGGAAGAACTCTTCTCGAGAATACTCCTTGGATGATGAAATAGCATTGATTCTTGCAAAAGGAGAGGGAAGATCAAACGTACCCATCAATGAGGAATACATCCCTACTCCTAAATTCTCAGTCGGCGGGCGAGGGTTATCCACCAAAGGAACAGTAGAGTCGGAGGTTGCTTGAGGATCGATTGGAGAATAGTCCAATTGATCAACCTTAACGATTTTCCCCTCATGAGGAAAGCAAATGACACGAAACAGAGTCGATACAACGGCTTCCATCTCGTACACCCAGTTCCTTCCTAATAGGAGATTATAATCTAGGTTAGCATCTACGACTTCCACTTCGATATTAACGACCTTCCCTCCAACACCTATAGGAAAGGCCGGGATAATCCCATGCGGCTTGTGAGAATGGCCATCAAATGCAGTTAAGACGGTTGGTGAAGGAACGGCCGAAGGTGAACCAATAGCCTTCCAACATGACATGGACATGACACATGTGGAAGCTCCTTCATCTATAACGGTGCGAAAAATATTGATTTTCCGGTATGTTGACTTTACCTGAAAAGCCATATGATGAGGGAGTCTCTTTTTTACATTTGACATGTCAAAAGAGAGCACTAACGAGTTAGCTGGATCGACTGCTCCAATGGCGGAGAGTAAAGCACTTCTCTGAGACGGACACGATTGGAGAACTTCCAAAGCGGACATAGCACACGGGCTTTGAGCCAAATCCTCCACAATGGAGTAATTTTGGGCGGCCCTAGCATTAGGGTTAATCGTCGCGCGTTTGGCAGAACCTTTCGGTATCCTAGGCATAGTCTCAACAAGAGGTCGCTCAATATGAAGGTCATTACTTCCGGGAACCGTTTTATCCTTAGATGTTTCGGCTTCACCATAATCACGTGACCGAGTAGTCACGTTAACGTTTGAACCCATCATAAAAACATTTGATGCTTTTTCCCCTTCCTGGTTGCCCCCTGAGGAGGTCCCAGGATTCGAATTCGTGCCAGCAAGAAGTTGCTGCCCTTGGGGAACGGGTTAGTTAACACAGCTTGCGAACTAGAAGTCCCTTGTTGTCCTAACAAGTGCTGAGCGTCTTCAATTCTAGGGCAAAGATGAGTTAGATGGTCCCCACTGCATAACTTGCAAGGGAACTTAACTGTCTTTCTCGACTCACCTTTACCACCACCAGCGTTGTTGCCGGATTTATTTGCATCGGGCTTCCCCTCCAAATTCTTCTTCTTACCACGTCCTTTCTTTTTCCCATTGGAATTTTGATTTCCTTTGGGGTTATCGGATTGGACGGCGTTAATGGAAGAATTTTGGGAAGCTTGAGGATTAGACATTGTGACTTGGTTGTTAGGAGCAGTTTGTAATGACAACTGCTGCAATTGATTCAACAAGTTCACTGTAGTCGAGTCTACTGACCCCACAATACCATCCGCGTGCGGACCTGGCTTCGGCTTAGCTAAATCAACCTTAGATCCAGGAGCATCTGGCAAGTACTTTTGGAGGATCCCAGACTGAGAGTAAATCAGTTCTAACTACTGGGCCCTGAAAATGGCTTGCTCCTCAGAATAGACCCCAGACATGGAGACATCCTTGGAGATCTCGGGTTGCAAAGACTTCAAAAACCACTCTAGACGGTACTCCGGAGGGATTTCGGCTTTGATGAGCCTCTTACTCCGTCTCCATTCCTGAATGTGATCAGAAATGTGGGTTGCCTTATCTTGACGAAAGGTAGCCAGAAGTTCAGTTCCGACATCATAGCGGACAGGCAACTGGAAGTGATTCAAGAAGATATTAGCTAAGTCTATGAACGATGTAAAGCTGCCCCCTGGCAACTCTATATACCATTTAGCCGCATTACCAGTCAAGGTGCGCTGAAAGAGTCTCAACCTAATCGAATCTTTGATGAGGGAGTTGGATGAGCACCACAAATGGAATGTGGTTACATGATCGCCCGGATCTTCACCACTCTTCCCTTCGAATTTTGGAATGTCCGAAGGGAGTTTGGTTGGGACTGGAGGCCAGGCCGGATTGTATCTGATAGGGTCGTTCGTTAGCTTAGTGAGATCTGGCAAGTTTAACGTTGCCAGAAACGGAAGCCTAGGAGGACCTAGGGGATTCCACCCAGACTGGGCCGAACTCCCAAAGTTCTGAAAAGATTGTCTTGGGATTTGGGAGGCACCAGGCTGCCCGAAGTGACCATTAGAACCGGCTGAACCAAAAGGCAAACCTTGTGGTCCAGCAAAATTCGGAGTTTGACCAACTCCTGCCGTATAACCTTCATAGCCTGCAAAGTTCCCTCCTAAAGAATGGTAAGGAGTTGATAACCCCTTATATGGGTTCCAAGCCGAAGCAAGGGGAGGAATACTTTGAAACATGATAACCGTGGAATACGGCCTACTTCCTTGTTGGCCGGTAAATGGATTCGCAGTTCCTGCGTTGCTAACCCCAGGGTTATTCCAACCTTGGAAAGGATTGCTGCTTTGTCCTATTGAAGAAAAAGGCATGGATCCTACCATTGGGTTGGAATGTGGGACATGACCACTTCCGAAAGGAAAACCCTGGAATGAAGCCGATCCGCCCATCATGGACGTAGCGGCACTGAACGGAACCGATGGAATACCCTGTGATTGGGTGCCAAAAAGGAAGGAAGCAGTACTAAAAGCATTGGTTTGGGCATTTCCACTCGTGGACGGAATGGAGGTAGACCCTACCAAAGATGTGCTAGCAAACGATCCGAACAAGGAAGCGGAGGGGATGGAAATGGTTCCTACCCCTTGCACCGATGTTGGGGTTTGCATAGTCGCAGCACTCGTAGAAGCCATGCTTCCAGTAGTGATCATAAACGGTAAGCGCGTCGCGTAACCTGGACTCGCTGGTCTATGCGACGGAGTCCCAACGTATTGCAATACGTCTGGATAACTAGATGGTAGTGGAGAATTTGGAATCACTAATGATTCTGAAAGTTCTTCTACCTCTACGTTATTCTCTGCTTGAAAGCGAACTCGAGAAGGGACTGGAGTGTCCCTCTCTTGCTCAGAAGTACCAGGCCTTACTTGGCCGCTAATATCCCCGAAAGGAGGATCAATCCCCGATGCGTCAACCGGCGTGGGACGGGCCCTACCGGTAGTATCCCCTCTGCACCTTCTAGGAGAAGGCTCTAAACTAGGTGGCGAGAGACCACGAAGTCTTCGAGACCGTCTTGGAGACCGGTCAGCCACTTTGAATTTTTTGTTATGATCTAACTAAAGACTCAAAAAATTAAAAGCTAAGCCGACTAGGAGCACAGAGCACACACTATAAAGTTCCTAAAGAAACAGCCAGTCAAACAACTTTCAAGTATTTCCGCTCCGGGTGATTAGGACCGGACACCAAAATACGAGAAAGTGAATCAAAGGGCCTTCCGAAGATAGTCTGGGATGATGAGGGCCCAGTCCTATCAGCGAAGGTATCAGAGGAAGTTACGCTGACCTCCTAACAACAGCCTGCGTCGGTGCAAGCCCCCAAGATTCGCAAGGGTGCCCTCCAGTAGTACTGTCGAGAGTGATACAACGTCGACCTCAGGTGCCACGGGATTCCCCTCCGCAGCCACCTATGCAGATCCCTAGGAGAGGCAACTATGGGTACCAACTCGTCGCAGAAGCCAGACGGAACAGTCGTGAGGTAAGTTCGGACAAGTAGGAGAGGGGGTATCTCTCTTCCCTGTCTTCACAAACCCTCGTGCTTAACTCCCAGATCCGGAGCTTTCCTGGTCTTCCTAACGCTATTGGATTTACTCTCGTTAATCAGACTCTTATGTTTGACGTTTTATGTGGCCTTGGAGAGTTAACTCTCCACTCGCCTATTCCAAGGCCCTAAAATCCTAAACTTGTTGGTGTAATAACTAAAACAAAAAGTTCTAGTGGATTTTAATTAAGCGCTTGATTTTATTAGGCTGTTATTTAAGTCACAGGGTTATGGAGATGAAACTTGTGGTGTTTTTATGGACGCAAAAGAAATTAATAAAACTTAGCTACATGCACATGCACTTTTTCTTTCGATGAAAAGCAATTTCTATGAGGTTCAGAGGTACTTCTAATATAAACAATTTTTTTCTTTTTCTTTTCAGACTCCACACTCACAAAAACTAACAAAACTAAAT
The DNA here is from genome assembly GCA_031772625.1 of Pinus tabuliformis. Lineage (NCBI taxonomy): Eukaryota > Viridiplantae > Streptophyta > Pinopsida > Pinales > Pinaceae > Pinus > Pinus tabuliformis. The sequence goes on from CM062809.1 coordinate 861,779,070, forward strand.
ATGCCTAAAAAGAGATGCAAATCCTACCCTAATGCAAGAACTATATGTGGATGAAAGATTCAAAGACTACTCTAAAAACAAAGAAGGAAAGTTGCTGCTTTACCAAATTTTGTCTTGCCACTAAAATGCTTAGATAGAAGATGATGTGTTACCAATCATTTCGTCCAAACAATAAAAACAAGTTCTAAGATAAAAAACAAAGCACTTTCACTTCGCAAAAAAGGAAATCAAATGAGAAGCAAGTTTAAGAAAGCGAAACTCAAAAACTTTCAAAAGATTTTCTTTCAATCAAACCAAAAAGTCTTTTTCAAAGGAAAGCTCTCAAAAACTGACACTAATGATTGATAAACAAGCAACCAAACACTTTTGTGAATTGACACCTTTCAAATGATGAAAACTCAACAAAAATAAAATGTGTTCGAAATCGCTTTTGACAATCAAAAGCAGCAATGAAAGTCCAAAATATCAAAAGACAAGCTTCAAGAAAATGCTAACAAACAAATTTCCCGAAACGAAGGAGAAAATGGTCATAAAAATGATTTCGTTAAGCAAACAAAAAGTGTCATGAAAGCAAAAATGGACACAAATATTGAACCCAATCTTCCCACTCTGCCGAAACAGAGCAATCAAGATTCTTAAACAGAAATCTTGTGTGTCAACAATCAATGACGCTTGCAATCAACGAGAACAAGACTAATACTCCTTATGACTAGAGAGAGTTCAGAACAAGATGCCCCCTGTCAAACAGAGAACTGTTACTGGAGAAATAACTGCTTGACACTGACCCAAACCACCAGACAAACATTCAGCAAAAAGAAAATTTATAAATCTTGAAATTTATGTAATATACGTGCCTGCAATTAAGTGCAGAATGCGTGTATATGTGACTGAAACTAAGGAAACCTGCGTATACGCGGGTTAACTTAGTGCAACTGGCGTATATACGCTTCTGTAATCCAGGAAAAGAGCGTATCTGAAGTCTTTCAAGAAAAATAAAAAAAAACACAGACTGAAACTGGAAAAGCTTGGAGTTCAAGAAAAGATCAGACAGTCAGAGCCAACAAACAGAGGGGCTGAGCCTTGATTGGCTTGAAGACTACCCAAACTAGGAACAACAAGAGTGTTGTCCCCAGCGGAGTCGCCAATTCTGGTTGAAGGGAAAGTACCCCTAGGGTCCTTTGGGCTAAGACTCTACCAGACTGAAAATTGCTTATTCAAAGAAACACACACATAGCCATCATTTTTACTTTTAAGCAAATTCTAATGTTTAGGGTACGTACCTAAGGTCCTACGTTCGAGAAGGCCTTTAGGGTCCAAACCCTTCTTGGAGTTCCCTTCTTCTTCCTTCGATCTGCAAGACAAACAAATCAAATAACACAACAGTACATGTACAGATATTTATGTATAAACCATCTTTATGCTATAAAGTTAGTTATAAAAATCTTTAAGTAACCACTTGCATAAGAATTCAAGACAAGAATCCCATAAGCATAAAGAAAGATTGTTTCGGGAACAAAGACGTGTTTCTTTATATATAAAGGCAAATAAAGTACATATATCGGAAAGATATCACCTGAACACCTTCAGCAGGCTCCAAGCAAAGCTTCCTCCCGGATTCGTTCCAGCCTCAAGCCTCCAACAAGAGCTCCTTCCAAGTCCTACTCAATGATGATATCAAGGATGAATGATCACCAAGACACATGGAAACAAGGGTTTCCTATGCAAAATGGGGGAAGTGCAGAAAGCACCAAGGACTTCAGACCTAGTCTAAGGGAAAAATCTCAGCATAATAATCTTGCTCTCTTTTCTCTCTCCCCTTGGCCTTCCCTTTGATGTCTTTTTATACCCTCTCCAAAGTAGTTTTTTAGTTAGGAGTTGGTTGGGAACAGTTGGGCCACGGGCAATAACAGGTGATCCAGCAGGTAAAACCCGCGATCTCCGCCCGAAAAAGAGGAATTTATTATTTTTTAAGTGTTTTAATAGATACACGCGGGTTGGGTATAACAAACCCGCGTGTACACGCGTTTAACTCAGGGCAATGTCGCGTATAGGGAATAAAACACTGTTTTTTAAATTTTTGGACCAGGTCTGGAAGGAGGGGTTGCCCTAGGCCATGAGTGCAGCATCACAAACCATAAGAGTGAGATTTGGAGCTATAACAATTGGTTCACTTCAACCTCCACCTAGAGGTTAAGTGTCCTCCCACTCTCAAACTAAGCAACACCTTTCTAGACTCTACCTCCTCCGGCCCACCTCATTCTATGGATACACCCTAAGTGGTCATATCTTGAAACTATTGGAAAGCCCCACTAAAGACAATCATGTGTCTATCTACATTGATACTGGCTCCACAATTGTGAAATATGAAGCCCTAGCATGTCATGTGGACCAAGTAACTAAAGCCCAAAACGGGCATTACATTTTTACCTTTTTTTCAGTAACCTAGTATGTTTTGTTGAGTACTGTTTTTATTATGCCAATATGTTAAGCAATATACCTATGGAATTCTAAGAAGCAGATATAGGTAGGCCTCCATAGTATTTTGACTGGTTCATCCTTAACTAGGGATTCCAGGTTATGCTTGCCCAAGACTATATATTTTTAGTAAACTTAAGTTGTATTGTATGGCCACAACTTTTTTAATATAAGCTCTACTGACCCCCACCCCCCTCACCTTGAAAAAAAACATAAAAAAATAACTAACCTAGCAAAACTTGAAATTTACGATATCCCTTAACAATGAACAAGGATAGTGTTTTTTGTTTCTATTGGGGGGTAGGGTTTAGGTTTAGGGTTTTGAACAGTGCCCTTAACTAATACAAATTACACCCAACCCATTATATGGACTACAAGCTTGCTTGGTTAACCATGAGTTTCCAACAATGAAAACTTCAAGTAAAGGTCAATATATACTTCAAAGGAATCCAGAAGTAATGGAATGTATCAATTTCTATACTTACTACCTAGAAACAATTGCAAAAAAGATTCCAATCAAGTAAAAATGTTTACATCATATTACTTAATATTCAAGAATTTGATATTCTATGAATGCATCCAAATAAAACCTTTATGCTGTCATTGTTACTCTGTTTTATACATTTGTAACGGTGAGTGCCAAATTGCTTTCTAACCTAGAGATCTAACCTTTTTGTAAATGATTGTGTGCGTGATCCTAAGCATAATTGTACTTTTATTTTTGTTTGTTTTTATCTCTGTTGGGCAAGTAATGTGCCGAAATAATCATAATACAATTTGTGCTTCTATTTATTTACGCCAAACATTATATCAACAAACTCTATTGTTGTCTCTTAGTGAATGGATTGACTCCAAGATGAATTTTCTCAACAAGTATTTTTTAATGGTAGCAATAGCGTAGTTTTCATTGATTTTTTGCAGTATGCAATGTCAGTGGCAATATGTAATTCACAATAAGAGCAAAAGGTGGTAGGCTCGGTAACATAAGCAACTACAAAGCTTATATGCAATCATATTTTGTGATCATTTTTCATACCCTCTATTTTGGTAAAAACTTTAAACTTTGCAATGAAATTTTTTTTTATCCGTAGAACACCAAACTGATTGCGATAGGTCTGGAGGAAAGTATTTTCCATAATTTTGTACTTGTCACAAAATCAAGCATCAAGTAGGTATTACTCATAGCACTGATGGTGTATGGTACATAGTAGAAATCATTTTTAACATTAACTACTAACTACCGTTCCCTTAGCAACCAACCTTTCACCTTCCTCCATCTTTCTTATGAATTCCCCATAAGTAGTACAACTCAGAAACAAACCCCTATTCAAAATTTATTTCAATTGGTTGTTTGCATCCTGAATTTGGCTAGCCTTGCAAAGGTCATAGATCATAGAAAAATAGATGAATGCAAACAATAATATTTAAGAGCAATATTCCATCACATTATTAGAATGAAATTTCCTCTGGTAGATCAGGAAACCTTCCTGACATGAAATTTGTGTACTTGGACTTCAAATCATCTATTGTAGTTTTTTATGGCTTTTTCCCTTTACTTGATGGCAATTTCTCTGAAAGAGTTGCTTCCACCAATTTCAAGATCTCCTCACCTGATAGATACTTCTCCTCGACATTGACATTGGTGAGAAAGGAAGAAATATTATTTTTTGTTAACTAAGAGGAAAGCTCCTTGGTAACTATGATAGGACCAAGAGACACTAGACCTGACTCATATGCAGGTACAAAGTTTCCATTTTGGTATCCAACCAAAAAGTGATAGGAAACTTGACCAGGTGTGAGGGTGTTAGCTTGAATATGCCATTTTATTATTTTGAGTGCTTTATGTAGCTAAGTGACTCTTATTGTTAGGCCTATCTATACTAATAGAGATTGGATGCAAAACCTTAGGATTCCCCTTGGTTCATTTAGAGTGGGCTCCCACTAGCTTTGGTTTGAGATAGCTCACGGCATCACACACCTCAAAGGGAATTTTCAGCTATGTGACTTAAAAGAGATCAAGTTGGGGGAGAACATTGTCTTCAAATGTTCCATCTAGTAGGAGATAGCACTGTTACATATTTATTGGATCTATTCTTGACTAATAACACTTTTTGTTTGGTTGTTTTGTCATGACTGACATCTTATTCATCAATTTTAAAGTTTTGTTTGTTTCTTAGAGTCTATAGCCCAGGGACCAAGCACTATGTCTTTCCTAGCTTTCCATTTCAAATCTTAAAAGAAAAAAACAATATCATTTTGCAAATATGTTTTTTTAGCATTTGAAGGACAAGTTTGTAGGCTTATCATGGATTCCTCCCTTATGTTGGAGGAGAGCTAGCCTTATGTGAGAAGGATGATCACCAAGGTGACAATGGGTGATGTTGTCAAGTAACTTTGGGGTTTATAGTTGATAATTGAATCTATATTTCGAAGCACAGATTTTAGAGGTAGCAATGAAGTGATTTTCTCCTTGGATTGATGGAATGAGTTTAAGCATTTATTCCATTTCTTAACAAACCATCATTTCGTTGATGTTATGGTTCTTTTGCTTTTGAGAAAGAAGTTGACATGAGATATTTGAAATTTTTTGTGGCTACCTCAAAGGATGGATCAAAGGAGGAAAGGGAGCCACCCCTCCTTAGGGAAGTCATGGCTACCCCTAAGAATAGAGAACTTGAGAGTGAAAACCTAGTTGTGCAAGATGTTGTCTCTATTAATTGTAGGATTTGAACAATCAAATCTATGTTTGACATCATATTTAGCTTTGAAAATTTTTCATGCTTAATGTAGGTGTTTTTTTGTAAAGTAACAACCTGCAGTAATTTGTATTAATTGGGACATTGCTACATTCTATAAGTTAAAACATTCTTTCAGTTATTGTGGCATTCATTTTTACCATTTAGAAAGACATGACAATTATGGTGATTAGACATTTGTGTCAATTGTGCCATTTTCTTGAATGCATATATTTGCAATATGTTTTAGTTTTCATGTGTAGTGTTCTCCTCCACATAGCCTCACCTAAGAAGGGATCAAATTTCCAATTTTGCAGTTTGAAATAACTGGTTTTATATGTGATAGCCATTGCAATGAAACATATTGTTCTTGTTTCTATCTAGAGCCTTTTCTTTGTAATATTGTAGACATTTACTCAAACATCCTAATTAGTTAGGCTTCAGCATGCCCCCTAATTTTGATCATTAATAGTCACAAGGTTATCCACATGGTAAAATTTCATGCTGGTATGTTGTGATAAAAACAATGTTGGCATTATGATACATATGTTGTACTTGATGGCAACAACAACCAATCACTGTCCCCCTTTGACATCAAGGGCAAAGGGTTATGCTCCCCCTAAGAACATGCTCCCCCTAACTATAAACCAGATCTGCAAAGAAGAACCATAATCCATCAAACACCATAAATGACCATGAAAGAGATAGGGACGTATTGCAGCAATATTCAGACCAGCATCCATGATCTCCTTCTGTACTTCCTCCATAATGCCAACAATGCATGATATGCTCCCCCTGAACCTGTGCCATTCGATCTTTGTCCATTCCGCAACCCAGCACATGTACGCATATACTTCAGATGAACCTTGTGTACAACCAACAATCAGAAGAGATTCAACAACAAGATGATGCATCAACAACCCCCAGCTTTTGCCTGAGGTATTCAAAGGTCTCCCTAGGAAATGGTTTGGTGAGTATATCAGCAACCTGTTCCTTAGAAGGAACATACTCCAACTTGACCTTTTGTTCAAGCACTTGTTCCCGGAGAAAGTGATACTTGATTGGTATGTGCTTGGTTTTTGAATGCATGACTGGGTTCTTTGAAATGCTGATTTCACTTGTATTATCACATAAGATGGAGATGGGTGGTGTACAAGTGATTTGAAAATCCTGCAAGGTCTGCATCATCCAAAGGAGTTGAGTGCAGCACGATGCAGCAGCAACATATTCTGCTTCAACTGTAGACAAGGCAATCGAACTCTGTTTCTTGCTGAACCAAGATACTAATCTGGAACCCATAAAGAATGCACCACCACTTGTGCTCTTCCTGTCATCCACGCTTCCGGCCCAACATTCATCTTTGCATGCCTCTTTTACATTTTGTGGTTCAGTGGAGGAGAGTAATGCCAAATAGCTTGAAGCTTCTGCAATTGTTCTTCTTGTTTGTACACCTGCTTCTTTCTGCCCCAAAATCTGAGATTCTGGATGATTCTTCTGAACGTACCGGGATGGAGTCTTCTCTTCTATCCTTATCTATTCCTCTGGTGCTTCTTGAGGTTCTTCTTCTTCATCATTCTGTCTTTGAGGGTAGTCTTCATCTTCTTCGATATTTTCATGATTTACTTGCCTAGGAATGTATCCCTTTTCATCAACCACTACATCAATGTTGTCAACAATTCTTCCAAGTCTTTTATTGTAGCACTTATATACTTTGTTGTGTGGAGAATAACCAAGAAGAATGCCTTCATCTGCTCTAGGTTCAAGTTTGCCAAGTTGCTCATCAATATTCTTAATATAGCATTTGCTCCAAAGATTTTGAAGTGCTTTACCGAAGGAGTCTCACCATACCAGAGCTCATGAGGAGTTTGAGTGTTGTTCACTCGAACATTTGTTTTGTTGAGAATAACAACCGCAACATATGCGGCTTCACCCCAGAAAGTTGCGGGAGTTCCAAACTCATCCAGCATAGCACGAGCCATTTGTTGGACTGTTCTGTTCATCCTTTCCACCACTCCATTTTGCTGAGGAGTTCTAGCTGTAGAGAATTCTCTTATTATCCCATGTTCTTCACAGAAATTGAAAAATTCATTTGACGTAAACTCCCCACCTCTGTCAGACCTGAGGCACTTAATTTTGTAACCCGATTCATTTTCAACCAAGTCTTTGAAGGATTTGAATTTCTCGAATGCTTCATCTTTGTGCTTCACAAGTCCTAACCAAACAAACCTGGAGAAATCGTCAATGAATAATATCAAGTATTCTTCTCCTCGAGGTTTCCTTTTCCTAAATGGACCACATACATCTGTATGGACTAGCTCAAGAGGCATGCTAGCTGATCCTTCCTTCTCTGGAAATTTAGTTCTGGTTTGCTTTCCAAACTGACATGATTTGCATATGGTGTTGTCTGGAATTTTGATATCTGGAAGACCACGAACTGCCTGATATTTGCATGCTTTTCTTATTTGTGAAAAACTTAGATGCCCCAACCTTCGGTGCCATAACCAATGTTCATCATCCTTGCTCAAATAGCATTGTTGTTGTCCTTCTTCAAATATGTATAGATTATTTGGAGTTCTTCTACCTTTGATCATTGTTTCACCTGTATCAAGATCACGAACACGACATCCGTTTGATCTAAATATCACCCCGGTTCCTTGATCACACATCTAGCTGACACTTAGAAGATTATGCTTCAATCCATCAACATACAAAACATTTCTAGCTTTGACCTTTTCTTTTAACTGAGCAGTGCCTTTTCCTTTTATAGCTGCAGGAGTATCATTTCCAAAAGAGACTTTCTTTCCTTTTTCTAAAGCAGAATATGATTCAAGTTTTTCTTTATCACCTGTCATATGTTTCGAACATCCACTGTCAATGTACCATAGATTTTCTTTTCCTTCTACATAAAATGCTATCCCACATCTTTCTGTTTGTGGTTCCTTTATTCTCCATGTTCTGGTGCTTGAGGCTTGTTCCTTTGTCTGCTGAAACCTTCTCCTGCATTCAGAATCTTCATGACCAAATTTATTGCAAATAGAACATTCAACTTCATTTTCAAGAGCCGAAAAGTTTTTATAGGTCCTTTTTGTAATCCCGATCATACTTCTTTGTTACTGAGCTTCTCTAGTCATGATTGTTTTATATGCAACACATTGAGCTGCTTTGTGACCAAAGTTATGGCAAGAGAAACATTGCCCATTGAAGAAACTTCTGTGATTATCAAATCTACCGGCCAAATGATTGTAATTTCTATTGTCATCCATTCTTGAAGCAAATTGAGAAGATTTTACCTGTGGCTGGTTGTAGCTTTTGTTCATCCTTAAGACAAATTGCCCCTGGTTTACCTGATAGTCTTTGTTCGTTCTTGATGTAATTCGTCCCTGCTTTACCTGGTGATCTCCATTGTGATTTTGCTCATTCCTTCTTGCTGCATCAAGATAACTCTTTGAGGTGGATGCTTGAGATGTTTCTCCATTATACCCCAGACCTGTCTTGTTTAGTGGAGAACGATGTACATTGATGATCTCATCCAGAGTTTCAGATCCTTTGACAAACTTAAGATTAATAGCCTTTGTGTTCTCAATTTCTTTTCTAAGGCCAACAATTTCACCTTCTAACTTTTCAACATATTTTTCTTTTTCATCAATTTGAAATTGTAGAGTATCAATGATCATATTCTTTTCTTCTATACATGTCTTAAGTCTAGAAATCTCTTCATAAAAACTATCCACATCTATAGCATCCATGTAATCATCATCTTCAAATGCCATTAAAAGTTTATAGTCATTACCTCATTCATCTTCATCACTATTTGATAGACCATCACTGTCTTCATGAGTGTAGTAGCTTTTCTTATTTTCATTCTGTTTCTTGTTCCATCTGGCAGGTTCCTTTCTTTTTTCAATCTTATCCTTATGAGGACATTTGGCAGCATAATGACCTACTCTTCCACAAGCAAAGCATTTAAAAGGTAGCTTACCTCTGAACCTTCCAGTACCCCGTTGAAGATTTCTGACAAAATTTGATTCTTCTTCTTCTTCTGGCATGTGACTTGATTCATAGTAGTCTCCTATGCCTGAAGCCTTAAAAGCAACTTATCTCCTGTCTGATGGACCTCCTTTTCTCATTTCATAAGCAGTTAGAATTCCGTGTAGCTGAGACATAGTAAGAGTTCGTAGATTTTCCTTTTCTTCTATTGCAGACACTTTAGATTCAAACTTGGGGGACAATGATCTTAGGACTTTTTCAACCACAACAGCCTCTTTTATTTCTTCACCCAAGTTTTTCATACAATTAACAATCTCATCTACCCGAAGGAAATAGTTAGCCACACTTTCATCATTATACATTCTGAGATTCTAATACTGAATCCTGAGGGTTTGAAGTTTTGCACGTTTTACCTATTCATCTCCTTCATAGCTCAAAACAATCTTGTCCCATATTTCTTTTGCGGATTTATATTGCATAACCTTCACGAATTCAGATTGAGATAGACATCCTAGAAGAGTATTAACCGCCTTTGAATTTGTTTCATATTTCTTCTTCTCAGCTGAATCTGTAGGAGTAGCTGATGGAAAAGTATACCCTGTTTCTATAATGTCCCATACTTTGGTTGTTGTTGCCATCAAGTCCAAAGGGGGAGATTGTTGGCATTATGATACATATGTTGTACTTGATGGCAACCCACTCATCTCAGATGATAAATTATAGCGCAGCAAAGTTCACGCACTTTCATGAAGATAAAAGTTTCTTTCATGAAGATAAAAGTTTATTTCATGTAGAGAAAAGTTCACGTACTTTTATGCAGAGAAAAGTTTATTTCATGTAGATAAAATTTCACGCACTTTCATGCAGAGAAAAGTCCCTTTCATGAAGAGAAAAGTTCACGCACTTTCATGGTTGGCTCATGGTATTAGTCCGACAGTTTTTGATCCTATGGTTTTGGTCCGTGGTATTGCATCCAAAAGTGTTGATCTCACGCACTTTCATGGTTGGTTCATGGTATTAGTCCTATAGTTTTTTATCCTATGGTTTTGGCTCGTGGTATTTCATCCAAAAGTGTTGATCTCACGCACTTTCATGGTTGGTTCATGGTATTAGTCCAACAGTTTTTTGATCCTATGGTTTTGGACCGTGGTATTGTGGAAGGCCTAAGACTATAAAAGAGGAAGGAGATCATGTGGCAAAGCATCATCGAATAAATTGAATATCTAATAAGTGCTAGATTTGAAATATTTGTGATTGGGTTATGGTGCAGATCTGGATCTGAATGAAGGAGGAACCTTAGCGCATAAAGAAGGATAAGTTCTATTGATGGGTCATAATCTTTATGCTTGAATAATAGTATCTTTGCATGATTTTGATCTGTTATATGAGGCACATGCTTGATCTATAAATCTGACAATCTGGGTTAATTAGTGTATGAATATTTGAAAGAAGGAATTATCCTTTACAGATCTGCACGCAGGTTTCAGGTTGTTGAAGTAGCGTATATCTTTAAATTATGATCTAGCTGCCTCTGTCTATTGCTGCAGTATTCTGGGTTCAGAATTTGGTGTGTGGTTACTGTTATTGTGTTCTGGGTACAGCTGTCAGAGAAGTGTTTACTTGATTCAGTGCTAATTGGGAAAAGGAGATTGCTTGATGCAGATATACTTGATGATTGATTGATGTTCATGGATCCAGTATGAAAATTTATGAAACGTGGTCCCTGGAAGAAAGAGAAGGTTGTAGCCTTCAGTAGGCCAGCACCTACGTACTAGTATCTTGGCTAGTACAAGAGCTAAGGGGGTTGTAGCTCCCTTCCAGGAGAAGCTGGAGAACGAGAGAGGGTTGTAGCTCTCTACAGGTTGTAGCCTGCGTACTGGTAAAGGACTGCACCAATACAAAATCATTGTAAAAGGAGTTTCTAATTGAAAGAAGATAGAGACATATTGCAGCAGGTGGTTTTCACCCACATTGGGTTTCCACCTTATATCTGGTGTTCTTTTGTGTGACTATTTGCTTTTCTTGTTCCTGCTCATTATTTTATGATACTGACATACAAAGTAATGATCAATATTTGAAGAATTATTCAAAGTATAAATAAGGAAGATAGATTGAAAAGAATTTGATAATACTGATTCACCCCCCCCCCCTCTCAGTATTATTTCCCACAATTGGTATTAGAGCAGGTCCTTCTGAAGAAGCTTGATCGCTTGAAGGAAGATCTAACATCATGAGCAACTACGAGAGGGAAGCATCAATCAGGCCACCGATTTTTGATGGAACAAACTTCGTATATTGGAAGGTAAGAGTTACTGCCTATCTTCAATCTTTGGGTACAGAAGTATGGGACATTATAGAAACAGGGTATACTTTTCCATCAACTACTCCTACAGATTCAGCTGAGAAGAAGAAATATGAAACAAATGCAAAGGCGGTTAATACTCTTCTAGGATGTCTATCTCAATCTGAATTCATGAAGGTTATGCAATATAAATCCGCAAAAGAAATATGGGACAAGATTGTTTTGAGCGACAAAGGAGATGAACAGGTAAAACGTGCAAAACTTCAAACCCTCGGGATTCAGTATGAGAATCTCAGAATGTATAATGATGAAAGTGTGGCTAACTATTTCCTTCGGGTAGATGAGATTGTTAATTGTATGAAAAACTTGGGTGAAGAAATAAAAGAGGCTGTTGTGGTTGAAAAAGTCCTAAGATCATTGTCCCCCAAGTTTGAATCTAAAGTGTCTGCAATAAAAGAAAAGGAAAATCTATGAACTCTTACTATGTCTCAGCTACACGGAATTCTAACTGCTTATGAAATGAGAAAAGGAGGTCCATCAGACAGGAGAGAAGCTGCTTTTAAGGCTTCAGGCAAAGGAGACTACTGTGAATCAAGTCACGTGCTAGAAGAAGAAGAAGAATCAAATTTTGTCAGAAATCTTCAACGGGGTACTGGAAGGTTCAGACGTAAGCTACCTTTTAAATGCTTTGCTTGTGGAAGAGTAGGTCATTATGCTGCCAAATGTCCTCATAAGGATAAGATTGACAAAGGAAAGGAACCTGCCAGATGGAACAAGAAACAGAATGCAAATAAGAAAAGCTACTACACTCATGAAGACAATGATGGTCTATCAAATAGTGATGAAGATGAACGAGGTAATGACTATAAACTTTTAATGGCATTTGAAGATGATGATTACATGGATGCTATAGATGTGGATAGTTTTTATGAAGAGATTTCTAGACTTAAGACATGTATAGAAGAAAAGAATATGATCATTGATACTCTACAATTTCAAATTGATGAAAAATAAAAATATCTTGAAAAGTTAGAAGGTGAAATTGTTGGCCTTAGAAAAGAAATTGAGAAAACAAAGGCTATTAATCTTAAGTTTGTCAAAGGATCTGAAACTCTGGATGAGATCATCAATGTACAGCGTTCTCCGCTAAACAAGACAGGTCTGGGGTATAATGGAGAAACATCTCAAGCATCCACCTCAAAGAGTTATCTTGATGCAGCAAGAAGAAATGAGCAAAAGCACAATGGATATCACCAGGTAAAGCAGGGACGAATTACATCAAGAACGAACAAAGACTATCAGGTAAACCAGGGGCAATCTGTCTTAAGGATGAACAAAAGCTACAACCAGCCACAGGTAAAATATTCTCAATTTGCTTCAAGAATGGATGACAATAGAAATTACAATCATTTGGCCGGTAGATTTGATAATCGCAGAAGTTTCTTCAATGGGCAATGTTTCTCTTGCCATAACTTTGGTCACAAAGCAGCTCAATGTGTTGCATATAAAACAATCATGACTAGAGAAGCTCAAAAACAAAGAAGTATGATCGGGATTACAAAAAGGACCTATAACAACTTTTCGGCTCTTGAAAATGAAGTTGAATGTTCTATTTGCAATAACTTTGGTCATGAAGATTCTGAATGCAGGAGCATGTTTCAGCAGACAAAGGAACAAGCCTCAAGCACCAGAACATGGAGAATAAAGGAACCACAAACAGAAAGATGTGGGATAGCATTTTATGTAGAAGGACAAGAAAATCTATGGTACATTGACAGTGGATGTTCGAAACATATGACAGGTGATAAAGAAAAACTTGAATCATATTCTGCTTTAGAAAAAGAAAAGAAAGTCTCTTTTGGAAATGATACTCCTGCAGCTATAAAAGGAAAAGGCACTGCTCAGTTAAAAGAAAAGGTCAAAGCTGGAAATGTTTTGTATGTTGATGGATTGAAGCATAATCTTCTAAGTGTCAGCCAGATGTGTGATCAAGGAACCGAGGTGATATTTAGATCAAACGGATGTCGTGTTCGTGATCTTGATACAGGTGAAACAGTGATCAAAGGTAGAAGAACTCCAAATAATCTATACATATTTGAAGAAGGACAACAACAATGCTATTTGAGCAAGGATGATGAACACTGGTTATGGCACCGAAGGTTGGGGCATCTAAGTTTTTTACAAATAAGGAAAGCATGCAAATATCAGGAAATTCGTGGTCTTCCAAATATCAAAATTCCAGACAACACCATATGCAAATCATGTCAGTTTGGAAAGCAAACCAGAACTAACTTTCCAGAGAAGGAAGGATCAGCTAGCATGCATCTTGAGCTAGTCCATACAGATGTATGTGGTCCATTTAGGAAAAGGACACCTCGAGGAGAAGAATACTTGATATTATTCATTGACGATTTCTCCAGGTTTGTTTGGTTAGGACTTATGAAGCACAAAGATGAAGCATTCGAGAAATTCAAATCCTTCAAAGCCTTGGTTGAAAATGAATCAGGTTACAAAATTAAGTGCCTCAAGTCTGACAGAGATGGGGAGTTTACCTCAAATGAATTTTTCGATTTCTGTGAAGAACATGGGATAAGAAGAGAATTCTCTACAACTAGAACTCCTCAGCAAAATGGAGTGGTGGAAAGGATGAACAGAACAGTCCAACAAATGGCTCGTGCTATGCTGGATGAGTCTGGAACTCTCGCAACTTTCTGGGGTGAAGCCACATATGTTGCGGTTGTTATTCTCAAAAAAACAAATGTCCGAGTGAACAGCACTCAAACTCCTCATGAGCTCTGGTATGGTGAGACTCCTTCGGTAAAGCACTTCAAAATCTTTGGGAGCAAATGCTATATTAAGAATACTGATGAGCAACTTGGCAAACTTGAACCTAGAGCAGATGAAGGCATTCTTCTTGGTTATTCTCCACACAGCAAAGCATATAAGTGCTACAATAAAAGACTTGGAAGAATTGTTGACAACATTGATGTAGTGGTTGATGAAAAGGGATACATTCCTAGGCAAGTAAATCATGAAAATATCGAAGAAGATGAAGACTACCCTCAAAGACAGAATGATGAAGAAGAAGAACCTCAAGAAGCACCAGAGGAACAGATAAGGATAGAATAGAAGACTCCATCCCGGTACGTTCAGAAGAATCATCCAGATTCTCAGATTTTGGGGCAGAAAGAAGCAGGTGTACAAACAAGAAGAACAATTGCAGAAGCTTCAAGCTATTTGGCATTACTCTCCTCCACTGAACCACAAAATGTAAAAGAGGCATGCAAAGATGAATGTTGGGCCGGAAGCGTGGATGACAGGAAGAGCACAAGTGGTGGTGCATTCTTTATGGGTTCCAGATTAGTATCTTGGTTCAGCAAGAAACAGAGTTCGATTGCCTTGTCTACAGCTGAAGCAGAATATGTTGCTACTGCATCTTGCTGCACTCAACTCCTTTGGATAATGCAGACCTTGCAGGATTTTCAAATCACTTGTACACCACCCATCTCCATCTTATGTGATAATACAAGTGCAATCAGCATTTCAATGAACCTAGTCATGCATTCAAAAACCAATCACATACCAATCAAGTATCACTTTCTCCGGGAACAAGTGCTTGGACAAAAGGTCAAGTTGGAGTATGTTCCTTCTAAGGAACATGTTGCTTATATACTAACCAAACCATTGCCTAGGGAGACCTTTGAATACCTCAGACAAAAGTTGGGGGTTGTTGATGCATCATCTTGTTGTTGAATCTCTTCTGATTGTTGGTTGTACGCAAGGTTCATCTAAAGTATATGCGTACATGTGCTAGGTTGCAGATTGGTCAAAGATCGAATGGCACAGGTTCAGGGGGAGCATATCATGCATTGTTGGCATTATGGAGGAAGTACAGAAGGAGATCATGGATGCTGGTCTGAATATTGTTGCAATACGTCCCTATCTCTTTCATGGTCATTTATGGTGTTTTATGGATTATGGTTCTTCTTTGCAGATCTAGTTTATATTCAGGGGGAGCATGTTCTTAGGGGGAGCATAACCCTTTGCCCTTGATGTCAAAGGGGGAGAGTGATTAGTTGTTGTTGCCATCAAGTCCAAAGGGGGAGATTGTTGGCATTATGATACATATGTTGTACTTGATGGCAACCCACTCATATCAGATGATAAATTATAGTGCAACAAAGTTCACACACTTTCATGAAGATAAAAGTTTCTTTCATGAAGATAAAAGTTTATTTCATGTAGAGAAAATTTCACGCACTTTTATGCAGAAAAAAGCTTATTTCATGTAGAGAAAAGTTCACGCACTTTTATGCAGAGAAAAGTTTATTTCATGTAGAGAAACGTTCACGCACTTTCATGCAGTGAAAAGTCCGTTTCATGAAGAGAAAAGTTCACGCACTTATATGCAGAGAAAAGTTTATTTCATGTAGAAAAAAATTCACGCACTTTTATGCAGAGAAAAGTTTATTTTATGTAGAGAAAATTTCACGCACTTTTATGCAGAGAAAAGTTTATTTCATGTAGAGAAAAGTTCACGCACTTTCATGCAGATAAAAGTCCATTTCATGAAGAGAAAAGTTCATGCACTTTCATGGTTGGCTCATGGTATTAGTCCGACAGTTTTTGATCCTATGGTTTTGGTCCGTGGTATTGCATCCAAAAGTGTTGATATCATGCACTTTCATGGTTGGTTCATGGTATTAGTCCTATAGTTTTTGATCCTATGGTTTTGGCTCGTGGTATTGCATCCAAAAGTGTTGATCTCACGCACTTTCATGGTTGGTTCATGGTATTAGTCCAATAGTTTTTTGATCCTATGGTTTTGGACCGTGGTATTGTGGAAGGCCTAAGACTATAAAAGAGGAAGGAGATCATTTGGCAAAGCATCATCGAATAAATTGAATATCTAATAAGTGCTAGATCTGAAATATTTGTGATTGGATTATGGTGCAGATCTGGATCTGAATGAAGGAGGAACCTTAGCGCATAAAGAAGGATAAGTTCTATTGATGGGTCATAATCTTTATGATTGAATAATAGTATCTTTGCATGATTTTGATCTGTTATATGAGGCGCATGCTTGATCTATAAATCTGACAATCTGGGTTAATTAGTGTCTGAATATTTGAAAGAAGGAATTATCCTTTATAGATCTGCACGCAGGTTTCAGGTTGTTGAAGTAGCGTATATCTTTAAATTATGATCTAGCTGCCTCTGTCTATTGCTGCAGTATTCTGGGTTCAGAATTTGGTGTGTGGTTACTGTTACTGTGTTCTGGGTACAGCTGTCAGAGAAGTGTTTACTTGATTCAGTGCTAATTGGGAAAAGAAGATTGTTTGATGCAAATATACTTAATGATTGATTGATGTTCATGGATCCAGTATGAAAATTTATGAAACGTGGTCCCTGGAAGAAAGAGAAGGTTGTAGCCTTCAGTAGGCCAGCACCTACGTATTAGTATCTTGGCTAGTACAAGAGCTAAGGGGGTTGTAGCTCCCTTCCAGGAGAAGCTGGAGAACGAGAGAGGGTTGTAGCTCTCTGTGGGTTGTAGCCTACGTACTGGTAAAGGACTGCACCAGTACAAAATCATTGTAAAAGGAGTTTCTAATTGAAAGAAGATAGAGACATATTGCAGCAGGTGGTTTTCACCCACATTGGGTTTCCACCTTATATCTATTGTTCTTTTGTGTGACTGTTTGCTTTTCTTGTTCCTGCTCATTATTTTATGATACTGACATACAAAGTAATGATAAATATTTGAAGAATTATTCAAAGTGTAAATAAGGAAGATAGATTGAAAAGAATTTGATAATACTGATTCACCCCCCCCCCCCCCCCCCCCCCTCTCAGTATTATTTCCAACACACAATGCTTAACAACATTCTTCATGTTTTATAGTGATAAAAATACTTTTGTAATTTTTTTTGTGAAACGGATTACACTTTAACTTTGCTTACATTATATATTGTAAATTTGACAGGTTGAGCTTCAATATATGCATGATTATGCAAGGGTTAATACAAGCATTGTATTGACACCATCTCCAATAACACATTTCTTAGGAGTAATTGGAAACGAGAATATTTCTGTAGGGAGTGAAGTTTCTTTCTACATTGCATCAGGAAACTTCTTGAAATATGATGAAGGCTTGAGTATTTCAAAGCTTGATTTTGTTTCTTCTTTGACCTTGTAAGACTTGGTCCTTGCCATTCTTGTAAACTAAAATAGTGAATTTTAGTGGGTTTTTTTGGTAAAACTTAGGGGTAATTGCAAACTTTTTATGAAGCATTGCATAGTAATTTTTTTGGTGTCATATTGAAAGTGACTCATGCTTTGCAGAACTGGTAAGGATGATACCTTGAAGGAATCTTACTTGCACATTGTTAGTCCTCTAAAAAAGATTGTTGTTGGAGAAGAGATATCACATAGCTTTTCAAGGAACGAGAATATTTTCACCATAGGCACTCAACATGCTTTGAACCCACCAACAACAATTAAGGGGTGCCTCAATAATTATGGAACGACAATTGCACTACTTCAGCACGAGTAGATGCCTACAAGTTTTGTTACTCTTTCTAGTGAGGTGGACACCAAAGCCTTTGACAACCATGTGAAGGTGGTGTTATCTCTGGTTTTGAAGACTTGAAGGACCTGTCATGGATATGCACAATTTGGTATAGATTTAACCAAACATCTGTGCCAAATTTTGATTGGAATTTTGAGTTTTTCCTTTCAGAATAATTATTTTAGTTCATGTGTTTTCTTTTGAGGCACAAAGCAGCTCAACACCTTGACTTAATTAGCAATGTAGTTTTGTGAAGTCAGATGTTGTAAATTTTATAAGGCATATGCTCTTGAAAATGGGTGTTGCCAAACATGGTTGATCAGAGCTTCAATCTGGTTGAAAATTTGTGAAACATTTTTGGTTTTAGGTAATGGTAATATTATTAACTGATCTCTTCAATATTTGATATGGGTGGGGTTTTTTTCAGGCCCTCTCTTCAATATTTGATATGGGTCGGGTTTTGTTCAGGCCCTTTATTTCACATTGTTTCAATATTTGGATGAGGGCTTAGACCTTCCCATTTTGATTGAATTAATAATTTGAGGGTGTGTTGGCTTGCCCAAATTTTCCATGGACATCAGTTAGCATCAATGCTCGACCTTCAACTGATCTAATTGGTTGTCTTTTTTCTACAAGAAAAGGAGTTGGCACTATTGTGTGTGTAACATATTCATTTTTAGCCAATAATAATTTTTTGTTGGGACTGATATTAACACCATAGTTGATATTTCTGCTTTATTTCCATCTGATATTCAAAGTTGATTTAATGTACTTTTGCATAGGTGTATTCAAGTGCCATAGAAAAGTCTGAAGAAGCATCTTTCTTTGAATCATACGAGGCCGCACATTCCATGCATGACTTGACGGCTACAATAGCAAAGGTATTTTTCCATCCAGTTCAGGATCTTGTGATATTCTTTTTTGCAGTTGGAAAATGGAAATTTGTTAATGAATTGGGCTCTACCTTTTCTTAGAGGCCATGGCCAAGGGTATCTCTTCCATTAAATTCATCCAAGATTGCATCTTTCCTCATCTGTTGAGATATGCCATAACCATGGGCCATCAAGGTTGCTAAGACTTCCACCCACTTTTGGATGGGGTAGATAACTCCATTGGCCACATTAAATTCATCCAATACTTGCATATTTCCTCGCTTGTTGAGACAGACCACAACCATGGGCCATCAAGGTTGTTAAGACTTCCACCCACTTTTGGATGAGGTAGATAACTTCGTTGGCCATATTAATTCAGTAACATGTCTTCGGGTGGCTTTGAACCCAGTTTTGTGCACTGAAAGTGCTTTGATTTAACCACTTGACCATAACCCACCTAAGAGGATTTTGAGCAGTTCACTTCGATTTGTTTTAATATACAATTTAACTGTTTATTTACTAGATAAATTGTAAGACTCTTGTGAAAATATCCTTGACAGATCCTGCGTGAGGACCAGATCTAGGTTTGCCATGTCAGAACCATGGTAGTCATTACAATGGAATTTACTAGAATACATGCCATGTCCACAAGTTTTTATATTTAATCTCTACATCCAATGTGGCCATTTCTTATTATGAGATTTACCACATTCGAAAATGGCATCATTCACATCATTTTGAAGAAGTCTACAAAGGCCAACATAATTGTTTTCACATTTACAACTTCCCTCACATTTTTTGGTTCCTGAAACTCGAGCACTTTCATAACAAAAATAGGCAAAGTCAAGAGGGAAAAATAGTCCACTCTCTTTTCATTTGCTGATATTAGAATGAAGTTTTATTAGAGGTGTTGTTTGTTTGTATGTTTGTTTGTTTTGGTTAGAAAAGGGTTTGCTCTTGGTTTGATGTGACTTTTAATTTACCATATGTAGCATGTTGAGAAATGGAAAAGAATAATGTGTGACATTTATCTTGCCAAAATTGATGCTGAATGAAAGGATACCAAGTTTCGCCAATCTACAATTCGCTTTGGTAAAGGAGGAGGAACATCTTAAAAAGTTGCCTAAGAATACACCATATACAGAGTTTGAACATAAGTAATATATGGATTTTTCTTTTGCAAATATGTTCTTCTTTTATACCCAAGATAGCATAGCACGAAAAATATATTTTAGAAATTGTTTGAGGACCTCATTGAGGTCGATTTTTCTGATGTCATGCTTGATTGGTACCTTCTCATATGTCAAGAAGACTTTAAATATGAATTAATACGTTCTCGAAACAAATCAAATTCAAAATTTATAGATAGAAAAGATAAAAAACAAATGTTAATGTCTTTGTTTATTTGTTACTTGACTCTGTTGTGGGCATGTTACAGGAAATGTGATTGGAAAAAGCATGGGGAGACAATGTAGAGCGTGTATTGGATATGATTCATTTGTTGTTAGAGGTCCTCCAGGCACCTAAGCCATCGACTATGGAAATGTTTCTAGTAGGGATTCCTATGGTTTTTAATCTTGTGATTCTTTCACCTAATGGTTATTTTGGGAAAGAAAATGTTTTAATAATGCCAAACAAGACATCAATGGACAGGTAAACAATTATTTTATAATTGCAATATCCATTGCATGATATCCTCTCTTTATTGTTTGATTGTATTTTGAACGTTTCTTATGATTTTGCTTTGTCTTTTAACTATAAAATTGAAAATACTTGGTATCATGTCAATTTAAATAACAACCAAATCTTGAAGATGAAATTAGTATTATACGATATTGATTGGAATCCTTATAACTATTTTGTGTTAAAAGATTTTCATGACTATCAAAAAAGTTTACTTTCATGTTGTTATTTGAGCACATGTTGTTTATATACTTGACCAAGTTCATGCATTAGAAAATGAAATGTTGTTGCGAATAAAATGACAAGGATTAAACATCACATCTTAGATTATTTGTTTTCACAAGTTACCTATAGCTTGAACTTTTTAGCATGTAACTTAGTTGACATGATTCTGCCTAATCTTTCCCTGAAGGTTGAATACTAAGTTACTAAGGTGTTATTTTATATGGTGACATTTTATTTGCTTTGTTTATACAGGTCATCTGGCCACATTATCGTGGCCACTATCGCCAAAATAAAGAAAACTTGTTCGAGTTTCTTGCTTGTTTGGGGAAAATGGATATGACATTACTGATGTTGAGGTATATGTCGTATAAACTCTTTAAGTCTACTTTAGTTTATATTTTAATGTTCATTGTATTTAATGTCTTACACTCTGCATTGTATCTTATTTTGTTTTCAGAAAATGAACTCAGTATTGATGCTAAGAAGCAGAAATTGAAGAAAGAGGCTAAGAGTAATAACACTGGAGCAGCAAATGCAAAAAGAGAAAGAGAAGAGAACCGATCTAGCAATATTCTTAGATTCAATATCCCACATAAGACACACATATAGAGACTAATGGTCAAGTCTTCAGAGTTGGTGAATTCACCTGTAATGCCTTGGCAACACAATGATAATGTTTTGAAGTGATGAAACATCATTTCATGTGTAAATTGTAGTTCAAACAATATTAAGTTAGAAACTCATATTGCAGTACTTTAACATTTCATATAATATAATTTATGCAATTGAAATTATTTATAGATGCACTTGATATTGTTTGGTATTGTAATTAACATATGAAACTTTGTGTTTTCATATTAGATGAACATGCACATTGTATGACATTTTTTAAATTTAGTAGCAAGATCATACTAATTAATCTATGTTGATTAATAATGAACACATAAAATCAATCTAAAACTACTAAATTAGTAGATTATATTGATTAATGATGAACACAAATAAAATGAATATACGACTAAATTAGTCATTTATAATGATTATTAATCAAAGTAAATGAAATGAATATAAACTACTAAATTAGTATTTTATATAATAAATATGAAACTACAATTTTTTTTTACTACAAATGGTAAATTTGTGATTCCAAAGGATGACTAAATTTTGCATATATATGACTAATAGTAGCTAATTTACAATATCTTATAACACAACCAAAATTTAGTCATATTTCTTTGATCATTAATTGGTTTCAAGCGATGACTAAAATTTTCATATATATGACTATTAATAGCTAATTTACAATATCTTATAACATGACCAACATTTTGGTCATTAATTGGTTTTCTTGGGTGACCATATAGTAATATATTTTTTTGTATATCTTGTCATTAATTATGGCAATTAATGACTAAATCAATGACCAAATTTATGACTAAATATACTACTAGACAATAAAATTGAGACAACTAATTAATGACTAAGCTAGAAACTACTAAAAGTTGGTCGCGTTATAAGACACTGTAAATTAGCTACTACTAGTCACCAACTAAAAAATGGTTGTTTATATGCAAATTTTAGTCGTTTTTATAGCAATTAATTAGCCATTTTGTACTAGTGAAATTTGAGTAAAATCATAGGGAGATAAGTTAAAAATACAAGTTGAAAAAGTAGTTTTTTTTTTTCCTCCAAAACTTGATGAGGTAATCTAATCTTATTTGATTATTTCCACTATTATTTTATAATACTCCTTAGGAGTCCCATTCTAGACCTCAAAATTTCTCTAATGGTAGGGCAAAGGGAACCGAGCCTGCAAATGTTGTCCATTAGCCACAAACTTCTCAGAATGGATATGTGATGAAGTCTCTCTTTCATGGCTCTGCTCCTTATGGAACTGAGTATGAATTTGATCAACATTCTACAAAGGTAATAAAGGAACAAGATTGCAGGCCTATGCAATAAGACCCAAGACTTTGCAACAACAGTTAGGGTTTTGGTTAAGCTGCAAAATTTGGATTGTGGAAAGTTCTGGACTAGATATTGAAGGTAATTCTTCATGAACAAATATTTAGGTAGTGGTCATAGGAGTGGCCAACAAATTTGACACTTCAAGGGTGGATTATAATTATGTCCAATTAATGTAGAACGATGACATGACTAAAAAATAAACAATCAAAATCTGCTAGAAGGTATTATGAGAAATATTATAATAATGACTCGAAAAAGCTCGGTAATTATGATGGACTTTGATAGGAAGGACACATGACACATGATCCCCCTTGACCACAATCAATTGCAGTGGGTCGCAAATAAAAGAAACTAGAAAAATTGATGGAACTACATTTATTATCGCAAAAAACATAGATAACTAAGATGACTGACTCAATCCTACACCTAACTATGACCTCCTTTCGGAGATCCACAACTCTCTGAATTTTTTATTAGCGAGAGTAGGGATTCATGTGCGCACCATTCACCCATCTTAGCAAAATAATTCCATCCAATTGCACGAGCTTGACAAATCCTGAATCTTGTACCTTTGTAATAAGGAAAGGACCTGATGAGTGCATTTGTAGCTTTCCCGAATGTTTCAAATATTTGTTGTCGTGGAGCAAGACCTAATTGCCAACAGAGAAGGAATTATTCTTTATGTGTCAGTCATGCCAAGTCTTTTGTCATTCCTTTTGAATAGTTTGTTGAAAATCTTCCGAGAATATATCCTCATCTAGTTCCCATAGCTCTTGTATCTGCTCTACAATGGATTCATCATCTGTCATTTTAGTACCTTGCACAATAAATAAATTAGGGGCAATAAACTTAGCCGGTACTACAACTTCCTGACCATAAACAAGATGGAATGGATTATACTTATGCAACCATTTCACAATAGTACGATATGCCCTTGATGTAGTTAGAACATGTCCATCCTAATCATCCCTATTTGCAGAACAAATCTTAGTAAGTCCTTTCTCCAAGATTTTATTAAAAGCTTCAACTGTATCATTTTCTTGCAAATGATATGGACTGCTCTAATGGTGTTGAATCATAAAGTTTTACAGCAATGTGTCAACAATCTTATTAATGAAATGTGATCTCGGAGCGCTTGTAAGGCTCCTAGGACACCCAAAGCATAATAATATTCTCAAAGATAAATTATGCAGCAGTATCAACAATATATTCTTTGACAGTTGCACATTCATCCCAATGTGTTAAGTAGTCTATAGAAGTAATAATATATCAAGCATGAGAATGTCACACAGGAGGATTTATGGGTCCCACAAAATCGACAACCCACTTTTCAAATGCTTCAAGGGCTCAGACAAGGTGTAATGGAAGCTCATATCACTGTGACAGCTGACCAACCCATTGGAAAAAATTACATTTCTTGGCATTCTCTTACGCATCCTTGAACAAAACGGACCACGAAAACCCAACATGTAGTACTTTCCTAGTTGTGACTTTTCCTCCTACATGGCCTCCTGCAACACCAAAATGGCATTCCCATAGAACGTATTCCTTCTCATGGTCTAAAACACAACGTCGCAAAATATGATCTAATCCCATTTTATATAGTTTCCTTGCAGTAAAATGATAATCTGTAGCCTGAACTACGATCTATATTTTTTGGGTTGTTGTGTAGTCATCAAGGCATTTACTAGTGCCAAGGAACAGGGCAATATTTTCTAGATAATCAGGAGCTACTTCAGCTCAAAATAAGTATGCATCAAGCAGCTGGTCATCCACTGATCCTCTTGCTTCCCCATACTCTAATCGAGAAATATGGTCAGGCTCCACATTAGTCGATCCCAGTTTTACAATAACTTCAAATGTGAATTCCTGAAATAACATAAGCCACCTACGTATTCTCCCCTCCAAGACAGGTTTATTCACTAAATATTTTAATGCAGAATGGTCAGTAAAGAAATTAAAAGGGCCTCCAAGGAGATGATGTCTAAATTTCTAAAGGGAATACACCATAGAAAGGGCCTCTCTTTATGTAGTTGTATAATTCTTTTCATCTGTAGAGAGCTTTCTGCTAGAAAAATGCATAGGATTATCTAAATTACCTTTGCCTACATGAGCTAGAATAAATCCCAACGAAATTCCAAAAGCATCTATGTGTACATTGAATCCATTGTTCCAATTTGGATAGAACAAAATCAGAGCACTAGAAAGTTTTTCCTTCAAAGTATCAAATGCATAATCACATTCATCAGTCCACAAAAAACATTCTACTTTTTTCAGCAATTTTTCCAAATTTGCAATGATCAAAGCATAGTTGCGAATAAATTAGTGATAATAACCTATATGTTACAACATGGATCACAACTACTTGACATTGGTGGGCGGTGGAATATTCAAAATGACTATGACTTTGGCTAGATCTATTCAAACTCCATCCTTGCAAACAATGTGGCCAAGCAGGGTACCAAAGGGAACAACAAAATTACACTTTTTCAAATTTAAAGAGATTTGCAATTGCTAACAACAATCAAACATCACCTGCAAGAGGCTAGAATTATTTTTCAAAAGACTATATATAGTCTAGTCATCTATATAAACTTCTAAAAATTATAAATATACTCTTGGAACGTAGCAATAACAATTCTTGAGAAGAAAATTGGAGCATTTTTAGACCAAAGGGCATGACATGATAGGCATAAGAACCCCACTCAGTTGTGAATGTGGTTTCGCAATTTTCCTCTTTGAAAATGCACACTTCGTGATATCCTGAAAAACCATCTGTAAAGGAATAGGTTTATTTTCCAACAACATTTTCGAATACTCCATCGCTAAAGGGGGTAGGGAATGGATCGTGAACAAAAGCATTGTTAAGGCTTCAATAATCCACACAAACCTAAATTTCATCATAACATTTCTTATCCTAAATTACAATGGGATTGATCCACTCAGCTTCCTCAACAACAAAAATGAGACCAATTGCTAACATCTTGTCTATTTCCTTCTTTACCTTCTCCTTTACTCTATGATTCAATCTATAAGATCGATGTTTAACAAGTACTGCATCCATCTTTAGAACAATTTTCATTTCTCCCAAGTCTCCCTTAATTCCTTTGAGTTCGGCAACTGAGGCAAGAAAAATATCTTCATATTATTTTAGCAGGTCAAAAATCTCTTTTGTAGTCTGGTCATCCCACTAATGACCAATGGAAGCTATCTTAGGTCTCTCTGTTATGAAACTAGCTCACAAAAATATAGAAAAGATAGATCAATAACTTAGAAAAATCAGCCTCTTCTAGGGGGAAACCTCCTTTACATTACACAAATGAACAATTATTGGATGATACAAATGACAAAACCTCCTTTCTATATATAGGAATCTAAGGGGTCACAATATATCAAAGCCGACATAATAATAATAATAATAATATAATGGCACAAAAATAACAATAGTAGGCTTCTATGGGGAACAATAATAAAAATATGGGGACAATAGGGGCACAACAATAATAATAAGGGCTACAATGACAATAGTAATGGGGGAATCACTAGTATTATAAGGACCTAACATGCCCCTCTCCTTCAAAAAAGTATTGTCCTCAATTCTTGAGTAGTTTTGGATGCTTATGTATAAAATTATCATCCTCCCATGTGGAATCTTCTGTGGGTAAGTTCTTCCACTTGATGAGATACTCTAAAATTGATCGATTTCATAGTTGTCGATTTCTTGTTTCTGTGACTGCTTCAGGTTCCAATATGATTTTTCCTTCCTCATCAAGTTCTGGCAATATTGTTTGAAATGGGAGCTTGTCACCTATAACCTTCTTTAAGCATGAAACATGGAAAGATGGGTGCACTCGGGAAGCTGCAGGAAGCTCCAATTTGTATGCCATAGTACCTATCTTTTGCAACACCTTGTATGGACCATAATTCTTTGGTGATAATTTATTATCCTTCTTATCTTGCTTGAGGGACATTTGTTTATATGGTTGTAGTTGTAGGAATACCCAATCACCTACATCAAAACTTCTTTCACTGCGATGTTGATATGCCTGTTGTTTCATTCTATTCTGTGCCAAAGTGAGGTTATCCTTTAAGAGTTGGAGAACTTGTTGTTGATGCTCGATGCGATCTTCCACTACTTGAACCTTATAATTTTCTCTTAAATATGATGTGATGGACGGTGAATGATATCCATAAAGTGTCATAAATGGAGTCATTTTTGTTGCAGTATGGAAGGAAGTGTTATACCACCATTCAGCTAGAGGCAACCATTCGACCCATTGTGTCTGTTTATCAGATACAAAGCAACGAAGATATCCTTCCAAACATTTGTTTACTATCTCAGTTTTCCCATCAGATTGAGGATGATAAGATGAGCTATGAGCTAACTAAGTACCCAGAGAAGAAAATAATTATGTCCAAAAATGTCCAGTGTAAATGGGATCTCTATCGCTTACAATAATCTTTGGGTTTCCGTATAGCTTTTGAATTGTTTCCATAAATGCAGTAGAAATTGTACTCGCTTTAAATGGATGAGATAATGCATAAAAGTGTGCATACTTGGTAAATTCTGTCAACTACCACCATGATAATACTCTTTCCTTCGGACTTGGGTAAACCTATGATAAAATCCATTGAAACTTCCTCTCAATGTTGGATTGGAATGGATAAAGGTTGTAGTAGACCTGGGGTCTTAATTGTTTCAACTTTATTTTGTTGGAAAACCAAACATTTCACCACAAACTTTTGAATATCTGATTTAAGGCCATCCCAAAAAAATACCTTCTTAATCCTATGGTAAGTTTTTAGAAATCCTGAGTGCCCTCCTAAGGGAGAGGTGTACAATTCCATAGGAATCTTTTGTTTGAGTTGGGAATTCTTACATAGGTATAAGTGATGTTTGTACCATAACGAATCATTTTTCCAGCTAAATGTATCAGATGTATTGGGATCTTATTGTAACTTTTGAATGACTGCCCAAACTTCTTCGTCATTCTTCCATTCATCCCTTGCTTCGTTTATCCAATATGGTTGGATAATAGAAATGGTGCAAAGAAATGCTTCCAAATCCTCATCCTTTTTTGAGAGTGCACCTACCACAACATTTTTCTTCCATTTTTTGTAGATTATTTCAAATGTCATAACCTAACATCTTTGTGACCCATTTTTGTTACTCTTCTGAAGATAATCTTTGTTCTAAAAAGTATTTAAGACTATCATGATCCATTTTTACCTTGAAGTGTCTTCCCATTAGGTAGGGTCGCCATTTCTTAAGTGCATGTAGTATGCCAACATTTCCTTCTCATAAATAGCTTTGTGTAAATACTTTCCTTTGATTTGATAACTTTCGAAAGCAATGGGTCTTTCTTCTTGCATTAAAACAACACAAATTTCATTTCCGGAGGCATCACATTCCACAATAAAGGTTTTTGTGAAGTCCAACGTGGCTAAGACCAGTGCTTGGCACATTGCCTCTTTAAGATGTTCAAAGGCCTTCGTTGCTTCTGGAGTCCATGAAAATGCATCTTTCTTCAATAATGTTGTTAGAGGTGTTCCTATTCTCCCATAATTCTTAACAAACTTGCAATAATACCCTGTCAACTGGGGAAATCCTTGCAGATAAATTATTGATGTGGGGATTTTCCATTCCTTAACGGTTTTAATTTTTTTGGGGTCTACCTTAACACCTTCATGAGATACAATATGAACCTGATATTCCACCTCTTGTACTCCAAAGAAACATTTGGAGCTTTTTGCATATAATTGTTTCTCCTCCAATAGTTTGAGCACCCTGTCAACATGTTGAACATGATCCTTCCAAGACTTGTTGTAGAGTAGTATATCATCAAAAAAAACTAACACAAATTTTCTAAGGAAGGGTTTGAAAATGGAATTCATCAAACCTTGAAATGTAGAAGGTGAATTTGTAAGGCCAAAAGGCATGACCAAAAATTCATAACGACCCTCATGAGTTCTAAATGTTGTTTTCTGAATGTCTTCAGTCTTCATTTTTATTTGATGATATCCTGAATGAATATCCAACTTGGTGAAGTAAATTGATCCATGCAATTCATCCAATAATTCATCAATGACGGGAATGGGAAATTTATCTTTAATAGTGAGCTTGTTGAGCTCCCTATAATCCGGACACATGCACCATGATCCATCCTCCTTGTGAACTAATACTACTGGAGCATAGAAAGAACTTTGACTAGGTTAAATTATACCATCCTCTAGCATTTCTGCAACCATCTGTTCAGTTTCACTCTTTTGGGCATAGGGATATCTGTAAGGCCTGATGTTTGGAGGAACACTTCCTGGAATCAAATGAATAGCATGATCGTGATCAAGAATATGTGGGAGGACTTTGGGAGTCTCAAATACCTTGGAATGATTGTCCCAGGCCTTTTTGATATCTAGAGAAATGTTATGAAACCAGCTCACAAAAAGATAGAAAAGATATATCAACGCCTTAGAATTCAGCCTCTTCGAGGGGGCAACCTCCTTTACATTACATAAATGAACAATTCTTCGATCATTCAAATGACAAAACCTCCTTTCTATATATAGGAGTCTAAGGAGTCACAATATAACCTAGCCGACCTAACAATAATAATATAAAGCCACAAAAATAACAATAGAGGGATTCTATGGGGCACAGTAATAAAAATATGGGGACAATAGGGGCACAACAATATTAATAAGGGATACAACTACAATAGTAATGGGGTAATCACTAGTATTATAGGGACCTAACATGCCCCTCTCCTTCAAAAAAGTGTTGTCCTCAACGCTTGAGTAGTTTTGGATGCTTCTGTATAAAATTCTCATCCTCCCATGTGGAATCTTCAGCGGATAAGTTCTTCCACTTGATGAGATACTCCAAAATTGATCGATTTCGTAGCTGTCGAGTTCTTGTTTCTGTGACTGCTTCCGGTTCCAATATAATTTTTCCTTCCTCGTCAAGTTCTGGCAATATTGTTTGAACTGGGAGCTTGTCACCTATAACCTTCTTTAAACATGAAACATGGAAAACTGGGTGCACTCGAGAAGCTGCAGGAAGCTCCAATTTGTATGCCATAGTACCAATCTTTTGCAACACCTTGTACGGACCATAATACTTTGGTGATAATTTATTATCCTTCTTAGCTTGCTTGAGGGACATTTGTTTATATGGTTGTAGCCGTAGGAATACCCAATCACCTACATCAAAACTTCTTTCACTGCGATGTTGATCTGCCTGTTGTTTCATTCTATTCTGTGCCAACACGAGGTTATCCTTTAAGAGTTGGAGGACTTGTTGTTGATGTTCGATGTGATGTTCCACTGCTTGAACCTTAGAATTTTCTCTTAAATATGATGTGATGGATGGTGGCTGATATCCATAAAGTGCCATAAATGGGGTCATTTTTGTTGTTGTATGGAAGGAAGTGTTATACCACCATTCAGCCAGAGGCAACCATTTGACCCATTGTGTCTGTTTATCAGATACAAAGCAACGAAGATATCCTTCCAAACATTTGTTTACTATCTCAGTTTGCCCATCAGATTGAGGATGATAAGATGAGCTATGAGCTAACTGAGTACCAAGACAAGAAAATAATTCTGTCCAAAAATTTCCAGTGAAAATGGGATCTCTGTCACTTACAATAATCTTTGGGTTTCCATGTAGCTTTTGAATTGTTTCCATAAATGCAGTAGAAACTGTACTGGCTTTAAATGGATGTGATAATGCACAAAAGTGTGCATACTTGGTAAGTCTGTCAACTACCACCATGATGACACTCTTTCCCTCAGACTTGGGTAAACCTGTGATAAAATCCATTGAAACCTCCTCCCAACGTTGGCTTGGAATGGATAAAGGTTGTAATAGACCCGGGGTCTTAATTGTTTCAACTTTATTTTGTTGGCAAACCAAACATTCTGCCACAAACTTTTGAATATCTGATTTAAGGCCATCCCAAAAAAATCCTTCTTAACCCTGTGGTAAGTTTTTAAAAATCCTGAGTGCCCTCCTAAGGGAGAAGTGTGCAATTCCATAAGAATCTTTTGTTTGAGTTGGGAATTCTTACAGAGGTATAAGCGATCTTTGTACCATAACGAATCATTTTGCCAGCTAAATGTATCAGATGTACTGGAATCTTGTTGTAACTTTCGAATAAGTGCCCACACTTCTTCATCATTCTTCCATTCCTCCCTTGCTTCATTTATCCAATCTGGTTGGATAATAGAAATGGCGCACAACAATGCTTCCACATCCTCATCCTTTCTTGAGAGTGCATCTGCCACCACATTTTGCTTCCCTTTTTTGTAGATGATTTCAAAGTCATAACCCAACATCTTTGTGACCCACTTTTGTTGCTCTTCAGAGGATAATCTTTGTTCTAAAAAGTATTTAAGGCTATCATGATCCGTTTTTACCTTGAAGTGTCTTCCCATTAGGTAGGGTCGCCATTTCTTAAGTGCATGGAGTATTGCCAACATTTCCTTCTCATAAATAGCTTTGTGTAAAAACTTTCCCTTGATTGGACGACTTTCAAAAGCAATGGGTCTTTCATCTTGCATTAAAACAACACCAATTCCATTTCCTGAAGCATCACATTCCACAATAAAGGTTTTTGTGAAGTCCGGTGTAGCTAAGACCGGTGCTTGGCACATTGCCTCTTTAAGATGTTTGAAGGCCTTTGTTGCTTCTAGAGTCCATGAAAATGCATCTTTCTTCAATAATGTTGTTAGAGGTGCTGCTATTCTCCCATAATTCTTAACAAACTTGCGATAATACCCTGTCAACCCGAGAAATCCTCGCAGATGCTTTATGGATGTGGGGATTTTCCATTCCTTAATGGCTTTAATTTTGCTAGGGTCTACCTTAACTCCTTCATGAGATACAATATGACCCAAATATTCCACCTCTTGTACTCCAAAGAAACATTTGGATCTTTTTGCATATAATTGTTTCTCCTCCAATAGTTGTAGCACCCTGTCAACATGTTCAACATGATCCTTCCAAGACTTGTTGTAGATTAGTATATCATCAAAAAATACTAACACAAATTTTCTAAGGAATGGTTTGAAAATGGAATTCATCAAACCTTGAAATGTTGAAGGTGCATTGGTAAGGCCAAAAGGCATGACCAAAAATTCATAATGACCCTCATGAGTTCTAAATGTTGTTTTCGGAATGTCTTCAGTCTTCATTCTGATTTGATGATATCCTGAACGAAGATCCAACTTGGTGAAGTAAATTGATCCATGCAATTCATCCAGTAATTCATCAATGACAGGAATGGGAAACTTATCTTTAATAGTGAGCTTGTTGAGCTCCCTATAATCTGGACACATGCGCCATGATCCATCCTTCTTGTGCACCAATACTACTGGAGCAGAGAAAGAACTTTGACTAGGTTGAATTATACCAGCCTCTAGCATTTCTGCAACCATACGTTCAATTTCACTCTTTTGGGCATAGGGATATCTGTACGGCCTGATGTTTGGAGGAACACTTCCTGGAATCAGATGAATAGCATGATCATGATCACGAATAGGTGGGAGACCTTTGGGAGTCTCAAATACCTTGGAATGATTGTCCAAGACTTTTTGGAGATCTGGAGAAATAGATGATTCCGATGTGGAAACATCTAGCGAACATAATTGTGCAATTACACCTCTTTGTTCCTTTTTTAGAAGCTTTGTCATACCATTAGAGCTGATTATCTTTCCCGGTTTCCCTGCAATACCCCTTAATTCAACTTCCTTTCCTCTCGTAGAAAATTTCATGAAAAGTTCTTGAAAATTAAAAGCTATTGTACCCAAGGATTGTAGCCATTGGACTCCTAGTACAACATCAGCACCTCCCATTGGAATGGAAAGCATTGGGCTAGTCAATACATATTCTCCCATGGATAGCTTGATATTATGGCACTTTCCAGAGCAATTTATTGTTCCTCCATTTGCAACCATCACTTGACACTCTGGTGCTGGATATAGGAAGCAATTCAATTCTTTTGCTACCTTACAATGAATAAAATTGTGGGTACTTCCTGAATCAATCAACACTATTACCTTTTTCTTCTTGATTTGTCCTTCTATCTTGATGGTTTGAGGAGTGGTAATTCCAGCCAATGCATTACAAGATATGGTCGGATTCATTTCTTCTTTATCTAGGCTTTGTTCCTGGAGTATATCCTCTTCTTTTGACCTTTCTTGCTCCTTTTCTTCTTCCTCTTCACAATCTATGTAGAATAATTTCTTCTCAGCACACTTATGACCTTTAGTGTATTTGCTATCACAACTGTAACAAAGCCCTTTTGCTCTTTTTTCTTCCAATTGTTGTGGTGTCAACCTTATAGGTTGTGGAAGACTAGGGGCAACAACACTTCCTTCTTTATAGTTGTGAGTGGTATGCTTCCTAGTTGCCATAATTTTGCTTTCCATTTTTCTTGCTAACCTGAATGCCTTCTCTAATGAATCAGGTTCCCAAAGGCGAACATCATGTTGGATATTATCCTTTAAAGACCCTATGAACACATCAATCCTATGCTCCTCTGGAATATTTTTTACCCTTATGTTCAATTTTTGGAACTCCTCAATGTGCTCCATTATTGAACCCTTTTGTTTGAGACTTATCAATTGGCTAAAAAAAGTGTTGCTTTTTGTATCCTCATAATGTGCTATCAATTCTTCCGTAAAAATTGCCCAAGTGATAATTTGTTTACGAGAGCAAAGCCATTGATACCATACAAACTGATTTGGTTCCAAATATAAAGTTGCAATACGTACCTTTTGTGTGTTTTGCACATTATTGAGATCGAAAAATTGCTCCATCTGTAATATCCATGTTGCGGGATCCTTGCCATCAAACTTCCTCATATCGATTTTTGGAATATGGTGGGTCTTCGATCCAACATTAGAGTCTATGGAATCATGATTAACATTTCTTTTGTTCTCATCATGAGTTTCCTTTACTACCCTTTCACCATTAGTGACCATTTCTTGTAGCAACTTATTCATATTTATCTTCAATTCTTCCATCTTATCATCCATGCCATCCATTTTAGTGTCCATGCCATTCATCTTAGCTTCCATGCCTAGCTTCTACACCTTTCTTTAAATAATCCATCTTAGCTTCTACACCTCTCTTTAAACCATCCATCTTAGCTTCTACATCTTTTTTTAAAACATCCATCTTAGATTCTGTTGCTTTTTGTGCAAGTGACACTTGTTGCACTTGGTCTTGTAATTTTGATATATCATGTTGCATTTCTTCCTCTTCTTCATGAGTCATGCTAGAGCTTTCAGGTTGCTTACTAGGTGTTTGCATTTTCTTTCCTCGGGGCATCAATTACCGATAATAATGCTTTACTATGCCCTTTGAATTCCTTCAAACTAATTTTTCAAACCAAGCTTATGAAAAAAATTAAAAAAAACACACACCTTTTTTTCACTTTGTAAGAGCTTGATATTGAATCTGATGTATCTCTGTAATTTCGGATCATCCAATTCTGAAATTACGACCTATAGTAGCCCTCTCTGTCCTCTTTCCAATGCCACCAATCTGATCCAAATTGGATTCTCCAAGAAAGAGTTATGCACAATCTCCCAAGATGACCTGATTATAGACCTTTCCAAAAGAGTGAACTTGTATGAAGTGCCACGTGTCACTGTTTCAACCTTTGCCACTAAAAAATATATACAAGAAACTACAATCTGTCCTCTTTTTGTACCTTCTTACAAAATTTCAATCCGATGCTTAGAGAGAAAGTTATGACAATTTTCCCCAGGTCACCTATTTGGAATGTAATTCAGGAGTCTGCAAAAAGACCAACTTCCTCAGATCATATCTCCCCAAATATAGCACGAAAAGCTTTGAAATTTGGACCCGAGATTCGACGCAATTTCTTCTCAAATGAGTTTTTTTTTGCTTTTGAAATGTCGCAGAAAAAATGTTATAGTGAAAAATCCATGATGACCTATTTGGAGCAGTGAAACCCTAGAATCCAAAGCTCTGATACCAAATGTTATGAAACCAGCTCACAAAAAGATAGAAAAGATAGATCAACGCCTTGAAATTCAGCCTCTTCAAGGGGGAAACCTCCTTTACATTACATAAATGAACAATTCTTCGATGATTCAAATGACAAAACCTCCTTTCTATATATAGGAGTCTAAGGAGTCACAATATAACCCAGTCGACCTAACAATAATAATATAAAGCCACAAAAATAACAATAAAGGGATTCTATGGGGCACAGTAATAAAAATATGGGGATAATAGGGGCAAAAAAATATTAATAAGGGATACAACTACAATAATAATGGGGTAATCACTAGTATTATAGGGACCTAACAAGAAATAGATTATTTCGATGTGGGAACCTCTAGCGAACATAATTGTGAAATTATGCCTCGTTGTTCTTTCTTTAGAAGCTTTATCATTATGTTAGAGCTAATTATCTTTCCCGGTTTCCCTGTGATACCCCTTAATTCAACTTCCTTTCCTTCTGAAGAAAAAATCATGAAAAGTTCTTAAAAATTTAAAGCTACTATACCCAAGGATTGTAGCCATTGGACTCCTAGTACAACATCAACACCACCCATTCAAATTGAAAGCATTAGGCTATTCAATACATATTCTCTCATGGATAGATTGATATTATGGCACTTTCCAGAGAAATGTATGGTTCCTCCACTTGCAACCATCACTTGACACTCTAGTGCTGGATATAAGAAGCAAGTCAATTCCTTGGATATCTTACAATGAATAAAGTTTTGGGTACTGCCCAAATCAATCAACACTATTACCTTTTTCTTCTGGATATGTCCTTCTATATTAATAGTTTGATGAGTGGTAATTCTGTCCAATGCATTACAGGATATGGTCATATTTATTTCTTCTTCCTCTAGGGTTTGTTCTTGGTGTATATCCTCTTCTTTTGAAGTTTCTTGTTCCTTGTCTTCCTCCTCTTTACAATCTATGTAGAATAATTTCTTCTCAGCACACTTATGACCATTAGTGTATTTTCTATCACAACTGTAACAAAAACCTTTGCTCTTTTTTCTTCCAATTGTTGTTTTGTCAACCTTGTAGGTTGTGGAAGGATAGGGGCAACAACATTCCATATTTATAATTGTGAGTGGTAGGCTTCCTTATTTCCATAATTTTTCTTTCCATTTTTCGTGCCAACCTAAATGCCTTCTCCAGTGAATCAGGTTCCCAAAGGCAAGCCTCATGTTGGATGTTATCCTTTAAAGTCCCTATGAACACATAAATCCTATGCTCCTCTAGAATATATTTTACCCTTATATTCAATTTTTGGAAGTCCTCAATGTGCTCCATCATTGAACCTTTTTGTTTGAGATGTATCAATTGGCTAAAAAAATATTGCTTTTGGTATCCTCATAATGTGTTATCATTTCATCCGTAAAAATTTCCCAATTGACAATTTGTTTACGAGAGAAATTCCATCAATACCATACAAACTGATTTGGTTCCAAATATAAAGTTTCAATGCGTACCTTTTGTGTGTTTTACACATTATGGAGATCGAAATATTGCTCCATCTGTAGTATCCATGTTACGGGATCCTTGCCATCAAACTTCCTCATATCGATCTTTGGAACATGGTGGGTCTTCGATACAATGTTAAAGTCTATGAAATCATGATTAACATTTATTTTGTTCTCATCATGAGTTTCCTTTACTACCCTTTTGCCATTAGTAGGCATTTCTTATAGAAACTTTGTCAAATATGTCTTCAATTCTTCCATGTTGCCTTTAAGTTTTTCTTCTAAACCATCCATCTTAGCTTCCATGCCTTTCTTTAAACCATCCATGTTAGCTTCCACGCCATCCATCTTAGCTTCCATGCCATTCATCTTAGCGTCCACATCATTCATCTTATTTCTACACCTTTCTCTAAACCATCCATCTTCACTTCTGTTACTTTTTGTGCAAGTTAATTTTGTTGCACTTGGTCTCGTAATTTTGGTATATCACGTTGTATTTCTTCCTCTTCTTCATGATTAATGTTAGATATTTCAAGTTTCTTACTAGGTGTTTCCATTTTCTTTCTTCGGGGCATCAATTAATGATAATTATGCTTCACTATGCCCTTTGAATTCCTTCGAACTAATTTTTCAAACCAAACTTATGCAGAATTTAAAAAAAAATTACACAACTTTTTTCAGTTTGTAGGAGCTTGATATTGCATCTGATGTATCTCTAAAATTTCGGATCTCCAAGGTCTAAAATTGTGAAATGTGGTATCTCTTTGAATCCTCTTTCCAACGCCACCAGTCTGATCGAAATTGGATTCTCAAAGAAAGCGTTATGCCCAATCTCCCAACATGACTTGATTATACACTTTTTGAGTAGAGAGAACTTGTACAAAGTTCCACGTGTCACTGTTTCAACCTTCGGACCTGAAAATGATGCACATAAAACCAAATTCCATCATCTTTCTATAACTTCTTACAAAATTTCAATCTGATACTAAGAGAGAAAATTAGGACGATTTTTCCAAGGTCACCTGTTTGGGATGTAATTTGGGAGCTTGCAAAAACCCTAACTTCCTTGGATCATATCTCCGAAAATATAGTGAGACAAGATCTAAAATTTGGACCTGAGGATCATCGAGATTTGAGATCAAATGGGTCTATTTTTTAGCATCTGAAACATCACAGAAAAAAAGCATAGCGAAAATTCCACAATGACCTTTTTTGGAGCAGCGAAACCCTAGAATCCAATGCTTTTATACCAAATGTTATGAAAAAAATTGACAAAAAGATAGAAAAGATAGATCAACAACTTATAAATCAGTCTATTTGAGGGGGAAACCTCCTTTACGTTACACAAGTAAACAATTCAAGGATGAAACAAATGACAAAACCTCCTTTCTATATATAGGAGTCTAAGGGGTCACAATATCATCAACGCCGACATAACAATAATAATATAAGGTCACAAAAATAACAATAGTGGGCTTCTATGGGGCACAATAATAACAATATGGGGACAATAGGGGCACAACAATAATAATAAGGGCTACAATCACAATAGTAATGGGGGAATCACTAGTATTATAGGGACCTAACACTCTCTTCAGTGCCAATATTATGTTTCTACAAATTCAATGGCTTTAGATGCGGAGCATCTTTAATTGGCTCATCCTTTATATCTTGCTCCCCTTCAGAATCTTTGAAATTCAAGTGCCTCAATTCTTCTAAACCATCATCATCAGGGTCTAGATACACCTTTTCATAAGCAACACCTTCATGAAATCTCGATTCATATATGTGTTTAAAAATATCTTGGTCAGTATAGTCCACAATAAATTTCCCTGTAGGGGGAAAAACTCTTTTAATTGCTTTTAAAGCTCCCACAGTTCTTTCATCCTCATCTAAAAAGGAAAAATAACTGGAAAATTGGGCCATGATTGGTTCCCATGCAACTATATGTCTTTCCATCTCCTCCTTCAAGTACTAGGATTGCGGAAAACATACCTAAAGTA
Source organism: Pinus tabuliformis (assembly GCA_031772625.1). NCBI lineage: Eukaryota > Viridiplantae > Streptophyta > Pinopsida > Pinales > Pinaceae > Pinus > Pinus tabuliformis. Next base: position 861,817,391 of record CM062809.1, read on the forward strand.
TGCATAAATTGATGTACCCACAAGGTTTCAGGAAGTCCTGCTTCAATCCACTTGGTTCTGCAAGTCTGAATATGTTTCTAGGGACTCATATATCCCTCATATTTAGGAATTCCAATTTAATAATCCCTTGGGGCACCAAATGGACATAGAAAAGGAGACTTGACTAACTCCCATTCTTGAAGATGAGCATGATGAGCTCCCACAATCTTGCAGTTTTTGCTTGAAAGGAAACATCCAACATAGGGATCTTTTGTGTCTCTCCAAATTTTGAATCAATCTCATTAATAAAGTTAATAGTGGAACCTATACCATTAAAAGTAGGAAATTCTTGTACCTCTGTACCAATCCACCGAGCACAACGAACAACTACGCACCATCTAGAACATAACTCGTGATCTCCTTGTTGCTAGTCATCCCACACAACATCTTAACCAACTTCCATGCTTTGAATGATCCTCCAACTAATATAACCATCAACTATAGGATTAATATAATATTCTCTTTTCCTTGTAGTGAGTCGATATCTAGTCCAGGAGATTACATTCCTCTCTATCGTATAGAGTTTCTATAAATCTGGGACCTTGATAAGGATCCAACGATTGAATCATTATAACTCCATCTATCTCAAAAGTCATTGTTTTTCACTTAATATCAATAATAGCATAATTCTAAAAAGCCCAATCTATCCCCAACAATGTGGGATAAGGGTATTTATCTCCCATAATATCTATCACATCAAAATCTACATATCAATATCCATTTCAACATCCTCCATACATCCAATTGGAAGAATACAATATTTATTGGCCATACACAATTTCAACAATGCCATTACAGATAAAGAATGCCATTTTATTTTTGCTCATCAACAATAGGTGGAAATAGGCCTCAACAAGCTGACAATTTGATCTTAGTGACAACCAATGACACTAAGAAAGGATACAGTACCTTGAAACCTGAATTTGGGATCACATTACCCATAAATTTTGGTAGCGTTAATGTGATCTTTCTCGAAGCATTTTCTACTATAGACAATATATTTTGATGCAATTGTATGTGAAATATAAATGGAGAATTCTCTATTTTGTTAATTGGATGAGAGGATTTACCTATTTTGATGGGAAAAGGGGTCAAAGTACATCAACTCACAATTACTGATTTTGAGTGTACATATTTTCCTCCAGGATATTAGTAAGCAGTTCCAGATTTGACTCCAAAATCCAAGGGATTTGACATCAACAACATTTGAGACCTATTACAAGTTGTTGGCATTATGATTCAGGTGTTGTCTTTGATGGCAACTTACTCAGATGACAGATTACAATGTAGCAAGTCAATAGCAAAGAATTAATGATAAAACTACAAAGAATGAAGAAAAAGATGTATACGCAGGTTCACCTTGACAAAGGAGTGTATACACGTGAGTTAACAAACCAAAAGGAGTGTATAACGTACACACACACTTTCACAGAATGAAAAGCGTGTATATCTTGGAAAACTAAGTTTTGGTCCAAGGTATTTGTTCCATGGTATTTTGATCCATGGTATTGGTCCAAGGTATCTGGTCCGAGGTATTGACCCTAAGTATTTGGTCCAAGGTATTGGTCCTAAGTGGTTTTGGTCCATGGTATTGAGTAAGGCCTAAGACTATAAAAGGGGGAGAAGATCATTAGGCCAATGAGTGCAAGTATTGAATATCTGATGAAGTGTGTGATCTAGTATGCAGGTTATGGGTTGGTGATGCATTTGCTTGATTTGAACTAAGCATGCACCTATGTGAATGATGATGGGTGATGGATCTGGATCTTAAGGCTTGGAATGGATTATCATTATGTGGTTTGATCATGGATAGACTAGATCTGAATTACTGATGGATATTTTATTGTATAAATGTTATGATCTGGGTATGACTGATGTCTGGAATAGCTGCAAATTTATGAGTAAATATTTACAGATCCGTACATGGGTTCGCCTTGGTAAAAGCGTGTATACACACTGGTTCGGCTCATCAGAGTCGGGTATACTTTATGAGATTTGATATTTGAGGTTGTTTTTGGTTCTAGTGGTTGTTGCAGAGTTCTGGGTTCTGCTTTGTGTTCTGGTGACTGTGTTTTGATGACAGGGTTTCAGTGATTCACTTATTGGGTGATTCAGAGATTGATGATGCAGATATATTTGATGGGTGTATTGTAGTGGTGATTGATTTTGTGCTTCAATGTTGTTGATGGGTCCAGTATGAAAATTTGATGAAACGTGGCCTTCAGATTATGGTGTTGTGTTCCAGGAGTATCCAGTCTGAAAATTTATGAAACGTGGTCCCTGGAGGAAGAGAGAAGGTCGTAGCCTTCAATAGGCTGACACCTAAGTACTGGTAAACATATTGGCCAGTACAAGAGCCAGGGGGTTGGATCTCCCTTCCAGTGGCAATTGAAAAATGAGTGAAGGTTGGAGCCTTCAGTAGGATAGCACCTACATACTGGTAAACATATCGGCTAGTACAAGAGCCAAGGGGTTGGAGCTCCCTTCCAGTAGTAGCTGGAAAACGAGTGAAGGTTGGAGCCTTCAGTAGGCCAGCGCCTACGTACTAGTAAATAGATCGGCTAGTACAAGAGCTAGGGGATTGTAGCTCCCTTCCAATAGCAGCTGGAGAACGAGAGAAGGTTGTAGCCTTCTTCAGGTGGGTGCCTGCGTACTGGTATGAGTCTGCACCAGTACAGGATTGTAAACAGGTTTTTTTTTATATTAAAGAAGACAACCGCTGGTGGTTTTTGTCCCGCATTGGGTTTCCACCTTAAACCTTGGTGTTCATGTGTGTTTCTTATGTGTGATGGTCTGTTCTATTTTTACTGCACCTGGTTACTGTCTATAGGTTAATGAAGTACTGATGCACTAATTAAAGATCAACATATGATGATTTAACTGAATCATAAGTTTGTTGGATATACACTAGTTGCCTTAAACACAGTTGTGTGTACACGCGAGTTCCCTTAATTGAAGTAGCGTATATAAATCTGATTATGGAAATGGAAAAGTTATTGACTTGCTAATATTGATTCACCCCCCCCCCCCTCCCCTGCCCCCTCTCAGTATTATTTCCAACACAAGCATATTTGGATTTAGATTGTTTTTATTTGATTTTGTTCCAACAAAATTACAACAATTAGATTATTGTTTTATTATTTAAACTACAGTTTGTAATAATTAAAGGGTTGGGTTTTTTGAGGAAAAGACTTGTGTTGTGTATTTTATTCTATCTCTGAGGTTAAAAAAGATTTTCAACGCAGAAGAATTTAAAGCCCACATATCATAGATTTTTGTGTGATGTTTATCTGTCTGACTCTCAGTGATGTTTATTTCATGTGTAGATTTCATGAATGTTTAAGTCTTCATATTTGAATGAGAGTTATACAAGTTGAAAAAATCATCTTTACTGAGATGTTGCGCTATTTTCAAGATTCAAGTATTATCAACATTTATTCTAAAGCTACACATAATTCATCTTGATGCTCTGTTGTAATGGTTTTTTTTATTTTTCCACCTACTAGCATGAAAATCAAAAGGTATAAATAAGCATTATCTATCTTTCCTTTGAGTTCTATTTGTTTTACCCACCAAATCTTGAAATCTTAATTGAAATCAATTTATGACTTTGTGCCCAATGGTTACTTTCCTTGTGTTCCAACCAAACTTGTTAGACCTATTATATTAGATCTGGCCACTGAGTGTATAAATGACCCTTTACACTGGTTACATTGAGTAATTAAGTCAAAGAGAGATCCTTCTCTGAATTGGAAGGGCCAATTCCCAATCTAAAAGACTAGTTTCAGGTTACCTCAGGATTCACCTTTACACAAAACACGTTGAACACGTATGGAATATCTCTTAGGAAATTTTGCAAAGATAAGTCTATTTAAGATCTCCTCATCGTTAACAACAGTCTTTAAGTTTCTTACGCAATTGCCCCGACAACTGCTCATCACTCACAATCTGTAAAAATAATTTAAACCCTTCCGTTGCAGGTTGGGATATATCTTGCAAGAACCTCAGACTCTTAATTTTTAATTGTTCTAGCTGTCCCATTTGAGGGTTATAAGGCGATGTCAACTGCTTAAATTTTATTGTTGCATATATAATATTCTTTCTGTTGGTTAGAGTCATAAGATATTTTAGGTGATGCATGAGTGATTATTATTTGTTGTTCAGGGACACCCAAGTTTTCTCCAGGTCTTTTTCCTCAAAGTTCCAAGAGCGACTAAGATGGGACTTCAGCTGTCCACCCAGCCTTATATTGGTTTGCACAATAATATTTCTTGTAACAAATCAACCCCAAGTTGAATTCCAGAACTTAAGGATGAGTGCTCAAAGGAATAAAACTAATGTTACCAACTGAAATGGGTTCTCCTAAGGCTACACCATCTCCACCCACCAGTTAATCAATAAGTCAAGAAATTGTTACACCATAGGGGCCTTTAACCAAAAAATCATCAATGTAGACAATTCTTACAAGCACAAAGATTCATTATTCAATCACAAGAGGTGAGCTTAACATGGGAAGATTCATCTGCTAGACAAGCTACTATCCGAACAAAGGGTTCATCAGTCCACAAGCTTCCCATATCTATCTTTGTGCCTTATTTTCTTTGTTTGTTCCTCTCACGAGGAACTCTCAATCCATCACTTACATACAATAAACAAGACCCATTTTTCTCAGGTGTTCTCAATTGCTCTCAACTATCACACCACAACAACCTTTTATTTATTCATCAACAACGTAGGTGATTATACAAGAACTGGGAGTCACAATTCAGTTAGAGGAGGTGAACTTAACATGGGAAGGTTCATCATTTGGAAAAGTTATTGTCTAGACAATAGGTTCATAAGTCCACAAGCTTCCTAGTGGCTTCATCGATCCTAATACAAGCCATTGCTCATGCATAGGAGCAGAGCTCAACATGGGAAGGTTCATTAACTGAACAAGCTATTTTTTGGCCAATAGGTTCATCAGTCCAAAAAATTCCCAGTGGATTCATCAGTCCTTAGACAAGCCAAACTTGGTGGGTTCATGAGTCTTTAGGCAAGCCACTTCTTAGTCACAGGAGGAGAGCACAACATGGAAAGTTTCATCAGCTAAACAAGCATTGTTTGTCCAGTAGGTTCATTAGCGCACAAGGTAAGGCACTCTTGGTAGGTTAATCATTCCTTAGTCAAGCCAGTGCTCTCTCTCTCTCTCTCTCTATGTTCCTCCTCTTGAAATTCTCTCTCTCTAGCTGGGTTCTTCCTGAACCAATTTGTGATTTCTCCCCTTATTTTCTTGCTCACTTCTTCCCCACTTCTTCTTGAATGAATGAATCCTTCTTTTTTCCTTCTCTTCCTCAAGAAGTGATTTTCCCATTGCTTCCACTATTGCTGTTAAAACCCTATCTCCCACATGTTGTCGTGTGCCTTCCACTCTTTTCTCCCTCCTTCCAGCCTTCGACCTAGTTTTGTTGTGGAGTGCAGTCATGGGGATGTTGTTACGCCAACTCCTTACACCACTTCCTGATAGTTGTCCTCAACCTTCTTTGTTCTTGCCAGCACAATCCCCTCTTGTCGTGTTTTCGACCCATCACAAGCCTCGTTGCCAACATGACCCATTCAACCATTTAATTTTATATGCTCTTTTACTTGTGGACTTGCCCAAGAGCAGCATGGAATCTTTCTTATTTTTCTAACCAATTAAAACACAATCAACCCATTAAAAGCACTCCCAGTTAGTGTCCATCATTGACATTTAAAACAACTGAGATTCCTTAAGAAATTTCCCTCCTAAAGCTTTGAAATTTGTGTCCCAATATGTCACCTAGTTTTAGTATAATAAAATGGTTATATATATTGTACAATAGGGAAAATTAACCAAGGGTTGTCACAAGTTCGTTGAAGGGAGATAGTGAGAGGTGTCTAGTGGGTGGAAGTGGTGGGGAGCAAAAAATGTTATGCGGGTGAAGCAGTGTGGAGAAGGTTGTTGTAAGGGAGGCGATGAGAGGTGTCCAGTGGACGAAAGTGGTGGGGAGTCAGTTGAAGAAAGTGGTGGCCAAAAGTGTCTAACACCCAAAAAGTAGTGGCTAGAGGTGTCTAACACCCAAATAAAATAGGTGACAAAAGATTTTATCTCTCTCATTGAGAAAAATTAAGTTGTAATCTTGTAGAAGACATATGTAATATAATGTTGTAGAAAGGCCTATGAACTAATTGTGGTTACATAGCTAGAACTTAGAACTTAGGTTATATGTAATTTCCTATTTCAAGAGATAACCTTTATGCCGTATGTCGACAACCTTTCTACAATATTTCCAGAGATATCTCACCGACCTCTCTACAATAGTGGGGGCCACATTTTGGCTAAATTTCAACCTGGGGATGATAAGATGATAAGTCAGTAAAGGACATTGGCTTTTAATAACTCAAACGTTTGTATAAGACATTTATGGAATCTTCACTTTAAGATTGGATTCCATGTTTTGTCACGTGTGAAGGTTTTATCCCTCTCCTCTACTAGTCGTTCACATGTGACGATCTATATGTAGCCTCTGTACTCTCCGTTCCACAAGTCTTCGCCCTCTCTTATGTGATGGCAAATCCCACCATTGCAGTGGTAGCGGCTGCGCTATCCATAGCTTTAGCGGCAGCTTGGACGGCTCTCCTCAGAAATTCTCCAATCGATGCAGCAAATATCGAGCTTCCTTATCCTCCCCAAAGACTTGGTGTGTTCGCCCACAACAAGAGGCTACAGAACGCCCACAAGCTTGGATCTGGACTCATCCCCAACCCAGAAGATCTGGTGTTCGATTCTCAAGGCAGACTGTATACTGGTTGTGGAGATGGGTGGATAAAGCGAATCTCCTTTCTTGATAACCTTGATGTTCTTGTGGAGAACTGGACATATGTTGGAGGTCGTCCTCTGGGCCTCGCTTTTGGCAGCCATGGAGAATTATTAGTCTGCGAGGCTTCTCAGGTAAGCCCTATCATCGTTTCTGCATTTTCTCATCTTCATTTTATTCCATTTTCATTATGTGTTGCAGGGTCTGCTAAATGTGACGGAAGACCATGTGGAGATTCTGACAGATGAAGCAGATGGGTTGAAAGTCAAGTAATGTTTTTGAGCATCATGATTATGAAAATTTCGTAAAATTTATTTTAAAATCCTAGCTCTATGCTTTTTTATATATGTGAATCACATTAGGTATAAATCAGTTAGCATAGACCAGTAGACTCAAGAAATTCTTCAAGTAATCATAACTACATTCCATGGTTATATCATTAAAGATTTGCAGATGGAGTGGATGCAAGCAGAGAAGGGGCAGTTTATTTCACAGATGCTTCATATAAATATGGCTTCCCTGACCACTTATTTGATATCTTGGAGTACCGACCACACGGCCGGTTGCTCAAATACGAGCCCTCCACCAAGAGAACGAGCGTACTTCTCACAGATCTTTACTTCCCCAACGGAGTGGCCCTCTCTGCCAAACAGGACTTCCTCGTCTTCTGTGAATCTCCACTGTATGTATGCCTTGTACTCAAATCATTAATTATTTCTGTAAGGAAAGATCCAGATCATGTAGTATAATTGAGCGGTGCCCTGTTTTTCATTACAGGTATCGTTGCCAGAAGTACTGGTTAAAGGGGCCAGAGAAGGGCACAGTCGAATCTTTCATTGACAATCTCCCTGGACTTCCAGATAACATCCATTATGACGGGAACGGCACCTTCTGGATCGGATTTCCGACGGTAATATTCTGTCACTGTAATAACCAGTTCACTAACTATTGTTTATTTTTTCAAGTAATTGCATCTGGAGCCGATTTTAGGCGTACATAGTCTTTATTGGGCAGCCGGGCAGCCGGGCAGCCGTTAGGTTTACGGCTGGTTCTCTGTTCCTTAATATATGATGAAATTAGAGTGGTTGGATATTTGACAGAGCCGAACCTTAACCTGGACAATTGCAACGAAGTTCCCGTCTGTGAGGCACGTGTTCGCTCTGATGGCGACATTGGCGCCAGGTGCATTCACGGATGCTATGGTTGATGAGCCAGGTGTTTTGGCTGTGAATGAGATGGGCGATCCCATTGTGCTGTACTCCAATCCGAATTCGAAAAATGAAATAAATACAGGATTGAAGAGGGGAGACTCTCTGTACTCTGCATCTCTTACTCTGGATTACATTGGACGTGTTCCTCTCACCCAAGAGATACCAATTAATTAAAATTGGGTCTCAGGGATACATAGGACTGGGAGACCAAATTTCCCTATTTAACCGATGGATCATATCCTCAGGTTTATTGGCACTCGCAAAACCTGTTTTCAAAGCTGGGAATATTAAATTGATAGGGAATCACCTTTACGATTTCAGAAATGTATGGAGATTTGCAACGCTTGTTTTTATATAAGTTGCAAGCACTTCGAAATTTCACATTTACTATCCCTTTTTTTTAAAACAATAACTTTAGCATTTGCCGACAATTAAAATAAATATTTTATAACTGAAATCTGTGGAAGTCAGAGCTGATATACCTGCCCACCTAAAGATTTGTTAAAGTCACTTTAATATAGGCAAGCATGTTACTTGCAATTCCTTAAATATTAGTATGTTTTCTGTGTAAACTTTTACACGTTTTTCAGGTGAAATTAAAATAATGTAGAATTCGAGAATCTTTTGAAAAATTAAATGAATGGCAGGATTTGGAAAATATTTTCTCGTAATTTTTCTCGTTGAAATTGTGAAAAATAAATTAATCGACTGCACATTTTTGAAACATTTTTATTTAGATTTTTGGAATATTTTGAAAAAATAAATTGACAGCAGAGATTAACTAGATCTTAGAGTTGAGTTTGGAAATATTGTGAAAAATTAAATTTTCCAAAATGTTTGCACAAGTAAATTGGTGTATGAAAACTTCTTGTTTGTCTTAAGAGGAAACACAAGTTCTCAACCATTAGCCTTACTCAAGCTGTATCTGATAATAAGATTGAAGTCAAATATTTGTCCTAGTTAAAATATTTCAATTTGGGGTTCTCTAAACATGCAAATTTTGTTTGTTGTTTGTTTTTTTTAAATGTCAAATCTTATTTTTTTTTATTTAAATTTAACTTTTGATTGAGTATATGGATTTAGCACCCTGAAAAACTCTAAAGCACTAAAATTGCTAAGAGTTTTCAACTCAAACTTATTATTCCAAAAAATTATTGCCTAAATTTAAACAAATTAAATAAAAAAATATTCCAAAAATCTCGAATTTAAATTTCTCCATCCAATCATACTAAAAAAATTAGTCCAAAAATACTTAAGAAACAAACAGCATCTTTCTTGGTCTAATGCCAGTGTATTTGAGCAATATTTTTCACTTTTCCTTGGTATACAGAAAACAGTATACTTAAAAGTTATTGTAATTCTGTGTAAATATTTATTTTTAAAAAACAAAAATAATAGAGGAACATAGGCTTGGTGTAATAAATCCAGTAAGCAGAACGTTCGACAGTCAAACGACATACTTCATACTTCCAGAATTTGATTCGGAAGCTTCGCTTAGTGAGTGCGATTTACTATCACATAGGAAAAAATTGTTAACGCTCGAAGGATGTTTTACCATAATTTATCAAAATTTAATGATATGATTAGATGTGAAGGTTTAAACTGTTTAATTTATATAATTGGAGTAAAGAGAGTAATGCGTAATTGCAATACAGGTAAGTAATGCGTAAAGGGGAAATGTATAATTGCAAAATAGTAAATAAGCATGTTACTTGCAATTTCTTAAATACTAGTATGTATTGGAGTAATGCGTAATTGAACAAAGGAAAGAGAGGTATTATTTATTATTTCTCAGCTGAAGACTTTTTGGTAATATACTTAACTAGAGTGCTAATACCACTTATGGCAAGAGTGCAAGCACCATCAGTGTATAGTTAAATAGCAGAGCCACTTGGAAGTTTTTTCAACATGACAGAAAAGCGAACTTATTTTTTATTTTGAAAATCTTAAATAGTTCTTTAGACATGAAAGAGGGAATATAGCTTTAAGAAAATCAAATGCAATGAAGTTCCTTGCAAAGATTTTCCTCCCAACAAGGCACCTCTAACTCTTTCAACCATTAAAAGATTTTCACAATTTACCTTCAACAAAATTTATGCTACACAAGTGTTCTTATGCCAACGTCCACACAATTGCAAGTAAGCAAGGTCATGAAGTTGAATATTCTAATAATATGCAAGTAAACAAGGTCATGAAGTTGAATCTTCTATTGATATTTTCAAGTGGTGAGCAGAAATTAATGCCATAGGTCCCATTCACTCGAAAGCTTCCACACAATTGCAAGTAAGCAAGGTCATGAAGTTGAATATTCTAATGATATGCAAGTAAACAAGGTCATGAAGTTGAATCTTTTATTGATATTTTCAAGTGGTGAGCAGAAATTAACGCCATAGGTCTCATTCACTCAAAAGCGCCCTCATCTTGTAAAAGTAATGTTCAATTACGAGGAGACAAATATAGTTACTAAAACACAATAAAGAATACAAACATTGGAGAAAAACATCAAAGAAATAAATGCTTAAAAATATTTCTTCATCTTCTTTACTGAACAAGTGATACATTCATATATAGTCTTTAGATTTATACAATTATAGAAGTTGTTATATTTGCTTAACTAATCATTTGAGACTATTTCTCACTACCCTAATTTAATCTGTGAATACTCAATTTGTTTATAATGTTATAGAGAAAATTACATATTACAATAATAAAAATTAAGCATTATCTTCAGCACTCGCACTCTCTGGTAATGCTTAATGATATGATTCCAAAAGACTTCTTATGCAATGAAACCTCTCTCTTGGCAGTACTTTGGCGAAGATATCAGCAAGTGGATGATCTGTTTTACAAAACTTTATTTCAGTTCTTCCTTTTGCACAAAACTCTCTTGTAAAATGTTGCTTGATATCAATATGTTTGGTACAACTATGCACCACTGGTATTTACTTACGGAAATTGTAGACATGTTACCACAATAAATAGTTATAGCATCTTGTTGCTCTTGTTTTTTGTCAAGATTCTCTTAAACCAAATTATTTCACATGTTGCTAATGCTACACAATATAATTTGATTTTCTAGAAGATAAAGAAAATAATTAGATGTTTCTTTGAATACCATGATACTGCACTTAATCTGCGGTAGAAAACTTAAAGTATTTTTTCTATAATCAAGAAATCAAAATCTACCAACACAAAATTATTTATTGAAGTGTACCAAATGCTAAAATTACTTTTTCCATGGAGATATCTTAAAATTCTTTTTGTTGCTCTAAAATGAATCTTACTTAGACAATGCATGAACCTAGAAATTAAACTTATTGCATACATAATATGGGAATTTGGGCAAGCCTCTTTTCAAATTTTAATCCCTGTAGAAGTTGTTATTCCTCGCCACCTAAAGATTATGTTAAATTATTTTGGAGAATATTTTCACAACTTTTTTTGTTTTTTTCTTCAATCTTTGAATTTCTTCAACTGAAATCAAAATTTGAGAATATTCTAAAATATAAATTAAATCAACTAGAGATTTTGGAAAATATTTTCATAAGAAAGCTTGGGTTTTTTTCTGTTGGCTTCTTGTAATCTCTCCAACTAAAATTACCTAGATTGCATATTTTGGGAATATATTCAAAAATTGAATTGACTTTATAAATTAACTGGATTGTAGATTTTGGAAATATTATGAAAGATTAAATTGACTACCGATTTTGGAAAATATTTTCACAAGCAAGCCTGGTTTTTTTTCTTTTTAATCTCTCCAATGAAATTAAAATTACTGATTTTGGAAATATTTTGAAAAATTAAATGGTGTGACACTCGTAAGATTATGTTTTAACCTTGACATTATTTACCCTTTTATAAAAATTTTGAAATATTATGAAAAATTAAATTGACCACTGATTTTCGAAAACATTTTCACAAGCAACCCTGGGTTTTTTTTCTTTTTAATCTCTCCAATGAAATTAAAATTACATTTTGGAAATATTTTGAAAAATTAAATGGTGTGACACCAGTAAGATTGTATGAAATTGTGTTTTAACCTTGACATTATTTACTTTTTTATAAATTTTGGAACTAATTTCGGCCTAAATAGAAGACCAAATAAATGTAGAGACTCAGACTTGGTAAAGTTCTTGAGTATTAAAAAGAAAAGTTCTTGAGTATTAAAAAAAAAAGTTGATATATGTATAATTGACTAAAGAAAACTCTCCAGACAATTAGGTTAGTTGAGTCTCTTTTCCTCCTTAAAAAGGGATAGTTCCAAGGAAGGATTCTGCTTCTTTTTTTTTTTGGAAAAAAGAGAGAGAGCCATAGGAACGAGAGGGAGAAGAGTGAAAGGATATGCAGACCTGAGACAGGACATTGTGCAGGTGAGTAGAGTACTGATGTTATGAGGAATACTTGAGCTAGAAGCAGAGTACTAATGTTATGAGGAATACTTGAGCTGGACTTGGGCCAGTGGAATCCTTGGTAGATCCGTACAAGTTGGGACTCTAAACTTGACCAGGGGTCTTGAGGTTTGGAAATTAGGTATCTTGGGATTTCAACCTATACTGCCTGGATGAGTGGAAGCTCGAGGGGAGACTAGACCTCATTGCTGGTCTCAAGGTTGGGAGGAGAGACTTCCTAGTTCTTGAGCTGGACTTGGGCCAGTGGAATCCTTGGTAGATCCTTGCAAGTTGGGACTCTAAATTGGACCGGGGTCCTGACGTTTGGAGATTAGACAACTTGGGATTTGAACCTATACTGTCTGGATGAGTGGAAGATCGACTAGAGACTCACGTCATTGCCAGTCTCAAGGTTGGGAGGAGAGACTTCCTGGTTCTGGTTCATATAGTTGATGCAATTTACCTTACTATAATTTACATTACTGTGTTGTTGTGTTACTGTGTTATAGATTGGTGAATCTAACTGAGAAGAAAATGAAATAAAACCAAGTTATCCATATCATTTGTTAAGAATAAATAGAAGTATCCAGTGTTGTATGTTTATGTCAAGAACATAATTACTTATATAAGAAAAAACTGTGTAGTGGTGTGTCACAACAGTATATATATATATATATATTCTTTTCAAAGAAATTCAAAAATATGGAATATAGACAGTAAGCTTTTGTTCCTTAAAACACAAATGAAGGAGCATGTTAGTTTATGCAAAAATTTGGGATTATTCCCCTAAGATAAGAAAAACAACCAGTTCCATGTGCAGAATAACACAGATTAATATTAAATAAAATGAACGCTGAAAAGAACAATAAGTAAATTCTATACATTTCCTTGTGAAACAGTCAATAGTCTGCAAAGTGGAAATTTACGCATGTAGATAACCAGTGAATGAGCCATAATGCTAGAGTGATGTTATAATCAACTAAATCTGTTTCCCACACAAAGAAACCGGTCTCAGAATAGCAACAGAAGGTTGCTTGAGACCAATGGTCGGTACCAGTTAGACTAAGCTGCAATTGGGAGATGAACAAGATTTGGAAATTCCATATCCACCCACAACCCATTATCTGCTAGGTTTTTGGGTAACCGAATAAATCTAAGGCATTTCAAACATTGGTAAAGACCGTGGAGGGTCTTGATCAAATGGATAAATAGGATATTAGAACCACCAGAACAATGTTGTGCAATTGAACAAAACCAACTGTATCGAAATTATAAAAGAGTCCTTTTAATGCATACAGAACTGCGGAAAATACAACCGCAGTAACAGTCCTATGACTTGGTCAATAAATAGAAGCCATCGTGGGCAACCGAACCTGAATAGAACACAACATGTTTGACAAAGAAATGTGAGTCATTCTTAAAGTATAAAATTCGAAAATTGATAGTCGTAAACGTGCAGACCCCTGGGTATGGGGGCACCTACTCCAATAACCCAGGTTTCTTCTCAAAAAGGTCTTAATTCGACCTGACAGGGATCTGAGTCGTCCTGGTACCAGGAACCCCCTCTTTGCAAAGACCCAGAAGGCGAACATCATGAGAATGTGACAGAACCTTCTCCCAAAATAAATAACAGAGCCATCATCTAAAAAAATGACAAATATGTAGACAGTATCAGAGTATAGATAATATATATAACTTAGTTGTAACAGTGTAAAAAAATCAACACCGAAACCACTTAAGAGTACAGATTAAATACCATTAACCATTCAATAGGGTCAACCCTTAGCCTCAAGGCTCGAAACCACCCTCTAGCATCTCGCCAGAAAATGCTAGAGGTAAAGACAAAACCCCAACGAGAATTAAAACAGAGGAAAACGCCCTCTTGCATATGGAGGCTCAATCTGACATAGTTTCCCCAACCAATTCCTCCATCTCAGGTCTGTTGAGGACAGGAAGTCTAGAAAGCAGAAGTGCGCAAAAGAGTCAACTTGGAGACGAATGTGCAACATTTTGAAGTAGTGTGGAGGAGCCAACAGTCTTGGAGGATGGCCATCCCACCCGTCGAAACAACACACCTGAGAGTTAGCTTGTAGTAAAATTTAGCACCAAAACCCCAAGTAAATGGAATAGGAGGAACGACAAAAAATTACAGCAGAAATTTACCTGAATCGAAGGTGAAGGGAGGATTCCTCTGCGTGAAGCAATGAAATCGAATAGAAACACTGCAATTAGAACATCAGAGAGCTTAGGGTTTCTTGAGTAGTTGTATGCCAGGTATGATCAAAATGATGAGGAACTTTCATCTCGCGAGGGTTCCACACCCTTTCCACCTGTAACAAGCAACTGGAGGATAGGAGTTGCAAAGCCATCAGAACCGGCTGAGAAGTGCCAAATGAGCTCTATCTAAAGTGACCCAACGAGGTAATTACCCTAACCTGTCCACGATTAACCATCGTCATAGGATGAGTTATGGGAAAGGCACCCATCGAAGGGATGTTGAGTGCCATCAATAATTGCAGAGCAATTGGAGGTGTGATTCATCTGATTTAGAATATTAGATTGAAGTATTAAGATCTTTCTCAGATTATAAGCAAAATGCTTTCATTGAATTTTTGTAAGTGAAATGAAGAGTTTTTATGTTAATTTTTTTAGAAATTTAAGATAAATAAGACACTGGACAGTGGCATAAACATGTACAGAACATCATCAAAAACACATTACAACAAGAACATGATAAAGCAGTTCACTTTTCTTGGACTACGTCTCCTTGGTCCAGCTTCCAATGGCTTGGCCTCTCTATTATGCTCAAAAGTGTAAAAATATGTATTTACAATGCTCAAATGCTTTTGAAACCTGCTCCAATAAGAAACACTCAATAATGGTTCCCTATCCTCTTTTTCCTCCTCATTTGGTCGAAATTTTCTTTAGTTATGACTTCTGCCAGTCTTTCCACAATTTCCTACAAATTTGGCTAACTGCCACTTAAATTCATTACTTGGAGATAATTCTGGCAGTTTCGCTGAAATTGGCGATCCTGCCAACTTTCTCGCCTATCTTGCGGTTAAGGCCTAGTGGTCACATACAAGGTGGTTAGGATCAGTGGTTAAGGCGACAGTTCTGACAACTCCATCGCAAATCGCAATCGATGGAGAACCGACGGTCTTATGGTTTGTGAACGAGGCATGGGGTGACATGCAATTGCGATAAACGATGGACCCAACGAAACTATCAAGAGGAACCCATAATCTTATCACATATGGGATCCATCACAATTCGCAATCAGCGGAGCCAAGGGGGTAACAGATATATGGGACCTGCAATGTGTGATATGTGATTGCGATATCGCATCACAACTTGATACGTTGGGGGCCGATTTCTGTAGTGTCGTTCCTTTTGCAATGTGTGATCGCATCAAAAGCCTGATCTTGTCGGGGGTCAATTCTTTAATGCCCTCACTATTGCGATGTGCAATTGCGATTATCACATTGCACCTTGGCTTGCTCTTGGGCCGATTCTTTAACGCCGACCCGCCTGCGATATGTTAGTTAAGAACCAACCTGAGGGCGTGGCGATAAAGCTTAATGTTGTTGTGGGTGAGGTCATGGGTTTGACCCCAGCCTCCCCACATAAAATTTTATTCGCCCTTTGAGAGGGCACATGGTGCCCTCCGGGTTTGCTATGTGTCACCCTCTCATTAGTCCACCTGTATAGTCTTCAACCAATAGCACCTTGCCAACTCATCCCTGTACGAACGTGCCACATGGCACTCAACCATTCATTGATGAGATTACAGTTCCACCTCAACTACACAGTCAACGCCAACTGGGTAGCCTATTCAACAGTATGGACTCTTCACTGGCCTGTCCCTTTTTTTTCAAAAAATTTACGTGTTTGCCAATGTGAAGAGAATGCATTTCTGAAGCCATACAGTGTCTATTTCAAGTGAAACGAGTTGCGCCGGATTCAGGATGACAAGCACTACGCATTCATTCAGGTTCCATACCATTCTAACAACTTTGGTTTTTGAGCATAATTTTGAGCACCTGATCACTCCTATCCACTGAAAGCCTTTTGGACCCCAAAAGATCACTTTTAGTTGTCCAACAGGTGAGAGTACAGTTCCCTCACCTTTCCAATCTCAATCCATTTATTACTGAGTTGGAACTTGTGACATCACGATGTTTATCGTGCCTTGTTGTGTACTTGCCTTTGCCCTTTTCAAGTTGTTTTTGCATTGTTTGATGTACCATTTGGAGTTGTTCAATGAACTCTTTGGATTTTTCCATGTTACTATTAGTAGCAACATCCTTCTTACCAAGATGATACAATACATTATGATGCATATGGTAAAAAAAAATTCTCCACTTGATTCCTTTGACTCAAGCTTGAATGTACATCTTCAAAGTTTGTATTCTTATGAACATAACTTTCATGTAAAACAAAATGATGTTTGAGGAAAGTATTTATACAAACTATAGGTCTAGAAAGTACATCAAAAAACTTGTCCCTTATACCTTTTGACTGAGTGGAATAATAGAAGAAAACCCATCCAATGGAAGTGTCTTTGTCGTTGCAATTTAAACACTTCACCATTGAAAATTTCTGAATGAAAAGAAATGGGCTTGCCACATTGCAAAAAGATTGCTCCCATGGCATAGTCGCATACATCAACCTGAAACTCAAATGTATTTTTCAAGTTTATAAAAGTAAGTATAAAGGATGAACTGATATTTTGTTTTAAAGCATCAAATGCCTCTCATTGTTTGCCTCCCCACTGGAAAACCTTTTGCACAACTGCCAACGAATGCAAATGAGCTACAATAGAAGAAAAATTAACAAAATCTTTCCTCCAACATTGGGCTTCTCCCAAAAAACCTCTTATCCAAATGACTATCTTGAGCATGCCTGCATAAATTGCGAGCAGAGCAAAGGCATCTGCAGCTTCACGAGGATGTATAATTCTTTCACCTGTGTCAGCAGGAATGGAGTCAATACCACCACAGACTGTTACAACCAAGCAAACTACTGGAATGGAGCCCAAAGTGACAGATCTGCAGCTTCCACAGATCCCACTCATTAGAATTATAGTATCGCGCTTGGAAGAACCAATTTCACGGCTCAAGTACATCAAAGAAGTTTTATCCAACATATACTTTGACATTTTCATAAACAAATGTTCTTGACATATGATATCAAGTATTTTTTTCTCACACATGACATGTTCATAATGAAATTTTCTAAAATAAAAATGTCATCCAAGTAGACTATCTTGTCTAGAAATGGCTTCAATACGTCTTGCTTCATATGCAAAAAAGTAGTAGAAGCATGGCAAAGACCAAAAAGTATAACAAGCCATTCAAACAAACCTTGCAAGATTTTGAATGTCGTCTTCCATATATCTCCTTCAACAACTCTACTTTGATGAAAACCACTTCTTGAATCCCATTCAATGAAATTCTTACCATTCTTCTTGGGTGCCAAAACAAGAGGTGCACAACATGGTAAAGGAGAAGGTTGAATGATCCTTTTATTCAACAATCCCTGGATTTGTGTCTTAATTTTTGTGCTTTCCATTACTAACATTGTGTAAATGACAATGTTAGGAAAAAGACACTTCTGTTGCAACTTTATTTCATGTTGGATTCTTCTCTTGGGAGGTAATCCCTTTGGTTCTTGAAACATCTTATTATATTGGTTAACTACGTAAACCAATTCATATTTCAAATTCGAATCACAACCTTTAAAAGATTCATTATCAACATCATTCTTGGGTTTGATCAATAGAAGCACAAAATTCTTGTTCGAATTCACTAGTCTTTTAATCTCCCCTGCATTAAGAAGCGAAAGATTTATTTTCTGGCTATGAGCTCTCACAATATATTCTATTCCATCTTTGAGTAAATGATATTTATTTTCATATCTATGGAAGATAGCTTTTTTGTCATAAAAGTACTAGCTGCCCAAAACTAAGCCATAGATATCTAACGTCACACCATCAAGCTCCACTTCATCCATGAAATTTGCAATGATAGCGAATCTCAATTTACACTTTCTAGTAACCTGCGATTTCGCAATGTCACACACCCATCCAAGTGGATATGGTTTATGATGTGGAATGGTTTCCAAGTTTAAACTTTTGACAATGTTTTCAGAGATAAGATTGGCTTGAGAGCCACCATCGAAAAGCATATCAATCTTCTTGTGCTTTGACATCACTCTTATGTGAAAAATTTCTATTCTCCTCTTTTTATTTGGAGTTTCATTTTGCGAGCTTGAAGAATTAGTGCTGGCAATGGATTCTTTTCCTTTTAACCCCATGGCTATAATTTTAGTTTCATCACCTGAATCGGATCTCAAATCCTATTGAGTGGTTGCAGTTTTCCTTTGTTTTCCCTTGTTGTTGTTTTTCTTTGGTCTCATTTTGAGAGGAAGCTTCCAACAATGAGCTTCATCATGACCCTCTCTAGAACAATGTTTGCATGTAACTTTCTCTCCTTTTTTGATGGATGCATTTTTCTTTCCCTTGAAACCCTTTTCTTTCTCTTTACCCTTAAATGGTCTTTTACTACCTTTCTCTGGGGTGTTTTTCTCTCTTGCCTCAAGATGAGTGGCTTGCACACACACATTGTCTAGATTATTGGGATTAAATATTAAGATAGTATGCCTAACGTAACTGTGTAAACCTCCTATGTACTTCAACAATGTGTCCTGTGATTGCAAATCTACATCTAACATTAAAAACCTTTTTTTGAATTCTTGGGTGTAATCTTGCACATTTTGACCTTTAAGTTGCCTAAATTTCTGCCAATTCATGATGCCTTTCTACATATAAGGTAGAGGGTAGAATTGTCTTTTGATTGCAGCAATGAGATCATTTCAAAAAATTGAGATCTTACCATTTTTTTTAATTTCCTCTTGGGTCTTTGATTCCCACCATAATAGTGTTGCACCCTCCATTTTCAAAGGAGCTCACTGAATCTTTATGTCATCCTCTTGAAGGTTTTGAATTCATCTATAAATCTCTAATTGACAAATCCAATTATCAAACTTCTTTGCATTCACTTCACCCTTATACATTGGCAGCTCAAATTTAACATCGAGTTTTAAAAAAGGTGATTTACCAGTTCCTTTTGAAGTATGATGATGCATATGAGTAAAGGTTGTGTTAGTGGAAGAGGGTGGAGATTTGGTGGAGAGGGTGGAGGTTTGTCTCCATTTCCATTACTTCCTTTTCCAAGACCTCCTCATGAAGAGCTTTCTCCCATGGGAGGTTTGGAACTTTTCCCTTTGCAGCATGGTATTTCTCTCTTCATAAAGCACCTTCACCATCTCTTCTCTGTGATATCAAGAAAATCCTTTCCGAAGGTCTTCTCATCTTGCTTAGTTACATTAGGTTTACCGCTGGTTCTGTGTTCCTTGATATATGATGATAATAGAGTGGGTGGATTTTTCACAAAGCCTAACCTTAAGCTGGACAATTGCAACGAAGTTCCCGTCTATGAGGCACGTGTTGGCTCTACTGGCGAGATTGGCTCCAGGTGCAGTCACAGATGCTATGGTTGAAGAACCAGGTGTTTTGGCTGTGAATGAGATGGGCGATCCGATGCGCTGTACTCGGATCTGAATTCGAAAAATGAAATAAATACAGGATTGAAGAGGGGAGAGTGTGGATCTCTTACTCTGGATTACATTGCACGTGCTCCTTGCGCAAATTAAAATTGGATTTCAGAACTGAATTGGGTCTCAGCTATACATAATCATAACAAATGTGGAAACTGACCATATCCTCGGGTTTAGTGGGACTTGCAAAGCCTGTTTTCAAATTTCAAAGCTTACTTGAGAATATTAAATTGATAGGGAGTCACCTTTACCTATTTCAGAAATGTATGGGGATTTGCAACGTTTGTTTTCATATAAGTTGCAAGCACCTCGAAATTTCACATTTACTATAAAAAAATAAAATTAAACAATAACTTTAGCATTTGCTGACAATTAAAATAAATATTTTATAACAGAAATTTGTAGAAGTCAGGGCTGATATACCGCCCACCTAATGATTAGTTAAAGTCACTTTAATATAGGCGAGCATGTTACTTGCAATTCCTTAAATATAGTATGTTTTGTGTGTAAACTTTTACACGTTTTTCAGGTGAAATTAAAATAATATAGAGTTCGAGAATCTTTTGAAAAGTTAAATGAATGGCAGAATCTGTATAAATAATTTTTTTGGGGTGAAATTTTGAAAATTTTCTGAAAAATAAGTTTAATTGATGGTAAATTTTTAAAATTCTTTTACTAAAAATAACTAGATTTTAATATTTTGAAAAAATAAGTTCATCGCAGAAATTAACTGGATCTCAGATTTTGGGAATATTGGGAAAAATTAAATTGACTGCAGATTTTGGGAATATTACAAAAAATTAAATTATCAAATTCGTGTATGAGACCTCTTGTTTGTTTTAGGAAGAAACATATGTTCTTAACCATTAGGCCCACTCAAGTTGTATCTGATAATAAGATTGAAGTCAAATATTTGTTCTAGCTCCTATCTATCAGACTTTAAAATATTTCAATTCGGGGTTCTCTAAATATGCAATTTTTTGTAATTGTTTTTTGGGTCAAATTTTATTTTTTGTTATTTAAAATTAGCTTTGGATTGTATATGTAGATTTAATACCCTGGAAAAACTCTTAGAGCACTGAAATTACTAAAAGTTTTCAACTCAAACTTGTTATTCGAAAAAATTATTGTATAAATTTGAGCAAATTAAATAAAAAAATATACAAATTCAAATTCATAAAATAAAAAAAAAAACTTTAAAAACCAGCATCTTTCTTGGTCTAATCCCAGTATATTGGAACAATATTTTTCACTTTTCCTCGGTGCACAGAAAACAGTGCACTTAAAAGTCATTGTAGTTCTGTTTAAATATTTATTTTCAAAAAACAAAAATAATGGCGGAACATAGGCTTGGTGTAATAAATCTAGTAAGCAGCATGTTCGACAGTCAAACGGCATACTTCATACTTCGAGAATTTGATTCAGAAGCTTCCCTTAGAGAATGGGATTTACTATCACAGCTGAAAAAGTTGTGAAAAAGTTGTTAAAAGATTAAAGGATGTTTTACCATAATTTATTAAAATTTAATGATGGCATAATTTATTAAAATTTAATCATATAATTAGATGTGAAGGTTTAAATCGTTTAATTTGTATAATTGGAGTAAAAGGAGTAATGTGTAATTGTAATATAGGTAATTTTTGAAAGGAAATAATGTGTAATTGTAAAATAGTAAATAAGCATGTTACTTGTAATTTTTTAAATATGAGTATGTATTGGAGTAATGCTTAATTGAACAAAGGAAAGGGAGGTATTTACTATTTCTGAGATGAAGATTTTACGGTAATAGATCTAACAAGAGTGTTAACCCCAGTTATGGTAAGAGTGCAAGCACCAATAGCACATAGTTAAATAGAAGAGCCACTTGGAGGTTCTTTTCAATGTGACAGAAAGACGAACTTACTTTTTATTTTGAAAGCTTTAAATAGTTCCTTAGACATGAAAGAGGGAATCTGGCTACCCACCATTGTTATTAGTGATCAATTTTCAAGAAAATCAAGTGCAATGAAGTTCTTTGCAAAGATTATCTTCCCAACAAGGCACCTCTACTTCTTTCAACCATTAAAATATTTTCACAATTTACCTTCAACAAAATTTATGTTACACAAGTGTTCTCATGCCAATGTCCACACAATTGCAAGTAAGCAAGGTCATGAAGTTGAATCTTCTAATGATATGCAAGTAAGCAAGGTCATGAAGTTGAATCGTCTAATGATATTTTCAAGTGGCAGTTGAGAAGAAATTAATGCCATAGGTCTCATTCGCTCAAAAGCCCCCTCATCTTGTAAAAGTAATGTTCAATTATGAAGAGACAAATATAGTTAGTAAAACACAATAAAGAATACAAACATTGGAGAAAAACATCAAAGAAATAAACGCTTGAAAATATTTCTTCATCTTCTTTACTGAACAAGTGATACATTCATATGTAGTCTTTAGATTTATACAAATATAGAAGTTGCTATATTTGTTTAACTAATCATTTGAGACTACTTCTCACTATCCCTAATTTAATCTGTGAATACTTTGTTTATAATGTTATAGCAACATATGGGAAATTACATATTGCAATAATAAAAATTAAGCATTATCTTCAACTCCCTCGTAATGCTTAATGATATGATTCCAAAAATCTTCTTATGTAATGAAACTTTTCTCTTGGTATTACTTTGGTGAAGATATCAGCAAGTAGCTGATCTGTTTTACAAAACTTTATTCAATTCTTCCTTTTGCACCAAACTATCTTGTAAAAGCATAAAATGATGCTTGATATCAATATGTTTGGTACAACTATGGAACACTGGTATTCACTTATGGAAATTGTACACATGTTGCCACAATAAATAGTTATAGCATCTTGTTGCTCTTGTTTTAGATTTGTCAAGATTCTCTTAAACCAAATTATTTCATATGTTGCTAATGCTACCACAATATAATTTGCTTCGCTAGAAGATAAAGAAAATGATTGGTTGTTTCTTTGAATACCATGATACTACGCTTGATCTGAGGTTGAAAACTTAAAGTATTTTTTCTATCATCAAGAAATCCAAATCAACCAATAGAAGATTATTTATTGAAGTGTGCCAAATGCTAAAATTACTTTTTCCATGAAGATATCTTAAAATTCTTTTAGTTTCTCTAAAATGAATCTTACTTAGATTTTTCATGAACCTAGAAATTAAACTTGTTGCATACATAATATGGGGATTTGGGCAAGCCTCTTTTCAAATTTCAATCCCTGTGGAAGTTGATATTACTAAATATTTTCACAGCTTTTTTTATTTCTTTTGTTTATTTTCAATCTTGGGATTTCTTCAACTGAAATTAAATTTTGAGAATATTTTGAAATATAAATTAAATCAATTAGAGATTTTGGAAAATATTTTCACAAGCAAGTTTGGTCTTTTTTCTTTTCACTTCTTGTAATCTCTCCAGCTGAAATTACCTCAATTGCATATTTTGGGAATATATTCAAAAATTGAATTGACTACCGAAATTAACTGGATTGCAGATTTTGGAAATATTATGAAAAATTAAATTGACTGTAGGTTTTGGAAAATATTTTCACAAGCAAGCCCAGTTTTTTTTTCTTTTTAATCTCTCCAATTAAATTAATTGAATCATTGATTTTGGAGATATTTTGAAAAATTAAATGGGCTCTAGATTGTATAAATATTTTAAAATTTGATAATATGATTAAAGTTAATGTTGTAGCGGCTATAACCACCCTCCAAAATTTTTCCTTAGCTTCGTTTTGGAGCCTCCCTACCAACCTTTCACAGCACCTTGTCTTGCTTCGTCAAGTACACAAGCTTTAGTGTTTTTCTTGCCCAAAAGATAGCCTCTTGATCAAAGCTTGATGCATTCCCCTCATAGGTTGTTCATCTGAACTTGGTCTAGCTGCAGGCTGAGTAGCTTCCCTAAGAAATTGCTCAATTATGGAGGGAAAACCAACCTTCCCTCCAGAAATTGCGCAATCCTGTCTGGCAGCCAGCTAGGCTCCAAAATTGCACAATTCTGCTAGTCAACCCTCACAGTGAGAATTGCGCAATTTTCCCCAACAGGCCTGCTCAGCCCAGGAATTGCGCAATCTTGGGTATCAATCAGGTGCTCTGCCCAGAAATTGTGCAAATCTTCTGGGAAGCCATCCCAGCTCCCATCCATAAATGCGCATTTCCTTTCGGCAGCTGAGCAGCCTCATGCATGAGCAGTTGGGTTGACCAGTTCTACCTCGGACCAAGGAAACTTGACTGGCATGCATGGCTTGATTTTTCCTAGAATAGCAAAAGGCAACATGCAAAAGGCATCCCATGATACAGGGAGATATTTTTAGCAGCTAGAGGTTACATGCAAAGTTTGTTTAGAAACTTTCCTCCAAGTGTCGCTTTCTTCTAGATTTGTGGGATGCACGTCATGAGCTCAAACTTATTTATTCGATGCATTAGAGCTCATTCTTTGACATCAATCTTGGAGCTCTGACATCCCACAGCACATCCAAGACTTTTCGACACATCCGACTTAGCTATTCATAGGTAAGTGGCCTCAATTTGTCTTTTTCATCATTTCTATCGCTTTTCGTGTTTTCTCTTGTGTGAGTGTTGTTTTCTTAATTTCTTTGAATTCTTGCTGCCGTTTACATGCATACTAGCTTGTACTAGAACTATTTCAGTTTTCGCTGATATCTCAATGTTGTCGCATGCATGAAATTGTTTTGCACGAATGGTTGCTGATTCGGCGACTCGCTTCACCCACATGTGTGTTAATCTATTTACTGAATCTTTCATTAAATGTTTACATGCACGATCAATCACTTTTGCTTTCACTTAGTGTCACCATGCATTCACTTTCACATTTGCTTTCAGTTGCCCGTCGGCGATTCGAGCCAACCTTGGCTCAGACTTTGCCTTCACCGAGACATCATTGCGCAATCTGGGGAAGGAAGGCTCTGCCTTCCTCTCCAGAAGTGCACATTTCTACCTCCTCCAGGACTTTTTTGTGCATTTCTAAGGGACAGTGACTGCTGGCCCAGAAAATTGCACAATGCAGTCCCTGAGCCTGCAGTCATTTCCAGCTGGAATTGCGTATTGCACAATCCTAGCAGCCAATAGTCAGTATGGATTGCACATTAAGCAAATCCAGTAGCTATTATTTCCTTCCAGACAACCCAGACTGCCTTTTGCGCAGTTTTGGCAGCCAGTCACCCAGCCTCCCAGAAGAAATTGTGTAATCTTTGCCTATCATTCCCCAGTATGTGCTATGTCATTCCCCGAATTTGCTTTGGTTTTTGCTGACATATTTCTTGCCATGCATGTTGCTTTGTCTCCAGATATTTCAGGTGTTCATCCGCCTCTGTTGGGAATGGGATCTCCCAAGGACAGTTTTGGGTCAATTTTGTAATAAAGTTGTAAAGTCTCTGCATTTTGTGGTCGCGGAGCACGAAGGTGTCATGAGTCATAAAGGGTTGTCCGCCCTTATTTTGTAAAGTGTAAAGTCAGTTGTAAAGATCCACCCATGGTCCACGGACCATGGGATTGTATAAAAAGGAGCTAAGTAAGTAAGCTCTAAGTAGTTTTAAGTTAGAAGTCTTTAGTGAAGGATAAAGTGAAGAGTCATGGTAGAGAAGTTTAAGTGTTTCGGGTTGTAGTGTAGGGAGAGGCTCTATAGCTGAGTGCGCAAAGGCCTTGGGTGGAAGTCTACAGCAGAGTGCGCGAACCCATGTCGTTGTGTGCGTAGGGCGGATAGAGTCTATACTAAACTAAAGATATCGATAAAGAGAAGTATTCTGCAAATTCTGTGTATTTATTTCTTGTTAGTGCATCTGGTTATATTGCGGTTTGGGTTTCATTTATAATATTTATGTGATGCACAAATATATGTGGTTGTATTGGTTAATTGAACGCAAGTAAGAATATCAGTTTACACGGAACTAACTGTGATTGTTTAGTATGATAACTAAAACACATAAGATAACTTGGGAACCTATACAATACACTGTCATAGCAACACGAAAGTATCCAGACCGTAGGTTAAGGCTGAGTGAAGGTCAATCGTACACCTTCGTGGAGGTGCTGAAGGGTGGAATAAAGGGCTAGACTAACAGAGGCCTAAAGCTTAGTGACCTGCGCTAAATTAGGAACAGAGGGTATAAATCAACATCATGACCATCGCAGGGTGTGAAAACTTGGCTCCAGCATCCCCCCATACTGCTTCGGGTGAGACTTCGGTCCGCACTTCGCGGGCTGATGCCGAAAGGGCCAGTAGTGTAGGGATTTGTTTGGCTAACTAATTTTGAACTTGGGTCAGGCCCCACACGGCCAACAAATGGTTCTGTTGCCAGGACCAGAATCTGCATAAGAGATGTGTGATGTCATATCACTAGAATCCAACTAAGAAAGAGATTGAAGACTGGTTAGACAGGAGGATCCACGAATTCACGACGCATGAGAACAAAAATTGAGGACTGACAAAGGAACAGTGGCTAGATAGGTACTTATATACAAAGATCCACGAGATCTTTTTCTATTCCTTTCTGGTTGAGTTATATGAGTGGATCGCAAAGCTAGCAGATAGCCAAGGAAGGTGGAGACTTGACGGTCCTATTGTCTGGACCCCAAAGTTAGTATAGAGATTAGAAGCCTCTAGGGATAAGATTTCCCGTGCTGTTGATCATTGGCTCAATTGCATCATAGGATAATTTGTGACTGAATTCGCAGTCAATACCTCAGTTAGTTACAGCAACGCAGAGCGACGCTTTTTCAAAGGTTCACAACGTAAGTACTTGAAGTCTTTGAATACCTGGATTAAGATGTTATTGTGCGAAAAATGGGTTATGCAGCTACCTTGATGTTCAGAGCTACACGAAGTGGAAAGACTTACAGAAATGAAGGAAGAAAGGGTCCTGAATATAGCCCACTGATTTCACCTCCATTGGGTGACAAAGAGGGAGTAGCACAGGCTTCTCCGTGAAGTGAAATTCAGTTAATAAGACAAGGATTCCTGCAACTTCCACCTCCACCCACACCACCTCCAACTTCACCACCATCACCTGTGACTTCACCCATACCACCACCACCTCCACCGTAGTTCAGCATGGAAAATTCAGTGAAGCTGCCTTTGTTTAAGGGCTTAGGAAATGAGGACTCAGACCAGTTTTGGTTCGTTGTGAAAGCTGTATGGGAAGCTCAAGGCGTCATAGATGACCACATGAAGAAGGCAACATTGGTTAATGCTTTGCAGGATTACACGCTAACCTGGTACATCGAGTACTCTAATGATAACCCAAACGCTGGGGTGGCAGACATCTAGACCGCGCTGAATAAAGAATTCAGTAGGCCTAAATCCGAGGCACAGTCAATTGTGGGGTTCAAGGAAATCGTGATGAAACTAGGCGAGACACCTTGGGAATTGGATCAGAGGTTGAAGTGTAAAATCTGCGAAGCTAATATGAACTTAACAGATGGAAAACACCGCGAATGGTTCGTGGCTTCGCTCCTGCCACACCTAAGGGTTGCACTGTCACAACAGAAGATTACGACTCAGGCAGAGGCCTTGGAGATTTCCATGAGATTGCATGAAACACCGATGCAAGATCCAAATCTGGGGGTTCAGCAGATCCATGTGCAACTGCAAAACCTTTGCCTTGAAATGCAATGTTTAAAGCAAGACAGAACAGTTCGACCAGAGGTGTGCAAAGAGGTATGGTGTCTGAAATGTAAAGGTCAAGGGCATGACAAAGACCAATGCCCGGTCTTTGCGTACTATATTGCAAGAGGAGGACTGATGCCTTTTAGGCTGGAAGCCCAAGCAGGACTGAGCGCGGGGCCTACGTTGTGGTGCGCTATATGTCAGGTAGTCGGAAAACATGCGACAGATAACTGTCATTTGCTACAGAAGTTTGTACAAACCCCGCAACAACTGTTCTGCAACTTATGCACGTCGATAGGGCATTACGAGAGAAAATGCAGAAGTTATGAGTTGATGATGGATAGAACACCCACCTATAGGGTCAAGGCAGAAACGTGGCCCCCTAACCAGAGCGTTGGGATGGCGCGAACAAGCTTTCAAGGGCGTGGACGAGGTTGAAGCGGAGGAGGACCTAGCATAGGTCGGGGGCAGCTAATCTGCTACAACTGTGGAGGAAAAGGACATTATTCCTGCGAATGCACTAACCCAACACGACCATCGTGCAGATATTGTACTCAGTTTGATCATGAGACAGAAGACTGTCCTACGTTGATAGCGAGGATACACAACAAAGGGGTGTTACCACCTTAGCCGACTCAGAACCTGCAGATGATGAGGTCTGAGCCTCACGAGGAGGATCCAAATGTGAATATAGTGCTCCGAAGTGGAATTGCAATGGGCGATGATAAGGGGAAACAGCTTGAAGATAGCGCATGGGTTCGCAAAGCTCCGATGAAGGAGGCTGAATTTGATTTGGAGCGCGCACGCGAAATGTTCATGGAAGCAAAGAAGAGCTTCGCTGAGGCCTCTACCTCAGGGAGAAAGGATAAGCCTGATTAGGAAATGGACCCTTCTATGCTTACGGCCTTTCTAGAGACCTGCATGAATCTGTTGTGTGATAGCAAGGCTGCGAAGGGGTTACAGGAGCTTATAAATAGATGTGTTGGAAACACTCCGGGTGAACCGCGCGCGGTACAAAACATTGGTAACATAAAGTAAGGATAGGACGAGAGATGAGACTGACCGCGCATATAGGAGAATATGAAATGGATTAGGTTATTCTGGATCTGGGGTCAGATGCAAAGGTTTTACCAAAGCAGACTTGGGAGCGGATGGGAAGACCCGCGTTGCAGTGGTCTCCTAGTCAGTTAAGGATGGAAAATCAACCAAAGATAATCCCCATGGGACAGATGCAAGGAGTGACTATAGATATTGAAGGTGTGAGCGCGTTGGCTGACTTTGAAGTAATAGAAATTGAGGATGACAACAACCCCTACCCTGTGCTCCTTGGCATTGATTGGGCTACTAACATGAATGGGGTAATCAACCTAAAGAAGTGAAAGATGATGTTTGAAAAGAAATCACTCTGCGTAATAGTACCCCTAGATCCTGCTAAAGGATCACACTATAGTGAACCAGTCCACAATTACGAAAGCGATGATGATTTTGACTGCATATATAAGATAACAGCGCGAGACCAAGATTGGGTGAATCCAACAGTGGATGGACGAATTACATGGGATCGCAAGAGTATGTGCACCTCAGACTTTGATGAAGAATTAGAGTGCTGGCAGAATTGACTACATGAAGTGACCATGCTGAGCTGTAATATGATGACCCGGTCGTTGCATTGTGTATCATCAGAGTTAAGAAATCTACCCACTTGTGATGGCATGAATGATATAGACGTGTTTTTTGATGCATTTGAGAGGGAGGGACCAGAAAAGTAGCACTTCCATGCTTTAGACTGGGCATTGCGTGCTACACCCGCAAGATGGTGGGGTACGCACAAGGGTAGTTTTGACGATTGGCGCAAGTGTAGAAGGATGATGAGAACACGCTTTGGGAAGCTAAAGGTACGAATTACAGAAAAGTATGACGGGAAGGACGATCCACGTGCACACTTGGCCAAATGGGCTAAGGCTTATGGAGTGAAGCCCCAACCTGAATGGGTGCACTTATTCTGTCATACCTTGGATGTCATCCCGATGAACTAGTACTTGGAGACAGAGCTCCACCATGGTACAGGTGAATGGGATATTCTACGCGAAGGATTCATAATGATGTTCAGCTTTGAAGACAGGTTTGACTATATTGACGAAGCGCTACAAGAAGTGAAAGCAACAATCTTTAGGATACCGCAGGATCCTTTGGATCTGATTCAACCCAATTGGACTACTCAGCTAAGCCACGTGCTGGAATGTATAACGTGACTGTTGAAGGAGAAGATGAGGATCCATGAAAAATTAATATCCCTGAAATAGAGGGTCACCGCGAGGTTGAGGGACCGCATATCGAGAACCCTGATATAACTGTGTTGCTGAAAACGAAACAGGTAAATATTGGTACGGAGGCAGAGCCCAAGTTCGCGAAAATAGTAGATTATTGGGATGATGCGACGGTAGATAAGGTCGCTGAATTTCTTCGTGAATACCAAGATTTGTTCCCTACCAAGTTTACGGAGCTAAAGGGGATAATAGGAGACTTGGGTGTCATGAAGATCACGTTAAAACCCGATGCGAAGCCAGTTAAGCAAAGACCTTACCATTTGAATCCGAAGTATAAGGAGAAGGTCCGCTTAGAGCTAGACAAGATACTCATGGCGGGCATCATTGAGCCTGTAGAAGAATCTGATTGGGTAAGCCCAATGATGGTATAGGAAAAGAAGTAAAAGAATGAAATAAGGATATGCGTAGATCTTAGGAAGTTGAATGATGCTTGCGTACATGATCCCTTCCCGACTTCATTCATTGATGACGTATTGGATAATGTAGGTGGCCAATAAGCTTACTCCTTCACTGATGGGTTCTCTGGGTATCATCAGATCAAAATCGTGCCAGAGGATAGAAGCAAGACGACCTTCGCAACTGAATGGGGATGTTTTCAGTACACTGTAATTCCTTTCGGATTGAAGAATGTGCCTGCGATTTTTTCGCACGTAGTCATTCTTGTATTCAAGGAGTTTATTCATAAGTTTCTAGAGGTGTACTTTGATGACTGAACTATGTTTGGGTTGGTAAAACGCCATGTGGCAAGTTTGCACCTGATGCTAGATACTTGTCAAAGGTACCAAATCGTGCTCAATTTGAAGAAATGTATGTTTTGCATTCCTTTTGGGACTCTGCTGGGCCATGTGGTTTGTAGATAGGGACTGATGGTGGATCCCATGAAGATCACAGTGATACTTAACTTGGAGGTGCCAAGGAGTGTAAAATAGTTACGCACAACCTTGGGAAATACTGGGAATTATAGAAATTTTATCAAGGGCTATGCCCAGATCACCACGCCTATGGAGAAGTTGTTGAAAAAGGATGTCACATTCTATTGGAACGAGGAATGCAAGAAAAGGTTGGATGTATTGAAAGAAAAAATGGTCACCGCAATGATTTTAGTCTTCTCGAACTAGAAGAAGGAGTTTCATGTATATGTAGACGTGTCATGTATAGAGTTGGGAGTAGTACTGACACAAGCTGGCAAAGGATAGTTGTACCATCCTATAGCATTCCCAAGCAGGAGGTTATCCAAGGCTGAGAAGAACTATTCCACCATCGAGCGCGAAGGGTTAGCTATGGTATACGTACTCTAGAAGTTTAGACATTATGTTGGGTGGACATTTTAAGATGTATACGAATCATTCCGCATTGAAATACCTGGTCAATAAGCCTGATTTCGAGGGGAGAATCTATAGGTGGTTGTTATTGTTTCAGGAGTATGATTTTGAGGTTATTGTGAACCCTGGATGACTGAACGCGGGACTAGACCAGCTGTCGTGCATCGAAACAGGGGAAGAGCCCACTAATTTGGAGGAGGGATTGCTTGACATGCAGCTATTTGCAGTGCACACCACGGATGGTCACTTTGAAGACATCATACACTTCCTAACAACAGGAACCGCCTCGGAAGGTTACATTGCCCAGCAAAAGGAGTTAGTAGTGCACGCGGCATACTTTTCTGTCATTGCCGGACATCTGTACAAAATGGGGTCTGATGAAGTATTACGACGATATGTACTGGAGTTTGAAAGGAGTAGTATCCTCACGAATGCTCATGGGGGCACTGCGGGAGGCCATTATGTAGGGAGAGCAACCGCACAGAAGATTCTACGCACAGGGTTGTGGTGGTAACCCTCCATGAGGATTCAAAAGCTTACTGCAAGGCGTGTGATGTGTGTCAAAGGATTAGCAAGCCATTACGAAGGGATGAGCTGCCTCTGAATCCACAGATGATGTTACAACCCTTTGAGAAATGGGCGATAGATTTTGTGGGACTTATTCAGCCCCAAGGGAAGAAGACACGATGGGCAGAGGCACAGCCTGTGAAGGATTTCACAGGCACGACTGCTGCGAAGTTCCTCTCTGAGTATGTACTGACGTGATTTGGGTGTCCAAAAATTTTGATGAGTGATCGTGGTACACACTTTCTTAACAAGACGATCAACGTGTTGATGGCGGAATTTTAGGTCTATCACCAGAAAAGCATGCCTTATCACCCACAGGTTAATGGGATGGTGGAAGCATTCAATAAGGTGTTGGAGAACACGTTGACCAAGTTTTGCGACACTCAACGAAGTGATTGGGACCTACGCATACCCATAGTACTATGGGCCTATCGGATGACATGCAAAATGTTGACTAGACAGGCACTCTTTAGGCTTATATATGGCATTGAAGCAGTAATGCCCATGGAATTCATTGTGCCTAGTCTGTGCATAGCGACACTCATGGGTATGACAGATCGTGGAGCCCTGGAAGAGAGGCTCGCGTAGCTGGCTGAGATTGAGGAAGAGAGATTTCTAGCTGGATTTCACCAACAAGTCCAAAAGCAGTACGAAAAATCATGGCATGATCGACACATTAAGTTGTGCACCTTTAAAGTAAATGATCTAGTTTTGTTATATGACAGTAAGTTTGATAAATTTCCAGGGAAGTTCAGTATGCATCGGTTAGGGCCCTATGTCATTAAGCAGATTAGTGACAATGGAGTAGTTTAGATGGTTATTAAATGGAGATCCCTTCACAGGAAAGGTGAATGGCAGCCTGTTGAAGCCATACACCGGTGGTCTGGCCATCTGACTATATGAGGGTAGCATAGTCTTAGCGCTCCAGGTAGCTGAATGGAGGCGCGAGACTATAAACTACACTACCTGGGTTGGGGAACTGCGCGATTGGAGGAGTGTGCGGAGCAAGGAAATGTCACAGGGTTTACGACAGCATGAAGGGAGCTGCGCTACCCAGGGAGAAATCGCGCAGGTCAGGCGGAAAGTGACCGTTAAAGTCATTGTTCATGATTTGACAGTAGAAATGCGGCCAAATGCAGCAGGCAGCTAGCATTTAAGACAGAATTTATTGGTAAGATCCTTAGAAATATGTCGCCAATCCGGTATTAATGAATCAAATTTGGGGGGAACAGTGGGATTTAAATTCAAGATGCCCTATAAATCACAAGTGGCTGCCCAGCGAAAAACACTTGGCATTTTGAGAATTGAGTTGTCGAGTTCTCAAGCGCACATGAACCGGGAATTCTTTGAAGCTCTGATAGCAAGTTTGGTGTTTGAGCAATTACCACAGGCGACACAGGAGCTGTTGAATAGCGTCATGTCGACACCCGCAGAGGTTATGGACACCGAAGTAGTGACAACCGAAGGAGCTGTGTCGGACATTGTTGGGGAGGTAGAGGGAGCTACCCCGGAGGTTGCGGAGGTATTAGCGGAAGTTCCCAAATCACGATGGACGCCTAAACCAAAGCTGACCGCAACCAAGGAGAGCGCGAAGGACAAAAAGGGAAAGCAACATGCAATACCATTGCATGCGTCACTGAGAAGAAACCCACCGAAGGACAAGCCCACTGCACAGGAAAAGGGCAAAGCCATTAACCTGGAGCCAGAGGAGGACGAAATTGAATACAACTCGATGGATGATGAGGACTTGGGGGTAGACATGGAGGAAGTGGAAGTCTAGGTTGTTGACCCTATCACCAAGTTAACCGAGTACGTCCCTCTGTGCAAGGGCAAGACCAAGGTGCCAAAGGACATTGATGAGAGCAAGGTCCCCTTGCAAACCCCTCTGTTGCCGGACGAGATTGTCTTTGAAGGACAACGCTTGAAGTGAGTTCCTCTGTTAAAGCTGGAAGATTGGGACTTAGCTGACCATGAGAAGTTCCTGCACTTAGCGATCGAGTAGCTGATGCACCACATTATTGATACAACCACCAGAATGACCGCATTGGAACTGCGGAAGTGTCTCAGAGGAGTAGACAAGGCAGGTCTGCTCAACCTGCTATGGGTGCCGCACTATAATCGCACCCCCATAACAGTATTGGTCATCAAGCAACTGTTATGCTTAGTGCACGATGGGTGTCTGTGGCTGGAGGAGCCAATACCCATCACCGACAGATTGATCCATAGGATCACGTGGATGATCTAGATAGGAGAAAATCTGGCCATGATGTTTGGCGGAAAAGGTGGCGAGCAGGCCCTCACGAAGGCCATGAAGGAGAAATTCAAGCTTGTGAAGAAATTGTGAGGCTATGCCATCTCAAGTATCAGTGACCCTGTAGTCAAGGTGGCCACACAGATTTTGGCAGGGAAGGTTATGAGGAAGTGTCGCGCAGATGAAGTGTCAGCACTAGTCGTTGCTCTTGCAACCCAATGCACTGAAGGAGTCCAGTTCAATTGGGTGCACTATCTCTGCGGTGAGTTCCTTGTGAACTGCCGCGAGGCACAGGAGCTCAGCAAGACCTTCCACTATGTGTGGCTCTTGTTGTCTATTGTGTTGGTAGCATGGGAGCTGCCGGAAGATAGTCAATTCCCCTCGGTCGCGCTGGACCTGCTAGAAGAAGCGAAGTATGATTTGCTGTGGGTGACCAAGGATGCGCACTGCAACAAGGACAACAAGATCTTCTGGATCTTGATGGAGATGAACATCTGCATGGCCATCAATCGCAAACCGTGGTTGTCGCCTACTGTGTTTTCCAACCTACAAGGGTATGCAGAGTTCAAGGCAGACTTTCACCATGTGTCGATCAGGGCACGGAAGGACCCTGCGCAGACATGGTATGACTTGCCTTACTTGGCAACAAACGATGCCATTGATGTAGTACTTGATCGCTGGCCGGCAGAGTGGCGCACTACATCAGACTTGGCGGTGGGGGTGAGCAAGTCTGTCGTGCAGCACAAAAAGGAAGAGGCCAAGCTCAGGATGGTGTAGTTGGCTGAGAAGAGGAAGAAGGAGGCCACTGACAAGGCCAAGGTAGAGCGCGATACCGCCCAGCAGACAGAAAAGAAAACAGGCGAAACAGAGCGGGGCTCTGAAAAAGGCGCGAGGTCGCCTTCGCCCGACACTGAGGAGGAAACGGACGAGAAGACAGAGCAGCACGATTCAAACCCGCAGGAGACATCCCCTAATATCAAGCATCCAAGGGAACAAGAGAAAGGAGGGTCGAGGAAGAAATCCAAGGCCACTAAGGCGTCCCTGGACCCAATCAGCCTCACAGAGGGAGATTTGCATGAAATTGGAGACACGGTGCGAGATGTCACTGCGAAGGCACTACAACAGTTTGAACAACAGAAGCAACTACTATTGGGAGCCATCTAGACAGGTCTGTAGGAGCTGCAGACCCGTGCATCACAGGCTGGCACAATGTCCACTAGCCTCGCTGTTGGTGTTTCAGAAGATACCGAAATGCTGCATGCAAAGGTCTCCAGCGCGATAGTGTTGCTAGATGGAGCACTGACCACAGAGGATGAAGCTGACAGGCCTACATTCAGCGCCCTCAAGGGAGTGGGGTTGAACTTGGTAGTGCTCCCTAGCAAGGTGCTCCACCTATTGCAGGATGGAGTGATCGAGGAGCTGAGGGCCCGCGAAGACCACGATCTACAGGTGATCAGTGAGAAGAGGATTAATAATGAATAGATGGCCCTACAACGAGACTCTGCCATCGCCACTGTGATCGAGGTAACTGACCAAAACAAGCGTATAATACAAGTCGTGGAGGAGGCATGCGTATAAAGATTCCAATCAAGTCAACATGTTTACATCGTATTACTTCATATTCAAGAATTGGATATTCTATGAATGCATCCAAATAAAACCTTTATGCTGTCATTTTTACTCTATTTTATTCATTTGTAACTGTGAGTGCTAAATTGGTTTTTAACCTAGAGATCTAAATCTTTCGTAAATGATTGTGTGTGTGATCCTAAGCATAATTGTACTTTTGTTTCTGTTTGTTTTTATCTCTGTTGGGAAAACAATGTGCCAAAATAATCATAATACAATTTGTGCTTCTATTTCTTTACGTCAAACATTATATCAACAAACTCTATTGTTGTCTCTTAGTGAATGGATTGAATCCAAGATGAATTTTCTCAACAAGTATTTTTTAATGGTAGCAGTAGTGTAGTTTTCATTGATTTTTTGCAGTATGCAATGTCAGTGGCGATATGTAATTCAAAATAAGAGTAGAAGATGGTAGGCTCTGTAACATAAGAAACTACAAAGCTTATATGCAATCATATTTTGTTATCATTTTTCATACCCTCTATTTTGGTAACATTATTAAAAGCTTGAAACTTTGCAACGAATTTTTTTTTGATTCGCAGAACACCAAACTTATTGCGATAGGTCTGGAGGCAAGTATTTTCCATCATTTTGTACTTGGCACTAAATCAAGTAAGTATTACTCATAGCACTGATGGTGTATGATACATAGTAGAAATAATTTTTGACAATAATTGCTAACTACCGTTCCCTTAGCAACCAACCTTTCACCTTCCTCCATCTTTCTTGTGAATGCCCCATAAGTAGTACAACTCAGAAACAAACCCCTATTCAAAATTTATTTCAATTGGTTGTTTGCATCCTGAATTTGGCTAGCCTTACAGAGGTCATAGATCATAGAAAAACAGATGAATGCAAACAATAATATTTAAGAGAAATATTCCATCACATTATTAGAATGAAATTTCCTCTGGCAGATCAGGAAACCTTCCTGACATGAAATTTGTGTACTTGGACTTCAAATCATCTATTGCAGTTTTTGATGGCTTTTTCCCTTTACTTGATGGCAATTTCTCCGAAAGAGTTGCTTCCACCAATTTCAAGATCTCCTCACTTGATAGATACTTCTCCTTGAAATTGACATTGGTGAGAAAGGAAGAAATATTATTTTTTGTTAACTAAGAGGAAAGCTCCTTGGTAACTATGATAGGACCAAGAGACACTAGACCTGACTCATATGTAGGTACAAAGTTTCCATTTTGGTATCCAACCAAAAAGTGATAGGAAACTTGACCAGGTGTGAGGGCATTAGCTTGAATATGCCATTTTATTATTTTGAGTGCTTTATGTAGCTAAGTGACTCTTATTATTAGGCCTATCTATACTAATAGAGATTGGATGCACAACCTTAGGATTCCCCTTGGTTCATTCAGAGTGGGCTCCCACTAGCTTTGGTTTGAGATAGCTCACGGCATCGCACACCTCAAAGGGAATTTTCAGCTATGTGACTTACAAGAGATCAAGTTGGGGGAGCACATTGTCTTCAAATGTTCCATCTAGTAGGAGATAGCATTGTTACATATTTATTGGATTTATTCTTGATTGATAACACTTTTTATTTGGTTGTTTTGTCATGACTCACATATTATTCATCAATTTTAAAGTTTTGTTTGTTTCTTAGAGTCTATAGCCCAAGGAGCAGGCACTATGTTTTTCCTAGCTTTCCATTTCAAATCTTAAAAGACAAAAACAATATCATTTTGCAAATATGTTTTTTTAGTGTTTGAAGGACAAGTTTGTAGGCTTATCATGGATTCCTCCCTTATGTTGGAGGAGAGCTAGCCTTATGTGAGAAGGATGATCACCAAGGTGACAATGGGTGATGTTTTCAAGTAACTTTGGGGTTTATAGTTGATAATTGAATCTATATTTCAAAGCACAGATTTTAGAGGTAGCAATGAAGTGCTTTTCTCCTTGGATTGATGGAATGAGTTTAAGCACTTATTCCATTTCTTAACAAACCATCATTTGGTTGATGTTATGGTTCTTTTGCTTTTGAGAAAGAAGCTTCCATAAGATATTTGAAAGCTTTTGTGGCTACCTCAAAGGCTGGATCAAAGGAGGAAAGGGAGCCACCCCTCCTTAGGGAAGTCATGGCTACCCCTAAGAATAGAGAACTTGAGAGTGAAAACCTAGTTGTGCAAGATGTCGTCTCTATTAATTGTAGGATTTGAACAATCAAATCTATCTTTGACATCATATTTAGCTTTGAACAATTTTCATGCTTAATGTAGGTGTTTTTTTGTAAAGTAACAACCTGCAGTACTTTGTATTAATTGGGACATTGCTACATTCTATAAGTTAAAACATTCTTTCAGTTATTGTGGCATTCATTTTTACCATTTAGAAAGACATGACAATTAAGGTGATTAGACATTTGTGTCAATTGTGCCATTTTCTTGAATGCATATATTTGCAATATGTTTTAGTTTTCATCTGTAGTGTTCTCTTCCACTTAGTCTCACTTGAGAAGGGATCAAATTGCCAATTCTGCAGTTTGAAATAACTGGTTTTATATGTGAGAACCATTGCAACAAAACATCTTATTCTTGTTTCTATCTAGAGCCTTTTCTTTGTAATATTGTAGACATTTACTCATACATCCGTATTATTCAGGCTTCAGCATGCCCCCTAATTTTGATCATTTATCTACATGGTAAAATTTCATGCTGGTATGTTGTGATAAACACAATGCTTAACAACATTCTTCATGTTTTATAGTGATAAAAATACTTTTGTAATTTTTTTTGTGACATGGATTACACTTTAACTTTGCTTACATTATATATTGTAAATTTGACAGGTTGAGCTTCAATATATGCATGATTATGCAGGGGTCAGTACAAGCATTGTATTGACACCATCTCCAATAACACATTTCTCAGGAGTAATTGGAAACGAGAATATTTCTGTAGGGGGTGAAGTTTCTTTCTACATTGCATCAGGAAACTTCTTGAAATATGATGAAGGCTTGAGTATTTCAAAGCTTGATTTTGTTTCTTCTTTGACCTTGTAAGACTTGGTCCTTGCCATTCTTGTAAACTAAAATAGTGAATTTTAGTGGGTTTTTTGGTAAAATTTAGGGGCAATTGCAAACTTTTTTATGAAGCATTGCATAGAAAGTTTTTTGGTGTCATATTGAAAGTGACTCATGCTTTGTAGAACTGGTAAGGGTGATACCTTGAAGGCATCTTACTTGCACATTATTAGTTCTCTAAAAAAGATCGTTATTGGAGAAGAGATATCACATAGCTTTTCAAGGAATGAGAATATGTTCACCATAGGCACTCAACATGCTTTGGACCCACCAACAACAATTAAGGGGTGCCTCAATAATTATGGAACGACAACTGCACTACTTCAGCATGAGTAGAGGCCTACAAGTTTTGTTACTCTTTTTGGTGAGGTGGACACCAAAGCCTTTCACAACCATGTGAAGGTGGTGTTATCTCTGGTTTTGAAGACTTGAAGGATTTGTCATGGATATGCACTATTTGGTACAGATTTAAGCGAAGGTCTGTGCCAAATTTTGATTGGAATTTTTGAGTTTTTCCTTTCAGAATAATTATTTCAGTTCATGTGTTTTCTTTTGAGGCACAAAGTAGCTCAACACCTTGACTTAATTAGCAATGTAATTTTGTGAAGTCAAATGTTGTAAATTTTATAAGGCATATGCTCTTGAAAATGGGTGTTGCCAAACATGGTTGGCCGGAGCTTCAATTTGGTTGAAAAGTTGTGAAACATTTTTGGTTTTAGGTAATGGTAATATTATTAACTGATCTCTTTAGTATTTGATATGGGTGGGGTTTTGTTCAGGCCCTTCATTTCATATTGTTTCAACATTTGGATGAGGGCTTAGACCTTCCCATTTTGATTGAATTAATAATTTGAGGGTGTGTTGGCTTGCCCAAATTTGTTGTGGACATTAGTTAGCATCAGTGCTCGACCTTCAACTGATCCAATTGGTTGTATTTTTTCTACAAGAAAAGGAGTTGGCACTATTGTGTGTGTAACATATTCATTTTTAGCCAATAATAATTTTTTGTTGGGATTGATATTAACACCATAGTTGATATTTCTGCTTTATTTCCATCTGATATTTAAAGTTGATTTAATATACTTTTGCATAGGTGTATTCAAGTGCCATAGAAAAGTCTAAAGAAGCATCTTTCTTTGAATCATACGAGGCTGCACATTCCATGCATGACTTGACGGCTACAATAGCAAAGGTATTTTTCCATCCAGTTTAGGATCTTGTGATATTATTTTTTGTAGTTGGAAAATGGAAATTTGTTAATGAATTGGGCTCTACCTTTTCTTAGAGGCCATGGCCAAGGGTATCTCTTCCATTAAATTCATCCAAGATTACATCTTTCCTCATTTGTTGAGATATGCCATAACCATGGGCCATCAAGGTTGCTAAGACTTCCACCCACTTTTGGATGGGGTAGATAACTCCGTTGGCCACATTAAATTCATCCAATACTTGCATCTTTCCTCGCT
The DNA here is from genome assembly GCA_031772625.1 of Pinus tabuliformis. NCBI lineage: Eukaryota > Viridiplantae > Streptophyta > Pinopsida > Pinales > Pinaceae > Pinus > Pinus tabuliformis. Next base: position 861,857,710 of record CM062809.1, read on the forward strand.
TGTTGAGACAGACCACAACCATGGGCCATAAAGGTTGTTAAGACTTCCACCCACTTTTGGATGAGGTAGATAACTTCGTTGGCCATATTAATTTAGTAACATGTCTTCGGGTGGCTTTGAACCCAGTTTTGTGCACTGAAAGTGCTTTGATTTAACCACTTGACCACAACCCACCTAAGAGGATTTTGAGCAGTTCGCTTCGATTTGTTTTAATATACAATTTAACTGTTTATTTACTGGATAAATTGTGAGACTCTTGTGAAAATATCCTTGACAGATCCCGGGTGAGGACCAAATCTAGGTTTACCATGTCAGAACCTAGGTTCATTAAGATGATGACCTTGGTTTGAAGATATCCACCATACAAACTAGGACCACCCATATTTATCGTTGCCATCTCTCTTTCATCATCAAGACTAACATACTGAGGAGCTGTAACCCGTGGAGGCCCATGGTAGTCATTGCAATGCAATTTATTAGAATACATGCCATGTCCACAAGTTTTTATATTTAATCTCTGCATCCAATGTGGCCATTTCTTATTATGAGATTTACCACATCCGAAAATGGCATCATTCACATCATTTTGAAGAAGTCTACAAAGGTCAACATAATTTTTTTCACATTTACAACTTCCCTCACATTTGTTGGTTCCTGAAGCTCAAGCACTTTCATAACAAAAATAGGCAAAGTCAAGCGGAAAAAATGGTCCACTCTCTTTTCATCTACTGATATTAGAATGAAGTTTTATTAGAGGCATTGTTTGTTTGTTTTGGTTAGAAAAGGGTTTGCTCTTGGTTTTATGTGACTTTTAATTTATCATATGTAGCATGTTGAGAAATGGGAAAGAATAATGTGTGACATTTATCTTGCAGAAATTGATGCTGAATGAAAGGATACCGAGTTTAACCAAGCTACAATTCGCTTGATTGATACCTTCTCATATGTTAGGAAGACTTTAAATATGAATTAATATGTTCTCGAAACAAATCAGATTCAAATTTTATAGATAGAAAAGATAAAAACAAATGTCAATGTCTTTGTTTGATTGTTACTTGACTCTGTTGTGGGCATGTTACAGGAAATGTGATTGGAAAAAGGATGGGGAGACAATGCAGAGCATGTATTGGATATGATTCATTTGTTGTTAGAGGTCCTCCAGGCACCTAAGCCATCGACTTTGGAAATGTTTCTAGTAGGGATTCCTATGGTTTTTAATCTTGTGATTCTTTCACCTCATGGTTATTTTGGGAAAGAAAATGTTTTAAGAATGCCAGACAAGACATCGGTGGATAGGTAAACAATTTTTTTATAATTGCAATGTCCATTCCATGATATCCTCTCTTTATTGTTTGATTGTATTTTGAATGTTTCTTATGATTTTGTTTTGTCTTTTAACTATGAAATTGAAAATACTTGGTATCATGTCAATTTAAACAACAACCAAAGCTTGAAGATGAAATTAGTATTACACGATATTGATTGGAATCCTTATAACTATTTTGTGTTAAAAGATTTTCATGACTATCAGAAAAGTTTACTTTCATGTTGTTATTTGAGCACATGTTTTTTATATACTTGACCAAGTTCATGCATTAGAAAATTAAATGTTGTTGCGAATAAAATGACAAGGATTAAACATCACATCTTAGATTATTTGTTTTCACAAGTTACCTATAGCTTGAACTTTTTGGCATGTAACTTCGTTGGCATGATTGTGCCTAATCTTTTCCTGAAGGTTGAATACTAAGTTACTAAGGTGTTATTTTATATGGTGACATTTTATTTGCTTTGTTTATACAGGTCATATGGCCACATTATAGTGGCCACTATCGCCAAACTGAAGAAAACTTGTTCGAGTTTCTTGCTTGTATGGGGAAAATGGATTTGACATTACTGATGTTGAGGTATATGTCGTATAAACTCTTTATAGTCTACTTTAGTTTATATTTTACTGTTCATTGTATTTCATGTCTTACACTCTGCATTGTATCTTCTTTTGTTTTCAGAAAATGAACTCAGTATTGATGCTAAGAAGCAGGAATTGAAGAAAGAGGCTGAGAGCAATAACACTGGAGCGACAAATGCAAAAAGAGAGAGAGAAGAGAACCGATCTAGTGATATTCTTAGATTCAATATCCCACATAAGACACACACATAGAGACTGATGGTCAAGTCTTCAGAGTTGGTGAATTCACCTGTAATGCCTTGGCAACACAATGATAATGTTTTGAAGTGATGAAACATCATTTCATGTGTAAATTGTAGTTCAAACAATATTAAGTTAGAAACTCATATTGTAATACTTTAACATTTCATATAATATAATTTATGTGGTTGAAATTATTTATAGATGCACTTGATATTGTTTAGTATTGTAATTAACATATGAAACTCTGCGTTTTCATATTAGATGAACATGCACATTGTATGACATTTTTTAAATTTAGTTGCAAAATCATACTAATTAATTTATGTTGATTAATAATGAACACATAAAATCAATCTAAAACTACTAAATTAGTAGTTTATATTGATTAATGATGAACACAAATAAAATGAATATACGACTAAATTAGTCATTTATAATGATTATTAATGAAAGTAAATGAAATGAATATAAACTACTAAATTAGTCATTTATATAATAAATATGAAACTACATTTTTTTTTTACTGCAAATGGTAAATTTGTGATTCCAAAGGACGACTAAATTTTGCATATATATGACTAATAGTAGCTAATTTACAGTGTCTTATAACGCAACCAAAATTTAGTCATATTTCTCTGGTCATTAATTGGTTTCAAACGGTGACTTAAATTTGCATATATATAACTATTAATAGCGAATTTACAGTATCTTATAACATAACCAACATTTTGGTCATATTTCTTTGGTCATTAATTGGTTTTCTCGAGTGACCATATAGTAATATATTTTGTTGTATATTTGGTCATTAATTATGGCAATTAATGACTAAATCAATAACCAAATTTATGACTAAATATAATACTAGAGAATAAAATTGAGACAACCAATTAATGATTAAGCTAAAAACGACTAAAAGTTGGTCGCGTTATAAGATACTGTAAATTAGCTACTACTGGTCACCGACTGAAAAATAGTCGTTTATATGCAAATTTTAGTCCTTTTTATAGTAATTAATTAGTCATTTTGTACTAGTGAAATGTAAGTAAAATCATAGGGAGATAAGTTAAAAATACGAGTTGAAAAAGTAGTTTTTTTCTTTTTTCCCTCCAAAACTTGATGAGGTAATCTAATCTTATTTTATTATTTCTACTATTATTTTATAATACTCCTTAGGAGTCCCATTTTAGACCTCAAAATTTCTCTAATGGTAGGGAAAAGGGAATTGAGCCTACAAATGTTGTCCATTAGCCACAAACTTCTTAGAATGGGTATGTGATGAAGTCTCCCTTTCATGGCTCTGCTCCTTATGAAACTGAGTGTGAATTTGATCAACATTCTGCAAAGGAAATAAAGGAACAAGATTGCAGGCCTATGCAATAAGACCTAAGACTTCGCGACAACGATTAGGGTTTTGTCTAAGCTGCAAAATTTGGGTTGTGGAAAGTTCTGGACCAGATATTGAAGGTAATTCTTCATGAACAAATATTTAGTTAGTGGTCATAGGAGCGGCCAAAAAATTTGACACTTCAAGGGTGGATTATAATTATGTCCAATTAATGTAGAATGATGACACGACTAAAAAATAAACAATCAAAATATGTTAGAAGGTATTATGAGAAATATTATAATAATGACTCGAAAGAACTCAGCTAATTATGATGGACTTTGGTAGGAAGGACACGTTACACATGCTACCCCTCGACCACAATCAATTGCAGTGGGTTGCAACTAAAAGAAACTAGAAAAATTGACAGAACTGCATTTATTATTGCAACAAACATAGATAACTAACATGACTGACTCAATCCTACACCTAACTATGACCTCCTTTTGGAGATCCACAACTATCTGAATTTTTTATTAGCGAGAGTAAGGCTTCATGTGTGCACCATTCATCCATCCTGGAAAAATAATTCCATCCAATTGCGCGAGCTTAACAAATCATGAATCTCGTACCTTTGTAATAAGGAAAGGACTTGACGAGTGCATTTGTAGCTTTCCCGAATGCTTCAAATATTTGTTGTCATAGAGCAAGACCTAATCGCCAATAGAGAAGGAATTATTCTTTATGTGTCAGTCATGCCAAGCCTTTTGTCATTCCTTTTGAATAGTTTGTTGAAAATCTTCCAAGAATATATCCTCATCCAATTCCCATAGCTCTTGTAGCCGCTCTGCAATGGATTCATCATCTGTCATTTTAGTACCTTGCGCAATAAATATATTAGGGACAATAAACTTGGCCAGTACTACAACTTCCCGACCATAAACAAGACGGAATGGATTATACTTATGCAACCATTTCACAATAGTAAGATAGGCCCTTGATGTAGTTAGAACATGTTCATCCCAATCATCCCTATTTACAGAACAAATCTTAGTAAGTCCTTTCTCCAAGATTTTATTAAAAGCTTCAACTGTATCATTTTCTTGCACATGATATGGACTGCTCTAATGGTGTTGAATCATAAAGTTTTGCATCAATGTGTCAACAATCTTATTAATGAAATGTGATCCCTGATCGCTTGTAAGGCTCCTAGGACACCCAAAGAATAATAATATTCTCAAATATAAATTGTGCAGCAGTATCAACAATATAGTCTTTGACCGTTGCACATTCATCCCAATGTGTTAAGTATTCTGTAGAAGTAATAATATATCAAGCATGAGAATGACACACAGGAGGATTGGTGGGTCCCACAAAATCAATAACTCACTTTTCAAATGCTTCAAGGGCTCAGACAAGGTGTAATGGAAGCTCATCTCATTGTGACAGCCGACCAACTCGTTGGAAAAAATTACATTTCTTGGCATTCTCTTTTGCATCCTTGAACAAAACGGACCACGAAAACCCAACATGTAGTACTTTCCTAGTTGTGACTTTTCCTTCTACATGGCCTCCTGCAACACCAAAATAGCATTCCCATAGAATGTATTCCTTCTCATGATCTAAAACATAACGTCGCAAAATATGATCTAATCCCATTTTATATAGTTTCCTTGTAGTAAAATGATAATATGTAGCCTGAACTACGATATGTATTTTTTGGGTTGTTGTGTAGTCATCAGGGCATTTACTAGTGCCAAGGAACAAGGGAATATTTTCTAGATAATCAGGAACTGCTTCAGCTCAAAATAAGTATGCATTAAGCAACTGGTCATCCACTGATCCTCTTGTTTCCCCATACTCTAATCGAGAAATATGGTTAGGCTCCACATTAGTCGATCTCGGTTTTACAATAACTTCAAATGTGAATTCCTGAAATAACATAAGCCACCTACATATTCTCCCCTCCAAGACAGGTTTATTCACTAAGTATTTTAATGCAGAATGGTCAATAAAGAAATTAAAAGGGCCTCCAAGGAGATAATGTCTAAATTTCTAAAGGGAATACACCATAGAAAGGGCCTCTCTTTATGTAGTTGTATAATTCTTTTCATCTGTAGAGAGCTTTTTGCTGGAAAAATGCATAAGATTATCTAAATTACCTTCGCGTACATGAGCTAGAATAACTCCCAACGAAATTCCAAAAGCATCTATGTGTACATCGAATTCCTTATTCCAATTTGGATAGAACAAGATCAGAGCACTAGCAAGTTTTTCCTTCAAAGTATCAAATGCATAATCACATTCATCAGTCCACAAAAAACATTCTACCTTTTTCAGCAATTTTTCAAAAGTTGCAATGATAAAATCATAGTTGCGAATAAATTAGTGATAATAACCTATATGTCCCAACATGGATCACAACTGCTTGACATTGGTGGGCGGTGGAATATTCAAAATGACTGCGACTTTGGCTGGATCTATTTGAACTCCATCCTTGCAAACAATGTGGCCAAGCAGGGTACCAAAGGGAACAACAAAATTACACTTTTTCAAATTTAAAGAGATTTGCAATTGCTAACAATGATCAAACATCACATGCAAGAGGCTAGAATTATTTTTCAAGAGACTATATATAGTCTAGTCATCTATATAAACTTCTAAAAAATTATAAATATACTCTCGGAATGTAGCAATAACAATCCTTGAGAAGAAAATTGGAGCATTTTTTAGACCAAAGGGCATGACATGATAGGCATAAGAACCCCACTTAGTTGTGAATGTGGTTTTGCAATTATCCTCTTCGAAAATGCACACTTTGTGATATCTTGAAAAACCATCTATAAAGGAATAGGCTTCATTTACAACAACATTTTCGAATACTCCATCGCTAAAGGGGGTAGGGAATGGATCATGAACAAAAGCATTGTTAAGGCTTCGATAATCCACACAAACCTGAATGTCATCATAATATTTCTTATCTTAAATTACAATGGGATTGATCCACTCAGCTTTCTCAACAACAAAAACGAGAGCAATTGCTAACATCTTGTCTATTTCCTTCTTTACCTTCTCCTTTACTCTATGATTCAATCTATAAGATCGATGTTTAACAAGTACTGCATCCATCTTCAGAACAATTTTCATTTCTCCCAAGTCTCCCTTAATTCCTTTGAGTTCTGCAATTGAGGCAAGAAAAATATCTTCATATTATTTTAGCAGGTCAAAAAATTATTTTGTAGTCTGTTCATCCCACTAATCACCAATGGAAGCTATCTTAGGTCTCTCTGTTATGAAACCAGCTCAGAAAAATATAGAAAATATAGATCAACAACTTAGAAATCAGCCTCTTCGAGGGGGAAACCTCCTTCACATTACACAAATGAACAATTCCTGGATGATACAAATGACGAAACCTCCTTTCTATATATAGTAATCTAAGGGGTCACAATATAATCAAAGTCAACATAATAATAATAATAATATAAGGGCGCAAAAATAAAAATAGTGGGCTTCTATGGGGAACAATAATAAAAATATGGGGACAATAGGGGCACAACAATAATAATAAGGGCTACAATGACAATAGTAATGGGGGAATCACTAGTATTATAGGGACTTTACATGCCCCTCTCCTTCAAAAAAGTGTTGTCCTCAATGCTTGGTAGTTCTGGATGCTTCTATATAAAATTATCATCCTCCCATGTGGAACCTTCTGTGGGTAAGTTCTTCCACTTGATGAGATACTCTAAAATTGATCGATTTTGTAGTTGTCGATTTCGTGTTTCTGTGATTGCTTCAGGTTCCAATATGATTTTTCCTTCCTCATCAAGTTCTAGAAATATTGTCTGAAATGGGAGCTTGTCACCTATAACCTTCCTTAAGCATGAAACATGATAAACTGGGTGCACTTGGATAGCTACAGGAAGCTCCAATTTGTTTGCCATAGTACCTATCTTTTGCAACACCTTGTACAGACCATAATTCTTTGGTGATAATTTATTATCCTTCTTATCTTTCTTGAGGGACATTTGTTTATATGGTTGTAGTCGTAGGAATACCCAATCACCAACATCAAAACTTCTTTCACTGCAATGTTGATATGCCTGTTGTTTCATTCTATTCTGCGCCAAAGTGAGGTTATCCTTTAAGAGTTGGAGAACTTGTTGTTGATGCTCGATGAGATCTTCCACTGCTTGAACCTTATAATTTTCTCTTAAATATGATGTGATGGACGGTGGATGATATCCATAAAGTGTCATAAATGGAGTCATTTTTGCTACAGTATGGAAGGAAGTGTTATACCACCATTCGGCTAGAGGCAACCATTCGACCCATTGTGTCTGTTTATCAGATACAAAGCAACGAAGATATCCTTCCAAACATTTGTTTACTATCTCAGTTTTCCCATCAGATTGAGGATGATAAGATGAGCTATGAGCTAACTGAGTACCAAGACAAGAAAATAATTATGACCAAAAATCTTTAGTGAAAATGGGATCTCTGTTGCTTACAATAATCTTTGGGTTTCCATGTAGCTTTTGAATTGTTTCCATAAATGCAGTAGAAACTGTACTCGCTTTAAATGGATGAGATAATGCATAAAAGTGTGCATACTTGGTAAGTCTATCAACTACCACCATGATAACACTCTTTCCTTCGGACTTGGGTAAACCTGTGATAAAATCCATTGAAACCTCCTCCCAATGTTGGATTGGAATGGATAAAGGTTTTAATAGACCTAGGGTCTTATTTGTTTCAACTTTATTTTGTTGGAAAACCAAACATTCCGCCACAAACTTTTGAATATCTGATTTAAGGCCATCCCAAAAAAATTCCTTCTTAATCCTGTGGTAAGTTTTTAGAAATCCTGAGTGCCCTCCTAAGGGAGAGGTGTACAATTCCATAAGAATATTTTGTTTGAGTTGGGAATTCTTACATAGGTATAAGCGATCTTTGTACCATAACGAATCATTTTTCCAGCTAAATTTATCAGATGTACTGGGATCTTATTGTAACTTTTGAATGACTTCCCACACTTCTTCATCATTCTTCCATTCATCCCTTGCTTCGTTTATCCAATCTGGTTGGATAATAGAAATGGCGCAAAGAAATGCTTCCAAATCCTCATCTTTTCTTGAGAGTGCATCTACCACAACATTTTTCTTCCATTTTTTGTAGATGATTTCAATGTCATAACCCAACATCTTTGTGACCCATTTTTGTTGCTCTTCTGAAGATAATCTTTGTTCTAAAAAGTATTTAAGACTATCATGATCCATTTTTACCTTGAAGTGTCTTCCCATTAGGTAGGGTCGCCATTTCTTAAGTGCATGTAGTATGCCAACATTTCCTTCTCATAAATAGCTTTGTGTAAATACTTTCCTTTGATTTGATAACTTTCGAAAGCAATGGGTCTTTCTTCTTGCATTAAAACAACACAAATTTCATTTCCGGAGGCATCACATTCCAAAATAAATCTTTTTGTGAAGTCCAACGTAGCTAAGACCGGTGCTTGGCACATTGCCTCTTTAAGATGTTCAAAGGCCTTCGTTGCTTCTGGAGTCCATGAAAATGCATCTTTCTTCAATAATGTTGTTAGAGGTGCTGCAATTCTCCCATAATTCTTAACAAACTTGTGATAATACCCTGTTGACTAGAGAAATCCTCGCAGATGCTTTATGGATGTGGGGATTTTCCATTCCTTAATGGTTTTAATTTTTCTAGGGTCTACCTTAACACCTTCATGAGATACAATATGAACGTGATATTCCACCTCTTGTAATCCAAAGAAATATTTGCAGCTTTTTGCATATAATTGTTTCTCCTCCAATAGTTGAGCACCTTGTCAACATGTTGAACATGATCCTTCCAAGACTTATTGTAGATTAGTATATCATCGAACAATAGTAACACAGATTTTCTAAGGAAGGGTTTGAAAATGGAATTCATCAAACCTTGAAATGTAGAAGGTGCATTTGTATGGCCAAAAGGCATGACCAAAAATTCATAACGACCCTCATGAGTTCTAAATGTTGTTTTCTGAATGTCTTTAGTCTTCATTTTGATTTGATGATATCTTGAATGAAGATCCAACTTGGTGAAGTAAATTGATCCATGCAATTCATCCAATAATTCATCAATGACGGGAATGGGAAATTTATTTTTAATAGTGAGCTTGTTGAGCTCCTGATAATCTGGAAACATGCGCCATGATCCATCCTTCTTGTGAACTAATACTATTGGAGCATGGAAAGAACTTTGACTAGGTTGAATTATACCAGCCTCTACAATTTCTGCAACCATACGTTCAATTTCACTCTTTTGGGCATAGGGATATCTGTAAGGCCTGATGTTTGGAGGAACACTTCCTGGAATCAAATGAATAGCATGATCATGATCACGAATAGGTGGGAGGACTTTGGGAGTCTCAAATACCTTGGAATGATTGTCCAAGGCTTTTTGGATATCTGGAGAAATAGATTATTTCAATGTGGGAACCTCTAGCGAACATAATTGTGAAATTATGCCTCGTTGTTCTTTCTTTAGAAGCTTTGTTATTTCGTTAGCGTTGATTATCTTTCCCGGTTTCCTTGCGATACCCATTAATTCAACTTCCTTTCCTTATGTAGAAAAAATCATGAAAAGTTCTTGAAAATTAAAAGCTACTATACCCAAGGATTGTAGCCATTAGAATCCTAGTACAACATCAACGCCACCCATTGGAATGGAAAGCATTGGGCTATTCAATACATATTCTCTCATGGATAGATTGATATTATGGCACTTTCCAGAAAAATGTATGGTTCCTCCACTTGCAACCATCACTTGACACTCTGGTGCTGGATATAGGAAGCAATTCAATTCCTTGGATATCTTACAAAGAATACAATTTTGGGTACTGCCCAAATCAATCAACACTATTACCTTTTTCTTCTTGATATGTCCTTCTATCTTGATAGTTTGAGGAGTGGTAATTCCGTCCAATGCATTACAAGATATGGTTATATTTATTTCTTCTTTCTCTAGGGTTTGTTCTTAGTGTATATCCTCTTCTTTTGAAGTTTCTTGTTCCTTGTCTTCCTCCTCTTCACAATCTATGTAAAATAATTTCTTCTCAGCACACTTATAACCTTTAGTGTATTTTCTATCACAACTGTAACAAAAACCTTTTGCTCCTTTTTATTCCAATTATTGTGGTGTCAACCTTGTAGGTTGTGGAAGGCTAGGGGCAACAACACTTCTATATTTATAATTGTGTGTGGTAGGCTTCCTTGTTTCCATAATTTTTCTTTCCATTTTTCTTGCCAACCTAAATGCCTTCTCCAATGAATCAGGTTCCCAAAGGCGAACCTCATGTTGGATGTTATCCTTTAAATTTCCTATGAACACATGAATCCTATGCTCCTCTAGAATATATTTTACCCTTATATTCAATTTTTGGAAGTCCTCAATGTGCTCCATCATTGAACCCTTTTGTTTGAGATTTATCAACTGGCTAAAAAAAATGTTGCTTTTGTATCCTCATAATGTGCTATCATTTCATCCATAAAAATTGCCCAAGTGATAATTTGTGTACGAGAGCAAAGACATCGATACCATACAAACTAATTTGGTTCCAAATATAAAGTTATGTGTACCTTTTGTTTGTTTTGCACATTATGGAGATCAAAATATTGCTCCATCTATAGTATTCATGTTACGGGATCCTTGCCATCAAACTTCCTCATATCGATCTTTGGAACATGGTGGGTCTTCGATCCAACGTTAGAGTCTATGAAATCATGATTAAAATTTATTTTGTTCTCATCATGAGTTTCCTTTACTACCCTTTTGCCATTAGTAGGCATTTCTTTTAGAAACTTTGTCAAATCTGTCTTCAATTCTTCCATGTTGCCTTTAAGTTTTTCTTCTAAACCATCCATCTTAGCTTCCACACCATCCATCTTAGCTTCCATGCCATTCATCTTAGCATCCACGTCATTCATCTTATCTTCTACGCCTTTCTTTAAACCATCCAACTTCACTTCCGTTACTTTTTGTGAGAGTTAATTTTGTTGCACTTAGTCTCGTAATTTTGATATATCACGTTGTGTTTCTTCCTCTTCTTCATGAGTCATGCTAGAGATTTCAGGTTTCTTACTAGGTGTTTCCATTTTCTTTCTTCAAGGCATCAATTAATGATAATGATGCTTCACTATGCCCTTTGAATTCCTTCAAACTAATTTTTCAAACCAAACTTATGCAGAATTAAAAAAAAAAATTACACAATTTTTTTCACTTTGTAGGAGCTCCATATTGCATCTGATGTATCTCTGAAATTTCGGATCTCCAAGGTCTAAAATTGCGAAATGTGGTATCTCTCTGAGTCCTCTTTCCAACGCCACTAGTCTGATGGATTCTCCAAGAAAGCGTTATGCCCAATCTCCCAAGATGACTTGATTATACACTTTTTGAGTAGAGTGAACTTGTACGAAGTTCCACGTGTCACTGTTTCAACCTTCGGACCTGAAAATGATGCACATAAAACTAAAGTCCATGATATTTCGATAACTTCTTACAAAATTTCAATCTGATATTGAGAAAGAAAATTAGGACGATTTTTCCAAGGTCACCTGTTTTGGATGTAATTTGGGAGCCTGCAAAAACCCTAACTTCCTTGGATCATGTCTCCGAAAATATAGTGAAACAAGATCTAAAATTCGGACCCAAGGATCATCAAGATTTCGGATCAAATGGATTTGTTTTTTAGCATGTGAAACGTCACAGAAAAAAAGTATAGTGAAAATTCCACAATGACCTTTTTTGGAGTAGCGAAACCCTAGAATCCAAAGCTTTGATACCAAATGTTATGGAACTAGCTCACAAAAAGATAGAAAAGATAGATCAACGACTTATAAATCAGTCTATTTGAGGGGGAAATCTCCTTTACATTACACAAGTAAACAATTCTTGGATGATACAAATGAAAAAACCTCCTTTCTATATATAGGAGTCTAAGGGGTCACAATATAATCAAAGCCGACATAACAATAATAATATAAGGGCACAAAAATAACAATAGTGGGCTTCTATGGGGCACAATAATAACAATATGGGGACAATAGGGGCACAACAATAATAATAAGGACTACAATGATAATAGTAATGGGGGAATCTCTAGTATTATAGGGACCTAACACTCTCTTCAGTGCCAATATTATGTTTCTACAAATTCAATGGCTTTAGATGCAGAGCATCTTTAATTGGGTCATCCTTTATATCTTGCTCCCCTTCAAAATCTTTGAAATTCAAGTGCCTCAATTCTTCTAAACCATCATCATCAGGGTCTATATACATCTTTTCATAAGCAACTACTTCATGAAACCTCGATTCATATATGTGTTTAAAAATATCTTGGTCAGTATAGTCCACAATAAGCTTCCCTGTAGGGAAAAAAACTCTTTTAATTGCTTTCAAAGCTCCCACAGTTCTTTCATCCTCATCTGAAAAGGAAAAATAACTGGAAAATTGGGCCACGATTGGTTCCCATGCAACTATACGTCTTTCCATCTCCTCCTTCAAGTACTAGGATTGCAGAAACATACCTGAAGTATGGATAAATTGATGTACCCACAAGGTTTCAGGGAGTCCTGCTTCAATCCACTTGGTTCTGCAAGTCTGAATATGTTTCTAGGGACTCATATATCCCTCATATTTAGGAATTCCAATTGAATAATCCCTTGGGGCACCAAATGGACATACAAAAGGAGATTTGACTAACTCCCATTCTTGAAGATGAGCATGATGAGCTCCCCACAATCTCGCAGTTTTTGCTTGAAGGGAAACATCCAACATAGGGATCTTTTGTGTCTCTCCAAATTTTGAATCAATCTCACTAATAAAGTTAATAGTGGAACCTATACCATTGAATGTAGGAAATTATTGTACCTCGGTACCAATCCATCAAGCAGAACGAACAACTGCGCACCGTCTAGAACGTAACTCGTGATCTCCTTATTGCTAGTCATCCCACACAACATATGAACCAACTTCCATGCTTTAAATGATCCCCCAACTAATATAACCATCAACTATAGGATTAATATAATATTCTACTTTCCTTGCAGTGAGTCAATATATCTAGTCCGGGGGATTATGTTCCTCTCTATCGTATACAGGTTCTATAAATCTGGGACCTTGATAAGGATCCAATGATTGAATCATTATAACTCCATCTACCTCAAAAGTCATTGTCTTTCACTTAAGATCAATAATAACATGATTCTAAAAAGCCTAATCTATCCCCAACAATGTGGGATAAGGGTATTTATCTCCCATAATATCTATCACATCAAAATCTGCATATCAATATCCACTTCAACATCCTCCATACATCCAATTGGAAGAATACAATACTTTTTGGCCATACGCAATTTCAACAATGCCATTACAGATAAAGAATGCCATTTTATTTTTGGTCATCAACAATAGGTGGAAATAAGCCTCAATAGGCTGAGAATTTGATCTCAGTGACAATTAGTGACACTGAGAAAGGATACAGTGCCTTGAAACCTAAATTTGGGAGCACATTACCCATAAACTTTGGCAGTGTTAATGTGGTCTTTCTGGAAGCATTTTCTCCTATAGACAGGATATTTTGATGCAATTGTATGTCAAATATAAATGGAGAATTCTCTATTTTGTTAATTGAATGAGAGGATTTACCTATTTTGATGGGAAAAGGGGTCAAAATACATCAACTTATAGTCACTGATTTTGAGTGTACATATTTTCCTCCACGATATCAGCAAGCAATTCCAGATTTGACTCCAAAATCCAAGGGATTTGATATCAGCAACATTTGAGACCTATTACAAGCCTATTTAGATTTAGATTATTTTTATTTGATTTTGTTCCAACAAAATTACAACAATTAGATTATTGTTTTATTATTTAAACTACAGTTTGTAATAATTGAAGGGTTGGGTTTTTTTGAGGAAAATACTTGTGTTGTGTATTTGATTCTATCTCTGAGGTTAATAAAGATTTTCAATGCAGAAGAATTTGAAGCCTGCATTTTTTGTGTGATGTTTATCTGTTTGTCTCTCAATGATGTTTATTTCATGTGTAGATTTCATGAATGCTTAAGTCTTCATATTTGAATGAGAGTTATACAAGTTGAAAAATTCATCTTTATTGAGATGTTGCGCTATTTTCAAGATTCAAGTATTATCAACATTTATTCTAAAGTTACACATAATTCATCTTGATGCTCTGTTGTAATGGTTTTTTTTTCTTTTTCCACATACTAGCATGAAAATCGAAAGGTATAAATAAGCATTATCTATCTTTCCTTTGAGTTCTATTTGTTTTACCCACCAGATCTTGAAATCTTAATTGAAATCAATTTATGACTCTATGCCCAATGGTTATTTTCCTTGTTTTCCAACCAAACTTGTTAGCCCTGTTATATTAGATCTGGCCACTGAGTTTATAAATTACCCTTTATTGTGGTGAATTTGAGTAATTAAGTCAAAGAGAGATCCTTCTCTGAATTGGAAGGGCCAATTCCCAATAAAAAAGACTAGTTTCAGGTTACCTCGGGATTCACCTTTACACAACCGGGTAAAATTCCAAGTGATAACATGCTGAACATGTCTGGAATATCTCTTAGGCAAGTTTGCAGAGATAAGTCTATTTGAGATCTCCTCGTCATTAACAACAGTCTTTAAGTTTCTTACGCGACTGCCCCGACAACTGCTCATCACTCACAATCTGTAAAAATAATTTAAACCCTTCCATTACAGGTTGGGATATATCTTGCAAGAACCTCAGACTCTTAATTTTAATTATTCTGGCTGTCCCATTTGAGGGTTATAAGGCGATGTCAACTGCTTAAATTTTTTTGCTGCATATATAATATTCTTTCTGTTGGTTAGAGTCATAAGATATTTTAGGTGATGCAAGCCTGATTATTGTTTGTTGTTCAGGGACACCCAAGTTTGCTCCAGGTCTTTTTCCTCAAAGTTCTGAGAGCGACTGAGATTGGGACTTCAACTGTCCACCCAACCTTATATTGGTTTGCACAATAATCTTTCTTGTAAGAAATCAACCCCAAGTTGAATTCCAGAGCTTGAGGATGAGTGCTCAAAGGAATAAAACTAATGTTACCAGTTGAAATGGGTTCTCCCAAGGCTACACCATCTCCACCCACTAGTTAATCAATAAGTCAAGAAATTGTTACACCATAGGGGCCTTTAACTAAAAAATAATCAATGTAGAGAATTCTTACAAGCACAAATATTCATCATTCAATCACAAGAGGTGAGCTTAACATGGGAAGATTCATCTGCTAGACAAGCTACTATTTGGACAATGGGTTCATCAGTCCACAAGCTTCCCATCTCTATCTTTGTGCCTTATTTTCTTTGTTTGTTCCTCTCACGAGGAACTCTCAATCCATCACTTACATACAATAAACAAGACCCATTTTTCTCAAGTGTTCTCAACTGCTCTCAACTATCACACCACAACGACCTTCTATTTATTCATCAACAACATAGGTGATTATACAAGAACTGGGAGTCACAATTCAGTTATAGGAGGTGAACTTAACATGGGAAGGTTCATCATCTGGAAAAGTTATTGTTTGGACAGTAGGTTCATAAGTCCACAAGCTTCCTGGTGGCTTCATCGATCCTAATACAAGCCATTGCTCATGCATAGGAGGAGAGCTCAACATGGCAAGGTTAATCAACTGAACAAGCTATTTTTTCGCCAATAGGTTCATTAGTCCAAAAGATTCCTAGTGGATTCATCAGTCCTTAGACAAGCCAAACTTGGTGGGTTCATGAGTCCTTAGGCAAGCCGCTTCTCAATCACAGGAGGAGAGCACAACATGGAAAGTTTCATCAGCTAAACAAGCATTGTCTGTCCAATAGGTTCATTAGTGCACAAGGTAAGGCACTCTTGGTGGATTAATCAGTGCTTAGTCAACCCACTGCTCTCTCTCTCTCTCTATGTTCCTCCTTTTGAAATTCTCTCTCTCTACCTGGGTTCTTCCTTAACCAATTTGTGATTTCTCCCCTTATTTTCTCGCAGACTCCTTTCCCCCCTTCTTCTTGGATGAATGAATCCTTCTTTTTTCCTTCTCTTCCTCAAGAAGTGATTTTCCCACTGCTTCCACTATTGTTGTTAAAACCCTATCTCCCCCATGTTTTCGTGTGCCTTCCACTCTTTTCTCCCTCCTTCTAGCCTTCGACCAATGGTTTTGTTGTGGAGTGCAGTCATGGGGATGTTGTTCAATGTTACGCCAACTCCTTACACCACTTCTTGATAGTTGTCCTCGACCTTCTTTGTTCCTGCCAGTGCAATCCCCTCTTGTCGTGTGTTTGGCCCATGACAAGCCTCGTTGCCAGGATGATCCATTCAACCATTTAATTTTATATGCTCTTTTACTTGTGGACTTGCCCAAGAGCAGCATGGAATCTTTCTTATTTTGCTAACCAATTAAAACATAATCAACCCATTAAAAGCACTCCAGTTAGTGTCCATCATTGACATTTAAAATAACCAGGATTCCTTAAGAAATCTCCTTCCTAAAGCTTTGAAATTTGTGTCCCAATATGTCACCCATTGTTAGTATAATAAAATGGTTTTAAATATTGTACAATAGGGGAAAATTAACCATGGGTTGTCACAGGTTGGTTGAAGGGAGACAATGAGAGGTGTCTAGTGGGTGGAAGTGGTGGGGAGCAAAAATTGTTATGTGGGTGAAGCAGTGGGGAGAAGGTTGGTGTAAGGGAGGCGATGAGAGGTGTTTGGTGGGCGAAAGTGGTGGGGAGTCAGTTGAAGGAAGTGGAAACCAAAAGTGTCTAACACCCAAAAGGTGGTGGCTAGAGGTGTCTAACACCTAGATAGAGTAGGTGACAAAAGTTTTTATCTCTCTCATCGAGAAAAATTAAGTTGTAATCTTGTAAAAGACATGTAATATAATGTTGTAAAAAGACATATGAATTGTGGTTACATAACTAGAACTTAGGTTATATGTAATTTCCTATTTCATGAATTGTGGTTACATAGCTAGAACTTAGGTTATATGTAATTTCCTATTTCATGAATTGTGGTTATATAGCTAGAACTTAGGTTATATGTAATTTCCTATTTCGAGAGATAACCTTTCTGCCATATCTCGACAACCTTCTTACAATATTTCCAGAGATATCTCGCCGACCTCTCTACAATAGTGGGGGCCACATTTTGGCTAAATTTCAACCCGGGGATGATAAGTCAGTATTGGATGCCATGGTTTGCAACGTCACTGGTAGAGCATTCAACCCTTTCCTCTATTAGTCGTTCACATGTGACGATCTATATGTAGCCTCTGTACTCTCTGTTCCACAGTTTGCGCCCTCTCCCATGTGATGGCAAATCCCACGATTGCAGTGGTAGCGGCTGCCCTATGCATAGCTTTAGCGGCAGCTTGGACAGCTCTCCTCAGAAATTCTCCAATCGATGCAGCAAACATTGACCTTCCTTATCCTCCTCAAAGACTTGGTGTGTTCGCCCACAACAAGAGGCTACAGAGCGCCCACAAGCTTGGATCTGGACTCATCCCCAACCCAGAAGATCTGGTGTTCGATTCTCATGGCAGACTGTATACTGGGTGTGGGGATGGGTGGATAAAGCGAATCTCCTTTCTAGATAACCTTGATGTTCTTGTGGAGAACTGGACATATGTTGGAGGTCGTCCTCTGGGCCTCGCTTTTGGCAGCCATGGAGAATTATTAGTCTGCAAGCCTTCTCAGGTGAGCCCTATCATCGTTTCTGCATTTTCTCATCTTCATTTTATTCCATTTTCATTATGGGTTGCAGGGTCTGCTAAATGTGACGGAAGGCCATGTGGAGATTCTGACAGATGAAGTAGATGGATTGAAAGTCAAGTAATGTTTTTGAGCATCATCATTATGAAAAATTTTGTAAAATTTATTTTAAAATCCTAGCTGTATGCTTTTTTATATATGTGAATCACATTAGGTATAAATCAGTTAGCATAGACCAGTAGACTCAAGGAATTCTTCAAGTAATCATAACTACATTCCATGGTTATATCATTAAAGATTTGCAGACGGAGTGGATGCAAGCAGAGAAGGGGCAGTTTATTTCACAGATGCTTCATATAAATATGGCTTCCATGACCACTTATTTGATATCTTGGAGTACCGACCACACGGCCGGTTGCTCAAATACGAGCCATCCACCAAGAGAACGAGCGTACTTCTCACAGATCTTTACTTCCCCAATGGAGTGGCCCTCTCTGCCAAACAGGACTTCCTCGTCTTCTGTGAAACTTCACTGTATGTGTATGCCTTGCACTCAATCATTAATTACTTCTGTAAGGAAAGATCCAGATCATGTAGTATAATTGAGCGGTGCCCTGTTTTTCATTACAGGTATCGTTGCCAGAAGTACTGGTTAAAGGGGCCAGAGAAGGGCACCGTCGAATCTTTCATTGACAATCTCCCTGGACTTCCAGATAACATCCATTATGACGGGAACGGCACCTTCTGGATCGGATTTCCGACGGTAATATTCTATCACTGTAATATCCAGTTCAATAACTATTGTTTTTTTTTCAAGAAATTGCATCTGGAGCCGATTTTAGGCGTACATAATCTTTTCTGGGCAGCCGTTAGGTGTTAGGTTTACGGCTGGTTCTGTGTTCCTTGATATATGATGATATTAGAGTGGGTGGATTTTTGACAGAGCCGAACCTTAACCTGGACACTTGCAACGAAGTTCCCGTCTGTGAGGCACGTGTTGGCTCTGATTGCGACATTGGCTCCAGGTGCAGTCAGAGGTTCTATGGTTGATGAGCCAGGTGTTTTGGCTGTGAATGAGATGGGCGATCCAATTGCGCTCTACTCGGATCCGAATTTGAAAAATGAAATAAATACAGGATTGAAGAAGGGAGACTCTCTGTACTCTGCATCTCTTACTCTCGATTACATTGGGCGTGTTCCTCTCACGCAAGAGATGCCAATTAATTAAAATTGGGTCGTAGGCATACATAGGACATGTGGAGACCAAATTTCCGTATTTAACCAATGGACCATATCGTCAGGTTTATTGGGACTGGCCAAAGCCTGTTTTCAAATTCCAAATCCCCTCAGGTTTATTGGGACTGGCCAAAGCCTGTTTTCAAATGCCGTAGTCTTTAACGCGACTTTTTGAAAGCCTTTCCGGCGATTTTTTCCGGTGAAAATCCGGCAGTGATTTATGGAAATCCAAGTTTGATAACTAATTTCTGCACAATGAAACTGTCCCAGGGATTTTTCAGGGTGCTGAATCCGAATATGCAGTTAAAAAACCATTTTAACTGCAACAAATCATGATTTCAGCTCAATTTCTTCCGCCGGATTCCGTCACCGGAATCTCAAAAAGTCGCATTATAGACAACTCCTTTTCAAATTCCAAATCCTCAGGTTTATTGGGACTGGCCAAAGCCTGTTTTCAAATTCCAAAACTGAGCTGAGAATATTAAATTGATAGGAAGTCACCTTTACGATTTCAGATTTCAGAAATGTATGGGGATTATATTAAATTGATAGGAAGCCACCTTTACGATTTCAGAAATGTATGGGGATTTGCAACGCTTTTTTTCAAATTTCAATGCCTAGTTGCAAGCACTTCGAAATTTCACATTTACTATCATTTTTTTTTTTTGAAAACAATCACTTTAGCATTTGCCGAAAATTAAAATAATATTTTATAACTGAAATCTGTAGAAGTCAGAGCTGATATCCCTGCCCACCTAAAAATTCGTTAAAGTCATTTTAATATAGGCAAGCATGTTACTTGCAATTCCTTCAATATTATTATGTTTTGTGTGTAAACTTTTACACGTTTTTCAGGTGAAATTAAAATAATGCGGAACTCGTGAATCTTTCGAAAACGTAAACTGTAGAAGTCAGAGTTGATATCCGTGCCCACCTAAAGATTCCATAAAGTCACTTTAATATAGGCAAGCATGTTACTTGCAGTTCCTTTAATATTATTATGTTTTCTGCGTAAACTTTTACACGTTTTTCAGGTGAAATTAAAATAATGTGGAATTCGTGAATCTTTTGAAAAATTAAATGAATGGCAGGATTTGGAAAATATTTTCTCCTAATTTTTCTCAGTGAAATTTTGAAAATATTCTGAAAAATAAATTAATTCACTGCAAATTTTTGAAACTTTTTCATTTAGATTTTTGAAATATTTTGAAAAAATAAATTGATAACAGAGATTAACTAGATTTTAAATTTTGGGAATATTGTAAAAAATTAAATTGACTGTAGATTTTCGAAAATGTTTTCACAAGTAAATTGGTGTATGAGAACTTTTTCTTTGTTTTAGTAGGAAATACATGTTTTTAACCATTAGCCCCACTCAAGTTGTGTCTGATAATAAGATTGAAGTCAAATATTTGTCATAGTTTTTATTTATCAGACTTTAAAATATTTCAATTCGGGTTCTCTAAACATGCAAAGTTTGTTTGTTTTTTTTGTCATTTTTTTTTGTTATTTAAAATTAGCTTTTGATTGCGTATATGGATTTAACACCCTAAAAAACTCCCAAAATAACGGAATTGCTAAAATTTTCAACTCAAACTTATTATTCCAAAAAATTATTGCAGAAATTAAAAAATTAGATAAAAAAATATTCCAAAAATCTCCGATTTAAATTTCTCCATCCAATGATACTAAAAAAAATTCGTCCAAAAATACTTTAAAAAACAGCATCTTTCTTTGTCTAATGCTAGTATATTAGAACAATATTATTCACTTTTCCTTGGTATACAGAAAACAGTACACTTAAAAGTCATTGTAATTCTGTGTAAATATTTATTTTTAAAAAACAAAAACAATAGAGGAACATAGGCTTGGTGTAATAAATCCAGTAAGCAGCACGTTCGACAGTCAAACGACATACTTCATACTTCGAGAATTTGATTCGAGAGCTTCGCTTAGTGAATGCGATTTACTGTCACATAGGAAAAAGTTGTCAAAGCTGGAAGGATGTTTTACCATAATTTATTATAATTTAATGATATGATTAGATGCGAAGGTTTAAGATGTTTTACCATATTTTGTTATAATTGGATGATATGATTAGATGTGAACTAAGGTCACGAAGTTGAATTTTTTATTGATATTTTCAAGTGGTGAGCATAAATTAATGTCATAGGTCTCATTTACTCAAAAGCGCCCTCATCTTGTAAAAGTAATGTTCAATTATGAGGAGACAAATATAGTTACTAAAACACAATAAAGAATATAAACATTGGAGAAAAACATTAAAAAAATAAACTCTTGAAAATATTTCTTCATCTTCTTTATTGAATAAGTGATACATTCGTATATACTCTTTAGATTTATACAATTATAGAAGTTGTTATATTTGTTTAACTAATCATTTGAGACTACTTCTCACTACCCCTAATTTAATCTGTGAATACTCAATTTGTTTATAATGTTATAGCAATATATGGGAAATTACATATTGCAATAATAAAAATTAAGCATTATCTTCAGCACTCCTTCTTAATGCTTACTGATATGATTCCAAAAAAAATTCTTATGCGATGAAACCTCTCTCCTGGTAGTACTTTGTTGAATATATCAACTAAGTAGATGGTAGTACTTTGTTGAAGATATCAACTAAGTAGATGATCTGTTTTACAAAACTTTATTTCAATTCTTCCTTTTGCACAAAACTCTCTTGTAAAATGTTGCTTGATATCAATATGTTTGGTACAACTATGCACCACTGGTATTTACTTATGGAAATTGTAGACATGTTACCACAATAAATAGTTATAGCATCTTGTTGCTCTTGTTCTTTGTCAACATTCTCTTGAACCAAATTATTTCACATGTTGCTAATGCTACCACAATATAATTTGATTTTCTAGAAGATAAAGAAAATAATTAGTTGTTTCTTTGAATACCATGATACTGCACTTGATCTGAGGTTGTAAACTTAAAGTATTTTTTCTATCATCAAGAAATCCAAATCAACCAACACAAATTCTTTATTGAAGTGTACCAAACGC
Organism: Pinus tabuliformis; assembly: GCA_031772625.1. Classification (NCBI taxonomy): domain Eukaryota; kingdom Viridiplantae; phylum Streptophyta; class Pinopsida; order Pinales; family Pinaceae; genus Pinus; species Pinus tabuliformis. Next base: position 861,880,267 of record CM062809.1, read on the forward strand.
TAAATTTACTTTTTCCAATGGAGATATTTTAAAATTATTTTCGTTGCTCTAAAATGAATCTTTCTTAGACATTGCATGAACCTAGAAATTAAACTTATTGCATACATAATATGGGGATTTGGGCAAGCCTCTTTTCAAATTTTAATCCCTGTTAGAAGTTGTTATTCCTCCCCACCTAAAAATTATGTTAAGCTATTTTGGAGAATATTTTCACAACTTTTTTTGTTGTTGTTTGAAATTAAAATTTGAGAATATTCTAAAATATAAATTAAATCAACTAGAGGTTTTGGAAAATATATTCACAAGCAAGCTTGGTTTTTTTCCTTTTGGCTTCTTGTAATCTCTCCCGCTGAAATTACCTCGATTGCATATTTTGGGAATATATTCAAAATTTGAATTGACTCTATAAATTAACTAGATTGCAGATTTTGGAAATATTATGAAAAATTAAATTGACTACCGATTTTGGAAAATATTTGCACGAGCAAACCTAGTTTTTTTCTTTTTGATCTCTCCAATGAAATTAAAATTACTGATTTTGGAAATATTTTGAAAAAATAAATGGTGTGACACTAGTAAGATTATGTTTTAACTTTGACATTATTTACCTTTTTATAAAATTTTGGAAATATTATGAAAAATTAAATTGACTACCGATTTTGGAAAATATTTTCACAAGCAAGCCTTTTTTATTTTTAATCTCTCCAATTACATTTTGGAAATATTTTCAAAAATTAAAAGGTGTGACACCCGTAAGATTGTTCATGAAATTATGTTTTAACCTTGACATTATTTTTATAAACTTTGGAACTAATTTCGGCCTAACTAGAAAACCAAATAAATGTAGAGACTCAGACTTGGTAAAGTTCTTGAGTATTAAAAAGAAAAGTTTCCTGAATATTAAAAAAAAGTTGATATATGTATAACTGAATTAGAGAAAACTCTTCAAATACTTAAGTCAGTTGAGTCTCTTTTCCTCCTTAAAAAGGGATAGTTCCAAGGAAGGATTCTGCTTCTTTTTTTTTTTAGGAAAAAAGAGAGAGCAGGCGAATGGAATCTCTTTTCCTCGTTGAAAAGGGATCCTTCCAAAAAAGTTTTTTTTTTTTTTTTTGTTTTTAAAAAAAAGAGAAAGCGCGCCACAGGAACGAGACGGAGAAAAGTGAAATCATACGTAATGTTATCACTGAAAATATTTCAAAGGAAAAGGAGAGCAGAAATCTTCATCAAATTCGAGCAAGGCAGCTCCTCAATTAAGCAAGGTATTTTCTTCCAAGTTGTTTTGTCTAAAGAAATTTCAAAGGAGAAAATGTCAAAAGAAAGGAAAATATCATCATCAGTACAACCATCACCAATGTACAAGAATGACAGAAACAAGGCAGCCAGCAGTCAAGAAGAAAGACAGAGCTTTGAGGAGGATAAGGAGAAATTTTGAAACCAGCTACGAATCCACGTTTTCGTAGCGCAGACAGTGTAAAAATCCTGTTTTGCGCTACGAAATCAGTGTTTTCGCAGCGCGCTGCGAAACCCCTGTAGCAGTCTGTTTCAGCTGAAGAAACTCTGTTTTCTGCTTTTACTAGTCAATTTCTAAAAGCTTTCCTGAGCAGCTGAGAACTTAATTTTGCAAACTGAAAGAGGCTTTTCTTCCTAACATGCTGCACTACAAAAACCTCTTTCAGTTTCTTCAAATTCGTTCTGAGGTGGGAGGAATTTATGGTTAAACTTGCGCTACGAAACTGCAGAAAGTCAAGCTTTGTCTACTGGTTTTAGTAGTGTTTTTCAAAATCAGTTTCTGGTCACATGAAAGGCTATCTTGGAATTCTGAAGGAGGTTTCTCTTCATAACATGTCCAGCTACAATAACCTATCTCACTTTATTCGTATGTGTTTTCAGTTGGGAGATAAGAAGCTTTCATTGAGACCCTAATTTCAGAAAACGGATTTTTCCCTGTTTGCCACGTGTTTTTCAAGGACAGTTTCTGGACAGCTGGAGAAATATTTTCAAAAACCATGAGAGGGTTTTGTTCTAGACAACATGGGCTACAAAAACCTCCTTCAGTTTCATAAAATGTGTCATGGATGAAGAGATAAAGGCTCTGCAATTTTCAAGGAACTAACCCTAAAAACAGGGAAACATGTTCCCTAATTTCTAGGGTTTCTCATCAGCAGTTGGGTGACCACGTGGGAGGCTTCATCAAATTCGACCTCATGGAGTGTTAGGTGTCAAAGAATGCTTTAAATGTTTAGATAAGTTTGTTACACTCCTAGTTGTATTAGGTCTCTAGGACTACTAGTTAGGTGTCAAATACATTTAATGGTTTGTTTTATGGTTAGAATAGGTGTCACTGATGGCAAATTCGAATTCTCTTGAGGAGGGATGATGAAATCCTAATTGTAAATGCTTTATATAGAGCAAGAGGTCGAATTAGCAAAGGGTTGGAGACTTTTTGGCTCAATTGCTGCTCTATGTGCAGACTGTGTATATTTTTAACCTAATGCAGAATTTCTACTTAGACAACTCAAGATTCATGAAGAGTTCTTGTATGTTCTTGTTTTGATGGCATCTTCCAATACTTACATTGCAGTGAGGTTTACTTATGATACTCAGAATTCATCAATGATGCTCTGACTTCCTTCATAGATAAACTAACTGTGTTTCACTGTTTTATATTTGCATTTCTGCACTTGAACTCTATAATGCCTTGACTTCCATGCTAGGTAGAATGTTTTGGCTTCACTACTCAGGATACAAAGAGGGTTTTTAATGTCCTATTGTCTCATGGCTTTCCTCTTTCACTTACTTGCAGTGGTATGAATACATGTTACTTAGAATTCATCAATGATGCTCTAACTTCCTTCATGTATATATAAACTGTGTTTCCTTGCATTGTATCTTTGTTTTGTTGATGTATAAAAACTCTCTATGCCCTGACTTCATGTTAAGCTGATCTTGCTGTGGTACTGAACATACTTTGACTCCATAGCCCAATGGTAGCCAACCTTCATCTTTCAACCTATAAACATATACAATCACAAACCATAGAGTTAGCCATCTATCTTATTCTTTAATCAAAATCTTTAACCCTTTGAGAGAGCCCTCTCAGGCTGAGGAGGCTAAGCCTCAGCCAAAAGTTTGGTTTGAAATAGTTACTCAAAGTCTTCCTGATCAGCAGCCTATCAGGGGCATGATTTTGTGATAACACGTAAACCTGACACAGGACAGGACCAGACATTCACAGTCTTATGATTTGGTCAATAAATAGAAGCCATCGTGGGCAGCCAAATTAACACACGAACCTGAATAGAACACAACACGTTTGACAAAGAAATGTGAGTCATTCTTAAAGTATAAAATTAGAAAATTGAACAGTCGTAGATGCGCAGACCCCTGGGTATTGGGGCACCCGCTTGAATAACCCAGGTTTCTTCTCAAAAAGCTCTTAAATTCGTTTAAGCCACAACTAGGTTTAAGCCAAAGAGTCTGTTGGTTGGTGGAATATGTACTCACCATTCTTTGTTTTTCTAAAAATGCCAAATCCCCTTTCCCTCCAATATGTACTCACCTCACATTTTTCCTGCATACTGGAAAATCTAAAAATCATAGTTCTAAATTAAAATCTAAAAATTACAATTCTAAAATAAATCTGTATGGTTAAGATTTTTGTTCTATGTCTTTTTAAATGTATATGTGTTTAACTTGTATGCTAATTCTTTTTATAATTAATAATAATATTTAAAAGAAAGTTATAATTTAGCTAGTTTTTATGGATTTTTTTAATTTTAGCTAGTGTAATGTTTCATGAAGCATTTTGAAGTCTGATGAATAAAAAAATGCCATGTGAAGATCAATTATGGCTTTTGGGCATATGATATTACTAAACTATGGTATTGTAACAAAGTCTATTTACAAGTTAATAATCTCCTTGTTAAAGTGGAGTGAATCTTCATGGTTAAAAATATTTTTACATGTTTTTTTAAATGTATATATGTTTAACTCATATATGAATTCTTTTTATTATTTTATAATTAACTAATAATAATTTACAATAAAGTTATAATTTAGTTAATTATGTTTATAACCATGTCTATTTTAGACTAGGGATTTCAAATTTTAATTTAATTATCAATAATTATTAGATGAATGGTAGAGATTTAACCTCCACATAATTATCTGGATAGGAATGTTTATTTTGGAATAACTTTTCCAAAATTTTAATTTAATTACTAGTAGACTCCATAGAATATTCTAGAATATTCTTAGTAGTATTCAAAGATCGAAAGTCAGATTTATTTCAAAAGTAGTTGTGCTATTATTTATTTATTAATTAAATTGATAAATTAGAAGAAAAAATGGCATATAAACTGGGTTATGGTATTTCGGACATGTGGTATTGATATACCATGGTATTGACCCATGGTATGATAACAAATTCTATTTAAGGTTAATAATCTCCATGATTATGTGGAGGTGATTTTCAATGGTTAACAAATTTGTTACATGTTTTTTGAAATGTATATGTTTAACTCATATTTTTTTTAATAATAATAATAATAATAAATTTATAATGAGATAATATAATTTTACTAATAATCTTGGCAATGTTAGATGTATCATAAATGTATGCATATTCACATTTATCAACCATTTAATTTATATGGTTATGCTAGTATTCTAAAATTTCTTAGTAGTAGTGATTGGCCAAAGGTTTAGATTTATTTCAAAAGTAGTTATGAGTTTTTTTTCCCTTTACTCTCTAGCCCAGTATGGTAGAGATGTTGTAATGTCCTATAAACATTTTGACTCGGTCAAAATAAATAAAAATAACTTCAAACTAAAATACCATGGGTCAATTCTGTTGGAGAACCTAACGAACACTACAACAAATCTCTGTGATTATGTCATATACCCATAATAAAAAAAATCTTTATAACGAACATAATTGCACATGGTTATTTTACAATTATCAAGTTATTATATAAGCATGGGGACTCAATAATTGCAAGCATTGTAAATATATTTCTTTATAAGTATAGTGCTATTTGATTTATTGCATAGTTCGTATATTATAACTTTTCATACAATACGTATCCAAGCTTTGAATTTTGGCATTACATGAAACTGTCTGCAGGGTACCAAGTTTTAAATGTGGTTTATGGTTGGGCAGTTGACTACCCTAGGATGGCAGACCCCGTGGCTCGAGAGTCTTCCTCGTGGCACCCAGTTGTTCCGTCATGCATAGGAAAGTGTGTCGCATCGACGCTCCTCCGTTGTTCCTCGAATCGAACTATGGAGAGATTAGACCGCCGAGCTAATCTTTGTTTTGGTTTGAGAATTCATCAATTGTTGCTACTATGAGGTTTGGTCTCTGTCTCTTTGTTTAGCTACTCTTTAGGTAACAAAACTGATCATTCCTCCACTCCTGCTGTAGCTCCATAGTCTGAGCGATTTCATGGTGTCTGAGGCCTTTCGCTGCTCTGCAGTTCGTTTGTCATGGCTTCTCTTGTGTCTGGTTGCAGTTTTGGCAGCAAAGTTACTTGGATAGGTATGTAATGTCAGATTCATTTCTTAGCACAGTGTTCAATTCTAGATTTTGCCTTTTGTATAAATTTATTTTTTTAAAAGAAAACTAATCCTTGCGTTTGCTAGTCTAGGTCCTCCAGGGGTCTTCACTCGTTGGATGATGGTTTCAGTGCCCCTGCTTCACCTATCATAACCCACAATCCTCAAACAAGGACTCGTCGAGTATGCACCAAGATTTCGTTGATAGCTCTGCTTAGGGTTTTACTGTCTATCTCCGGATAAATCTAATTCCAGACTATTTATGAATGAGAAGGGTTTCGAGTTTGTATATTTATCTTTGGAGGCTCATGGCCATTAGAGTAACGGAATGGTTATGGATTGTGAACATCTCTTTCGGTAAGTAATTTGCCGATTCTTAATGTTTTTCAAGTTTAAAGATGTAATTCAGCTTTTGACTTCCACGGCCTTGGTGGTAACAATTTTTTGACCCTTGCTAAGGGGTTTTGTTTGTTCTCGACTTTTGTTTGAACTTAATATCAAGGGTTCTTCAGTTGAGTTATATCGATTGTATTTCTATTTGCATCGATTGTTATGCGTGAACTTTCCGGCCTTATCCTTCTCAGAAATTCATAAGTTCTAATTCTCTGGTTATTGAAAGTTCTGGGTATTATATTTTTTATGCTTAGGTTTTGAATTTGCGGTGTTGCGCCTGTGTTCAACTCGCATCATACAATTATATTTTTCTTTAATTCGATTATTTCTTGGCCGAAGCTGTTCTTTGAAATTCAATGTATCATGCACTAAATTCCTAGAAAGTAGGGTTATTCCTTATAGAGTTAGCTGAATATAGTTCGACCTCTATAGTTTTTTGTTGCTTAGTCTTCGAAAAACCCTTCAACCTATCTCTTTTATTTCGAGGGTTCTACCGTAGCTCAAGGTTCTTCTTGTGTTCTACTAAGAAATTAATAGCTTCTTGTTCAGAAGGCGAGGTATAACCTCTTGTGCCTTACCCGAACCCCAAAACCCATCTTCCTAGCAGCTATGGATTTCGGTAACATTAGATCATTTTCCCCTAACTTAAAAGGTTCTTCACAGACTTCCCCCTTTTGCGTTTTTTGTAGAATATTGTTAGAATTCTGCTTGGCTTTTTCCATATATACAAGATTGCATGATTTCTTGAAGTTTTCTATTAAATCTAGACTTTATCAGTAGCTCACTTCTACTTAACCTATTATTACGAAATCTTTATTGTAATTACCATATTTATGATCTAGTAGTAGATAATTCACTTATCTATAGACTTGCAATCTTTTCTTTGTTTAATTTTCATGTACTAAAAATAGCTAGCTTTGCATATCTACATATTTACTATCTTTACTACTTTTACGAACTAAAAGTAAATAATTTGCTTGTCTACAGATTTACAATATTTACTGCTTTATGAACTAATAATAAATAATTTTCTTGTCTACAAATTTATAATTATTTTCTTCATTGTTGTAATCCGTAGTTAATAGGAAACAATTTCCATTTTATACTTATCTGTTTCTCTTATGTTCCAGTTGAATAAGATCTTAATCTTTTATTTTTTTGTCTCCCAACCATGAGACAACAGTTATAGCCTTGTGGTTCTCCTTAAGTCTCCCCTCCGAGCTACCCTCAAGCAGGGTTTCTCCTAAAGAGCTTTTGTCTTTATCAATAGTAGCTATCTAGTCTTAACTAGACTTAGCTATTGGTCACTGTCTGTCCATCCAGCACAATAAATCTCTTTTCTCAAATATCTTAATTTTCTCTTTTCTTTCTCCTCCTTAGATCTCATATGCCTTTTCATCCTCTTGATCCCTTCCTTGGAATAAATTCCTAAAGGAAGTAGTTAGGGTTGGGTAACCGCCCAACCTAACTGTTTGAGAAATACAACTGTCACTTTTTAGATAATACATTCTCTTTTAATTTAATCAGATAATTACTGCAATCATTTTGGCATTCCATTTTTCATGCATTTTAATCAAAATTAACTAATTATATAAACTTAATTAGTATTCATTTTGTTTAAAAATGCAGTAAACAAATATTTACATTTATAGGGGACATCACGTCTTCCCCCCTAAGATCGAACATTGTCGTGATGTTCCTCTACTGAAAATAAATTCGAAAAAATTTCCTTCATAGTTTGTTCATCTTCCTAGGTGGCCTCCTCTAGCCTGAAGTGTTGCCACAGTACTTTAACGTAGGTGATAACTCGTCTCCACAACGTTACTTCTCTTTGATTGAGTATTCCCATTGGTTCGACAAGGAATGCACCTTCTGGTTCAACTTGTATATTAGAATAGAACCTTTAGTTAGCTCATGAGATTAAAATATAAATCATCTTCACAAATTATATATATATATATATATAGATATAAGATAGACGAATACAATGTTAGCTCCTTAACTCACCTGTATATCCTGCCAATTTATTATGTGTTTTGGATCATAAATATATTTCCTTAATACAGAAACATGAAAAACAGTATGTACACAAACATGGCTGGGTAAAGCGAGTTGATACGTCACTGGTCCAATTCGAGGTAAAATTTGAAAAGGGCCGCAAAGTCTAGGTGCCAATTTAGCGCATCCATTCCATTGCAACATTCTCCTCTTGGCTCGAACTCGAACATAGACATGTTCTCCCACCTGGAATTCCGGGAAACTTCTTTCCCAATCAGCACAATTCTTTTGTCAATCCTAAGCAGCATTTAAATTATTTCATACTCCTTTGACCATCTTCTCCATTTCAGCTAGCATATCAGGTCCAAGCATTAACTTGTCTTTTGGACCACCCCAATTCGAGGGAGTCCTGCATTTACGCCCGTACAACACTTCAAAGGGACTCATTTGTAAAGAAGTGTGATAACTATTGTTATATGCAAACTCTACCAGGTGTAAATAATCTTCCCATTTAGATGGTTGTTGCATTACGTAAGCTCGAAGCATGTCCTCCACTACTTGGTTTACTCGTTTAGTTTGCCCATCCGTATGAGGGTGGTAAGTAGTACTAAAATGTAGTGGCATGCCCAATCCTACAAAAAAATCTTTCCATAAGGCTGATGTAAACTTGAGGTTGGTAAGCGGTACTAAAATGTAGTTGTGTGCCCAATCCTACAAACAAAGCTTTCCAGAAGGTTGATGTAAACTTTACATATCGGTCTGAAATTATAACTTTTGGTACACCATGCAACTTAAAAATAGTTTGCATAAATATGTTAGCGATCTCAAAAGCCTTATAAGTATATTGTACTGGTACAAAGTGAGAAGATTTGCTCAATTTGTCGACTACCACCATTATCGAATCATTTTGCCTTTTTTATTTGGGCAACCCTGTTATAAAGTCGATAGAAATAATTTCCCATTTCCATTACAGAATGGGTAATGTGTAACAATCCAGTGGGATGAAATTGTTCTATTTTTACTTGTTGGCATTCCAAACATCGGGTCAAATATTCAGCCACCTCCTTCTTCATGCTGAGCCAGAAATATTCTTTTCTGAGTGCGGTAATCAATTTTTGATATCCGGGATGACCGACATAAGGAACTTTATGATACTCATCCAAAATTAAATTTTTAATAACTTTTTGGTTCAGTACATACATCCTTCCTCTATAAATCAACAAACCATCTTGATTTACTTCGTACCCAATTTGTTGTTCTTTGTTGTTCATAATTTTAGCTTGTTGCCATAGTAATTGATATTCTGGATCCTGCATTGTTGCTCCCTTGATTTTCTCTTTGAATGTGTTTTTCACTTCACTGAATGATACTTCATATAAACAGTTGACTTTCCTGCTTAAAGCATCAATGACACGGTTTTCTTTCCCTTTCAGGTGCTTAATTTCAAAGTCGAATCCGCTTAAAAAATCAACCCAACGAGCTTGCCTAGCATTCAAAGTGCGTTGCTTAAAATAGTTAATTAAACTATGATGGTTAGTCATTAACAAAAATTTCTTACCCATTAGGTAATGTCACCACATTTTTAATGCATGAATGACTGTTGTCAGTTCCAAATCGTAAGCTGAATACTTTTGCTCGTGTTCCTTCAGGTTCCTAGACTCGTAAGCAATGACCTTTCCTTCTTGCATTAATACGCCACCTACACCTCCTTTTCTTGTGTCCCTACAAACCACATAATCTTTATTTGGATCCGCAATGCTTAAAACTGGCACGGTGGTGAGTAATGTTTAAGTTGGTAAAAACTCTTTTGGCAATCTAAGCTCCACTTAAAATCCTTTCCTTTCTTTTGTAGATAAGTAATAGGATAGGCTACCCTAGATAATCCTTCAATGAATCGCCGGTAGTATCCCAATATACCCATAAATGTCCTTATATGAGCCACATCTGTTGGCACTGACCATTCCATAATGGTTTTTATCTTTTCGGGGTCTATGACTATCCCATCCTTAGTGTTGGGCGTGGGATCCTCCAAGGGAAGTTTTGGGGCTTAAAGTCCATATTTTGGTCCAATTTGTGTAATCCAAATGTAAAGACTCCACATTTTGTGGTTGCAGAGCGCGTAGATGTTAAAGAGTCATAGGGTTGTCCACCGTTATTTTGATAATGTAATGTTAGTTGTAAAAGATTGTATAAATAGAGATAAGCTGTAAGTAGATAGATAGAGAAATAATTGAACAAGGAAGATGTATGAGAGATAGCTCTGAGTAGAAGTCTAAATTTTGGGTCATAGCATAGGTAGAGGCTTTGCAGCTAAGTGCGCAGAGGCCTAGAAGTCTGCAACTGAGTGCACAGACCCTTGTAACTGAGTGTGGAGGGCGAGTCGAGTCTGTAAGCATATGCAATTATCAATAAAGAGAAGTATTCTATAATTTTTGTGTCTTTATTTCCTATTTATGCATCGGTTATATTGGGTATGAGTTTTACTTCTAATGCTTATATGATGCGTGAATGTGTATAACTATGTTGGTTAAGTGAACGCAAGTAAGAACATATGTTTACGTGAAGGTAACTAAGATTTGTTAATAAACCAAGATACTTAGCATAGTTTGGAAATATCATAGTTCACTGCCCTAGCAGTGCGAAAGCTTATCAGCCCCTGATTAGGGTTGCGCGAAAGTCGATTGTAACATTTCGCGAAGGTACTGAAGGGTAGAGTAGAGGGATAAGAAACTTGCACGAAGATAGTTATAGTTGGAATAAACCGACATCACATCCATCTCAAGGGTGCAGAAACTTGGTTCCAACATCCCCCCATACTGCTTCGGGTGAGACTTCAGTCTGTGCTCCGCGGGCTGATGCCGAAAGGGCCAGTAGTGTAGGGATTTGTTTGGCTAACTAACGTTGAACCTGGATGAGGCCACCACAAGCCAACAAATGGTTCTATTGTCGGGACCAGAATCTACGTAAAAGATGTGTGATGTCGTATCACTAGAATCCAACTAAGAAAGAAATCGAAGGCTGGTTGGACAGAAGGATTCACGAGTTCGTGGCGCAGGAGAACAAAAACCCATGACTGTCAAAAGAACAATGGTTGGACCAATACCTGTATATGGAGATCCATGAAATATTTTTTGCCTCTTTCCCTACTGAGCTATATGAGTGGATCGCGAAGCTAGCAGATAGCCAAGGAAGGTGGAAACTTGACAGTCCTATTGTGTGGACCCCGAAGCTACTGTGAAGGTTGGAAGCATCAGGGGATAAGATCACACACGCTGTCGATCATTGGCTCGATCATATTAAAGGAGGATTTGTTATTGAGTTCGCAGTCGACACCTCAGTAAACTATAGTGAGGCAGAGTGACGCTTTTTCAAAGGACCGTGAGGTAAGTATGTAAAATCTCTGAATACTTGGATTAAAATGTTGTTGTGCGAAAAAAGGGTTATGCAGTTACCTTGATGTTTGGGACTACGTGAAGTGGAAAAAGTTACAGAAACGAAGGAAATAAGGGTCTGGAGTATAGCCCCTTGATTTCACCACTACGAAGGGACGAAGAGGGGATAACGAAGGTCTCTCCACGAAGTGCTATTCAATTGATAAGACAGGGATTTCCGCGAATACCACCTCCACCCACACCACCTCCATATTCACCGCCATCACCTCCAACTTCACCCGTACCACCTCCACCACCATCGCGATTCAGTATGGCAAACACAATGAAGTTTCCTTTGTTCAAAGGCTTGGGAAATGAGGACCCAGACCAATTCTGGTTCATTGTGAGGGTTGTATGGGAAGCTCAAGGTGTTATAGATGATAATATAAAGAAGGAAACACTAGTTAATGCTCTAAAAGATCGTGCGCTAACATGGTATATTAAGTATCCAGCTATAACCCGAATGTTAGAGTAGCAAACATCCAAACAACACTGAATAGGGAATTTAGCAGGGCTAAATTTGAAGTGCAGTCGAATGTGGGATTCAAAGAGGTCACGATGCTACCAGGCGAGACACCTTGGGAACTAGATCAGAGGCTGAAATGTACGATCCGCGAAGCCAACATGAATTCGACAGATGGACAACATCGCGATTGGTTTGTAGCTTCGTTACTACCGCATTTAAGAAGTGCGCTATCGCAGCAGAAGATAATAACTCATGTAGAGGCCTTAGAGATTGCCATGAGACTACATGAGACTCCGATGCAGGATCCTAATCTAGGAGTTCAGTAGATCCACGTGCAGCTGAAGAATCTGTGCCTTGAGATGCAAAGCTTGAAGCAGGATAGGACAGTTCGGCCAGAGGTACGCGAAGAAGTATGGTACGTGAAATGTAAGAGTCAGGGTCATGACAAAGACCATTGCCTGGTCTTTACAAATTACCTTGCAGGACGAGGACCAATGCCTTTAAGGCTGGAAAATCAAGCAACACCTAGCGCAACGCCTGCTTTGTGGTGCGATGTCTATCAAATAGCCGAAAAACATGCCACGGATAACTGCCACTTGTTACAGAAGTATATGCAAACTTTGCAATAGTTGTTTTGCAACTTTTGTAGGTCGGTGGGATATGACGAGCATACTTGCAGGAGGTATGAATTATCGAAGGATAGAACTCCCACCTACATAGTTCAGGCCGAAACGTGGCCCCTTAACCAAAATGCAGGGATGGTGTAGACAGGATTTCAAGGGCGTGGACGAGGCTGAGGCAGAGGAGGACCTGGTAGAGGTCGTGGACAATTGATTTGTTACAATTGCATAGGGCCAGGACACTATGCCTGCAATTGCACTTATCCAACGCGCCCGTCATGCAAGTATTACACATTGTTTAATCATGAGACAAAATATTGTCCTACGCTAATAGCTAGGATATGTGACAAAGGAGCGCTACTGCCTCCCCCGACTCAGAACCTGCAGATGATGAGGTCTGAGCAACACGAGGAAAATTCGAATGTAAATATAATGCTCCAGAGTGGAATAACGATGGGAGATGACAAGGGGAAACAACCAAAAGATAGTACATGGGTTCACAAAGCCCCAGAAAAATAAGCCAAGTTCGATTTGGAGCACGCTCAGGAAACCTTCATGGAAGCTAAGAAGAGCTTCGCTGAGGCCTCCATTTCAGGAAGCAAAGATAAACCTAAGCCAGAGATGGAATCATCCATGCTCACAACTTTCTTGGAAACCTGTATGAAGTTACTACGTGATAGTAAAGCTGTGAAAGGATTACAGGAACTTATCAATAGATATGCTGGGACCGCGCCAGGTGAATCGTGCATAGTATGAAAGATCAGAAAGCATAAGACAACAATGAGATGTGAAATGAGACTGACTGCGTAGATTAGAGAATACAAGATGGATCAAGTCATTCTGGATTTGGGATCAGATGCAAATGTTTTACCGAAACAAACATGGGAGCGAATGGGGAGACCTACACTACAATGATCCCTAATTCAGCTAAGGATGGCGAATTAGCAGAAAATAATACCCATCGGGCTGTTGCAGGGAATAACCATGGATATTGAGGGAGTGAGTGAGCTGGCAGATTTTGAAGTAATAGAGATTGTTGATGAAAGCAATCCCTACCTCGTGCTCCTGGGAATTGATTGGGCTACTGATATGAACAGGGTAATCAATCTGAAGAAGTGAAAGATGATCTTTGAGAAGAAATCACTACGCGTAATAATACCCCTCGACCCTTCGGAAGGATCGTGCTATACGGAGCCAGTCCGTGACTATGAGAGTGATGACGACCTGGACTGCATTTATAAGATAACGGTGTGAGACCAAGACTGGATGAATCCCACTACGAATGGGCGGATTACATGGGAGCACGAGAGATCTTGCACTTCGGATTTCGATGATGAGATAAAACATTGGCAGAATTAGTTAGATGAAGTAACTGCGTTGAATTGCAATATGATGACCAGGTCATTGCACTACGTATCGTCATAGGTAAGAAATATGCTTATTTATGATGGTCTAAATGAGGTAGATATATTTTTGGATGCATTTGAAAGGGAAGTGCCAGAAAAACGATGCTTCCATGCCTTAGACTGGGCACTACATGCTACGCCCACAAGATGGTGGGGTACACACAAGGGGAGTTTTGATGAGCGACGCGAATGTAGGAAAATGATGAGAACACGAATTGGGAAGCCTAAGATGCGACTAACAGACAAGTACGATGGGAGGAATGATCTGCACGCGCATTTGGCCATGTGGACATAGGCTTATGGAGAAAATCCACAACCTGAGTGGGTTCACCTACTCTATCATACCCTAGATGTTATCCCAATGAATTGGTATGTAGAAATAGAGCTTCGCCATGGGACAAGTGAATGGGATATCCTGCACCAAGGATTCATGATGACATTTAGTTTTGAGGACGGGTTTGACAATATTGAGGAAGCGCTACAAGAGGTGAAAGCAACCATGTTTAGGATACTGCAGGATCCTTTAGACCTGACACAGCCTGAATGGGATACTCAGCTGAGTCACGTGCTAGAATGTTATAATGTAACTACTGAAGAAGAGGACAAGGATCTGTGGAAGATTAACATTCCAGAGATAGAAGGCCACTGCGAGGTTCAGGGACCACAGATTGAGAACCCTGATATAACTGTGCTAGTGAAAACGTGACAGGTGAACATTGGTACGGAGGAAGAACCTAAGTTCGCGAGGATTGGAGACTACTGGGACAATGCGATGGTGGATAATATCGCTGAATTACTCCGTGAATATCAGGACTTATTCCCTACCAAGTTTACAGATTTGAAAGGAATAATCAGAGACCTGGGAGTGCTGAAGATCATGCTAAAGTCCGACGCGAAGCCAGTTAAGTAGAGGCCTTACTGCCTAAATTTGAAATACAAGGAGAAGGTCTTCTTAGAGCTAGACAAAATGCTAGCAGCAGGCATCATTGAGCCTGTGGAAGAGTCTGATTGGGTAGGCCCAATGGTGGTGCAAGAGAAGAAGCAGAAGGATGAGATAAGGATATGTGTGGATATTAGAAAGCTGAATGACGCCTATGTGCATGATCCTTTCCCAACTCCGTTCATAGATGAGGTGTTGGACAATGTAGGTGGCTAGGAATCATACTCTTTCACTAATGGGTTCTCTTGGTAGCACCAAATCAAAATCGCACCGGAGGATAGGAGCAAGACAACCTTCGCGACTGAGGGGGGTTGCTTTCAATATACTGTAATGCCGTTTGGGTTGAAGAACACACCTGCTATATTTTCGCTCGTTGTTGTTGCGGCATTCAAGGAATTTATTCATAAGTTCCTGGAGGTCTATTTTGATGATTGGACTGTATTTGGACTAGTTAAGCGTCATGTAGCGAGCTTGCACTTTATGTTGGATACCTATCGAAGGTACTAGATCGCGCTCAACCTTAAGAAGTGTCTATTTTTTCAATCCTTTTGGAACCTATTGGGACATGTGGTTTGTAGACAAGGGCTGATGGTAGACCCCTTGAAGATCGCGGTGATTCTGAACTTGGAAGCGCCACGGAGTGTGAAACAACTATGTGCTACCTTGGGACACACGGGATAGTACAGAAAGTTAATCAAAGTCTATGCTCAAATCACCGCGCTGATGGAAAAATTGTTGAAAAAGGATGTCTTTTTCTGTTGGAATGATGACTGTAAGAAAAACTTGGATATATTGAAAGAAAATATGGTTATCGCGCTGATTCTAGTCTTCCCGAACTGGAAGAAAGAATTTCATGTACATGTTGATGCGTCATGTATAGCACTGGGAGCAGTACTAACACATGATGGCAGAGAAGGATTGGACCACCCTATCGCGTTCACAAGTCACAAATTATCCAAAGCAGAGAAGAACTATTCCACCACAGAGCGCGAAGGGCTAGCTATGGTGTATGAACTCCAGAAGTATCGACACTACTTGCTAGGGGATCACTTCAAGATGTATACGGACCACTTCGCACTGAAGTACCTAGTCAATAAGCCTATATTGGGGGGGTGCATCTGCAGATGGCTACTATTATTCCAGGAATGTGATTTTGAAGTTGTTGTGAAGCTTGGACGATTGAACGTGGGACCAGACTACCTGTCGCGCATCGAGACAGGGGAGGAACCCACTAATTTGGAGGAAGGATTACCTTACGCGTAGATTTTTGCTGTGCACGTCGCGGATGGAAATTTCAAGGATATAATACACTTCCTAACAACTGGAACTATGCTGGAAGGATACTTTGTCCAAAAAAAGAAGGAATTAGTGGTGCATGCGGCAAAATTCTCTATCATTGTTGGGCATCTATACAATATGGGGAATGAAGAAATACTGCAAAGGTATGTACCAGAGTTTGAACAAAGAAGCATCCTCGCAGATGCTCATGGGGGCACCACGGGAGGTTATTATGTAGGGAGAGAAACCATGCAGAAGATTCTACGCCCAGGGTTGTGGTGGCTAACCCTTCATCAGGATTCAAAAGCATATTGCAAGGCGTGTGATGTATGTCAAAGAACAAGTAGGCCATTGCAGAGGGATGAAATTCCTTTGAATCCAAAAATGACGTTTCAACCATTCTAAAAGTGGGCAATAAATTTTGTAGGACCTATTCAGCCCCAAGGAAAGATAGGTGTGAGGTACATTATCACCACGATGGAGTATTTGACTCGTTGGGCAGAAGCGCAGCCGACAAAGGATTGCACGAGCGACGGCCACGAAGTTTCTTTTTGATCATGTACTGATGTGATTTGGATGCCCAAAGATCTTGATGAGTGATCGGGGTATGCACTTTCTGAATGAGACGATCAGCGCACTAACGGAGGAATTTCAGGTGTATCATCAAAAGAGCACACCTTATCACCCACAGGCTAACAGGACAGTGGAGGCGTTCAACAAAGTGCTTGAAAACACGCTGACCAAGGTATGCAATGCTCAGCGAAGTGATTGGGACCTACGCATACCTGCAGTATTATGGGCTTATCAGACAACGTGCAAGAAGTTAACGGGACAGACACCCTTTAGGCTAGTATATAGGGTTGAAGTTGTGATGCCTATGGAATACATCATGCCTAGTCTACGCATAACAACACTCATAGGTATGACGGATGGCGGAGCCCTGTAAGAGAGGCTCGCGCAGTTGGATGAGCTAGAGGAAGAGAGACTTTTGGCTAGATTTCACCAGCAGGTCCAAAAGCAGCGCGAAAAGGCATGGCACGATCAACATATTAAACTGCACATCTTAAGGTGAATGACTTGGTGCTATTATATGACAGTAAGTTTGATAAATTTCTAGGGAAACTCATAATGCATTGGCTGGGGCCGTACGTTATTAAGGAGATTACCGACGGTGGCGCAGTCTAGCTGGTTAAGTTAAATGGAGATCCCTTCCCAGGAAAAGTGAATGGCAGTTGTTTGAAGCCATACATAGGTGGCCTGGCCATCTGACTAGCTGACAGAAGCACAGTCTTAGCACTCTAGGCCGCTGAAAGGAGGTGCGGGACTATAAACTACATTGCCTAGGAGCTGCACAATTTCAGGACTGTGCAAAGTGTCACAAGGTCTGCGACAGCGTGAAGACAGCTGCGCTCACACACAGGTCTGCCAGAAAGTGACCATTGAAGTCACTATTCACAATTTGATGGTTGGTTTGAGGCCAAATGGAGCGAGCGACAGGCATTTAAGGCGAACTTTATGGGCTAGATTCTTGAAAATCTGCCACCAATCTAGCATTAATGGACCAAATGTGGGGGGAACGGTCGAATTCAAATTCAAAAGGTCCTATAAATTACAAATGGTTGTCCAGCGAAAAACACTTGGAATTTTGAGAACTAAGTTGTTGTGCTATCAAGTGTGTATGGACCTTTCGAACTTTGAAGCTTTAAGAGCAAGTTCAGTGTTTGAAACATTGCCGAAGGAGACACAGGACCTCCTGACTAGAATAATGTTGACACTCGAGGAAGCCGCGCAAGAAATTGTGGAGGTGGAAGGCCCAGAGAGTGCCAGAATAATCGTTGAGGTCCCTAAATCACCCCACACACCGAGATCTAAGAAGGATCAGTAGGCCATGACCCCGGTATGCGTCTCGCCCAAAAATCCACAGAGGACCAAGCTCACCTTTTAGGCAAAGGGGAAGGCCATTAATCTGGAGGCTGATGACGAGGAGTCAGAAGAAATCCTGGTGGAGGAGGAGGGTGAAGAAATGGAAGTTGAAACCCAGGGTGCGGACCCTATTACGAGGCTACCGGAATATGTTCCTCCACGCAAGGGTAAATCCAAGGTGCTGAAGGACATAGATGAGAGGAAAAGATCTTTGCAAACTTTGCTACACCCAGTTGATCTTGTTTTTGAGGGACCTCACTTGGGGCGGGTTATTGTGTTGAAGTTTGAATATTGGGACCTCGCAAACCACAAGAAGTTCATGCATTTAGCGATTGCGAAGCTAATGCGTCGGAGGATTAACGAGACTGATGGAACAATTCAATGGGAGCTGCAGACATGGCTCATAGGTGTAGAGAAACACATGTTGCTTAACCTGCTTTGGGTGCCGCATTACCACCGTGCCCCAGTGACTGTCTTTGTCATCAGGCAGCTGCTTTGTTTGGTGAATGATGGGTGTTTGCGGCTAGAAGAGCCCATCCCCATCACAGACCATCTGATTCATAGAATTACACGTCTACCTTATTTAGGGGAGGATCTAGATAATATTTCCAAAGGAAAAGGTGGCGAGTTGGCCCTCATGGAAGAAATGAAGAAGAGGTTCAAGTTGGAGAAGAAGAAGCGAGGTTACGCCATCTCCATTATTAACAACCCTGTCGTCAAGGTCACAACACAAATCCTGGTAGGGAAGGTGATGTGGAAGTGCCATGTGGATGAGGTGCTCGCACCTGTAGTTGCACTAGCAGCCCAATGTGCAGAAGGAGTCCAGTTCAACTCGGTGAACTATTTATGCAGCGAGTTCCTTGTGAACTGTCACGAGGCACGGGAGCAGGGCAAAAAGTTTCATTACGCATGGCTCTATTTTTCGATTGCACTCATGGCATGGGAGCTGCTTGAAGATAGCTAGTTCCCTTCAGTCGCGCCGGACCTTCTAGAGGTAGTGAAGTACGCTTCGTTGTGGGTGACCAAGGATGAGAAACGGATAAAGGATAGCAAGATATTTTGGATATTAAGGGAGATGAATATCCGGATGGGGATCAATCACAAACTGTGATTTTCGCCCACAGTATATACCAGTCTATAGAGCTTTGCAGAGTTCAAAGCGAATTTCCACCATGTTTTTATCAGGGTGCGGAAGGACCCTACAAAGACATGGCACAACCTACTATACCTAGTGACTGATGATGTCATTTTCACAGTCGGAAGGACCCTACAAAGACATGGCACAACCTACTGTACCTAGCGACTGATGATGTCATTTTCACAGTCCTTGAGTCTTGGCTATCATAGTGGCATGCTCTAGCTGGCTCCACAGTGGAATGGACAAGTGATCATGTGCTCATGTCCTAAGTGTCGTAAAATGTTCAAGATTTAAAGTGCTTAGAACTGGTTCAAAGTTGAATGACTGGAAAGTACTCGTCTTCCCGATTCCGGCACCAGAAACAGTTCGAAAAACGGTCGCCGTATGAGGAAGTTATGGCAAAAAGAAGAATTTGTCCATAACATTAGAAATTTTAATTTTTCAAAAAAAAATTAAAAAAGGAATATTCCGCCTGCACGAAATCTGAGGCAACCACCCAAACATTAAATGTAACTGCAGTTAAGTTGGCAGAGTTTTGGTAGGAGTGCCAAATTTGGCGGACCCGCCATAATTGGCGGAGCTAACTGGAGTTAACTAAAGTTAGCTGGAGTTTTTCTAGGGGCAAACTAGAGAAACTTTAAATGGCCATAACTTTGGCTAGGAAAGTCGGTTTTGGACGAATTTTTTTTTTATTTTGGGTATTTTTGACCTTCTGAAGCCATTGGTGCACGTCTTACAGCCACCTGAGGTTATTTGCAGAGATTTTGGAGCCGTGAAAGTTCTAGGAGCCACCAGGGCCCAGTTTTGTGAAGACTGTATAGGGTTGAAGGACAGTTGACTAGAGAACGAGAGAATCCTCAGTCAAGGAAGGCCAGAGAGCCATCACCTCCACCTTCAATTTCACCCTCAAGAGTCTCAGCAGAAGCTTCAAGGATGTCTGAACATGAAGGAGAAATTCCTATAGAGACAGATCCAAGAGAAGAAGAAAGAGTCTTCAGAAAGGCTTTCTTGGACCTCACTGAAAAAGTGAGGATATTGTACCAAGAAAGAAATGAGAAATTGGCTGGAGAAGGGTCCAAACATCCACATGAAGGAGAGGGCTCTTCAGGAGGTAAGAAGGATGATGATCATTCCAAGAAAGGACATGGAGTAAATGGTGATCCACTACCCCCATCTTCACCTTCTTCCTCTTCATCTTCGTCTTCTTCTGTTCATAAGCATAGATCCTCTGGAAAAAGTCCTTTTTTGAAGCTTGATGTAAAATTTGAATTACCTATGTTTAATGGTGAAGTGAATGCAGAAAAGCTTGACAACTGGATTAGATAGTTGGAAGTTTACTTGAGGATCCAGAATATGCATGATGATGCCACAAAGATTCAGTTGGCTTCTTTGAGAATGGATGGAGCAGCATTGGTCTGGTGGGAGGCCAAGACTAAAGAGGAGATCAAGAAATTTGGTAAGGTTACCTTAACATGGCCTGAATTTCTGTTAGCCATTAAAAAACAGTGTTATCCTCTTGCTCACATGCAGAAGGCCATTATGAATTGGCAAAATTTCAGACAACTTAAGGGTCAGAGTGTCCAAGACTACACCCAAGAATTCAGGAGAAGAACTCTCTTGTTAGGGGTAGATTTGCAGACCCAGGAAACCTTGCTGAAATACATTGGTGGCTTGCATAGCTACCTTAGACACACCATCTTGATCTTTAACCCTACTAGCCTGGACGAGGTTTGTGTCCAAGCTACCCATTTAGAGGCAAGGGGAAAAAACACATTTGAAGAGGGTAGAAACAAGCCCCCCAAGGGGAAAAACAAAGAGAAAACCTCCAAGGGAAAGAGCAAAAAGAATGCATCTGTCAAACAGGAGAGTGAGAAAGTGATCTGTAAACATTGTTCTAAACCAGACCATGAGGAGAAAAACTGTTGGAAATTATATCCTGAAAAAAGACCTCAATTTAACAAATCCAAAGGGAAACAGAAAACTATTGCTACTACATCTACACCACAGGATTTAGGGGATGATTCAGGTGATGAAACGAAAATTGCAGCCATGGGTTTGAAAAACTTGAAGGGAAAAGAAATTGAAACTCAAGCCAGCACTAGTACCTCAAACTGCCATGTACAAGCTCCTAATGAGGAAGAAAGAATTGAACTGTTTCATGTGAGGGTGATTTCAAAACATACTAAAATTGACACACTTTTTGATAGTGGGTCACAAGCAAACCTTATATCAGAGGACTTGGTAAAGCAGCTTAAACTTGAGACCTTTCCACATCCGAAACCATATCCACTTGGATGGATTTGCAAGGATGCAAACTTACAAGTTTCAAGAAAGTGCACATTGCGCTTTGCAATTACTGCACATTTTATTGACACAGTTGAACTTGATGTGGTACCTTTTGATATAGCAGAAATTGTTTTGGGAAGTCCTTACTTGTTTGACATGAAAGCTATCTTTCATCGCCATGAAAACAAATATCATCTGTTCAAAGATGGCAAGGAGTTCATTGTTAGAGCTCATCGCAAGAAGACAAATATAGCGATGGTGAATGCAGGACAGGTAAAAAGGCTGGTCAATTCAAGTAAGAATTTTGTTCTTCTTATGATTAAGCCCAAGGTTGATGTGAATCATGAGTCATTTGACAATTGTGATCCAAAACTTAAATCAGATCTGTATGATGTAGTTGATGCATATCATGAGATGTTTCAGGAGCCTATAGGTTTGCCTCCTAAGAGGGAGATTCAGCATGAAATCCATTTGCATCCAGATTGTCCTCTTCCAAACATAGGCATGTACCGCATGTCTATTATGGATAATGTTGAAATAAAGAAGCAAATCAAGGACTTGTTGGACAAGGGTTTCATAAGGCCAAGTACTTCACCATGTGGGTCACAGATTGTATTGATTCCAAAGAAAGATGGCACTTGGCGTATGTGTGTTGATTTCAGGGCCTTGAACAAGATAACGGTAAAGAATCGTTACCCACTCCCAAGGATAGATGATTTGCTAGACCAGCTGAAATATGCTCGATATTTCACTAAGCTAGACTTGCGCAGTGGATATCATCAAGTAAGAATTGAAGAAAGTGACATTTGGAAGACAGCCTTTAAAACCAAACAAGGACTCTTTGAGTGGCTTGTGATGCCGTTTGGTTTGTGCAATGCACCTGCAATTTTCATGCGAGTAATGGATGATGTCTTGCGTCCTTTTCTTGATGATTTCGTTATTGTCTACTTAGATGACATCTTAATTTTCAGCAAGTCTAGAGAAGATCATGTCATGCATGTTAGAAAAGTACTTGATGTTTTGAAGAAGAATCAGTTATTTCTTAAAATGTCAAAGTGTGAATTTGGAAAGACTTCTTTGGTTTATTTGGGACACATAGTAGGAGGAGGTGCTTTGAGAATTGATCCTGCTAAGATTGAGGCTATTGTGAAGTGGCCTACTCCCAAATCCATAACAGAGGTAAGAAGTTTTTTGGGTGCAGCTCAATATTGGAGGAAGTTTATCTCTAACTTCTCTTCTATAGCAGCTCCTATGCATGCAGTGACAAGTGTGAAGCATGCTTTCCAATGGGGAGGCAAGCAGCAAAAAGCTTTCGAATCTTTGAAAGAGAAGATTAGTTCAGCTCCAGTCCTTGCATTACCGGATTTGAGACAGCCATTTGAGATACAAACTGATGCTAGTGATTATGCTATGGGTGCAGTTCTTCTACAGCATGGTAAGCCTATTGCTTTTCATTCTGAAACTTTTAATGGTGCTGTTGTAAATTATCCTACATATGATAAGGAGTTGTATGCGTTGGTACAAAGCGTCAAAAAGTGGAAACACTACTTGATGGGCAAAGAAACTGTTATACATACCGACCATCAGCCCTTACAGTACTTGCAATCACAAAGCAAGTTACAACAGTCACGACACTTCAGATGGATGGGCTTCTTGCAACAGTTCCATTTAGTAATAAGGTATAAGAAAGGTACTTTGAATAAGGTTGCTGATATGGTTTCAAGGCCTATTATTGGTGCTGTTACTTTACTTAAGAATGATTCCATTGTACATGATAGTTACATAGAACAATATGCATCTGATGATGACTTTAAAGATGTGTATGCTAACTTGAGTAAAGGAAATCATGTAGAGGAAAATGACTATCACATGCATAATAATTTGTTGTTTCATTTGGGCAAGTTGTGTATACCACAGGGGGAGAGGATAAATGTCATAAGAAAAGCTCATTCTTCTCTTATTGCTGGCCATTTTGGTGTGAGCAAAACAGTTGCACATCTACAGAGGTATTGCTATTGGCCTCGCATGGTAGATTCTGTTTCAAGGTTCATAAGAGGTTGTTCATTATGTGCTACAAGCAAGCCTAGCAACAGGAAGCTTGGTTTGTATACTCCTTTGTCGGTACCTTCTAGACCATGCGAGAGCATCTCTATGGATTTTGTAGGAGGTTTGCCAAAATCTCGAAAGCAGCATGATTATTTATATGTAGTAGTTGATCGTTTCAGCAAAATGTGTATACTTATGCCTTGTAAGAAAACTATAACTGCTGAACAAACTGCTGAATTATTTTTTCATCATGTATGGATTCACTTTGGTTTTCCTACTTCCATTATTAGTGACAGGGATTCCAGATTTGTGGGGAATTTTTTGTCCAACCTATGGGAGATGATGGACACAAAGTTGAAGAAAAGTACTGCTTTCCATCCGCAAACAGATGGACAAACCGAAGTTGTGAATAGAACCATTGTGCACCTCTTGAGAGGTTATTGCAGCAAGCATCCCAAGCTTTGGGATGAACATTTGCACTACATACAACATGCTTACAATCGTGCCAAGCACTCTTCCACAAACACCTCACCATTTGAAGCTTGTTTTGTTTACTTGCCAAAATCACCTCTTGATTTCATTCTTGAGAAAGATGTTGCCATTGAGGGACATAGTGACATTGACAAAGCTCGTTCATTCATTGAAAGAATTCAGCAAATACATCAGCAAATTCAAGAACAGCTTGAGAAGAGTCAAGGAAAGTACAAGGAAAGACACGACAAGCATAGAGTCGATCGCAAGTTTCAAGAAGGAGATGAGGTGTGGCTGTACATTAGTAAGGAAAGGATGCAAGGAGAAGGTAAAAAGCCGAAGCCTATTCGTTATGGTCCATTCAAAATCCTCAAGAAGGTTGGAAATAATGCTTTTCAATTACATTTGCCTTCCTACATGCAAATGTATTCTGTTGTCAATGTGGAGAACTTACGTTTGTATGAACCTCCTTTGATTGTTGATCATGAAAATGTTGTTCAGCTTCCATCTATAGAAGATTTCTCGCCAGAATTCTTAGATGAGCTGAAAGAAGATACAATCATTGACAGAAGGACACACACTTCAAGGAGGGGCAGTGTAGATTATGTTCAGGTTGGTTTCAAAGGCAGCAAACCGAACAAGGCAAAGTGCATGGAGGTGGATAGAGTGAGGGAGCTGTACCCTCACCTCTTTAATAGGTAGTTGAAGGCTTTTGGGGTCCAAAAGCTTCCCAATGGGGAGGCGTGATCAGGTGCTCATGTCCTAAGTGTCGTAAAATGCTCAAAATTTAAAGTGCTTAGAACTAGTTCAAAGTTGAATGACTGGAAAGTGCTCGTCTTCTCAATTCCGGCACCGCAAACGGTTCGAAAAACGGTCGCCGTATGAAGAAGTTATGGCAAGAAGAAGAATTTGTCCATAACATTAGAAATTTTAATTTTTCAAAAAAAAAAATAAAAAAGGAATATTCCGCCTGCACAAAATCCGAGGCAACCACCCAAACATTAAATGTAACTGCAATTAATTTGGCGGAGTTTTGGTAGGAGCGCCAAATTTGGTGGACCCGCCATAATTGGCGGAGCTAACTGGAGTTAACTAAAGCTAGCTGGAGTTTTTCTAGGGGCAAACTGAAGAAACTTTAAATGGCCATAACTTTGGCTAGGAAAGTCGATTTTGGACGAATTTTTTTTTTTTTTTGGGTATTTTTGACCTTATGAAGCCATTGGTGTAGGTATTATAGCCATATGAGGTCAGTTGCAGAGGTTTTGGAGCCGTGAAAGTTCTAGGAGCCACAAGGGCCCAGTTTTGTGAAGACTGTATAGGGTTGCAGGTATCCATTGGAGGTGATCCAATAGTCAATCCTGAAGGATTCAAGTGTTATGAATCCATTTTTTCCATCTATTTCACCTGTAGATGCTTCTATTCAGCTGTATTTTCAATTTGAGCATTTAATAAAAACAAGGACAAGCTCGGTTGGGAGCTTTGGACCCAGCAGACGTAGCCCTGGAGGGGGTGAACTGCTTTATCAACTTCTTTTGCATTTGTGGTTGATTTATTTTGCAGATCAAATTCATTTTAATGTGTTAAACAGTAAAAGGAAATAACTCTTCTATGCTTAAATGGGTCATGAACAGCTGAAAATTTCATGTGTTTTCTTTCTGCAAGACATGGAAATCTTTTAAACATGTATAAGTCTGAATTGAATACCTTGCAAACAAATTTCAAGTAGTTTCAAATTCAGATCAACAAGTCCTCCACGTAGTACAAGAAGGAAGAGACAAAGCTTTGAATAGCGCAACTGGAAGAGAAGCGCAGGAAAGAGGACGCAGAAGCTAAGGCCCAGGCAGCACGCAATGCCGCGAAAGTGGCGGAACAACAAAAAATAGGGGAAGAAGAGCGCGAAGGACAGAAGTCACCTTCGCCTGGCACTGAGGAAGAAATAGAGACCGAACAAGGTGGCACGGACCCGCAGATGACATCTACCCAACTC
The DNA here is from genome assembly GCA_031772625.1 of Pinus tabuliformis. NCBI lineage: Eukaryota > Viridiplantae > Streptophyta > Pinopsida > Pinales > Pinaceae > Pinus > Pinus tabuliformis. The sequence continues at coordinate 861,906,206 of CM062809.1, forward strand.
AATGGTCCGTGACCGTGAGAGCAGACAGTGCTACAAAAGAAAACCAAGGCATCCAAGACGTCCTTCGACATGATCATCCTCACTGAGGGGGATTTGCATGACATTGCAGAAACGGTGAGGGATGTCACCGCGAAGGCCCTCCAACAATTTGAAGAGCAACAACAATTGGTATTGGGGCCTCTTAGGACAGAGTTGCAGGAGTTGCAGGTTCGCACTCCACAGGCTGGCACAGTGTCCACTAACCTCGCTATCGGTACTTCAGCTGGCAAGGAGATGTTTCGCACAAGGGTGGCCAACACCGTACTGCTACTTGATGGGGCACTCACTATAGAAAATGAGGCCGACAGGCCTAAGGTTAGAAATCTGAGAGGGGTAGGGTTGAACATGTTCATGCTCCCTCGGGAGACGCTCTACCTCCTACAGGATGGAGTAACCGCAGAACTCAGGGCCAGGGAGAGTAACGCTCTACAGGTGATGAGCGAGCAGCAGATCAACATTGAGCAGTTGGGTCTGCAACGCAATGAAGGGGTGGAGCAGAACATGAAGATAATGTGGGTTGTGGAGGAAGCCAACCGGATGGTCCCAAAGTTGGACATTTAGGAAAAAGAACTAGTGGAGACGTGTGTCCGCAAATTGGCCACAAGGATGCGTGACGCTTGAGCAGAAATGGCTAGGGTTCAGCTAGAGCTGAACCTCCAGATCACAAAACTACAGTTGAAGGCTCAGCCTTCAACTCCACCAGAGATCAAGGAACAACATACCAACATTTTTATAGCAGAAACAATGACAGTTGATAGTGCAGTGGTAGACTGCATGCAGCTGTTCGAACAATCATTCGAGGTCCTAACCACCCTGCAGGAGGACCAAAATGTAGAGCACCTAGAGACAGAGGCGCGTGAGCTCCAGTAGAGGTATGACGAGGTAACAGGGACTATGCAGATAGTTTCCCTTACACAGAGGCTTGCACGGATGCAGGAGGCAAAGGCACTCAAGGAGCAGGTGGATGCCACTAGGCAAAAAGAAGTAGTATTAAAAGCGTGCCTACAACCATGGATTGATGAGGATTATGCAATCACAACCTCCATTGAAGGAAAGCTCACGAAACTGTAGGCAACTCAACAGAATATTCAGAGCAGCATTTCAGCGGCAGTCACCAAACATCGCGTGGAAGAAGTCCAACAGGCAGCCACTCAGTGCGCTGTTGAATTTTCGGTTATACAAAAAATTCTGGGAGGTCTTCATGCTAAGATCTCTGCACCTATAGAGTGACTCGAGGGCGAGTCATGATGTTTGTGTTGGGGGCCTGTTGCGTGTGGGATCCCCCAAGGGAAGTTTTGGAGCTTAAAGCCCATATTTTGGTCCAATTTTTGTAATCCAAATGTAAAGACTCCACATTTTGTGGTCGCAAAGTGCATAGATGTTAAAGAGTCATAGGGTTGTCTGCTCTTATTTTGATAATGTAATGTTGGTTGTAAAAGATTGTATAAATAGAGCTAAGTTGTAAGTAGATAGATAGAGAAATAATGGAACAAGGAAGATGTATGAGAGATAACTCTGAGTAGAAGTCTAAGTTCTGGGTCATAGCGTAGGTAAAGGCTCTGCAACTGAGTGCGCAGAGGCCTAGAAGTCCACAACTGAGTGCGCGAACCCCTGCAGCTGAGTGCGTAGGGCGAGTCAAGTTTGTAAGCATCTCAAATTATCAATAAAGAGAAGTATTCTATAATTTCTGCGTCTTTATTTCCTATTTATGCATCGGTTATATTGGGTATGAGTTTTACTTCTAATGCTTATATGATGCGTGAATGTGTATAACTGTGTTGGTTAAGTGAACGCAAGTAAGAACATTTTTTTACATGAAGGTAACTAAGATCTGTTAGTAAACCAAGTAAGATACTTAGTGTAGTTTGGGAAATGTCACAGTTCGCTGCCCTAGCAACACGGAATCTTATTAGCCCCTGGTTAGGGCTGCGCGGAAGCTGATTGTAACATTTCGCGAAGCTACTGAAGGGTAGAGCAGAAGGATAAGCAACCTACGCGAAGGCAGGTATATTTGGAATAAACCGACATCACATCCATCTCAAGGGTGCGGAAACTTGGTTCCATCATCCCCCCATACTGCTTCGGATGAGACTTCAATCCGCGCTCTGTGGTCTGATTTCGAAAGGGCAAGTAGTGTAGGGATTTTTTTGGCTAACTAATAGTTAACCTGGGTCAGGCCCCCACAAGCCAATACTTAGTAATGACATGGACAAGATATTGGATCTATTCTTTAAAGGAATCAGATTTATTGTACTTGGTGTACAACTGTTGTTCTCTTAGTACTTGCAAGATAATGCGAAGATGCTCGTTATGTTCTTCTACCGTTCGAGAATAAATTAATATATCATCAATAAATATTAACACAAATTTATCTAAATATTGATGAAATACATTGTTCATAAGGCACATGAAGGTTGCTAGTACATTTGTTAACTCGAAGGGTAGCACAATGAATTCATAATTCCCATATCGAGTTCTAAAGGCTTTTTTTGTTATATCCTCTTCCTTGATCCTTATTTGATGGTAACCTGAACAAAGATCGATTTTTGAGAATATGGTTGCTTATTTCACTTGATCAAACAACTTGTTTATACGAGATAGAGGATACTTGTTTTTTATGGTTAACTTGTTTAGTTGGTGGTAGTCCATGCACATTCATAGGGTTCCATCCTTCTTTTTAACAAAAAGCACCGGAGCTCCCCAAGATGACACACTTGGTCGAATATATTTTTTATCAAGCAGTTCTTGTAACTGCATCTTTAATTTTGTTAATTCTGGTATACTCATCCAATAAGGAGCTTGAGATACCATAGCAGCTCCTGGTATTAATTCAATGGTGAAATCTATATCCCTTTTTGGCGGAAGTCCCAAAATTTCTTCAGGAAATACATCCAGAAATTTCTGCACAACCGGTATATTCTCTAAGGCAGCAAACTTGTCTTTTGAGTTAGTGTATCCTACTTGTATTGCATAAATCTGGCATCCCTTCCAGATACACTTGGCCAATTGGGAGGCTGTCACTAGTCTTAGCTTTAAGGGTCTTTTTATTCCCTGAATTTCCTGCCTCTTACCTTCCCCGTCCATATAGTTAATAGTTTTGATTTTACAGTTAATGAGGGACCAGTGCTTTTCCAACCATTCCATCCCTATTAAAATATCATAATATCCTTAGGGCAACACATTCAGGTTTGCCATAATAGACTGACCTGCTAACTGTAGGGAACAATTATTGGCCTTGGCCAACACTCCCCTCTTGGCTCCAGTAGCTAATTGCACTAACCAAGGACTTTTAAACTTAACCGCTTGTAAACACCATTTCTCTACTATTTTGGGACTAATGTAACTCAAGGTAGCTCTAGGATCAATTAAAATAGACAGTTTAGTTGCAGATTTTACCTTCAAACGCTATCATGGTCAGTTGGTACTCCACCTTATGGTCTTCAAGAGCAGGATTGATTTTTGGTATGCTTCTGGCCACTTCTCCTACTGTTGATGCTTCTTGAATTTGTGCCACCCGGTCGGTTCCCTCACGGTGTGGACAATTTTTAACATAATGGGGTCCTTCGCATCCCCAACACTCTACCGAAGGTCTACCTACCATCTCCACTTTAGTCCTTACTGATTGTTCATTTGTCTTGGTTTCACTGGGAATTTTGAATCTACATTTATTTATGTTCATGTTTCTATTTGCTTGCCCCTTGGGGGGTTTATTGACCATAAACTTATTTCCTTTATTGCTGGAGGAAAATTTACTCCCCTTTTCTCATTCCATCTCTTACCTCCTTCCCCTTTTAGCTTGTTTTGCTAGTAACATATTCGAGCCTTCTATATGACTTCATCCATGGTTTTCGGGTTATCGAACTCAAGGCATTCTTTCATAAACAACAAAAAGCTCCTGACAAACCACTGCACCTTAACCTTTTTTTCTCATTTGTATGGGACATATCTCAGCAAGGATGTAAAATTTGTTATGAATTTGCCCATAGTTAATTGACCCAATCGAAGGTCATGAAACTCGGATTTTTCATCATAAAACCTTTCAGTTAAGTATTTTTCCTTAAAATATCTTTGAAATTTATCCCAAGTTATGTTCTGCTCGTTTACACTATGAATTGTTTTTACTTCCTCCCACCACAAGGTGGCTTTTCCTTTTAGTTGAAATATGGCCAAAAGAACCTTTAATTTATGATCATATTTGTACAAATGGAAGTACTTATTCATGTTGATGAGCCAGGCTTCCACTACATCTTCATGTTATCCATCAAAGAGTGGAGGATTTATCTTCTAAAATTCTCCTTGGAGTTCTATCTGTTGTCTCTTTTGTTGGTTGTGTTCTAATACATTACAAAATTCTTCTTCCTGGTTTTCTTCTTCACCTTCAATTTCTGCTCAATCAGTATGAAACTCTTGTTCTCTGGTCATATTTCCCTGTTTAGGACTAGGAATTGGTTGCCGATGATTCTGTTTATTCGATAGGCTCTTCATGATCTTTTCTTGTTTATGCATCAACCGTTCATTATCTTCGCGCAATTGAGCCATTCCCACTTTTAACTCATGCAAAGTTTCCAGGATTGTTGTATTATTGTTACGTGGCTCTTCCCCCGGTTGTACCCATACTTCAGGATTGGTCTCCTGGAAGGATGTTGGTCCTGTCCCAGGCACATTTCGGTGTGGTGTGGCTCCCATCCTCCTCATACTAGCTACTTTGCTACCTCTCTGTGTACATCACAAATGCTGTTAATCATCATTTTCCAAAGGTCTCAGTTTTGTAACCTGAGCGCTCTGATACCACATGTCATATACCCATAATAATAATAATAAATCTTTATAATAAACATAATTATTTACATAATTGCACATGGTTATTTTAAAATTATTAAGTTATTATATAAGCATGGAGACTCAATAATTTCAATCGTTGTATATATATATTTCTTTATAAGTACAGTGTTATTTGATTTATGGCATAATTTGTATATTATAACTTTTCATACAATAGGCATCCAAGCTTTGAATTCTGGCATTACATAAAACTGTTTGCATGGTACCAAGTTTTAAATGTGTTTTATGGTTGGGTAGCTCACTGCCCTAGGATGGTGGACCACATGGCTCGAGAGTCTTCCTCATGGCACCAAGTTGTTCCATCATGCACAGGAAAGTGTGCAGCATTGATGCTCCTATGTTGTTCCTAGAATCAAACAGTGGAGAGATTAGATTGTCGAGTTGATTTCTGTTTTGGTTTGGAAATTCGTTAATTGTTGCATTTGCTGCTAGGAGGTTTGGTCTCTATCTCTCTGTTGAGCTGCTCTTCAGGTAACAAAACTGATCATTCATCCATGCATGTTGTACCTCCATAGTCTGAGCACTTTCATGGTGTCTGAGGCCTTTCACTGCTCTGCAGTTTGTTTGTCATGGCTACCCTTGAGTTCGGTTGCAGTTTTGGCACCAGAGTTACTTGGACAGGTAAGTAATTTTGGATTTCTTTCTTAGCGCAGTGTTCAATTCTAGATTTTCCATTTTGTATAAATTTATTTTTTTAAAAGAAAACTAATCCTTCTGTTTACTAGTCTAGGTCCTCCCAGGGTCTTCACTTGTTGGATGATGGTTTTGGTGCCCCTGCTTCACCTATCAGAACCCACAATCCTTAAATAAGGGCTCATCGGGTATCAACCAATATTTCATTGATAACTCTGCTTACGGTTTTACTATCTATCTTCGGATAAATGTAATTCTAGACTATTTATGAATGAGAAGGGTTTCGATTCTGTATATTTATCTTTGGAGGCTCATGGACATTAGAGTAGTGGAATGGTCATGGATTGTGAACATCTCTTCCGGCTTGTAATTTACCGATTCTTAATGTTTTCAAGTTTAGATATGTAATTCAGTTTTTGAATTCCACGGTCTCGGTGGTAACCATTTTTCAACCCTTGCTAAGCAGTTCTGTTTGTTCTCGACTTTTGTTTGAACTTAATGTCAAGGGTTCTTTAGTTAAGTTATATCGATTGTATTGCTATTTGCATTGATTGTTATGCTAGAACTTTCTGCCCTTACCCTTCTCAAAAAATCATAAGTTCTAATTCTCTGGTTATTGAAAGTTCTGGGTATTATATTTTTTATGCTTAGGTTTTGAAATTGCGGCACTGCACCTCTGGTCAACTGGCATCATGCAGTTATATTTTTTTCTTTAATTCGATTATTGCTTGGTCGAAGCTTTTCTTTGAAATTTTGCGTATCATACACTAAATTCCTAGAAAGTAGGGTTATTCCTTATAGAGTTAGCTTAATACAGTTCGGGCTCTGCACTTTTCTGTTTCTTAGTCTTTCAAAAACCCTTCAACCTGTTATCACAAAATCAAGCACTGAAGGGCTGCTGATCAGGTAGACTCTGTGTAACTGTTTCAGACCAATCTTTTGACTAAGGATTAGCCTCCCTAGCCTGAGAGGGCTCTCTCAAAAGGTTATTGATTTTGACTATTGATAAGATGGCTAACTCTTGTAAGGTGAATTTAACAAACATGCTGGCTGGACAGAAATTACAAAGACTTCCATTGGGCTTATGGAGTTAATCATACTTCAGTAAACTATAACACTACTCATACATAGAAGTCAGGGCATGTGATGTTTAAATACTCAAAACACATCTCATAGAAAACCTCAGCTTACAAATACACACAGGAAATCAGAGCAGCATAAGTGAATTCTGAGTGATTGTGTATTTATACAACTGTAAAAACATTAAGGATAAAGCAAAACCACATATCTTGAGCATTGAAACACTGTATGAATCCTGAGAAGAAAAGCAGCAAATTGTATTACTGAAACTGAGTTTTTACACAAGCCAAAATAATACTCTGTTTTTTCCAAATATCCAACCCTCATTACATAGATGATTCAGCTATATATAGAAACATAATTCTAACTACTTGGAGCTCCCTCCTCCAGCATGAGGGGAGCTCGATGACTGCCACTAATGACCCCTATCTGCTTTGTAACAAACTATTAAATACAATAACTGATAATTGAAATTCTAAAGAGTTCTAATCTGATTATGACTCTAACTCTATCTCCTTCGTAGAATGATTCCTCCTTGCAGCTTTGACACCTGGTTTCCTTTTCGTTTGGCTGAGGTGGTTGAGATGAGCAGTTAATGCTCCATGTTGGCTTTGGATACTGAAGGCTTTAACTGCCCAGCGATGTTAGGGAATATCCCTTGCTTTCCGATTCTGGTCCCCCATCACTTCGAATATGCAGCAGCATGTCTTTTTAGTCCCTTTAATAACCCAAAAATATAGAACACCGCCATGTTTCCAGATGAGTTGGATGCTCCATCAATAGCCAAGTGTGCAAGCCAAAATTCCATGTATGCAATTCATTCAATACCCTATGACCGGTAATAAAGTGGCTTTATAACCGAAAATTTTTAAACCTGAGTTAAACATTTCACCTTTTTGAAGTCACACCTGTCTTGATCAGAATGGCTGGGATGTCTTCATTTGCTCTTTACATATCCTTTAGGTGTTCCCTTTTGGAAAAAATCCCGCACATATTACCAAACTGTTTGTTTGCTTTTAAAAACACCACCTACAGCAGTTTCGTAGCGCGCTACAAAACTGCTAAATTTGTTAAAACAGCTTGTATTTGCCCTGAGGTATTTACTGCTTAGACCTTTAATTGCTAAAACACCTTTACATATGGCAGGGATCTACATGTCCTCAAAACAAGAAAACTAAGCAAAATTTAACAAAACTTGGAACAACACCTTTCTTTGAACAGCAACTTCATTTATCAGCTAATTGGTCTAGCTGTGCCTTTAAGTCTGCAACCTTTTTCCACTGACCTAGCTGTGATTCCAAGTCTTCAATTCTCTTCTTCATAGCTTTGTTTTCAGCTCTTAAACGCATATTTATCTTTCTGATGAATTTAGCCTCCTTAATTGCGGGAACTGACTGCAGACTCCCTAGCGGTATTCTTCATCTTAGTAATCTCATGTTTGGCTGTTTCTAACAGGTTCCTTACAGCTATAGTATTACCTCCTTGGGATATGATGACTGTTCTATTTTTGTCTTTTTGCTTGATTTTCTCTTCCTCCTCTGTTCTGGACAATTCCTCAGCTACCTCTGTTCTAGGCAGTTTCTCGGCTTCCCTTACTTGTTTTCTTGTAATAGGTCTTCTTGGTTTGAAGATGAATTCATCACCTGGTTCATCAAACCTCAGTCTTTTTGAAGCCCTAGACTTCTTGGTGCTTTCTGGTGATGACTGTGTCAAATCAATGTGTACTGGTTCAATGTGCACCGGTTCAATTTGCTCAAACTCAATGGCCTCCAACAAATCACTCAGGCTTGCCTTAGATACCGGGCTTTCTTCAACAGCTAATGCTTTGCCTTTTTCTTTACTTATTTGGCTCCTTGTCCTAACTCTTGACACTGTTTCAGATCCACTTGGTCCGGGTACAGTCTTCTTATGCTGAGCTTCTTCTTTTGCTGATGGCTGAGGTTGTTCTTTAATGATCAGTGGCTTCACTGACTTTCTCAACTGTGACTTGGCTTTCTTTTTATCTTTTGCCTCCTTTTGAAGCTCAGCTAGCGTGAGTTCTTCGACTGATTGTTCTTTTTCTCTAACTGGCTGTGGAGTAAGACCTGTTTTACTTTGGAAACCAGCCATGAAAATGAACGAGTTCCAGTCTCTACCTATTTTCTGGAGACCATCCAAAACTAACAATTTAACCAAACCATGGTGAAACAAAGATGTTTCACAATCTTCCTTTCTTAATTGCACTTTGTCACACATTTTGCTCAGACTGCGAAACAAGTAAAAGGGAATGTCTATGGATGCTTTACCAGTAAAATGTAACAGCAACTTGAAGTGATAAGAGTAGACCTTATTATATCTTCCCTCACAGGTCAAGTACTTCTGAATACAGGTGAGAAGAAGGGCATAATGCTCCTTGACATAGTTTCTAGGCACTGCTTTTGTTAGGTCTTCATTCACATATGCCTCTTTTAAAAACTCTTTGTATGGATTCATATCGAACTTAAAATTCTTAAACCATTCTTGCCCCCCTCTTGGGATCTCAGTTACAGCAGCTATTGCCTCCGGAGACACTTGAACTTCCAACATAGCTATTTTAGAATTTAAACCGGTGAAGTTTAAAGCAAAATCTTTTGTTACCTGAGCATGGCCACCTTGCAGCTTCTTACAGAAATTCCAACACCCAGCATCTTTGAATGCTTTCTTTACGCCTTCATCTCTTAATGCGAGGTCTAAACCTTCAGGTTCTGTTCTCTGACATCTTCCAGATCTATGTTCTTTCCTCTCCATTTTGCTTTTGAAATCTTCGCACAGACAATGACCAACAGCTTCAGTTAAAATAGTGATTCAATTCTCTTTGACTCGGCCTCGCTTGTAATCAGGCTCGCTTGGAAACAGGCTCGCTTGAAAACTCATATACATCATCACACAAGCTGGTCACTTATGCATCGTTTACGATCATCATAAAGATCCATGCACGGTAAAATCCATTTGAATGATATTTTTGTGCATGTCTACAAATCTATTGGTGGAATTATGGTTAATGACTGACATGAGAGGACGGAATTGATGACTCATCAACAGACTTGACACTTTGGGAAAAATTTGCTGCCAAACGCACGAATCTACGATTTCGCAGCGCGGTTAGTTTTGAATTCTCATAACGCGTTGCGAAACGGCTTAATGATGACGCTGCGGAATGGCTGAACAATGATTACGCTGCGAAACTGACCAATAAGAGACTGCGCTGCGAAATCACGGAACGAGCCGGTGACTAGGATATGACAAGACATAGCTTATGAAACCATGATGGTGGAGGACGACCAATAGGATTAGAGTATAATTCAAATCAAACACCTTTAAAGCTCCAACCCTAAGTAAGAAACATAAAACAAAAACAATTTGACACCAACTTTTGACATTGAACTTAGAACAAAGGATTACATGCAAATTTTATAGTTCTAAGTGATAACACAACCTATCTCTTTTATTTCGAGGGTTTTACCGTAGCTCAGGGTTCTTCTTGTGTTCTATTTAGAGATTAATAGCTTCTTTTTCGGAAGGCAAGGTATAACCTCTTGTGCCTTACCCGAACCCCAAACCACATCTTCCTAGCAAGTATGGATTTCGGTAACATTAGATCATTTTATCCTAACTTAAAAGGTTCTTCACAGACTTCCCCCTTTCACGTTTTCTGTAGAATAGTGTTTGGATTTTTCCCTATATACAAGATTACATACATTCTTGAAGTTTTCTATTAAATCTAGACTTTATCAGTAGCTCACTTCTACTTTACTTGTTATTATGCAATATTTACTATAATTACCATATTTATGATCTAGTAGTAAATTAATTCACTTATCTAGAGACTTGCAATCTTTTCTTTGTTTATTGTATTCATGTACTAACAGTAACTAGCTTTGCATATCTACAGATTTACTATCTTTACTGCTTTTATGAACTAACAGTAAATAATTTCCTTTTCTATAGATTTACAATTTTTACTACTTTTATGAACTAATAGTAAATAATTTGCTTGTCTACATATTTACAATTCTTTTCTTCATTGTTGTAATCCGTAGTTAATAGGAAATAATTTCCAGTTTATACTTATATGTTTCGCTTATGTTCTAGTTGAACCGGATCTTAATCTTTTATTTGTTTGCCTCCCAACTGTGAGACCACAGTTCCAGCCTTGTGGTTCTGCCTAATTCTCCTTCCCGAGCTACCCTCACATAGGGTTTCTCATCAAGATCTTTTGCCTTGATCAGTAGTAGCTATCTGGTCTTAACTAGACCTAGCTATTGGTCACTGTGTGTCCATCTAGCACAATAAATCTCTTTTCTCAAATATCTTAATTTTTTCTTTTTCTTTCTCCTCCTTAGATCTCAGATGCCTTTTCATCCTCTTGATCCCTTCCTTGGAATAAATTCCTGAAGTAAGTAGTTAGGGTTGGGTAATCCCCTAGCCTAACTATTTGAGAAATACAATTGTCACTTTTTAGACAATACATTCTCTTTTAATTTAATCAGATAATTACTGCCATCATTTTGACATTCCATTTTTCATGCATTTTAATCAAATTAACTAATTATATAAACTTAATTAGTATTCAGTTTGTTTAAAAATGTAGTAAATAAATATTGACATTTACTAGGGATATCACATATTAGCTCCCTTTTTTCTTCCAAGGATTGCTTTAGTATATTTTTCTCTAATTTTTTGAAAAAGTTGGAGCTATATATCAGGATGTCACTATTGTTGGCATTGTTTTCACTAGCTAAAACATTTAGGTGTTAAATTAGGCGATGATAGTCCCGTAAATAATGTCATAAATTACCTTAGAAATAGCGCCAGATTTAGGTCCCTTTTTGGCACCTAAATTACCACCTTAGTTAGCTCCCTTTTTAGCGCCAAATGTGCCTAAATAGTTGAGGTGTTGGGGGTTATTGGATAGGGGCTTTGAGGAATATGAGATTTAGGGATTTGGGGTACATGGATTAAGGATTAATGGATTAGGGGTCAGGGTTTAAGGGATGAAGGGCCAAGAGATAAGGGATTCCATGCTTACAGGTTAGGTAGTTTAATGGTTAATGGCTTATGGATTATTGGTTAAGGGATTATTGTTTAATTCATGCTTAGGGTACAGGGGTTTATGGATTACAGGATTAGGGATTAGGTCTTAAGTGTTTAAGGGTCGATTGCTAAGGGGTTAGGGGATTTAGCAATTTTGTGCTAAGGGATTAGTGATTAAATAGGGTTGAGGGATTAAGGGTACTTTAGGAATTAGGGATTAAGGATTCAAAGGTCAATGTAGGCTTAGGGGTTAGGGGATTTAGGGCTTCATCAGAACTCTTGAAATGTAATGGAATGTCTTCCAACACACCCATCACCAATGTCATCTACCGATGTTGCACGATGAGCAGTGAATGGGGCCAACATTGAAATTTCTTCAAATTGTTCTTGTATGTGTTAACATTTAATATGGTTAAACTAGACACATGCCTTGACAATATGCGATGGTTTGAAGACTCAAGGATGCTTGATGTCCCTGCATAATCTTTGAGATCATCCACACTTGCATCAATGTTCATCATGCAGTCTCATTTTCATCATTTGTCATTCCCATTTATGGAATATTTGTCGAAACTCTCTTGAATTCCATGGAATGTCTTCTAACATGCCCATCACCAATGTTGTCCTTTGACACCACACGTTGAGCAGTGAATGGGGCCAATGTTGAAATTGTTGGAAATGATACTGAGAGGGGGGAGGGGGGGGGGGGGGGGGGGTGGTGGTAAGTCAGTATTATCAAATCGAACACTTTTTCATTTCCATACTCAGATTCATATACTCTACTTCAGTTAAGGGAACCTACGTGTACACGCAACTGTGTCTAATGCAACTAGCGTATATCCAGTAAACTTATGATTCAGTTAATCCATTAAGTTGTTGATATTTAGTTAGTGCATCAGAACTTTATTAACCATATGAGCAGTAAACAGGTGTAGTAAAACAGAACATATCATCACACACAAGAAGCACACATGAACACCATGATATAAGGTGGAAACCCAATGTGGGTGAAAACCACCTGCTGCAATTCATCTCTATCTTCCTTTAATAAGAAACTTCTTTTTAAAATATTTTTGTACTGGTGCAGTCTTATACTAGTACATAGGCTTCTACCTAAAGAAGACTACAACCTTCTCTCATTCTCCAGCTTCTCCTGGAAGGGAGCTGCAACCCCCTTAGCTCTTGTACTATCTGATCCTTTTACTAGTACGTAGGTGCTGGCCTACTGAATGCTCCAACCTTCATTCGTTTTCCAGCTGCTATTGGAAGGGAGCTACCACCCCCTTAGCTCTTGTACTAGTTGATGTACTAGTACGTAGGTGCCAAGCTACAGAAGGCTACAACCTTCTCTTTCTTCCTCTAGGTACCACGTTTCATAAATTTTTAGACTGGATACTCCTGAAGCACAACACCATAATCTGAAGGCCACGTTTCATTCAATTTTCATATTGGACCCATCAATATCATTGAAGCACACAACCAATCAACACTAGCATCATCAATCTCTGAATCACCCATTACTTAATCACTGAAACCTCTCAACAAAATGCAATCACCAGAACACAGAGAAGAACACAGAATTCTGCAACAATATTCAAAACCAACTATATCATCAAAAATCATGCATAAGAGTGTATACGCTACTTAGAAGTGCTGAACCAGCATGTATACGCAACTTCACCAAAGTGAACCAACGTATATGTCATCAATTACTTACTTATAACTTCGCTGCACTTCCTGACTTCAGACATACCCAGATCATTACATATACAAGGATAATACGTATGTTAGCAATCAAACATAGTCCATTAGATCACATAAAGATAAGTCATTATGATCCTAATCCATTATAGATCTCATCCATCAACACTGAAGCTAAACATAATCAACCAATCTGAATATGTAGAATACTAACACCAGTAAACAATCACCAGAACTCAGACTTTGCATCAACTACCAGAACCACCTGTAACTTCAAATATCATAGTGTATATGGTATACACTACTTAGATGTATATAACCTACATATGTACGCACTTTTTTCAAATTCAACCAGCGTATACATCTGTAAATATTCATTCATGAGTTGTCACTATTTCAAACTCAGGTTATACCCAGATCAAAACATTACATGTGTCAGTATACAGATCTAGAATAAACATGATCAAACCGTATAGAGATGATTCATTCTAAGCCATTAGATCCCGATCTATCCTTAGATCTTGTTCTCCATCAACTGCTGTGATTCCTCCTTAGCTCAGATCAAGCAAAGCATCATGAACCCATAACCTGCATACTTGATCTCATACTTCATCAGATATTCAAGACTTTCTCATACCTTTGCCTAAAGATCTTCTCCTCCTTATATAGTCTTAGGCGTTACTCAAGACCATGGTCCAAAACCATTTAGAACCAATACTAGGGACCCAATACCTGGGTTCAATACTTTGGATGCAATACCAAGGTCCAAAACCATAGGTCCAAATACCACGGACCCAAAACTTAGTTTTCTGACATGTATGCGCCTTTCCTTGCGTGAAAGTGCGTGTGTAAGATATCGGCGCCTTTTTATATAGTGAAACTGCGTGTATACACTACTTGCTATATAGCGAACCTGCGTATATATGCGACTTGGTATATAGTGAACCTGCATATATACTTTTCTTTCTTCATTCTTTCTAGTTTGATCATGAATTCTTTGCTACTGACTTGCTGCACTATGATCTGTCATTTGTGAGAGTTGCCATCAAGGACAACACTTGTATAATAATGCCAACAATCTCCCCCTTTGGACTTGATGGCAAAGCTAACTTGCCATACTGACAACTATCATCTTAATGAGTTGTCATTGTTCAGTACATCTGAACTGATTCCTTTGAGTTGTCCTGCATCCCATGTATTCTGTCACATCTGATATCTCTTCTGTAGATTCATCTAGTTATATATAAGTGAGTTGTTCTTCTACAAGTGGGTTGCCATCAAGTACAACACATGCATCATAGTTCCAACAATCTCCCCCTTTGGACTTGGTGGCAACAACACCAAATCACTCTCCCCCTTTGACATCAAGGGAAAATGGCGGACGAAGATATTCTCTTTCCTTGATAAACATTCCACTATCCATACTCCCCCTGAGTACCTGCTAAAATCTCTGAATGAGCTCCCCCTTTGTATATGCCAAGGTGTACCAATCTGTCCATGCTCCCTCTGAGTACATGTTGAAATCTCTGCTCTGCTGAAGTGTGATGTTCATGCTCCCCCTGACTGTAAGCAAGGTCTGCAAAAATATGTTCTACAAGAAGAACATGACTCTATCATAAATGACCTTCCTATCACCAAAGACTCATACATACATCCATCTCCCAACCAAGTGGAGATATACCAATATTGACTCAACCACCCAACCAAGTGGGGATACACCAGATACCAATTGTTTATACATGACTGAAATATTACATCATCCTTCCCATGCATAATGGGGGTACAAATTACATCATATGACCAAAATGGATTCATCAAATGACTACAATAGACAGATACAAACTATTACATCATGAGTCTTGATATGACCTTTACATGACATTTATAACAGAGACCAACCATCTAAATAAGACCATGATAGTCATCAGCAACTATCATACATAATGTATGATCTGCTCCATAAGCATCTGTCAACAACATCTAGACCCTGTATATGTCCATTAGTGTATAAGTCAACAACCTGTAACAAGGTATGTCTACATATAGATATCAACTCATCCTTTTGAACATTATCATAGCCTTCCATGAATGAATTCTGTATATGACATACAAAATCATTCACATTATATCATATGTGAAAAACACCATAGCCATCTCATCAACATCAAGATCTGCATGATCTTATATATCATCCATGTATCATCTCTTGGGAACATCTGCATCAATCAACATATGTAAGTATCAACCTATCATCATATAGGTAAGAATTGATCATCATCATGTCTCCAACAATGCAACTTTGATTAATCATCCATTTATCTAGCATACTGTATATAGCACTATGTATCTTGAGCTCATGATATTTTGTCAAGACTTCTTGATATCATCAACAACAACAATCCTCATCCACATGAGCACCAAGAACTATAGGAATCCTGCATCATAACTGTATTATATGATTTTTATGCATATGACGACAGTAGCATATGAGTGACTCATCATCAAGTACTTTGTACTTCTCCTTATCCTTATGAAGATCACCATGTAAGCACCATATATGCATCATCAGAGAATCAACCACAAATCTGATCTAAACACCAACTATGTAACCCCAAGAATCATATGAGATTTTTTCATGGACAACTCATAACCATATCATGGAAAGATGTATCATTTAGCCATATAAGCATCATCACCAAGGACCACTAACAATAATGCCAACAATGCATTATTAAAAGCATATGCTCCCCCTGAACCTGTGCCATCGTGCTTACTGTCAGATCTGATCATGCATATATCAGCAACAAGTATCAACGCATCATCATCATTAATTTAGGATCAAAACACTTTTAAACATCTTACAAGTGTTAAGACATTTCCACACATCATCAGCAGATTGTAACCATTATCAAACAGAGCAAATAATGGACTGAATCATATCAGACCCTTTTTCCTGAGCCTTTCCCTACTGCTTTTCCTCAAACTAACATATACGTGACTGTGCAGTAACTAACTCGAGTGTATACGCGACTTCCCTTTATGAAACTTGCATATGAGATTTAGGACACTGAAGCTTTACACTTTCAGCTCCCTCTGAGTCTGTTATGTCTCTATATTGTGTTGTGCCACATCTTTCTGACTGTACTTCCTTCTTCTTCCATATCTTCAAGTGTGATGATGTTTTCTCCTTTTGGTATGGTGCCCGTACTTTGTTCCTGCATTCCTTTGTTGTATGTACAAGCTTGTTACATTCATAACATCTTACATGTTTCATATTCCTTCTGTAGCAATCAACAGCTTTGTGACCAAACATATTGAAAGCAAAGCAATATCCCTTAAAGTACCTGGAACGTGATGATCTTTCTGTGTGATGGTCTTGAACCATTCTTCTTCTGCATCTGGTTGCAACATGTCCAAGATTATGACATACATAACATTCAACATTATTCATCGGAGGAGTAAAAGATTTTATTTGAAGAATTTATTTCCTTGGCTATTGATGGGGTTTTCCTCTCATCTCCTTGTTGATTATTTTAGATTTCTCATTAGAGTTCCTTGCCTCTCCTTGTGAGCTAGATTCACCTTCAACAGATTCATAAAAACCAAGGCCGGTTTTGATAGCAGGAGACCTTTGACTACTAAGAATATCATCCAAGATCTTAGTACTATCTTGAAATCATAAGAGCTTATCCTTTTCTTCTAAGTTATCTTTTAGAATATTTACCTCAACCTGATGTTGCTCCTCCTTTTCATGATACTGCTTCTTCATGTTTTCTTCAGCTTTTCTTCCTTCTTTCAACTGATGTCTTAGTTCAAGAACTTTGTTTTCTTGTTTTTCAAGAGCTTGGAGTAGTTCTTTATTCTGCTTATTTGATTCTTCAAGATCTTATTTTAACGAGAGGATCGTAGCTTCAAGACTTTCATAGTAACTGGATCTATCTCTAAGTTTCTTGATTGTTGTGCTCCTTTCGTTGACTTCATTTCTTAATGATGTCACTTCATCCTGCAACTTTTGACATTGATCTTCCTTGTCATTGAATAACTTCCTTACCTTGTTTCCTTCCTCTAGTTGAGCTTTTAGTTTGGTAGCTTCTTCTTTGAAGGCACATTCCCTTTTGTTCAATAGATCTTGTTGATCTCTAATTTTGTCTGTAAGCCTTTTAAATTCTGCCTCTAGGTGATATCTTTCTTGCTTACCCATAAGAGCAATTTCGGTTGTTTCGCTATCACTTTCATCATCTTCAAATGGATGGATAATGTATCACCAGAGGATAACAAATTCATACCTGATAGTTCTTTTGCTTGTTCATCTTCATTCTGAAGTGATTCTAAATCTGAAGTGCTTCTTCCACATATTTCCCAATTGATTCTCCCACTGTCATAACTCTTTTGAGATGTATTCTTATTCTTAGGCGCTTTCTTCTTAAGCTTCTTTCCCATTGTTCTATGGATCTCCTTCAAGCGATCAAGCTTCTACCAAAGGACCTGCTCTAATACCAATTGTTGGAAATAATACTGGGGGGGGGGGGGGGGGGTGAATTAGTATTATCAAATCAAACACTTTTTCATTTCCATACTCAGATTCATATATGCTACTTCAGTTAAGGGAACCTGCGTGTACACACAACTGTGTCTAATGCAACTAGCGTATATCCAGTAAACTTATGATTCAGTTAATCCATTAAGTTGTTGATCTTTAGTTAGTGCATCAGAACTTTATTAACCATATGAATAGTAAACAGGTGCAGTAAAATAGAACAGATCATCACACACAAGAAGCACACATGAACACCATGATGTAAGGTGGAAACCCAATGTGGGTGAAAACCACCTGTTGCAAGTCGTCTCTATCTTCATTTAATAAGAAACTTCTTTTTACAATATTTTTGTAGTGGTGCAGTCTTATACCAGTACATAGGCTTCTACCTGCATAAGGCTACAACCTTCTCTCATTCTCCAGCTTCTCCTGGAAGGGAGCTGCAACCCCCTTAGCTCTTCTACTAGTTGATCCTTTTACTAGTACGTAGGTGCTAGCCTACTGAATGCTCCAACCTTCACTCATTTTCCAGCTGCTACTGGAAGGGAGCTACCACCCCCTTAGCTCTTGTACTAGCTAATGTACTAGTATGTAGGTGCCAACCTACAGAAGGCTACAACCTTCTCTTTCTTCCTCCAGGCACCACGTTTCATAATTTTCACACTGGATACTCCTGAAGAAAAACACCATAATCTGAAGGCCACGTTTCATTCAATTTTCATATTGGACCCATCAATATCATTGAAGCACACAACCAATCAACACTAGCATCATCAATCTCTGAATCACTCAACACTGAATCACTGAAACCTGTCAACAAAATGCAGTCACCAAAACACAAAGCAGAACACAGAACTCTGCAACGATATTAAGAACCACTATATCATCAAAAATCATGCATCAGAGTGTATACGCTACTTGGAAGTATCGAACCAACATGTATACGCAACTTCACCAAAGTGAACCAACGTATATGTCATCAATTACTTACTTATAACTTCGCTGCACTTCCTGACTTCAGACATACCCAGATAATTACATATACAAGGATAATACGTATGCTAGCAATCAGATCTAGTCCATTAGATCACATAAAGATAAGTCATTATGATCCTAATCCATTATAGATCTCATCCATCAACACTGAAGCTAAACATAATCAACCAATCTGAATATGTAGAATACTGACACCAGTAAACAGTCACCAGAACTCAGACTTTGCATCAACTACCAGAACCACCTGTAACTTCAAATATCATAGTGTATATGCTACTTAGATGTATATAACCTACGTATGTACGCGCTTTTTTCAAAGTCAACAAGCGTATACATCTGTAAATATTCATTCATGAGTTGCAACTATTTCAAACTCAGGTTATACCCAGATCAGAACATTACATGCGTCAGTATACAGATCTAGAATAAACATGATCAAACCGTATAGAGATGATTCATTCCAAGCCATTAGATCCCGATCTATCCTTAGATCTTGTTCTCCATCAACTGCTGAGATTCCTCCTTAGCTCAGATCAAGCAAAGCATCATGAACCCATAACCTGCATACTCAATCTCATACTTCATCAGATATTCAAGACTTTCTCCATACCTTTGCCTAAAGATCTTCTCCTCCTTTTATCGTCTTAGGCCTTACTCAATACCATGGTCCAAAACCATTTAGACCCAATACTAGGGACCCAATACCTAGGTTCAATACTTCGGACGCAATACCAAGGTCCAAAACCATAGGTCCAAATACCACGGACCCAAAAATTAGTTTTCCGACATGTACGTGCCTTTCCTTGCGTGAAAGTACGTGTGTACGATATACGCGCCTTTGTATATAGTGAAACTGCATGTATAAACTACTTGCTATATAGAAAACATGCGTATATACGCGACTTGGTATATAATGAACCTGCGTATATACTTTTCTTTCTTCATTCTTTGTAGTCTGATCATCAATTCTTTGCTACTGACCTGCTACACTATGATTTGTCATCTGTGAGAGTTGCCATCAAGGACAACACTTGTATCATAATGCCAACAATCTCCCCCTTTGGACTTGATGGCAAAGCTAACTTTCCATACTGAGAACTGTCATCTTAATAAGTTGTCATTGTTCATTACATCTGAACTGATTCCTTTGAGCTGTCCTGCATCCCATGTATTCTATCACATCTGATATCTCTTCTGTAGATTCATCTAGTTATATATAAGTGAGTTGTTCTTCTACAAGTGGGCTGCCATCAAGTACAACACATGCATCATAATGTCAACATAAATTTCTTCAAACTATTCCTGTATGCATTAAAATTGGACATGGTTAGAGTATACACATGCCTTGACGGTATGTGAGGGTTTTAAGATTCAAGGATGTGCGAAGTCCTTGCATAATCTTTGAGATCTTCCACATTTGCATCAACATTAATCATGCAGTCTCATTGTCATCATTCCTCATTCCCATCTATGGAATCTTTTTCAAAACTCTATTGAAATGTCATGGAATGTCTTCCAACATGCCCATCACCAATTTCATTCATAGAAGTAGCACGGTGAGCAATGAATGGGGCCAATGTTGAAATTTCTTCAAACTATTCCTGTATGCATTAAATTTTGACATGGTCAAACTAGGCACATGCCCTGAGGGTATTCGAAGGTTTCAAGACTCAAGGATGCGTGACATCCCCGCATGGTCTTTGAGATCTTTAAAATTTGCATCAGCGTTCGCCATGCAATCTCATTGTCATCAATCCTCATTCCCATATATGGAACCTTTGTTGAAACTCCCTTGAAATGTCACGAAACATATTCCAATACACCCATCACCAATGTCACCCACCAACGTCGCATGATGAGCAATGAATGGGGCCAATGTTCAAATTTAGTCAATATGGGGATTAGTTAATGTGGGTTAGTTATTAAGGTTTATATGGGATAAGGATAAGGATTATAAGGTCACAGAATGGTGTTTATTAGGATTTATATATGTTTAAGGCTATGGGATAGAGGGATTAAGGATTATGTGGATTAGAAACTAGGGGTTTTGAATTATGTGTTAAGGCTTATTAGAGCTATTTGTTAAGGGTTAGGGGTTTTTTAAGGGGTTATAAGGTGAGGATTTATAGGGGTCGAGATTTTCCAAAGTGTTAAGGATTATAAGTTAATATAGTAGTTATCAACTATAGTGGATATAATAATTTAGGAATTTTGGTTATTAATTCCAAGTCCAAAGGATATATGCATTTAAGGATAGGGTTTATTTGGTTTAAGGTTTAAAAATGAAAAGGGTTTGGACGTGTCATATAGGTTATGGGTTAGGGAATATAGGAGTTAGAGAATATTTTTGTATATGGGATTAGGTTATGGATCATATATGTTACTAGTTAACAAGTATAGTTGTTATGACTAAGAGTTTATTAGTGATAATGGTTACATTTCAAGAGTTAAGGGTGATAGGGTTATGCTTTTTGGGATATAGTTGTTATGGTTACAAGCTATATTAGATAATAGATGTTAGGGGTCAAAATTAGTAGGTTTCAAGGGTTATAGGGGCTTGGGATTATGGTTGTTATGTGTTATACAATTTAGGTGTTATAAGGCTTGGACATTATTGGGTTAAGAGATTTGTAACTTTTTCCTACTTATTTCCTATTTCTTTTAGCCTTTTTTGACCAATAGGACCATGTCTTACTAGTGTAACAACCCTTATACACCTAAGTATGTCCTTTTTCACTTGTCACTTTCTTAGTCCAATTCTACTTATAATTTGACATTAGAACTACAATCTTAGACTTCTTCTTATCATAAAACTAATGTGTTGGCTTGATGGGGCCTAACCCAGGTTTAGAGTTAATTATCCAAACAAATTCCTATACTACTGGCCCTTTCGGCAACAGTCCGCAGAGCGCGAACTAAGGTCTCACCCGAAGCAATATGGGCGGATGCTGGAACCAAGTTTCCGCACCCTTGAGATGTCTGAGGGGTCGGTTTAGTCCAACTGTGAATACCTTCATGCAGGTTACTTCACGCACTTTCCTAGCCTGCGAGGCCTTCACGCAGCCCTAATCAGGGGCTGAGGTGATTTCATGCTGCTAAGGCAAAAATCTATGCTCTTTTCCTAAGTTACACTGCGGATCTTACTTATATTCTTATAATTGTTAATTAACTTCGCGGAAATAGATACTTATCTTATATTTGCTTATTCAACATATTCATATAAGTTTGTGCAGCATATAAATAGTAAACTTGTAATTCATATATACCTCAATGCATAAAACAGGAAAAAGACACATAGAATGATAAGAAACTTCTCTTTATTAATTTCTCCACGGTTACAGACTCGACTCACCCTGCGCACTCAGCTGTAGGGGTCCACGCACTCAGCTGCGGACTACTAGGCCTCTGTGCACTCAGCTCTAGAGCCTTCTCCTATTCTACAACCCAAAACACGACTTTACACTTCCACCAAAACTCAATTCATCATCCTTAGATCTTACCTACCTCTATCTCTTTACACTTAGAGCCTCACTCTATTTATACAATCCCATGGTCCACTGACCATGGGTAGAACTCTCAAGCCAACATTACATTAAAAAAAGTAAGGGCGGACAACCCTGTGAGTCAATTACAACATCGCGCTCTGCACCCATACTTCGCTGAGTCTTTACATTAGACATAGTCAAAACTTGGGCTTTAAGCCCCAAAACTTGCCTTGGGGAATCCCGTGCCCAACAACCCCCCAACACAAACATCGTGACTCGCCCTCGAGTCACTCTATCAGTGCGGAGATCTTCACGCGGAGACCTCCCAACTCTGCTCGAATTGTTGCAAGGTCGGCAGTGCACTGAGCGGCTGTCTATTGTATCTCCTAGACGCGTTGTTCAAAGACCGTAGTGTCTGAACTGCTTCCTTGTATCTTCTCCTGCGTCCCCTGCATCTGCGTGAGCCTTCCTTCAATTGTTGCTATGATTACGAAGGCCTCGTTGATCCATGGTTGGACGTGCGCCTTCAGAACCGCTTCTTTGTGCTGCGACACATCTACCTACTCGTTAAGTGCCTTGGCCTGTTGCATCCGCGCGAGCCTCTATGTAAGGGCCACTGTCTGCGTGGTCCCTTTTATGTCATCATATTTTTTCTGCAACTCATGCATCTCTGTCTCCAAGCGCTGAATGTTCGGGTCCTCCTGCAGAGAGGTGAGAACCTCGAATGATTCTTCTAACATTTTGGTGCAGTCCCTCACTGCACTGCTAATCTCTTCTATGCCCATGGTGATGACGCTGGTGCAATGTTCCCTCACCTCTAGAGGCGTTGAAGGTTGTTCCTTCAACCGCAGCTCTGCTATCTAAAGGTTCAACTCCAGCTGAACCTTGGCCATCTGTTCTTGTGCACCCCTACTGCTAACCTCTGAATTCGCACCTCTGCTGACGCCTTTACTGGGATGGCCAAATCAGGGACCTTTTGGCAGGCTTCTTCAAGTACCTGAGCTATCTACCTATTCTGGGACACAACCTCGTCGCACTGCAAGCTCAATTGCTCCATGTTGATTCTTTGTTTGCTCAATACCTGCAATATGTGACCCTCACTGGCCCACAGTTCTGCAGTCACTCCGTCCTACAGGACATAGAGTGTCTCCCGAGGGAGAATAGCCATGTTGATCCCTAATCCCTTTTGCGCACTGACCGTAGGCCTTTTGGCCTCATTTTTTGTAACCAATGCCTCCTGTGGAAGCACTATTTTGTTGGTCATGCGGGCATGCAACATTTCTTCAGCCGTGGCCGTTCCTATTGTGAGGCTGGTTGAGAGAGTACCAGCTTGAGGGGTGTGCACCTGCAACTCCTGAATCTATGCCCAGAGGGCCCCCAACACAATCTGATTCTCCTTTGCAAACTACTGGAGGGCCTCTGCGGTGATGTTGCGCACCATCTCCCCTATATCATGTAGATCTCCCTCTGTGAGGGTGGTCTGGTCAAAATAAGTCTTAGATGCTTTTGACTTCTTTCGCGGCCTCACCTGGTCTCACAGGTGCTGGAACTTTAACTGTGTTGATGTTGTTTGTAGGTTTGTGCCACCCGTTTGTGCCACCCTCATTTGTCTTTGTCTCCATTTCTTGTTCTTGCTCAGGTGAAGGTGACCTCCGACCCTCGCATTCCTTCTCAGCTGCCTTCTGCGCTTCTGCCGCGACCTCCGCAACATCCCGCGCCGCCTGCGCCTTTGCTGTTGCGGCCTCTTTTCATCTCTTCTCTGCCAACTGTGCTACCCGCAGTTTTGCCTCCTCCTTCTTTCTCTGTGTAGCAGAATTGCTTGCCTCCACCGTGGAGATGGTTGGAGTGTGCCACTCGAGTGGCCGCCTCAAGGACGTTAAAGTTAACATCATCTGTGGCCATGTATGGTAGTTCATTCCACTTCTTTGCGGTTTTCTTGCGCGCCTTGATGTAGACGTGATGGAAGTCCACCTTAAACTCCGCAAAGCTTTGTAAGCTGTTATAGACAGTGCATGATAATCGTGGCTTGCAGTTAATCCCCATTCTGATGTTCATCTCCATGAACACCCAGAATATTTACTGTCTCGGATCCTGCACGCGTCTTTAGTGGCTGACAGTGAAGCGTACCTCGCGGCCTTTGGGAGATCCCTCGCAATTGTGGGGAACTAGTTGTCCTCAGGAAATTCCCCAGCCACTAGCACTATGGACAGCATAAGCCATGCATAGTGGAAGGCTTTCCCCTATTCCTATGCCTCACGGTAATTCTCCAGGAACTCTTGGCACAAGTATTCGGACCAGTAAAACTAGACCCCCTCTACACATTGCTCGGCAAGTACAACCACTGGCACGGGCACCTCATCCGCATGACACTTCCACATGACCTTACCTGCCAGTATCTGAGTCGCAACTCTGACTGCCTCGTCGTTGATACTGGAGATCGCGTAGCCCCTCTTTTTCTTCTCTATATTATATTTCTTTTTCATTTCCTCCGCGATGGCTAAATCACTGCTTTTGCCCTCCAAAATTTCTATTAGATCTTACCCTTTACAAGGGAGTCAGGTAATTTGATGGATCAAGTGGTCTGTGATGGGGACGGGCTCCTCAGCCAAAAACACCTATCATGCACCAAGAAGAGCACCTACCTGATGTTGAAGATAGTCACTGGGGCACGATGAAATGCGGCACCCAGAGCAGGTTCAACAACCCTGCAATTTTTATGTCGCGCAACCACTTGTGTGGCTCCAACTCTACAACTCCTGCTACAACGTTTTTCTTTGATTTCATGAGTTGTGTGGTCCCCAAGTGAGGGAATTTCTCGTGGTCAGAAAGATCCCAATCTTCAAACTTCAAACTCGTCACCTGTCCCAGGTGTGCTCCTTCGAAAATGATATCGCCGGGTAGCAGCGGAGTTTGGAGAGAGCTTTTACTCTGATCAATTCCTTGGGCACCTTCACCTTCCGCTTCCATGGCGGAACATATGGAGGCAGCTTGGTTAGAGGGTTCATGCCCTCGGTTTCTTTCTCCATGTATTCATCCTCGTCTTCTTCTACCAGGATGTCCTCCAGGTATTCCTCCTCCTCATCGGTTTCCAAATTAACCGCTTTCCCATTTTCTTCCATTGTTAACTTAGTTCGCAGCGGGTTTCGAGGGGACACGTGCACCGGAATCATGGGTATCTTATCCTTCTTGTTTCTCGGCATGCACGGTGATTTGGTGATTTCTGCAACTATCGCAGTGCTCTCAGGGGCATCCTCTACTGTCATGGCCTGTGCGGCCTCTTCGGCAGTCATTTCTCTGATTTTCCTGGCTTCTTTAGTCGCTGCCATTTTGTTCATCCAGAAATCTCTCAATTGCTCAATTGGGTGCTCAAACAACGCGCAAAAGGCTAAACAAGTCTCGGTTTGGAATACTTTAGGCGCACGACAACTCAATTCTCAAATGACCAAGTGTTGTTTGCTGGGCAGCCCTTTGTAATTTATAGTGCCTTTTGAATTCAAATTCGACCGTTCCCCCAAATTCGGTCCATTAATGCTCCCTTGGTGGCAGATTTTCCCAAATCTTGCCCATAAAGCTCGCCTAAAATGCCTATCGCCTTCTTCATTTGGTCTCAAACCAAGCATCATGTCATGAATAGTGACTATAATGGTCACTTTCTAGCCAACCTGCGTGGTAGCACAGCTACCCTTGCGCTGTCGCGAACCCTGTGACGCTTTGATTCTACACGCAGTCTTGACATTGCACAACTATTGGGAAGAGTAATTTATAGTCCCGTGCCTCCTTTCAACCACCTGGAGCGCTAAGACTGTGCTTCCCATGGCTAGTCAGGTGGTCACGCCACTTGTATGTGGCTTTACCCAATCATCATTTACTTCTTCTTGGAATAGTTTTCCTTTTAACCTTACTACTTGTGTTGCGCATTTAACCATTTACGTCACACCACCATCTAGGATCCTTTTAGTAATACACGGTCCAATCCAAGGCATCAAACTGATCAACTCTCCGCTGTAGTCTTCAAATTTATCAATGCAATCGTGCGCATCCCTTTTTATCACCATAAGCCTTTTATCTAGAAAATCCCTTTTCATTCCTCCCTCCAGCTTCTTGACTTCTTCTGCCATGGCGCTTTTCTCCCTCAAACGAGTTTTTTCATTCAAGACTTCTTGGAGCCTAAGATTACCCTACTGGATCTCTTCATCAGGTCCAAAGCATCCTTCATCTTCTAGCTGCGCGATCCCTTCTTTCAGGGCTTCGCAATCCGTTGTATCCGCAGGTGCTGCTATGCATGGACTAGGCATGATATACTTCATCAGTATTTTAGCACTTGCTTCATAAACCAACCTAGAAGGCATCCGTCCCATCAGTTTCTTGCACGTCGCCCTATAAGCCCATAGGGCTACTGGTACACGTAGGTCCCAATCACTTCGTTGCGCATTACATACCTTGTTTAGTGCTTTGCACACCTTTTTAAAGGCCTCCACGTGGATAACCGTGTGCGCGCTCGTTCTTTCCACATTCTATTGTTCCAATTTAAGGAGTCGGTCACACATTTTCCCCCTAACACATGCTTATTGATTGTACCTCCCATTGCGAAGTGTATGTGCATATGCGCGGGTTGTTTATTATATGCCTGTGCCCACCTGGACAGATGCGCGTGCAGACTATCCCAACCATTGTATCTACTTGTTGACCGCCCTCTAGTTTTCCCAAACCATGTGCGCATCATTCTCCTACAGGCACGCCAGTCATCAAAGTTTCCTTTGTGCGTACCCCACCACCTTACGGGTGTAGCGTGTAGTACCCAATTCAAGGCTTCGAATCGTTGTTTTTATGGAACCTCCCTCTCAAATTGGTCCAGGAAAGCATCTACCTCTCCTAATCCATCGTAACTAGGTAAATCTCTCATTTCAGTTGATACGCATTGCAACGATCTTGTCATCATGTTACAGTTCAACGTGGTTACCTCGTGTAATCGATTTTGCCATTGCTCTATCTCCTCATCCGAATTTGAAGTGTCATGCGGAAAGAGTCAATTTTGTGGACAAAACCGACCTCCCTAGAAGCTAAGGCTTTCTAGTGACAAACAAGACAATTAAAAACTATCTTTCCCTAAATATGCATTTAGAATACAAGTAATCAGGTGTTTATAACATACCTTTAGTCCAACGCTTTGTAGCAGTCCAGCCTCGTTGATCCGGATGAGCTCCTCCTTCTCTTCGAAACCTGCATTCACTAACAAACAAACGATTACATAGCACCTGAATAACTCATAAAATAAAACATATTCATCATACAGACCAAGGAGTATATGAAACAAATTATGTATAACAACCTGTTGAGAAAAATGAGCTTAATTGTATTAAGTGGAAACAAAAGAAACCATTACAACCTGTGCCTTGGTGTTGTGCAGGTCCCTCCCAGGGTCCAGCAATAGTTCTCCTTTACTTTGATTAGCTCACCCACTTCCAAATGAAGCTAAGAAAGGATGGGAATCTCTCCTCTCAAGCTCTATAAGGGAGTCCTAATTCCAGCAGCATCTACCCTTAGGAATGTTCAGCTTTCAACCTCCCCTCCCTCTGGCCCAATGCCTGTATTTATAGTGCTTTGGAGGAAGTTAATCAGGTCCACCATCAATGGGATAAGGCCCTCTTTGAACGGGATAGCTCCCCTCTTGATGGGATAAGTTCCTCTTTCATAGGGATACATGAACCATCTGGAGGCGCTCAATACACGTCAAACAAACTTCTAGAATGCTCTAGAATCGACCACAAGTAACTTTTTTGAAGTAAAACTCGCGCCTTTTGACCTTTATAGGGGTACGCACCCACCCCTTTACAGACAGAGCGTACAAGTACGCAGGGAATGTGAACTTGAGGTGCGTACACGCAGGTAAGGCTAAGAGAAACTGCGTACCCATAGTTATATAGATTTTTAAAGACTTTCTCTCTTTCTTGGAGTTTGACATGAAGAGCAGAGGTATAAGACTTGCCAAGGAGGATAGTATGACAGTTGATGGAGCCATACTAACTGCAAATAGTCATGGTGACAAATTTTAGTGTAACAGATTGCCCCCTAAAGTGCGAAGCCTGTAGTAGATTAGGGTTTCATATCATCTAGGAAGGGTGAAGTACTTTATCATTTCAAGGATTATCTTGTGGAGAGCCCAGTCGAAACCTGCAAATATTCAACACAAAATACATATATAAGATCATATCATCGCTGAGGTAGGCATTCCCATACTCAGATTGAAAACTTTAACTAACAAACTAACTACTGCTCTGATATAGGAATGATTTCGCAGTACATCATAATCATAGACTCTTGTAGACACAGTATGGACGTAGCCATCTGTTTATGATTAGTCTACTGTACAATGAATACAAAACTCCTCACAGCCTGGATGGTGGAAACTAGATCCAGGGTCTTCATTTCTACTTCCCGAAATGGTACGATTCTATCCATGCGAATAAATGAGTTGATGTTGAACATGGTAGAAACCACTTGATTACCAGTCGATGATGTAAACTGTTAACAAGTGTGAGAGAGACCACCAGTGATGTCAATGGTTCTCAAAGTACCCAGTACAATCCATGAGATGTGAATGAATGATTTGATGTCGAACATTTCACGGAATCCTTCGATCGAAAGTCAATGATGTAAACCGTCGTCAAAGGCGAGAAACCTGCCATTGATGCATGCAGATTTCAAGGTACTGACGATTTCTAGGTCATCTTTCTAGATAATGTGCTGATGTCGATAGAAAGCGACCCGTTGCAGGCAAGCCCATAACACGAAATCATAGATCAAGTTGAAGAAATGTAGCTGTAAGGACTGACTCAGGGATGGTCGAGATGGATGACGGGTATTTTGCAAATGAATGGTTTATTTGCAGGTACCTCTTGAACACATAACGACACGACAAATGGCTTGGTGACAATTGACCCAAAGTTAATACCCGGAACCGGTTGAAGATTTTCAATGTGGTTTGATCAAATGTTAGGCAAAGGATTTCCCAACCCAGGTGAATGAAAAGTGTCATGTTCAAGAATGGTGATAAGGCTTCTTCTGAGACAAAGGATAACAAATAGGCTCATTTTTCTCTCTTTTCCCCCACCATTTCTGGCAAGTACCTCTTTATTTTTTACAAGCTTGAGGAGGATAACATATGCTTGATTATAAGCTCATCCTTCGGATGAGTCCAACTTAGTTTAGATTCGAACCCTAGAAAGGAGTGGTTCATTCTTGTTTTTAATCGAACAGGTCCTTTACTGTGAAATTTTAACGAGTCCAGTATAGGAGAAACTCGGCGTTTTTCAATTTTAGAGAGTCTGAAAAACTTAAGAAGACTCCAGGGTTGAACTTTTTCGTAAATTTGTGTCTCCCAAGCCCGAAAAAGTATAAAATAATACTTGAGAGAACCGCTTGATCTTTTACGACCAAGGAGTACTTTCATAGTTAGTGTCTTTGACCTGAAAAGTAAAAAGCGATCAAGGACACGTCATTTTATTTCCAGTATCGAATTTGAAATGACAAAAATCCGGCAATCTTTTCCTGTTTTTACGGTCAGAAAAGGGCTATAAGGGGACCATCTTTTAATTCCGTTTTAACGAGTGTAAAAGAAACGCTCGGCAATCTTTTCATGTTTTAGGAGTGAGAAAAGGACTTAAAAGATGACTCTGATGTTTTGGTTTGTGAAAAATGACAATTTTCCCTGAAAATCCTTTTATCCTGCACAAAAACCAACACATTACTCATACCTGTTTAAGATAGATAAAAATACTTTGAAAAATACCTTTTCATGGTGAAAAATAAACAAATTTAGCATTTATTTACCCAAAAAACCTATAAAAAGGGCTTTTACCATTTCATTTTTACCATTTTACTGTTGAGGAGAGAAAAAGGGCTTTTGGCAAGAAACTTCCCGTGGACATTGCGGAGAATCCGACCGTCGAAATCGAACGTCGTCTCATCAGGTATTCTACAACATCCTCCTCTTCATTTCCATCCGTTTAGAATTTATTTTTAGGCCCTAGTTTCATTTTTTGGAGGTTTTGGGGTTTCAAGGTCCGCTTTTCGGGGTACGCAGGTGCTCCACTGGTGACCCGCGTACCCCGACATTTTCTCAGTTGGGAAAATGTCGGGCGTACGCACCTTGCCTTAAGGGAACCTGCGTACGCACGCCCTGTTCCTAAAGGCGGGGTGCGTACCCCGCAAAACGAATTTTTAAACCCCAATTTCTTCAAAATGGACCAAATTTTTTTGATTTCATTGACTCTAACAGATGTTTTTTGGTGTGTAGATTGCCCACCATGCTTGATTGGCGTGAGAGAGAGCACGAAGATGTCGATTTGGCCGCCATTAATCATCAACCGTCCATTGATGCTTTAAAGGCATGCGGCCTCTACAAATACTGGGCCATACCTGGCATGAGGGCCCAGGTGCACTTTCTAGAGTGGCTGGTAGAGAGATGGAACGTCCAGGACCAGTGCTTTTACATTGGAGGGCACCAGCTCGAGATAGAGCCCTCAGATATTTACTTTCTCACTAGTTTGCCCAAAAGGGGCGAACAATTGACTCTGTCCGGGACTAGGCCGGGTGGCCAGTCCATTGCTAGTCTCCGACTAGAGTGGTGCAACACGCAGAACCAGGAGAAGGGGATAGAGATCAAAACTATATCCCGCCCTGAACTTATGGTCATTGCTTTCATGGTTACCAGACTTTGCGGGGCTGCCGCTTTACATATTGCCACTGGATCCCAGATGCGGATGGCGATTGATTGCTATCGGGGCACCATTTTCAACTAGTGTGATGCTGTGTTGGCTAACTTAAAAAGCCAACTGACTAAAACCAAAAACGGACAGCTGAAGACCTTTGGTTATGGGGCTTTAGTTGTGATTTTTGCTTTAGAGAGGGTTCCAATGCTGATCCCACAGCATCTCACTGTTGAGGCTGGGCCTCCCCGAGAGCCCAAATTGACGCGATGGGTTGCGGTTATGGCCCGTCATCCTGACGAGGGCACGGAGGTTGTCCGATTTAGACCGGAGTATTTTCACTGGTTGGAGGACCAGATCTTTTCGATACAGGATTTTCCTTATGCCAGAGTTGATTTTCGTGGAGATCCGGACATGGTTCTTCCACCGGGAGAACAATGGGATGACACGGGTACTTCATTTTTCACAAGTTTTTAAATTATCTATTTTTTTATTTTTTATATCGTCTCAAAACTGACAGTAACAATTTTCAAAATGCAGATGTAGGCCCACGTCGTCCAGCCAATCTCCGGCCTTTCGAGAGGAGACAACCAGTTGCAGTGGCACCGGTCCCACGGGACGAGGCCACAGAGACCCTAGCTGAGTTGGAACAAGACCTAGAGCGTCTTACGGCAGACGTACCAGAGACTACTATAGATGATATTCCTATCAGGCTTCAGCGCTATGTAGTCGCAGTCCCAGGACCTTTTAGGAGGTTCTTGTGTAGGGTGGCACGTGTAGTGGTGTCGTATAGAATATTCTACTTCTTTGCCATCAACAGGATTCTTACTACCATAATCTTGCGATCGAGTCGCAATCCTTACATGAGACATCATCAATATGGGTTCTTCACTGGCACTTGAGGAAGAACCTATCATCTTACTCTCCTGATTTGGAAATGGATCTTTCAAAACAGCAGGAGTTGGGGAACCTTTGACGATTTTCACAACCTCGGCCCGATGAGGGCAATCTCTTGTAAAATGATCCTCTTCGCAAATAAGACAAGGATATTGAGGTTTGCGCTTTTCATCATTGGTTTCCGACTTTTCAGTTTTCTCCTTTGGAGCTTTGTCTGCTTTATTCTTCTTCTTACCTTTCTTTTTCCCACCGGATTTTGATTTAGCCGTAGATGACTCTACAGCGTGAATATCGGCGGAAACTTCAGCAGAAGATTCTCCTGTCGGGGAGTCTGGTAAGGTTATAATAGGTGAAGAATTCTTTGAGGATTTCTTCTTGCTTTTAGTATTTACCGTACCAATCATGCCATCAGCGGCATGAGACCCCGAAGGAGCAGCAGCGATTTGATTCGACTTAGGAAGATCTGGGATCTTTTCGTGTAACGTACCTGACTGAGTATAAACTAAGTCAAGGTACTGCGCTTGAGCAATCACTTGCTCCTCAGTAACTACTCCGGCCTTAGCTACGTCTTCAGTAATCTTCGGTAATAATGATTTAACAAACCATTCAGCTAAGATTTGGTCCGGGATAAAAACTTTCACTAATCGCCTTCGACGTCTCCATTCATGAATATGATCGGAAATATAAGTGGACGTCGATTGTTTTAATGAAGTTAGTAACTCCGTGCCATTATCATATCTGACCGGCAACTGAAAATGAGTTAAGAACGAGGTAGCTAACTGGCTAAAATTATAAAAAGAGGCCCGTGGTAACTCAATGTACCACTTGGCCGCAAGACCAATGAGAGTACTCTGGAAAAGACATAAGCGGATCGAATCATCCGAGATGGAATTAGAGGCACACCAGAGGTGGTAAGTCATCACATGATTCAACGGGTCCTCTCCAGACTTACCTTCGAACTTGGGTATGTCACTGGGCAACCTATTTGGCATTGGCGGCCAAAACGGAAGATAATTTATTGGATCGTTCGTTAGGCGCGACAAGTCTGGTAAATCCAAAGTTGCGATAAATGGTAATTGCCAATTAGGATCCCTAAAGCTCTGGGTCACAAGACCAGTCCCAGGAGGAGGATATCTGGGATAACTTGGAATAGGAATCGAATTCGGGATATTGTATCCTCCTGGAAAACCAGGATTAACCGGACCGTACTGGGTTGCTGAGGTTGTTGATAAGTGTACCCAGGATACGGTTGATACTGGTAAACTAGCTGCTAGACAGCAGGCCCGTATTGGTACTGCCCCTGGTACGGTTGATAAGTGAATTGTGGTTGACTAGTGACAACCGTACCTAAACCAGGTTGTCCTACAGGCATCTGAACCGTAGTTTGAATCGTGGATCCAGACAATGGTAAAGATGTCTGAGGAGTAGTTGCAGAGACAGTAGAAACCGGAGCTGTCGATACTCCAGAAGTAAGTGTGGTAGATTGAACAGATGTTGCGGTAGTCGCAGCAGTCGTTTGAGATGCAGTACTAGGGGCGATAGGCCCAGACTGAGAAACTACCGAAGGTATAGAATTTTGAACATTAGACTGGACTGGTTGCTGGGGTGAACCAGAAACTAAGGGTTGTCCAGTTTGAGATGACAACTGTACACTTGGCTGCAATACCTGTTGAACTTGCGATGGATCCCACACTATGTTCATTCCGGAGTATTGACCCATGACAGGTTGAGGATATTGAGATCCATAACCGGATTGAGGGTAGGATTGATAATTGAAAGGTACATTTCCCGTACCTTGAATATAAGATTGACCTTGGGGTGGTTGATAACCTTGACTCGAGTATTGACCTTGGGGTAGATACCCTTGAGGTAAGTACTGATACTGGGGTTGAACTTGAGGTATAAATTGATACTGAGGTTGACCTTGGGGTACATATTGAGGCTGGGGTTGACCTTGAGGAATGCATTGCACCACGGGTACATACTGTCCTTGAGGTTGCCCCCCAGACGCAATTTGTGTACCTTGAGGTTGCCCTCCAGGCGTTAATTGAGGCTGCCCCCCAGGCGGTAACTGGCCACCTTGAGGTTAAGAACTGGGAATTGAACCTGACATCATGTAAATGTCTCCTACACCCAACGGTTTATTACCATTGTTTCCAGTTAATAACCCATGTTCAATGGGTTGAGGAGATGCTCCCGCAAAAGTACCAGAAAGTGACTGATACCCCGAGGGAATAGAAGGACCGCCATACAAGAAAGATTCAGGAGATTGAGTAAACATAGACGACTGACCAGACATATTTACAGGAGTATAAATACCTCCAGGTGGATAAGGAGTACGAGGTGGAGAAAAACTTGACCCTGAGTTGTCCAAATAATTAGTTAACGAAAGATACCAAGTAGTACTTCTAAGTGGACTGTAAAAAATGGATTCACGCTCCCTTAGATCAATAGTAGGTTGATCTTTAGGGATAGAGATGCCTATTTCTTCTTCTGGAGCAAGTTCTTCAATAGCTATCAAACCAGAATGAAGATTTTCGGTGATGACTCTTTCTACCCTAGGTGAATCAGGAGCACTAGAAGTTGGAGTAACAGGTTCAGATATCTCAGGTTCTTCGCCTATATCACTAGTAGATGAAAAACTACCAGCAAGCTCGGAAACTGCAATAGCTTCGGGATTATAACCTGTTTCTAGACTTTGGTAATCAGGATGAACTACCAACGAAGACTCTCCTTCTTCAGGTGAACCTACTTTACTGCCACTAGGAGTTACAAGGACTTTCAAACCTTCGTAATGACCCGGGACGTCTTCAGGAGGTTGACCCCGAAGTCTACGGGACTTCCTCAACAAATCGGTCATGGTTACAATCTCAGGTGACTGGCCTCGAAGTCTACGGGACTGTCTCGGTAATTCAGCCACAGTTAAAAACTTTTAACTACTGCACACGTAAACAAAGTAAAATCTCAAAGCAAACCGCCTAAAGTCTCTAAAGAACCAAACAAATTTGAATCACACGCCTAAAGAATCTAGGGCGTCAAACCATACACAAACAGTAGCCTTCCAGACCGAAAACACTAGTTGGTGATGAAGCCCAACATCGTCGAATTCAGTACAGAAGTGGCGGGTGGAACAGTTACCCCGGCAACCTGCTTAATGAATAGACTGGCACAAGTTCCTCCACTTTAATCGTCTCGAGTGAAGTGAACCCCCCGGAAAATCCAAGTGAGTCTAGCCGACGTCTGCTCCAGGTACAGTGGGATCTTCCCTCCACCATCACCTTGGGTAGAACCCTAAAGATAATGGTCACTAAGGTCACCAACAGCAACAAATACACCTGGGGGAACAGTCTACGACCCGATAGCACGCAAGGGCAGAGTAACAAGCTCAATCCCCTTGCCGGCTCCTTGACAATAATCCAAGGTTTACCGACAAGAGACCCCAGGCTCCTCGACAATAATCCGAGGTTTACCGTTTGTAGTACGTGCGTATCTGGCATCTTTCCCAATGAAGGAGGATTGATCCCCTCACTGGTTCGGACACGGTCTCGTGCTTCTCCTTTAAGAGGAGCTTTCCCAGAGCATAAATGTAACAGTTGGATTTATCCTACCACAAGATGAGCTACTTGTTTGTTTTTGCTATCTTGGAGAGTTAATTACTCTCCTACTCCAAGACACTAGCCTGATCTATGTTGGTGTTTCAGCGCCCTAGTAAATAAAAAGTTACTAAGTAAATTTTACTTTAAGCGTTAATTTTATGGCTTTTCTTTAGGACAAAAGGTAGTGGAGATGAAACTGATGGTGTGTAGACTCGACTCAAATCCACTAAAAAGATGCACCTAGGATGATTTAAACTATTTTTCCTTTTCAATGAATTCCCTAGCTAAGAGAGTTGGAGAATGAAAAATTGATATAAAGACAACTTTCTTGGAAATGAAAATCAAAGAAACAAACTCTTTATCTTTCCCAAAGCATACAACACATGACCACTAATTATTTCACGAAAATTCCTTTCTCTTTTCAAAGACTTCAAATGCTACTAAAACAAACTTTTCTTCAAAAGAGATTTTTTGTATTTTTTCCTATATTAACAAAGCATGTAAAACTACTTTAACAAAAATCAAGTTTAAAAAATCTATGACAATCAAATCAACTCAATTTCACCCAAAAGCAAATCTAAGAGAAATTCACCTAAAAGTAAATCTAATGAGGCAAAAGCCTACCAAGTATAATTCCAGGATGTTTTACTCAGTTACAATTCAACCAAGGACTCATTCATGCAGAATCATAAACCAGTCAAAAACAAAAATCAAAATCTTTTGTTCTTTTTCTTAAGAATGAAATTCACAACTTTAACCAACAAGCTTTCTCGAAATTCCGCAAAGAGACAACACAAAGGTAGGTTTCTCACACAGGTGGATTTTATGAAAGGTCCGACTCCTAAGAAGACTGAAAAGACCAGGGAGATCCAAGGTTTTACAACTTCTAAAGCCAAAGTCACTACAGGACCAATGCAAAAATCAAACCCTAAGGCTAGAACTTCTATGAATTTCACTAAAACCCTTGATACTAATGAAACAAGCTTAGATGAAGACTTCTGACAGGTAACCAGTGGATCTGGGCAGCAAAAACAAATTAAAAACAAAATCTAAGAGGCAAAAAAGGAAAAATTGAAATTTTCTCAACTTTTGACAGGGTATGCAGGCAGCCTGTTTGCACAGGTGCGTGTACGCTCTGTGTACAAAGCTGCAGTGCGTACAAGTACGCACTGTGCTTAACGCAGAGGCTGCGTACTTCTAGCAAAAACCAAGAAAAGTAAAATCTAACTTAACCCTAAGCTATTCCACCCAAATTCACAGTCAATCAGTCAAAAACCAGAAAGAAATCGACTTTTCTCAAATCAAAGTATCAATCAAAAGAGAAATCAATCAAATCCATGGATTCCCCAGTATGGTCGCCATTTTGTCATGCGGAAAGAGTCAATTTTGCGGACAAAACTGACCTCCCTAGAAGCTAAGGCTTTCTAGTGACAAACAAGACAATTAAACACTATCTTTCCCTAAATATGCATTTAGAATACAAGTAATCAGGTGTTTATAACATACCTTTAGTCCAACGCTTTGTAGCAGTCCAGCCTCGCCGATCCGGATGAGCTCCTCCTTCTCTTCGAAACCTGCATTCACTAACAAACAAATGATTACATAGCACCTGAATAACTCATAAAATAAAACATATTCATCATACAGACCGAGTATATGAAACAAATCATGTATAACAACCTGTTGAGAAAAATGAGCTTAATTAGTGGAAACAAAAGAAACCATTACAACATGTGCCTTGGTGTTGTGCAGGTCCCTCCCAGGGTCCAGCAAGAGTTCTCCTTTACTTTGATCAGCTCACCCACTTCCAAATGAAGCTAAGAAAGGATGGGAATCTCTCCTCTCAAGCTCTATAAGGGAGTCTTAATTCCAGCAGCATCTACCCTTAGGAATGTTCAGCTTTCAACCTCCCCTCCCTCTAGCCCAATGCCTGTATTTATAGTGCTTTGGAGGAAGTTAATCAGGTCCACCATCAATGGAATAAGGCCCTCTTTGAATGAGATAGCTCCCCTCTTGATGGGATAAGTTCCTCTTTCATAGGGATACATGAACCATATGGAGGCGCTCAATACACGTCAAACAAACTTCTAGAATGCTCTAGAATCAACCACAAGTAATTTTTTTGAAGTAAAACTCGCGCCTTTTGACCTTTACAGGGGCACGCACCCACCCCTTTACAGACAGAGCATACAAGTACGCAGGGAATGTGAACTTGAGGTGCGTACACGCAGGTAAGGCTAAGAGAAACTGCGTACCCAGAGTTATATAGATTTTTAAAGACTTTCTCTCTTTCTTGGAGTTTGACATGAAGAGCAGAGGTATAAGACTTGCCAAGGAGGATAATATGACAGTTGATGGAGCCATACTAACTACAAATAGTCATGGTGACAAATTTTAGTGTAACATGAAGTATAGGAGCTTTTGTGCTCCCATGAAATTCGTCCATCTGCAGTGGGATTTACCCAGTCTTGCTCTAGTGCGGTTATCTTGTAGATGCAGTCCAAATCATTATCACTTTCATAGTTGCGCACTGGCTCAGTGTAGTGTGATCCCTTAGCAGGTTCCAATGGTATTACTATGCGCAGAGACTTTTTTCCAAAAATCATTTTGCACTTTTTCACATTAATCATCCCATTCATGTTAGTGGCCCAATCAATTCCTAAGAGCATGGGTAGGGATTGTTGTCATCAACAATCTCTATCACTTCAAAGTCTGCTAGTGCACTCGCTCCCTCAATATCCACAGTGATTCCCTGCAATCACCCCAGGGGTATTATCTTCTGTTGGTTCACCATGCGTAGCTGAATAGGAGACCATTGCAGTGTAGGCCTCCCCATGCACTCCCATGTCTGCTTCGGAAGAACGTTTGAGTCCGACCTTAAATCCAAAATTACTTGGTCCATCTCATATTCTCCAATCTGTGCGATTAGCCTCATCTCTCTCCTCGTCCTTGTCTTATGATTTCCAATCTTCAGGACTACGCGGGATTCTCCTGGCACAGTCCCAGTGCATCTGTTAATGAGTTCCTGCAATCCTTTTACAACCTTACTGTTGCGCAATAGCTTCATGCACATTTCTAGGAACATTGTGAGCTTCGACGGGTCCATTTCTGGCTTTGGTCTATCTTTGCTTCCTGGAGTGGAGGCATCAGCGAAGCTCTTCTTAGCTTCCATAAAGGTTTCTCGAGTGCGCTCCAAATCAAACTCCGCTTCTTTTTCCAGAGCTTTGCGAACCCAAGTACTTTCTTCAGGTTTTCTACCTTATCATCTCCCATTGTAATTCCACTTCGGAGCATAATATTTACATTTGGATCGTCCTCGCGCGACTCAAACCTCATCATTTGCAGGTTCCGAGTCGGGGGAGGTGGTAGCGCTCCCTTGTCACGTAGCCTAGCTATCAGTGTAGGACAATCCTTCGACTCATGATCAAACAAGGAACAGTACAAACATGATGGACGCATTGAATTCGTACAATCGTGGGCATAATGTCCCGACCCTCCGCAATTGTAGCATATCAGTTGTCTGCGACCTCTCCCAAGTCCTCCTCCACCTCGGCCTCGTCCGCGCCCCTGGAATCTGGTTCACGCCATCCCTGCTCCTTGGTCTAGGGGCCGCGTTTCGGCCTGAACCCTATAGGTGGGAGTTCTATCCATCATTAGCTCATAACTTCTACATGTGTGCTCATCGTGTCCCACCGATCTACAGAAATTACAGAACAACTATTGCAAGTTCTGCGTGTACTTTTGCAACAAATGGTAGTTTTCTGTAGCATGCTTTCCTCCTATTTGACAAATCGCACACCACAGAGCAGGCACTACGCTTGGTCCTGCTTGTGCCTTCGGTCTTAACGACATCGGTCCCCCTCTCGTGAGGTAATTCGCGAATACCGGGTAGTGGTCTTTATCATGGCCCTGACCTTTGCATTTCACACACCACACCTCTTCACGTGCTTCTGGTCAGACTGTTCTGTCTTGTTTTAGACTCTACATCTCGAGGCATAATATTTTCAACTGCGCATGGATTTGCTGAACTCCCAAGTTAGGATCCTGTAGTGTGGTCTCATGCAGCCTCATCACCACCTCTAAAGCCTCTGCCTGAGTTGCTAACCTTTGTTGCGACAGTGCATTCCTCAAATGCGGTGATAGTGATGCTACAAACCATTCACGGTGTTGTCCATTCATCATAGTCATGTTAGCTTCATGAATCATGCACTTTAGCCTCTGATCCAGCTCCCAAGGAGTCTCGCCTGGTAGCATCGTGATCTCTTTGAACCCAATGATCGACTACGCTTCTGACTTCGGCCTGCTAAATTCCCTAGTTAGCGTAGCTTGGATAACCGTGATTCCCGCATTCGGATTATCACTTGAGTGCTTGATGTACCAGGTCAGCGTGAGATCCTGCAAAGTGCTAACCAATGTCGCTTTCTTAATATTATCATCTGTAACTCCCTGCACTTCCCATGCGACTTTTACAACGAACCAAAACTAGTTTGGATCTTCATTTCCTACTCCCTTGAACACAAGCAACTTTATCGAGCTTGCCATCCTGAAACGCGGTGGTGGTGGAGGTGGTACGGGTGAAGATGGAGGTGATGACGGTGATATTGGTAGAGGTGTGGGTGGAGATGATATCAACAGAATCCTCTACCTTATCAAATGGATCGTACTTCGTGGAGATACCTTCGTGAGCTCTTCCTCGTCCCCTCGTGGAGGTGAAATCAAGGGGCTAGTCTCTAGTCCCGCACTTCCTTCGTTTCTATAAGTTCTCCCACTTCACGTAGCCCAGAACATCATTGTAACTGCATAATCCTTTTTTCGCACAATAGCATTTTAATCAAAGTGTTGAGAGACTTTACGTACTTACCTCACGGTCCCTTGAGAAAGCGTCACTCCACCTCGTTGTAGCTGACCAAAGTATATACCGTGAACTCAGTTATGAAACCTCCTATAATCCGATCAAGCCAGTGATCAACAGTGTGTGCACTATTATCCTCCAATGCTTCCAATCTATGCACCAACCCTGGGGTCCACACAATAGGTTCGTCAAGCTTCCACCTTCCTTGACTATCTGCTAGCTTCACGATCCACTCCTACAGCTTAGTAGGGAAAGATGTGAAGAAAATTTTGTGGATCACTATGTACAAGTAGCAATCTAACCACTCTTCCTTTGATAGTCGTGGATTCTTGTTCTCCTGTGCCACAAATTCCTGAATTTTTCTGTCCAACCACCCTTCAATCTCCTTCTTAGTTGGATTCCAGTGATGTGACATCAGACATCTCTATGCAGATTCCGATCCTGGCAACAGGACCATTTGTTGGCTTGATGGGGCTTGACCCAGGTTCAAAGTTAATTAGCCAAACAAATCCTTGTACTACTGGCCCTTTTGGCAATAGCCCGTGGAGCGCAAACTGAGGTCTCTCCTGAAGCAGTATGGGGGGATGCTGGAACCAACTTTCCACACCCTTGAGATGTCTGAGGGGTCGGTTTAGTCCAACTGCGAATACCTTCGTGTAGGTTACTTCACACACTTTCCCGGTTTGTGATGCCTTCGCGCTCTGTTATATTTGCCTTCGCGCAACCATAATCAGGGGCTAAGGTGATTTCGCACTGCTAAGGCAATGACTTGCGCTCTTTTCCTAAGTTACATTGTGGATCTTACTTATCTTATTATAACTGTTAACTAACTTCATGGAAATAGATACCTGTCTTATGTTTGCTTATTCAACATATTCATATAAGTTCGTGTAACGTATAAATAGTAAACTTGTAATTCATACCCAATATAATTCAATGCATAAAACAGGAAAAAGACACATAGAATGATAAGAAACTTCTCTTTATTAATTTCTCCATGGTTACAGACTTGACTCACCCTACGCACTCAACTGCAGGGGTGCGCGCACTCAGTTGCAGAGCCTTCTCCTATTCTACGACCCAAAACATGACTTTATACTTCCACTAAAACTCAATTCATCATCCTTAGATCTTACCTGCCTCTATCTCTTTACACTTAGAGCCTCACTCTATTTATACAATCTCATGGTCCACGGACCATGGGTAGAACTCTCAAGCCGACATTACATTACAAAACGTAAGGGCGGACAACCCTGTGACTCAATTACAACATCGTGCTCTGCGCCCATACTTCACAGAGTCTTTACATCGGACATAATGAAAACTTGGGCTTTAAGCCTCAAAACTTGCCTTGGGGGATCCCGCGCCCAACATAATGTATGGGTTGTTTCAGGTTTGGATGGTTTGTCGAAGCTTGTTGTTACAGGATTACATTTAAGTTCCTTGATTTATATTAATTAAGGTTTATAGAGTTTTTGTTGTTTCACAAACAATTTCTTAATAATGTGTTTCCTTTCCTAATCAGACTGGATTTAGGAAATCAAATTATTCATCCAATTAATACATACCTCACCCTGCCATAATACTGCATGATTAGACCATTCTAAAACCATTACTTCTTACAATTAAACCAATGTAACCGCCATTGTTAGTACCAATATTCCTTCATCATTATTACTTTTTTTCTTTATTATTCGTGTTGTTACATCCAGATATCACTGCAATCATTCGAAAATTCATTTTGATTTAAAAGTTATGAACTAGTAATAAGGAGGAATAACCGCAATAATTCCAACATCTTGTCATTATCCCCTGAGAAAGCATCTATGTGCATTGACGCAACTTTGTAAGAGGTTCCTAGTAGTGTTGAGTAGTGTGGTTGTGAGAAAATATGGGTGGAGCAGCGGTCAGACATGAAATTGACTTTGTTAATGTGTTGTTACAAAATCAGTAAGCATTGGAATTTTTTCGAAGGGATAGATGGCTGAGTTATTTTGAAAAATTACAAGGTTTCAGTGAATTGGTCACTTTATAATTTTCCCAAGCCTTAGTTGAACAACACTTTGTGGTCATGGGCTTCAGAATTGTTGTTACAAAAGAAGTTATTGCAAAAGTGACAGGGTTTCCTAAGACAACATAACGGTGGTTCTCAAGGAAAGTGGTCAATCTTAAAGGTACGACCATATTCTTACATGAGGGAGAAGAATTGAGGCCCAAGGGCAAAGGTTTTGGTAGAACATCTCTTCCTCACCCTTGGGATGATGTAGCCCTCTTCATCCAAAAATTCATTACCTGTGAGGGTCATTTTGGGATTATTTTCAATTATCACTTTCAATTGTTGGTGCACCCGAGGACGAGGCGGTTGATTAATTTAACATACTACTTTATGAAGTCATTACAACACATGGATGAGGTTTTGAAAGGGGAAAAACATCCATAAACTTGCCTAACTAACCATGTGATCATTAAATTAATCATCATGCATTCATTACAGAGTCAAGGGAGCACGTGGCATGGTTTTATAATGAGACCTTGTGCTGGTGCAAATGAGGAGCATATAGAGAGTGTTGTAGAACTGAGTGTTGAAGCAACACCTAGGGCTGAAACAACACCAAGTACTAAAGAAAAACCCAGCACTGAAACAACACCAAGTACTGAAGCAACACCCAACATTGAAACAACACCAAGTATTAAAGCAACACCTAGCGTTGAAAAAACACCTAGCTCTGCCCCGAACCTTGTGCAAGGGGCCTATAGACCCCCTACAAACCCCCCGACATGGGGGGGCTGCGATCCCCCCTATGAACCCCCTACTGTGCCCTGCGTAATGTACAACATGTGACACTAGTTGTGGAAAGAATATAACACACACCCAACAAAGAGCATCTACATCTTCCATTGTCGAAGATAGTGATGTACCTTCAAAAGACAATCATCCAGGACATGCAGACTGAATTTGGGACAAGTTGGTCATTAAAGCAAGTAACAAAATAAATGATTCAAAACTACATGAGATTTCATTGCAACCAAATGAAAAATATAAAATAAATTCCTCCTGAGCTAAGGACCACAAGAAGATCAGTTGATATAAGCATGAAATTATGGAAAGAGCTCGTGAAAGCATATAATAGAGAAGATGCATGGAGGAAGTTCGATGAGGAGAGAACACAGATATTTAAATTTGGTCATAACATTATTTCAAATTCATTAAACAATTTTTATATTTTACTAGTGCATAATTTAATTTAATTAGTGTATGTTTAAGGACAAAGCCTCGAAGGCCAGGCTTTCCAGGTTTTCCAAATTTGCTAAAACAGAAGACTTGAATCTGCTATACTCATCAGCAGAAAGCAATTAATCGATTGAGAAATTACAACATAAACATGAGACAAGATTCAACACAAATACTCAGAGATATATCTAGGGGAAAGCCATTTCTCAAAACCCCTTACTATATGTATTGAATTAATCAGAACTTAGAGAAGAAATACAATGCTTGTTCAAGATTGAGAACCCTTTTCACTAGTATAATCTATATCACTGCTTCACATACTAGCACTGTCCAATACTTGGCCAACCTTCTGTCTCCCCAAGCTCCTATTTCCATGCATTATTCAATAAGTAATTAGCCCCCCATTAATTAAGGAAATTGATAATTGGGAATTGCACAATTCCTTTAGGCCTTTCACTGACTACATGCACCACTTGTACAGCCTGAAAAATTATACAACTGATAGTAAACTGCCCTTGAACTCCAATCTCAACTGGGTAACTTGAGTTATCTACATGCATCAATTATTTTGGGTTAATTGATGAGTTAACTGAAAGATTAACTGAAGTTGCACCACACTACTAGACCCTCCACTAGTTCTTAATCAGTTACAACTAGTTAAACTCATAATAACTCAAATT
The DNA here is from genome assembly GCA_031772625.1 of Pinus tabuliformis. Lineage (NCBI taxonomy): Eukaryota > Viridiplantae > Streptophyta > Pinopsida > Pinales > Pinaceae > Pinus > Pinus tabuliformis. The sequence goes on from CM062809.1 coordinate 861,950,536, forward strand.
AACTGAACCTAATTGTTATAAATTAGCAATCAATCATAACTAAACATAGCTCAAGTGTCTCCAACTCGAATTAACTAAGTTAACAGAGTGATAAGGCCATGTCACCTCAGTTAACTACCTCTAATTATTTTATTTTATTGAAATTCGAATTTCTCCTAATTAACTTGGGGAAATTTAAATTAGAAAATTCTTGCTACATTTTCAATACTCCCTCTAAACATGAAATGGATTCATATCTATATCGATATAAAACCTTTGGAATGTAATACATGCAACACTTCTCTTTGTTGTTGCTACTACTGCAACATATGTAACTGGGAAGCATCTAAAAAAACAAACTGAATCAATTGTGTTTGCAACTGTCTATTGGGAAAACTGTGTTGTTGTTGACTCCACTACTGAGCCTCCTACCCTAATGTCAACACTCCTTTGAACTACTTAGTATTTTACTGACATTGATCCTCCTACTATTGAATACTATGAGCCCTTGTATCAAGGGTAATGATCCATGAGACAAACACACCTCAATGGATCCTGCCCAAATTTATGCAATCTCGGACTAAGGGTATACATTTCTCCACCTCCTGGAGGTATAGTTGCATGTGCTCCCTCTACCCACTTTGCTCGAAATATCCCCCTTATGGATGTCTCTACTTGAGTGTATGTCTCCACTATGCGTCCTCTGTGATTCTCCATTTGTTGCTGATCTACAACTTCCTAAGGCTTCTTCTGAGGCTAAATGTTGAGAGGTCTAATATTCTCCCTCTCAACCATCAAATCTCTAGTCTCTGCCTTACTCCACAAGGATTTTCATGTATATTCTACCTCAAGTGCATAGAGGTTCTTGACTTGAACCCTAATCTACTTCACCTTTCCCGTGGCGTTGTCTCTCAGGAAAGCCTTCCCTTTGTTGAATATCACGTCATAGCCACGGTCCTCCAACACAGCTACAAAAACTAGATTCTTATTTAGACTCAGAACAAACAACACATCTTCGAGCTTGAGAGGGGAGTTCAAATCCCTCTAAAAAGTAACAGTTCCAATACTGGTTGCGTTGTACCTTCCATCATCTCCAAACTCAATGTTCTTCTGGAGATATTTATCCTCCATGTCACTGAAAAATTCTTTGTTACCCGTCATGTGGAATGAGGCACCGTTGTCAAGATACCACACACTCCAAATCATGTTGCTAACCATGCATGCGATAAGTGAAATCAAGCTTGGATTATGAAGCCAAATCTTCACCTGTTGTAGCTACTGCAGGCTCCTTCCTTCTTTCCTTCTATGGGCATTTCATGGCATAGTGGTTGAATTCATGGCAATGAAGCACTTGATTTCGAAAAAGTCTCTATTATTTCCCTCTTGGATGGAATGTGCCACACCTTGGGACTTCTTCCCCTTTGCCTTCTTTCCTTTTCCAACTAATACAAATTCCTCTTCCACTTCTTTGGATGAGGTCCCATCTCTAGTATTCCACCTTATTTCCTCCTGTACCAAATTGGACCAAGGCATTCCCAATTTAATAGCTTCTCACTCCCGTTTACTGAATCATGTTTTTGCCTACTCTTGGGAAGACCTAGAAGTGCTATGCTTACCAAATCATCCTCTACTCTAGTAACACCAACTTGACCAAGTTCATCATGACATTGTGTGAGCTTGTTGAGGTATTTTGATATTTTGTCGTTCTTTTGCATCTTGATATTCTGAAGCTTGTCCTTCAGTTCCAGCTTCTTATGATCACTATTGTTCTGGAACAAATCTATCAAGACCTACCACATTACTTATGGAGTCTTTTTTCCATGGATATTAGAGAGAATATGGTCTTGAACTCGCTCTAATATGATCCTCCTCGCCTTTACTACACGCTTCTTCCATTCTGCTAGATCTTGAGCATCAGATGTTGGAGGCTTTGTGATATCATTATATATGAATTTCTTCAGCCCATTAGCTTCCAAAATTTCCTCTATCTTGTCCTTCCAAGCAGCATAATTTGAGCTACCCTCAAGGGCATACTCAAGTCTCAGTCCATAGAAATCCATCCTTCTAGCTATGAAGAATTGATCCTGCAAATTCGATCCACCTGTAAAGACAACTTCAAATTATCTTCTCTACTATGATTCCTCCTCTGACACCATGTATAAATTCCTTGCAGATTCAAATGGATTATGTAATTTATTAAAACAAAATACTTGAATAGACTCTACTCATCAACAGAAAGCAATTAATCGATCATGAAATCAAAACATAAACATGAGACAAGATTCAACACACATAATCAAAGATATATCTTGGGGAAAGCAACTGCTCAAAACCCCTTATAATCTATATTGCATTAATCAGAAAATAGAGAAGAAATACAATGCTTGCTCAAGCTTGAGCAACATCTGCACTAGTATAATCTATCTCACTGCTTCACAGATTGACCCTAGCCAATACTTAGCCAATTTCCTTCCTGTCCAAGTTCCTATTTCATTGCATTGTTCAATAAGGAATTATCCCCCTATTCATTATGGAAATTTATGATTGGGAATTGTGCAATTCCTTTATGCCTTTATCCGACTACATGCACCACTTGTACAACCTAGAAAATTATACAACTGATAGTACACTTCCCTTGAACTCCAATCTCAAATGGTTAACTCTAGTTATCTACATTCATCAATCATTCTGGGTTGATTTATGAGTTAACTAAACGATCTGTTAAAGTTACACCCCACTACTGGACCCTCCACTAGTTCTTAATCAGTTAGAAATAGTTAAACTCATAATAACTCAAATTAATTGAACATGATTGCTATAAATTAGCAATCAATCATAACTAAAATAACTCTAGTGTCTTCAACTCGAATTAACTGAGTTAACTGAGTGACAAGACCATGTCACCTTAGTTAACTACCTCTAGGTATTTTACTGAAATTGAGATTCAAATTTCTCCTAATTAATTTGGGTAAAATTAAATTAGGAATTACTGCATTTTCAACATCACAGTGGCCAAACAAGTTTATAAGCCTTAATACACAAATTTGTAGGTATATTTAAAATATGAAATTATATATTTTTTAGTTTTGTACAAAAAAAGTAAATCATTGGATATTAATTACTTTAACTAATCCATCTTCCAAGTTTTGACAGTAGAAACAATATGGCCATTATCCATCATAATTGGAATTTGATATGATACAAGACAAAATGTGTTTCGATTTTGTTATCTGGATGGAGAATAAGGTATCATTAGTTAACTTTCAATAACTTAGTTAAATATTTTTTTGTTAATATGTCAATTTTCATTTTGTGTGTTGAGTTGTTTATTTATGTGTAGCTTGAGTTATTTTGTGCTCCCATCCATCACAACACCCTTATAAATCACCAACCTTTTACTATGATCAAGTCCTTCGAAATCAATATCTAATCGTGGCTTTATCAAGTTTTTTCCAAAAATCATAGGCCAAAGGAGAGATGCAAGACCGTGTAATACATAATCCACAGAAAATAAACCAGATTACATGGGATTGATTATAGATGCTTGGGTTGAGAGCACATTACATGGGATTGATTATGGTCCCAAGATACATGTATTGAGGAGCATGGGATGATTATATTGGAAAGAAAGAAGCCTTGTGATGACGAGAAATTGACACTTGCAATTCATGATTAGAGAGTGCACTACCTGAAGATTGGTCTCCTGACGTGTATACCTTGGAGAGAGAGAGCACTCCACTTGGAGATCTTATCTTGTGCATTAAATTAAATTGCTTATGTAATTAGTTCACTTTACCAATGTTGGCTTCCCTCACCTACTTTGTATAAAGGGAAGATAATGTCTTTGTCTACACTATACTCATTATTCCATCTACATAATTGTCACGGAGAGTTCTTAGTGCTTGTGTGATTCAATAAAGGAAGACCTCGAGTTTGTGACATAAATCCTAGAGAAGAAATGAAGACGAATTCTAGCACTAGGGATGATCTTGAGTCTTAGAACTTGTCTTAGCAATTATTTTCCATATGGTAGGACGAAGGGTGTATTGAGGTATAAAACATTTTTTTTGTAGTGATATATATATATATATATATATATATTGAATTAATTAATTATATATGTGGGGACATGAAGATTAGAATAGTAACATTTACAATGTAGGCCTATGTTGGAGCCTGTTTGAACTTTGAAGGCCTGATTTGAAAGAAAGGACTTGAAAATCTATAAGACACTTCCCTTCCTAGTCCTATGGGGGAGTATGGTTAGAGCAAAACTTGGTGATTTTTCAAAACATAATTCTTCCTACATTTTAGACTACAACACAAGTATTCTCACTATTATAGCTCTATCAGACCCTTATTAATCCTAAAAAAATTAGGCAAGTGGGGCAGATGACGCTACACCTTTAGATGCAATGTGAACTATTTTTTGGATAGATTAATGAATAAATTCAACTAGCGTACTTATCTGTGATTACAACCTTTAAAATTGGCATTGTAGTATGGAGAGAAGAACATAAATAAATTTGAGGTTTAGGGCTAAACAAAATCGTATGCATTAGATCTACAACAGAGGGCATGAAATGAAAGAAAATAAGGTGCAGATACTGCAGAGCGCTTCATTAATTTTTCTTAGATAAAAGTCACAGGTATCTCAACTATTCACACAACATTGATAAATTTGTTAATGAAAGAAACCAACAACTTCATTACACAAGTCTCAGAAGAAGAATAATACAATGAAAACTTACTAAGAAACACCTCTTTGGCTACCCACTTTCAAGCTTTGACAAGTAAGATGTAGTGGCTTGTTGTTACAACATCCATTGTTACAACACCTATTATGGAATTTGTTGTTACAACATTTGTTTTTAGAACATTCGATGTTACAATATTTGTTTCTCAATCTGTTGTTACCTATGTTTGTGCTTCTCAATTTGTTTTCTTGATCACCCAAGTGTTGGTGTAGTGTTGGGTGGTAGAAACAACTCTTTGGTTTCCCACATTTAAGCTTTGACAATCAAGATGAAATATATTTATATCCCCTCAATTGTTACAACATCTGTTGTTACAAAATCCGATGTGATGGTCACTATTTCAATAGTTTCAATAGTAACAGTTTTTATAGCATAAACTTTTATAGTAGTTTAAACATATTCAATAGTAATGGGTGTGACAACATCAATTGTTACAACATTTTCACCAGATTTAACAAATTTGACATGTTATTATGGCATTTGTTGTTACAACATCTGCTTCTTAATCCATTGTTACTTATGTTTTGCTTCTCAATTTGTTTTCTTGATCCCTCAAGTGTTGGTGTAGCGTTGGGTGGAAGAAACACATCTTTGGCTGCCCACTTTCAAGCTTTGACAAGTAAGATGAAATGGTTTTCTACCGCCTCAATTGTTAAAACATTTGTAGTAATGGTTTTTCTGTTTCAGTAGTTTCAATAGTAGCAATTGTTATATCATCAAATTTTACAACAAGTTCAACATTTTCAATAGTAATGAGTGTTATAACATCAGTTGTTACAACATTTTCAGCGGATTTAACATTGACATGTTGTTATGGCATCTGTTGTTACAACATCCATTGTTACAACATATGTTTCTCAATCCATTGTTACCTATGTTTGTGCTTCTCTATTTGTTTTCTTGATCCTCCATGTTGTATATTTGTAGATAGTCCTCGGCTAAAGAACTATGTCAAAGCATCAATGTGAGGGATTTGTGTGGAGTGGAGGGCCCGAAAGATACAAGAATTTATTTATTCATATAATTTTCTTCCCCTTAAGACTAAACAAAGCGTTGATGTTTCATTATAACAACATATCATTTTTATCAGTTTATTGAAAGAGGATTTGAGAGTAATTTATAAGAATAAACATTATCCTTGAACATTTAATCATATAATAATAGCAGAGACATATAGATGAACCTCTATAGTCACCACAAATATATCTAAGTATAACATAGAAGCAACAATCTAAAGATTTCTAAGCAATAAATTAAACAGATTGTTCAATTTCTAAGTCAGTTGTGAACATAACTTTGCAAAGGAATGTTAGGGACATTGATACTGAATCTATCCCTTCCCAATCTCCTATACTATTATCAGATATACACAAAAAAATATCAAATTACAATAAAAATTCACAAGTACACAAGCGTTGTCATGAACAAAAACCATAAGCCTTTGATTATATCCAAGTTGAAAGTATTACAACAATATTACAAAAAATTGGTCCAGGTATCAACCCTTTCTTATTCAAAAAGGCATATATAGAGTGACTTACAAAATATCTCATCTCTTAAAAGATTTACATTCAAAGTATTCTTTATCCAAAATTTTGGACAATGTTTAAACATTTTTTTAACTAAAAATAGAAAATTGCTCCAAAAATATCTACAGCTGCGCTTGATTTCTGCATTCAGGTTCAATGTATTTGAAATTGGTTTGTTCTTATTGATCGAAATTCTCAATAGTTGTGATCTATTACTAATATGTTGAATTGATAAGCTAAATTTATTGAACAACTTTGACCAACTTCTTCCATTATTCATATGTTGGGTAACTGATTTTTATCCTTTATAATTGAATACTTGAAGATTCCGCTTTTGCAATTGAAAATGGAATGAGAGGCAGTGGGCTGGTTTACATACCATTTTGCAACGTCTCTAGTGAGTGTGCATTGGAAGAGCTAAAGGCGAATGGAGTCATCGGTTATGGAGTTGGACGAACACCACATGTGGAAGGATCAGACATGGCTTGTATGATCCTCTCCAGCAATACCCTCAAACTTTGGGATGTCTGAGGGAAGCTTAGCCGACATAGAGGGCCAACCAGCATCATGGAGTATGGGGTTGTTTATCAACTAGTTAAGATCCGGTAGACTTAACCCAGCCATAAAGGGGACCATAGGGGCTACCGGAACGGTTCCTGAGACTGTTCCGCCTTATGTGACCAGCGGTATAGCACTGGAGGCACCACCAGATTGGGGTCCTGCACTTATTGTGGGTCCAGGCATGGTGATGATATGTGGTGAAGGAGGTTTGGAATCATATGAGGAATCAGAAGGACCAGGAGAAGAATCGAAATGGTGAATCGAAAGGTTATGAACTCGAACCTGACGGGGAGGAGTAATATGCCCAAGCAGAAACTAGGGGTGAAGGCCTAATAGTTTCTCCGACTGGCACAATCATGGAAGGACACATGAAACACAGAAAGGGTGAAGGGAGACCAACAATATATCTTTTGTATATGATGCAGTGAGATAAATGTATTATGTTAAGTATTGGCTTGGTGGTGTAAACCAAATGCCCTTCGCTTAAGGTGTGCTTGTGTGTGCAAGTGTATTAACTGATTAATCCCAGATCATGTGTGTAAAAAAGAAAAAAATCTTGCTACAAATAAACTGAAATAAATAACTTAAAATAAATAGCAAAACAATTAAGTAAACCCCACCCAAATTGGGTTTGTAAACATTGTACTGCTAGGTGGTTAAACTGATGGAAAATAAACTAAAACGGTCAAGAGATCTGAATGTCGATGTGACTGGGATCAAGTGACTCGAAGCTGCTGGAAAGTAGTGCAGCAACAACAAAAGACCAGAGGGGAAGATCGCTATAAAAAGATAGGGAGATGGGTGAAACACCTAGGGCAACCGATGGGACGCTAAGGGAATAACCAAACAAGTTTGAATGTGAAACTATGGATGGTAGCAACCTATCTTATCAAATCTAAAACAAAAAGTTATAGATCTGGAAAATGTGGCTGAAGTGCTGCAAAAAACTCAGACTTCTCACTCAGCTAAACTTCTCCTACAAAGGAAGAAGTGTACTAGAAACCCTAAGGGAGGCTAAATTCGACTTTGACGAGTAAAAAAAAATGGATCAAGGCCTAAGCAGTATGAGATAGAGGTTAGACACCCAGCATACAACTCTCAGCAAAACCTAGAAATAGATCTGAGAAAAACCTAGAAATCGTAGGTTCAGACTTGTTTTTTATGAAATCGAACCTTTTGGGAAGAAAGCTACATTATGGAGCCCAGGTCGCACCTTTTGGGCTAAAAATTGTGATTTCTGCTCTGAGACTTCCAGTCTACAAATTTCATAAAAAGTGTCGCCTTTGTTGTGGTTGATTCTTGTGACCTGCAGAAACGACTAGAAAGCTTACGGAAGTCAGAAATTTATGAGATCTAGGGTTAAAACAATAGGAAACATTAATATAAGAGAAAAAATAGGAAACCCTAAGTTGAAAACCAAAAGTCACCCAGGTTTCTGGATCTGAAGTATAAAACCCAATGGAGTCACCAATTTGTTGTAGTGTTTTCTTCTCAATTATGTACAAAAAGAACCCACTTAAGATCTTCGATGAAAAACGATCTCAACAATAGAAATGACTGCTAAACATTGTAGATCCGCAACTATTGATAGAAACAAAACCTGCCAAAATCCTTATCTATGCTACAATCATAGTTAAATAGTAAAAGGAAGAGTAATAACCCCAAAACATCCAATGGAAACTAGATTTGTAAAGAATGATTTTATTATAGCACCTATGAAGGGAACAAATATATGTTACTAGTCCCCCTCTATGGCATGGGTTCTTGGCTATCCTCAAACACTTTCAACTTTTGTAGAGTCTCTCTCCTCTATAATGCATAAACCCAACAAAAATATGGTGTGCGACAATGAAAATAATCAGAGTTACAACAGTGAGTGCAACAATGAAAATAATCAAAACTGAATAATGAATGGAAAACCCTCCTATTTATAACAAAATATTGAGTTATCCTCGAATAATGAGCAATAATGAAATATTATTGATCCCATTCTTGGACTTACCGCTTGGAATATTTTATTATATTTGTTTAGGAGGGAAAAATTATTTAGACTTTTATTTAGAAATAATAAAGAAATAAATGATTTATTTATTATCTCAAGGAATTAGTTAACGAATAATAAACAAATAATTATTTATTTAATTATTCCTAAGGGATTTAGTCAAACTTAACAAAGAGTAGTAATTAATTAATGATTAATTAGTTATTCTTAGAGAAAAATAAGAAAAATAATGATTTATCTGTTTATTTTTCATGATTGGGTCAAACTTAACAATGAATAATAATAAAACAATGGTTTAATTAATTATTCCTAGAAGAAAATCAAATAAATAGTGATTTATTTAATTATTCTTCATGGGTTTAACTATAAATTACTTAATAAAGGTGGTTTATTAAGTAATTTCTCACAGTGCAAGCAATTTTACTATGGTAAAATTGGTTTTACATTGTGTACTTTGATCCATCTAGTAAATTAGGCTAGATGATCAATTTTTCGCTGATAACAATCTTGCTACTACAATGGTTGACCTTGTTGCCGCAATGGTTGATCTTGTTGCTGCAATGATTGACCTTGTTGATACAAACGTTGACCTTGCTGCTGCAATGGTTGGCCTTGCTACTGCAATGGTTGGCCTTGTTGTTGCAATGGTTGCCCTTGCTGCTACAAAGGATGTTGATAAGATCATGGTTGCATGTAAAGGCCATTGTTGTATGAAAGGTCCTTGTTGCTGATAGGTTCCTTGTGGGATTTGATAGGTTCCTGTTGTCAAGGGTTACCAACTCCTAAAGGATAAGTCCCAAAAGCATACTGAAACTGACCAGATGACCCAAATGAGGGATTAGGACAAGATTTCATTTTGGATCATGCCTGTTGATTGAAAGGTGGATTTGGAGGTTGATGTGAACCATAAGGAGGGTATGGTCGTTGGTAAGGTATTTGAGCCGAAAGAGGCTGCTGAAAAGGAATTTGACCAAATCTAGAAGGGATATTACCAATAGTTTGACTTGCTCCCATAACGTGAGTTCGGGATCCACTCACATAGATTCCACGAGAAATAGGAGGTACATATGGAGGAGGTGGTTGCCCCCCATATGGTAGGATAGGGGGTGGTACATATTGCCCACTCAATGGACGAGGTGTAACCACTGTAGAGGTTGAAAGAGGAGTTGAAGAACCTATACGAACATTTATTGTCCCAATTGTGACTGTAGATTGAATAGGAACCGAAAAACCACAGTTTGAATAGGAATTTGGGAAGCCACGTTTGAAACAAACTGGCCAGAGGTAGGCATAATGCCAGATGTCCATATAGGATGATGATAAAGTGAATATGTGCTTGGAGTTGGACCACTCCCCATATGAGGAGAAGACACATATGGAAAGTCCTCAGGTGGAAAATAATATTCAAATTCATCACCAAGACCTGGAGCATGAGTGGTTGAGACTTCCGGAGGAGGATCTCGAGGAGAGGTTGGAATCTCACCTTCTGATGCCATGTATGGAAATAGATGGCGAGGAGGAATCCACGATGAACAAGGAGAAAGTTCTAAAGGTACGTCCGGATTATCAAACTTACTATAATATGGGTGTTGAGGAGATATTATCAAAGGTTCGTAAAGCGAATTCGGGGGAAACAACAAAAGCTACTGAGGAACCTCAGGACTTTCTGGGTTAGATTCCTAAGATGATGACAATGACTCTTGAGGTGGAGGATGAGAAGCAGGGGGTTGAATACTTGGGACAATTCCAAGTTCGAAACCTTGACCTTCAAGTGACTCTAGAATCTCATGGGGGACTCCTTGTGGTGACCCTTCAATGTCAGACTGTGAAGGGGATACATAAGGTGAACTTGGCGGTTATGCCATGATGACTTTTTTCTCAAAAACCAAAGGGGAGGAGGTGATTTATTTTGATCTTCATTTAAAATTTACCATTAATAAGGCATAATAAGGCTAAGGAGAACTGCATGGGTAATAGATGTTATCGTGGGCAGTAAATTTTAGAACTAAAAAACAAAAAATAAATCAAAAAGGGTAATTTAGGCAAGAGGCTTTACCAAGCATCCGTGAACCGCAATATACACCTTCGCCGAAACTAAGGACTTAACGTACGGTAGCCAATATCCCTGAATGTTGTGTTAGATGTATCGCGTTTACAAGGCGGTTGACTCAATTACCTATGGCTAAAGGATATCAACCTAGTGGGATCTCCCACTATATACGCGATGGTATGGGGAGCACAAGTCCGTGTTAGTGTTGTCCAATGCATAACCGTTCGATGGGAGCATTCCCATATACTTTCCATACGTGGAGCACCTTTGATATACTTGAGAGTACTAGAGAATGATCATATATACTTCTGTACGTGGAACGATATTTCACCCCCGGGATACAATGATGGCAAATAACGATAGCTGCTAGGTTTATAGACGACGGAACATGTGTCTAGCCTAGACCTATAAATGTTTATGTTAAGTTCCAAATGCTCCTTAGGTTAATTGAGTAAATTTTAACGTTTATCTTGAATTATGTTTCAATTTTGGGCTCAAAACGATGTCACTTGAATCCCTAAGATGCAACTATATGAGAAAAAGAAAACTTTCCACTTTGATGAAAGTTAGACTAATCAAGAAAAGACATTTCAACCAATAATGCATCAAACAACATGCCTTCCACTAGCTTTCACTTTCACTTTCCAAATGTAATGCTAAAAACTAAAAATGGTCTTCACCTTCCACTATCCTAAATGCAAGTTTTCGAAAGAAAAATGATCTTCACTTTTACTAAGATGCACTTATATAAATGATGTTTTTTCTTTAATTTTTGAATTCTCTAATGCAACTAAAGAATCAACTAAATCAAAATGAAAATTTGATTCAAATTCTCTAATGCAACTAATGCATCAACCAAAGCAACATGAAATCCAATTCAAAAGCACCTAAATGAAAATAACTTTCACTTTTTTCTTTTGAACAAATAAATGATGCACTCCTTTCAGCTTGAAAATCAAACAATGTAATCTATGCTTGATTAAAAACAAAGATGATTTCCACATGTAAATGATCTAATGCAACTTGAAAAGCAACTTTGTGAAAGACAAGCTAAAACAAATGTAAACTGATGTTTTCAATGATTTCCACAGAACTCAATCAAATTCTTACTTCAAGTACTTCAAAGTCAAAGAGACTAATTTGCTAATTGAACAAGAAAATCAGACAAAAACACTAGCAAATTCAAACTCAGAGGATAAGAAAAGACCTCCAGAGGGCAGGACACACTAGATCCTAGGGTAGAAACCCTAATTTTCCTCAAATTTCTGAGATCAACGTGGCTTTCATAGCCAAAAACGTGTTGGAAGTGGATCTAGCGTGACTGTTTCAAGTAAATTTGCAATGGAAATGCGACTGTTCAGTTCAAAAACGCACTAGGCAAGAAAGTTGGGAAAAAATAAAAAGAATTTCAACAAAGAGTATAGACCTAACACTCCAAAGCAGTGATCATTCAATGTACAAACCTATACAAACCCAAACTGACTAATAATTGAATGGTCAGTCAAAGTGATCAAAAGACCAAATCAAGAAAAGAGATTGAAGAGGTTATAGCTTCACCAATGGAGTCGTCATTTTGTTGTGAAGATAAATCCCCCCTATGGATAGAGGTGATCTCTCTAGCCTAATGAGTGGGTATAGAAACAAGCTGAACAAACTAATTTAGACTTTGCTAGCTTATGTTTAAAAGTGCAGAGAGAGAGAGAGAAACCTATCTTACTCTGATGTTAATTGCTCAATCCTTTAGTGATGGTTTCGATCCCCTAGCTTCCAATCTCACTCCATGCTTGTTCCTTATGTTTGATTACCTGTGAAAGAGATCAAAATACAATACAAGATACAAGAGCATACATAATATATATCAAACATAAATTACGTGATAGATCAAGGAGTATCAAGCTAAATGCATAAATATTTAGACATTTATGGAAAGTGAACATCAGATGTATATATTAATGAATCAAAAAGGGAAGCATACAACCATTGCCTTGATGTTCGAGACCTCCTTTTCGTGGATGTCCAAGTCGAAGACAAGACTCTTAAAGCACTCCTTCTCCAAGTTAGATGGGCAACATTCAGGTATAATCTCAACATAGGAATGGAGGCAATAAATGACCAACCATTTGGGAATAGAGGGGATTTGATATATAAGAAAGGAGAGGAATTTAGGGATCCGTAAAAGAGGAAGGAAGGTCCACAACTCAAGGAGAAGGCCCTTAAAGGTAGGATCAAGAGCTCCAAATGAGAGAGATCGACCATATCTCTACCCAACAACATCCAACTCACTATTTATCGAAGTTTCCAGCATACGAAGCTTCTCCTCCATTTTGAGAAAACCTGGCGGAAGAGGCTCAACGCGGGATTTCATATCAAAACCTGCACTGGCAGTGAAAGGTGAAAGAACTACAACCTACCATCAACACAAGAAAGTAGTGGAGTAAAGAGCGTTGGTCCTGAAATTTATGGTTTTAGTCAACCTTCTCCATAACTGACTCAGGGCAGTTTTTCTTTCATTCTTTGGGGATGTTTCCGTATGTGTTTCATGATGAGAACACTTCACAGTTGTCAATATTTTGGCACTTCGAGATGTGGAACAGGAAGTGAACAAGAGGTGTGACACAATAATGTCTAACATTTCTTTACAATTTCATAAGAAAAAACATTGCATGTTTATGATTAATGCTTTATTTTTTTCACCTTTAATATTGTGTTTTTCTCTCTCCTTGTTTCTTATATGTGAAATGTCCAAACTCTATTTCTCGTACCATTCTCGTTTCTCATTTTTGGTAACATAGCATACATAATAAAATCCTTGATAAATTCCTATATAGTGAGTCACTTCCATTTAATTATGTTATATGAAATAAAAAGCACCAATGCATCAATCTAAATAGTTCGGTGTTAAATTGGTGTGTTGAATGTATGGACAAAGATGCAAATAATTGCAAAGAGCTTGATTGACATAAAAAAAATCAATTGAATAAATCATGCCCGAAGCAGCTCTTAGGTATACATAATCCTGTTGGGGATTGGACCATACATAATTGATTCGCATAAAACTTATAACATCATCGAGGGAATAGCTCATCGGCTTTTGATAATAGTGGGTGCTAGGCATTGTGGGATCTTGGTTTTGAGCAATACATATAGTGGGTACATACTCAATGGATTGATTGTATTTAAATATAATGCATAGCTAATGGAATTGCTTAGATGATTTCTCATCATTATTTCAGAAGCAATATGGTACATGTTATTATCATCAATACTAATATGGTACATGTTATTTTCATTTGATGTTACTTTCCTATAGCAAGCCTCGATACCTTTATCATCCGCATTTTAAAAACTTACTCATATTTTTCTTTAGGGACATACTCAATTGTTGAGTTCTTCAGTCCAACTAAATTTAGAGTAAATAGTACATGTTTCTTGCCACAGAATTAGGTTTTTTCAACATGCATGGCCAGTTTCCTGAGAAAGGAAATAAAATTATCTTGCTTCATTTGTATACCATAGTCTTCCTGTCCTAAGCCAATCTTGTATGCATACTCTTTTGTTATTATAGAAAAATATTAACATATATGTGCATGCATCCCTCACTTAGTGAGACCGTTGTACTCTTATTTTCCAAAATGGAGGGATGTTATTAGTTGAGTATATATTATCAAAATACTCTCATAATGCAAGTGTAATAACATGTTGTAAATATGTGGTGTCACGACTATGTTCTTGATTCTTCACCTCCTATGTTTTTCCTTTGCATCATCACATCATTCCTTGTTATATAATTTTATCTAATTATAATTTAATATGCATTTTATGTTTTAAAATTGATTCTTTTAGTTGTTCAGTTTGTCTTGGGTAGAAATTTTAGTGCCTTATCACTCCCTCTCTCTCTCCACCTCTATCTCTCAATTTATTTGTTCTTACCTCCCTCTCTTTCCCCCTTCCAACTCTGTATCTCTCCCCCTCTCTCCCTCCTCTCTATCATGTCTCATCTCGTTTCCTTCCTCTCCCCCCTTTCTCTCCCACCTCCCTTTGTATCTCCCCCCCATCACACACACTCTCTCTCTCCACCCTCCAGCTCTGTCACTATCTCCCTCTCTCTCTCCTTCCTTCTTGCCCCCTTGCCCACCCTCCATATCTATGTCTCCATGTCTCTCTCTTCCCCTTATTTCCCTATCTTTATCCTCTCCTTCTATCTCCCTCCCTTGTCTCCTTTCTGCCTCATTGCATCTTCATCGGTGCCTTATCACTCCCTCCCTCTCTACCTCTATCTCCCAATATCTTTGTTCTTCCCTCCCTATCTTTCCCCCTCCAAATCCATCTCTCTCCCTCCCTCTCTCCTCCGCTCTCCCCCCCCTCTCTCTTCCTTCCTCTCTCTCCATGTCTCTCCCATCTCTGTCTCTCTCATCCACTCTATTGCCCCTCCATCTCACTCTCTCTCTCTTAAATATTATCCCATTGTATTTTATTCAAGAAAGTATCTAAATTAGAAAAGATATAATTGTTTGTAAAATATTAAACCTATATTTTGGATCAATTATGTAAAAGAAAGTAAAATAATAAAAAACTTAAAAGAATCATGCACTATACTTCCTCTATCATTGTTAGTACTCTACTCAGTGATTTCCAATGACCTTTTTGATGTAGCAAGTCATGATTTTTTTAGTGTATAGATTGTTATTGTATGTTTTTTAAATAGGCTGGTGAAAATTTCGTAAACAATAGTGGTAAGTGAACTTATTGCTATTTTTGTATATTACTTTACATATAAAAATAGATTGTTATTGTAAGTTCTTTAAAACAATAGTGGTAAGTGAACTTATTGCTATTTTTGTATATTACTTTACATATAAAAATAGATTTTTATTGTAAGTTCTTTAAATAGGCTGGTGAAAATGTTGTAAACAATAGTGATAAGTGAACTTATTGCTATTTGTGTATATTACTTTACATTAAAAAAATGCATCTCTTTAATGTAATGCATCTATTTAGTTATGCCTTCTAACTTGTATTTGGCCTATAGTTACAATAATTACTACTTTAAAATGTATTCAGTAACTAACTTGTATTTAGCCTATAGTTACAAGAATTACTCCTTTAAAATGTATTCAGTAACTAACTTGTACTTAGCCTACTTAGCCTCTAGTTACTAGCTTGTATTTAGCCTCTAGTTACCCGAATTAGTTATCGCCAAGAATTTATGTCTTTGTATTTTGAATAAATATAATGTATCCATTACTTTTCAATCCCTTTCATAATGTGGTACTAAAAGAAAGGAATTCATGTTTAAACAAGTTCATGGGGTATTCCTTCAATTTTCATTTCAATATAAAACTTGTGATAAATCTAAACTTACCAATATTACACTTATTAGAATTGAAATGTAATTATGATCAAGCTCAATCTTCAATATTGATGATATTGTTGGAGATCAGATGCACAGAAGAATTAAAACAAATACACACAGCTATTAAATCAAGCACATAAGACAGAGGTTTTTAACGTGGTTCACCCAACCAATCTAGGCTACGTCCACCAAACATAGGCATCGGCAATCTTTATTAATCAAACAGGAGATTACAAAATTAATGAAATCCTCACAAACTCTCACACCCTCATACCAAAAAACAATCCGTATGAATACCTGTTTTATAGCAAGGAGGATCTAACTACCTCATAAATCCTCTCAACTCAAATTTAGGACGCATTAACTCCCTCCCAACAAACTGGAGCTAATCTAGGAACTAATTCCTATTGTTGTCAACTACTGAGATTTTGCCTATTTTATTCAAAACAGAAAATCTCAACAATCTCCACCTTGACAACAATTCGCCTGATGCCCTGTTATTATTATTTTATCTTTTCTACAAGCCAAGAGAAGCCAAACACCAATGTAGCTTCTCTAACAAAACTAGTTTCATGAACATGTCTGCACAATTCTCCTTTGTATGCACCTTTTCAAGAGAGACTCCCCTTTCAGTGATAACCTGTCTTACAAAATGGTACTTAATTGGAATATGCTTTGATTTACTATGATAGGCCGGATTCTTAGCCAAATGTATTGCACTTTGACTATCACAAAGTAACCTGATGTTGTCCTGTAACCTACCAAACTCACCAAGCAAACCTTTCAACCAAACCGCCTCTTTGCAAGCATGCGAAGCAACAATGTATTCTGCTTCAGTGGTGGATAAAGCAACAATGTTCTGTAGCTTTGACATCCAGCTTATAGCTCCACCTGCAAGAGTAAAGACATATCCTAAAGTTGATCTTGTCTTATCCAAATCACCTGCAAAATCGGAATCAACATATCCGCAAACAAATTCACTACTCTTATTGTAAGTGATACAATAACTACTTGTGCCTCTCAAGTACCGAAGCACCCATTTCACTGCTAACCAGTGTTCTTTACCCGGATTTTCCATGTACCTGTTGACAACCCCAACTGCATGTGAAATATCTGGTCGCGTACACACCATCGCATACATTAAACACCCTACTACATTAGCATATGGAATTCGAGACATATAATCCTTTTCTTCATCTGAATTAGGACATAAACTCGAAGAAAGCTTGAAATGGGAAGCGAGAGGGACTGACACAGGCTTCACGTTATTCATACCAAACCTCAAAAGTATTTTCTCAATATACTTCTGTTGTGATAGCCATAGCTTACCATTGCTCCTGTCTCTGAAAATCTCCATGCCCAAAATCTGTCTTGCTGCTCCTAGATCTTTCATATCAAATGTCCTTGCCATCTGAGCCTTCAACCTGTTGATTTCTTCTATGCTTTTGCTTGCTAAAAGCATATCGTCAACATACAATACTAAGATAATGAATATGCCATTATTTAACTGTTTAAAATAAACACAATGATCATATTCACTTCTAACATATTTCTGACTCAACATGAAAGAATCAAACTTCTTATACCACTGCCGAGGCGACTGCTTCAGGCCATATAATGACTTCTTGAGCCTGCAGACAAATTTCTCATTGCGATGATGAACAAACCCTTCCGGTTGTTCCATATAAATTTCATCATCTAAGTCTCCATGTAGAAATGCAGTCTTAACATCTAATTGTTGCAACTCTAAATCAAGCAAAGCCACTAATGCTAACACAATTCTAATTGAAACAATTTTAACCACTAGTGAAAAAATCTCATGAAAGTCAATATCGGCTTTCCGAGAAAACCCTTTTGCAACCAGTCTCGTTTTGTACATGTCTTCCGTATCATTCACACCCCATTTCAACTTGAAAACCCATTTACACCCCACAGTTTTCCTGCCTTTCGGAAGCTCAACCAGATCCCATGTGTCGTTCTTACCCAAGGCCATCATTTCGTCCTTCATGGCTGCTTTCCACTTGTCACTTTTCGAACCTTCTATTGCTTCCTGATAGCACAGAGGTTCATCGTCATCAGCAGTAAATGCAACAGAAGTGACATAATCATCATACCTTCTCGGTGGCCGTTTGATTCTTGTCGACCTCCTTAATAATGTTTCTGGTGCTTCCTCGATTGGCTGACTACCATCTGTAGGAACTTCTTGATGACCAGTATCTGAAACCTGTTCATGATCTATACCTGAACCCTGTTCATGTTCTGATTCTGAAACCTGTTCATGACTAGTATCTGAACTATGGTCATCATGACTATCATTAGAAATGCTATCAAACTGAATGTGCTGAAAATCAGATACATCATCATGTTTCAATCTACTATCTACATCTAACTGTACAAGAGAGGATTCATTAAACTTTACATCTCTGTTGATGATGATTTTGCGGGTAGTAGGATCCCACAATCTATATCCCTTTGTTCCAACACCATACCCAACAAATATATACCTTTTAGACTTTGGATCTAATTTAGTTTGCTGATGTTTAGGCACTAGAGCATATGCATCACAACCAAACACTTTGAGTTTAGAATAGTCACAAGGGTGTCCTTTCCATACCTCTTGCGGAATCTTGCAGCCTATCGCCGTTGATGGAGATTGGTTTATCACATAACAAGTTGTTGCCACTGCTTCCATCCACAACTCCTTTTGCAACCCGGCGTTACTCAGCATACTCCTTGCTCTCTCTAGAAGAGTCTTGTTCATCCGTTCAGCAACTCCATTCTGCTGAGGAGTATAAACCGTGGTCTTATGTCTCTTGATCCCTGCATCCTTGCAATAGCTGTCAAACTCCTTGCATCTTAGTTGATCACAGATGGTTATTAACAAAAAAAACTAAAAAGAACTTGATGATATACTTTGAATTCTTGTGAAAGGTTTAAATTGATGTTTAAACTAATGACAAAATAAAATCCATTGAATTATAATATCAAATCATAGACTAAACAAGAAAAACAAATCAACACATAATGTAGGAATGCAATGAAAACCATAAGCTTGCTATTAGATGCATTAAACATGTTTGTAATGAATACAAGATGAAAATCTTGTTGACAAAATGTGTAACCAAATTTGGTCTTCATTAGTATGAAATGTATTTTTGTAAATGTAAAATGAAAAATAAATTATTATTATTATTGAAGCATGGGTTTCATGATCAAGTTATTTTATTTTATAGGTGAAGCACCCATGGAGTGCTTCTAGGGTTTGTCATTGTCATTTATGGAAGACCTTATGGGCACATTATATATTGTAAAGATTATATATATATATAGTTTTAATTTGTCTTGAAAGTGTCAAAATACCTTCAAGATCAATTTGGCCTAATGCACTGTCAAGTCAACCTACAAGAAGAGCCATGCCCACTCTTGAGGAAACCTATATATAAGAGGAACTTGTCCTCCACTTAGATCATTCATTCATTCATCTCTTATGTGAAGAAGGTAGAAGAAGAAAGTGGAAGGAGGAAGCGTGAAGAAGAAGAGGATGAAGAAGTTGAGGTGTTTGGGTCTCATTATTCTTTTGGAAGTGCAAAATTAAGGTTTTTGCATGGGATAGTGTGAAGTTTGATTTTGAAGTCAAGAGAAAAGGGAAGACAAGTGAAGGTTTCTTAGGGCATCCTACTAGCCCTAGGACTCAAGTCAAGGCAAGTGAAGTCAAGAGGAATGTTTTTATAGGGAGATTTTAGTCTTCTAGAGAAGCAACATTAGTTGCAGGAGTTTTTTTGATCTATTAGGAGGTAAAAAATATTGTAGTAGGAGGTTGAGGAAGACTTGATCTTGGAGGGTATTTGTTTCAGTCTAGGTCATGGTATTTTGCAATGTTAATCAACACACCTATGAATATTGTAAGTAAATTGTAAAAAACCCTTGAAAACTTGCCACTTTTAATTAAAGAAATCTGATCACAAAATACACATGATTTCTTTACCAAAAAAATCTGCGGAAAAAAACAATAAATAGAAACACGATCACAATAGAACACAAAATATATCACGAGGAAAAACCCCTGGTTACTTGTATCGAATCAATTGAGCAATCTGATCTATTACATAGAATTTTCTTTTCAAGCCTAAAACTCTCTAGAGTATTGAACAATTGTCTCCAATACTTGCCCAACACTTACGCAAATAAGCCCTATTAGGAAGCTCCTATTTCCCACTGCAAATTTGCCCCTAAAAATAGGAATTTCTCCTATTTCTTTGTGCTGCCATGATCCTAAAGCCTACACATAAAATTTGTTGTATAATAATAATTACAATAGTGCCATCATTCAATCTCAATGAAGACTGCTCATGATGTGCTCTTCCTATTTATGGGAATCCTTGCTCAATTTGCATGTGTGAAGCCTTGCCTCACTCCATCAGTTTGTCTGTACCACAATCCAAAGTCTCTTGTGCCTCTGAGGTATCTCAAAACATGTTTTGTTGCTTTCCAGTGGACCTCGGAAGGATCCACCATGAATTGACTCAACTGGTTCACAACAAAATGAATATCATACCTTGTTCACCAAATACATCAAGGACCCAATCAATTGCCTTTAGCTCTGCCTTGATCCTTAACCCTGTACATAAAACTTCTTGTATAATAATAATTACAATAGTGCCTTGATTCAATCTCAATAGGTAATTCGAATTGCATGACCTATTAGGGCTAAATTTAGCCATTGTGGCAGTTAACTGTGAGTAAGTTGAGTTAACACAATGTCAACTACTCTACTAAACTCATGTATTTTTGAACTAGAGGTCAATTAATTGTTAGACACTAGAGTTAACTCCACTAGATAGCTAATTTTATCCATCAACTAGTCCACAACTCATTGCATACCATCTAACTCAAATTAATTGACAATAACTTAGTGATAGGCTACATCACACATGTTAACTGAAAGCTAACTCAAGCAAATATGAGATTGAATTTGAATTTGCATCTTTGACTAAGACACAAGTCAAAGAAGCCATTTCTTCCAACATTTTCAACACTTCCTCTTAGCAAGGAAGGGATTTTGAACGACCCCAATCTTGTCTCCATGGAGCTCGAACTTGCCCCTTTATAGGGCTTTGGTCAAGATGTTTGCATGTTTTTGCTCTGCAGGAATGCATTGTAGTATAATAATCCTCCTCTGTACATAATCTCTAAGATGATGGCACTCGATGTCTATATGCTTGGATCTATTGTGAAACACTGGATTCTCAGATAGTTTTATGCAACTTTAATTGTCACAGTGGATCAATGTAGGTTACATACCTTGATTGAATAGTCCCGCTAGGATCTTCCTCATCCAAATAGCGTCGCATGTTGCTTGACTAATAGCCATGTACTCGACCTTTGTTGAGCTGAGTGTAATTAATTTATGCTTCCTATTGTACCAAGACATTGTAGTTGACCCAATACTGAAGACAACTTGTGATGTGCTCTTCTTATTTGTGGGATTCCTTTCCCAATTTGCATGTGTGAAGCCCCACCTCACTCCATCAATATGTTTGTACCACAATCCAAAGTCTATTGTGCCTATGAGGTATCTCAAAACATGTTTTGTTGCTTTCTAGTGGACTTAGGAAGGATCCACCATGAACTCACTCAATCAGTTCACTGGAAATCAAATATCAAGCCTTGTTCACCAAATATATCAAGGACCCAATCAACTGCCTTTAGCCCTACTTTGATCCTCAAGCTTGTACATAAAATTTGTTGTATAATAATAATTACAATAATCAAATTTCATCATTTTTTTCACACAATTTTTTTGACATTAGTGCCTTCATTCAATCTCAATAGGTAATTCAAATTGCATGACCTACTAGCGCTGAAGTTAGCCATTGTGGTAGTTAATTGAGGGTAAGTTGAGTTAACACAAAGTCAACTACTCAATTAAACTCATGCATATCTCTATTCTAGAACTAGAGATCAGTTAATTGATAGACACTAGAGTTAACTCCACTAGATAGCTAATTTTAGCCATCAATTAGTCCATAACTCACTGCGTACCATCTAACTCAAATTAACTGACAATAACTCAATGGTAGGCTACATCACACATGTTAATTGAAAGCTATCTCAAGCAAATATGAGATTGAATTTGAACTATCATCTTTAACTAAGACACAAGTCAAAGAAGCCATTCCTTCCTACATTTTCAACACTTTCTTTAGCAAGGAAGGGATTTTGAACAACCCCAATCTTGCCTCAATGGAGCTCGAACTTGCCCCTTGATAGGGCCTTAGTCAAGATGTTTGCATACTTTTGCTTTACAGGAATGCATTATAGTATAATAATCCTCCTTTGCACACAATCTCTAAGATGATGGTCCCTGATGTCTATATGCTTGGACCTATCGTGAAACATTGGATTCTCAAAGAGTTTTATGCAACTCTGATTGTCACAGTGGATCAACGTAGGCTCCATCCCCTAACTAAAGAGTCTTGCTAGGATCTTCCTCATCCAAATAGCCTCACATGTTGCCTGACTAGCAGCCATGTACTCAGCGTTTGCTAAACTGAGTGCAACTAATTTTTTCTTCCTATTGTACCATGACACTGTAGTTGACCCAATACTGAAGACCGCTCTTACTGTATTCTTAGTATTTGTGGGATTCCTTGCCCAATCTGCATGTGTGAAGCCCTTATGCCTCACTCCATCAGTCTGTTTGTACCACAATCCAAAGCCTATTGTGCCTCTAAGGTATCTCAAAACATGTTTTGCTACTTTCCAATAGACCTTGGAAGGATCCACCATGCACTGACTCAACTGGTTCAGTGCAAAACAAATATCATGCCTTGTTCACCAAATACATCAAGGATCGAATCAATTGCATGTAGATTGCACCATCCACTGCAGTTGTTGTGGAGGCATCTTCCTTCCTCTAGTTAAGACCTAGATGAGTATCCATGGGTTTGCAATCCTGCATGTGGAATCTATGAAGGATCTGAGAGGTGTACTTCCCCTATCCAACAAATATCTCTCCATCACTGCCAAACCTCCAATCCAAGGAAATAATGTATCAACTCCTTATCCTTCATCTCAAACTTTCCTGCGAGGTCCACCTTGCAATCATGGATCAAATTGTTATCACTTATCAAAATCAAAGCATCAACATAGAGAACTAAGATGAGCAGACTACCATCTACCATGATGTAGTATAGGTTAGCACCTGCCTCATTCTTAGTGAAGCTCAATCCTTTTAGATAAGAATCAATTCAAGCGTACCATGTTTTAGGTGCTTGCTTGAGCCCATAAAGAGCTCTCTTCAGCCTAGATATATGTGTCTCTGCTGAAAGTCTCAAACTCCTCTGGCTGTTCGATTTAGATCTCTTCCTCAACCACTCCATTGAGGAAAATTGTCTCAACATCCATTTAGTGGATCCTCCATCCCAACTATGCTGTGATTGTAAGTATGGTCCTGATAGATGAGTACCTTGCCACTGGGGCAAAAGTCTCCTCATAATCAAACCCATTTGTGAGAAGCCCTTGGCCACAAACTTGGCCTTGTACTTCCCCACACTACCATCTACTGCATGCTTCACCTTATACAACCACTTGGAGCCAACAACTGATTTTCCCTTAGGTCTAAGCACAACCTCCCAAACATCATTTTTAATGATGGAGCTATACTCCACCATGGCATCCAACCAAACTTGGTGGGGCGCTGCCTCTTCAAAAGAATATGGCTCAGAATCTATAACCTTTGTCATCAGTGCAATGTATCCTATGTATCTATTTGGTGATATGCATTGTTTGTGCAAGGTACTAAGATGTCCAACCTACTCCCGAGCTTACTGCACCGATCTATCAACCAACTTGGTCCTCTTTGTCCCTTCACTGGGAGTCACTATGTGAGTGGGTGTCTCCACTTGGTTTGCTCTTTGCTCCTCATCATGTGGTGGCTCCACATCATCCTCCTGGAATGTCTTTTGCCCTTAGTCAAGGACCGACTCTGTGAATCTGACTGAGGCTCCTCCTCGAGAGCTAAAAGCTCTTCATTTGGTGATATGCTCAACTTTTGCTCTAGAGAACTACTCATGACTTTCTCCTCATCAAATCTCACATTCCTTCTCAAAACAATTTTTTTGAGAGAGGGAATGTACACCTTGTAAACACGAGTTGTCTCAATATAGCTCACAAAGATCCCCCTCTCTATAGTGGGCTCCTACTTCTTGTCATCTTTCCACACATGAAAATACACCATGGACCCAAAATTGCAAAAGTGGGAGACATTTGGCTTCCTACCAGTGAAAGCCTCCTCAAGTGTAATCATCCCAAGAACTCTGTGAGGACTCCTATTCTACGAATACATAGTCGTGTTTCAAGCATCTTCCCACAAGAATAATGGCAACCCCTAGTCATGCAACATGGCTCTAACAACCCCAACAATACTCTTATTTTTCCCCTTTGCAACCCCATTTTGTTGAGTATTGTGGTGTGTAATCATCTCTCTCCTAATGCCCTCCTTGGCACACAAATCTCTAAAGGCATTTGAGACATACTCTCCTCCATTATCACTCCCAAGGGACTTGATTTTCTTCCCTGTCTCGTTCTCCACTAAGGCCTTGAATTCCACAAACCTTGAATAGACCTCATCTTTCTTCTTGATGAAATAAATCTAACACTATCCAAAAAAATCATCAATGAAGATCACATAATACCTGTGGTTAGCGAGTGAAACTATGGAGAAGGGGCCACAAACATCTTAATGAACTCTCTCTAAAATAGCTCCATCTATGCTATCTCAGCCTTGAAAGGAAGATTTGACATACTTGCCAAGAGTGCATCCATTGCACACCTCGTGTTGATCAAGGGTGTACTATGGTAGCCTAGTGGTAATTTGCTAGAGTATTTTTGAGGCTCCATGATGTAGATGTCCCATGCACTTGTGCCAAAGATCTCCAACATCTCAGCCCTGAATAAACTCTATCTTGCTTCTCAAGGCTACGCATGCATCAACCTCCAAATTGTAGAGGTTTTTGATCCTGACACCAATCTGCTTGACCTGTCCTGAAGCAAAATGCTTGAGGTAGGCCTTCCCTTTGTTGAATACTACATCATACCCTTTGTCTTCAAGGACTGCTATTGAGACAAGATTTTTCTTCAATCCTGGAACATACATCACATTCTTGAGATGGAGAAGGGAACCAGACTCCCTCTTAAAGCTCACTGTACCAAATCCTTTGGTCATGTATCTGCCATCATCTCCAAGCTCGATATGGAATTACATGTCTTTCTCCTCCAAATTGCTGAAGAAATCTTTATTCCCTGTCATGTGGAATGAAGCCCCTGAATCAATATACCACACACTACCTCGAACTGAGCTTTCCATGCAAGCTATCAAAGAGAAATCCAATTCGAACTGAGAAGAGAGTGCTTCTCCTCCTGTTGTTGTTGCAATATGCTTGCTGGATTTCTTGTTTGGAAATTTTGTAGCATAATGTCCAAACTCATGACAATGAAAGCACTTGATCTTGCTAAGATCCCTTTTTTCTTGCCTCCATTATGACTAGATTTGGTCTTGCCTTGGGCATTCTTGCCCTTGGCTTTCTTCTCTTTGCCATCTAAAGCAAATTTCTCCTCATCATCTGTCCTAGTTGAGACTCCATGCCTTATGCTCCTCCTTATCTTTTATTGCACAAAATTTGATCACAATCTCTCCCAATCATGGAGATTATCTCTGCCATTCACAACATCCTAGAAACTCTGCCAGGATTTGTGAAGCCCAAGAAGAGCAAGATTCATAAGTTATGTTGACGGAATTGTCTCTCCAACACCTTCATGTTCATCCCTCACTTGAGCAAACTTGGACATATATGTAACAATGGGCTTATTTTTTCCCATTTGAATGTTCCTCAATTTGTCCTTCAAAGCAAGCTTTCTCACATCACCACTGCGTTTAGACAGATCAGTAAGGACCTTACAGATCTTGAATGATGTATCCTTCCCATTCAATTTTCGAACAATATGGTCTTTGACTCCTCCTACGATCATCCTCTTAGCTTTGGCAATATCCTTCTTCCATTTAGTCAGTTGTTGTCCATCTGATGTAGGAGGTTTAAAAAATTTAGTCTTGATGTATTCCAAAACCCCATTATCATCCAAAGCAGCCTCCATTCTATCCTTCCATGCATAGAAATTTGAGGTCCCTTCTAAGGCATGCTCTGTCCTCAAACCGTAGACTGACATGATTCTTGCACTTGCGGAATTCTTGCACTAATTGATCTTCTCTTCAATGCACTTTGAATTTGATCGAGGAACTTGGTCTCTATCTTGTTTTTTGCTCTGATGCCATGCATAAAATCCTTGAAACCTTGCAATTGCTAATGAGAGCAAATTGATCACAAAACACACAAGATTTCTCTACCAAAAAAAATCTGCAAAAAGAAAACAATGAATAGAAACACAATCACACATAGAACACAAAATATATCCGGGGAACCCAACTAGGAAAACTCCCTACTTGCTTGTATTGAATTAATTGAGCAATTTTATCTATTACATAGAATTTGGTTCAAGCCTGAAGCTCCCTGTAATACTGATCAACTCTCTACAAGGCTTGCCCAAAACTTAAGCAAATAAGAGCTGCTAGGAATCTCTTATCTCCTAACACAAATTTGCCCCTAAAAAATAGGGATTTCTCCTATTTCATTGCACAATTCCCAAGAGAAATAGCTCTGCCTTCATCCTCAAGCCTGTACACAAAACATGTTGTACAATAATAATTACAGTAGTGCATTCATTCAATCTCAACAGGCAATTTAAATTGCATGACCTACTAGGGCTAAATTTAGCAGCCCTTGCATTTAACTGAGAGTAAGTTGAGTTAACAAAGTTAACTACTCAACTAAACTCATGTTTATCTCTATTCTAGAACTAGAGATCAGTTAACTGACGGACACTAGAGTTAACTCCACTAGATAGGTAATTTAAGCCATCAAGTAGTCCACAACTCATTGCATGCCATCTAACTCGAATTAATTTATAATAACTCAGTGATAGGCCACATCACACATGTTATTTGAAAGCTAACTCAAGCAACTATGAGACTGAATTCGAATTGGCATATTTGACTAAGGCTCAAGTCAAAGAAGCCATTCCTTGCTACATTTTCAACATAAATATTTTTGTAAGTTTCCAAGAGAGTTTGATTACTCAATTTTAGCTTTTTTAATGCAGATCTGATTGATTCTACGTTTTGATAAATGAAAGAAGCGTTACAAGGGGTGGCTTGTATGTTTTGACAAAAACTGCTAATGAAACGTTGTTTGAGTAAAAGAATTTCATAATCATTGTGGTGTTTTCCATTTTTTTCTCTAAATTTAATCTATGTATTAATATTGCGATTTATGATTAATTGATGTATCAATTTGGTTCTATGTTTCATGTGGAATATTGCTTGTACCTTTTGGATAAACACAACAATTGTGACTCTATGTATGTTCATAAGAGGTCAAAAATTGTCGTTAAATCAACATTCACATAAACTTGATTAATAAAGAATATATAATCATCTATTACATTAATTAATTAATTAATTGTTATTATTTTTTATTATGAAAGCTCATTCATTATATTAAAATGCTCGCAAACTCATTGTAAATTTACAATCTGATTAATTTTCTTAATACAATTTATTCTCTAATTTTATTTAATTTATTTATTATTTTAAAAATCTAAATGTAATAATTTAAAACTCCATAACTTCATTAAATAAACAATAACCACATCAAATCTATTTCAAATATTAAATACTGTATATTTTTAAATTTATTATTACACTAAGAGGCGCTAATAGCGTGATCACGTTTCACCTTTATAGATGTAAATATTTTGAAAGAAAAAAACATATAGGCACATGAGTTGTGTTAGAGGGACAATGGATTCCAAGGTTGAGGAGGATTTTCCTTACTACATATTTTGGTTTCTTACTACAACCATGAGGACTAATAGATGGTAAGTAAGGTGGTAGGTGGCATGTCAGTGATGGACTTGCAATACTTGGCAAGCATATACAATATCATCCAATAACAACAAGACCAACTAACACAAAAATCTAGTAGGATGGATTGTGTGGAACATTTAATTGACTCACTAGTTTTGGGCTAGGTTGGAAAAACAACAAGATGAAGTGGAATTCAAGCTGGTGTAAGACAAACATGAAAAAAAACAAACAAAAAAATGCAACTAGGGGGTAGTGGAATGGGGGTTTTCCTCATATACTCTAGTGACAATGAAATATTGCAGAGAGGGGAGGAGGAAATTGTATGAAGGGCATTGAGCATGTAGAGTTTGAAATGACCATCGGATAGAGCAACATTGTATAGTACTAGACATAGAGAAAACGAAAAAGGAGAAAATACTGCGGATGAGGTACCCATGTCAGAATGTTGGTGTAGTGTAATTCAAGTGAATGGGAAATTCAAATGGAGAAGAGGAAGTCACGAAAGTAGTGTAGGTAGAGGTCAAGAGGATCAGTGCAGGAAAGATGGAAGATGTCCATTGTGTTTTTGTTGACCAGATGTGAGCAATAGTGTGGGTGTAATAGTTCAGTTATTACCTTAAGGTTATGATAGGTGCAGAGGATTATGGATGAAGCCAATATTGTTCAATACTATACAAGTTCATATATCATGTTATAGGAAAACAAGCACAAGATTTATATTATTAATCTAAAAAAAATATAACCATACAAAGATGTTGCCAACCTGTGAAACATATTATGGATCATTTAGAGGATTTAATTCTTCAAAAAAGGGTTCTCAATCTTGAAAAGGGCGAGGAAATTTTAGTGGCAAATGGAAGTAAATTTTTCCTCTTTGCAACTCAATATTGTACTTTGGCTTGGGGTAGTGATAGATGGATTTAGGTTCCAACATTCTCATCTCCAACTTTTGGTTCGAGTACTCAAGGTCGAAGCTCCCGTGGACCCATTTTCAACGTGTGAGTTGTTTCTTTTTCTCACCATTTTTGAACTTAGTGAGACTTAAATCTTTGGTTTGTCGAGATGTTACCAACCCAAATTTGGACGTTGACAAAGATATTTGAATGAGAAGTTGTCACAAAAATTTAAGGGCAAATCCATACCCTTAGACTGTTATAATGGCTTCCAAAGGCAATCAAGCCTTTCTTTCATGCCTATAAAGAACATCTTTGTCAGGGAGAAGCAATAGTCTGTGGAAGTGAAGCCTCTGGAATCCCTGATGTTTGATTGAGGGTGGAGACTTAAGGTCTGTCGACTCCCTTACTCGCAGGTGAAACCCCTAGATCAACTTGTTATTGAAGTCATTTGGTGACAGAAAGGGTGGAGGTGGTGTAGAAAATCCTGTAGATTCACAAACTAATGCAATTTGCTAAAGCAAGAGACAAGAATATACTTCTAATCTTTATAATGGAAGCCCATAAACACCAAGAAAACAATAATCAATAGAGGAAGAGAATCAAAGGCACATAACACAATAAATATCTGGGGAAAGCCACAGCTGAAAACCCCACTATCTGTTTTGTATTAATCCGGAAAATCAAGATGAAATTACAATGCTTTTTCTCTCTATAACAATCCCAACACTCAACAAATTCAATCTCCAACTCATAAGCAAGCTCAAGGCCAAAGCTTAGCCAATTCGCAAGCTCTCCAATTCTATATTCCAATGTGTAATTCCTATGAAGGATAACTCGTATTTAAAGGGAAATACAACCTCTAAAAATTGTGCAATCCCTCAAGGATCAGTTCCTGAATGCCTGCACTATTAGTGCAACTCAGAAAAATCTAAAACAAATAGTACATTGTTCCTGCACTCTAGTCTCAACTGGGTCCTTTTTAGAATCGACATGCATGAGTTTCTAATGAGTAAATATTCAGTTAACTAGAGTAGCATTGGTGGAGTTCATTATTGACACCATTGAATGTTAACTCACTATTAGTTCTCTCAATCAGTTTGAGAACCAATTTAACTGAACTGACTCATGAAACTAAGTCTTCTATTTTACAACTCACAATTAACTCACACTAGACTCCTACAAAATAGGGAGAACATACACATGACGACAGAAAGACTTCCAACTCGAATTTTCTAAGTTAAGTAAGTTTAATAAACTTAATTAACTAATTTTAAGTTGCTATGAGAATAGAATTTGAATTTAATTCACAATTTAATTCAAGGACAAATTAAACTAGAATTTATTGTTGCCATTTCTCAACACTCCCTCTCAACAAGAAAGGGATTATCAACTACCCTAATCCTATCTCTGTGAAACTCGAATTTACATCTTGACAATGCCTTTGTTAATATGCAAGTGTCTTGTTCCTATGTGGGAATGTAATCTAACAACATGATCCGCCTCAATACACAATCTCTGAGATGATGATATCGAATATCAATATGCTTGGACTGATCATGATAGACTGGATTTTCATAGAGTTTGATACAACTATGATTGCCACAATAAATAACTGCCAAATCCATCTACTGACCAAACAAACCAACCAGGATCTTCCTCATCCAGATAGCCTCACACGTTGCCTAACTTGCAGCCATGTATTCTGCCTCTGCCGAACTGAGTGCAACCGATCTCTGTTCCTTGTTGTACTAAGAAATTGTCGCTGACCCAATACTAAAGATCCCTCTTGATGTGCTCTTCTTGTCAGATGGACTCCCTACCTAATCTGCATCGAGGAAGCCTTGAAGCTTCACTCCCTCTGTCTGTTTGTACCATAACCCAAACTAAGTAGTGCCTCTGAGGTATCTCAATACATGTTTTTCTGCCTTCCAATACATCTTGGTAGGCCTAACCATCGCTTGACTAAGATGGTTAACTACATAACACATATCCGACCATGTGTTCACCAAGTACATGAGTGAACCCACAAGCTGTCTGTAAACAGTAGTTTCCACTACTTCCTCTGAAGCAGCATCCCCCTTCCTCCAGTTACCAGCTAGAGGAGTCTCCATGGGTTTAATGCTCTCCATGCGGAATCTCCTGAGTATCTTGTTGGCATACTTGCTCTGAGATACAAACAACTCCCCATCTCCCTGCCATGCCTCCATGCCAAGAAAGTAATGCATGACTCCATGTCCTTCATCTCAAACTCTCTTGCAAGGTCCTCCTTGCAATATTTGATGAGATTCTCATCACCTATCAGTATGAGATCATCTACATAAAGTAGAATGATCAACAACTTACCTTCCACCACTATGTGATACAGGTTCACATCCGCTTCACTCTTCGTGAAGCCCAACCCAGTGAAGTAGCTATCTATCTTGGTGTACCAAGCACAGGGTGCTTGCTTCAGCCCATACAACGCTCTCTTGAGTCGGCACACATGCAACTCACGGTCCAAGGTTTCAAAACCTTCGAGCTGCTCTATGTACACCTCTTCCTCAATCATGCCATTGAGGAAGGTAGTCTTCACATCCATCTGATGGATCTTCCAACCCATCTGTGTTGATAGTGCCAAAATAGATCTAATTGACGAGTACCTTGCAATAGGAGCAAAGGTCTCATCATAGTCAATCCCCTCTACCTGTGAAAAGCCACGGGCCACAAATCTGGCCTTATGCTTCTCCACACTACCATCTGTATCTTTCTTTACCTTGTAAAGCCAACAAAAGCTCACAGCTGACTTGTCATCCAGTCTCGGGACCACATCCCAAACAATGTTTCGAACTATGGAGTCATAGTCCTCCACCATTGCATCAACCCAAACTGGTTGTTGCACTGCTTCCTGAAAGGAAGATGGATCTGTCACAACACATGCACCCATAAGTGCCATGTATCCAATGTACCTCTCTAGTGACCTCCTCTGTCTACGCTGAGAAGAGGGTGCTCCCACATTCTCCCGTGCACCATCCAACAATCTGTTAGCCTCTCTAGTGCACTTTCTTCCCTCTATGGAAGACTTTGCCTAAGTGGATGTCTCCACTCTCTGAACCTTTGCATGTGGCTTCTCCACATCAATCTGAGGCCCCTCAACCTTAGGAGCTAAAATCTCCTCATCCACATGTAGCTCAAGCTCCCTCTCAATGGATACTCGCATGGCCTTCTCCTCATCGAACTTGATATCCCTGCGTACCACTATCATCCGACTGGTCGGCATGTACACCCGATAGTTGTGGGGTGTATCAGTGTACCCCAAAAACATCCCCAACTCTTTGAGTGTCTCAAGCTTCTTCCATGCATCGTTGTTCACATGGCAATAAACTGATGACCCAAAAATCCTGAAGTGACCAACATGTGGCCTCTTACCGGAATAAGCCTTCTCTGGTGTCTTCATCTCAAGTATCTGATGTGGGCTGTGGTTATGAACAAAATTGTTGCGTTGCATGCCTCAGCCCACAAGTGTAGTAGTAGGCCCTGATCATGCAACATCACCCTTGTTTCCCCTACTATGCTCTTGTTCTTCCTCTCGAAAACCCCATTCTGTTGAGGGTTTGGGGTGCCGTCAAATCCCGTTTAATCCCTTCCGCTACACAGAAGTTCTTAAACTCATTGGATACATACTCACCACCGTTATCACTCTATAGAGCTTTAACCTTCTTGTCCGACTCTTTCTCTACCAATGCTTTGAACTCACAAAACTTTGTGAAATTTTGATCCTTTTTCTGCATAAAAAAAAAACCCAACATTTACGACAATAGTCATCAATAAATATAACATAATACCTGTGTTTGGCTGTGGAAGCTGTCGAGAATGGTTCACACACATCTGAATGGACTCTCTCCAGAATAGACTCTGCTCGATTGTCTCTCTCTCTAAAGGAAGACTTGGTGTATTTTCCCAAAGTACAACCCTTGCATGTATCAACTTGCTCAAGCATATACCTTTGGGAAGACCGATAGAGATTTGTTGCAATATCTTCAAAGCCCCATCATGCAAGTGGCCCAATTGCCTGTGCCACAACTCGCCAATGTCTCAGCTCAACATCTTTTCCGCTTTTGAACTCAAAGTAGCACAATCCTCTACCTCTATCTTCTAGAGATTCTGAACTCGGATCCCTATCTTCTTTACTTGACCCAAGGCTATGTGTCGAAAGAACACCTTTCCTTTCGAAAAGATCACATCATAGCCTCTATCCTCAAGTATAGCAATAGATACCAAGTTCTTCGTCAGTCCGAGTACATGCATAACATTATTCAAGGTGAGTGGAGCCACATGCTCCCTCTGAAAAAGTAATAGTGCCCACACCAGTAACACTATACTTACCATTGTCACCCATATCAATATGCATCTTGAGATCTTTCTCCTCGAGTTCACTGAATAACTCTTTGTCGCCAGTCATGTGGAAGGAAGCTCCACTGTCTAACTACCAGACACTTCCCATCAGTGAAGACACCATGCATGCAATGAGGGAAAAGTCCAATTCGAATTGGGATGCCAAAGCCTCACTCACCGCTCCTCCTGAGGACTTCTCCTTGGGTTTTTTCAATGGACAATTTGTAGCAAAGTGACCCATCTTGCGACAATGAAAACATTTAACTTTCATCATCTCCTTCTTCTTACCTCCATGATAAGAATCTGATTTGGAATGGAAAATTTTACCTTTCCCCTTCCTTGCCTTAATCACTAAGGCATGGTTCTGTTCATCATCAATGTTTGATGAAGAGCCATCCTGGTGTTCTCCCGACCATTGACAAAGTCCTGATAAATATGCCAACCCTTTGGGAGTCCAAGAAGAGAAAGGCTCACCATATCCTCCTCGGAAACCATGATTGCAACACTTCCAAGTTCATCCCAATATTGAGTGAACTTGGTCAAGTAATTTGCAATTGTCTCGCCTTTCTCCATCTTGATTTTACAAAGTTTATCCTTCAACGCCAACTTCCTTTGATCACTGCTATTTTGATACAAGTTCGTCAATGTTTTCCACATAGCATGCGAGGTTTCCTTTCCATGGAGACTCGAGACAATATGATCTTGAACTCCCTCAAGGATTATCTATCTTGCCTTCGCCACACACTTCTTCCACTCAGCCAAGTTCTGTGCATCAATAGTTGTTGGCTTAGGAATTGCTTGTTCAACAAATTCTTTCAAGCCATTGTCCTCTAGCATAGCCTTCATCCTGTCCCTCCAGGCTATGAAATTCGAGCTGCCTTCCAAGGCATACTCAAGCCTCAACCCATGGAACGTCGTCTGCAGATCTTGAAGTATGTATGCAAATTCGACTTTCACTTTGTTGTTGGGAAAAGTATCCAATTCGGAATGCCCCTATCCCACTCTAAGGTGTGATAGTGCCTTAGCAACAAACGAGGTAAACTAATTGAGTATTCTTCTTTATGAAATGTAAATGAGGAAGAAGGATCTAACTAACCTGTGTCTTCCGCTAGTTTGTCGATCCAAATCACTCCTCTCTTCAGTAGCTCCCAGCTTCCTGCTCCTTCACCGGCCCGGCTTCACCGAATTCCTGCAAGATCACAAGAGAGAGAAACTACACGAAGATACAGATATACATTCATAAAAAGCTCAAGATCAGATTAAGGTAAACATGTAAGCATAACAAAACATCATTGGTACACAGCATGTAGGAGAAACTCAAATAGTTTATTGATATGATAATAAAGTCCAAGAGGAGATACAACCAAGTGAGTTCCGATCCAGCATCTACCTCCCAGCAAAGGAATCCCTTCCTCTCCTCCAACAAAGCATAAATCACCCAATGTACTAATCTCAATCTCAAACCAACAGCAATTTTCTGCAAAGTACAAAATTCCAGCCTCCTGAACCTCTGGGTGAGAGATCCATATATAGATGTAAGCAGAGAGGATGAGTCAGCTTATGTTTTGACTTGTGGCTTCTCTCTGTCAGTTCTTGCTTCCACTTGGAGGTTGAGAACCTCTTACTCATCACTAGTCAAATTCATTGAGGCAAGTGTCATTGGAGAAGATTCTGGAAGCTTCCAGGGTCTTTCCACCTCATTGAATGAGCTTTCCATTTGTCATTTCCCGCTCAGCGCATCCTGGTAGTGCTTCCACCTGCGTTGCAGTGCACCTAGCCAGTGTAGTCTCTGCATTTCAACGCAGGCAACTAGTGGAGCCTCTGAATTGATCCTGAATTGACTATTTCTGAGTGGTTTTTGGTGGAGAACTTTTGGGAGAAGCTGTCATTGGTTGACCTTGTTCCTTTAGGAGTTGTAACAACATTTTTAGGGACTTTGGATCCCTTGAATTATGGACATTTCATGCTTATAGTTGTAAGGCACAAAAATGTCTATAACAGTTACCCCCTAAAGTATGAGGCCGTTTATCGGGTGAAATGCTTTATTAGGAGGATCCGAAGTTCATTCAATGCTGGGAGGAGACCTATAATAAGATACAATACAATACATTATTTTTCATATTGTTTTCATGATCTAGCTGAGGCGGGCATTCCCATGCTCAGCTTTATAAATTCATTTTTATGTACATAGGACAGACAATTGTCTGATGATAGATTGATGATCCTGCTGAAATCATCATCCTTTGGTAGGATGATTGTCTGTGCTGCAATGCTGTACATGTCAATGTCTTTATTTTTCCTGAATATATATCGCAGCCCGGATGGATGAAACTAGATCCGGGGTCTTCAAACTCGTTCGATCTTCACTCTAAGTACAAGTCGATCCATGTGAGAAATGTTCTGAAGTCGAACATGGAAAGACATCGCTTGATTACCAGTCAATGAGGTAAATTGTTAACAAGCGCGAGAGGAATCACCGATAATGATAATGACCCTCAAGGTACTGCAGTACAATTCACGTGGTGTGAATAAAGGACTTGGCGTCGAACACCACGCAAAATCTTTCGGTCGAAGGTCATTGATGTATACCTGTCGCCGGAAGTGAGAAACTTGCCATTGAGGCATGCAAGCTTCAAAGTACTGAAGGGGGTGTCCCTAGATCAACTTCTTGGATAATGAGTTGATGTCGACAAGAAGCGATCCGTCAAAGGAGGGCCTTAATGTATCCCACATCAGTGACACGGAACGGAGCAAATGATTTTGATGGAGGTGAAAACGATCTGATGATATATAGTTTAGGGTGGCAGTCATGAAAGAATGAACGATAATGTATGGTAGTGGATGGGACACGGTTGACTTCTCTGGATGACTTCTCTTGAACATATCGGCGACACTTGTGTGATGGATTGGTAGCATTTACCCCAAATGTGGATGGTATGGCGAGACCATGGCGATGTGACCGGTGAATGAAACAACCCAACCCAACTCAGGCACGGAGTGGAAGTGTCATGTTCAAGAGCAACTTGCTACCAATGAAGTTCTTTGAGTTTCTTCCCAATTTTTCCCCAGTCATTGCTGACCAGTACCTC
Organism: Pinus tabuliformis; assembly: GCA_031772625.1. NCBI lineage: Eukaryota > Viridiplantae > Streptophyta > Pinopsida > Pinales > Pinaceae > Pinus > Pinus tabuliformis. Next base: position 861,987,103 of record CM062809.1, read on the forward strand.
TTTATTTTTGTCAAGCTTGAGGAGGATAACATATGCTTGTTCTATAATTTTCCCTTCGGGCAAACCCATCGCTATGTTTTAACGAGCCTAGCGATAGTGAAACTCGTTCTCGTCTAAAGACAAGTTTGTCGCTATTTAATGTTTTTAACGAGTCTAACGACAAAGATAACTCTGTCCTTTTCATTTTTAGAGAGTCTGAAAAGGTACGTAAAGTCAACTCCGAAAGTCCTTTTTCGTCATCTAATCCCTTAAGTCCGAAAAAGTATAAAACAATACAAAAGGGATGAATTTTCGATAGTTTTTACGAGCCGAACAAAACAAGCGCTCGATCTTTTTGTGCAATAATCCCTCAGGTCCAAAAAGATTAAAATCTAGAGGAGGGATAGCACTTCCGGTCGCTTTAACGAGCTGGAAGGCCAAAACTCGGCAATCTTTTCATATTTTACGAGTCAGATGAAAAGAGATTAAAGAAGACTCGTCTTTTTAGGAACGAGTGATAAAACGGGTTAGCAGCTCATTCCAGGTAAGGGTTGGAATTTTCCAATCACGGCAGTGTCACAAGGATGGCTAGTGAAATCACTCTTCGCAGCTGTTCCTCAAAATGGGTAAACAATCATATGGAGGTGAACGATCGGCCAATGAAAAAGTGGAGGTGACGGTGCAAACACGACCAAGGCTTTAATGGCTGATAATGTTACGTTCACGGTGGTTATTTACCGGAGGATAGTTCATTTTTTTTAAAGAGCTTGAACGCGGGTTGAAACACTTGCTCGATCTTATGTTTATTTTTTAACGAGCATGAACTATGTGCTAAAACTGCTCGATTATCCAGTCATATGATAAGAATGTCTCATGTAAGATGCCATTTTTTATGGAGCTTGCGCCTTACAAAGCTTTGCCCCGCATCCTTTCGTTATGCAAGTTCGGGAACGACTAATCCTACGAGTTTAAAGGGTTAGACCTACGGGTTTAAAGGGAGGACCTAAAAATTTAAAAAATAAATAGCCGCCCCTTGCTTGCACTCCGAAAGGTTTGCATGCCCCCAGGTATAAAACAGAGTTTCAAGGTTACCTCTCAATTTGCAGATAAAACATTTGTTCTACCAGGAAAGGCCTACCTCTTTCAGGTTACCCAAAGATTGTCTCGTTAATCTTTCAAACAAAACACTTCTTCAGCGATATCTACCGAGCTAGACAAAGGTGAGTGACAACGAGCGCCAAACACATAACTTTGACAAGAGAATCTTGTTCTAGAATAACCCCTCTTCCAAGACGGACGGGGTACAGACTAGTCATATTCTCCCGCGGAAACCTAACCTATACCCAAAGTTTTCCTGCCGAAGCAGACCAGGACGCATGCCCCCTGGGTTCCAGTCATATCCTTCTGAATTACTCGCGCTCATCGGGAGGACGGACCGTGGGTTGAGACATTTCTTGCGTGAAGAGACCATTTAGGGAAGGTATATGACTATTTGCGATAAGTGATCCGGGAAATGAAAGCTGGTCCACGAGCTTGACCACTCTTCCTTCGTGCAGAAAACACATTACTCTAAAGAGTGAGGAGACGATGGCACCCATGCAATATATATAGTATCGTCCAAGGAGTAGGTTATAATCCAAGGGTCCTTGAACGACCATCACGTTCATTTGAACGGTCTTCCCTTTCAATGTTATGGGCACATTGGGGAGGATCCCTAAAGGTCGACTGGTTCCTTTATCAAAGCCTGTCAGATTTCTCATTTCAAGCAAAAGTGTTGGCGAACCAAGCGCTTTCCAAGCAATAGAGGAAAGGATACTCACAGATGCCCCCTCATCAATGATGGTGCCAGCCATGACCATTCTGTATATTTGGACGATAATTCTGAATGGTATGCTTGTTGGCAAACGAGGTCTGCCTAGTTGGTTCCAGTCGAAGGAGACAACTAGGTTGCTTGGTGGTGGGACCGAGTAAACAGCCGGGTATTTCTTTGACGAACTTCCTTCCTGCGATAAAGGAATGGGGGAATTGCCCCCGTGCTCGTCAGAGTCTGTGTTGAGGAAGAGAATTTGGATGGTGTCATCTTTATCCTCTTCAGTGACTGTATCATTCGAAGACAAAACCTCTGAAGGCAAGACCGAGTCAACTGCCACCTCGACCTTTTGACTTTCGTCGGGTATGGATTCAGCTGGTTCATCTTCAATGACCAGCGCTTCAGCTGACCACTTGAGCGGGCCAACTGGATTCTCAACTAACGAAGGACTCGGCAAGAGTTTTTTATATCCAGGAGGAAGTCGTAATGGTGAAACCGGACGATCATCCAAAACTCTTTTCGCTTCGTCTAAGAAGGGACAATGGTGGATGGCATGGTCGCCTTCGCACAGTCTACAGGGAGATCTAGCTCTCCCTTTTTGTCCAAGGACTTCACTTTCACTAGTTGACGGTATGCATTCAACATGGCTATCAGAGGTTGATGCCACCGGATTGTGCAAACGGGGAGACCAGTCCCTTAGTATCCAAGGGATGCAGGGACAATCTCTGTGGAAGTGGTCTCCCTTGCATATGACACATGGCGATTTAGGCCTAGTCAGTGCTGTGTGTGGATTTTTGTTAGACGACACTTGTTTGCCCCCAGTCGCTTTTGGCTCCTTCTTCTTCTTCTCTTTCTTCTTCTTTTCCTTCTTCTCCTTAGGAACTCGGTTTTTTGTTTTACCAGTTCTGTCAAGCGAAGAGGAAGGAGGAGAGGAAGAATTAGAGGAAGTAGAAGGCTGGTGGGCAACTCTGGACTGGTCTAACTGTTGATTCGACTGTTCAGGAATAGTGGTGTTCTGAACGACATTGGTTCAGAAGAGCCAGACCGGCAAGCCAATTTTCAGTCCTGGAAGCGACAATGTGGCCATATGGGGCGCACCAACATCTCTCCAAGAGGAGAAGGGACTAGGTTTTCCACCAAGGGGAATTCCTTGGTTGGTGGGCTCCATTTTCTCAACCTAAAGATCAACGCAGGAAAAAGGGGTGATTGTTCCATTTAAAATAAATTTTAACGACGCTTAGACACAACTTGCTTTTTCAATTTTAAAGAGTCGAGAAAAAGCTAAAGATGACTCTAGTCTCCTTCAATGTTTTAACGAGCCCGAAGTGACAAATGCTCGGATGGACTTTTTCCGTTATAGAGTCTGAAAAAGGCCAAAAGGAACTGCTCTGGAGTTCTAGGTAGAGGGTGTGCCAAACTTTTCGCAAAACCGCAGAATACTTTTTAAGGTACGGGCGGTCAATCTTCCCGAATGCTGTGTTCAGTGCATTGCGATCAGTAGGGCGGCCGACACGGCTTCCTAAGGATAAAGGTTTTATGCCTATAGGGGTCTCCCAATATATACTCGACGGTAAGTGGGAGCACAATCCATACTGGCGCTATCGTCTCTCAGGAGGAATCACCCAACCATCAGCGAGATCGACAGTCATCAGGTTTTACGACGCCGGAACACGTCTCTAGCCTAGACCTCTATGTTGTGCGTTAAGTTACAAAGCGTTGTTAAGTTCATTCAATTTATTTTAGGTTGATCTTTCTTAGAAGTTTGCCTTTTTGGATCACCACGAGATGTATGATACAATTCCTAAATGCAGTCTAAAGATGATAAGCAAGCTTTTATATCTTTTCAACAATGAAAATCCTAGCTACAAGGGGAAAAGAAAGACACAATCTTTTCTCGAAGAGCATAGAGCACACTGTAAATGCACTTTTCCTAAATCAAAGCATGCAAACTATCAAAATGCAAATGCACATATGCATGTATTTGTTTTCGCTTTCTTAATATTGATGCCTAAAAAGAAAGCTGTTGTACAAATTTGAATTCGATTTCAAGTGAAAACATAAACAAGTTCCTTTTTCGAAATCAAAAAGACAATTACGACACTTTATGATTTACTTGTTTCGACACTAGAAATGCATAAATTCAAACCAAACGACAAAAGTAAAAGTGTAATCAACTGTGAACAGCAAACAAACTCACTCCTAAGATCAAAACGACACTTACGACAGGTCTAGATCTAAGGGCGACAGTATGACTAGTTTACTTTTGTAATGGGAAACTGCAGATGATGTAACAAATACACAAAGAACAAATACAGTTTCTTTATACAACTGAGGCGGAATTGAGGCAGAGAAAAGGGGTTTCAGATAGGTACACTGACTGATAACAGGCTGCAAAAAACAGAGAAAAAACTGAGCAAAAGGAAGCAGGGAACAACAGCTGCACAAGGCAAAGGCTGATCAGCGCACCCTCAGCATAGAGAAACTGAAATTCAGCGCAGGTATCCTTCACGGGACCTACGTTGAAATGCAGAACCTCTTCACAGAGTCTGCGCTGAAGCAGAAACGAGAGTTGTTTCTGGGTTCTGGGTCACGGTTTGCAGTTTAATCTACAGTTTTTGGCCGGATCAAAGCTATCAATTAGGTACAATTAGGAGGATGATTTAAAGGAGGACTAAGATCTATCACAAAGGGCTGTTAGAGTACTTGTGGATCAGTTTGTTCAGATCATAAAAACAGGCCCAATGAGTGGACTAGAGTGGCAGATCTCTACTTTGCACTTGAAAATGGCAAATGCATTTCGATTCGGCACTCCTGAGTTTATGAGAAGAACAACAATAGAAACACAAATAAACTAACAAGATACTCTCCCCAGCGGAGTCGCCAATTTGTTGTTGGGAAAAGTATCCAATTCGGAATGCCCCTATCCCACTCTAAGGTGTGATAGTGCCTTAGCAACAAACGAGGTAAACTAATTGAGTATTCTTCTTTATGAAATGTAAATGAGGAAGAAGGATCTAACTAACCTGTGTCTTCCGCTAGTTTGTCGATCCAAATCACTCCTCTCTTCAGTAGCTCCCAGCTTCCTGCTCCTTCACCGGCCCAGCTTCACCGAATTCCTGCAAGATCACAAGAGAGAGAAACTACACGAAGATACAGATATACATTCATAAAAAGCTCAAGATCAGATTAAGCTAAACATGTAAGCATAACAAAACATCATTGGTACACAGCATGTAGGAGAAACTCAAATAGTTTATTGATATGATAATAAAGTCCAAGAGGAGATACAACCAAGTGAGTTCCGATCCAGCATCTACCTCCCAGCAAAGGAATCCCTTCCTCTCCTCCAACAAAGCATAAATCACCCAATGTACTAATCTCAATCTCAAACCAACAGCAATTTTCTGCAAAGTACAAAATTCCAGCCTCCTGAACCTCTGGGTGAGAGATCCATATATAGATGTAAGCAGAGAGGATGAGTCAGCTTATGTTTTGACTTGTGGCTTCTCTCTGTCAGTTCTTGCTTCCACTTGGAGGTTGAGAACCTCTTACTCATCACTAGTCAAATTCATTGAGGCAAGTGTCATTGGAGAAGATTCTGGAAGCTTCCAGGGTCTTCCCACCTCGTTGAATGAGCTTGCCATTTGTCATTTCCCGCTCAACGCATCCTGGTAGTGCTTCCACCTGCGTTGCAGTGCACCTAGCCAGTGTAGTCTCTGCATTTCAACGCAAGCAGCTAGTGGAGCCTCTGAATTGATCCTGAATTGACTATTTCTGAGTGGTTTTTGGTGGAGAACTTCTGGGAGAAGCTGTCATTGGTTGACCTTATTCCTTTAGGAGTTGTAACAAAATTTTTAGGGACTTTGGATCCCTTGAATTATGGACATTTCATGCTTATAGCTGTAAGGCACAAAAATGTCTATAACACACTTGTAACCCAGAAACTCAAAACTTTGAAATCCCCTCTAGAGAGTTTATTTTAAATCAACGATATCTCCCTCATCCGAACTCCGATTAAACCATTTTTTTCTTTGAATTTGGGTATCTTTTCCCAAGGAATACAGATCTGCAGTTTTGTTTCTGAAAATTTTGCACATAAATATTAGATCTACTCTGAAAACGCTTGGCCCAAAAAACAATCTTGCTCCGATACCATGTAGAAAATCATGTAGATTCACAAGCTAATGCAATTTTCTAAAGCAAGAGACAAGAATATACTTCTACTCTTTATAGCGGAAGCCCATAAACATCGAGCAAAAAATAATCAATAGAGGAAGAGAATCAAAGGCACATAACACAATAAATATCCGTGGAAAGCCGCAACTCAAAACCCCACTATCTGTTTTGTATTAATCCGGGAAATCAAGATGAAATTACAATGCTCGTTCTCTCTAGAACAATCCCAACACTCAACAAATTCAATCTCCAACTCATAAGCAAGATCAAGGCCAAAGCTTATCCAATTTACAAGCTCTCCAAGTATATATTCCAATGTGTAATTCCTATGAAGTATAGCTTGTATTTAAAGGGAAATAAAGCCTCTAAAAACTACGCAATCCGTCAAGAATTAGTTCCTGAATGCATGCATTATCATTGCAACTCAGAAAAATCTAAAACAAATAGTACATTGTCCCTACACTCTAGTCTCAACTGAGTTTTTCTCAAAATCAACATGCATGAGTTTTTGATGAATAAATATTCAGTTAACTAGAGTAGCATTGGTGGATTTCATTAGTGACACCACAAACCGTTAACTCACTATTAGTTCTCTCAGTAAGTTTGAGAACTCATTTAACTGAACTAACTCATAAAACTAAGTCTTCTATTTTACAACTCACAATTAACTCACATTGGACTCCTACAAAGTAGGGAGAACATACACATGACAACATAAAGACTTCCAACTCTAATTTCCTAAGTTAAGTAAGTTTAATAAACTTAATTAACTAATTTTAAGTTGCTATGAGAATAGAATTTGAATTTAATTCACAGTTTAATTCAAGGACAAACTGGAATTTCTTGTCTCCATTTCTCAACAGGTGGGTTGGACGGAGTCCCTAGTTCAACAATTGGATTGGTTTATTCCTTGAACAACCTTCTCAAGCCCTGAAATCTGGCTCGAGGGTGACAACTTCAAGAGATATATAGCTGCAAAGTGTCTATGGTTGGGCACAGAGTTGGAGTCCTGAACTCAGTTGCCAAGTTCAATTTAGATAAGTATCTCTCATGTTTAACCTATATCGTAAATTTCTTGCTTACTCCAATTGAATTTAAATGATGATCGTAGTGTTGTTGTTTACGATATTATGCTTAAACAAGGCTCATACAATATTGTGTGGTATAGTGTGGGTAATATAATTCTCATTGAAGCTACTAGTCTCAAAATTGACATTCAACCTGTATGTGAATCATTATCTTAACTTGTTGAATTCCAATATGAAAAGCGGGTCTAGAAAGTTCTAGGTTGAATTGTCACGTATACAAATATGACTATGCACAATATAAACCTAAGACTTGAAATCTAGAGCCTTGGGTGCTTAATTCCAGTATTCAAATGTGGCCATAGCACTATACAAGATATAATTGGTTGCATTAGTAGATTCCTATGTAATGGAGAGAAGGCCACCATTCAAAATTTAGAACATATTTAAATATGTGTGCTCAGGTATGAAATATCACATACCTTGGTCACACTATTAAAAGAAATGGAATGTATAACTATGTCTCTACCTTTTCCACATATGTCACAAGAATACATCTCAGTCATTAATAGATTGATTGTATTCTACACATCCCTTCCTCGGTTGTAGGAAAAGGAATAGGTACATGTACGATTGACATGCTAATTACTCACTCAAATTGTCAATGATACCAGGTGAGATATAGTTGTTCAGTCTTCGGGCAAAGTTTGGAAGTCAATCCTCACTGATAGAATAGAAAAATATTAATGGAATACCTTTAGGCCTGCGTACCTCACATGCTTAACTTATGACCGTAACAATTCTTGGTGTGACAAGATAAGAAGAATACATCACAACCAACTCATTGCTAATCAAACCCCCCTGCTGATTAAATCCTTTACTTCGAGGTTGTTGTTCACGCTCTAGATGATCAAGGATATGCCTCTAGATGGTCAAGGATATGCCTAGGAATTCGTAGGAAGACAGGGGTGAAATGGTGTTATCAACAACAAGTATTAATTGGGTCTCTCTGGAATTCTAGTTAATCCCAACAATAAGTGTGACTATGGCACTTAGAAGGTTGCATTAATGGTTTCCTGTGTGGTGGAAAGAATGTTGCAATTCCATAGCCCAAATCTCTAGTAAGTAAGTATGCTTTGGTGAAAAGTCTCACATATTGCATTTATATGGTTAAAAAAATGGGAACCAAATGCATGAATCTACCTACGTTGAACATGTCATAAGGATGTCATCCCTCCTGCTTTCTCTACTTACTATTTGTATCCTCTACTAAGTCAACGAAGTCTCTTGTTGACTTTCCTCTGCTCTCAATCTTTTAGCAATGAATTTGTAGAGGAACAATACTCTAATGTAACCTAGGCTACACAAATTTCATAAGTAATGTGCGCATCAATTAATCGCACATCACAACCAACCTTGCTTCCCAAGGGAACCTGTTAGTCATTCATATCATAAAAACATAGGATTTTCAAAAGGTTACCAACTATAGGAACACACAAAGGTCAATGTGGATAAGAGTAACAAGCCAAAAGAATATTAGAACACATGAAATTCTGAAGCCACTCTTGGAAATTCAAGGCATAGAAGCCCTTGATGAAGTAGCAAGCTTACAAAAATCGGGCTTGAAAAAAGTTTAGTAAAGCTAAGATTTACTCAAGTCAGTTACCTACTGAAACTTAGGATCTAAGTAATATCATTGTATAGGATTCCTAGTGGGGCTTATTAGAATCTAAAATTGACTTGACTATGGATTAAATTAGGTTATTAACCCAAAATATGAATCTTTGTCTCCATTTGTTTTCTTACAGTATTTTCCGGATATAGAATATGTTATACAATTTGAAAAGTTATAGGAAGGTTTCACTCAGAATCTAGGTGGTGCATTTATTTTGAATGGTCAACAAGGAACTAATATCTTATTGACGGTGTTGGATAGCACCATAATACAAGGGATCTCCCTAATGTGAGGTCCCAATTAGACTTCACACCCTTTGGTGTAGCAGTCTCATCCCACTGTATGGTCCGACCACCATTGCAAAGGTTTTAGAGGTACGCCTTGGTTACAACACATACATAAGAGATCACAAACACCTCTTTGGGCAAAACATATGTAATTTTTGTGTGACACTAAATGTATAATGCACAGGAAAATTCCACAACTGGTAAAGGGAAACAAGCCTCTAGTTAGGGAAGTAATACTACTATCCTAAGGGAGACCCGCAAGTAGAAGAGAATGATTCGTTGATTTACCTGCAAATTAGTTCACAAGGTAAACAACAATCGTAAAAGCATAACAAAACTCATTCAATAATATCCATATCTAAGCAATGAAATAATTCATTAGCCTTAGTATGCATGATGCCAAAATATACCACAAACATATCAAGAATAATCTTACTACATTCACGATACATGCATGAAGAAGTGTTGGCTCGAGGAGCTTCTGATTTTTAATGAAAGGTTCCAAGTACACGGTTACATAAAGGAAACACTATATCCAATAGTGGAACATGAAGCCACGAATTGCTTCTCCAAAGAATGATTTACCTCCTATGCAATACAAGAGAAGCCAAGGCCAAACTCTAAGAATCCAAGCCCCTTGATTTATGAGGAGTTATGTATAACAAATGATAATGACTTTTGAGCTTCCTCACGACTATTAAACTTCTATGACCTATGGGATTTCATACAACATTTCACATTCTATACGTGACCTTTTACATTCCAAATGCATCTTTCACATTCCGCATGTGTCTCTTGGACTTCATTACATTTATTACAAAATATAAATACATATAAGACAGTGGCTATATAAGTAAAATATGCTAATATGGCATAAATGCTTTCAAATAAATAGACAAGTCATTTGCTTCTTCATGGAGCTCATTAGTAATGTATGTATGCCACGCTCTGAATTATGTAGCAATGACTTTAACCTATACTGGAAAACCTGCTGCAAACAATATCTTTATCTCCAATGCCTCTGTCAATATGGATTTGGAGCTATATCACACACTATTCCATAGCCATGACAGTTTCATGTGAGTTATGGATGGTGCAATGGAATAATGTAGAATAATATCCTTAGTTATCTGCAAGCCTTCTTGTTCTGATGTTTGTTTGATTTTCTCGATGTATTGCTTCACTTCTCGCAAGATGATATCCCTGCCTCTTGTCTCTCCAAGTGATCCCACTGAAGGAATCTCGTGCTTATGTGCCAGAGACTCCAAACCATTATGCAGTCGATTATAAGCAACTATGGTGTTAGCCGACTGTTCATTGAGATGGATATAGTTTTGGCTATGGAGTATCAACTATACTCTATCTACTTCAGCAGCAATCCTATCCTTTCTAACCAACTGTTGTGGAATATCTAGATATTTGGCAGCCCATACTTGTATTTTATCAACAAATCTGTTTGCCACCTTTAGGAGCTTTAGGACTTCTTGTGCTTTCTTCTATATACCAACTAGGAGCGCCACTACTTCATGTAAAAGTGTCATTTCATCATACAACTATGCCATGATATCCTCCATTGGCCCCAATTCCTCCTGTATAGCTGATTGCCATTCTGCTATGTTGAAGTTGTGGGAAGATAGTCGTTGTTTTTTTGTTTTTTTTTTGTTTTTTTTTGTTTTTTTTTAGTGAGGTGTTCCTCTTGTTGCTTTACAACAACCAACTCTTTCCTCAATTGTGCATTATCATTCAACATATACTCTGAGTTATCCTATGTTGTTGTAGCAAAAGTAACATTAGTTGGCATTATTTCATGGGGATTCCTCCTAGTATTTACAGTTATCACCTTTTATGTGGATACAAAGATTCGATTTTGAGGATCATTTGGGAAGAATATTCTCCTTTGTTGCACAATATTTTTTTTTAGCTAATTGAATGTGACATTACATACATCCATGACTCTGTCTTCCAGGGAGGTGTAATTCCCATCTCATCGAATGGGAGATGGTCACCTATAAGAGGAGGTTTTGCTGGAGAAATTGGTTCATCATCTATGGGCTAGATGGAATCATATTCCTCCTATTATTCTTCTATTTTCTGAGTCAATTGTTCTTCCTCCAGCCTCTGTGCTACTTCCTCCTCCTATGACTACCTTTATTATTCTTCTTCTTGTTTCTCTTTGAGCAATTGATCTTACTTCCTCTTCTCCTCTTCTTCATCTTGCATCTTTTCCTCTAATTCTCTCTTTTCCTGTTCAACTTCAATATATCCCTTATTTAGTGGATCAACCTTCCATTTCATGTTACTTTCTGTCATTGCATCATGTTTGATCTTTTTCCTGGGAGCTACCATCCTTACTTGAGCAAGTGCTTGTGGTGCCGCCTGTACCTATATATCTTGAGCTGGTGGAACTTGGAGGGAACCAACTTCAATTCATGGATGTGTATTCCTTAGTGCATTGTACCAGTTATTCACCTTTTCATCTTCTACAATAGTCATTGATGAATACCCCCAAGCAAAATCAATCTTGTTACAATGCTGCTTGCACACCATCTCGGGGTCATATCCATGAAAGTCCTTGACTGCAAAGTGCAAGCAGTCTAGCTCTTGCATTTCAGCTTCTATTGCCTTGTGGCTCTTCAGCTCATACATTCCAATCCTCAAAGGGAAAGTGGGCCAAGGGGACTTCTTCCTTCTATGAAGAACTCCTGACAACCCTTTATTCAATTGATAAGCAACTTCTTGCAAGACCACCTTGTTAGTCACATATTGCGGCATAATATGAGGAGAAATATGACATTCAAAGCATTTGATATATGTGCATTTTGGTGTAGCAAGCCAATTCACGATATCATGTAATGAATCCTTCACCTGGTCGGTCATGCAAGGAGGATCAATCTCATATATCATCTGAAACATGATTGCAAAGAAATGCTCAGCCAATCTATCATATGCCCCTCTGAAACTCAAATTTGACAACACCCTGCAATGGAAGTAAACTAGAAACTTATCCTGTGGGGTCCAGTTCCAATACATCCCTGGGAATACATATCGTGCATAGATCCCATCTAACAAAAATGTTGACATATAAAACTCTGGTGCCTAGTTTGTCCTTAGAGATGCTTTAGCCTATTTAACATGTCGCTACAACTCAAAAGACACTATATCTTTCCAATTAAAGATTTTGCCACGGGTAACAACCAAGTTGAGCATAAATATCCAATTGTCTTCAAATACTTCAGCGTTCTTCCACCCATGCAGCCTAAAACACATAAAAATAAGGTATTGATACACCTCCCTCATAATCCTAGTCAAGTAAACTGCAGATGGGCGGTGTCAGAACTTGGAAGACTCTCGACACCAAGACTTGATGATATCACTTGTGTTGAGATCGGCCCATCTTGTGTAAAATATTTTGTTGGAATATTGTATGGGCTTTAACATCTTGTAATAAGTTTGCATGTCCTCTCCATAATAGGTGGAAAGCTAACCAACACTTTCACTGTGAAGCACCAAATCTGAATCATCGATGTGTGATAAAATCCATTCAATTACCTCCACAGAAGGTATGACTGGGAACTTGCATGTAATCCCGTGTATCCTAAACCATTTGATGTTGATGTATACTTCCTTATCTTCCAAATCTTAGGGGAACTACTTCTACATGAATGTGTCTTTAATATCTTTCCAGTTACCGCAATAGATTTGTCTATGAAACACTATGTATCTGTAAGAATAGGAATGGTAGGCTTTGTAACTTCCACTGCTTCTTCATTTCTTGCTTCTGAAGCTTCTTTTGAGGCCACTCGACATGTAGTGGGAGGCATCATTCCAATAAATGATGAAAGAGTAATGAGACTAGTCAGAACACCTATATGTCTAAGTACACTCATGGCGAAAAATATCAGCTTTCTGAAATCCTCTATCTATTACAAGCAATAAATTAACAGATCATGTTCAAAAACCATCAAATCTAGCTGAGAGTATAATCCTATCAAATATAGGACATGGTTACTTGTACATGCAAGAAATTTATATCAAAACAAGGAGGGTGCATTGTCAGAGCACGAAGGTAAGTTCAAGGCTCACAAGAGACCTTCAAGGTGTGCTTGTGTGCTTAAGTAAGAGAGATAGATCATCAAGGGTGTTGGGCGCATTGTCGAAGCACGAAAGAAATCATTCATGGGTTTAGGATGCACCCAAATAGGCTAAGCAGGACACAACAGTGCACACCGAAGGGACGAAGGGGTCAAGCTTCAGGCCTTATCAGTGCACTCATTCTCTCAATAGGAACATGGAGGGCGTAGAGCGCATAGTCTAAGAACAAAGGAGAAAAAACGCGTGAGTTCATGGTGTGCTCATGCACTCAAGGAGGGCGCAGTTCTTTGTGTCGAAGGAGTGCGCTCAAGGGGAAAATTGACTTTCTGGGCGTAGTGTTCTGAGATAATCAGGACTTAGTTTCCAAAAGTGTGCTCTGAATTGAAATGGATCAATAATAAGTTCAGAATCAAGATAAAATAATTTAAAATTCTGAGAGGAAGGATCTAAAAGTTTCATAGATTATGTCACAATCATGACTAGAATGTGAAGAGTTACAAAGTGTGAAGAGTCACAACCCGCAACAACAAATTGACACTTGCAGTAGAAAGAATGAAATAAAATGCCGACAAAGAAACTAAAAAGAAGTGAAGCGCCAGCAAGGAAAGCAAGATCAACAACAAAAATATTAAAGGAAAGAAATATAATCGACATGTAAAACTTAATTGGAATGAAAGTCAACAAAGAGCTCCTTGATCACAAGAAGTGTGCTCAAGCCCAAATGAGAGTGATTATGTGAAAGAATGATTAGTAAAATTGATTATAAAGATATTACATGCAAATCCATTCCATGCATGCTCGCCACTTGTCAACAAGTGAATGAGTTAGTTAAGTGGAGTGAAGTGGGCTCCTATTTTCTAGGAGTGCATCCATATGCAACAAGAAAAGCGCATGCATGAGTTGAAGAGGGTGCAAGTCTTTGAGTCGAAGGAGTGCACTCAAGTGGATGGTGCACTAATGAGCATGAAGGAGTGTGCTCCACTAGGGCACAATTGTTCATCCCGAAGGAGTGCGCTCATTAAGGGCACAAATCTTCGTCATCTTAGATTGCGCTTTTTGTCAAGGAAAGTGATTTTATCTCACTTTTGAGTGAGTTTTGCATGGTGAATAAAACTAGTTACCAAGTTAAGAAATGCTATGATTTCTCCTATCCTTGGGTAGGATAACATAAAGCGCTTAAAAAATAGGGTGACAACACTTAAAGAACATCAAATTATGTGGAAACAACACTTAGGTAAAACATTGAGATAGTCAATAAAACAATGTGACAACACTAGATAGCTTGGAACAACAATTCACGTAGGCTCCAAAATTGAGTTAGTAAAAAAAATGGAGGGGTTTTATCGTAGCAAAAACACTTTGCGACACACTGGGAGAATCCCAACTTCTCTGCTTTGGCTTCACTTTATGCACGAAGTCTCAATTTTTGAGGAAGTTTTGATTCAATCAGTGAGTCACCTCGACTCCCCATTCTACCTAGTTAAAGATATAGCCTCCTATATTTCATTACTTGACATAACACATAGTAAAGCAAACCATATCATATTCCTTTCAATGATAATAAGGGTAATATAAAATGATGAGTAAAAGACAATCATAGTATGAGTTTTACATCTTTGGTGTTGCTCCGTTGTTAGTAGACTTGGATAGTACCCTAACATAGTCACTTCAGGAACACAAGCATTGCTTCGCTTCCAATGAGCCTGGACAGTACCCCGGTGAAGTCGCTTGCTTCACCTCTCTGCGCAGGAAGCCTTTCTCTTCTTTTACCCTTTATTTTTTTCTTTTCATAGAACTATGCTTAGGCATATTTTTTTTTTTTAAATGGGGCAGAAGAAGGATCCTAACCTATTGAGAGCATAAGAGGTTGATTCGAAGATAGGTTTATAAACCTATGATAGTTAGCACACTAAATATTTCACCCTTATCTTTCTCTACTCAAATAGATAGGCAATAATAACATCATTAATAAACAAAACTAAGTGTAGGAATGAGAATCATAAATAGATACAATCATCATGGTTCTGATTATGGTTTCCTAGATGACGGATCATATTTTCCATCCAAACATCATTGAATTTAAAGGTATAAACGAAATCACAGAAGAGGGTAACATATTAGCCAAGGTTTTCACGTTACCACAACTTTCCTTTCACAAAAGATTAGCCACATTGTCTTGAAGCTCAAAACACCCTATTATGCGGAAACTAATAGAAACGAAAAATAAAAAGCATGGAAAATTGAAAATGTGAAAAGATAAATGCAATGCATCTAACTAAATGCAACATATCCTACCCTAAACTAACATTTACAGGGTCGGGTTAAGTGAAATGGAACTTCCAATGCAACCTTAGAAGTTGCTCCTGACACTTGAGTCAAAATATGTGTACATGTAGAATCAGTGTGAGATACAGTGCAGTGCAAAAGATGAACAACAAAAAATTCCACACTAACAGGTAAAAGAAAAAAGTGCAGGGCACAATGGTGTGACACACTTAATTGTTCTATCAAACGAAGAACTCAACAATAACACCACTTCCTACATTCACAACCAAATAAAGACTCAATTGAATGCATTAAAGAACATGTTGTGAGACATGGGTTCTAGCTGATAGGATACTTCAAGCCAATCGACAATAGGATCGTGGAAACAACCTTTAGGAAAAATTTGACAAAAAAGATTAACCAAATCCAAATCCATATTATATGAAATATCAAGAGATTGACCACAATCCGTGCTAGTGTGTAAGTTAAGCTTTTCAACGGATGATGAGTAAGAGATGTCAGATCGAAGGACTTGACAACCATTGAGGATATTTTTTTCTTTTTTTTCTTTTTTCTGTGTCACAAATCAAAGATTTGCATGAAGAGGGATGCAACAATTGAACTTTAAAATTTTTATTAAACTTTATACCTTGTGGGTTTAAAAATTGAACATGTAAGAAACGAGAATCCCTCAAGAGAATCAACATCCCATGAGATGACATTAATGACAAGATTTTGTGAGAAAATCTTAAACTGACCAAAATCACAAATGTCATCAGGGTGACAGGAACCTGACATAACCATCAACACGAGATGAAGTGTCCTATTCACTTGAATTAACTTTGAGCACTAAAAATATTGAAAGTCAGATAGAGAAAGCACAGTAAATTACTTGTCTAAACAAAAATCATCATTCAAATCACAAGATTAATAAGGAAATTAAGGTACATCAAATAAGTTTTCGAGTACGGAGAAAAAAAAAAATCAAACAAACAAACAAAAACAAAAAAAAAAACCTCAATAATAAGCATGTCATATTCTTGATCAAAAGGAGATATAACTAAAAGTAAATTTTCAATAACCACATCAGACTCCATTTCAAACTTCTACAAATTTGAATCTTCAATAGGGAACAAAGATTCATCCACCATGCAATTTAGAAAAAAAGGAATGATCGTGATCACGATTGTCCAAGGATTCAACTTGATTAATGGGCTCAAGATTGACAAAAGTATTATCAAGATTCAAAGATGATTGATTAATAGAATCAGACAAATCATAATTTAGGGAAAAATGTCAAAGAAAAAATAATTCTTCATCAGCAAATTGATCTTCCAACTTATTGATCAATTCAGGCTCAAAATATGAAACATCAAAAGGAGGGGGACAAGGAATAAAAGGAGCATCGAATTCTTCTTCGGGACGTGGGAATTCCTTTTGAACAGGCGTGCACAATGAATCAGATTCAAAATATTTTATTGAAATCCTGACTAAGAAACCAAAACTTTTCATCCAAAAATTGCTAATCCACATCCTCATCCGGAAATTCATAACAAAGATGAAGAAATTGGTCAACAAAATGTTCAAGAGATTCATTCAATTCCATTCTAAGCTGATTGATTTCATTAAGAACATCTTGATACTCATACTTGTTGAAAACGTGACGAAGCTCATTAACCAATTGCTTAAAAGATGAGATAGAAGCAATAGGTAAAGAATAACACCACTGCTTAGCATGACCATCCAATGTAAGGGTGAACAACCTTGTGAGAATTTCTTTAGAATAAACACCACTTGAAAAACAAAATTGAACAAACTCAATCACGTAATCAAGAATGGTGGTTGTACCCTTGCCATCGAATTTTAGATGTGACAAGTTATGCAAAAATTCCATGGGGATTGAAGGATCTAAAGCTTCGGAAAATAACCTTGGGATTATGATCTGGGATAAAGCCATTTAAAGGTAAGAGGTTCAAACAAATTTAATGCGCTCAACTTGTCATGTGGCACTCCTAGTACCAAAATGTTGATGGTGTTGGATACCACCAACATACAGGGGATCTTACCGATGTGAGGTACCAATTAGACTTCACACCGTTTGGTGTAGGAGTCCCATCTGGTTGTATGGTCAGGACAACATTGCAAAGGTTTTAGAGGTACACCTTGTTTACAACACATAAACAAGAGATCACAAACACCTCTTTGGGGAAATAAGTATGTAAGCTTTGTGTGACACCGAATGTCGAATGCACAGGAAACTTCCAGGACTCGTAAAGGTAAACAAGCTCGCGGTTAGGGAAGTAATAGTACTATCCTAAGGGAGACCCACAAGTAGAAGAGAAAGAGTTGTTGATTTACCTGCAAATTAGTTCACGAGATAAACAATAATTGTAAAAGAATAATAACACCCATTCAACAATATACATAACTAAGCAATGAAATAGTTCATTAGCCTTAGTATGTATTATGCCAACACATACCGAAAACATATCAAGAATAATCTTACTACATTCACGATACATGCATGAAGAAGTGTTGGTTCGAGGAGCTTCTAATTATTAATGAAAGGTTCCAAGTATAATGTTACATGAGTTAAACACTAGATCCAGTCGTGGAACATGAAGCCACAACTTTCTTCTCCAAATAATGATTTACCTCCTATGTGATACAAGAGAAGCCAAGGCCAAACTATAAGAATCCAAGCCCCTTACTTGAGTTATGAGGAGCTATTTAGAACAAATGACAATGACTTTTGAGCTTCCTCATGACTATTCAACTTATATGACCTATGTGCTTCCATACAACCTTTCACATTCTATACAAGACCGTTTACATTCCACATGTGTCTTTCACATTCCACATGTGTATTTCACATTCCACATGTGCCTCTTAGAATTCATTACATTTAACTTATTACAAAAGTCAAAATTCATATAATACGGTGGCTATATAAGAGAAAACTGCTAATGGGACAAAAATTCTTTCAAATAGATAAGTCATTTGCTTCTTCATGGAGCTCATTAGTAATGTATGTATGTCACACTTTGAATTTTGTAGCAATGATTTTGACTTTTACTGGAAAATATAAAAACCACATCTTCACCTCCAATGCTTCTGTCAATATGGATTTGGAGCTAGATTGCACACTATTCCACAACCATGACAATTTCATGTGAGCTTTTGCTAGCGCAATGACATATTGTAGAATAATGTCCTTAGTGATCTCCAATCCTTCTTGTTCTGTTGTTTGTTTGATTTTCTTTATGTATTGCTTCACTTATCACAAGATGGTATCCCTCATTCTTGTCTCTCTAATTGATCCCATTGAAGGCATCATGTGCTTCTATGCCAGGGACTCCAATCCATTATGCAGTTGACTATAAGCAACTATGGTGTTAACCGACTATTTGTTGAGACGAATGTAGTTCTGGATGTGGAGTCTTAACTCTACTCTTTCTACTTTGGCAACAATCTATCCTTTCTAACCATGTATTGCGAAACATCTGGATATTTGGCAGCCCATTCTTGTATGTTATCAACAACTTTGCTTGCCACCTGTTGGGACAGAGTCCCCTAGGGTCAATTTTGGGACTAAAAGCCCAAGCTTTGGGGCAGAAAGCCCAATTTTTGTATGTAAAGTGTAAACTCCCCGCAATTTGTGGTCGCGGAGCGTGTAGATGTAAAGTGTCATAAAGGGTTTTACCCTTCTGTTTATGTAAGTTGTGTCGGGTTTATAAAAAGGAAAGTCTTAGAAGAGTCTAAGGCAGTTCAATCATTGATGAAGATGAATGCAATGGGTCATTAGCAAAAAGAGCGAAGATTCTTAGAGTAGAAGAGAGGCTCTATAGTTGTGTTGTGTGCACAGAGGCCTAGAGTAGATTCTGAACCTGTGTGCGCGGACTCCTGCAGCTAAGTGTGGGGTTCCCACAAATACTACATCCACCCACACCACCTCCATCTTCACCTCCACCGCATACACCTTCGCCCACACCTCCACGACCGTTCAATATGGAAAATTCAGTAAAATTGCCCGTTTTCAAGGGCTTGGGGAATGAGGACCTGGACTAGTTTTGGTTCGTTATGAAGGTTGTGTGGGAAGCCCAGGGCATTACAAATGATCAGATGAAGAAAGATACATTGGTCACTACTTTATAGGAACGCGTGCTAACATGGTACATTAAATACTGCACTAATAACCTGATGGCTACGTTGGCGGACATTCAGACTGCGCTGAATAAGGAATTTAGTAGGCCCAAGTATGAAGTGCAATCGATCGTTGGATTCAAGGAGATCATGATGAAGCCTGGCGAGACACCCTGGGAGCTAGATCAGAGATTGAAATGCAAGATCCGCGAAGCTAACATGAATCTTACAGATGGGCAGCACCGTGAATGGTTTGTGGCTTCACTCTTGCCTCATCTGAGGGTTGCTTTATCACAGCAAAAGATTCGGATCCGGGCAGAGGCCATGGAAATTGCAATAAGACTGCACGAGACACCAATTCAAGATGCTTCTTTGGGAGTTCAACAAATTCACACGGAGTTGTAGAACCTTTTCCTAGAATTCCAAAGTCTAAAGAAGGATAGAGCGGCTCGGCTAGAGGTGCGCAAAGAGGTTTGGTGTTTGAAATGTAAGAGTCAAGGGCATGATAAAGATCATTTCCCTGTCCTTGCGAATTATGTTGTAGGAGGAGGGCCGATGCCTCTGAGACCGGAAGCTCAAGCAGGGCCAAGTGCAGGGCCTGCCCTGTGGTGTGTTATCTATTAGGTAGCTGGAAAACATGCGACAGATAATTGCCACTTGTTGCAGAAATTTGTACAGACACCGTAATAGCTCTTCTACAACTTCTTCCAATTAGTAGGTCACAATGAGCACAATTGTCGTAGTTATGAGTTAATGATGGAAAGAATGCCTGCGTATCGAATCAAGGTGCTGGGGGGCCATGAGGAGGATATCCGAGGCGCGAACAAGGCTGAGGTGGTGGGGGACCCGCGAGAGGTCAGGGGAAGTTATTTGTTACAATTGTGGAGGTCCGGGACACTATGCGTGAGAATGCATGAAACCGACTCACCTGTAGTGCCGATACTGTACCCAGTTTGACTACGCAACAAAAGACTTCCCTATATTAATAGCTAAGATGCGCAAAAAGGGGATGCAGCCTCAGAAGCCTACACAGAACCTGCAAATTATGAGGGATGAACCCCGTAAAGAGGACCCCAATGTGAATATTGTGCTGTGAAGTGGAATGACAACAGGTGAAGATAAGGGAAAGCGGCCTGAAGAAGGTGAATGGGTCTGCAAAGCTCCAGAAAAGGAGGTTGGCTTTGATTTGGAGCGCGCAAAGGAAACCTTCATGGAAGCAAAGAAAAGCTTCATTGAGGCTTCTACCTCAGGAAGTCAGGATAAGAAGTATGAAGAAATGGACCCATCCATGCTTACTACCTTTTTGGAGACCTGTATGAAGCAGTTACGCAATAGCAAGGCTGTAAAGGGATTACAAGAGTTGATCAATAAATGTGTTGGTAATGCTCCTGAGGGATCGCGCGTGGTCAGGAAAATTGGTAAGCATAAGGAAAGAACATGGTGTGAGATGAGGCTCACTGCGCAAATAGGAGAGTATGAAATGGATCAAGTTATTCTGGATCTTGGGTCAGATGTGAATGTTTTGCCGAAACAGACATGGGAGAGAATGGGGAGACATGCACTGCAGTGGTATCCTATTCAATTGAGGATGGAGAATCAACAAAAGATTATCCCCATGGGAAGATTACAGGGAGTGACAGTCGATATTGAAGGCGTGAGCGCATTGGCGAATTCGAAGTAATAGAGATTGTCGATGACAGCAATCCCTACCCTGCGCTTCTTGGGATCAACTGCATTATCGACATGAACAGGGTGATCAATTTGAAGAAGCGTACGATGTCATTTGAAAGAAAATCGCTCCGCATAGTAGTACCTTTGGACCCTGCAGAAGGACCGCGCTATACTGAATCAGTCTATGATTATGAAAGTGACGATGATTTGGACCAAATTTATAAGATAATGGCATGAGATCAAGATTGGGTGAATCCGACAGCTGATGGACATATTGCATGGGATCACGAGAGCTCCTGCACATCAGATTCAGATGAGGAATTGGAGCACTGGCAGAATCGATTGCACGAAGTGTCTACGCTACGATGTAACATGATGACTAAATCATTGCGATGTGTATCATTGGAGGTAAGAAGTTTGCCTTATTATGATGGTTTAACTGATGTTGATAAATTTCTGGATGCATTTGAAAGGGAAGTGTCAGCGAAGCATCGCTTCCAAGCCTTGGACTTAGCGCAGCACTCTACGCCTGCAAGATGGTGGGGTACGCATAAAGACAACTTTGATGGATGTCGCGAATATAAAAAATTGATGAAGGTTCGGTTTGGTCGCCCAAAGGTGCAATTGACAGAGAAATATGATGGGAGGATTGATCCACACATTACTTAGCCAAGTGGACCGATGCTTATGGAGCAGAACCACAACCAGAGTGGGTGAATCTGTTCTGTCACACCTTGGATGTAATACCTATGAATTGATACTTAGAGACAGAGCTCCGCCATGGCACGGACGAATGAGATATTTTAAGACAAGGATTCTTGATGACATTCAACTTTGAAGATGGATTCGAGTGCATTGACAAAGCGATGTAGGAGGTCAAAGCAGCGATCTTCAAAATCCTGTAGGATACTTTGGATTTGATTCAACCAGATTGGACCACCCAGCTACGCCATGCGCTGGAGTGCTACAATGTGACTATTGAAGAAGAAGAGGAGGATCCAAGGAACATTACTATCCCAGAGACAGAAGGTCACCATGAAGTTGAAGGGTTGTAGATAGACAATCCAGATATCACTACGCCACTGAAAATGAGACAAATGAACATTGGGACAGAGGCGGAGCCGAAGTTTGCGAAGATAGGGGACTACTGGGATGATGCTACGGTAGATAAGGTCGTTGAATTGCTCCGCGAGTACTAGGATTTGTTCCCTACAAAGTTTTCAGACCTGAAAGGGATTATAGGCGATTTAGGAGTGATGAGGATAACGTTGAAACCAGACGTGAAGCTTGTGAAGCAGAGGCCATATCGCCTTAATCCTAAATATAAGGAAAGGGTCCGTTTGGAGTTTGATAAAATGTTAGCAGTAGGAATCATTGAACTAGTGGAGTAGTCTGACTGGGTAAGTCCTATGGTAGTTTAGGAAAATAAGCAGAAGGATGAAATAAGGATATGCGTAGATCTCAGGAAGCTGAATGACGCTTGTGTGCATGATCCTTTTCCGACTCATTCACTGATGAAGTGTTGGATAATGTAGGAGGACATGAAGCATATTCATTCACTGATGGGTTCTCGGGTACCATAAAATCAAGATTGCGTCGAAAGATAGGAGTAAGATGACCTTCGCGACTGAATGGGGATGCTTTCAGTATATTGTAACGCCTTTTGGATTGAAGAATGCATTGGCGATTTTTTCGTGCATATTCATTGCAGCATTGAAGGACTTCATTCACAAGTTCTTGGAGGTATACTTTGAAGATTGGATGGTGTTTGGGCTGGTAAAATGCCATGTAGCTAGTCTACGCTTGATGTTAGATACATGATGGAGGTATCAGATCACGCTAAATTTGAAGAAAAGTTTGTTCTGTGTTCCCTTCGGAATCTTGTTAGGTCATGTAGTATGTAGACAAGGATTGACAATGGATCCAGCTAAGATCGCGATTACAATCAATTTAGAGGCACCAAGAAGTGTCAAACAGATGAGTGCAATGTTGAGGCATACTGGTTATTACCAAAAGTTCATCAAGAGTTATGCCCAGATTACCGTGCCAATGGAATGAAGAATGTCAGCAAAGCCTAGATGTGTTAAAAGAAAAGATGGTCACAGTGTCGATCCTAGTCTTCCCAGATTGGAAGAAGGAATTTCATGTGCATGTGGATGCATCATGTATTGCGCTAGGAGTGGTATTGACACAGGCCGACAAGGGAGATTTGGATCACCCTATCATGTTTGCAAGCAGGAAGTTATCTAAGGCTGAGAAGAATTATTCAACGACAGAGCGCAAAGGTTTGGCTATGGTGTACGCACTCCAGAAGTTCAGACACTACTTGTTAGGTGGACACTTTAAGATGTATACAGACCATTCTACATTAAATTACCTGGTCAACAAGCCTATGTTGTTGGGGGGGGGGGATATGCATATGGCTATTTTTGTTTCAGGAATATGATTTCAAAGTTATTGTGAAGCTAGGGTGATTGAATGCAGGACCAAATCATCTGTCATGCATTGAAACAGGTGAGGAGCCCACTAATTTGGAGGAAGGACTGCCTAATGCACAACTCTTTGCGGTGCGTGTCGCAAATAATCATTTTGCAAACATCATACACTTTCTGACTACCAGAATGACTCCAGAAGGGTACACCAGCCAATAAAAGAAGGAATTGGTGGTGCGCGCGGTAGATTTTTCTCTTATTGCAGGTCACTTGTATAAGATGGGAGTGGATGATATATTGCAATGTTATGTGCCTAAGTTTGAACGAAGAAACATCCTAACCGAAGCTCATGGAGGGTCTACGGGAGGACATTATGCAGGAAAAGCAACAACGCAAAAGATTTTACGCGCTGGGTTGTGGTGGATGACACTGCATAAGGATTCCAATGCTTATTGTAGGGCATGCGATGCATGTAAAAGGATGTCAGGCCATCGTGGAGGGATGAGCTTCCTTTGAATCCGCAAGTATAGTTGCAGCCATTTGAAAAATGGGCAATTGATTTTGTAGGACCAATTCAGCCTCCAGGAAAGAAGATGGGTGCGCGGTATATCATCACCGCAACTGAGTATTTGACTAGATGGGTGGAGATGCAACCTGTAAAGGATTGTACAAGGGCAACAATAGCAAAGTTCCTATTTGAATATGTGTTGACTAGGTTTGGTTACCCGAAGCTTTTGATGAGTGATCACGATACACATTTCCTTAATGAAACGATCAGTGCGCTGACAGAGGAATTCCAAGTTTATCATCAAAAGAGCATGCCATATCACCCTCAGGCTAATGGGATGATGGAAGTGTTTAGAAAGGTATTGGAGAACGTGCTGACAAAGGTTTTTAATGGGCAGAGGAATTATTGGGACGTGCGCGTACCAGCGGTGTTATGGGCTTATAGAACTACTTGAAAGAAGCTAAATGGACAGACACCTTTTCGACCGGTCTATGGCATAGAAGTTGTGATTCCGATGGAGTACATTGTGCCTAGTCTATGGATAGCAGTGTTCATAGGAATGGTGGACCGTGGAGCTTTAGAAGAAAGGTTCACACAGCTGACAGAGTTAGAGGAAGATATATTCTTGGATGGATTCCATCAACAAGTTTCGAAGGAGCGCGAAAAGGCATGACATGATCAACACATCAAACTACACACCTTCAAGGTAAATGATTTAGTTTTATTATATGACAGCAAGTTTGATAAATTTCTTGGAAAATTTCGGATGCATTGGTTGGGGCCATATGTCATCAAAGAGATTATCGATGGTGGAGCAGTTCAGCTGGTGAAATTGAATCGAGATCCATTTTTGGGGAAGGTAAATGGTAGCTGATTGAAGCCATACACCAGGGATCCGACTAGATGACTATATGATGGAAGCACAATCTTAGCGCTCCAGGCAGCTGAAAGGAGGCGCAGGACTATAAACTACACTGTCGAGGTTGTAGAGTTGCGCGACTGGGGGACTGCGCAAAATAGAAGAATGTCACAGCATCAGTAGAAGCGCGAAGGGAGCAGTGCTATAGCAGGAGAGATCGCGCAGGACAACCAGAAAGTGACTGTTACTGTCACTGTTCATGATTTGACAGTGAGAAAACGGCAAAGAGGAGCAGAGGGGGGTGGATTTTAAAGCTGAAATTAAGAGCGAGACCTTTGAAAATTTGCCGCCAATCTAGCATTTATGAGCGGATTTTGGGGGGAACGATCATATTTGAATTCGAATTTGCCTATAAATTATAGACGGCCACCCAACGAAAATAACTTTGCATTTTGAGAGTTTATGTGTCATGCTATTAGTTGCGCATGAACCCTACGTTTTTTGAGGACATGGTGGCTAATTATGTGTTTGGAAGGTTGCCTAAGGAAACCCAATAGCTCCTTAATAGCCTCATGTATGCACCTGTGGAAACTGTAAGTGTTGGAGGGTCTATTTCCTCTAAGGGAGCTGCCCCTGAGGTCGTAAGTATGGAGGTGCCCGCAACAGTGCCAAAATCGCCGAGGTTGCCTAGGCCGAAGCCTATGCTGGCAGGAGAGGCTCCTAAGCCAAAGAAGGATAAACAAAAGAAGACGCTACCAGTGCACGAGTCACCAAGGAAACATTAGAGAAAAGAAAAGCCAAATGCACTAGAAAAGGGCAAAGTGGGCGACCTGGAAGGTGATGAGGGCACAAAGGACATTGATATTGAGGGAGTCGACCCCATTTCGAAGCTGCCAGAATACCTCCCTACGCGCCAGGGCAAGGTGAAGGTCCCAAAGGACCCAGATGAGGGAAAGTTTCTTCTTAATACGCCCCTGCTACCAGAACATATCACGTTTGAAGGTCTGTGCTTGGTGTGCGTCCCACATTTGAAGTTATAAGATTGGGACTTGGGGGACACTGAGCAGTTCCCCCACTTGGCTACTAATAATTTCATGCAAAGAGTATTCTACAAGGACTCGGGTGTCACTACGCTGGAGCCGGTGAAGTGGATTCGTGGGGTGGAAAAGGAAAGATTTTTGAATCTGCTATGGGTGTTGCATTACCACCGTGCTCCCATAAATTTGATTGTTATCAAACAATTGTTGTTCTTGGTGCACGACGGGTGCCTGTGGTTGGGAGAGCTGATCCCTATAACTAACATGTTGATCCATATTATCACCTTACCACCACATTCAGGGCTGAATCCGACGAAGTAATTTGGCAGAAAGACAGGCGAGCGTGATCTCGCCAAGAGGATGAAGGACAAGTTTAAGCTTGTTAAGAAGCTGCGCGGATATTCAATTTCGAGTATTACGGACCCCGCAGTGAAGGTACCACCCAAATCTTGGCTGGAAAGGTGATGAGGAAATGTCGCATAGACGAGGTTCCGACACCAATGGTTTCATTAGCGGCCCAATGTGCGGAGGGCATACAATTCAACTAGGCACGCTACCTGTGCAGCGAGTTCCTTGCGAACTGCAGGGAGGCACAGGACCATAGAAAAATGTTCCACTACTCATGGTTGTTATTGTCGATTATGTTGGTCGTATGGGAATTGCTAGAGGATAGCCAATTGCCTCTGATTGTGAAAGATCTGCAAGAAGTAGCGAAGTTTACTTCATTATGGGCCACAAAAGACGTTGATTGGGTTTGGGAGAGTAAAATATTTTGGGTACTGATGGAGGCGAGCATCCGCGTAGCCATCAACTGCAAGCCACGACTGTCACCAACTGCCTTTGAGCAGTTGTCGGGATACGTGGACTTCCAATGTATCTCCATCCAGGTGTGAAAGGACCCAAAACAAAAGTGGTATAATTTACCATACCTAGCAATGGATGATGCCATCGCAACGGTCCTCGAGCATTGGCCAACAGATTGGTGCACATCATCAGACTTGTCCGTTGGGTCTAGTAAGTCTGTGGAAAAGCAGGAAAAGGAAGTGGCCCAGTTGAAGGTTCAACAATTGGCTGAAAAGCGGAAGAAGGAGACTGAGGACAAAGCTCAAGCTGAAGTTGAGCGTGCAACGAAGGAACAGGAGGAAGAGCGTGACTCTGACAGCGATCATAGATCTCCTTCGCCACAGACCGAGGAAGAGGAGAAATTAGAGCAGGGTGGTGGAGACTAGGAGAGCACTCCCTTTCGAGTGAAGCGGAATAGGGAGCAAGAGAAGGAAGGGCCGCGAAAGAAGACCAAGGCCACTAAGTCGTCACTAGACTTGATCACCTTGACAGAAGGCGACTTGGATGACATTGGGGACAAGGTAAGGGACACGACAGCAGAACTACTACACCAGTTTGAGCAACAACAAAAACAGGCATTAAGTGCCATTCAGACGAGTCTACATGAGCTGCAGATCCAAGCCACTAGACTGTAGGAAGGTGCAGGGCAGAGCAGCGCAGCCTCAACTAGTCTAGCGTTGGGGACAACTGAAGTCCTAGAGTTGGTTCGCTCTTTGGATCCCCGTTCCATCGCGCTGCAAGATAAAGCTCTGAGCATGGAGGTGGAAGCTGACAAGTCTACTATCAGTGCTCTAAAGAATATTGGTTTGAACTTGGCCGCACTCCCAAGTGAAGTCTTTCACACGCTGCAAGCAGGTGTGATCGTAGAACTTAGGGCCCGAGAGCAGCACACACTAAGCGTGATCAGCGAGGAGAAGGTTAACAACGAACAAATGTTCATTGAGAAAATGACAACGATAGACATTTGGAAGAAGGTTCGGGAGAAGAATGAGCAGACCGCAACAGTGGTAGCAGAAGCATGCAAAACCATTCCGGAACTGCACATCCTAGAAGAGGTGTCGTTGGAGGCCAAGATTCATAGGTTGGTTGTTGGTGTGCGCTATGCTAGGACTAAGATGGCCAAGGTTCAGTTTGAGTTGAACCTAAATATTACAGAGCTTGAGTTGAGGCACAGCCTTCAACTCCACCAAAGGTTATGGAACAACACGAGGCAGTTGTCAAGGATGCAGTCGCTACAGTAAATGTCGGGGTGGTAGGATGCAATGCGCTCTTCGAGTAATCGATGGAGGTCCTCATGAATCTGTAGGAAGATCCCAACCTGTAGATGTTAAATACTTAGGCAAGGGAATTGAAGCAACAGTACGACAAAGCCAGAGTCACGACGCGCACCATCACTATCACACAGACATTGGCAAAGCTGCAGGAGGCAAAGCAACTGAAAGAGCAGGTGGAAGCAGCGCAACGAAAAGAGGCAGTCCTCAAATCTAGATTGGGGCCTTGGCTGGAAGAGGCCTATGTGATATCTACCACCATTGGGGAGAAGTTGGCAAACCTACAAAATACACAGTAGAATATCCAGGCAGATAGCACAAGACTAGTAATGGAGCAGCTGGTGGAGCAGGCCAAGTAGGAAGCTACGCAATGTACAACTGAAGTTGCAGTGGTGCAAGTTGAGTTGGGAGGCCTTCGCAGTAATATCTCTACACCAGCAGAGTGACTCAGGGCAAGTCACCATATTTTTGTTGGGGGCCTGTTGGGACAAAGTCCCCTAGGGTCAATTTTGGGACTAAAATCCCAAGTTTTGGGGCAGAAAGCCCATGTGTTTGTATGTAAAGTGTAAAGTCTCCGCAATTTGTGGTCGTAGAGTGTGTAGATGTGAAGTGTCATAAATGGTTTTACCCTTCCATTTATGTAAGTTGTGTCAGCTTTAGAAGATCTACCCATGGTCCGCGGACCATGGGATTGTATAAAAAGGAGAGTCTTAGAAGAGTCTAAGGAAGTTAATTTATTGATGAAGATGAATGTAATGGGTCATTAGCAGAAAGAACGAAGAGTCTTAGAGTAGAGGAGAGGCTTTGCAGTTGTGTGCGCAGAGGCCTAGAGTAGAGTTCGTAGTTGTGTGCGCGGTCCCCTGCAGCTGAGTGCGCAGGGTAGTTTGAGTATGTAAGAATATTTGAAGCATTAATAAAGAAGATTACTCTGGAAATACCTGTGTTTGATCTATTTACTTCTATTATGAATTAATGCGATTATGTTATAATGAATACTCGGTCTATGATTTAATGTTATATTGATGCGCGAATCTATATGTTTTACATTGTTATACGAATGCAAGTAATAATATCTACTTACGCAAAGAATATCTTAATGCATGTTAAAGATATTAGACACTTAAATCGATTTGGGTACTAACAGACTTAGGAGTAATTATAGAGGCGCTTAAGTGGTTGATTCACCTGTTTAGGGTCCGTGAAAGACAGTCGTAGACCTTTGCAAAGGTCTAGAGGCTAGTAACAGGAAGTTATATTGATAAGCCTCAAGAGCTTATCGATCTGCGCGAAGGCAGATAAAGGGTACAAAACGAAATTATAACCATCTCTACGTGTAGAAACTTGGTTCTAGCATCCCCCCATACTGGTTCGGGTGAGACTTCAGTCCGCACTCTACGGATTGATGCTGAAAGGGCCAGTAGTGTAGGGATTTGTTTGGCTAAACTTATGGCTGAAGCTGGGTTGAGCCCCCCTAAGCCAACACCACTTTTACGAGATTTAGTAGTTCTTGCACTTTCTTTTGTATAACAACTAGGGTTGCCGCTACTTCATGTAAAAGTGTCATTTCATCATATAAATGTGCCATGGTAACCTCCATTGGCCATAATTCCTCCTGTATGTTGACTTTCATTCTGTTGTGTTGAAGTTTTGGGAAGATA
This sequence comes from Pinus tabuliformis, assembly GCA_031772625.1. NCBI lineage: Eukaryota > Viridiplantae > Streptophyta > Pinopsida > Pinales > Pinaceae > Pinus > Pinus tabuliformis. Next base: position 862,016,834 of record CM062809.1, read on the forward strand.
GTTGTTGATTTTCCACAATGAGGAGTTCCACTTGTTGCTTTCCTGCAACCAACTCTTTCCTCAGTCGTGCATTCTCGTTCAACATATACTTTGAGTTATCCTATGCTGTTGTAGCAAAAGAAACATTAGTTGGCTTGATTTCCTGGGGATTCGTCTTAGTATTTGAAGTTATCACATTTTTGTGGATATAAAGACTGGATTCTAAGGATCACTTGAGAAGAATCTTCGCCTTTTTTGCATGGTCCTTTTCTTTTTAGTTGATTGAATGTGACATTACATACATCCATGACCCTGTCCTCCGGTGGAGGTGTAAGTCCCATCTCATCGAACGGAAGATGGCCACCTGTAAGAGGAGATTCAAATGGAGAACTTGGTTAATCATATATGGGATGGATGACATCATCTTCCTCTAATTATTCTTATATTTCCCGAGTCAATTTTTCTTCCTCTAACCTCTATGCTTCTTCCTCCTCCTGTGGTTGCCGTTGTAGTTCTTCTTCTACTCTCCTTCTTTCCTCTTCTTCTTCTTGTTTCTCTTTAAGCAATTCATCTTGTTTCATCTTCTCCTCTTCTTGCTTCATCTTTGCCTCTAATTCTCTTTTTCCTATTCAACTTCAATAACTCCCTTATTCAATGGATCATTAGAGAACTTTTGAGGTCTAAAATGGGCCTTCTAAGAAAAATGTACAACCAAAATAAACTTTATAAGAACCAATAGGATTCAAGATGATGATGTCGGCCATGGGGTATGATTCACCATTTTTGGAGTAAAAAAGTAAAAAGATTAAAAAATAATAAAATAATAAAACTACTTTTTCAACTCGTATTTTCAACTTATCTCCCTAAGGTTTTACTCAAATTTCAAGTGGGAGTACTCGTTGGATCCAAAATTTAATCCTCATCCAAGGAATACACATGTTGCATACATTTGATGGACTTTGCGACAAGAAAAATGAGAAATACATGAAAAAATGTGATTGCAATCACATTTTTCATGTATTTCTCATTGTTGGTGTATAAGGGTTTATCCAAAGTATGCAACATGGCTAGTCATTGGATGAGGAATCAAATTATGCATCCAACGAGTGTTTCGCTCGAAATTTGAGTAAACCCATAAGGAGATAAGTTTTTTTCTTTTTTTCTCTCTAAAATTTGATGATGTAATCTAATCTTATTTTATAATTTCCTTAGGAGGCCCATTTTAGACCTCAAAAATCCCCTAATTCAACCTTCCATTTCCTTCTACTTTCTGTCGTTGGATCATGTTTGATCTTTTTCCTGGGAGATGCAGTCCTTACTTGAGCAGTTGCTTGTGGTGCCTCCTGTACCTGTACATCTTGAGCTGGTGGAAATTGGGGGGAACTGACTTTAATTCTTGGATTTGTCTTCCTTAGTGCATGTACTAACTCTTCACCTTTTCATCTTCTACAATAGTATTTAATGAATACCCCCAAGCATAATCAATCCTGTCACAATGTTGCTTGCACACCATCCTAGGATCATATCTATGAAAGTCCTTTACTTCAAAGTGTCTAATTCTTGTATTTAAAATTCTACCGCCTTGTGGCTCTTCAACTCATACATTCCAATCCTTAAAGGGAAAGTGGGCCAAGGGACCTTCTTCCTTCTGTGAAGAACTCATGACAACCCTTTATTCAATTGATAAACAACTTCTTACAAGACTACATTGGTAGTAACATATCACGACATAATATGAGGAGAAATATGACATCCAAAGCATTTGATATATGTACCTTCTGGCACGACAAACCAATCCTCGATATCAAGTAATGACTCCTTCACTTGGTTGGTCATGCAAGGAGGATCAATCTCATATATCATTTGAAGCATGATTGCGAAGAAATGCTCAACCAATCTATCATATTCCCCTCTAAAACTCAAATATAATAACACCTTGCAATGGAAGTAAAATGGAAACTTATCATGTGGGGTCCAGTTCCAATACATCCCTGGGAATGTATACCATGCACAAATCCCATCCAACAGAAATGTTGACATATAAAACTCTAGTGCCTGGTTTTTCCTTAGAGATGCTTTAGCATGTCCAACATGCCACTGCAACTCAAAAGAAAGTACACATTCCCAATTGAAGATTTTTCCAGGGGTAACAACCAAGTTGAGCATAAATATCCAATTTTCTTCAAATAATTCAACATTCTTCTGCCTATGCAGCCTACAACACGTAACAATAAGGTATTAGTACACCTCCCTCATAATACTAGTCGGGTAAACTGCAGATGTGCGGTGTCGGAGCTTGGCAGGCTCTGGACTTGATGATATCACTTATGTCAAGATTGACCCATCTAGTGTAAAATATGTTGTTGGCATATTCTATGGGATTTAGAATCTTGTAATAAGTTTGCATGTCCTCTCCATAGTAGGTGGCAAGCTGACCACCACTTTCACTGCGAAGCACCAAATATGAATCACCCATGTGTGACAAAATCCATTCAATTACCTATGTACAAGGTATGATTGGGAACCTGCATGCAATCCTATGTTTCCTGGACCATTTGATTTGATGAATACTTAATTATCATACAAATATTTAGGGATTTCTTCTGCATGAATGTGTCTTTAATATCTTTCCACATGACCTCAATAGACTTATCTATGAAACATTGTGTATCTATAAGAATAGGAATGGTAGGCATTGTAACTTCCACCGCTTCTTCACTGCTTGCTTTTGAAGCTTCTTTTGAGGCCACTTGACGTGTAGTGGGAGGCATCGTTCCAACAAATGATGAAAGAGTAATGATACTAGTAGCTAAAACTCCTGTACGTGGAAGTACACTCATGGTGACAAAGATTAGCTTTATGAAATCCTCTATCTATTACACGCAATAACTTAGCGGATCATGTTAAAAAACCATCAAATATAGCTGAGAGTATAAGCCTGTCAAAGACGGGACATGGTTACTTGTACAGGTAAGAAAATTACATCAAAACAAGGAGGGTGCATTGTTAGAGCATGAAGGGAAGTTCTAGGCTCACAAGAGACCTTCGAGGTGCATTCAAGCAAGAGAGAGATATCAAAAAGGGCGCAGGGCGCACTGTCGAAGCACAAAGGAAATCATTCGTGGGTTCGGGACACGCTCATGCACTCAAGGAGGTTAAGGAGAGCCCAAGGGCGCACACTAAAGGGACAAATGGGTCAGGATTTAGGCATTCCCAGTGTGCTCATGCACTCAAGAGGATCATGGAGTACATAGGGACCACAGTCGAAGCAAGAAAGAGAAAACATTTGTGTGTTCAGGGTGTGCTCATGTGCTCAAGGAGGGCACAGTTATTTATGTTGAAGGGGTTGTGCTCAAGGGGAAAACTTGAATTTCTGGGCACAATTTTATGAGATAGTTAGGCCTGTGTTTCCAAAAGTGCGCTATGAGTTGAAATGGATTAATAACATGTTTAGAACCAATATAAAATGATTTGAAATGTTGAGAGGAAGGATCTACAAGTTTCATCGATTCTATCACTATCATGACCATAATGTGAAGAGTCACAATCTGCGATAGCAAATTGACACTTATAGAAAGAATGAACTAAAATGCCAACAAGGAAAGCAAGATCGACAACAAAAATATTAAAGGCAAACAATAGAATCGACATGCAAAACTTACTTGGAATGAAAGTCGACAAAGAGCTCCTTGATCCAAAGAAGTGTGCTCAACCTAGATGAGAATGATTATGTAAAATAATTATTAGCAAGATTGATTATAAAGAGATTACGTGCAAATCCATTCCATGCATGCTCACCATTTTTTGATGGGTGAATGAGTTAGTTAAGTGGAGTGAAATGGACTCCTATTTTTTAGGAGTGCGCCCACATGCAACAAGAAAAGTGCATTCTTGAGTTGAAGATGGCACAAGTCTTTAAGTCAAAGGAGTGTGCTCAAGTGGAGGGTGCATTGACTGAACATGAAGGAATGTGCTCCACTAGGGTGTAGTCGTTCAACTTGAGGGAGTGTGCTCATCAAGGGCGTAACCCTTCGTCATCTTGGAGTGCGCTTTTTCTCTTGCTTTTGTTTGTGTGTTGCATGGTGAACAAAACTAGTTACTAAGTTAAGAAAAGCTATGCTTTCTCGTATTCTTTGGTAAGATAACATAAAGTGATTCTAAATATAGGGTGACGACACTTGGAGAACATCGAATTAGGAGGAAACGACACTTACGTAAAACACTAAGATAGTCAATCAAACAACATGACGAAACTAGATACCTTGGAACGACAGTTCACATCGGCTCCAAAATTAAGTTTGGCAAAAATTTCAAAGGGTCGTTGTCGCAGCAACAACAAATCTCTTATAGGATAGGGAGAAAGAAATATAAGAGGTGTCATGGCAGTAATCAAGGCTAGTATTTTAGAAAAATTCCTATCCATATATCAGAAAAGTATATCCACATGTAAATAAGAATGATTTATTTTGTGAGCATCCAAACTATACCAATCTCTTTTCATTGTAGGGATTTAGTGCTATATTAATTGTGGTGGTAGGTCGTCAACTAGATCAAACTTTAGCAACTATACTGACCAAAGTGAAAATGGATGTCAATTACTGTGAAAACAATAATAGAGCCAATACATTATCATTTCCAACACTTTCATGTCTTAATGAATCACTTTCTCAGTGAATAGTGTAGGCATTTGGAGCTATCTCTGCTATTGGCACCTTTGCTAAGCCCTAGTGCAACAATTGCTTTGAAACTTCTGGTGTAGCAGCCATAGCAACATCTTTCTCAAGGTTATAATGAACTGTAATCATTATTCTCTAGTAGTTTCATCTTAGTTTGGATTGCAAGCATCTAAGTTGTCAACTGTTGGTGCTCTAAGGAAAGACATTTCATTGATTTATGCATCTCATCAACCTTTTCCTGTAGACAAAATTGGCAAATATCATTCTTTTCACTTCATTCTACATGGTATCCTCTTTATTTAGTTGGAGTATATAGTAGTGTATTAATATTTCCCTCAATGTTTTCTATCACACTATATTTGGGCTTTCAATGATGGTGAGATGGTGTATATTTTGGAAATTCAATGTGCAAGATGGGAGGCCAAGGCACTCAGTTCCAAGAAGTGATTATAGTGGTTGTTGGAAATGTTTGTAGCAGTGGCGGGAAAGTAGCCATCTAAGACATAGGTGTGAATGTCCCTTTTTCATTTGAAAAAAGAGATGCACTAGTGTTGGATCCTGTATGGCAGGGTGTATGAGGTTGGAAACCATGATGTGGAGATCATAATACTTAAGGAAAAGTTTTGACTAAAAGTTGATGATCCAGAAGTGATCATGTGTGAAATCTTGCATCTTTTCCAAGACAAGGAGCCATGATGGTCACAACACTGCAAAGTAAAAATGTTTAAGTATCTGGAGTGCAGTGTCCATAAGCATTTGATATATGTTGAAGTGCCTTTAGTGAATTTGTTAGGTGGTTGATCCCATTGGGAAGCCAAAAAGTATGCTTACGACTAAGGAAATTGAAATTGTAGAGAAGTGTATAGAGAAAGATAAAATTGCTACATCATAATAGGAAGTAGAGGGGAAAGTGGTTGAGTTAACATACTTTAAGAGAAATATGTTAGGTTGCCAAAAAAAAGAGAGACAAAATATACATATATATAGCTCGACGAATTGGGACCCCACTCATAACTGCACATTGACAGTTGGGTCAACCTAGTAACCACCGCTCTTTATTGCGTTAAATAAGGGGGTGTGTTACAGGTGGTATCAAAGCTACCAGGTTCAACACTTGAACCTAATGGTCTCTATCACAAAAGAAAGAAAGGATGCAGGTTTAACGACGGAATCTTAAGGGTTAAGATAGTGACTTATGGCAAAATTAACTAAGCAGAAGGTTCAAAGTCTTAACCCTTAGAAATGATTGGGGCTTTAGCTCCTAGGTAATATAGCTAACTATGAATATGATCAATTGTAATATTGATTGTAGAACTAAATATGGATTGCAAAAAGGATTTCAGCATGATGGCAAATTTTTGAACCGTACCATTGCATGTCTATGTTAGGCATCGACAAAACTGCTTGTAGAATTTGGTGGGGCCGGTTACTTGAGTGGTTGGGATGGCTCCTGGGAGTTCTGTTGTTGATGTGGAAGATCTGTATGGTGTGTTTCCATCGACTCCACTCCCTTAACTGACACATAGGGAGTCAAATCATATCATAGTAACTTATCACATATTTACCCCGATTGGCCGGTTACTTGGGTAGATCTGGGAGGAGGGTATTACATAGTGGTATCAGAGCGGGATTTGCTCTCTTTGGGTGGTGTTTGGTTTCCGTTCTCCTTCTGTGATATTCGATACCACATAGAGGTATCAAAGCATGGTTCACCCCTCAGGCTGGATGGGTGGTGTGTGGGTCATGCATTTGTGCCGGTTGCATATGTGTTCCATATGCTTGTAGTCCATGTGCTTGTTGCATTTGCATGGTGTTGATCACGATTGTAGTGATGTCACCATGTGAAGGTTGATGATGTTTTTGTTGGGATGATTTAGTCATGAATGCATGTCAATTGTATATGCATTTGTTATGCATGTTAGTGTCCATATGTTATTATGCATGCATTGTCATGGTTACGGTTATGCATGCATAATAGGTTAGATATGCATTGTGAGGTCATTGGATGTGGTTATGTCATCATGATGCAGTTGTTATGTTATGATTCTAATGTGTTGACTAAGATAGAGTAGGAGATGCAGACCATCAAAGTGAGGTTGCAAAATTGGACCTCGAGGAAAGAGAAAGTCATCATACGAGTTTTAATGTTGGGCATGTAGGCATGTAGGTTAAGGATTATTATATGCATTGTGGTTATGTGTATGCCTTTCATTATATTCATGTTATGATTAAATACATGATAGATGCTAGTTGATTAGTGTAGGCATATGCACATGTGTCAGATATTCATGAATGATAGTAACCTGTGGTTGTATCCATTGCTATTGTTGTTTTAGGTTAGATAACTTGATGATTATGTTATATGTTGTTTATGAGTATGTTATAGGTTAACTTGTTGTTGTTATACAATAGTTAGCTTGATGATTAGGTTATATGTCGTTGATGAGCATGATATATAAATTGTTGTTGTTATATGCTAGTAACTTGATGATTAGGGTTATTACATTAAGATATTGATGCTATATGTATCGTACTAAGTTGGATTGGTCTATATAAATGGTTAGGGTTATGACATTCAGGTATGAGTTAATGTGTTGTGATATTATGTGATATTAGTCTAGACTGACTGTGCAAATGTTATTATTATGTTTGAATGATAATTGTTTACGAGTTTATGATGTGAACATGTTAGTTAGTGACTATTATGGATATCGTGATCTTATTTGTGCCTGAGCTGATGTGTTGTGAATTTATATCGTGCTAACTATATTAGTTGTGCAGACAAGATATACTCCCCTGAGATACATTAAAGTGTGAGCTTGTTTATGTCGTCTAATTTGTGTTTGAATGTTTGATTATGTCGTCTATTTGGTGTTTGAGTGTCAGTGTCTATTATGTACTCTATTTGTTGTTGAATGTTTGATTAATCACATGATATGAGTATGTGTCTTTAAGATTGCATCAAGAAATGATCTTGTTTTAAGATGGTTTTACTCACACATGTGTTGAGATAGCTAACATGTACTTGATTGTAATAGATGACAGTTGTAGCATTATGTCTAATGACTATGAGTTGACTATGGATTAATGATTGTCTTAATATTTGGAACATGCGTGAGCAGTTGCAAGGTAACATGCTTGGCATTAGTATGACAAGGTAATAGTTGATTTGTTTATATAACTATCCATTGGGTGATGTGACAGTACATAGTAAGACTCTATTGCAACAATGTAAAAAGGTAAAAGAAAGGAATTGGGCAAGAATTCCTTTGGCTATGTTTGGAAACCCTAATTCAAAATGAATGAGTGCTTTACATACATTAAGTCTTCTTAACTTGACTTTGTCTGATATTATCTGGATATATGTTATATTCATGAACATGTATCTGACAGGTATAACGACTAGGTTCCAACTATGGCCAGACTCATCAAGGAATTGGAATTCCTTGAGAGGTGTACATGTTCAATTACAAGGCAACGTGCTTGGCACAACAAAGTAAGGTAACTGGTGTATTGTTATGTTTATTTATGCACTGACAGTTATGTGTTTATGGAAATATGATGCAGGGGATTTCATGGCAAAGAGACTGCCATGAAATTCTGAAGAAGGCTCAGGTTGAGATTTTCTTTGGAAGCACTAGGAACCATGGGGATTGAGTCATGGTGTTTGTTAAGAGTATCGTGAATTCGATTCTTTGTGCTTTGTTTGCACTTGATCTGCAACTTTGTTTATGCTGGATTTTAGACTTTTGTGATCCATACTAATTTCGGTAATGTCTTTCGGATTAATCACATCATAAGTTGTTGGTTGAAATTTAGAACCATATAATGTGGTTCATCCTCAGGACAAGATGAAAAAATCATTCAATCAGAAAGTTTAAATAGCAAAGATGCATCTAGTTCCAGAGTTAGCTTTGTTATTTCTAGTGTATGGCTATACCACTTTGTCTATGGTGTTGTATTATTATTGGTTTTCTATTGCTTGCTTCTTGGTATTGCCTTTTATGTTTTGAGAGTCTTGGGAATTTGTTGGGAAAAGAGGAAAGTTAGTGGAGCTCAGGGAGAGCTAAATGAAATCCAACGGGTAATGTAAGACTCTGAAGGAAGCTTGGTGCATGAGAAAGGGAAGTTGAAGGTAAGAATATGACAATCGGTTGGATTGGTTCAGTCCATTAGTGTAAATGGACAGTGGCAATACAATCATGAGAAAGGTAACATCAAAGGTGAAGTGAATGGATGTGAGGCATCCAATTCCTTGGCTATGTTGGGGACGGTTATCAATGTTGTGCATGTTGTGCACTGATAAATGGAGTTCTCTTAACCTTGACCTTATGATATCCAGTAATTATGTTATGATCATGATTATGGTGATGTTTATATATGTATACTTGTATGTATGTATGTATGTCGTGTATGACAGGGTCGTCATGGATCATGGTTGTTTAATGCTAATGTTTATATGTATATGTGTGTGTATGGATGTAGTTGTCTGACATGATCATGATTGTTTTATGTTAATGTTTAAGCATATGTATGTATGTATGTATGTATCCATGTATCTATGTCACTGTCCAATAGGGTTGTCAGGGATCATTCTTGTGGAGGAATGATTGCTTATGCAAGTGAATGGCATGATGAGGTTCCTGGTCTTATGGGGAATCAAGTGGGGAGAGTGGTCATGACAAATATACGATGTCAGTATCATGTGGACATGGATTGATATTGTATGCTTGTATTATGTCTATGTTTATGTTATGGACAGGCTAATGCTAAGAGAGACATCAGCGGAATGAAAAAAATGTGATCTGCGACATGCTATTATAAGCATGGATGGTAAAGGGACACTGGAAGCAAGGTTGCTTGGTGGAGATAATGTAGTCTTGTATGTGCAGTGCTAATATTGTGTATATGTTGTGCATGTTGTATATTCAATGATTGTACCTATGGTGATGTGTACATGTAATATATGTAGTATTATGTACATATGATGTTGTGTGCTTGTTGTATGTATAGTGTTGTGTGAATATTGCATATGCAGTGTTGGGTATACATGGTGTTATGAACATGTTGGATATGCAGTGTTATGTACATATTGTATTGTGCGCATGATGGATATGCAATGTTGTGTGCATATGGTGTTGTGCGCACGTTGGATATGCAGTGTTGTGTACATAGGGTGCTATATACATGTTGTATATGCAATACTATGTACATATGGTGTTGTGTTCATGTTGTACATGTCGTGTTATGTACAGGTGGTGTTGTGTACATCTAGCATTGTGTACATGTGGTACAATCTACATGTGGCGGTGTGTACACATTGTGCAGGTGGTGTCATGTACATGTTGTGCATGTGGTGTTGTGTATAGGTGGTACTGTGTACATGTTGTACATATGGTATTGATGTACATGTGGTATTGTGTGCATGTCGTACATGTTGTGTTGTGGGCATGTGGTACTATGTATGTGCATTATATAGTCATGGTATCGTGACATGTGTATTCATTGTGTTGTAATCTGTATACCTATATGTATTGTGTTATACATCGAGTGTAGGTGTATGTATTGTGTGGTGGTGTACACTGGATGTAGGCGTATATATTGTGTTGTGTTGTACAAGTGGGTGTAGATGTATGTGTGGTATGTCAGGTGTAGGTGCATGTATTGCATGTTGTTGTATGTCGTGTGTGGTTGTATCCATGTGATGCACACTATGTGTATGTGCAAATGGTTGAGGAGAAGGCACTGGGTGTTTATCCGGTGTGGCAATCGATTAGGTGTGTGTATGAAATAAGGACAAAGGTAGGAGCTAAGGATTGGTTAAAGGATAAGTATCAGTGTTTTATTTAAGTTTTATTACGCATGTGATCTATGATTTTTACTTGTGATGGTTACATATGATTTATGATGATTTCATGCGATTCATGGTTAAATCTATGATGGTTGAGTTTGAGCTAACCATATGTGATATGTTTATTCATGATTATTTTATCAAATAATTAGTTTTACTTATTGTGATAGGAAGTAAACAGGAATGCAATTTGCAAGTGTACATTGATGATGTGAATTTATTTCATTTTTTTTTTAATCTAATGGAAGTTATGTGCTTGGTACAGGAAGCACAAAAATGTCGGGTTGGGTGGTTGAAACTGACTACAAGAATTAGCAATGTCAGTGAAAGGAATTGGAACATGCAACAATATGCCGGTAAAGCACTTCAAGAGCAGGGCCATTGTGGGACACTGGTACCTAATAGTGTCTATTGATTGCTACGAGCATGCTATGACCAGTATGATGGTTTTAAGGTAGGGATATGCCTTGGTTTTTAAACCTTCCGATGCAAGGAAACCTTGCCGAGGGATGGACTGCCCAGGATGGGGGGGTCAGCGGAACTTGGAAGGTATGAGACTGCATGGAAGGGGGTGACCAGATTTCCCAAGGGACTGTGTTGTAGAGAATGGAAGGTTGGGGATATATTTTTTTTTGTCATTAGCATTACCAGATGGAATCAAATGCACAATGGGAGTGTGCCCTAGAACAATGAGTCGGTAACTGTTCATTGAGAGGACAAGTGGCACAAGATTATAGAGTTGGACATTGGATGTAGATTTTACCTTGCAATGGATTCTGGACTTCCTAAGAAGGAGGTGAATCCTGATATTATATTGAGGGTGGAGATGTGAGCCCATGGATTCCCTTTTTGCAAATGCAGGCATCGTATCATTTTATTTGTTGGTTGAGCAAATGTGCATATGTGTGTATTATTATAAATATTGTATCGAGCTGGATTTATAAATCTCCATAGACAATATGATTATTTGTTGGGTGAGGCAAATGTGTATAAGTATATGTGGTTATTATTGTAAAATGATTTGTGTTATAAAGCTCTAGTAAACGGTATGTTTGTCATGTTTTAGCAAATGGTCATTATAAATATTGCAACAAGCTATGTTCTAAAACTCAATTGGAAGTATGTTTTGTTTGCAATGGTCTTGTTGGTTATAGGTGTTATTGAAAATTGAGGACGGTGTTCCCCTAAGGGGGAGGGTACTATAACAACCCTGGTTAAAAATCCATGTACATATAAAAATATAAGACCACGGTCATGGGACATGTATTCCAAGCTGAGAGGTGGTAAAAAAATCTAGTGGAGCGCCACTTCGTTATTATGGCTAAGGAAATTGACAAAGGCAATGGAAAAGGCTTTGGAAAGGAAAAATGGCATTTTGACACATTTATTTATTAAAATAATGGAAATTAGGAGAAAAGGAAGGTGAAAGGTCACAAGCTGCATGTGAGGAGGAAAATGAAGGAAAATAATGGAAATTGAAGAAAATAGAGGCCTCATTGATAAAAAAGCTTATGACGATAAGTGGGCAGGCTTGGTCACTGTAAGTTTTTCTTGACAGGTTTTGGTGGACCTCTCTTCTATTCTCTCTCTCTCTCTCTCTCATACTCTTAGGCACTTAGAGTTTTTATTGGAGCACTCTTGGAGGAGTGTGGCATACTTGGAATTTGGAGAAAGAAGGCAAAGGAAAAACAAGAAAGTGCAAGAGGACATCGGGATCAGCAGCTACCGTGGGTTTTTCTTGCAAGTACCGAGTTGCATGTATGATTTCCTTACTAGTTTTGGTATGCATGGCACATGCATGTGGTTTCTTGGTTATGATCTATCATTGGCATGGAGGATTAATTGTATTGACAATGTTTTTTCCTAGCCTTTCCAATTCCTAGATAGTCATGGTGTTATGGGTTCATTTCTTTTGTTTTCTAGTTGGTTCTCATATTCCTTTGAGTGTGGGTTGAGTTATTAGTTCCTGGAGGCTTGGTTGGACAAACGCTTTGGAAGCCTTGTAACGGCTTGAGTTGAGTTATTAGTCTTGGAGCCTTGGTTAGACAAATGTTCTAGAAGCCCTATAACAGCTTGGGTTGAGTTATTAGTCCTAGAGCCTTGGATGGAAAAATTCTTTGGAGTCCTGTATCAACTGTGGGTTGAATTACTAGTCCTAGAGCCTTGATTAGACAAACTCTCTAGAGCCCGACAACAGTCATGGGTTGAGTTACTAGTCCGAGAAGCCGGGTTGGAACAAACGCTCTGGAGCCCTAAACAACTTGGGTAGAGACCAATCTGGTGATGGTTAGTGATGTCTGATTGTGAGGTGGAATCATTGGTTGAGGGTTGAGGTGGTTTAGCCTCTAGAAGCCCTGGATGGTTTTGATTGATGTTTTTTATGATATCCCACATTCATGCTTGGAATATGTCACAGGGGTGATTGGTTGAAGAGAGACTTGGTTCAACCAATCTACGGTGGGGTGGAATGTGGTAGTCCCATACTGGGTTGGATTTTACATCATTAATTTGAGGTTATTTCTCCTTATTAACTCACGAGTATTATATTGGTTTATATGTGGATTATATGGTTGTTGCTTCTTCGGTATTTTTGTTGTTATTATGTTGGTTATGCACATGTATTATGATAATGGCAAGTATGGTTCTCATCGTGTTTTTACTTGTAATTGAATGAATAATGTATCTATGGCCTAATATACGACAATAAAACTAAATTGATAAGGAAACAATGGTTCATAGCGAATCTCAGATAAGTATGAGACCCCTATGCTTATATCTGTTGTTTAAACCCGCAGATAACATATTTGTGACATGTTTGACAAAATGTGTGTCATGGCTAGTAGGGGTCCAGTCTAGTCCTTGTCAATGTTTTTGCAAATGTACCATTGTTTTGTTGTGTAAATTCATTTATGAACCTGTTAATGAGTTTTGGGTAGTGACCTAGGCTCTAGGCCTTAAAACTAGCACAAATCATGGGGTCCCAAGCACAGGTCTGAGGATAAAAGTCTCCAGATGCATGCATACCCATGTTGTGGGAGAGTCTAGAGCCTCCTAGATGCATGCTTGTCCATATCAAGGGAGCTTCTGGGGGTTTAATGGTCTAAAAACTTAGTGAGACCCAGGAGTTGATTACCTGAGTGGTTAGGATGGCTCTTGGGAGTTCTGTTGCTAATGTGGAAGGTCTATATGATGTGTTTCCATCGGTTCCACTTCCTTAATTAACACATAGGGAGTCAAATCATATCATTGTAACTTCTCGTCACATATTTACCCCGGTTGGTTGGTTAGTTGGGTAGATGTGGGAGGAGGGTGTTACACCTAAACCCCACACCCCCCCTATGTGGAGGGGTGTATAGTCTTCCTGGGGTATACACCCAGCTGAAACAAGACCTCTGGATCAGGAAGATAATCAGGTTCCACACCCAACAATCTCCCACTTGGAGACTGATTATAGAAACTCCACCACTGCTTCACTTGTTGGATGATGCTTCCACTTTGGACTTGGTTATTTCTCATCTTCATCATCATACTTGAAGACCAATTGAAACTGAGCAAAATATTTGTTTCTCTTTGGTTACAACTTTTGTTAACATATCTACAAGATTCTAGCTAGTGTGTATCTTTTCCAGCTTCAATTGTCCATCTTCCAACACTGACCGTATGAAATGGTACATGAGTTATATAGGTTTAGTCTTGGAATGAAATGTTGAGTTATTTGTAAGATGAATGACGCTTTGGTTATCATTGTATAGCCTTCCCATCTCCTACTTCTTGCCCAATTCATCCATAAACCTTTGTAACTAAATCATTTCTTTACTAGCCTTTGTAGCAACAACATACTCTGCTTCTGTTGTTGAAAGTGCAACAATGTTTTGCAATTTTTAAACCCAACTGCCAATTGTTCCACCTATAGTAAACACATACCTTGTGGTGTTCCTCATGTTATCTCTATCACCTGTCATATATGCATCAACATATCCCTGTAGAGCAATGTTCGAACCACCAAAGCATAATGCTTGATTTGTGGTAGCTCTCAAATACTTGAGAATCCACTTCACTTCCATCCAATGCTCTTTTCCCAGATTGTTCATATACCTGCGTACAACTCCCACTGCATGTGAAATATCAACCCTTGTGCACACAATTTCATACATTAAGCTTCCAACTACTGGTGCATATGGAACTTTACACATATATTCCATCTCGTCCTGAGTCTTCGGACATGTATCCTTACTTAGTTTGAAATGGCTAGCCAAAGGTGTACTAACTAGTTTTGCATTCTGCATATTAAATATTTCCAATACCTTTTCTATGTACTCACTCTGAGACAATGTTAATTTGTGATTTTTCTTGTGTTTGCATAACCCAAATACTTCATTCCAAATGAACTTGCCAATTTTCCTTTAAGCACATTTATTTCTTGCATGTTAGACCATGCAATAGGCATGTCATCTACATACAATGGCAATATAACATAATTGCCATCATTTTGTTTCTTAAGATAAACATAGTGATCAAAATGACATCTATTATAACCTTGTTCAGACATAAACCTGTCAAATTTTAGATACCAATGGCCTTGGAGCCTATTTTAAGCCATACAAGCTCTTCTTCAATTTTCACACTAATTTTTCTTTCCCTTTAACCTCGTACCCTTGTGGCTGCAACATATATATTTCTTCCTCCAAATCCCCATGGAGAAAGGTTGCCTTTACATCTAACTGCTCAAGATGCAAATCTTTTGCTGCCACTAGACTTAAAATAGTTCTGATTGAAGTCATTTTAACAACAAGAGAAAAAACTTCATCAAAGTCTATAACTTTATTTTTTGCAAACCCCTTCACCACAAGTCTAGCCTTGTACCTATGTTTAGCTTCATCTTCTTCCTTCAACCTGTAAACCCATTTATTCTGTAATGTTGTTTTACCTGCAGGCAACTTGACTAAGTCCCAAGTCTGGTTATGTATCAAGGAGTCCATCTCTTCTTCCATGGCTTGTTCCCACTCCTTCCTGGTTTTTACCTGCATTGCTTCTTCGTATCTTTCTAGTTCACTAGAATCAATAAAAAATACATAATATAATGGAGAGTATCTTTCAAGGGGTCTACTTATCCTGGTAGATCTTCTAACACCACTTTCAAGTGTTTGAGGTGCCTGTTGCTATTGCGGTTGGTGTTGTTGTTGTGGATGTTGATCATTATTATTTTCATTCACCTTTACTTTTTCTATGATCTCATCAAGCACTGTGTATTCTTTGTTTTCATTTTCTTATTTATTTTCCTGCATCTGATCCTTATACAAGACCTTTCCATCGAAAATGACATCTCTGCTCCTAATGATTTTGTGATTTTCATAATCATATAAGTGATAACCAAAATCATTTACACCATATCCAATAAAGGTACATTTCTTTGATTTTGCCTTAGGCTTCTTTCTATTTTCTTTATTGATGTGGACAAAGGCTTCACAACCGAAAGTCTTTAAAAATAAGTAGTTTACCTTTTCCATGGCTCCTTTGGAATGCCACCATCCAAGGAACTTGAAGGCCTTCTGTTTATTATATAAACAACAATATCTACAACATCTGCCCAAAATTGTAAGGGAAATCCTACGTGAAATCTCATGCACCTTGCACGCTCCATGATTGTCTTGTTCATCCTTTTTGACACACCATTTTCCTATGGTGTTCCTGGAACTGTCTTCTCTCTGCAAATTCCATGCTCTAAAAAGTATTTGCCAAACCCTTTGATGCAATATTCACCTCCACTGTTTGATATGGGACACTTCAACTTCTTTCATGTCTCATTCTCAACCAAAGTTTTCCATTTAGAGAAAGTGTCAAATACATCATATTTATTTTGAATACAATAAATCCAGGTTTTTCTATTTGCATCATCAATAAAAGTAACATAATAGCGAGAGCCATCGAGAGATGATAATTGAGCAGGTCCCCATACATATGTATGCACAAGCTTTAAATTTTTCTCTTCTTTTCCTTCCCAACTCTAATAAATCTGACTCTCTTTTGTTTTCCACAAACACAATTTTCACAAAAATCCAAATCAACATGCTTCAAACCTTGCAACAAATTTCTTGAGTGAAGAATTCACATCCCCTTCTCACTCATGTGCCTGAGTCTATGATGCTAGAGTGTCATATATGCTCCTATGGAGGTTAAAGCATTAACAAAATTAGAAATACCATTGCATAAATACAATGTACCTACTTTTCTCCTTTTTCTATTACCAGGGCTCCTTTAGTGACCTTCCAAGTTTTGTCTGTAAAAGTCGTTACATAACCTTCACCTCCCAACTGCCCTGTTGAAATTAGATTTTTCTTTAGATCTGGAACACACCTTACCTCCTTCAATAGCCATTGGTTTCCATTCTATTGCTTTATAAAAACCTTACCCATTACAACAATTTTATAGGGTTTATCATCACTCAGACAAACCTATCCAAAACCTCCTTGAACATAGTAATGAGAATGTTTCCTATTAGGTGTAGCATGGAATGAGGCCCCTGAATCTACCACCTATGCATCAATAATATTCTCTAATGAAAGAATCAAAGCATCTTGCAACACATCATCTGTCACATTCACTTCATGATTATTCTCTTGTTGTCCATCTCCTTCTTTTCTCTTCTGAGATTTGTAGTCTTTCTTCAAGTGTCCTTTCTTTCCACATTTCCAACACTCTAACCCGGTTGAAAAATGCAGCAAGAAAGTCTCAATTATATTTTCCCTTTAATTAAATTGGGAAAATTTGAAATTCCATAGACAACTTGGATGAATTAAATGAGGTGACATGGTTGTTGTCACTCAATTAACTCGGTTAATTAGAGTTAAGGGCATGAAGTTCAATTGTATGTAGTGATTCCTAAATTTTAGGAGCCTAGGTTGAGTTAATTTCAATTGTAATTAGTTAAACTAGTTCTAACTGTTAATAGAACTAACTGGTGGTCAATTAAGTAGTAGGACACTAGTCTAACTCAAAGATCATCTAGTTAACTGATCAATAAATTAATAATTAGCTCATGCATGCAAATAATTCGAGTTGCCCAGTTGTTGTGGAGTTTCTAAGGCAATTAACCAACAATTGTAAACTAGTTGAATGTAAAGGTGTTGCATGAGGTCAGGTGGACCATCCTTGGGAATTGCATAATCAATTAGAGGAATTCACTAAATAATAGGGGCCCAATTAGTCAAGAATTGTGCAAGGAAATAGGGACATGGTGGGCTAAATTAATTAAGTGCTAGCCAGATTAGTCATTCAGTAGGAAAGAATATAATTGTTTTTGTAGTTTGAGATTTGGCATTAAGTTGGCAATTGTAATAACTTCTCTTACTCACTTGATTAATGAACAAAAGGATGAAGGGGTTTTTAGCAGTTTCTTTCCCCTAGAAAAAAAATTTTGCATGTGTGTTATTTCTTATTGCATGTTTGTGATTTATGTTCTAGATTGTGAATTGAATTCCACATAGCAGTATAGTAGGTTTGAGTCTTGTGATTTATTAAATTTTATGGGTAGTTCCAAATCTACATACAATTTTTACATGGTATCAGAGCAGGGATCACATTAGAACAAGAATTTCGAAGTTGTTTCTCTGGAAGTTCGAATATGTAGTTCAGTGTAGCAGGATCTCTTCAACGCTGAGAAGATGACCTTCAGCGGGTTGAGGCTAGAGTATGCCTTGGAAGGCATCTCTAATTTCATTACATGGAAGAATCACATGGAGGCTATATTGGATGACAATGGATTTCTAGAATACATCAAGACAGATGTTGCAAAACCAAAAGCATATGATGCCCAAAACCTTGCCCAGTGGAAGAAAGATGTAGCCAAGGCGAGGAGAATAATCTGGGAGGGAGTACGAAATCACATTGTCTAAAATATCCATGGGAAAGCAACTCCATTCACAATGTGGAAAGCACTGACAAAATTGTTTGAGAATAGTAGTGACCACAGGAAGCTTGCGCTCAAGGATAAACTTCAAAATATCAAGATGCAAAAGAATGACATTATTCCACAGTATCTGAGCAAGTTCACACAAGTTCATGATGAAATTGGCTAGGTTGGTGTTAATGTTGTAGAATATGACTTGGTAAGCCTAACCCTTCTAGGCCTTCCCAAGAGCTAGTATAACTGCCAAGATTAGGTGAACGAGAGGGAGAAACTATCGAATTAGGAACACTTATGGTCTGAATTGGTACAGGAGGAAATAAGGCAGAATACCGAAGATGGAACCTCATCCAAAGAAGAGGAAGAGGACTTTGCTCTAGTCAACAAAGGAATGAAGGCCAAGGGAAAGAATTCCCAAGGTGAGGTTGAATCCAGTCAAGAGGGAAAGAAGAAAGACTTGTCCAAAATAAAATGCTTCAGTTGTCATGAATTTGAGCACTATGCTACAAAGTGTCCACACAAAAAGTCTAGCAAGAAGGAGCCTGCAGGAGGAGCAACAGGTGAAGCTTTGGTTTCACAGTTCGAGCTTGAATTCACCATTATCGCATGCATGTAAAGCACAATGATGGGGAACATGTGGTACTTGGACTTTGGTTCCTAGTTCCACATGACAAGGTGTATAAATTTTTTCAGTGACCTAGAGGAGAAAGATCTCCAAATGAATATTGAGTTTGGGGACGGCAGGAGGTACAATGTGACTAGGATTGGTACAATCACTTTTCAGAGGGAGTCAGGATCCCCTTTTTTACTCAAGGATGTCATGTTCATTCTAGGCCTAAAGAAAAATCTCATCTCAGTTGCAATTTTAGAAGACCGTGGTTATGATGAGATATTTAGTAAAGGAAAATCATTCCTGAGACACATAACCATAGGACATGTGAAGCAAATCAGGGTTTGATTCAAGAACTTGTATGCACTTGAGGTAGAATATGAATGCACAGCCTTGAGGAGCAAGGCAAAGATTAGAGATATGGTAGTTTAGAGGGAGCAAGATAGACCTCTCAAAATGGAGCCTCAGAAGTAGTCTCAGGAAGTTGTAGAGAAGCCACAAATGGAGAGGCAAAGAGGAGGTAGAGTGGAGACATCCACTAAAGAAAAGGCCTCTAATAGGGGTAGAGTTAGAGCCAAGTGGGCAAAGAGAGCACATGCAACTATACCTCGAGGAGTGAGTTGGAGTGCTTTAGATCCTTAGTCTAAGAGTTGCAAAAATTTGGGTAGGGTCCATTGAGGCGTTCTCCTCATTGATCATTGCCTTGTTACGAGGGGCCCACAATATTCAGTAGTAGGAGGATTAGTCAGATACTGAGGAGTGTAGAGGAGTGTTGATAGTAGAGCAGGAGGCTCACTAGCAGAGTTAGCAACAACACAATTTTCCCAATAGACAGTTGTAGACACAATTGATTCATGTTTTTTTTGTGCTTCTCATTTGCGGATGTTGTAGTAGTAGCAACAAAAGTGAGAGGTGTTGCATGCAGTACATGCCAAAAGTGTAGGATAAGGCAGTTGATAATCCCTTTATTGCTGAGAGGGAGTTTTGAAAAATGCAACAAGAAAGTCTCAATTTGATTTTGCCTTTAATTAAATTGGGAAAATTTGAAATTCTATAGAGAACTTGGATGAGTTAGCTAAGGTGACATGGTTATTATCACTCAATTAACTTAGTTAATTTGAGTTAAGGGCACAGAGTTCAATTGTTTTTTCCTCTGGAAAAATCCATAAATATTGCATTAATGAGCAAAAATTTACATGAGAGTATCTGTTTGCCAGTATTATCAGTTTTGCTGTTAAGTCGCATTACCACGCAGGGTATGCTCAACTGTTACAGTGTTCTGTACATCTTTTTCAAAATATCAAAAAACATTTCAGTATGAGTCTATATTAGATCTGTTAAATAAAAGCAGTTCCTAAAGAGCTATTTGCAAACCCAAGGTTGGGTATCCTGGGTCTATATACGGTCGATGAAAAAATTTTGTTCCTGCTGATCTTTCACCTCTGTAATCTCCCAGATGCCTCTGTCCATCAGCGCTGCCTCCTTGGATAATTTGTCGGCACCCTTGTTGTGTTCCCTGTAGATGTGAGAGATAGAAATATTGTTAAAAGCTGATTTGAGTGTCAGTGCTTCATGTAATATAATGCTGAGTGAGTGCATGTGACAAGTAGCTGTGCCATTTATCCAATTTATGATGATCTGTGAGTCCCCAAATATATTGATGCTAGTGCAGTGGTGCCTCAATGCAAAGTGAAGTAAGTGGCGAAGAGTGATGAGTTCTGCGAAGTTGTTGGTTCCAGATCCCAGTCCAGCCTTGATTCTGTAGAGATGATTTTCAGAAATATGAAGGATGATGCCTCCTCCACAACTTTGCAGGTTTGCCGCCCCATCGAAAAATGCCCAAGGCGTACCAGGGTCGATGGGAGGAGGAGGGGTAGGTTGGCGAGATGAGGGAGGGGGGGGGGTCGGGTAGTTCCCTCAGGGCAGCTACAATACTAGCCTCGAGCAGTGGCCAATGTATGGGCTTGTTGTCAAATATCACTCTGTTTCTAGTTTTCCAAATCGCCCAGTTTACAATAATGGGAAGATTAATGGTTTTTGAACCTCTGTTATTCTTTTCCCAAACAGTCCAAGCGTTGATGATATCAGTACCAGCCCAATCACCCGCGTAGTTAATGAATGGCTTGAGGTTTTGCCACAGGTTCAATGTCGAACTGCATTTAAGGAAGATGTGTTCTGAAGATTCCGAGTCTGCCTTACATAATACGCACCACGAGGGGCCATGCTGGGCTCTTTTCATGAGCTGGTCCCCAGTTGGAATTTTGTTCCGCAGTATGCACCAATTGAAGAGCTTAGCTCGAGGGGAGGTGGTTTGTTTCCAGATACTCTGCCACCAATTTGCAATTGCCTCGGGTTTTTTATGAGCAATGAGCTGTATGTAACCATCCTTGGGTGTGTATACGCCGTGTTCTGCCAGGTTCCATACAAGTTCATCCGGGCCCTCTGTAATTCTAATGTGAGCTTCTGTTAAGGCATCTCTGTATTCTTCCCATGTTGTGTGCCATCTTCCAGGGAGATTTAGTTGGCGCGCTGATTTCCAAGCTTGATGGAAGATATCTGATTGGTCCTGGTCCGCAATCTGTGAGATTACTTTAATGTTCCGAGCTGAGAGATGTGCAACCAGATCTGGTGGTAGGGAATGTCTTCCCCCACTCCCTGTCCAGGGGTCAAGTCCTATCCTTGCACTATTCCCTTCTTTGATACGCCAGACCAAGTTGTCTCTAATGAGAGGCATGGAATGTAAGAGGGCCTTCCAAATCGAAGATATTCCAGTTTTATTCCACTCCGGGAGTCTTACCCAGTCATAGATGCTGAGAGGCCATATGTATTTGTGGAATGTAATGCTGGTCCATAGGCTTTGAGACGTCAGTAGGGCCCAGCCCATTTTTCCTGCTAATGCTTTTGCGAAGATAGGGAGCTCCTTCAACCCCCAACCTCCCCATTTCTTGGGTAAGGCAATCTTGTTCCAGCTGATCCAGGCAAAGATGCGCTTGTCTTGGTTGCCTGCCCATAAGTATCTATTGCACAGCTGTTGTAGTTTAGCCAGTATGTTCCGGGGTATCCAAGCCAATGCCATCCAGAACACTGGGGTGGCTTCGAGTACAGATTTTATCAGTGTTAGTCTTCCAGCCCTAGAGAGATATCTGTGGCTCCAGCATGATAACCTTTTCTCTATCTTTGATACTAGCCATACCCAATCAGCTATCTTTTGATGTGTCGGCTTTAGCCAATATCCCAGATATTTAAGGCCTCTGTCAAGTGGCTGGGTGGTATAAGGAAAAGCCTGTCTAGCCATGAGTGCTTCATTTGCTGTGGTTCCCACCGAGGTGATAGTGGACTTTGATCTGTTCACTTCCATTCTCGTTGCTTTTGAGAAGAGCTCTAGGATGCGAGTGAAGTAAGTGGTGTCCTGTACGCTACCATCCAAAAGAATTAAGACATCATCTACAAATAGAAGGTGAGTGAGGAAGCATACATCAATGATTTTGAGGCCTCTGATAGACCCCTCCCTTTTTGCCGAGATGATAAGCCTGCTTAGAGCTTCTATGACCAAGAGAAATAGAAGTGGCGAGAGGGGGCAACCCTGTCTCAGCCCTCTTTCAGAGTGGAAAAAATGTGAGGCTGATCCATTGATCAAGATGCTGAAAGTGGGAGAGGTGATGCACGCCATGATCCAATTGATTAATGCAAGGGGAAAGCCAATGTGAATGAGGATCATTTTTATATAAAGCTAGCTTACGCGGTCAAATGCCTTGGATAGATCAATCTTCAGCAGGATACACTTGAGATGTTTAGTCCAAATGGAGTGGATTGCCTCTTGTGTCGAGCCAATGGCTTCATGGATCTGCCTGTTTTCCAGAAATGCAAATTGTTGAGGTGAGATGTGTCTGGAGAGAATGGGCTTGATCCTATTGGCAATGATCTTGGAAATTATCTTATAGAGAACATTGCAGAGGGATATGGGGCGAAAGTCATCAAATGAGGATGGGTTGTCTGATTTAGGGATGAGGGCAATGAAAGTGGTATTAATAGCATTGTAGAGACATCCCGAGATCCTGCTTTCCTCAACAACCTTTAAGATATCTCCTCCCAGGAGTTCAAAGAAGGCAATGTAGAACTCTATCGTCCAGCCATCCGGCCCCGGGCTCTTTTCCTTTTGAAACCATTTGATAGTACTTTCCAGTTCTGCCATAGTGACGGGGGCTTCAAGATCTTCAGAATCCTCCTCCTCTACAAATCTGGGGAAGTGAGAGGCCACATTGATGATTTCTGCCAGATTTGTGCCTGCAGGGTTCTTGTATAGGCCTCTGAAGTGAGAAGTACCCAGATGAGAGAGCTTGTTAAAGGAGTCCGCCAGGCCTCCCTCAGGGAGAGGGAGGTTCCATATGGTGTTTGCCACTTTCCTACCTTTGGCAAAATTATGGAAGAATCTGGTATTCTCATCTCCAGCTTTAAGCCAAGTAGCTCTGCTACGAAGCCTGGTAGCTTCCTCCCTACCCTTAAGAATATTATTCTTCTGATTTTCCAGCTCCACGAGGCGGGCCTTGTCATCCTGTGTTATGAACCCTAGGTTCCTCTCGTCCAGTAGGGCATTCAGGTCTTCTTCTACCTTTATGAGCTGCACATCTTCTCGCTTCTTCTTCTCCCTAGCCCAGTTGATCACAATATGCTTGAGCTCAGTCAGGTTTTTTACAAATCCCCTTGCCATGGAAGACTCTCGGTCTATGGGGTGTGTTCTCCAGTATTCTGTAATCAGATTAGAGAAGCTAGGGTCTTGTAGCCACAGATGATTAAACTTGTAGGGTGCTTTAGGTTTCAGCTGCGGACCC
This sequence comes from Pinus tabuliformis, assembly GCA_031772625.1. Lineage (NCBI taxonomy): Eukaryota > Viridiplantae > Streptophyta > Pinopsida > Pinales > Pinaceae > Pinus > Pinus tabuliformis. The sequence goes on from CM062809.1 coordinate 862,040,682, forward strand.
TGGATTTCCATGGCAATTGGGGAGTGGTCAGAGATGCCTCCATTGCTTACCCACTGTTTGTATGAGTGCAGTCGATGGATCAGAGGGCCTTTCATCAGAAATCTATCTAATCTTCGGGCCAGAGCAGCCGATCCTATCCTTCTATTTCTCCATGTAGGGTGAGGCTTCTGTAGAGGGATGTCAATGAGGTCATGTTGCTCCAGTAACCGTCTCATGAAATCTGTGATGGGATCAATCTGTGCCGATGATCCCCATGACTCACTGAAACCCAGGGAGAAGTTCAGGTCTCCGCCAATGATGATGTGTTCAAGTGATAATAGGTTACAGCTGAGGAGATGTCTCCAATAATTTTCCCTCTGTTGGCAAGGCCCATATATGTTGACAATGCGGAGGGAGAGGCCGAGTTCGATAGAGAATATGTCTGCACCCAGGAATCTATGACCTCCCCAAGAGGAGTCAAGTCTGATAGAGCTAGGATTATATCCAAGCGCCAGGCCACCAGATCTGCCCATGGCATCAGAAGCAATGAAGTGCCATCGGGCACCTACTGAGGCTAGGGCTCGAGAAGTACACTCTACAGAACCAAGGGTTTCCTGTAGGAGAATGATATCGGGAAGTTCGACCTCAAAAAGTCGTTTGAGGGCTAGCTTTTTTGGGGTGCTAGCCAGGCCCCTACAGTTGAAGGAGATGCACTTCATGGGGGGCCGATCTTCGGGGGTTTTGTTGCTCTAAGGACCCCGTCGATGGTGGCTTGACGCCCAGCTGCTACTTCCGCTCCGGCGTGCCTAATGGCTTTATTGAGATAAGATTTGCGTCCCCGGGTAGTAAGGAACCCAGGGCCTAGAGGGACGATGCCCAGCCCGGCTAGGGATTCAAAGACCTCCAGATGAGATGAACGAGGGCGGAGGGAGTATGGGTGGGATGGGGTCGAATGAGATGATGATGGCGAGGGGGGCGGAGATGAAAGATGCAGGGTGGGCGGAGCAGTGGATGGCGACGGAGAGGGAGGGGGGATAACACATTGAACCATTGTGCAAGCAGTCGAAAATTCAAGTGCAGATGAGATATTAGATGAATTAGAGGAAGGAATAGGAGAGATACCCGACACTTGCGCGGCCGTTGCTGCTGCCCGAGCCCTGGTCAGTGGGGGCGAAGGTGGGGCAATCTTTCGCTTGTCCAATTTTGCAGGTTCACCATGGGGTCCCGTGCTGCTTTGTGGCAGACGAGGAATGGAAGGGGGAGCTCCGCTGGAGATAGCAGGTGCCGTCTTTGGAGATCCATCCTGATTGTTGTTCAGTGGGCAGTCCATGAACAAATGACCGACTTGGTGACATCGATTGCACCTGAAGGGAACGCCCTCGTAATCTAGTATCTGCATTCTGCTGAAACTTCCCCATCTTAATGTCATCTTTTCTAGTAATCCCTCCCTGGTATCCAGATGGACCAGAATTCTCGCCAGTATTCTTTTGTTGGTCTCCTTGTAGGATCGATCGTGGTCCAAATACGTTCCTAACGCATTCCCAATCTTGACGAATGCTTCCTCAGTCCAGTATTGCAGAGGCAACCCCGGTAACCTCACCCAAAGAGGGCCTGCTCCAATCTGTTCACGCTCCGGATCAAATAGAGGGCTCCACCTTTTCAATAGCACCGGTGCCATTTCTATGTGCCAGTACTGAGCCAGTACAGTATTCGTGTGATCCTCTTTTGAGAAGTGGAGTGAGAACCATCCCCTTGGGAGTTCTTGTACTTCCGGTAATTCAGAGAATAGCGCACCCCAAATTTCTTTCACCCACATTTTTAATTGCTCCGCCGTGAAGGTACGCCCCCGCACATGTCCAACCAAGATTGTTCGAGCCAGTGCCATGGTCTCCTCGAAGTTTGTGGGGTCGCCGAATGATACTGTAACGTCTTTGACAGTTGCTCTGATGCACTTGGATCTCTTCTGCGAGCGCGGAGCGGTCGGATGATCTATGAGAGGGTTTGTGACCCCGACCCCCGGGGAGGGCTTAGCGGGCTGGGCATTGAGGGCCGGCGTGCAGAAGCTACCCGAGGGTCTGATCCCTGCGTCGATCGGGGGTTTATCCGCTGCAGCCCTAGATTCAACAGGGGGTATGGTGTTTTCTGGCGCTACCTGGTGATCAGACGGTGAGATGGTGGATTCTGCTGCAGCCCTAATCTCAACCGGGGCGGAGGGAGGTGCGGTTCGAGGAGGAGATGGCAAATCGAAGGTTAAAGCGTCAGGTGAAAATTGTGAAAGGAGGATGGCGGTACCTGGTGAAAGGGGCGGTGCATCCAGAGCAGGGGATGTGGGCGGAAACGACAGAGAAACCACAGGAAGGATGTCCTGTGCGGCGGGGATTCCAACAGCTGGTGCGGGAGTATCGTTAGGGTTTCCGAAGATGGCGATCCCTTCTAGTGGGTCCGCGGAGTAGTCTACCAGCTCCGTAGCTTCGAGGCCCTCCATACCGGTCAACCGTAGATACCACTGTCACTGTCTGCAGCCGGAAACCGAAACCCTGTTCCCTGATCTATGCTCTCCGATCCGGCGGTCTCCCGTTTTCCTGCGGCTCCTGCAGCTAGGTTACCCGAGGCCCATGTGATCGCGACGCGTGAACCCCATCGGCACAGAGTTCAATTGTATGTAGTGATTCATAAATTTTAGGAGCCATGGTCGACTTTTTTTTTTGTAATCAGTTAAACTAGTTCTAACTATTAATAGAACTAGTTGGTTGTCAGTTAAGTATTAGGGCATTAGTTTAACCCAAAGACCATCTAGTTAACTGATCAATCAACTAATAATTATCTCATGCATGCAAAGAATTCGAGTTGCCCAATAGTGGTGGACTTTCTAAGGTTATTAACCAACAATTGTAAGCTAGTTGAGTGTACAGGTTTTGCACAAGGTCAGGTGGACCATCCTTGAGAATTGCATAACCAATTAGCAGAAAGTGGCGGAGTTTCCAAGGTAATTTACCAACAATTGTAAACTAGTTGAGTGTACAGGTGTTGCATGAGGTTAGGTGGACCATCCTTGGGAATTGCATAACCAATTAGAGGAATTCCCTAAATAATAGGGGCCCAATTAGTCAGGAATTGCACAAGGAAATAGGGGCATGGTGTGATGAATTGGTTAAGTACTAGCCATATTAGTCATTCAGTAGGAGCGAATAGATTTCCTTTTTGTAGCTTGAGCTCTCACATTGGGTTGATAATTGTAATAGCTTCTCTTACTCACTTGATTAATGAACAGAAGGTTGAAGGGGTTTTTAGAAGTTGCTTTCCCCTCGCAAAAATATTGTGCATTTGTGTTATTTCTTATTGCATGTTTATGATTTGGGTTATAGATTGTGAATTGAAATTCTCAAAGCAGTAGAGTAGGCTTGAGTCTCGTGATTTAGTAAATTTCATGAGAAATTTCAAATCTACAAATAATTTCTATGATCCCTAATCTCGATTTGGATGTGCCTTTTCTTGACTTATTGCGATTTCCTTGGTTCCTTCCTCTTTACATTTTTCTTCCCCTAGTCTCTGCAATCAAAGCATTACTTGATGTCTCATCGGAGCTCTTCCGTCGCATTTCCTCACAAAGGATAGCAATAAAAACATCATCATAATTTAAAGTACTAGATCCATATATAGAGTTACTTATAGCCATAACTAAGTCATTCCAACTTTTTGGCAATGCACACAGAAATAACAGAGCCCTAACTTCATCATCAAAATTTACCCCTACAAAACTTAACTGACTGGTAACCATGTTAAATTCATTTAAATGATCAACAACAGATCCACCTTCTGACATATTCATATTAAATAGATGCTTCATAATAAATACCTTATTTGAGGTTGAGGGTTTTCCATACAGTTTGGCCAATGTTGTCATTAAACCTTCTGTTTTCATTTCCATTGAAATGTTGAATGCCACCGATGCTACCATACACAGTCATATTGTTCCTAGTGCCTTTCTGTCTAGAACCTCCCATTCCATGTTTGTCATATTCATCGGCTTCTTTGATTTTCCACTCAATGGTAGGAACAAATATTTCTGATACAAATAATCTTCCATTTGCATCTTCCACAAGTGGTAGTCTTGGTTGTTAAATTTATCAACCCTAAACCTACCATCTTCTGCCATTTCTCCCACTTGAACCAGGAACCCTTCTCTCCTGCGAGTTTATCAGCCAAATACACCTTCAACTCTAATACCAATTGTTAGAAAATTAAATCACAGAGAAACGGAACACATAAAATATCGTGGAAACAAAAAACACATAAATGCATAAAACAAGAGAGACACATATATATGTGGTTCACCCAATTTGGGCTACATCCACAGAGAAACAACGAATCCTTCCTTTTATATTATCCAGGAAAATAAAGTGATAAAACCTAGGTCCTACAATGGACCCACTGCAATTTCCTCTTCGATCTCACACAGTCTCCTCTCTCTTTCTCACTCAGAATAATAATACACAATTGTAATACAATTCCCTCATATAAACTGAGGGTTTTCTTTTAGGGAAAAAAATCCCAAATTAACATAACTTCTACCTTCAAATCATCAGCCTAATGAATTGCTCTAATTCACTATGAAATTACAATATTTTACAAGGCAACTTTTCATCTATTAGCTTCGGGGACCCGCTAGCCCTCGCAACCCCCCCATGTGGAGGGGTGTACATTCTTCCTAAGGTATACGCCCGCTTGAAACAAGACCTCTAAATCAAGAAGATAATTAGGCTCCACACCCAACACTCTTTTGATTACACTCTATCACACATTTGCACAAACTTGGACATTCTAGAATTCACTTGGAGGAGAGAAGAGGAGAGGAGACAACTACAACAAGAGGAAGCAAGCACAAGGAAGACACAAGAAAGCAAGCGAAGGAAAGCAAGAGAGCGTAAGAAGAAGATTGGAAAAGCAACTACAATAGGAGGAAATTGCATGTAACAGGTTGCATGTGTGATTTTTTTGCTGGGATTTGAGTGCATGGTGCATGCATTTGATTATTTGGTTATTTTCTTGTCATTGACATGGGATTTGCCTGGATTGATAGTGGTGTACAACCTTGCCTTTTCCATTTTCAGATAACCATGATGTAGTGGGTTCCTTTTTGGTTGAGCTTTGGATTGCCGGAATATTTTGGATCCAGGTGAGGTGCTCTCAGGAAAATCTCAAGGGTTGGGAGTGGAGATGGTTTCTTTGGGAAGCCTTTAATAGGTGGGTGAAGATAGTAAAATTCCTCTGGGCATGGTGAAGAAATTCCGAGGCATCCAAGCTTGTTCTAGGTTGGTGATCTTTGGACTAGTTTAGGTGACATCACCGTGACTTGAGGGTGGATGTGATTTAACCTTTGGATTCCCTATTTGGTTATATCTGGTTTATCCCATGAGACCCCACATTCATGCTTGGAATATGCAGAAGGGTGATTTGATGAAAGAAATATTTGGTTAAGCCTAATCTATGGTCAGTTCATACGTGGAAGTCCCTGACTTGGTTGGAATTTGCATGTGTTATCATATGTTACTCCTTATTGAGATTAATGAGCACAAGTTTTAATTTAATGTATGATTTTATGACTGGTTTGTCATGGTTTCAATCTGGTTAAATGATGGTTACATGCATGGTATATTTCTCATTATATGATGTGCTCTTGTTATGGATCCATTACATGGTTTGACGGGATCTTGATTACTTTATATGAATACATGAGCTAATGTGTGTTGTTGCAACTGGTAAGAGAGGGCGACAAGCCTTCTTGATGATTCTCTGACAAACTTATGAAATATTGAACATATATGCATTCATGACCTATATGTACTATGCTTACAAAGTGTTTGTACAAATGATTACCATATGTTTAACAAGTTTGAGTAGGGATTAAGTCAAGAACAATGCAAGAATACTCCTACGGGAAGCTTTGGAAGTTATGGGCAGTTTTGGGTAGTTGGCCTATAGGCTAGCCCTAAAAATCCAGAACAAATTCCTTGGCCGCACTGTCTTAATTGAGAAACTTCGACTGTAGCCACACGAAAGATGGGTTGTGCGTGTGGATGGAGCCTTTTGGCCACATACACAGGTCTGCATGCATGTAGTTGGGCTGCGAAGTGAGTCAAAAGGGTAGTTCCAGTCTAAGGAAATATTACCAATGGATGTTGTTTGACATCTTGGTGATCAGGTGTCACTAGGAGGTTGCAAAAGGTTGTTAGTATAATAGGCCCCACTTCCATAAATGTAACTTGATTGTTGGTTCATGCATAGTAACTCTCAACTCATGTTTATCTCAGGGAGCTTGTAAAAGCAAGTAAACGTGGGGTGGGGTGTTACATAAACATGCGATTTTTTCATAATAATGCATCTTTTAGGAGGTAGAAAAATGCCATGTGGCATATTAAAGATGAAGCAGGGAATTCATATTCCAGACAAGGATACTTAGAAAAGGAAACATTTAGGTATTTAAGGCATATCTATAGAGTAAGTGAAGGAGTCAATGTGGTTAATCAGATGGGATTTGTTAATATTTTTTTTCTGAATGTGATCGATGAGGAGGCCAAAGCTATGATGTGGAGGTCAGTTTCCAAGGAAGAGTTATTGGGAGTTATTAAATATTTGGCTAAGGATAAGAGTTTAGGGCCAGGTGGTTGGTCCGTGGAGCTCTTTCTATTATTTCAGGATATCATGATCAAGGACCTAACTACCATGGTGGAAAAATCTCGATAGTTGTGCTCAATATCAGGCTTGGTAAATTATACTTCTATCATTCTTATCTCAAAAGTTGAAAATCCTTTTACATTTGTTGATTACTGCCCTGTATCTCTTTGTAATACGGTATATAAAATGATATCAAAATTGATTGATAATCAGATTAAGCTTATTTTACTAAAGCACATCTCATTCAAACAATTTGGTTTTCTTGATCAAAGGCAAATCCATGACGTTGTTGTAATAACACAAGAGTGTGCTTGCTCCATAAAGTCTAAGCAACTCAAGGCATGTCTACTGAAGATAGACCTATTAAATCCTATGATTGCATTGACTGAGAATTTCCCAGACTAATTCTCTATAAGATTGGTTTGGGGGTCCAGTTAGTTAATTGGATGATGGCGTGTGTCACATCGACATACTTGGCGGTTAATATTAATGGGCTTCCATTGGATTTCTTCCGATCATTTAGAGGTTTAAGACAAGGTTGTGTCCTATCTCCACTATTGTTCTTGATAGTGATTAATGGGATGAGTAGGAGCATAGGAGTGACTAGGTCCAAGGGGATTATTTCTAAATGAAGGTTATCAAGGCAAACCATTGCGTCTCACTTAATGTTCGTTGATCACATTCTCCTATCCAGAAAAGGTACTATTCGGGAATGGAGGGTTTTCTATTAGATTTTAAATGATTTTGGAGATGCATCAGGCCTTCTCCTGAACAAGGGGAAACATGCTCTTATGGTGTCAGATCATGAGATTGTTTTGATGTGAGAAATTTCCAACTTCTTCGAGGTTAAATCTCTTCCTTTAGATATGGGCTTTAGATACCTTGGATTCTTCATTATGCCAGATTGCTATGAGATAAGTGAGTGGGTTTGGTTGTTGAAGAAATTTGAGAAGAGATAGGGTTTGTGTTCTTTCAAATGGTTATCCTTTGGTGGACATGTCATCATGATTAAGGTGGTGCTACAAAATATTGCTATTTACTGGATGCACATTTTTAAACTTCCATCTGTTGTCATCATAAAAATTAAGTCTATCATTATGCGTTTTCTATGGGTCGGCTCTGGAAATTATAGGAAAATTCCTCTTGTTAGATTAGAGACTTTGACTAGAAAAGTGAATCAAGGCAGATGAGGTATAAAAAATCTGGAAACCTTCAATCTGGAGATGCTTTTAATTTTTTTTTTTATGGAGGGCTATAAATGGAGGGGGAATATGGAATCAAATCATAAAGGATAAGTGCTTAAGGAGCCATTCATTGGTCAATTGGATTAGGGAGGGAGCCTTGGAGCAGAAAATGGCATCCATGCCTTGGAGAAGCCTTATGAAAACTAAACATTGGCTTTTTGGCAACATCAGATGGGAAATAGGCTCTGGTTCGATGGTAGAAATGGTATGGCAACGCTTAAAGGGATGCACGACCCATATATATTGTCTCTTCCTCTTCTTGAATTATTACACAACAATGGTTTCTATAGGTTGAAATATATTTATATCGACAAAGGACTAAGCTTCCATCATTTGTCTTGGATATCGACAAAGGACTAAGCTTCCATCATTTGTCTTGGATATCGACAAAAGACATGGGTTTCTCTGGTGCTTTTGTTGAAGAATGGGATGCATATATTTTTCACCTGAAGATGGTTGGCATCACACTAAAAACAAAGGACAATACGTTGTCATGGAATGTAAGCATCGTTAGGGATCAAATTGAGGTAAAATGGATTTACCAATTCCTGTCACAAGGCAATATGATGGATTCGAGTCTACGTTGGTTTTAGAAATCGTAGAGTTGGGGTATTCCATAAAATCTTAAATATTTTTGTTGGTTAGTGGTCCATGATAAAATCCTCACGTGAACCAATCTGATCAAAAGAAGCTTCCAGGGGGCTGGTAGATGCACTCTTTGTTAGGCTTCCTCGGAAGGTGTCTCACATATTTTTACTTTTGTGCCCTTGTGCTATCACTGTTTGAACTCAGGTCCTTCACATTCTTCATATCAATTCAATGTGGAATCAATCCTCTATTGGTGATTTTCTATCTCAATGGTTTGCAGAGAATAAGGATTTCAGAGCTCTTCCTTTATACATACTATGGGGCATTTGGTATATGAGGAATGCTAAGATTCTTGACCAGAGAGATCTGAATGTCAGGGGATTCAGTATCAAGATTACAACCTACTTCATGGAGAAGGGTCCTATTACAGGAACTATTACAAACAAAAGATATATTTTAAAGGACTTATGGAACAAGTTTCTAGCTGGTTTCTTCGGTGGGGCATCTTCATCAGGGAAATGCGACAATGGGATGCTAATTATAATGAGACTTGGAGAGTTCTACAAGTTCATCTAGTTTAACGGTTGTGGATCCAATACGAGAGCATAGATGTTGGCACTAGGGGGCATATTCTTTTATGCCAAATGGTTGGACATTGTTGAGATTGACATATATGGTGAATCTAAGGTGATTATCGAATGGGAAAATCATAGATCTTCTCTAGATGATCCACATCTCACTCACTTGTTGGATAAGACCCACTCTTTGATCATGACTTTCGTTAGGATTTCTCTCTCACATATCTTCCGAGAACATAACAATGTGGTTGATTCTTTATCAAAGGAAGGTTGTGTTCAGGTGTCAGGAAAGATTAAATACTCTGTTTTTTGCACGGTCTTGCTACAAAGGTCTGAGGATACATATGAGAGTGGCCCTCTCACTTTTTTGAATTTTTGGTTGTTATTTTTGCTATGTGAATATCTATGATTAGAGCTATTTGGGTCTATGTCCGTTTTTGGTGTATTGGGTAGATGTTAGGAGTCCAAATCCATCCTAGGACGTTAACCACAACCGCTATCTTATTTCAGAGGTATAAAAGAAAGATGATCTCGATATTGTTATTTATATGATATGATTGAGATTCTCTATAAATTTTATGAATTAATTACAACAGAAAAAATTATTAATATATGTAAACTTTTTTTTTTAAATGAAAAACAAAATTTATTTTCTTTTGTTTAAAAAAACAATTAAAATATACAATAATTGACATAAAACATTCAATATAAAATACTATACGAAGTGCTATAATAACTTGTATACGCATATTAGCTCATAATAAACTTTCCTTTACTGGTTAGAATCCAATGTGACAAAAATAAAAAAAAATTCAATAATCTAGAATTCTCATTAAAGATTCAATATTATAATTTAATTCTAAATTGAATAAAACTTCCAAACATTTTTCCACAAAACTGAATCTGGGTGAAACTCTCTAATTATCCATCAGATTTTTATTAAATTTCCTTTTTAAAAGTAGTTCGTTCTGCTTAAAAAACAACCACTAGTATTTTATAGGGTCTCCTAAAAGAATTGAACGTTCACGAGGAAATATCACCTCCTCTCTTACCCAACCAATGAATTGATATGTGGCTATCATCACATTTTAGTATATGTTACATCTTTAAAACAAAGTAAAACATACAAGCAAGCGAGGGTTAGGGTTAGGGTTTCCGCCTTATAGCGGCAAACCGTTAACCTTTTTCTACATATGTCGATCAATGAAGGAGAGTTTAACATCGTAAGTGGCCATCGAAAGCGAGAGGGGTTTCATGGTATGTTGGTGTTCCTGGACTGGCAGGTCATAATATCTCTTCTGAATGACTTCATTTTTGTGATTATTCGCTCTCGAGGGAATGTGTCTCGCTCCTGTCTTTGGTCTTTTAATTATGCGAGAATTGGTAGCATGGTTATTTATTTTCTTTCATTAATTTTTAAATAAATTTGAAGTTGTATGCCCAGGTATGAATTCTCTATACCTTCTGCCTCTGCGTTTTTTGTTTTGTTTGGTTTTGGAAAGGGGTTTTCATCCCCAGATTCGACTTCTCTGCTTGTTCGTCTCTATGTTTTGGTTCAGTTCCTGATTCTGTTTCATTAATGGGATTTTTGTTTCCGCTATTTTCGGTATGTGGTCATATTTGGAAGCATTCAGAGGTCATGAGGGGATCAAATGATGATTTAAATAACTGCAACAACATGATATCTTGTGATTACTAGTATTTAAGTCTCTGATGACCCCATGTTATGTGTTATTTGTGAAATAACGTCCTTAGGGCTTTGTTCTGTGAGGCTTGAAGGGCTTTGTCTTTCCTCTTCTTCTGTTATACAAATTTCTGAAAAAAAGGCTCAAGGATTATATGCCCTAGGGCATTATAGGCTATGCTGAGCTTTAATACTCTGTTGAACGACCAATAAGATGAGAGCTAGTTTCTGGGAGTTTTCGTTGTGGTTTTTCTGTGATGATGAATGTTACAAATATTACACATGTTAGACTTCGGAGATGGACACCATCGATGAGACAAATGTTCATTCTGAGCAGAATAAGTAAAGTATTGTGGGTTGTTTTATTTCCTCTGTTATTGCTTTCATATGTTTTATATTGGATCTCTGTTGTTTGTTGCGATGCATAGATTATTATAGTTAATGGATTAATTGTCATAGACACATACGTATACATGGTGTGCTCCTTATGAGGAGAATGGAAGGCCATTTGATGGAAAGATGAATGCTGGATCGACTGCCAGAACGATTGTTTTTTAAGTGCATTTTGTTGTAATGCTATGAATTGATTTTATATACCGAAGTTACGAGGCTGAATTGTGATTCTTTTGATTTGTTTGGTTTTTTTCAAATCTCTTAAAAATCTGGTGGATGACGCTTTTGAAAGTTTGTTTTGTTAAGTCAGATAGGGTGTAATTATAAATACAAGTGAATGGATAATAGTGTTCTTTTCACTTAAGCTTAGATTTGACACTTATTGTTTTATTTGGGGTAATGTTTGGATTCAGCACGTGTAGCTCATCTCCATTATCCAGATGAGAAATCTAAATTTACTCAGATTATTCTATCATTTTTTCCGTGTCCGGAAGATGAGCCAGATGAGCCACATTTATTGGTGACTCAAATCAAATAAAACAGTGTGATGAATAAACTATTCACATCATAGCTCTTTTAACTCAAACACATCGACGAAAAACATGGGTTTCTCTGGTGATTTTGTTGAAGAATGGGATACATGTATTTTTCACCTGAAGATGGTTGGTATCACATTAACAACAAAGGACAATAAGCTGTCATGGAATGAAGCATCGTTAAGGTAAAAGGGATTTACCAATTCCTGTCACAGGGCAATATGATGGATTCGAGTCTACGCAGGTTTCAAAAACTGGGGAGTTAGGATATTTCCTAAATATTTTTGTTGATAAATGGTCTATGATAAAATCCTCACGTGAGCCAATCGGATCAAAAGAGGCTTCCAAGGCCCTGCTAGATGCGCTCTTTGTTAGGCTTTCTTGGGAGATGTCTCATATATTTATCTTTTGTGCCCTTGTGCTATCGCTGTCGCTATCCGGACTAAGGCCGTTCGCATTATTCCTATCAATTCAGTGTGGAATCAGTCCTCTATTGGTGATTTGACTAAGGCCGTTCGCATTATTCCTATCAATTCAGTGTGGAATCAGTCCTCTATTGGTGATTTTCTGTCTCAATCAGTGTTACTTGGGAGCGGGAGCGGGAGCGGGGAGCGGAAGCGGGAGCGGGAGCGACCATTTTCAGAAGCTCCCGGTTTGGGAGCGAATCGGGGAGCGATTTTTTAAAAATATATATATTTTTTATATTTTTTAATTTTTGATACATATATGTCAACAAAAACATGTAGAATGATGAAATAGACATAAAAAAACATAAATTGATCATTGAACCATATCACATCAATCATCTAGAAATTATAATCGTCATCAACCTTAGTAAAATAATAAATTAAAATAACATTCAATTCAATAACATTTATCATCATTGATCACCAAAGTAACAAGTTGTACTTGTAAGCCAAGTTTAACCATTACAAGAAGTAATATCGAAGATATTTCTAAGTCCTAACTTCTAACTGTTAACATGATATGAAATGTTAAAAATTTATAAAATGAAACATGAATAATGAGATGAAATGAAACAACTTTAGTCTTTCACAAAGCATCATATTCATAATTCACAATCATTACCAATGAGTTATAATTGCCAAGGCCCAACTTCAAACTTCAAATTTTCATTGTCACAGTCACCAGTGATATAATGTTTACAAAAAATATCATAATGTCATAATGATATGAAAGAGTCAAGAGTCAAGAGTCAAGGACTCAAAACTCAACACTGAACAGTTATGAAAACTAAAGTGACAAGTCACAAGTCTAATAGAAACTAAAAAAGACAAGTAAACTGTAAATCTACAAGTGGCCCTTGCCACGAGAGTCTCCAGGAGTATAAGTAGGTCTTGGCGGTCTTCTAGGAGTCTCCCGCCCAGACCGACGACCAGAACTAGAGCCTCCACGCGAGGGTGTCGATGGAGGTGGCGACAGCAATGGAACAAGACTCGGGCCCCGAGAACTGGATGGTGGAGGTGGAGGTGGCATGGCTGCTGCAGCTGCTTCAGCTTCATCCCGTACAAGCTCATCTTCTAGTTCTTCCATATGTACAATGCCATCTTCCAAATTGTCGTCCTCAGGGTGATTGTCCCAAATTTTATATGTGGGATCTTCATTAGCCCGATCACAGTAATGGCTCAACAACCTCAAATTGTAGTGCACATAAACCAAGCTTTCTGCTCGGTTTTCGTTGAGCCTGTTTCTTTTCACATTATGTATATAACTGTAGGTGCTCCAACACCTCTCTGCAGAAGAAGAATTTACAACTTGTGCAAGAACTTTCAATGCCAATTTTCGCAAAAGTCCGTCGCCGCCATATGTTTCCCACCATGTGAGAGAATCAAATTTATCTTTGTCGTCCATTGCATGGAAGTTACCATACAAACCACTGCCAGTGAAGTATCTGCCTATTTCAAGGCGCACAGCTGCACATTCCTCCCTGTCAGGCACCAACTTTTCTAATGCATCCAGATATCCTTTAGTTACCTCTCGATCTAAATGGGGTTTGGTCCTAACACCACCCCTTGCTGCAGGTTTGCCCAACCAAGAATCTGAGTAGTATTTTGGCGTAAGGATATACGCCAAGCAATGTAGTGGAAGGTTAAGCCTTTTCCACCGTTGACACACACAATCGTGAATCAGATTGTACAAGTCGGGATCTCTGTTATTAACAATGTCTTTTATTTCCCCCAACATGGTATCCATTTTCTCATACACCTCACCAATCACTGGTTTGTCTGTATCTGCAAACCGAATCATGTTATAAATTGGCTTGGTGAAATCCAATACCTGTCTCACAGTTGTCCAAAACTGCCCATCAAGAGCGGCCTCCTCCACCGTTTCAAAACCTGCAATGTCAGCTACATTTGTAGCCCTTTCCTTTAACACCTGCCAATTTGGACTTGATACCATGCTAGCTAAACCCTCTCTTACCTTCAAAAGGCGCCTGAAGGTGAGGTAATAGCTACCAAATCTAGTCCTCGCAATCTTCAGCAACTCCAATCTCGAGTGACTGCGGAAAAGGCCATGGGTATTGCTATGATTTGTAATAAATTTTATCATTTTTTTTCCTTTCTTGTACAAATCACCAATCCATTGGTATTGTTCATTTTTGTTTTTGACAATATCATGCAACAGAAGGTTCAATGTGTGAACCAAACATCCAGACCAAAATATGTTCGGGTATCTATCCTCAATAATTGCTCCCGCTGCCTTACAATTAGGAGCATTATCAGTGATGACTTGGATGACATTGTATGGGCCAATACGCTCAATTGTTTCAAGCAATGCTTCTGCAATGTTGATAGCGGTCTTGAACTTGTCTGAGTAATCATGTGCAGCTAGAAAAATGGGACCACTTCGGGACACAGCGAGAACACTTATCAATGGCTTGCCTTTTACATTTGTCCATCCATCAGATACAATGGACACCCCATTGTCAGTCCAAGAACTTGTCATTTTATTCAAAGAATGTGATATTTTTGCTTTTTCATGATCAAGGCCAACTGTTCTTGCCTTGTCATACCCAGGGCTCTTGTATCCTTTAGGGGCATCATTTATGGCAGAAACCATTTCGTGCCAATAAGGTGAGCGTAGAACATTGAATGGTATCCCATTTGCATAGAGGAACCTGTAAATTTTTGAATCCACATCATTCCTACACCCCTCATCAAGGAAATCTGATATGGTTCTACGGCGTAAAGATGATGACCCTGAGCCTCCATGTCCATATCCACTGCCTTGGGAGGATGCTGAAGGAGTTCTTTGTGAGCTTTCAAAGAAACCCCTTGATCTTTTTGCTTTGTATTGGGCGTCCTCCTCTTCCTTTATGTATTTGGCTCTATCTTCTGTTGACACCTTGTCGCAAGTTCTGATTCCTATTTGTTTCTCTCCATCCCATGCCCTTTTCCCGCAAAGGTGTCTTCTCAAACGGGTGTATGAGCCCGTGAAATCAGAATTGCAATGGGGGCAATGAAATTTAGTGGTTCCACCCCCTCTCCCTGCTTCAGGCCTCTGAACATATTTCCACAATGGAGTTTGGTCTTGTTTAGTTTTTTGACCCTCATGTTCACCCTCCTCCACATCCTCCTCACTGGGGTTTTCACCTATTTGACTTCCTCCGGCTTCTTCATCCACCTCTTCAGTTTCAGGCCCCCTCCGTTTCCTACTCTCCACCACCATAATAACCAGAAAAGGGACCAGGAAGAGGAAAATGCCAATAAAAATCCCCAGGTCCATCGTGTTTGATGTTTGTAGGGTTTGAGTCTTGAATCTGCAAATTAATTTAGTTTATTGGGATTAATTCATTTAATTTAAATTAATGATCTTTAAACTCAAACAGGTAAATTAAACTAACCAAACTAACCACCTAACCAGCTAAACTAACTAAATGATTAAGTTACTTACCTCTGCAAGCTTGCTCCTCGCTCCTTGGCACTTGCTCCTCGCTCCTCAGCTCTGGCTCCTTGCTCCTCAGCTCTTGCTCCTTGCTCCTTTGCTCTCAAACTCAAGCTCAATCTCATTGAAATGATTTTGTTTTGGCCCATTGGGCTTATAAATCCAAAAAAATAAGTTAAATTTTTTGTTTTTTTTCGGGTCCGCGGAATTTTTTTTCCGCCGAATCGCTCCCGAATTTTTAAAATTCGCTCCCGGAGCGTTTTTTAATGCCCGGGAGCGATCAGGGAGCGATCGCTCCCGAAGCGCGCTCCGGGCGGGAGCGGCTCGGGAGCGCGCTCCCGTAAAAAAATTTGCGCTCCCTGGTCTGTGAGGGAGCGCTTCAGGGAGCGATCGCTCCCGCGCTCCCGGAGCGCTTGCAACCTACATTATGGAGAAGGGTACCTACATTATGGAGAAGGGTTTTATTACAGGAAATATTTTAAACAAAAGATATATTTTAAAGGACTTATGGAACATGTTTCTAGTTGGTTTCTTTGACGGGGCATCTTCATCATGGAGATGAAAGATGCAACAATGAGATGCTAATTATGATGAGATGCAACAATTATGATGAGTCCTTGGGAGTTATACAAGTTCAGAGCTCTTCTTGGCTCTAATACCGGAGCATATATCTTGGCACTATGGGGCATACATTTGGCATATATTTTTGTGCCAAATAGTTAGGACTTGTTGAGATTGATATATGGTGATTTTAAAGTGATTATCTAATGAGAAAATCATAGATCTTCTCTAGATGTTCTAAATCTTACTAATTGTCTCTAGATGTTCCAGATCTAGATGCTCCAGATCTCACTAATTGTCTCTAGATGCTCCAGATCTCTCACTAGTTGTCTTTAGATGCTCTAGATCTCAGTAGTTGGATAAAATCCACTTTTTGATCACGTCTTTCGTTAAGATTTCTGTCTCACATATCTTCCAAGAAAATAACAATGTCTTCCGAGAAAGTTAGGATTTCTGTCTCACATAACAATGTGTTCCGAGAAAGTTAGGATTTCTGTCTCACATAACAATGTCTAGCGAAAAAGTTAGGATTTCTGTCTCACATATCTAACAATGTGGTTGATTCTTTATTAAAGGAAGGTTGCGTTCAGGTGCTACGAAAGATTAAATACTCTGTTTTTTTGCATGGGCTTGCTACAGAGACATGGGATATTTTGACATATGAGGGTGGCCCTCTCACTTTTTGAATTTTTGTTTGTTTTTTCGCTATGGGAATATCCAGGATTAGAGTTATTTGGGTCTATGTCCGTTTTTGGTCTACTATTGATCTAGATAAATGTTAAGGAATCCAAATCTATCTCAGGAAGTTAACCACAACCGGTTAACACTACACTGGTTAACAACCGATATCTTATTTTGGAGGTATAAAGGAAAGACCATCTCGATATTATTATTTATATGATAGGATTGAGACTCTATATGAGTTTCATATCTCGATATTGTTATTTATATGATAGGATTGAGACTTTGTATGAGTTTCATAAATTTTGTGGATTGGTTTTGACGGATTTTTTTTTTTAAATTCTTAACATATTTAAACTTTTCTTTTTTAAATGAAGAGCATTTTTTTGAAAATAAAATAAAATATATTATAGTTAACTTAAAAAAATTCAATGCAAAATACTATGCCCAGTGCTATAATAACTTGCATACCCATCTAACCTCATAGTAAAATAAACTTTCCTTTAATTGTTGGAATCGACTATGACAAAAAAATATATATTTTTTCAATATTCTGGAATTCTCTTTCAATATTATAATTTAATTCTAAATTGAATAAAATATCTAAACATTTTCCACCGAACACTACTTTGAATCTTGGTGAAACTCTCTGATTATCCATATTTTTGGCCTAAAGGAACTGAACGTTCACGAGGAAATATCACCTCCTCTCTTACCCAACCAATGAAGCGATATGCGGGTATGATCACATTTTAGTATATATTTCATGTTTAAAACGAAGTAAAACATACAAGCAAGCGAGGGTTAGGGTTTCAGCCTTATGGCGGCAAACCCTGTCTTTTTCTACCTATATCGATCAGTGAAGGAGATTTCAAGATCGTAAGAAGGCTATCGAAGGCGATAGGGGGGTTTCATGGTAGGTTGATGTTCTTACTGGCAGGTCATCTTGTCTCTTCTGAATGGCTTTGTTTTTTTTATTATTTCCCTCGAGGGATGTCTCGCTCCTGTCTTTGGACTTTTAATTATACGAGAATTTGTAGCATGGTTATTTATTTTCTTTCATTATTCTTCAAATAAATTTAAAGTTGCATACCCAGTTCTGAATTCTTTGTCCCTTCTGCCTCTACGTTTTATTTGTTTCGGAAAGGGATTTTCATGCCCAGATTCGAATTCTCTGTTTGTTCGTCTCTGTGTTTTGGTTCAGTTTGTGATTCTGTTTCATAAATGGTTTTTTTTTTTTTTTTTTCACTATTTTTGTTATGTTATGTTGTGAAGCATTCAGAGGCCGCGAGGCGATCAAATGACCTCGTTAGGCCGCGAGGCGATCAAATGACCTCGTTATGTGTTATTTGTGAAATATCGTCCATAGGGTTTTGTTCTGTGAGGCTTGAAGGTGTTTCTCTTTTCCCTTCTTCTGTTATACAAGTTTCGGGAAAAAAGGCTCGAGGATTATATGCCCTAGGGCATTATACGCTATGCTGAGCTTTAATACTCTGCTGAACGACCAATAAGATGAGAGCTAGTTTCTGGGATTTGTCGTTGTGGGTTTTCTGTGATGATGAATGTTACAAATATTACACATGTTAGACTTCGGAGATGGACACCATCGATGAGACATATGTTCATTCTGAGCAGAATAAGTAAAGTATTGTGGGGTTGTTTTATTGCCCCTGTTATTGCTTTCATATGTTCTATATTTCATATGTTTTATATTGGATCTCTGTTGTTTGTTACCCGCATTAGTGGATTAATTGTCAGACACATACGTTTAGATGGGTGGAATGGAAGGCCATTTGATGAAAAGATGAATGCTGGATCGACTACCAGAATTATTAGGTGTATTTTATTGTAATGCCATGAATTGATTTTATCAGTGTTGTGAAAATCGTGATAAAAAGGAAAAAATCACGATTTTTTCTTCTGCTGATAAAATCGCGATAATTAAACGAAAAAAATGCTGGATTTTTTTTGCCGATTTTTATTGAAAAAATCACGATTTTATAAAAAAATCACGATAAAAATGAAAATTGCCGATTTTTATTGAAAAATCACGATAAAAGCGAAAAAATTGTGATAAAAACTTAAAAAATCCCCTCGGGTCGCATAGTTTTATAACGTTTTTTTTGAGTTTTTTCATGCAATTTTTTTTGAAAGAAACAAATAATCTTTGAGTGAGGCAACTTATTGATCAAGTCTAGGCCCCTAGTATCATTGTTTTACAAAACGGCCGAATCGACTCCGACTCGGCCGAGTCGAACCGAGTCAAAGGCCTGGGGAGTGACTCGGCCAGCTACCCGGTTCGGTTGACCGAGTCACATATGACTCGGCCGAGTCATCCAATGACTCGGCCGAGTCATATGTGACTCGGTCAACCCGGCCGGGTAGCTGGCCGAGTCACTCCCCAGGCCTTTGAACATTGAATCAGCCTCTCATGATCTCATCCATTGAATCACTCCTTCTTTTCCATCAGACATTTGGGTTTGTCCATGTAGAGTCTCTTTCCACATTGTCACAGGGTGTAGTAAATTAGTAATAGCAGATTTTCGGTTGTTCTCATGCTGCAAGTGCATATAGAAGAGCTTTGTGTGTCTTCCAAATGAACTGCCTTTATTAGAGGTGGTGTATATGTCTTGATATGAAAGCTATCTGTTCATTAATTGTTGCAGTCCAAAGATTGAGGTTTGGCAATCATCACACCGATAAAAAGGATTGTTTAAGAATTGGAAGTCTTATAACCTCCACTGCAACAGTCTTTTTGGTAGTAAGGGATGAGGAGGTCTAATTCAGTCCATCAGTGGCCTTTCTGCTCATCTGGTAAATGCCAATTATACCTGTTTTCGATCTGCACAGTATATCTCCTTGTGCAGGTATTTTAAATAAGAGGGTGATGTTTTCCATCTCACTAACCTAACACGGCAGAATAATCTCTGTGGCATACATGGCAATAATTCTTCTGCATGCTAACTTGAGGGCTTACACATGAGTCAATCCCCCAACCAAGGCTGGCAAGCACTCAAGCCTAACCAGAGGCCAACAATCAATGTTATCTAATGTGAAAATTTTTAAGACATGAGGTCTGTAGGTCCAATTTATGAGGCTGATTGCATTTTGTGTGCATTCGCTGCAATTTTTGTACCATGTGCAATGTTTCTCTTCTGAGGAAATGATCCTCTGAATTCAAAATTTGCATCCAATGAATGATCTTCTGGAAGAACGTGTCCAGCCCAGACTAGAAAATATTGTGAAGTGGTAACATGTGTACATGGAAATGTCTATAGAGAAAAACATTGCCTTAGGACAAGGCTGCAGAAAAGAGAAATAAGCCTTTTAGACCTGTGATAATGCCCAATAAGCCAGTGGCCAGGGTAAGGAAAGATAATCAGGCCTGTAAATCAACAGGGATAGTCACAAATGACAAATTCTCAATGTAAACTCACACCAATCCCTTAAAAATTCATCTCTAGGTCTGTAAATAAAATATCAGTATATATGATTAACAACAATAAATCTATTAGTCAAGGGTAAATGTCCCCTTTAAAGCTTGTAATAGGGTTTGATACCCTCGGTGCCTGCAGCTAGGTTTCTTTTGGCAAATGTGGGCCAGATGGATACAAAGTTGTCTTCCATGTATATTATAATGTTGTGTGTTTGGAAACTTGAATGAAAATCTTTAAAATTATGTTTAAAATATTTAAAATTATGTTTTTTTATAAAAAAAATAAATATTTAATGTATTTTTTACAACGACCGAGTCATTGAAATCGAGCCGGCCGAGTCATTGCCGAGTCGGAGTCCGAGTCGGAGTCGATCCTCGGCCGAGTCCGAGTCCGAGTCCGAGTTGTAAAACATTGCCTAGTATAGATATGCTATTCATGGTAATGTTAAATTTTTAAAGTAAAAGGATGAAAATGAATAGCATTACCATGAAATGACTCAGGATGTTTGAGAGTGGTTCCAACCTCATTGGATTTCATATGGAGAAAGTAGAATTTTAGATTTCATTTAAAATCCAACAGACTTATCAATTTTTCAGGATTTCAGGATTGGGAGATTGTAAAGTTTCCAGGTGACACCCCTTGTCCGGGCTACCCCTTCCACCAGTGGAAGATGTGGTCTACTTCCTATAGCTCCTACTTCTAGTTCTTCAGCGTCTAGAGCACATCAGACTCCACTGCGATCTCCACCAGCACAAGCACCAGTGTCTACATCTAGAGGGAAAGGGAAAGTTGTGGCATTTTCTCGCAAGAGGGGCAGAGGAAATCAATAGGATTAGACTTTCATTTTATTGTATATGACATGATGAGATACATTATCATATTTTTTGTTGTTGATATTTTGAGGCTGAGTCAGGATTAGACTTTCATTTTATTGTATATGACATTATGACGTGATGAGATACATTATCATATTTTTTTTTGTTGATATTTTGAGGCTGGGTCGGGACTCTGGAGTCAGGACTTACTATTCAGGACATGATTCAATGTTATGTGTGATTTTAGCGCTAGAAATGATATTAAACATCTTATATATTAATTTTTTTATCATATTTATGTGTCAATGTATTTATTTTATGTTGTAGATGGTTTAGATATTAAAAAAATTGAAAAAAAATAAATAATTTTGTACCAAACGATTTTTTCCCGATTTTTTCCGATTTTTTTTCAATAATTCCGATTTTTTCTGATTTGTTCCTTGGGCAGATTTAATCCTGATCACGATTTTCACAATATTGGATTTTTATATACCGAAGTTGCGAGCTGAATTGTGATTCTTTTGATTTGTTTGGTTTTTTTTTTAAATCTCTTAAAAAATCCAGTGGATGACGCTTTTGAAAGTTTGTTTTTGGGTTGTAATTATAAAGAAATGAGAAAGAATTACAGGGGTCTTAATTATTAATTATAAAGAAAGAAGAAAGAAATTATTTTAACGTTCACCATGCTATCTTAAGCTTATGGGACAAATTGCTTCTTCATTTGAGGCTATCTTCAGCCTATGGGACGGATTGCTTCTTCATTTGGTTAATTTGCTTTTGCTTGATTTGCTTGATGTAAATTTAGAAACTTAGATTTGACACCTGTTTTATTTAGGGTAAATATTTGGGGTAATGTTTAAGCCTATGGGAGAAATTGCTTCTTCATTCATATTGATTCTTAATGTTTAAGCCTATGGGAGAAGTTGCTTCTTCATTCATATTGCTTCTTAATGTTTAAGCCTATGGGAGAAATTTCTTCTTCATTCATATTGCTTCTTCATTTGCTTGATGTATTTCGTCCTTTGACACTTAAAAGTTATATTTTAATGTTTAAGCCTATGGGAAAAATTGTTTTTTCATTCATATTGCTGCTTCATTTGCTAGATGTATTTCGTCTTTTGACACTTAAAAGCTTAGATTTGACATTTGTTTTATTTGGGGTAATGTTTAGATTCAGCCAGTGTGGATAATGGGGTAGTGTTGGGATTCAATACGTGCGGATCATCTCCATTATCCAGGACAAATGATGAATCTAAATTTATTTAGATTATTCCATCATTTTTTTCATGTCTCCCGTGTCCTGAAAATGAGCCATATTTCCATCATTTTTTTCATGTCTCCCGTGTCCTGAAAATGAGCCATATTTACTGTTGACTCAAATAAAACAGTGTGATAGATAAACTATTCACATCACAGAACTCAACTCCTTAAAAACTATTAGGGATTTTTTTCCCTTTCATGATCTCGCAGTGTTTCCATGCTGTTTTTCTATATTACATCTGTAAAAAGGAAGTAACCCTCTGCTGCTCGATTATCTGCATTTAGTCTGACCTGGACCTAACATGAATCTATTTGTAAATGTTAGGCGTAGCCCTTATTAACAAGGTTTACTGCAATTTGGTTTACACCTTGTGGCCAATGTGGAAATGTAGATTAGAATCCTCGGTGATGGGTTTCGGACACATCAACAATTTTGTTGCGTTTTGCGAAAGGATATTACATTTGATTTTTTGTCGTGGACCTATACTTTCCGTAGTCTAAAATGCATGCAATTTTGCAATGCAAGTGGTAAAGAAATTTTGGGGGTCGGCGGCCTTTCGATGTAGGTACTGTGAAGAGGATTGCTTGTATGTATTGCTTTTATTTCAGATTATTGCTTAAAAATGATTTGTTAAATATCAAAGTAAAACTAGTGTATTTCATGCTAACTACGATTCGAGATCAATGGTCACTACCATTTTTTTTAATCAGGGCTAAAGCTTTAAAGAACCCTTTTTCATCGGGGCTAAATGTATTAAAAAAGCGCTTAGAATCAGAGCCTTCCCATCAAAGGAAACTAGGAAAAACAAAGCGATTAAAAGAAGGCTCCCAGCCATCAAAGGAAACTGGGAAAACAAAACGATTAAAAATGAAAATGCAGAAGCATATGCATTCCCAAGTGATGAAACGTGCAAATGCAGAAGCATATGGATTCATTATAATCCGGGTTTGACCATCAAAGGAAACTAGGAAAACAAAGCGATTAAAAGAAGGCTCCCAGCCATCAAAGGAAACTAAGAAAACAGAGCGATTTAAAGTGAAAATCCAGAAGCATATGAATTTTCCAAGTGGTGAAACGTGCAAATGCAGAAGCATATGGATTCATTATAATCCGGGTTTGACTTTCATGTGATCAAGCAACCACTATGGAGTCCTGAAACGATGACTAACCCGAAACGAGAGAGTAACTTTTTTCAGGATTTAAGGCCACTTTCTTAATCCCTGAAACAAGAAGTCAATTTTTGGACTTACCGTTGCTTGAAAACGAGGCTTGAATCATTATAACAATATACTACTACATATGAGTTTGAGAAGTGATCTTGGGCTACAAGAGGTAAGAGATTGAATTCATTATACCAATATAGCACGGAGTTGAGAGAAAGCAAGCTAAGACACCAAATGGGTTAATCTTGGGCACAAGTGGCAAATGAACCTTTAGTCAAGTAAGAACCTTTATTCGAGCAAAATCAAAAGGCAAAGTAAGAGAAGGAATTATGGAGAGCAAATCAAAAGGCAAGAGAAGAAAAAGACAAGACTACAAATAATAATTATCACGGGTTTGAAGGACTTTGGAGAGAAAGAGAACATATATCAACCGAGCAAATAAGATTGGCACGAAAACATAAAATGGAAGTAACAAAATGTGAGTTATTTTGACAAGTATAGAAAATAAGATGTCTATCCTAAAGAATAGTGGATGTTTAGAGGCACTCATATTAACTTGAATGATGACTTGACATTTGAACAACAAGAAGAATGAAGGCAAGGGAGAAAGTGAAATCAAACTAAAAAATGAAAAAGCTCACATCAATGAACATTATCAATCAAAAATAGAATCAAAAATAGGGATTCAAGGCCTTTTGGGATTATCTAAATATGGTCAATTGTAATTGTGGAGGCTATCCATGGAGGAGAGGACTGGGTTTGGGGCTCATAATAGAAGGGAAAGACATCATTTTTCTTGTGGACCATCATGAGCATGATGATTGTAGGTTCTAGAATTTGAATGATACACTTAAGTTTCAATATGGAATAAAAAAATTGTAATAGGTAAAGGGCATGGAGGAATTACTCTTCTAATAAGAGAAAGTTGGAGTGTAATTGTAAAAGTGGAAAAAGAGTAAGTAATTTATATGGTTTAATAAAACAAATAACAATGCAACAATTAGGCTTGCCGCTTCTTACTTTGCCCAAAAATTTCAAAGTTCTACAAGAAGGTAAACTTAGATAGTGAAGACCCTTACCTTAAGTTGCAATGAAAAAGATAGTTTTGCCCTCAAGACTTTAGGAGATATAGTTTTGATTGGTGACTTTAATGCAAGGGCAACAAACAATCAATTTATGCAATTAGGTAGTGATGAGAATATGGGCAACAAGTTTGGTGGATTATGTGATTTGTTCTCAAAGGTTTATTTTTAATTTGTCAAGTTCAATATTGGAGCTTGTTTTATTGGGATGAAGTTGGATCATATGTCTTTCTTCATAAAGTTGGGCATGCACAAAAGTGGGATGCAGGTAGAGCAAGACCAACATTTATGTAAGAAAGTTCATGCAAATGGTCATTGTGAATCAGAAAAATAAAGAGCTCTCTGCTATTGCTTTTGAACATCAATTTCAATTGGCAAAAGTCAACTCAGAAAGTGAAGAGAAGAGTGCAGTAATAGAGAACATTGGTAGTAGTATGGTGATCCCTTTAATCCTCAAGACCTTAAAGATGTGCAAAAGATCTCGACCAATGAAGAGAATTTCAAACACTTTGAAAAGATTACTTAAAGAAGAGGCAAACAATGAAAGCACGAAAAAGTACATAAATATGATAAAAACAAAAAAGGAGAAAGTATGTGACTTCAAGAAGGAAGGAATTAATTTCTTTGGGAAAGCTTGATCCCAAGATATTTTGGATGGAATTACAACAAAAGAAAAAGTAAATAGATAATAGTTTCTTTGTTGTTCAATGGTTAGATTATGTGAAATTTCTATGCAAGAGAGAACAAGAGAGAAGTAGCACTCCCATAATCAACACCTCAACTGAGTTATTTTCATTAGAAGATGTCAAAATTGGTGTAAAAAAGTTAGCAAATGGTAAAGCTCAAGACATTGATGGATTGTAAGCAAAATTTTTGAAGTAGGGGGTTGAAATCTTAGCTTCGATTATCAAAAGGATCTTCAACAATGTCATGCAAAGCAATTTTCCAATTGAATGGACAACTAATGTTGTTATCCCTCTTTATAAAAGTGGAGACATTAATATTCACTCCAATTGCTGAACTATTATGGTTAATTGTCTTTTTGGAAAGCTACTTAGAAGCGTGGAGTGTAGAATCATCAATAGGGTAGAAAATAAAGGTAAAAGAGCAAAAAGTCAAGTTGGTTTTGGGTCGCGACATTCTACCATTGATCATTGTATCACTCTTTAGGCATTTCATAGAAAAAGTCTAGGACATATAAAGTGAGGAGGCCTTTTGTTGCTTTGTTGATTTCAAGAAAGTTTTTTATTCTCTTCCTAGAGACAAGCTTTGGAGAAGGATGGAAGAGATTGAAATACCAAGTGAATATAAAGCAACTGTAGTGACATTGGGGTCAAGCAGAGGCACCCCATTTCCCCCACGTTGTTTGGCTTATATATTGATAAGTTGGAACACTGGTTAAGAAGTAACAATGTAGAGGGTATACAATTAGCAGACATGTGGTAAGGCTTCTTTTGCATGTTGACGACTTTATCTTATTTGCAAAATCTGCTCAATGTCTGAGAGAGCATTTGAAGGCCTTAGAGCTCTTTTGCTAAGAGGTTGGGATACAAGTTAACATTAACAAAACCAAGATCATGATCTTCTTTTCCTTCAAGACGGAAAAGTAGTAGGTTAATTTTAATTTCGAGGGGAAACCTGCGGAAATAGTGGAAGAATACAAGTATTTAGGAAGTATTTTTTTTACAATAGGCTCAATTGGGAGACATGTAGAGCTAAAAGGATTCAGGGGGGATGAAGAGTTTTTTACCTTTTACATGGTAGATGTAGGAAAGTAGAATTATGTGACTGGAAGACCAAGAAAACTCTTTTTGGGTTGTTGGTTACACTGATTGTACTCTATGAATGTGAAGTTTGGGGGAGTAGCATGTCAAACCACAAGTGGAGACAACTCATCAAAGCACTTTGATGCAAGAGCATTAGAGTTTTCAAGTCATCAAACTTTTTGGAGACAACTCCATTTCAACATGGAAAAAGACCTTTATTTCCTTATTGTAAATAATTTTAATTTCCTTATTTTTAAAACAATTATGGATAAAGATAAGACAAAATAGATAAGATTTTAGTGTGAGAATCTACCTTGAAATGTATGAGAGATTTTAGGGATAGGTTGAGTGTGACTTTAGAATTTTGAAAAATATGATTTATGTATGATTTATGGAGTGATTTTAGGATTTAGGAAAAAGAGATTTATGAAGTGATTTTAGGATTTAGGAAAGATATTCCATTTCTTAATTTTACTTATCTTAAGCCTACGGGCAATAAGAATGAATGGTGAAATGAATGTGAAATCAACCCATAGAGAGTGAGTAGAAATAATGAACATCTCTGAGCATATGTATGTACAAAGCTAGTTTAATCAATGAGAGTTCATGCATAATTTTGACTCTAAGAATTCTATGTGAAGTGTGATTTGATGATTTGATTTCAAAGAAAGCATGAAAGCTTGTTTTGTGATTGACCTCAATCCAATCCAACAAATTTTGGATCATTGAATGGACACAAAATTGTGGATTATTAGTTTTGTGACTACTGGAAAAGGTATCATTGTTTGTTATTCTTAAGATAGTTTTGTGATTGCTAGAAAAGATATCATTGTTCGTTATTCTTAAGATTGCAGGTTTGTAGAAGTGAACATAACATGAAAAATCAAATTTTCTTGCATGGTATTAGAGCGAGAAAATCTGCGCAAATATGTTTGTAGATAGTAACAAGGAAAGAGTTGGTAGCAACAATGATATGAGAATTGTGGCAAAGGAATTCTAATAGATAATGTCGCTGTGATGGAGGAAAAAGAGTGATTGCAGAAACCTGAAGAGCTAGGAGTGCTCGAAAGGGGTTCCAGAGCAGGCGACCAAGAATGGCAACAGTCCGACAATTTGAGCTCGGATGAAAAGCTTGGTGATGCATGTGTAGCATGAAAGAGGTTTGCTACGGTAGAGGTGATTTACATGTCAGAGTGGGCATGGAGAAGCTCACGAAAGTGGAAGATGAAGATGACTATGGAAGCCACAAAGATGCCAAAGCGGTTGACATAAGGAAATCAAGTGATGAAGAATATGAGAGAGAACTTGTTGAGATAAAACCACAGTTGAATGTGCTTACATAATTGCTACAACGTAATGAGGAGAACCAAAGGTATGGGTGGAACCTAAGGAAAAGGGTTAAGTGGTCTGTTGAAATATTATGGGCCAAAACACAGAGACAAAAAGCTGAGACATGTTAAAGGAAGATCCCAAATCACACTGAGAATGAGGAGGCAATTCACAGAGGTGAACTTGAGTAAGGAGAAATCCATGGAGAAGATACCAATGTTGGTGGATATTTGATGTTTGAGACATCAAATGAGGCTGAAAAGGCTTATGTTTTTCTTGATGGTTTGTTTATGGTTGTAGGTGTTATTGATGATGAACATCCCTTTGAAGCTGTCATGAAGAAAGAGGAAGATAGAGGATAACAAAGTTCAAATTTTGTTCTCAGTAGAGAGGAGGAACAATACTTGAATGTGATATTCACAAGGAATGATGAGCCAAGGGCAAAGATAACTTTCAGTCTTCACAATGATTGTGTGCATGCAGGTACAACAAAAGTGATTATTAGTTACCAAACTGATGCAAGTGGAATAGAAATCGAAAGTGAACAATTTGCAAAAGTTGTTGTGAATGAGGATGCAACAAAGTCAAAGGAGAAAGCGTTTGTTAGGAACATGGAGATAGATTTTGATTAGCAGATTGAAGTGAAACAGAGAGTTCAAAGAGAAACTTTACAAGCATGGAATGAAGCTAAAAGTATGCTTGGATGGCTGTATATTTTGTTTGTTTTCGTGGTGGGAAAAATTTCATTTGAAATAGTGAGCAAAGACATGGTGAAAACAACTAGTTTGCAGCAAAGGAGGTAAAAGCATAATTATAGTGGAATTCAAGACGCAACAACAATACAACAACATGACAACCAATGATCAACAACAAAATTATGTATGGGATCGAGGAGGATGTTATCAACAACTCATGGGCTGGAGACCATGAAATTTTTTTCTACCTTGGGAGTCTGATGTAGGAGCATTAGAGCTTCCAAGTCATCAAGCTTTTTGGAGACAACTCAAAACGAGGTTTCAACATGGAAAATGAATTTTAATTCCTTAATTGTAAATAATTTTAATTTCTTCTTTCTAAAACAACTATGGATAGAGATAAGAAAGAATAGATAAGATTTTAGCATGAGAATTTACCTTGAAAAGTATGAGAAATTTTAGGGATAGTTCGAGTGACTTTACAATTTAGAAACATATGATTTCTGGAGTGGATTTATGTAGTGATTTTGGGATTTAAGAAAAGTTGATTTATGAAGTGATTTATGGAGTGCTTTTAGGATTTAGAGAAGATATTGCATTTCTTAATTCTACTTGTTGTAAGCCTATGGGAAATGCGAACGAATGGTCAAATGAATGTGAATCAAGCCATAGAGAGTGAA
Source organism: Pinus tabuliformis (assembly GCA_031772625.1). Lineage (NCBI taxonomy): Eukaryota > Viridiplantae > Streptophyta > Pinopsida > Pinales > Pinaceae > Pinus > Pinus tabuliformis. Next base: position 862,069,735 of record CM062809.1, read on the forward strand.
TAAAGATAATGAATGCCTCTAGGCATATGCATGTACAAAGCTAGTTTAATGAATGAGAGTTCATGCATATTTATGAATATAAGAATTCTATGTGAAGTGTGATCTAACTATTTGATTTCAAAGAAAGCATGGAACACTGTTTTGTGATTGACATATCAATGCAATTCACTAAAGTTTGGATAGTTGAATTAACACAAAATTGTGGATTATTAGTTTTGTGACTGTTGGAAAAGAAACATCATTGTTCGTTATTCTTAAAATTGTAGTGTTGCGGAAGTGAACATAGCAGGAAAAGTCGATTTTTCCTGCATCACACTTCATCACTAATAATTTCACAGTCAAATCAATGGCCCCTTATGAGACCTTGTTCGATGAGGCTGGTTTGTTCTAATGGAGGCTTCAACTATCTTTCACTTGTTAAGTTACTTTTTTTTAAGGTTGAAGGCATGGATGGGCATCATTGGCCTAAAATAGTTGTTGGAGAAGAGTTAAAGAGGAGTAAGAAAACTTGGAGGAAGCAAAATGACAAGTGGTGGTTGGGTAAGTGGGGTATTAAGTGACAAGATTGTCCTAACTCTAAAGAGGAGATAAAAAAATGGGTGCCTAAAAATTTTTGGACTACCATGTGGGAAAAGTAGGTTGGTTGATAATAATCACTATATGTCAAAGATTTCAAACCGATATGGTCTCATGATGAGAAGATATATTTGGGTGCCCAAATCACAGGAAACGCTAGATTATTAATAACACAGTTGAAGACTATGTTATCACTATATGTCAAAGATTTCAACTCGATATGGTCTCATGATGAGAAGATATATTTGGGTGCCCAAATCACATGAAAGGCTAGATTATTAATAACACAGTTGAAGACTTGGTTTCATCATCTTAGATGTGAAATAGGTAGATGGATAACTTTAAAAGAAGAGTGGGAAGAAATAATCAGCGCCTTTTGTAGGAAAGGAGAGGTTGAAATAGATTGGCACTACATCATGAATTGTCCAACTAATGAGGATATTTGTAATCGGTTTGAAAGTATTCGAAAGGTGGATTGTTTGAACAAGTTGTTTGAGGAAGCGAGGCTTCTTGGTCAAGATTCATGACAAGAGAGTAGATTTAGAGAAAAGTTTGAAGTTGTGATGTGTTTGGTGTCTTAGGTCCTTTAGACTGCTTGGTCTCGTGGGCTTCACTTCACTCGACATTATACTCAATCGATTGACAATTTAAGATCCTGGGCTATAAGAAGTAAGGACTTGAAATCATTATACCAATATACTTGACTTGACAATATACACCACTTGATTGACAACTTTAAGGAAATCAAAGTAGAACACTTTAATGTTAATCACTAACATGAGTATACAAATTCAAATTGTTCGTTAGAACAATTTGCAATCACACAATAATATACATAGACAAGAGTGTGCAAACTCATTCTATACATGGTTTGTAGAGTTCACGAGTACAACCAACACAATAAGTCTAAAAAAGATAGAGCAAGGTTCAATATATAGGTTGAATGGGACTAAAAGTATTGTTGCAATGGCACCACCTTATACTGAGGCCCAACCAAAGATATTTCATGTCCTCTTAGCCATGATCCACATTCCAAAAACAACCGACAACATATTGGTCTACGAGAGACCACTTTATTGTTTTCTTATATTTTCATGTGATATCAGTGTGTTAGAAATGTTCTTGCCCATGTAATCGCCAAATGGATGGACACCTCCAAACTACCAACGGGGAGAAACTCTTAATGGTTTCCACATGTATAAGAAATATAGTTGCCTATGTCACGCAGATTACAACTCAATCCGCTTCGACAACACAGAATGGGATGATACAAAATTACACCAATTAAGCTTAGAATTTGAAAATAAAACCATCACAAATTACCAATTAACTATAGGGGCTTTAATAATGTTGGTTGTATTAGTTATCATGAAACAATGGACAAAGGGATTTTGATGAAATTTTTTGAAGGAAAATATAGATTCATCTTAATTATAATTTGAAAAAAGATTTGCAACTATATATATGTGGTTAGTGTGCATGTATAGCAATTTTCATTATTTAAATTGCAAATTACATTTTTGAACGCATAAATGGATTCACCTCATGAAAAGTCCCTTGACCGCTAGGATTGTGTATACGACACAACTTAAGCTTTCATTGTTGGATTTCATACAAAATTAACCAAAAATATACATAAGGGGCAATTTTTTATTTTTTGGTTTATTGTTGTTTGTCTTCTAACATGGTTGATTACTTTTGTATTATAAAACGAACAGAAGAAGGACTAAGTCTTATTACATTCCGAGAGAAAATGGTCTTTAAAAGAGGAACAAAAGGGGAATGTAGTCCTTACCTCATCTTGAAGGACTTTGTTTTTAAAGTACTGGAAATTTAAAAACACATACTGTCTGACAAACAGCTCAAGCAGCAAACAAAATTTACATAGCATCGATGAAAGGATGCATGATGTTCACCAAAATTGGTTCACAGACTCCTTTGGTTGTTGCCCCTTTTTCTTACTGTATCTGGAGGAAGTTTCACCTTGTTGGCTTTGGTTCAATGAGTTGATGTAGTCTACTGCATCCTCCAGATGCTTGCACTTGTCCTTCGGCTCTTCAATCTCTGCTTTTTGTTTCTCAATTTCAATTTGTTTGTAGTTGTTTATGCTCTTCATCTCTGAATGAAGATCTTTGAGAGTCTGTATAAATCGCCCTATCATGAATCTGTTGACACGACACATTGCACAACTCTCATTCTTTTCCACTTTTTTCTAAGGGGTTGCAAGACATCGTTAAGCTGTCAACTATATTACTCTCTGAATATCTATTCTTTGGTTGAAAGCTTCTATGCTTTTTGTTTTGTTGGACTTCTGGTTGTTTGCTTTGATCTCTCTTCTTGTCTGTTGAAGTGTTCCTTTCAGTATGCCAGTGAGACTGCTTTCTCTTGTTGATGTTGAGAGCTTTGGGGTTCTGCTTCTGAGTAATGGAAAAGAGGTGAGTAATAGGCTCAGGGCTTAAAGATTGAAGATTACAGATGGATGAGTTGTTGAGGGGGCTGGTGAAGTCCGAGAGTACCAACAAGAGAATTAACGAGGTGGTTTCTTTGCTTTTTTGCAAATGTCCGAGAGCGCAGCTACAAAGGCTGGGTAACGCAGGAGCTGGGACAGTAAGATCAGACTGAAGTTGGAAACGATGACCAGGAGTTCTGTTCGGGTGGGACTGACTTTGATCAGGATGGTATAGATCAAGAGATTGAAAAGAAAGAATTTTGAGAGGAATGGAGTGCGATGAGTTAAGAATCTCTATTCTGATGGCGATGGGGTACAGAAACAGAGCCTCTGTTAACAGGGGCCTGTAGACTCTTAACACAACGACTACCCAACAGTTAGTATCGGTGTGCAAAACAGAGCAATTTCGACAACGTTTATTTCCTCTGATAATATCAACAACTCGTTTACCTCTGCTCAGATCCTGCGTAGTGAGGTTGTTCCTTAGATTGCTGACCACTCTTGGCACGCCTCCCACCTGATACTTTAAATCGAAGCACACTTTTTTACTAGCTATTCGTTGCTCATTAATGCATATTTCCTAGTGATTTCTCTGATAATGGTGGTTCCTATGCTTATGGTTCCTTTTATAGGCATGATTGAGAATGCTGGGCTCGTGACTCTTCTCAGCCTTCATGAAAATATCCCCTAAACTTCCGCGCTTGCCCGATTCTCTGTTCAGATCAATGCGATCACTATATTGATTGATATGATTTTTAATTGTTGCGTTCTGCTCATGGGGATGATTTCTGATCTGGTGCCAATCTCGACACATCTTTTTCTTCATTATGAAGATTTTCTTCATTACACGAGAAGGATTGACTGTGATTTTGCTGTCTGTTGTGTTCAGGGGAATTTCCTGCTGCTTGGTCGTATTTTGATTCCTTGCTTTTGTTGATTTGATGTAATAAACTCTACTTTGAGCCTCAGACTTGTCCTTCAGAGGGATGAATTATGGGATAGCTTCTTCATAGATGCTTTGGTTTTCTTTCACCATTCCAGTTTGCCGGTCCACTGTTTTGTTGGCCAGTGAGTCAACCTCCTTATTTTGAGTTCTAAGGACATGTTTAAAAACAACTTTCCCCATGTTCTTTGTGTTGTCCAGAATTCGCTCCCTGATTTTATTTAAGGCAACATTTTTGAAATCTCTCCGTGCTTCCATTGCAGCGATAATAATTGCTGAGTCACCAATTATTATAGGGTATTTTATCTGATTTTCTTTAGAATCTTGGTACCTAATAACAAACTGTATGCCTCTACCTTATTATTTGTCATTGTTCTTAAACCCCATTCATAAGTTTTTGTTGTCTCGCCTTTCGGATTTAAGATTAATCTGCCTGTCCCTGCTCTTCCTGGATTGTTTTTTGAAGCTCCATCGAAGAAAAGAATGTGTTTTCTTTGATTTTTAATCCATTCCTCCATTTCCATGTCGTTCCACCGAAGCTTCCAGTCTTTGATTTTTCCTCCTACTTTATTTAGGTTTTGGTTCTTTGCTAAGTTTTCAATGAGGGTTTTGTTATATCGATCATTTTCTTCTTGCTGCAGTCTGTTTTGATCTATGCTTGAAGCTCCATTTGCACTTATCATTTCCGAGACTTGACCCCATGTCTTCGCTAGAATGGTTCCTATTTTTCGCTTTTGGCCTTTGAAGATACACTTATTCCTGGCTAGCCATAGATGCCAACAAAGAGTAGAGGGAAGACACTTCCAAATTCGACTTATGATTGTTTTTTTTCTTTGCATATGGGTAGCTTTGAGCCCAATTTTTGTTTAGAGTTGTCAGTTGCTCTATTGTGTCGATGTTCAATTTTAAATGACTGATAATTTGCTTCCAGCATTGTCTTGCAATAATGCAATTCAAGAATAAGTGCTGAATACTTTCTTCTTCTTTTTGACACATGACGCATATGGAGGGGCTTTGGAAACCTTTTTTCCTTAAATTTTCCGCCGTAAAAATCTTGCCTTTTAGTAAAGTCCATGCAAATTTTTTTATTTTGGGAAGGCATTCATTCTTCCATACAATTGTCCATAGGTTCCAATTGTCATAATTGTTGTATTTTTGTAGGAAGTTGTAGCCTGATTTTACTGTAAATTTTGCTCCATTTGGATCCCATATATAATTATTTTGGCTCTCTTTATTTATTGGGGCTGCTCCTATTAATAGGAGCTTCAATTCTTCCCACTGATTTTTCAGCCTAACTGGGAGTGTTTGCACTCTCCAAGCTATCCAACTATTTTGTTCCCATTCAAATATGGAATATAAAGAAGTTATACCTTTCTCCTCCATCCATTCTTTCAATCCTCTTAAATTTTGCTGATGGTTCAGAGGGGCTGCTTCCACGATTCTGTCATCCCAGATGGAGATAGTTTTCCCATTACACGGAATTTTGGAAATTTGGTCTCCAATTTGTGGAATAATTTTTTTGATAAGTTTCCAACGTGAGTACAAGGCCTGTCTGGAATTATTTCGGTGAGCATCTTTGACCGATGACAGTTGAGGTATTTCCTTGATAGAGCTTCACTCCACCATTGTTTTTTCCCATTTAACATTCTCCAAAATAACTTGATCCCAAGTGCATTGTTTGTCAAGCCTGGTATCATGATTGAGATGCCTCTTTTTTCAAATGGGAGAGTTACTTGTTCCCATTGAACAAGGCTGGATTTTTTGGTTTTTTATTTTCTTTCTCGCCATAGAAAGCCTCTAGTTATTAATTCCATTCGTTTGTGTGCGCTTGCCGGTGCCATAATTATGGCATATTGATATATTGACAGTGCTGAGAGGAGGGCTTTGATTAATATTGATCTCCCTGCTAGATTTAGCCATGTCATTCCTTAACTTTGGAATTTCCCCCTCATTTTTTCTATTTGTTTGTTCCATACTTTTGCATTCACTACTTCTTTTGCCAATGGTAATCCAACATATGTAAAATGGCTCCATTTTAGTTGCACCAGGATTTCCATTATTTGTGAGATCCTCTGCATTATGTTGATTGGAATGTTCCAGCTGTATATTCTGCACTTCTTATTATTTAAAAGACTTCCTGAAACATAAAAGAAATCGTCAAGAACTTTTTTAAACTGTCTGGCTATTATGTTAGAAGCTCCCCCAATGAAAAGAGTGTCATTTACAAAGAGAGAGTGGTTTATCTCTTTGACCCCTTTAGCGATTCTAATACCTGTAATTTTTATTTTTTCCCTTTGATTTTCTAGCTGAATACTCAATGTTTCCGCGATTATAATGTAGAGGAAAGGGGAAAGTGAGCACCCTTGTTTCAGTCCTCTTGTGCTTCGGAAATAACTACTTGGCCTCCCATTGATCAATGGTGCTATCCAGGGGGTGGAGATGCATGCCATAACAATATTTATGAATTTGGAAGAAATGCCGAACTTTTGAAGGACAACGATAAGAAATTTATGATTAACTCTGTCAAAAGAATTAGCCATATCCAGCTTTATGACCATGCCCTTTTTCTTTCTTTGTATACCACTGTGTATAACCTCCTGCACTATAATTACATTGTCTGTAATTTGATTTTTGGGACAAAGCCACCTTGATTTTCTGAGATGATGCAAGGTAGAACTTTTTTTAGTCTATTTGTCAAGATTTTCGTGATGATTTTGTAAGAAGAGTTGCATAGAGAGATTGGCCTGTATTTATCAAAGGAGATAGGATTTGGTTTTTTATGGATGAGAGCCAAGAGAGATGCTTTGGTATTTTCTCCCACTTTATTTTTTTTGAAAACATTTTTGATCATTCTCACCACATATTTTTTATTGTTACCTAATGGTTCTTGTAGAAGACAATTGTGAAACTGTTCGGCCCTGGTGCTTTTTCCGGGTGCATACTCCATATTGCTTCTCTTATTTCCTCTTCTGTGACCTCTTTCTCTAGATCTCTGTTTTGTTGTTCGCTGATTTTGCTGCTAGTTTGCCGAAGAAAGTCTTCGTTGTCCACTTGCTGGTTCCTTACTGAGAGGAGGTTTTTATAATAGTTATGTGCTGCCTTTTTAATCTCTTCCGTTTCTCTTATTTTCTGCCCTTCCACTTGTATTTTATTGATTTGATTGCCTGCTCTTCTTATTTTTAAATTGTTATGGAAAAAATAGTGTTTTTATCTCCTGCTTTTAGCCATAGACATCTTGACTTTTGCCTGCTTTCCTCTTCCTCTTGCCTGTTTTGCTTGTATAGATCCAAGAAAATTTCTTTTTTCATGCGCATACTCTTGTTTGCTATCTTGCTTATTTTCCTTTTCCTTGCTCATTTTTTCGAGTTTCTCTTGTACTTTTTTTTTTTTTTTTTTTGAGAGAATTTTCTCTTTCCCATGCTTTTAGTAGAAGTCTTAAAATTTTCAGCTTAGTTTCCCATACATAATGGAGAGAGCCTATTACATTGCTTTTCCAGCTTTCCCTTATTAGTTTGCCGAAGTCTTCCTTGCTGTCCCACATTTTGTTATATTTGAAAGAGATTGGTCCTTGATTCTCCAGCCTATCTAAAGTCAAAACCACTGGCTTATGGTTGGAAGCTGAAGCATGCATTATTTTGCTTTTCACTACAGAGAAGGTTGCTGCTATATTTTCTTGAATCAGTGTTCTATCTAATCTTTCCTTTATGTTGTGTGCTCCCGTTCTTTTATTGCTCTAAGTATATTTTCCATTGCTTGGAGGTATATCAAGTAGTTTGTACTCTTCTATGAGTTTTTCCAGCGCTGCTCTTGAGGGATCACTGACATAATTGCCTCCTAGTTTCTCATCTATATTTCTAATCAGATTTAGATCCCTTCTTATAATTAATTTGCTTCTTTGCCTTTCTTAAACTTCTTCTTTCACTGATTTCCAGCATTGAGCTTTATCTCTATAGTGGTTTGGAGAGTATATATTTATGAAGCTAAACTCTTTGTTTGAAATCTTGTTTTTTAGATCTGTTCTAATCCAATAATTATTGAGTTTTTGTTTGGCAAGTTCCCATTTCCATTTGTTCCACAATATACATATACCGTTAGAGGCTCCATTAGAGTTTATGGCTGTTTCTTCAATTTTTTTTTGTTTTTTTATCATTTTTTTAACTTCTTGCATGCTGACTGTGGTCTATTGGATCATAAGAATGTCTGGCTGTTCTTGTTTTATTAAGTCCCGAACTGCGTTGATTTTAAATGCGGATCCCAAACCCTTGCTATTCCAAGAGACCGTAATCATTATTTACTGGATTTGTGGTGAGTCCCTCCCTTTTTCTTTTGCTGATTTTTTTCTCCACTTCCCTTTTGTTTGCCAAGGAAGGAGTCCATTCGCTGTTGAGTACCTATGGCCATTTCCTTTGCTGCTGCCTCATCCCTTATTTCTTTGTTGGATTTCTTTCCAACTTTTTTTGGTTGATCCCATGTTTGGTTGTTTTCTTTTGTTTTGTTTCTTGTTTGTATTCGGTCAACCGTGGGTGGAGGGGAGGATGGACTCTGTATGGGGAATGAAATAATGGCTAATGCATTAACTTGGGAAGGTGAGCGAGGGGATGGCAGATCTTCTCCTAGAAGTTCGAATGGGTTTGAGGAAGGGTTGGCTGGAGGGGTCGTATTTATTGGTGGAATAGAGGCTGTTGCATTGTTTTCATGAGATTGAGAAGAGTTCAGTGCAGTTTGTCTATTATGGAGTTTCTTTCTTTTTATTTGTTCCCAAGTATCTTCTTGGGCTTCAGCATTTTCATCATTCTCTACTTTTTTTAGCTTATTACACCTATTTGCAAAATGACTGTATTCATAGCACACCTTGCATTTGAATGGGATTTGTTCATAGTTTAGCTACTAGATGTGTGTCCATTGATCCACTTTGATTTTTATAGCCTCCAGTAAAAATTTTCCCAGATCTACTTCCATTCAAATTCTAGCACAATCATGCATATTATCTTTGGGTTCACATCTGTCTATGTATTTGCCTACCGCATTTTCGATAGCTTTCACCTATTCATCGCCCCAATAGTGAAGGGGAAGATGAGGCAACCTTACCCAAATCGGAACAATGCTTGGAATATCTATCTCTGGATCAAAATCAGGTGACTATCTATTCATATATAAACCTCTTGAGTCCATAAAATAGGGTCCATTTTTGAATATTAAGTTCCTATCTTCCTTAGTTTCAAATAAGAATGTAAAATAACCCCTTCCACAAAAATGTATGGCTATTTTTCCTTGTATATTTGCACTCCAGTTTCTCTCTACCCATTTTTGGACTGCTCTGGGAGAAGGTCACAATCCTGTGAATTGTTCCACCAAACCACATTCTGCTAATGAGATAGTTACTTTTCTGGGGAGTATTGGAGGTAATGAGATCTCTGGTATGTCTGCTAGCTTTTTCATAAATTTACTAGTAGTTGGCCTAGCTTTTGGAGCTCCATTTTTTGCTATTAGCGATGTGGATGTTGCTTTATGATCATCAATCCTTTGATGGGAAGAAGAATCTCCCCTTGTTGAAAGAGCCATGGTATGGAAGATCTGTTGAGAGTGGAAGGCGTAAAGCTGTGCAGGTAGAGGGCACGCATTGGTTTAGAGAGGCCAAACCGAGCTCAAGGGAGCTCAGCAGCAGGAGGTTGCCAAGCGGAGGAGTTGCAGGAGGTGGCGATGGCTGCTAGGTCAGGCCTACTGCACGCGCGATCTTCTATGTCCTCTGAATTGTATTACAATGACATGAGCATATAAAGGGCAAAATTATATAATGATAAAACTCGAATTTTTTCATGTAGTCATTGAAATATTTTATTTATGATTTATTTTGATTTTTTTAATATTAGTTATATTTTTTAAACGTCATATATTAATTTTATATTAAGAATTAAATGAATTATACATCTAGATTTTATTACTGTTTATCAAGAAATAAATGATTTCTATTCACATATGTAATTGATTTTGAAATAAATTAGTTAATGTAAATATTAAAATAGTCCATTTAAATGTTGTGTTTTAAATATTTTGCTCACAATCAAAAGTGAAAATATAAAGTTTTCTTTTACTTTAGTTATTTTATTTCTCTAAAATTAATATAAAGTTATGTTTCTTCACACCGACATCACAAATATTTTTACCATAATTTTTTTTTATATTTACTTTTGTTTTAAAAATCATATATTAATTTTATATAAGAATTAAATGAATTATACATCTAGGTACTATTTTTTATTATTAAGAAACAATTGATTTTTGTTTTTTGTTTTGTTTTGTGTTTTTTTTTTAACACTAAAATATTATATTATAGTTAATCTTAAAATAATTATTTTATGTTTTTTTATGCTTTTCCTTTCCGTAGATCAAAACAATCTCAAAAAAATCAAAATGAATCAAAGAAGCCTAAAATCTGCGATATATAATTGATTGTGAAATATTTTGTTATGATTAACATTAAAATATTTTTGTTTTTTTATGCTCTATATAATTGATATTAAAATAAATTAGTTAATATAGATATTCAAATGGTTTATTTAAATGTTGTAGTAAAATATTTTAAAAAGAATAAGAATTATACATTTTGCTCCCACTCAAAAATGAAAATATAAGTTTTTCTTTTAGTTTTAATTATTTTCTCTCAAAAGTTAATATAAAATCATGTTATTTCATAGGGAAATTGAAATATTTTACTTCACATGGACATTAAAATATTTTACTATTTTTTTACAAAAGAGGAAAAAACAATTGCTCTATTAATATAATTGTTCATTTACAATTGAGACAGAAAAGAACTAAATCACAAATGTATTTACGACATTTCTTTTATATTTTACTTCTGTTTTAAAATTCATATATTAATTTTATATTAAGAATTGAATGAATTATACATATACACACTATTACTTTTTTTTTATTAAGAAACAATTGTTTTTTTTTACACTAAAATATTATATTATAGCTAATCTTAAAAAATAATAATAATAATAATAATAATAATAATTATTATTATTATTTTTTATGCTTTTCCTTTCCATCGATCAAAATAAGTGATTATGCGATTAATCTTGAAAAAAATATTAAAAAAATTAAAATGAATCACAAAAGCCTAAAATCTGCGATATATAATTGATTGTGAAATATTTTGTTATAATTAACATTAATTTTTTTTTTTAATATTCTATATATAATTGATTTTGAAATAAATTAGTTAATATAGATATTCAAATAGTCACGGAGAACTTATTTATTTTCTTTCTCAACTTTTCAAAATTAAAGTTAATCTTATTAAGCAACGATTGAAATAACTTGGCTACAACCTGAAATCTGTTGGTTATTCAACTATTGATTGGTCTTGGTTATCTGATTGATTTTACAAGAAAATTTTAGGGTGGGAATTCAAATGCCTATCCATGGGTGGTCGCGTGATATTGACCCAGGCTGTGCTGGTTCAGATTATGGTATACTGGGCACATCTCTTCCTCATTCCATCTTCCATTATCGACAGACTCAACAGGATGACTGCCAACTTCATTTGGGGAGGTCACAAAGACCAGGAAAAATTCCATTTAGCAAAACTTGAGATGCTGGCCCGCCCAAAAAAGATGGGGGGATGGGGCATATTGGACTTAAATCTGTTCCGAAAGGCTCTACTATGTAAATCCATGTGGAAGGCTGTCATGGGGGACTCTATTTGGAGTAATACAATCAAATCCAAGTATATGGAGAACAAAGATATAGCATTCTGGTTTAGGTTGGGTTCCATTGGATCCCCTCGTGGCTCGGCTATATGGAGAAGTTTCAGGAAAATTGAACAATTCTTCTTAAAAAATCTGATCTGGAAATTCCAGTCCGAGAATAAAATTATTATGGGTTTGGATGATATTGCTGGTGGGGTAGGTAGGATCCAATTCTCCCCACAACTGATTGGGGCTTTACACAGTAGGGGTATCTTTTTCTGGGATAAGGCTATTCACAGATGGGAGGGTGCCATTCCTATATGGAAAACAACTGATGACTTGGGACTGAGAAATGCATTGGCTCATCAATGGAATGTGATCATATTGGATATGCGAGATAGAGGCATCTATCGATCTAAGGATGCGGATTTCCTAATATGGAAGGGGCTTGGTGGCAGAACTGATGTATATGTTAGGCACATATACCAGCTTCTTATTCAATCTGAATCAGAACAGGGGAATCCCATCTTCTCGAACACTTTTTGGAAATCTGGATGTCCCCTTAAGATCGTTTTATTTGCATGGTTGGTATTTCATAACAGGAACCTTACTTTGGAAAATATCCAGAAGAGACAATGGTGCGGGCCGGCGATATGTCCCCTTTGTCGGGCAAACACAGAGAACAATCTTCATTTGTTCATTCTTTGTTCGCAATCACAGTTGATATGGCAGCTTGTGGCAGCGCACTTCGGGCTCAACATAATCTCTTTCCCCACTATTGTTGATGCTTTTGGATGGTGGAGTGACATGAATATCGACATGCAGCCCATTCCATTGCTGGCCATCTGGGAAATTTGGAAGTGGCGGAATGCAAAAATTTCCTACTCAAAAATGGAATGCCATCTATCAGTATTTGAATCTATTTTTCATATGCACAATTCTCTTTGCTTGCCAAAATAGTCTCGGTTAAGAGGGTAGGAGGAAGGCTCAAACTATGGATCCTTCAGGGGTCTCGCATGCCTACTTTGATGGGGCAGCACAATAGGGTATTTGTGCTTGCGGAGTTTATATCATCCCTTCAGATGGGCAACAATATGAAATTTATTGGAATGGAGGGTCTGGTACCAACAATAAAGCTGAGGTTATGGCTCTTGCTGGTCTTCTTTCCTTATGTGATTTTCTCAACATACAAGAGCTGCAAATATTTGGAGACTCTAAGATGATCATCGACCATTTTCGGTCAAAACATGTCATAAGGAACTACAACTTATCAGGATGGCTCAAAATAATTGATACAATATGGAATCGCAGGAAGGACTACTTGACTGCTCATATTGACAGGGATAAAAACACAGTTGTGGATGCTCTATCGAGAAAAGGTCTCCTATCTCATCATGGAATATGGTCAATGTGCATCACAGTGGACAACATTTCTTTCCAGATTCAGGATTTTCTCATGCCGGGCACATAACTCACTTTTTTCATGATCACCAATCCGGTATGTACCTAAGACCTTCGATTGCTTTTCCATTTTGGATGACTTTCTGTTATAATCCACATCCAGCTTTTTGATTATAGATACCTCATATTTCTCTACATTAATGCTGAACATGATGAACTATCTGATGTAGCCTATTGTTCTGGCATTTTTTGACCATCACATACATATTTGTTTGAATTCCGATATGCAGCTATAAACATGTATGTCTCCATCTTCTATATTTTGTACTATCTCCTCTATATGTTTTTATAATAGAAATATTGCTTTTTTTCGTGCTGAAAAAGTGTTGCAGTGAAATATTTTAAAAAGAATAAGAAATATACATTTTGTTCACACTCAAAAGTGAAAATATAGTTTTTCGTTTACTTTTAGTTGTTTTTTCTCTCAAAAGTTAATATAAAATCATGTTACTTCATAGGGACATCGAAATATCGAAATATTTTACTTCACATGGACATTGAAATATTTTATTATTTTTTTCCAAAAAGGAAAAAACAATTGTTCTATTAATATAATTGTTCATACACAATTGAAACAAAAAGAACTACTCATATATATTTGCTCTAATGAATTTTAAATGTTGTATGTTGCACAGACCATAAAACTGTGACAATACAGAGACAGAAAGCACTGTTCATATATATTTGCTCTAATGACTTTTAAATGGTGTATCTTATAAAGACCATAAAACTGTGACAATACAAAAAATCAAAAGTTTGCAAGGTCACAAACAATTTCAATAAGTTGCAAGGGGATAAGGACTGCAAAAAGGAAGGTTGTTCATCAGTAGAATGAACCCAAAAAAAAAGCCTATCCATCAGAACTAAATTGTAGTATGGGTGAAAAAAAAGCCTTCCAGCCAAAAATATGAGAACTAAATCCAAATATTTTTTACCATATTTTTATTTTTATTATTATTTTAAATCATATGTTAATTTTATATTAAGAATTAAATGAATTATACATCTAAATACTATTATTTTTTTATTAAGAAAATTGATTTTTTCTTTCTTTCAATTATTATTATTTTTTAAACTAAAATATTTTATTATAGTCAATCTTAAAATAATTATTTTATGTTTGTTTGTTTCCTTTTTTTTGTCGATCAAAATAAGTGATTATGTGATTAATATGGAAAACAATCTCAAAAAAACTAAAATGAATCAAAAAAGCTATATAATTGATTGTGGAATATTTTGTTATGATTAACATTATTTTTTTGTTTTGTTTTTTGTTTTATACTCTATATAATTGATTTTGAAATAAATTAGTTAATATAGATATTCAAATATTCTATTTAAGTGGTGTAGTGAAATATTTTAAAAAGAATAGGAATTATACATCTTGCTCACACTCAGGTAAAAATATAAGTTTTTCTTTTACTTATAGTTTTTTTTTCTCTCAAAAGTTAATATAAAATCATGTTACTACACAAGGACATTGAAATATTTTATTATTTTCTCCAAAGAGGAAAAAACATTTGTTCTATTAATATAACTAAGTGTTCATATACAATTGAGATAGAGAGAACTGGTCATATATGTTTGCTCTAATGATTTTTAAATGTTGTATCTTGCAAAGACCATAAAACTGTGACAATACAAAAATCCAAAAGTTTACAAGATCACAATCAATTTCAATAAGTGGAAAGGGGATAAGGACTGCAAAAGGAAGCTTGTTCATCCGCAGAATGAGCCCAAATAAACAAGCTTGTTGATCATAACTAAATTGTAGTATGGGTGAAAAGACCCTTCCAGCCAAAAATTTGTCTAAGAACTAAATTAGAAAAAAACCTAATCATACAGTGATAAAAGCAAGAGAAAAAACTGCCCAGATCCTATAGAAGTAAACAATGAGCAAACCAGGAAATGGGCTACTGAGTGGAGTTGAGTTAATGTCTAGTCAGAAGAGAGAGTTACCCTTTCTTTATAATCAAGGAGTCCCTTGTCTCCACAATGAAGATGAAATGGGCTACTGAGTGGAGTGGAGTTGATGTCTAGTTAGAAGAGAGAGTTACCCTTTCTTTATAATCAAGGAGTCCCTTGTCTCCATAAAGAAGATGAACCCTTCTTCAACTCATAGATCTCTTTTTGATAGAAAGTCCGCCCTTTAATTCCACATTCTGTGAATATGCTGAAAATTGAGGGCAAGAAAATTTGATTTCAAAGTTGTGATCCTGTCCATCTAGTGGATTAGTGACATAACATGTAGAATATATTTGCCAAATATCTAGTTAATTACAACTCTTGAGTCTCCGATGATCATAGGTGGAGGTGGGAGACGAAGAAGAGGGTCCAGACACCACAAATTCAAGATTTGGTGAAATATTTTATTTACGAGTGAGTGAAGTATTTTTACATCTCTTTTCATTTTTTTTCACATCGTAACCAACATTGTTTTTTTATTTAGAGAATATTTTACTTTAAAAAAAAAAGGATATGTCAAATCCACGTTGAGCCACCACACATCGCCCAAAAAAACATTTAGTGTGTTTATATCGTGAAAATGAACATTATATATATAACATTAAATGTCCTGATCAATATTAATTTTTTGATTGAGACCTGGAGCGCTGCCATGAAGCCCTAGCCTGCGCTTCGGCGCCTCTGCGCCCTTGATCCCTCTGCTCTACGGCCCATGGCTTTGGGCCCTCTGCCCTCCTGCGCGTTCCTGCATTCCCCTCTTGAATTCCTGCGTCTTTGTGCGCTCGTCTGCTGCTGAGCGGGGCTAGTAAGCCGGGCTCGCCCCCATGGAGGTCCCGAGCTCGCCCCAGGCAGGCCCTCTCCCCCCCCCGCCTTCTTCTGCCGAAGCCTTCTCTCGGCTCTTGGCCGGTTTGCCGCAGAAGAAAAAGAGTGAAGCAACCAAGTTTGTCAAGAGGCTTGAAGACATTCCTGAAATTTCCCTGCCGCCAGAGACTCCAATTCAAGTCGCCCTCTCCTTGGTTGAGCAGGCTCTCGTTGGCCAGTTCACCGGTCTATGGCCTTCTCCTAAGACCACTGAGACCTGGGTCAACAAGAACTGGGCTCCTCTGATCAAGAGCAACGTCACCTCTTACTTCTTAGGACGAGGGTTCTTCCTCTTCGAATTCACCTCAAAGGACAACAAGGACCTGATATTTCAGAATGGCCCCTATTTCATGGAACCCCAGGGCTTGTATCTCAACAGATGGACGCCGGATTTCGACCCTGCAGTCGATGTTCCCACGGATGTCCCTATGTGGGTCAGACTCCCTAACCTTCCAGTGCATTGTTGGAACTGGGACTTGTTGAAGCACATCGGAAATGCCCTTGGGAAATTCATAGATTGGGAAAACATCAAAGATCAATATGACTGTTCTCGTATCTACGTAGAAGTAGATCTAGAGGTGGGTCTCCCGGAAGCCATCAAACTCAAAGTAGGAAACTTGACTCATTTGCAGAAGCTAGATTACGAGCAGTTGCCTTTCAAATGCTGAAAGTTCCATGTCTACGGTCACTTCGCCAGAGGATGCCCATCCAATGTGGAACCAAACAAGGGTAAAGAAGAAGGTTGGAACCAGGTCAAGCGTGCCAGGAAAACCCAAAAGCGGGTTGGTCCAAATGGAAGAGGTCCCCTCCAGGCCCCTCCTTAGCAACCCCCTTCCAGAATGGATCAAGAAAATAAATTCGCCCCTCTAAGCTCGCAAATAGAGGAACCACAGGATCTAGACAACCAAAAATCAACCCCACCCTCTAAAGGTACCCCCTCTTCTCCCAAGGGGGCAAGCCTTGCTGAGAGTCCCAAAGGAAATACCGTCGAAGTAGAGGAATATGAGCATGAATCAGATGGATCGGAGGAAGAAGGGGAAATAGGAGAATCCCAAGCTTCGATAAGGAGATCCACAAGAGGCCGCAAAACAGATCGGGAAAAAAGAGAGCAAGAAACTTTCAAAGATAAGCTCCAAGGCAGCTAGCCAACCCTTGAGAAGCTGTTAGCATAAAAAACAAAGATGGCAAGAAACTAGCCCCAAGGCTCCAAGAGAGCCAACTAGAAATACAAATGATGAAGATAGTCTACTGGAACTGTAGAGGTATGGGGAGCAGAATCAAAGAAGAAGCCATCAGAAGTTTAATAAGAACAGAAGCTCCTGACATACTCCTCATCCAGGAGACCAAGCTGGAAGACTCTGTCTTCCTTCAAGCTAGTAAGAAACTCTGGAAAAAATGTGAGGTGAAAGCAATCTCTGCCCATGGGGCTTCCGGTGGGTTGGGCACTCTTTGGAACGCTAGAAATTTCTTAGTCGTTTCTGAGACCCTCAACACTCACTGGCTGCTCTTAAAACTGTAGCATCTAGACTCAAAAGAGATTATTAGTCTCTTCAACATGTACATCCCTGTGAATGCTGGGGAAAAAAAGGCCTGTTGGGAATCCATAAGAAACCAAGCAGTTCTCGTTAATCTAGAGAATACCATCATTGCAGGAGATCTAAACCTCACTCTCTTATCAGTAGACAAGAGAGGAGGCAACATTGTTCAAGATCCGGCAAGGGAATGGGCAGAGGACCTTATGCAGGACTGGGATTTGCTGGACATCAAGCCAATCTCTGGTAAGTATACTTGGTCTAATAAAAGAATTGGTCCTCGCTACATTGTTGCCAGATTTTAAAGATTATTACTGCAAAGTTCTTTTCTTATGCTTGGATTAGAGGCTAGAGTTCATATTCTCCCATGCAACACTTTTGATCATAAACCCATCAAGCTAGAATTGGTGTTCAGCTTGACCTCGGACCAATTCCCTTCAGATTTAGCCCACTCTAGGCTAAGGAATCAGACTTCATGCAATTAGTTAAGGGCATCTGGATGCAGCCGGTCAAAGGCTCACCCTTTTTCGTCTGGGAGGAGAAGCTCAGAAGAGTGAAAAGGGCTTTGAAAAGCTGGGCCAAATCTCTGCCCAATCCAGCCAATGAAAGGAAAAAACTCCAATGCACTCTGGAAAATCATCATCTCCATGCTGAAACAGTTGACATAACAAAAGAGATTCTAGACAAAGAAGCCCAGCTCCAGCAAAACTATCACAAGGCTTGTCTAGCTGAGGAAGAGTACTGGAGACTTAAGTCTCGCAGCCTTTGGCTCAAAGCAGGTGACAGGAACTCTTCCTTCTTCCACAAACAAGCTCAGGCAAGGAAATGTTCCAACTCCATTTCCGAAATCAAAGATGGCCCCATCATTCACAAAGACAACGCAAGCATCAAAAAAGCTGCCTCCCTTCACTTTAAAAACCTGTATAGTGAAGATATAAATTTGGATCAAAACTCTGATATGATGGACGTGGTCCCCTCCCTGATTATTGATGAAATGAATCACCTTCTTGAAGCTAAAGTCACCAAGAACGAAGTCAAGGATGCCCTCTTTGCCATGGACCCAGACAAAGCCCCTAGGCCGGATGGATTTTCAGCCAGATTTCTCCAATCTTGCTGGTCGATTGTGGAAAAATATCTGTACAAAATGGTTATTAAGTCCCAAGCTTGCCAGAAAATCGGAGGCAGCACGAACTCTGCTTTTCTTGCTCTCATCCCCAAAGAGAAAGGAGCCAACACCTTCAACAAGTTTCGCCCGATTTCGCTATGTAATATTGGCTACAAACTGATTACCAAAGTCATCGCTAACAGACTCAAGCTCATCCTCCCCAAAGTCATTCCAGAAAGCCAAGGAGGATTCATTCAAGGTAGATAGATAGTGGACAATTTCATTCTGGTCCAAGAGGCAATTCACTCAAGCCTGAGTCGCAATGAAAAAGGTATGGTTGTCAAACTTGATTTAGCAAATGCTTTTGATAGAGTTAAGCATATTTTTCTGCTAAAAGTCTTACATAAGCTTGGATTTGGTGAGAAATTTATAAATTGGATTCGGGCCTACATTTCAGAGCCTTGGATTGCTCCATTAGTAAATGTCAGAGCTTCCGACTTCTTCAAAGCCACGAGAGGGCTCAAGCAGGGGTGCCCTCTCTCACCCCTTCTATTTGTTCTTCAAGCCTATGTCCTCAGTTTTTATTTAGACAAAAAAATGATGGATCGGGAAATTGATGGGTTTTGTATAGCAAGAGGTGTTGAAAACATAAATCATGCCCTCTTTGCGGATGACACCTTGTTATTGGGAGCTACCTCTGTGATTATAGCCTTTAGATTTAAAGGAGTTCTGGACAAATTTTGTTTGGTTTCGGGAAGCAGACTAAACAATGGCAAATTCCATATCTATTGCTGGAACACCACTTCCAGCTTGCTCAATTCCATTTCTAGAACCTTTGGTTTCGCAACCTCCTCAAACTAGACTTCCTTCAAGTACTTAGGCCTACCTGTACTTCTTAAAAGAGCCTTCAACAAATATTGGCTCCCTCAATTGGAGAAATTCAAGAACAAGTTGCTTGCCTAGGGCTTTTCCTGGCTTAACATTGCTGGTAAATTTGTTCTCATAAAATTAGTCCTTAACAGTCTTCCCTTATTTTAGTTTTTTGTCCTTCTCGCTCCCACTGGCATCCTCAGAAAAATGGAGGAGATCATTCGATTTTTTTTTTGGAAGGGGGGCAAGAAAAATGAGAATAAGATTCCGTTAGTCAACTGGGAATCCATCTCCAAACTGCTCTTGGAAGGAGGCTTGAACTTCAAAAATCTTGGATATCATAATATTGCAATGGGAGCTAAGCTCATCTGGAGAATTATTGCACCTAACCCTGGCTAGGCACAATTAGCTCTTTGGAAAAAATACTTCAAAGGCCAGCACTCCCGCTGTCTAGATCACCCTCTGCCGCTCCCTAATTTGTCCTTTCTGAAGCTCTGCAACAAAGCCTGTCCGCTTATTAATGCTCATGCCTACTGGATTCCCGACAATGGAAAAAGGATCAACCTTTGGACAGACAGAATTATGAACAATGAGCTGCTGGGAGACTGTCGCTCTCTCCAAGTGATGCGCAGATGGATGAACGATGTTGGATTGCATTCCCTGTGGGACATTTCAGTCTGGCAAGACTCACGCTGGGCTGGTTGGAACCTTGAAACACCCCCAGATTTTTCTATGGAACAAAAGGTCCTGCTCTCCAAACTTCACGGATTGGCTCCAACGCGGATGCGAAGCGGGGATTCAAGAGGTTGAGGTGTGCAGGCTGGTGGTTATTCCATTGCTAAAGGATATGCCAAGCTATGTGAGCGCCCCCATGTGGCCACGAATCCAAAGCCGTGGAAAGGGATATGGCATTATCCCTCCTTACCAAAAATCGACTTCTTCAACTGGTTGTTATGCCACTCCAAAATTTTGACAGACGATAATCTTCAAAAGCGAGGTTTCCGTGGCCCTTCAAGGTGCAGAATTTGCAAGGCAAACCAGGAAAGCGTTTCTCATCTAATGCTTGAATGTTCCTTCACTTTGCAGATTTGGATCGAGCTACTGGAACCTTTGAGTTCCAGCTTCGCCTTGCCTTCCTTCATTCCTGATTTTTTTGATAAATGGCTGCAAAGGTATCGTGGTCCTCCTCCAAAAAACAAATTTATCAGAGCTGCTTGGTCTTTTCTCCCTAAAATTCTCTGTTGGCAGGTTTGGCTTAAGTGAAACAGAAGGATTTTCAAAAACTGCGAACAGGACGCCAAGCTAGTGGTATTTAAAATTAAATGCCAGTTAAAAGAGTGTTTGAGAGACCATAAAGATGACTTAAGTCTCAACCAGCAAGATATAAATTGGGGTTCCTCTCTTGATCTTCAGTTCCAAAAGATTGCAAAGAGTATCTCCCTCCCAAAAGTATGGAAAATAAGGGCTACAACAGAAGAATTCCAGGGATGGATTGTAAACCATTAGAGACACTTTCTATATTTTGATGGCGTTGCAAAGGGTAATCCTGGAAGAGCTGGAGCTGGAGGAGTCATTTTGAATCCAGCTAGCTTTAGGATCCACAGTTTCGCCTGGGGTTTGGGCATTTCTTCCAGCATTCAAGCTGAGGCTTTGGCTCTTTTCCAAGGACTCAAGATTCTGAAAGTGCTGAACATCAGGGAGGCTAATGTTATTGGAGACTCTCAGGTTATCATTAACACTATGGTGACTCATTCTAAGACAATGGACCTAAGGCTAGCAAGGCCGATTCACAAAATTACAGACCTTGGAGACTCTTTCCAGAATTTGAATTTCTATCATGTGTTGAGAGCCAATAATAAGGAGGCGGACACCGAAGCTAACAAAGCAGATCTTCTTACAGCTGGAGCCCTGCTAAGAGGCGAACAGGGAATATGGGAACCAATTCGTTAATTTAGAAAGCTGTCATGTTTTATTGCCTACTGTTAAATCAGTTTTCTTGTATCCACAATCTTGGGAAAATATCGGAAATTGACCGCATAGTAGCAACTAAAAAGAGATGCGAGCTAAACATAAATGTCACGGTCTTGCAAGGTTGTACGACACTTCTGGAATTAGACTCACCTTTTGTAATCTACTCTTTGGCATTAAGGCCAAGTTTCTAATATATCCTGTACCCATTTCTGTAAAAAAAAGGCATTAAATGTCTTGGAAATTATTATATATTATTTTAATTAATTTTTATCATGGGGGGACATTGGTATCAACTTTTTACTTTATTCCTACAAAAGCAACACAACTACACACCCTTTCAAAACTAGAAACAAAAATCGTTGAAAAATCTAGGGACAACTTAGTTAGGTGATTTCTATCCCTTTGATAACTACATGTGATGCATTTTTACTTAACTTGATTAGCTGCGTTTTTCACTTGATTATTATGAATATTTTCTTCATCAAACAAATATCAAACTGTAAAGAACAATAACACAAAGGACACAATATATAAGTGATCAACAAGGGCCAAAACCTCTCTAACTTAGATGAAAACTCACAAGAATTCTTCTCTTTTTATAGAATCTTCAATTGGCGAATTCCAAGACTTATGATCCTTAACCAAGGCCCTCCAAGACCAAGTCAAACCTTGCCTCTTTTTCCAAGTCAAAGTTGCAACTTCTTCTTTACCTTCAAATTTGGCCCTGCAACACCTAGACTACAACTTTGACCTTTCTTTCTGCAATTTTGGCTCCCCTGTAACTTATGTAATTTGAAGCCCCTACTGCAGAAACCCTAACCCTTGCAAGCGTGAGAGATAATGGTATATTCTTTCTCTTTCCTTCTTCACTTGGATAAAGTCTCTCTCCTAGAGAACTTGGCTTGCAAAAATTCTCTTTTTGGTGACCTAATTTGACTTCTGCAACTCGAATTTTACTATAGCAAGAGGAGCCCTAATTCCTTCACATGTGTGGAGAGAAGTCGCCCAAAATTAATCCAAAGATCTCGTCCTTCTTTTCTTCCTTCGTCCTCCTCTAATTCACACTTTTTCTCTTGTGATTGAGCTTGAGTGAGAGAAGTCTGTCTTCAAAGTGAGGTCAAAGTCTTATTTATATAAGCTTCTTGTCCATGCCTTTAGACCAACTTGTAACTGCCTTTAGGTCGACTTGTTACTTATGTAGGCCGACTTGTTCATTGCATTGTGACGAGGTCTTTGAGGGTTTTTTGACTCTAACATTAACTCAAATAATTTTCTTTACAATATCTAACATGCTCAAGAAGGGTCTTTCATACATGACAATGACTTTCTTGACTTGTAGACACAATGACAAACCCTAGAAGATCTCGATGGGAGCTTGAACTATAAAAATAAATTTCCTTGAGCATGAAACCCGTGCCTCAAGAATAACAATCAATTTATTTTTCTCATCACATCAAATACATAAAATCATGATTACATGTCATTATGAAGAGCGAACCTAGTTACATATTTCAACACTCCCTCTTAACTAGGGAGGTATTCATAATCAATACAAGGTAATTGGACATTCTCAATTTGGAGAATTCTCATAAGAAGAGTTAGATTGGTAACCAATTTGTTTAGCATCATATCAATGAACGTTGTCACATAGCAAGGCCTTGACTAATAACTCCATCTCTCCACGAGATCAGAGCACAATGTTGGCGAGAACAATGAATTATAAACACCATCATCATTGTCTCTCAAGGTAGATACCCCACCCAGGGGTTCACAGAGTATTTCCCTTCAAGACTTCTTATCTTGGATTCCCAGTCCTCAAATAATATCATTCCTCTTTGACTACTCTTATCTCGAATGGCCTACCTCATCCTCAGAGAGTATAGGATGCCAAATGCTTACCCAATCATCCATTCTTTCTTCCCAAAGTGAAGACAAGAATGATGTGTCTATTTCTTCCTCTCCACTAGGGAGGATATACCCATTCCTATAAAAGGAATGTACCTAAGCTCCCTATTATTCAGGGACTTGTCCAAGCTACCTCTTAATGAGGGACTTGCTTCCAACAACTTTATGCTATAGGTGGAGATCATGGGACTCTCAACTGCTTGTGGGACTCCTCCTTTTGATGTCATGAACTTCATCCTTTTTCATAATGGAGCCTTCATTAGTTGTAGGGTATTAGCCATCCATCACTTTGCTTCACGAGCTATATCATTCATGTCATCCTTCTCTTCATCGGAAAGTAAGCTTCTAGGCCACATCTGGCTTTTCTTCATACTGCTATCTCTTCCATGTCATGTTTCTTTCAAGATGTTCCATCCAATCACATAATTGCTAGTTGTAGGTGACATCTACAACTCTCTTTCGATAGCCATGTATCAACCCATCCAAAGGTTGTTCAAGAATAAAAAATGAACATTAAACCAAAGTTACCACTTGTGAAGGCCTTTCATCATCACATTTGCTTGCTTGCAACATCAACACTATTAGATCCCTATAATACTAGTGTATTACCCTTATTGTTATTGTTGTGCCCCATAGAAGCCCACTATTGTTAGTGTTGTGCCCTTACATTATTATTGTTATATAGGCTCTGATTATATTGTGACCCCTTAGATTCCTGTATATATTTTTGTTCAAGGAGGAAGAAAACTGAACATTTTCATTAAAGAAATGTTTTATATTTTCTTACATCTTGTTCGCTTTTTGTAGGGAAAATATTACTTGTCTGGTTGTCAACAGGCCGACCAACGCCATACACTATATATCGGTAAAAAAAGATAATGTAGATAAAGAAAAAAACTACCAACAGACATAGCCACTGATATCAAACCAATTACCCGTATTGGGGTGTCACCCACATCTATCCAATCTTCCGCATCGAGAGGTAAATGATCGAGTAAACAATTCAACCATCCGAGGAGAAAATAGAAGTAGAGTATGACAAAAAAAAAGTGACAAAAATGACCCCTGTACACCTCATGAGATGGCCTGAAAGAAATAGGGACCTAGCATAGGCTGAACAGAGAAAAAAATGCAGGTCAATAGGGTCCGACAATGCCCGAGGACACTCAGAACAATACAAAAGATCCCTCGCTCAAAATAGAACCAACCACACCCTTTTCATAGTGCATAAAACCAGGCAGAAGAGCCAGAGCTTTCTTAGAGAGGGAATCAACCTCAGAGGTCTGTTCTCTGTAAATGTGTTGAAAGATGACCACTGAGAATAGATTCTTGAGGACAATAATGCGTTGCATCCAATTATGAAGAGTTGGAATCTGAACAACGAAACAACCTTGGATCCATCAGATAGTAGATAGGAAATCATCGACCATCCAGACCCTATCAAGGCAGGGCCACTAGTAATGCGCCCCATAACTCCAACATCTCAGCACGAATATTGTCACCTAGGCCCCCAAACCATCAGAAGCAGAAAGATATAGAATGATCTATGTGAAATGTGACTCCACACCCACACCACCCTCTCGCCGAAGCCCCATCAAAATAACAAATAGGATGAAATTGATTCACATCTACAAAAATTGCATTCCGAGGGGAAGACTTAGGGACTAATGGACCTGTCTCCATTAAATGTGAAACGATATGTAGTGAAGACAATAGAGAATCTAGGGCTGATCCAACAAAAATGTATTCATTATGAGCCCGCCAAATACCCCAGATAATATAGAGAGGGACTGCTCTATAAGTTTGATTTTAGCTTTCCCATGAGAAAATCCAATAAGCCACCGAGGACATATAAGCTATGATCTGTATTCCTAGCAGAGAAATCATACATTTCCAGATATCCCTAGTGAATGGGTAGAGTATGAATAGATGGTGACAATCCTCCACAACTACCCAATAGAAGGAACATCTTCCAAGCTCGATAAATCCTTTCTTTAGTAGAGTGTAACACCCTCATCCCACATCTACCCAAGTAACCGACCAACCGGGTTAAACATGTGATGAGAGGCTACTATGATTGGATTCAACCTCATATGTCACCTTAAGGAGGTGGAATCGACGGAAACACAACATACATACCTTCCACATCAACTACAAGACTCCTAGGAACCACCCCAACCACTCAGGTAGTTAGCCCCTGGGTCCCACTGAAGTTTTTGACCACTTGACCTTTGGACACTCCCATGCTATAGGTTTGTTAGTGTCCACTAGGCTCTGGACGCTCTCATGACAAGGCATGCCAGTGTCCAGAGACTATTTTGCTCAGTGCTATGCCAATGTCCTGAGGATTTGAGCCACTTTTTCAGTATCAGAGCCCAGGTCACTTCCCAGAATTGAATGACACCTCGAGAACAATAAGATGACATGGGAACACTGATGCCAAAGTAAATACTTGAACAAGCCCTTAACAAGACCCCTACTAGCCATGACAGGCATTTCGTCAAACATATCACAAATATGTAATCTGCAAGTGTAAATAATCAGATTTAAGCATAGGGATCTCATACTTATCTGAGAATCTCTAAGAACCATTTTTCCCTCATATCATTTGCTTCATCATCATCTATTAGGTCATAGATACATTGTCCATTAATTTACAAGTAAAAACATGATGAGAGCCATACATAGCCACTGTCATAAAACACATACATAACCAACATAATAGCAACAAAAATACCAATGAAATCATAGCCATATGATCCACATATAAACCAGTATAATACTCATAGAAATACAAGGAGAGATAACCTCATATTGTTGATGCAAAATCCAAACCCGGGATGGGACTACCACATTCCACCCAACCATAGAATGGTTGAGCCAAATCTCTCTTCAGCCATTCACCCCTGTGCCATATTCCAAGCATGAATGTGGGACTCAAACCAAAATAACCAACGAGGGCATCTCGAGGCTAAACCACCTCACCCTCATCAGTAGAAACCAGGCTTTACCATAATCCATCCTAGATCACTAGGCCAAACAAGCATTGATGCCACTGGATTTCTCCACCTACACTGTGAGGAATTTTCCTGTCTCCTAGTCTCTCAGGCTTTACCACAATCCACACTGGATCACTATGCCCTAAACCGATGCCCACTCTTCAGGCTTTACCACATATCCCAACTCGGGATTACTAGGCCCAACAGAGAGCAATCCACCTCTTGGCTTTACTATATATCATTGCCATTCATTGGCAATGATTCCTTGGCCCACCGAGGCAACATAATCCTGGCTTTACCGCAACCAACAGTCTGGCTTAGGGGTTACTAGGCCAGTGGCTTTACCGTGATCCACAATCTGGTTCAGGGACCACTAGGCCATGTACTTTATCATTCTTATATCCACCTCACTCAGCTTCAAATCCATCTAACAATACATCTCAACCAAGACATGAGAACCCCATCACATCATGACTATATGGAAATGGAAAGGCTAGGCTGAAAACACTGTCACACCTAGAAAAACCCATTCCATAACAACGAAAGAGCCACATGCAATACCATGCATGCCAATTCTAGCAAGGAAGATACACTTGAAAATTGATACCTGCAAAGAATACTACTGTAGTTGCTTGATTTTTCTCTTCCTTGCTTGCTGCTTCCTTCCTCTTGCCTTCTTTGCCTTTTTTGATCCAATTCCAAAGTGCTCCAAGAAAACTCTAAGTGTACAAGAGTGAGAGACAAAGAGAATAATGGGAGAGCTCCAAAACTGAACTGACAAAAGGTTACCAACTGATCCTCAAAATCCTTTTTTATTAATGAGGCCTCTATTTCCTTCATTTTCCATTATTTTCCTTCATTTTCCTCTTCAGATGCAACCTGTGACCTTTCACCTCCCTTTTCTCATAATTTCCATTATTTTCATAAATAGATGTGCCAAAAATTCCATTTTCCTTTCCAAAGCCTTAACCATTGTCTTTGCCAATTTCCTTAGCCACAATAAATCGATGAACATCCACACTAGGATGTTTTGCCCAACATTTAGCTTGGAATATGTGTCCCATCAACTATGGTTATTGTTTTTGCCTTTATTAACTTTTATTACATGGAATTTTTCACCAAGGCTGTTACAGAACCCTCCCCCTTGGGGGACACCGTCCTCGGTGTTCAAACACACCTATATCTCAACAAAATACTGGAAGAAAACATACTACTCATGGAACTTTATAACATAGCTTGATGCAATATTTAAAATGACCACCCTACTGAAAAGCAAACTGACATGACAACATAAAAACATAACATCATAAAGACATGACACCCATACCGCTTTTTGGAGTTTATAACATATCTCATGGTGGTATTTACATCCATACACATATGTACATATACCACACATCACCAAAACATGTACCAAAAAATATACCAAAACACCATACCAAAACTGTTTTGCCTCAACCAACAAACAATGAAGGATAAATAGGCCGCATCTGATCCACCATCTCCCATGTAACTTCATCAGGCCCAAAGTACATATTTACAATGATCACCCTACTGAAAAGTAAATCGACATGACAACATGACACCCATACCACTTTTTGGAGTTTATAACATATCTCATGGTGGTATTTACATCCATATACATATGTACATATACCAAACATCACCAAAACATGTACCAAAACATGTACCAAAACATATACCAAATACATATACCAAAACACCATACCAAAACTTCTTTGCCTCAACCGACAAACAATGAAGGATAAATAGCCCGCATCTGATATGCCATCTCCCATGTAACTTCATCAGGTCCAAAGTACGTATTTACAATGATCACCCTGCTGAAAAGAAAATTGACATGACAACATAAGAACATAACATCATAATGACATGACACCCATACCAATTTTTGGAGTTTATAACATATTTCATGGTGGTATTTACATCCATATACATACATATATATACCAAACATCACCAAAACATGTACCAAAACATATACCAAATACATATACCAAAACACCATATTAAAACTGTTTTGCCTCAACCGACAAACAATGAAGGATAAATAACCCACATTTGATCAGCCGTCTCCCGTGTAACTTCATCGGGTCCAAAGTGTGTATTTACAATGATCACCCTGCTCAAAAGCAAACTGGCATGACAACATAACAACATAACATCATAATGACATGACACCCATATCGATTTTTGGAGTTTATAACATATCTCATGGTGGTATTTACATCCATATACATATGTACCTATACCAAACATCACCAAAACATGTACCAAATAGATACCAACTACATATACCAAAACACCATACCAAAATTGCTTTACCTCAACCAACAAACAATCAAGGATACATAGCCTGCATCTGATCCGTCATCTCCCATGTAACTTCATCAAGCCCAAAATGCTTCCATTGTAATTTAACTTGCTCGATTGCTCTGTTCCGGAGCATGAGCACCTTTTTTTCTGCAATATACACTCAGGCTTCGGTTGGAATTCTCCATCTGGTTCCACTTGAAATACAGACTAGTCAATCACATGATCAACATCTTTAACATACTTCTTAAGCAATGACACATAGAAATACAGACCAATCAATCACATGATCAACATCTTTAACATACTTCTTAAGCAATGACACATGGAAAACATCATGGACTTTCACTATCAGAGGCAGTGCAAGTCGATAGGCTACTAGCCTAATCCTCTCAACAATACTAAAGGGTTTAAAAAATTGTGGTGCCAACTTGGCACATGATTCAATATGTAAGGAGTTATTCTTTGGTTTGATGCGCAAGTACACCTATTCCCCAACCTAAAACTCCTTGAACAACCTGTTCTGATTTGCATAGCTCTTCTGCCTATCCTATGATGCCTTTAGATTCTTCTTTATAACTTGCATTTCTTGTTCCATGTCCGCCAACATGTCCGGTCCAATCAACACCTTGTTAATTGGATCACTCCAACTGATGGGAGTATTGCAACTCCGCCCATATAATGCCTCAAATAGACTCAATCTCAAAGATTCCCGATACCCATTGTTATAAGCGAACTCTACCAGTGGAAGATACTCTTCCCACTTTTGATACTAATGCATCACGTACATCCTCAACATGTCCTCCAATATCCTGTTGACCCTCTCAGTCTATACATATGTCTGCAGACGATAAGTTGTACAGAAGGCCAACTTTGTGCCCAAACGTGCAAGCAACTCCTTCAAGAAGTTGGAAGTGAACTTTGCATCCATGTCTGACATAATGTTCTTTGGAACTCCATGCAATTTGACTACATTGTTGAGCCTCAACCTTGCACTCATTTACCTGTCCTCTCAACAGCTTTTCCCTATTCACTTCTCTCTTCTGACATCATTTCCTCCATCAACTTGTTCAAATCATTGCATTATATGTCTTTTAACATGATTTGTTGACTGTGCTAATGATTGACTGTTTGTTTAGAATTTTGGTACATGTTCAGCAATTCCGCAGCTGTTCTGCAATTCCGCAGCTACTCAGCAATTCCGCAGCTGTTCAGAGATTCCGCAACCTTTTTGTTGTTTTCTATACTCCACGTGTCTTCTCCAGGAGCGGGCCACATGGGCACGTTGGTATGAATGTATACATGGTTCGTATGCTATTGGTTGGGCCAAATCAGTCACGTATGCCCCCGGTCAACGCAGGAGTACCCACGGTCAAACAGTTAAGTTCCAGATGGTGGCACGGCTTTGCGTGAGCAACTGAGACACGGAACCATAGCTGGCACTTCCTCCACGCCACGAAGACAGCAAGGGACAGGATCCAACCATAGATTTACTCCCCATGATGACCGTTTCCTCCAAACGTGCACGGAGTTGCCTGCGTGTTGCTGCGTAGTTAATTAGTTAAGACTATAGTTGCTTAGTTTACGCAGAGGACAGTTTGTCCCTGTGCCTATAAATAAAGCGTTTGCCAACGCTTAGAGATTAGCTTTTCGATATTGTAATTGTTAAAATTGTTTTGGTTATCAAACTCTGTTTTAAATACTGTTTCTACATCACTTTTTGACTGTATGTTGACATGCTGATTTAATATAAGAAGACTATTTCTGCTCATCTCTGCGTAGCTGATCTTTAGCTGGTTGAGTGGATGGAGGGCCCCCATCTATCACAACCTATGTACAGTAGCATTTAACTTTATTTTCCTGCCTTTCTTTGTTTCCATTTTCACATGTACAATAATGTATAGTTTGATTTCTGCAGTTCTTCATTTCTTTGAACATGTATAATAATGTACAGTTTGATTTCATGCCTTTACATTTCCAAAACTTTTCAGAACTGATCAGTTTGTTTATGCAAGTGTGTTAGGAGCCCGGGATAGTGTGTTTTTATTTCTTTTTATCACTGATGGTATTTGAAGTTGTCTTGTCTTAGCTGTTGATTTTTACCTTGCTTACGCAGTTTCATTGCTAGTTTACTTTATCAAGTTTTTGACAAGTTTCTTACTAACCTTTTGATGGTCTTCTCATTATAATTGTCTAACCTTTATTGGACCAAAATATCATTGAGTGGCAGCTTGGTTTGATTAGCTTTTTGACTCATATTACTGATTCCTTCTTAACTGTTTTTCACATGAACAATTACAGCTAGAGGCAGAGTGTTAAGAAAGAATGAAGTGTTATGATTTGTCATTTAAGTTTTGCAGTTAAAGTAGTGTTTTTCATTTTCCATTGAGTTAACATAGATGCTATTTTTGTTCTTATCAGCAGCATAGATAGTGGACTAGTGCCATTAGTCACTTTGTTTAATGCTTTGCTTTCATTCGAAGTTTCAATTCCATTGCAAGTCACTTTTCAAGCTTTCTCTTTAAAAAGTTCTAGAAGCATTTAGAAATCACCATATACACACACATGCACTCATTTTTTTATAAATCCATCACTCCATCCTAAAAAGTTAAATCAACCATAAACATCATCCAAAAACGACAAAAAGAACTAGGAAAGGTTACTTAAGTACATACTGTACATCTCACTTCATCAGCGTACGAGCCCCGGGTTGACAATTATTGATACCAATTTAGACAACACTAAATTGACCAAACATTTTGGCGCCGTTGCCGGGGAAGTGAAATTAGGTAGCCAATTCTAAAAAAAAAATTAAGAAAATTTCAAGAAAGGGAAATTGGTAACCTCTCAAAGTATGCTCTCCTCTTGCACCTAGAGTGATCTGGAGGATCAGAAAAGAGAAAGTTATTGGTTTAATAGTTTCTTAAGTATGCTCTCTTCTTGCACCTAGAGTGACCTGGAAGATTAGAAAAAGAATTATTAGCCTGACTTGAAGGAAAAAATATTAAAAAAATGACATGCATAGAGGTAGAGATTCTAGGGGAAGGTTTTTAGCTAGAGCCAAGAGTTCGATTTTTACAAGTCCATCTACTTCAAGGGATAGAAAAGAGACACCTCCCTTATCTCCAACTGACACTCCTAGCCTTAGGGTTCCCGGAATTCAAGAAGCAGGAGTCGACTCTCCCATACCTTCCATCGAGTCTAAAAGAGATCCTTTCCTTCTTTCTCCAGAGAGGCAAATTATAATTGAAGAAGTAGAAACACCTGAAGAAGAAGGAGGGAATCCTTCTCATACACCCTTAGTAGAAGAACCAGAAGACTCTGAAGTCTCTGGGGAAACTACCATGGCAGAGGAAGAAGCACCTGGATTTGGTAGAGGTAGAGGTAGAGGAGGAGGAGGAAACAATGGAGGAGGTAGAGGTAATATTGGAGGAAATAGGGATGGGGATAACTCATTCGGATTCCCTATAGTTGATAAGGATTCCCGAGCCACCATGAAGAACATCTCCCCATCTGTCCTCCCAAACTTTCATGGATCAAGGAATGAGGACCCTGAAACATTCTTATTTGAGTTTGAAGTCGTATGTAGAACTTATGACTATTTGGATGATACTCAAAAACTCAAATTGTTCCCTTCCACATTGAAAGGACAAGCTTTGAAATGGTTCATGGGGTTAGTCACTCAATCCATTAGGTCTTGGAATGATATGAAACAGACATTTTTGGATAGGTACCTGGACTATTGTATGCCCACCAACCAAAAGGATGAGGTATTTAAAATGGTACAAAGAGAAGATGAGAATTTAGAGGAATTGATTGAAAGATTTCAGTATAATTTGAAAAGAGCAAAAATGAGTAACTTGGATGAAGAGACCTTGAAAGCCCTATTACTAAAAGCCATTAGAGATGAATGGATAGATCTTTTGAATATGATGGGGAAGGGAGATATATCTCAGCTTCCACTTTCTGATATAGCAGAATTATGTGTCCATCTCTCAAGGGGTAAATCAAAAACTCAAAAAGGGCCTAGAGATCCTTCTCTCCTCAGAGCAAATAAATCTGCAACTAGATCAATAAGTAGGGCTGAGATCGGAAATATGCTTGATGAATTCAAAACTGACATCTTAGGGAGTCTGAGTGAACAATTAGACACCCTTAAGATCCACAATAAAACGAAAGCAGAAGCTGAGGCCTTGGCCATCTTTTGCCCGAAATGTAGGAAGAAACATGCTTTAAGGGAATGTCCCTTGGAAGCACAAGTTGTGGAAACATGTGTAATTTTCTCAGAAAACCATGAGACCAAGGTTTGTCCTTCAATCCTTGGGCTCAAAGCAGTCTTTCAAGAAGATCCAAATACCCTTGAATCTCTTTGTTTTGTTGCAAGGAGACCTTGGCAGGGGCAACAAAATCAAGGGTTTAACAACTCTATGAATTTTCAACCCCAACCAAATTGGAATCCTTGGCAACAACCTTGGCCTCAACCTCAAAATCCTTTTCAAGCATGGATGCAAAGCATGCAAAATCCTTATGGGAGATTTGCTCAATTCTATCAATATCCTCCATCTTTTCAGAATCAGCAAGCTCCACAACTTCCAAATCAAACTCTTGCTCCAATCCCAACAAAAGTCAAATCAACTTCCTTCTCAACCATTGCCAAACCCCAATAATAGGAACCCTAAAAATGCTTACATGATGGAAGGTCAACCATTCCCTACCTATATGATTGTTCCTCTCAATGAAGTACGACTCAGATCAGGTAGAATCTTAGATCAACCTTCTATAAATGTTCAACAACCAAGCATTTCTGAGGAAGAATCTCTTAGAGCTAATAAGGGTTCTGAAGCATCCCTTCAAAACCCAAACACTCAAAAAGAAAAAGAAAAAGAATCAACCCCCACAACTCCCATAATTGAGCAACCTACATCTGTGGCCACACCTCCTTTTCCTGAAACGTTACAAATCGACAAAGGAGTGGAAAAGCAAATTTGGTTGCCTGACTATAATTTTCTAGATGAATTGAAGAATGTCTGTATCAAGATTCCATTGTTACAAGCCATTAAAGAGATTCCCATTCTAGCAAAAACAATAAAGGAGTTGAGCCTTAAAAGACCAGGAAGGAAACCAAGAGATACCAGAAGGATCCACCTGGTAGGAAAAATTGCAGACATTATGATGGGAAAGATTACCATGCAGAAATATGTAGACCCCGGTAGTCCAATTGTCAAAACACATATCAATGGGGTAGAAATACCAAATACTTTGATTGATTTAGGGGCTGCTATCAACATTATGAGTAGACAGACCATGGACCAGTTAAAACTTCCTAACCTTCTCTTTACACCTACTTTACTGCAGCTTGCAAATAGATCAATCATTAAACCTGATGGTGTATTGGAAGACATTCCAGTCTCCCTAGACTCTTGGGAATATCCAGTTGATTTTATGATTTTAACTCCCAAGAACAATCTAGGAGGACATCCTCTTATTTTAGGAAGACCTTGGCTGGCCACAGCTGATGCTTTCATAAGTTGTAGGTCTGGGGATATGTATATTTCTGATGGCAATTCAACAAAGAAGTTCAATCTGTATCCTCCAGCGAAAGAAATTACAGAAATAGGAGATAATGAGTGGGTTGATGTTGAAGATACTATACAACCTGTCTTTACCATTTCTGAGATTAGTGAAGATAGTCAAATTTTGAATACATTAGAAAATTTTGAGCCATCTTCAGAATATGACACTACACAATTTCAGTTGGATTCTGACATAGAGTGTCTATCATCTAGACAAATGTCTCTTTTCTCTATGGAAGAATTTGGTAGTTCTGCCATTGAGATCTTTCCAGGAAAGACATTAAACATTAACAAAAACTTGGAAAAATCCCAACAGGAAGAGCTAACCAAAGTCTTGCAAAGACATTCTACTGCTTTTGCATGGGATATACCGACATGAAAGGTATTGACCTTAAGACTTGCATTCATCACATCTACATTCCGGAAAACAGTAAACCAATCAGACAACCTCAAAGAAGGATGAATCCAAATCTTAGAGAGATAGTGAAAGAAGAGCTCCAAAAGTTACTCAATGTAAACTTCATTTACCCTATTTCAGATAGCCAATGGGTTTCTACCTTGGTTATAGTACCTAAAAAGAATGGTAAATGGAGGGTTTGCATTGATTACAGAGAATTAAACAAAGCAACCTTGAAGGATCACTTTCCTTTGCCCTTTATTGATCAAGTATTAGATACTTTAGCAGGTAAAAAGTTTTTCTCATTTTTGGATGGTTTTAGTGGTTACAATCAAATTCAGGTAGCACCTGAAGATCAAGACAAAACCACATTTACTTGTCCTTGGGGAACTTTTGCTTACCGAGTACTTCCTTTTGGATTATGTAATGCACCCGCTACATTTCAAAGGGCTGTACTAGGAATCTTTTCAGATCTAATTCATGATTGTGTAGAGGTCTACATGGATGATTTCACAGTTTATGGTAACACATTTGAAGAAGCATTAGAAAATTTGGAAAAAGTTCTAATTAGATGTAAAGAAACAAATCTTTCACTAAGTCATGAAAAGTGTTTTATGATGTTTACCGAAGGAATTGTTTTAGGACATCATATTTCAGGAGATGGAATTAAAGTTGATAGATCCAAAGTGGAAGTCATCTCCAAGTTACCTGTTCCAAATTGCCAGAAAGATGTTAGAAGTTTTCTTGGGTTTACTGGATATTATAGAAGATTTATTGAAAACTTCACTAAGATAGCATCTCCTCTTTTCAAATTACTTACCAAAGACTGTGAGTTCAAATGGGATCCTGAATGTCAGTCTGCCTTTGAAACTTTAAAGACTAGAATATCTGAAGCACCCATTTTGAGAGGGCCAAATTGGAAACTCCCTTTCCACATTTCTACTGATGCTTCAGATACAGCTCTAGGAGCTGTTTTGGGACAAAAGGATTTGGTCCCTTATGCCATTTATTACACCAGTAAAAATTTGACTCCCACCGAGTTAAATTACACTGTGACTGAAAAAG
The DNA here is from genome assembly GCA_031772625.1 of Pinus tabuliformis. NCBI lineage: Eukaryota > Viridiplantae > Streptophyta > Pinopsida > Pinales > Pinaceae > Pinus > Pinus tabuliformis. The sequence goes on from CM062809.1 coordinate 862,105,441, forward strand.
AATTCTTAGCCGTTGTTCATGCAATCAACAAGTTTAGACACTACATAACCGGCTATGAAACTTTTGTCCATACTGATCACTCTGCAATTAGATATCTCATGAACAAACCTATTACTAATGGCAGAGTTACAAGATGGCTTCTACTTTTACAAGAATTCAACATTACTGTGTTAGATAGACCAGGAAAACAAAACACAGTAGCTGATTTCTTGTCTAGAATCCAAAACACTAACGAAGATTCTCCTGTAGAGGATAAGTTTCCAGATGAATACTTGTTTGCAGTAACTACCAAGACTCCTTGGTATGCAGATATTGCTAATTATATAGTTACAGGGAAGCTACCTCCACACTTATTTCCTAATGAGAAAAGGAAAATCGTTCAGGAGAGTTCACATTATTTTTGGATTTCTAATGAATTGTTCAAAACAGGGCCAGATTATATGATCAGAAGATGTGTTCGAGAAGATGAAATGCCTGACATCCTTAAGGCATGTCATGATGAACCGTGTGGCGGACACTTTGCTGACAAGAGGACAACCTATAAAATCCTTTCTTTAGGATATTATTGGCCTTATCTCTTTAAAGATGCAAAGCAGTATGTTAGAAGGTGTGACAACTGCCAAAGAGTTGGGAGACCAACTCCTTCAAATGAAATGCCACTACAGCCACATGTATGCATCGAACCCTTTGAGAAATGGGCTCTAGATTTCGTTGGACCTATTAATCCACCATCTAAGCAAAAGAAGTACATATTGGTTTGCACTGATTATGTTACTAAGAGGGTAGAAGCCAAGGCATTGCCTTCTGCCACTGAAAATTCAGTTGTTCAATTTCTTTTTGAGGATATTTTTACTCGTTTTGGTGTCCCAAGAGAAATTGTGACAGATCAGGGAAGCCAATTTACATCTAAATTGATGGAGAAGCTGATGGAGGAATACAAAATCAAGCACAGAACATCTACTCCATACCATCCGCAATCAAATGGTCAAGTGGAATATACAAATAAAGTCCTTGAAGGCATTATCACCAAGACTGTTCATCTTCATAGAAGAGATTGGGCGGAAAGGCTTCCTGAAGCCTTATGGGCCTATAGAACTACATGTAGGAACACAACAGGACATTCTCCCTATGAACTTGTTTATGGGAAAGAAGTCCTGCTCCCCATTGAGTTCCAAATCAAGACCTTCAAGACAACAGTTCAATTGGGGATGAGCCTATCAGAAGCTCAAAAACACAGAATGGACCAGCTAAATGAGCTAGATGAAATAAGACAAGATGCAATTCTAAGGACCGATCTAGTTCAGCACCAAAGAACTAAATGGCATGATCGACACATCAAAGAAAGAAAGTTTCAGAAGGGAGATTGGGCACTATTGTTTGATTCCAAGTTTAAGGACTTCAAAGGAAAATTTCAAACTCATTGGCTTGGGCCATATGAGATTGATGAAGTCTTTAAAAATGGAGCAGTTCGAGTGAAGACCATTGATGAGCTTCAGACTCCTCTCATTGTGAATGGCCATAGATTGAAAGTCTACCACAAGCCACTCTCAAGGGAGGAATTTGTTAAAATGTTCCAAGAAGATTCTGCAATGAGGCTAGTGGAGAAGAATTCTTCTTCTCCATCAGCCTGATCTTTGTTTCTTTCAGTTGAAAAAAAAATAAAAAAATAAAAAAAATCCCTTGTATAAGCCTAAAAACCAATCTTGGATTGGCAGTCTTATGCAGAAAATATGAAGTGAAAATCAGGGCCACCTGCCACTTTATATTTTCCAAAAAAAAAAAATCTCTCTCTTTTTATGTCCATCTCATCCATCTCATCCATCTCATCATTTTCATTCCACTTCATTTTCTTCCAGTCCATTCGTTCCATCTCATTTTCACCAATAAAGTCCCTCTCAGGACTATTCCATTCAGTCAAGTTGTTTTAATCCTCTTTGTGCATGCAGAAAAGTGTTGCTACAATTTCCACAGCTAGGAGCCAATTCCGCAGCTGATATCAAGATTCCGCAGCTAATACACTTTGTTCCTGCAACAAAAACAAACTCTGTTTCAAAAAGAAAAAATCTGCAGTCAAAAGCACCAGCATCATTAAAGAGCAAGGACACATGGCATATACAAAGGCAACAATAAATCAAAGGTTAGGGATCAAAATGCAAATACACGAAGGTATGTTCTAAATTTCTAACTAACAGTTATATCATTTATGTATGGTTTTCGGATTATGGTAGGAGGCACGTAATGTAATGATTGACAAGATCCCCGTCCACTCCTCATAATCCTCATCCATTATGCTGCGTAATCCACCTCACCACCTTCCTAACGGTTCCCTAATTGCTGTTGATTTGAACTTAATACGGCCTGCTCTCTCTCATTAATTCTTCGTACCAGAGTGACGTGTACTGTTGTACCACGGCTCTCCAATTGATCATTCCGCAGCCAAGTGTACGCAGCCACCCGACGTTCAGGGAATCGGCCGTTGTATCCTCTACCCATAAATCCGCTTCTCGCATGCATAACCTCATCTTCACAGTGTTATCTACGCCCTCACCGTTTTCACTCTCGGTTTCATTCACCACTCTGTTTCACCGTGAACATACTCTGTTCTATTTTCCTCACCTCTCCACTCAAAACCCTGACCACCAGTCTCGTAATTGCATCACGGCCATTCTGCTGTAGCCGTAATACCCACTGCTGAGCGTTCTGTTGTAGCCGTAATATCCACTGCTGAGCACTGTTTTTCCCGTATAGCTCTCTCTCCAGTATTCAAACAATGCTGTCAGAGCAGCAAGAGAGCTGGTAACCGAAATGGGCAAGTTATTAAGAGTAGAGCCGGAAGGTTCTAAGTTTTTAGACGGTTACCCACAAATGAAGAATGCCCTGCAGAAGGCCAAGTGGTTAAAATTTATTCAGAAGTTCAAAGGATATTACAAGGAAGTTACCAAAGCCTTTGCTCGCTCGTTTGATGGAAAAACAAATACTGTGGAGATTGGAGACCTACAATTCACTGTCACAGAGAGCAGCTTGGCTCAAGCAACTGCTTTGCCTCGTACTGGGGAACGTTGGTTCAAAAATCGAACTGTTGAAGGCCAAGAGTGGAAGAACATGTTGAAAAATCCAGGTATGGATACCACTATCTTCACCAAAGGAATACCTGTAAGTGTCATTAAAAAGGAATGGACTGCCTTACTTTTGCTAGTTCAGAAATTTTAAACATGCGAAGGCAGATTTGGTATAATGTATGTTTATCATACAAAGATAATGATGCATTTTATGGGTGAACATACCATCAATCTTCCTTATTTCTTGCTAGCTAGTCTAAAAAAAATGAGTGCCACTATTCAGAAAAACGTGGGAAACATTGAGCCCCACCTATATCACCATGGACTCATTAAAATCTTGATTGAGGAGCAGTTAAAAATTAGAAAGGATACATGGGAGAAATTCCTTGTTAGAAACCATTTTCAAGAGGCAGCAAAAGCCTCTAGTAGCTCTCCTAGGGTGCCAAAAAGAAGTAGAAGAAAAGGGAAAGAAATGGTTACCCAAGAAGAGACTGCTGCCCAAGGCACTGCTGTAGAAATTGAAGAAACTGCCCAAGAAATTGTTACAAAAACTCTTCAAGAAATTGCCCAAGAAACTGTTCAAGAAACTATTCAAAAGGAAAATAAAAAGGGAAGCAGAACAAAAAGACAAAAGGGGGATAAAGGGAAAGCTATTTTTCAAGAGTCATACCCTTCACCTGAACCCTCAAGTGAAGAAGATACCCAAACATTAGCTCATAGGCTTGCTGAGCTTCATGAAACTGCCATCTCCAAAAAGAAACAAAAGCAAAAACAACAAGAACCAAAAAGTACTAGCCTGCAAGTAAGAAGAAGCAGTAGACTTATAGAGAAGAAGAGTGTGACTAAAGAGAAACAGTCCCATTTCATTGATTTGGGCACACCTGAGAAGACTCCAATTTGGCTAGATATTGAGCTAAGTCCTCCAAGAGAGGAAAGCCCTTTCCAGCAAGAGAGGGAAAGCAGTTTTCAAGGATTTGAATTTAGGCCAAGACAAACACCTGACATTGACCCTGTCCAGCAGGAGGCATATGATTATTTGGAAACATTAGAGCAATTTGTTGCTGGTCCTAGTACTGTCTTGCCCCTTGAACAACAGGTTCAATCTCTGAAGCAAGAAGTATTTGAGCTAGAGGTCCTAAACCACCACATCAAACAGGAAAACGAAGCATTGAAAGAACAGAGAAACGTGGACAAAATGATCCACGATAATACAATGCTTCATTCGGGTCTTTGGCAAAGAAAGAACAGGAAATGCAAGAGGAAATGCAAGAAATTAAGTAGGGCCTTGATCAACTTGAAATTCAGGTGCTTGGTTAGGAAACCAAGAACAAATTTGGCAACAGGAAGGAAAAGGAGAAGGTTGGATGTCTTGGAAGAGGCATCTGAACATGTGAACTAAAAGATTATGAAAAATTTTTGGTTGCATGAGGACATGCAACACCCTCGCAGTGGGGGTATGTTGAGCCTCAACCTTGCACTCATTTACCTGTCCTCCCAACAGCTTTTCCCTATTCACTTCTCTCTTCTGACATCATTTCCTCCATCAACTTGTTCAATTCATTGCATTATATGTCTTTTAACATGATTTGTTGACTGTGCTAATGATTGACTGTTTGTTTAGAATTTTGGTACATGTTCAGCAATTCCGCAGCTGTTCTGCAATTCCGCAGCTACTCAGCAATTCCGCAGCTGTTCAGAGATTCCGCAGCCTTTTTGTTGTTTGCTATACTCCACGTGTCTTCTCCAGGAACGGGCCACATGGGCACGTTGGTATGAATGTATACATGGTTCGTATGCTATTGGTTGGGCCAAATCAGTCACGTATGCCCCCGGTCAACGCAGGAGTACCCACGGTCAAACAGTTAAGTTCCAGACAGTGGCACGGCTCTGCGTGAGCAACTGAGACACGGAACCACAGCTGGCACTTCCTCCACGCCACGAAGACAGCAAGGGACAGAATCCAACCATAGATTTACTCCCCATGATGACCGTTTCCTCCAAACGTGCACGGAGTTGCCTGCGTGTTGCTGCGTAGTTAATTAGTTAAGACTGTAGTTGCTTAGTTTACGCAGAGGACAGTTTGTCCCTGTGCCTATAAATAAAGCGTTTGCCAACGCTTAGAGATTAGCTTTTCGATATTGTAATTGTTAAAATTGTTTTGGTTATCAAACTTTGTTTTAAAGACTGTTTCTACAGCACTTTTTGACTGTATGTTGACATGCTGATTTAATATAAGAAGACTGTTTCTGCTCATCTCTGCGTAGCTGATCTTTAGTTGGTTGAGTGGATGGAGGGCCCCCATCTATCACAACCTATGTACAGTAGCATTTAACTTTATTTTCCTGCCTTTCTTTGTTTTCATTTTCACATGTACAATAATGTATAGTTTGATTTCTGCAGTTTTTCATTTCTTTGAACATTTATAATAATGTATAGTTTGATTTCATGCCTTTACATTTCCAGCACTTTTCAGAACTGATCAGTTTGTTTATGCAGGTGTGTTAGGAGCCCGGGATAGTGTGTTTTTATTTCTTTTTATCACTGATGGTATTTGAAGTTGTCTTGTCTTAGCTGCTGATTTTTACCTTGCTTACGCAGTTTCATTGCTAGTTTACTTTATCAAGTTTTTGACAAGTTGCTTACTAACCTTTTGATGGTCTTCTCATCATAATTGTCTAACCTTTATTGGACCAAAATATCATTGAGTGGCAGCTTGGTTTGATTAGCTTTTTGACTCATATTACTGATTCCTTCTTAACTGTTTTTCACATGAACAATTACAGCTAGAGGCAGAGTGTTAAGAAAGAATGAAGTGTTATGATTTGTCATTTAAGTTTTGCAGTTAAAGTAGTGTTTTTCACTTTCCATTGAGTTAACATAGATGCTATTTTTGTTCTTATCAGCAGCATAGATAGTGGACTAGTGCCATTAGTCACTTTGTTTAATGCTTTGCTTTCATTCGAAGTTTCAATTCCATTGCAAGTCACTTTTCAAGCTTTCTCTTTAAAAAGTTCTAGAAGCATTTAGAAATCACCATATACACACACACGCACTCATTTGTTTATAAATCCATCACTCCATCCTAAAAAGTTAAATCAACCATAAACATCATCCAAAAACGACAAAAAGAACTAGGAAAGGTTACTTAAGTACATACTGTACATCTCACTTCATCAGCTTACGAGCCCCGGGTTGACAATTAATGATAGCAATTTAGACAACACTAAATTGACCTAACATTTTGGCGCCGTTGCCGGGGAAGTGAAATTAGGTAGCCAATTCTAAAAAAAAAATTAAGAAAATTTCAAGAAAGGGAAATTGATAACCTCTCAAAGTATGCTCTCCTCTTGCACCTAGAGTGATCTGGAGGATCAGAAAAGAGAAAGTTATTGGTTTAATAGTTTCTTAAGTATTCTCTCTTCTTGCACCTAGAGTGACCTGGAAGATCAGAAAAAGAATTATTAGCCTGACTTGAAGGAAAAAATATAAAAAAAATGACATGCATAGAGCTAGAGATTCTAGGGGAAGGTTTTTAGCTAGAGCCAAGAGTTCGAGTTTTACAAGTCCATCTACTTCAAGGGATAGAAAAGAGACACCTCCCTTATCTCCAACTGACACTCCTAGCCTTAGGGTTCCCGGAATTCAAGAAGCAGGAGTCGACTCTCCCATACCTTCCATCAAGTCTGAAAGAGATCCTTTCCTTCTTTCTCCAGAGAGGCAAATTATAATTGAAGAAGTAGAAACACCTGAAGAAGAAGGAGGGAATCCTTCTCATACACCCTTAGTAGAAGAACCAAAAGACTCTGAAGTCTCTGGGGAAACTACCATGGCAGAGGAAGAAGCACCTGGATTTGGTAGAGGTAGAGGTAGAGGAGGAGGAGGAAACAATGGAGGAGGTAGAGGTAATATTGGAGGAAATAGGGATGGGGATAACTCATTCGGATTCCCTATAGTTGATGAGGATTCCTGAGCCACCATGAAGAACATCTCACCATCTGTCCTCCCAAACTTTCATGGATCAAGGAATGAGGACCCTGAAACATTCTTATTTGAGTTTGAAGTCGTATGTAGAACTTATGACTATTTGGATGACACTCAAAAACTCAAATTGTTCCCTTCCACATTGAAAGGACAAGCTTTGAAATGGTTCATGGGGTTAGTCACTCAATCCATTAGGTCTTGGAATGATATGAAACAGACATTTTTGGATAGGTACCTGGACTATTGTATGCCCACCAACCACAAGGATGAGGTATTTAAAATGGTACAAAGAGAAGATGATAATTTAGAGGAATTGATTGAAAGATTTCAGTATAATTTGAAAAGAGCAAAAATGAGTAACTTGGATGAAGAGACCTTGAAAGCCCTATTACTAAAAGCCATTAGAGATGAATGGATAGATCTTTTGAATATGATGGGGAAGGGAGATATATCTCAGCTTCCACTTTCTGATATAGCAGAATTATGTGTCCATCTCTCAAGGGGTAAATCAAAAACTCAAAAAGGGCCTAGAGATCCTTCTCTCCTCAGAGCAAATAAATCTGCAACTGGATCAGTAAGTAGGGCTGAGATCGGAAATATGCTTGATGAATTCAAAACTGACATCTTAGGGAGTCTGAGTGAACAATTAGACACCCTTAAGATCCACAATAAACAGAAAGCAGAAGCCGAGGCCTTGGCCATCTTTTGCCCGAAATGTAGGAAGAAACATGCTTTAAGGGAATGTCCCTTGGAAGCACAAGTTGTGGAAACATGTGTAATTTTCTCAGAAAACCATGAGACCAAGGTTTGTCCTTCAATCCCTGGGCTCAAAGCAGTCTTTCAAGAAGATCCAAATACACTTGAATCTCTTTGTTTTGTTGCAAGGAGACCTTGGCAGGGGCAACAAAATCAAGGGTTTAACAACTCTATGAATTTTCAACCCCAACCAAATTGGAATCCTTGGCAACAACCTTGGCCTCAACCTCAAAATCCTTTTCAAGCATGGATGCAAAGCATGCAAAATCCTTATGGGAGATTTGCTCAATTCTATCAATATCCTCCATCTTTTCAGAATCAACAAGCTCCACAACTTCCAAATCAAACTCTTGCTCCAATCCCAACAAAAGTCAAATCAACTTCCTTCTCAGCCATTGCCAAACCCCAATAATAAGAACCCTCAAAATGCTTACATGATGGAAGGTCAACCATTCCCTACCTATATGATTGTTCCTCTCAATGAAGTACAACTCAGATCAGGTAGAATCTTAGATCAACCTTCTATAAATGTTCAACAACCAAGCATTTCTGAGGAAGAATCTCTTAGAGCTAATAAGGGTTCTGAAGCATCCCTTCAAAACCCAAACACTCAAAAAGAAAAAGAAAAAGAATCAACCCCCACAACTCCCATAGTTGAGCAACCTACATCTGTTGCCACACCTCCTTTTCCTGAAAGGTTACAAATCGACAAAGGAGTGGAAAAGAAAATTTGGTTGCCTGACTATAATTTTCTAGATGAATTGAAGAATGTCTGTATCAAGATTCCATTGTTACAAGACATTAAAGAGATTCCCATTCTAGCAAAAACAATAAAGGAGTTGAGCCTTAAAAGACCAGGAAGGAAACCAAGAGATACCAGAAGGATCCACCTGGTAGGAAAAATTGCAGACATTATGATGGGAAAGATTACCATGCAGAAATATGTAGACCCCGGTAGTCCAATTGTCAAAACACATATCAATGGGGTAGAAATACCAAATACTTTGATTGATTTAGGGGCTGCTATCAACATTATGAGTAGACAGACCATGGACCAGTTAAAACTTCCTAACCTTCTCTTTACACCTACTTTACTGTAGCTTGCAGATAGATCAATCATTAAACTTGATGGTGTATTGGAAGACATTCCAGTCTCCCTAGACTCTTGGGAATATCCAGTTGATTTTATGATTTTAACTCCCAAGAACAATCTAGGAGGACATCCTCTTATTTTAGGAAGACCTTGGCTGGCCACAGCTGATGCTTTCATAAGTTGTAGGTCTGGGGATATGTATATTTTTTATGGCAATTCAACAAAGAAGTTCAATCTGTATCCTCCAGCGAAAGCAATTACAGAAATAGGAGATAATGAGTGGGTTGATGATGAAGATACTATACAACCTGTCTTTACCATTTCTGAGATTAGTGAAGATAGTCAAATTCTGAATACATTAGAAAATTTTGAACCATCTTCAGAATATGACTCTACACAATTTCAGTTGGATTCTGACATAGAGTGTCTATCATCTAGACAAATGTCTCTTTTCTCTATGGAAGAATTTGGTAGTTCTGCCATTGAGATCTTTCCAGGAAAAACATTAAACATTAACAAAAACTTGGAAAAATCCCAACAGGAAGAGCTAACCAAAGTCTTGCAAAGACATTCTACTGCTTTTGCATGGGAGTATACCGACATGAAAGGTATTGACCCTAAGACTTGCATTCATCACATCTACATTGAGGAAAACAGTAGACCAATCAGACAACCTCAAAGAAGGATGAATCCAAATCTTAGGGAGATAGTGAAAGAAGAGCTCCAGAAGTTACTCAATGTAAACTTCATTTACCCTATTTCAGATAGCCAATGGGTTTCTCCCTTGGTTATAGTACCTAAAAAGAATGGTAAATGGAGGGTTTGCATTGATTACAAAGAATTAAACAAAGCAACCTTGAAGGATCACTTTCCTTTGCCCTTTATTGATCAAGTATTAGATACTTTAGCAGGTAAAATGTTTTTCTCATTTTTGGATGGTTTTAGTGGTTACAATCAAATTCAGGTAGCACCTGAAGATCAAGACAAAACCACATTTACTTGTCCTTGGGGAACTTTTGCTTACCGAGTACTTCCTTTTGGATTATGCAATGCACCCGCTACATTTCAAAGGGCTGTACTAGGAATCTTTTCAGATCTAATTCATGATTGTGTAGAGGTCTACATGGATGATTTCACAGTTTATGGTAACACATTTGAAGAAGCATTAGAAAATTTGGAAAAATTCTAATTAGATGTAAAGAAACAAATCTTTCATTAAGTCATGAAAAGTGTTTTATGATGTTTACTGAAGGAATTGTTTTAGGACATCATATTTCAGGAGATGGAATTAAAGTTGATAGATCCAAAGTGGAAGTCATCTCCAAGTTACCTGTTCCAAATTGCCAGAAAGATGTTAGAAGTTTTCTTGGGTTTACTGGATATTATAGAAGATTTATTGAAAACTTCACTAAGATAACATCTCCTCTTTTCAAATTACTTACCAAAGACTGTGAGTTCAAATGGGATCTTGAATGTCAGTCTGCCTTTGAAACTTTAAAGACTAGAATATCTGAAGCACCCATTTTGAGAGGGCCAAATTGGAAACTCCCTTTCCACATTTCTACTGATGCTTCAGATACAGCTCTAGGAGCTGTTTTGGGACAAAAGGATTTGGTCCCTTATGCCATTTATTACACCAGTAAAAATTTGACTCCCACCGAGTTAAATTACACTGTGACTGAAAAAGAATTCTTAGCCGTTGTTCATGCAATCAACAAGTTTAGACACTACATAACCGGCTATGAAACTTTTGTCCATACTGATCACTCTGCAATTAGATATCTCATGAACAAACCTATTACTAATGGCAGAGTTACAAGATGGCTTTTACTTTTACAAGAATTCAACATTACTGTGTTAGATAGACCAGGAAAACAAAACACAGTAGCTGATTTCTTGTCTAGAATCCAAAACACTAACGAAGATTCTCCTGTAGAGGATAAGTTTCCAGATGAATACTTGTTTGCAGTAACTACCAAGACTCCTTGGTATGCAAATATTGCTAATTATCTAGTTACAGGGAAGCTACCTCCACACTTATTTCCTAATGGGAAAAGGAAAATCATTTAGGAGAGTTCACATTATTCTTGGATTTCTAATGAATTGTTCAAAACAGGGCCAGATTATATGATCAGAAGATGTGTTCGGGAAGATGAAATTCCTGACATCCTTAAGGCATGTCATGATGAACCGTGTGGCGGACACTTTGCTGACAAGAGGACAACCTATAAAATCCTTTCTTTAGGATATTATTGGCCTTCTCTCTTTAAAGATGCAAAGCAGTATGTTAGAAGGTGTGACAGCTGCCAAAGAGTTGGGAGACCAACTCCTTCAAATGAAATGCCACTACAGCCACAGGTATGCATCGAACCCTTTGAGAAATGGGCTCTAGATTTCATTGGACCTATTAATCCACCATCTAAGCAAAAGAAGTACATATTGGTTTGCACTGATTATGTTACTAAGTGGGTAGAAGCCAAGGCATTGCCTTCTGCCACTGAAAATTCAGTTGTTCAATTTCTTTTTGAGGATATTTTTACTCGTTTTGGTGTCCCAAGAGAAATTGTGACAGATCAGGGAAGCCAATTTACATCTAAATTGATGGAGAAGCTGATGGAGGAATACAAAATCAGGCACATAACATCTACTCCATACCATCCGCAATCAAATGGTCAAGTGGAATATACAAATAAAGTCCTTGAAGGCATTATCACCAAGACTGTTCATCTTCATAGAAGAGATTGGGCGGAAAGGCTTCCTGAAGCCTTATGGGCCTATAGAACATCATGGAGGAACACAACAGGACATTCGCCCTATGAACTTGTTTATGGGAAAGAAGTCCTGCTCCCCATTGAGTTCCAAATCAAGACCTTCAAGACAGCAGTTCAATTGGGGATGAGCCTATCAGAAGCTCAAAAACACAGAATGGACCAGCTAAATGAGCTAGATGAAATAAGACAAGATGCAATTCTAAGGACCGATCTAGTTCAGCACCAAAGAACTAAATGGCATGATCGACACATCAAAGAAAGAAAGTTTCAGAAGGGAGATTGGGCACTATTGTTTGATTCCAAGTTTAAGGACTTCAAAGGAAAATTTCAAACTCATTGGCTTGGGCCATATGAGATTGATGAAGTCTTTAAAAATGGAGCAGTTCGAGTGAAGACCATTGATGAGCTTCAGACTCCTCTCATTGTGAATGGCCATAGATTGAAAGTCTACCACAAGCCACTCTCAAGGGAGGAATTTGTTAAAATGTTCCAAGAAGATTCTGCAATGAGGCTAGTGGAGAAGAATTCTTCTTCTCCATCAGCCCGATCTTTGTTTCTTTCAGTTGAAAAAATAAAAAATAAAAAAATCCCTTGTATAAGCCTGAAAACCAATCTTGGATTGGCAGTCTTATGCAGAAAATATGAAGTGAAAATCAGGGTCACCTGACACTTTATATTTTCCAAAAAAAAAAATCTCTCTCTTTTTCTGTCCATCTCATCCATCTCATCATTTTCATTCCACTTCATTTTCTTCCAGTCCATTCGTTCCATCTAATTTTCACCAATAAAGTCCCTCTCAGGACTATTCCATTCAGTCAAGTTGTTTTAATCCTCTTTGTGCAGGCAGAAAAGTGTTGCTGCAATTTCCACAGCTAGGAGCCAATTCCGCAGCTGATATCAAGATTCCGCAGCTAATACACTCTGTTCCTGCAACAAAAAAAAACTCTGTTTCAAAAAGAAAAAATCTGCAGTCAAAAGCACCAGCATCATTAAAGAGCAAGGACACATGGCATATACAAAGGCAACAATAAATCAAAGGTTAGGGATCAAAATGCAAATACACGAAGGTATGTTCTAAATTTCTAACTAACAGTTATATCATTTATGTATGGTTTTCGGATTATGGTAGGAGGCACGTAATGTAATGATTGACAAGATCCCCATCCACTCCTCATAATCCTCATCCATTATGCTGCGTAATCCACCTCACCACCTTCCTAACGGTTCCCTAATTGTTGTTGATTTGAACTTAATACGGCCTGCTCTCTCTCATTAATTCTTCGTACCAGAGTGACGTGTACTGTTGTACCACGGCTCTCCAATTGATCATTCCGCAGCCAAGTGTACGCAGCCACCCGACGTTCAGGGATTCGGCCGTTGTATCCTCTACCCATAACTCCGCTTCTCGCATGCATAACCTCATCTTCGCATTGTTATCTATGCCCTCACCGTTTTCACTCTCGGTTTCATTCACCACTCTGTTTCACCGTGAACATACTCTGTTCTATTTTCCTCACCTCTCCGCTCAAAACCCTGACCACCAGTCTCGTAATTGCATCATGGACATTCTGCTGTAGCCGTAATACCCACTGCTGAGCGTTCTATTGTAGCCGTAATATCCACTGCTGAGCACTGTTTTTCCCGTATAGCTCTCTCTCCAGTATTCAAACAACGCTGTCAGAGCAGCAAGAGAGCTGGTAAACGAAATGGGCAAGTTATTAAGAGCAGATCCGGAAGGTTCTAAGTTTTTAGATGGTTACCCACAAACGAAGAATGCCCTGCAGAAGGCCAAGTGGTTAAAATTTATTCAGAAGTTCAAAGGATATCACAAGGAAGTTACCAAAGCCTTTGCTTGGTCGTTTGATGGAAAAACAAATACTGTGGAGATTGGAGACCTACAATTCACTGTCACAGAGAGCATCTTGGCTCAAGCAACTGCTTTGCCTCGTACTGGGGAACGTTGGTTCAAAAATCGAACTGTTGAAGGCCAAGAGGAAGAACATGTTGAAAAATCCAGGTATGGATACCACTATCTTCACCAAAGGAATACCTGTAAGTGTCATTAAAAAGGAATGGACTGTCTTACTTTTGCCAGTTCAGAAATTTTTAACACGCGAAGGCAGATTTGGTATAATGTATGTTTATCATACAAAGATAATGATGCATTTTATGGGTGAACATACCATCAATCTTCCTTATTTCTTGCTAGCTAGTCAAAAAAAAATGAGTGCCACTGTTCAGAAAAACGTGGGAAACATTGAGCCCCACCTATATCACCATGGACTCATTAAAATCTTGATTGAGGAGCAATTAAAAATTAGAAAGGATACATGGGAGAAATTCCTTGTTAGAAACCATTTTCAAGAGGCAGCAGAAGCCTCTAGTAGCTCTCCTAGGGTGCCAAAAAGAAGTAGAAGAAAAGGGAAAGAAATGGTTACCCAAGAAGAGACTACTGCCCAAGACACTGCTGTAGAAATTGAAGAAACTGCCCAAGAAATTGTTATAAAAACTCTTCAAGAAATTGCCCAAGAAACTATTAAAGAAACTATTCAAAAGGAAAAGAAAAAGGGAAGCAGAACAAAAAGACAAAAGGGGGTAGATTACCATGCAGAAATATGTAGACCCCGGTAGTCCAATTGTCAAAACACATATCAATGGGGTAGAAATACCAAATACTTTGATTGATTTAGGGGCTGCTATCAACATTATGAGTAGACAGACCATGGACGAGTTAAAACTTCCTAACCTTCTCTTTACACCTACTTTACTGCAGCTTGCAGATAGATCAATCATTAAACCTGATGGTGTATTGGAAGACATTCCAGTCTCCCTAGACTCTTGGGAATATCTAGTTGATTTTATGATTTTAACTCCCAAGAACAATCTAGGAGGACATCCTCTTATTTTAGGAAGACCTTGGCTGGCCACAAGTGATGCTTTCATAAGTTGTAGGTCTGGGGATATGTATATTTCTGATGGCAATTCAACAAAGAAGTTCAATCTGTATCCTCCAGCAAAAGCAATTACAGAAATAGGAGATAATGAGTGGGTTGATGATGAAGATACTATACAACCTGTCTTTACCATTTCTGAGATTAGTGAAGATAGTCAAATTCTGAATACATTAGAAAATTTTGAACCATCTTCAGAATATGACTCTACACAATTTCAGTTGGATTCTGACATAGAGTGTCTATCATCTAGACAAATGTCTCTTTTCTCTATGGAAGAATTTGGTAGTTCTGCCATTGAGATCTTTCCAGGAAAGACATTAAACATTAACAAAAACTTGGAAAAATCCCAACAGGAAGAGCTAACCAAAGTCTTGCAAAGACATTCTACTGCTTTTGCATGGGAATATACCGACATGAAAGGTATTGACCCTAAGACTTGCATTCATCACATATACATTGAGGAAAACAGTAAACCAATCAGACAACCTCAAAGAAGGATGAATCCAAATCTTAGAGAGATAGTGAAAGAAGAGCTCCAGAAGTTACTCAATGTAAACTTCATTTACCCTATTTCAGATAGCCAATGGGTTTCTCCCTTGGTTATAGTACCTAAAAATAATGGTAAATGGAGGGTTTGCATTGATTACAGAGAATTAAACAAAGCAACCTTGAAGGATCACTTTCCTTTGCCCTTTATTGATCAAGTATTAGATACTTTAGCAGGTAAAAAGTTTTTCTCATTTTTGGATGGTTTTAGTGGTTACAATCAAATTCAGGTAGCACTTGAAGATCAAGACAAAACCACATTTACTTGTCCTTGGGGAACTTTTGCTTACCGAGTACTTCCTTTTGGATTATGTAATGCACCCGCTACATTTCAAAGGGCTGTACTAGGAATCTTTTCAGATCTAAATCATGATTGTGTAGAGGTCTACATGGATGATTTCACAGTTTATGGTAACACATTTGAAGAAGC
The DNA here is from genome assembly GCA_031772625.1 of Pinus tabuliformis. Lineage (NCBI taxonomy): Eukaryota > Viridiplantae > Streptophyta > Pinopsida > Pinales > Pinaceae > Pinus > Pinus tabuliformis. Next base: position 862,121,031 of record CM062809.1, read on the forward strand.
ATTAGAAAATTTGGAAAAAGTTCTAATTAGATGTAAAGAAACAAATCTTTCACTAAGTCATGAAAAGTGTTTTATGATGTTTACCGAAGGAATTGTTTTAGGACATCATATTTCAGGAGATGGAATTAAAGCTGATAGATCCAAAGTGGAAGTCATCTCCAAGTTACCTGTTCCAAATTGCCAGAAAGATGTTAGAAGTTTTCTTGGGTTTACTGGATATTATAGAAGATTTATTGAAAACTTCACTAAGATAGCATCTCCTCTTTTCAAATTACTTACCAAAGACTGTGAGTTCAAATGGGATCCTGAATGTCAGTCTGCCTTTGAAACTTTAAAGACTAGAATATCTGAAGCACCCATTTTGAGAGGGCCAAATTGGAAACTCCCTTTCCACATTTCTACTGATGCTTCAGATACAGCTCTAGGAGCTGTTTTGGGACAAAAGGATTTGGTCCCTTATGCCATTTATTACACCAGTAAAAATTTGACTCCCACCGAGTTAAATTACACTGTGACTGAAAAAGAATTCTTAGCCGTTGTTCATGCAATCAACAAGTTTAGACACTACATAACCGGCTATGAAACTTTTGTCCATACTGATCACTCTGCAATTAGATATCTCATGAACAAACCCATTACTAATGGCAGAGTTACCATAATCCATCCTGGATCACTAGGCCACCACATTAAACATGTAGTAATAAACTTTACCATGATCTCCACCCGATCACTGGGCCAAACAAGCATGGATGCCACTAGATTTTTCTACCTACATTGTGAGGAATTTTCATGTCTCCTAATCTCTCAGGATTTACCGCAATCCACACTGGATCATAGGCCCTAAACAAAGACCCACTCTCTAGGCTTTACTGCGTATCCCAACCCGAGATTACTAGGCCAAATGGAGAGAAATCCACCTCTTGGCTTTACCGTATATCCTGCCATTCACTGGTAAGGATTACTAGGCTCACTGAGGAAACACAATCCTAGATTTACCACAACTCATAGTCTAGCTCAGGGGTTACTAGGAAAGTGGCTTTACCGCGATCCACAGTCCAATTCAATGACCACTAGGCCATGTGCTCTATCATTCGGAGATCCACCTCACTCAACTTCGAATCCATTCGGCAATCTAACTCAACCAAAACATGAGAACCCCATCACACCATGGCTATCTGGAAATGGAAAGGCCAGGCTGAAAACAATGTCACTCCTGGAAAATCCCATGCCATAAAAACAAAAGAACCACATGCAATACCATGCATGCCAAATCTAGCATGGAAGATACACATGAAAATCGATACCTGCAAAGAATATTGTTGTAGCTGATTGATCCTGCTCTTCCTTGCTTGCTCCTTCCTTCTTCTCACATTTCTTGATCCAATGCCAAAATGATCCAAGAAAACACTAAGTGTCCAAGAGTGAGAGACAGAGAGAGAATAATGAGACAGATCCAAAATTGAACTGACAAAAGGTTACCAACTGATCCTCAGAAGCCTTTTTATTAATGATGACTCTATTTCCTTCATTTTCCATTATTATCCTTCATTTTCTTCCTCACATGCAACCAGTGACCTTTCAACTTCCATTTCTCTTAATTTCCATTATTTTCATAAATAAATGTGCCAAAAATGCCATTTTTCCTTTCCAAAGCCTTAGCCATTGCCTTTGCCAATTTCCTTAGCCATAATAAACCAATGAGCATCCACACTAGGATGTTTTACCCAACATTCAACTTGGAATAAGTATCCCATCAACCGTGGTTATTATTTTTTCCTTTATTAACTTTTATTACATGGAATTTTCACCAAGGTTGTTACATAAAGTGTCCCATGTGAGGATGCGATTATGGAGAGTAAGCCATGTGAAACATAATAACTTAAGAGACACCTCCTACCCCCACAACCTAACAGTCAGCTTAGCAAAAGGGGGAGATTGTGTACAAGAATTAATATGTTCATAAGCTTTAGATACGACTGTTCTGCCATCGAATATATGTCCAACCCATCCAAGTCTATCTGGGTGTGGAATCCATAGAATACCTGCTTGGCATAGGTTTCTTCGATAATTTCCCATTCTGCCTAAAAGAAATCAGGGAGGCCAATGTCTCAAGCATGAGGCCAAGAAGCAATAGTTAGAGGCAAATGTTGTCCTCTCCCAATACTGGACAAATTGAAGAATCCCTGATGGTGGAGAGTATTAATTAATGGAAATGATAGAATATGACATCCTCTCATACCTTTAATTGCATCCAAGCCGACTTGTATACTTAGCCCATCGCCGACAACCTAGAGAAGATTGTTGCATAACTAAGGGATCATTGACCTTAAGCTCCACAAAATGGCTGTTATACAAGACCTCAATGGACTCCATAGAAAAAATTAGATTAAAAAAAAATGATAAGGCTTTGTGACAATTGTGATAGCAAGTACACTAAAGGTCATACGTGTGCTAAGAAGAAATTATTCGACATAGATTGTGAGGAGGAGGAAAAAATGAACAAGAAACATCAAAAGAGGAGTTTATACACCAGGAACCAACCCCGGAGAGAGAAGAAATGAATCCGACCGTATCTTGTAATGCATTGGAAAAAATTACAACTCCTCAAACTCTCAAGATAGAAGGATATATCAAGAAAAAAAAGGTAATAGTGCTGATTGATTCAGGTAGTACCCATAATTTTGTTCATTGTAAGATAGCCAAGGAATTGAATTGATTCCTATATCCAACACCAAAGTGTCAACTGATGGTTGCAAATGGAGGAACTATAAATTTCTCCGGAAAGTGCCATTATATCAAGCTAACCATGAGGTAATATGTATTGAATAGTCCAATGCTTTCCATTCCAATGGGTGGTGCTGATGTTGTACTAGGAGTCCATTGGTTACAATCTTTGGGGATGATAGCTTTTAATTTTCAAGAACTTTTCTTTAATTTTTTTGGGAAGGAAAGGAAGTTGAATTAAGTTATATCACATGGAAAACATGAAATATAATCATCTTTAATAAAATGAAAAAGCTTTTGAATAAAGAACAATGGGGCGTAATTACACAATTATTCTCACTATAGGTTCAAACATCGAAATCATCTATTTCTCCAGATCTCCAAATTGTCTTGGACTATCATTCCAATGTATTTGAGACTCCCAAAGGCCTCCCACCTATTCGTGATCATGATCATGCTATTCATTTGATTCTAGAAATTGTTCCTCAAAACATCAAACCTTACAGATATCCCTATGCCCAAAAGAGTGGAATTGAACATATGGTTGCAAAAATGCTAGAGGCTGGTATAATTCAACCTAGTCAAAGTTCTTTCTCTGCTCTAGTAGTATTGGTGCACAAGAAGGATGGATCATGGCGTATGTGTTCCGATTATAGGGAGCTCAACAAGATCACTATTAAAGATAAATTTCCCATTCATGCCATTGATGAATTGTTGGATGAATTACATGGAGAAATTTACTTCACCAAGTTGGATCTTCGTTCAGGATATCATCAAATTAGAATGAAGACTGAAGACATTTCAAAAACAACATTTATAATTCATGAGGGTCATTACGAATTTTTGGTCATGCCTTTTGGACTTACTAATGCACCTTCCACATGTCAAGGTTTGATGAATTCCATTTTCATACCCTTCCTTAGAAATTGTTTTAGTATTTTTTGATGATATACTAATCTACAAGTATTGGAAGGATCATGTTCAACATGCTGAGAGGGTGCTCAAACTTTTGGAGGAGAAAAAATTATATGTAAAAACCTCCAAATGTTTCTTTGGAGTACAAGAGGTGGAATATTTGGGTCATATTGTATCTCATGTGGGTGTTAAGGTAGACCCTAACAAAATTAAAACCATTAAGGAATGGAAAATTCCCACAACCATAAAACATTTTCAAGGATTTATTAGGTTTATAGGGTATTATTTCAAGCTTGTTAATAATTATGGGAGAATAATAACACCTCTAACAATAACACTGAAGAAAGATGCATTTTCTTGGATTCTAGAACCAACTAACGCCTTTGAACATATTAAAGAGGCAATGTGCCAAGCACTGGTCTTAGCTACACTAGACTTCACAAAAGCCTTTATTGTGGAACATGATGCCTCAAGAAATGGAATTGGTGTTGTTTTAATGCAAGAAGGAAGATCCGTTGCTTTTGAAAGTCGTACAATCAAAGGAAATTATTTGCACAAACCTATTTATGAGAAGGAAATGTTGGCAATACTACATGCACTAAAGTAATGGAGGCATTACCTAATGGGAAGACACTTCAAGGTAAAAACATATCATGATAGTATTAATTAAATTTTGGAACAAATATGATCTTCAAAAGAGCAACAAAAAAGGGTCACAAAGATGTTGGGTTATGACTTTGAAATCATTTACAAAAAATGAAAGAAAAATGTTGTATGTGGAAGCATTTCTTTGTGCCATTTCTATTATCCAACGTGATTGTATAACTGAAGCAAGGGATGAATGGAAGAATAACGAAGAGGTGTGGACACTCATTCAAAATTTGCAGAAAAATCTCCGCACATCTGATACATTTAGCTAGAAAAATGGTTCATTATGGTAAGATCGCTTATATATTTGTAAGAATTTCAAACTCAAGCAAAAGGTTCTTTTGGAATTGCACACCTCTCCCTTAGGAGGGCACTCAGGATTTTAGAAAACTTACCATAGGGTCAAGAATGATTTTTTTTTTTTTGGATGGCCTTAAATCTGATATTCAGAAGTTCATGGAAGAATGTTTGGTTTTCAAACAAAATAAAGTTGAGACAATCAAGACCCCGGGTTTGTGACAACCTTTAGTCATTCCAAGTCAACTTTGGGAGGAGGTCTGAATGGATTTTATCACATGTTTACTCAAGTCTTAAGGAAAGAGTGTCATCGTGGTGGTAGTTGATAGAATTACCAAATATGCACACTTTTGTGCATTATATCATTCTTTTAAAGTCAGTATAGTTGCTACTGCATTTATGGAAATAATTGAAAATCTACATGGAAACCCAAAGATCATTGTAAGTGACAGAGATCCCATTTTCACTGGAAATTTTTGGACAGAATTATTTTCTTGTATTGGTACTCAATTAGCTCATATCTCATCTTATCATCCTCAATCTAACGAGCAAACTGAGATAGTGAACAAATGTTTGGAATGATATATTCATTTCTTTGTATATGATAAACAAACACAATGGGTCAAGTGGTTACCTCTAGCTTAATGGTGGTATAACATTTTCTTCCATACAGCAAAAAAAATGACCCCATTTATGGGCAATGTATGGATATCATCCACCATCCATCACATCATATTTAAGAGAAAATTCTAAGGTTCAAGTAGCGGAATATCACATCAAGCATCAACAACAAGTTCTCCAACTCTTAAAGGATAACGTGACTCTGACGCAGAATCAAATGAAACAACAGGTAGATCAACATCGCAGTGAAATAAGTTTTGATGTAGGCGACTGGGTATTTTTATGGCTACAACCATATAAACCAAGGATAATTTTAGGGGCGAATGTTCGCCCTTTGGCGAAATTAAGGGGTTTTAAATTTTTAGTGGGCGAATATTTTGTATCATAGTACATTTTTACAAATCACCTCAAATAGCCCACCTTATTTTAAGGGAGAGGGTAAAAAAGGTAAATTTAGCCCTTGAAATTAGGACATACAACCTTCCATTCGCCCATTTTCAAGAATAGATTTTATTTAAGTGAATCCATTCGCCCATTTTCAAGAATAGGTTTTATTTAAGTGAATCCTATGGGCCAAATACCATATTTATAAAAGAGGTATGGTAAATTAATAAAAATATAAATAAATGAGAGGTATGGTAAATAAATAAAACATTTTTATATTTACTCCATAAGTCACCTTATATACATGTAAGGGTGTAAACAAATAAAAATATAAGTAAAGTGGAGGTATGGTAAATAAATAAAACCTCTTTTTATACTTACTCAAAAGGTATGGTAAATAAATAAAAATATAAATAAACTAGATGCATCGTAAATAAATAAAACCTCTTTTTATATTTAGTCCATAACCCTCGTTCTATTTATGAAGGCTCAAGAAAGAGGTTTTATTTAAGTGAATCCTATGGGCCAAATACCATATTTGTAAAAGAGGTATGGTAAATTAATAAAAATATAAATAAACTAGAGGTCTGGTAAACAAATAAAACATTTTTTTATATTTACTCCATAAGTCACCTTATATTTACGAACACTCAAAAAATGGGTTATATTTAGGTGAAACCTATTGTCAAAATACTATGGGACAAATACCATGGACTAGATTGTTATTAATACCATGCAAAAAACCATTATTAACCCTAATATTAGAATTAATAAAAATAAAAATGGCACATGGTATTGACCCATGGTATTCACCAAAATGGCACATGGTATTGACCCATGGTATTCACCTGGAATGTAGCCTATTTAAATGGGGGAATTAAACCAGCATGTAGCCTATGCTAAGATTCACTAGGACTTTACAAAGTTTTATTATTTAGTGGAAGACTCGCTAAGATCTTACAAGATTTTATAATTGAGTAAAATATTCGCCATGCCTGGTGAGAGATTCGCCAAAAAATTATATATACATATTATATTATTGATAAAATCGCCTTCCATTTTTCCTATATACCATGGATATTCGCCCATTTATTATATTTATAAATTTAGGGGGGGTTCTTAAAATTTTCCCTGATATAAACAAATGTCCCTCAAGCAAGCTAAGAAGGATAATAAATTATCACCCAATTACTATGATCCTTACAAGGTGTTGCAAAAGATTGGTACTATGGCATACAAATTGGAGCTACTTGCGTCTTCCCGAGTACACCTAGTTTTCCATGTTTCTGCTTCAAGAAGGTTATCGATGACAAGCTCCAAATTCAAACAATGTTGCTAGAACTTGATGAAGAAGGAAAAATCACATTTGAGCCTAAATCAGTCACGGAAACAAGAACTCGACAACTACGAAATCGATTAATTTCAGAGTATATCATTAAGTGGAAGAACTTACCTATTGAAGCTTCCACATGGGAGGATGAGAAGTTTATACAAAAACATCCAGAACTACTCAAGCATTGAAGACAACACTTTTTGAAGGAGAGGGGCATGTTAGGTCCATATAATACTAGTGTATTCCCCTTATTTTTATTGTTATGGTAGCCCCTTATTGTTATTGTTGTGCCCATGTATCCCCCATGTTGTTATTGTTGTGCCCCATAAAATCCCACTTTTGATATTGTTGTGCCCTTACAATATTATTCTTATGTATGTTCCGATTATATTGTGACCCCTTAGACTCCTATATATACCAAGTAGGTCTTATCATTTGTATCATCCAATAATTTTTCATTTATGTAAAGGAGGTTGCCCCCTCGAAGAGGCTAATTTTTAAGTGATTGATCTATCTTTTCTTCTATTTTGTGAGCTGGTTGCATAACAAACACCCCGTGTTCATAGTTACATCTCCAAGACTTTTTATGTCAAGGATCTCCTTTCTTTACAGACCTTATCAAGGTCTTCATACCTTTTCCACAAAGATGTCACATCAGGTCCTTTTAGTCTTTAGATGTTGATTCCTCATCTTACATGACCATAATTGCATCTTTCATGATCTCTTCTTTCTTTCTTCACATATTGCTTCCTAGGAACTTCCATCCATAGTTCCTTCATCTTGATTTTCAACCACCTCAAATTCCATATGAGGTCATATTATGTTGATTTCATCTTGTTAATATGTGAACCATGATTTCATGCATATTTCCAAAGAAAGAGATCATTGATCATGTTCTCAAGGTAGAACATTTACCCATGCTTTTTGCAAATATATGATGACATGATTTTAAATATCAAATATATAAATACATACCTCTTTTCTTCTTTTGGTCATCTAGAATTCCTTCAACAACTTCCTTTCCTTGATTGAAAGTACTTCAATGAACTTGACCTGTTGCAATCCTTTTTCACCACACCATCATCCTTTAAACAATATATCCCACACAAGGTGGAATGATCGACGAGACACTTGCTTCTTCCAAGTAGAGGTGAACCTTTTAATGAGTATTTAAATAGAGGATCTAGATTATCCTCATCCTGAAAATTCTCCTTTCTCATGATGGCGATATATGATGAATTTCTTCCATTATGCTAGATGACTTTCTTTAAACCATATGTACTGCATGAGGTTACCAAGAGCTACTTCCTTTATATGATGACTGCTATATCCATGTAGAGTTCTACTTCAACTATTCTTTCAAGCTTCTCTAATGATGTCTTCAGCTCTTGCTTCAATGTTATACTTCCCGTATGATGCCATCTTATACTAAGATTCATCTTGTCATAATGCGCCTCATATTAACTTCCATTGTGGAGGTCTTTTCACCTCCTACTTCTCCTAGATATGCATTGGAGAAACCCTAATAGTGAAGATCTATCCATTTGGATTTATTCTCATTATGTTCTTCCACTTATTCGGTGATATGAGCTTCATTTATTTCTTTCCTGTTGTTGGGCTTCTTGAATTTCAGACAATTTCTCATGTAATCCCCATATTCCTGACAACCATAACATTGGATTTTCGACATTTTATTTATTTATTTATTTTCTTGAGGACTAAATATTCCAAAATTTTCTTTCCTCCTAGCCATGGTAGCAAATTCTTGAACTTTCTCATTTGATCCTACCTCGCTTTTTGCCTTTAATCTGGTTTCTTCAATTTTACACAACGACCAAAGTTCTCATAAACATATTTCATAATAATCACATATTGGTTTTTGAGTCAACGTTTCAAACCATCTATTGTGGTTCATCCTCAGGACAAATATGAAAAAACAAGATCAATCATTAGGTATAAGTAACATAAATGCCTCAGTTCCCAAAAGTAACCATTGGAAATTTAGTTAATAAATTAAATGCGAGCTCTACCATTTTTCGACCTAGAAATTTGGAGTTCTTAATACTCTTGCAACCCGGGCGTTAAGTATTTTTTATGGCAGTCACCTTGAGGAGGAGAAATATCATCTTTTGAAGGTCTTCGAAAATAATGGCTATAACAGACATCAAGGTCTTAGGGCTTTTCAAAGAGCTAGTAAGGGACCCAGGGTTAAAAACGCTATAAATGGTCTTGTTTCCATGGTTAAACTTCCTTTTATCCATGGGGTCACTGACAAGATTTCTCATATCCTTAAAAAGCATAAGATCCTTGTTACCTTTAACCCCCTTAGTACCTTCAGAAGCTCCCTTATTTATGTTAAGGACCCGTTGACCCTAAAGACATGAAATGGGTTTATTCAATCCCTTACTCTTGTGGGATTCCCTACATTGGGGAAACAAGTCGCTCCATCAATCGTCGTATTCAAGAACATGCTGCAGACATCAGACACAGGTGTTCCCGATCCTCAGCTATAACTGAGCATGTAGAGAAAACTACGCACCATGTCTGTATTGAGGACTCCCAGGTCATCGCTAGGGTTGATCACTTTCACCATAGGAAGATACGGGAGGCCATTGAAATTGAAAAGCATGCGAGAAATCTCAATAGGGATGATGGTTGGAAATTAAGTAGGAGTTGGGTTCCTGCCCTTTCGTCTTGACTTCTTGGTTTTTAATATAATTTTATTATTCTTTTTGTTTTGGTTTTCATGTTTTTTCATTCTTTTGGTTTTGTTTTTTATTGATCCTTTCCATTCTTTTCCTCTTTTCTATTTTGTAGCTCTTCTATGTTCCTTCTTTTAATTTAATTTATTTTAATTATTAAGACTTGTCCCTTAATAATATATTAATTAGTTTTTTTCTTTTGACCTTCTCTTTTTTCCTACCCTTTCGTCTTGACCTATCAGTTTATATTTATTATTATTTTTTTATTATTATTTTTTAACCTTTGTGTAATATACATATTAGTAGTTTATTAATTTTATACCCTTTTTCTTTAATTGTTTTTCCTTGCCCTTTAATATTAGTATTATTATTTATTTTATTCAATTAATATTTTATAATTTCCTAACTAATTTGAATATTATTTTGACCTAACTATACATTAACGTTCATCTTAAAACTATTTATTTTTTAAATTTATTAACTAAATTTCCAACAACTACTTTTGGGATCTAAGGCATTTCTGCTTTTTATACCTAATGACTGATCTTGTTTTTTCATCCTTGTCCCGAGGATGAACCACAATAGATGGTTCGAAACGTTGACTCAAAAACCAAGATATGATTATTCCGAAATACATTTCTGATAACAATATGGATCACAAAAGTCTGAAATTATTGACCAAAGTTCACTGAATGGGGTGGCTTCCTTCTTTCTAAAAATGCTAGATGTGAAGTTGCCCCATTCCCTTGAAGTGCATTGAGCACTATGGTGGAAATTTCTTTATCGACCATTATTTCTCCCAATTCTTGTAGTTGGTCTCTTATTTATGACACCTTCATAAAATATGGGGTTATTCCATCTTCCTTTGAGATATTCATTTTGTATAGTTTGTTCCTCAAAGATATCACTCCTCCAGTTGTACTTACAAAGAAAAATTCTACTAACTTGTCATATATTTCTTTTGATGTCTCCAACTTTGATACATAAGGTATGAGGGTATCCTTGATGGATTCTATGAGAATCCTTTGAACCCTTACTTCCCTTTTCATATACTTTGATTGAGCCTGAGTTTCTTCCTTTGCTTTAGTAATTGAACCCTTAACATGCTCAACAAATTCATTTTCTATGAGGATCAAATTTGTCCTCTTCTTCCATGCAAGAAAGTTTGTTGACCCAACCAACTTGTTGCTTTCCTTGCAAAATGAAGTCATTTTGATAGAAAATTTAGTCATAACTATAAAGGTACTTACTTGTCTAGTGAATATGTTTCTTGATGACAATATCTTCAACTTGATGCCTTTTTGATGATAAGATGTTAATAATGGAAGATGTCTTGTTGATGAGGATGTCTTCCTTCAAAATGATCCTTGGCACAACAGGGGGGAGATGACTTTAATTGCTTGATGATGATGGAAAATCTTCTTCCTACTTCCCTTGGATATAGAAACTTCAAGATGCTTCAATGTGTATTCCTTCTAGGTAGGGCCCTTGAGATCTTCTTTGATGATGATGTGAGAGCTTCCCAACAATGCTTCAAGTGAGAAACCCTTCTTTTGATAAGTTAGGGTTTGAGGTCTTCTTTGCTTGTAGTCGGTCTTTGTGAATGTCTTCTTGATGGTACGATGTGAATGTCTTGATATTTCTTGATATTCATTTTGATACTCCTTATTTTAGCTTCCTTTCCTTGTCTTGTCACCTTAGCTCTGATACCATGTTGAGAAATCTAGGGGCAACTAGGTTAGGTGATTTCCCTCACTTTGATAACTATTTGTTATGTATTTTTACTTAACTTGATTAGCTTATTCTTTCACTTGATTATTATTAGTATTTTCTTCATGAAACAACTATCAAACCATAAGAACAATAACACAAAGGACACTAGATATAAGAAATCATCTAGGGTCAAAACCTCTCCATCTGAGACGAAAACCCACAATAATTATTCTCTTCTTACAGAATCTTCAATTGACGAATTCCAAGACTTGCAACCCTTGACCAAAACCCTCCAAGACCAAGTCAAACCTTGAATCTTTTGCCAAGTCAAAGTTGCAACTTCTTATTTGTCTTCAACTTCGGCCCTGCAACACTTAGACTGCAACTTCGACCTCTCTTTCTACAATTTCGGCTCACTATAACTTCTTCAATTTTTGGCCCCTGCTGCAAAAACCCGAACCCTTGCACATGTGAGAGATAATGGTATATTCTTGCTCCTTCGCTTGGATAAAGTCTCTCTCCTAGCGAAATAGACTTGCAAAAATGCTCTTCTTAGTCAACCATAGTCCTAATTCCTCACTGTTGCCATCCCTTTCATCTGTTTGTTTCAAATATTCTTCATCATGAAGGACGTCGTCATTAAAATGACTCACAACATGATTAGTGTGTGTGTGTGTGTGTGTATTCTGTCATAGTTTCATTTTCATGGGCATGGCTTATGTCAGTACTTTGGAGATTACTTGCATGGCGTATGGGAATAATAATGTTTTTTCTATTTATTTTTTAAATACAATGATTCTAGACGATTCATGGTGTATGGGAATAATATGATTCCAGAGGCCGCTTAGCAGTTTCCACCATAACCATTTGGGTTTTCCACTAGTTACGTCGCCGGTTGGGCCACATATAGCAATTGGTGTGTGCGTGGGTATAAGGTAGGCAAGGGAATTGGATTTGAGAGCAGCACCAACCATTATCACCAAAAAAAGAGAGAAAAAATTCTTGCCACTGAGGCATTCAACCACAATGGTGACGCTCGACCTTCCGTCACTGCCCAACACCCGATGCGTTGTCAATCCAGGACACCCGATCACTTAGACGAAGGATATTCACTCAAAAACAATCGATGCTATCCATCTATAAAAAAAATAAAAAGTCAACATCGATACATCCACCTGAGGTTGATATAGAGACGCCTTTTAACGTATAAGACATTTTCAGCGAATTAATATGCACATTTAGTATAAATTTAACTTTAGTGGTTGAGTAGTGTGAAGTACAAGTAGATTGTCTAGGGTCTAGTCCCTAGGTTAGGTTAGTTGTATTTTTGTGAATATTTTGGGCTCACTTGATATCCTAAAATTAAGTTGCCAAAAGTGAAATTAATTAGTTTACTTAGGATACCATCCTCAAGATAATAATAAGTGTATAATAGCTTTCCTAAAATCTTTATTCCATCATTGAAAAAAATTGAAACTTTCATCTTTTATTCATTATTTTTTTTATTAATTGTTTCTTAGTTTGAGATAAGAATAAGTGTATAATAACTTTCCTAAAATCTTTATTCCATCATTGAATTTTATTTTTTTTTGTGACTTTCATCTTTTATTCATTCTTTTTTTTGTTATTATTAATTGTTTCTTAGTTTATTTTCCTTTTTAATTAATTGTTCATTTTTGTTTTGATTATTAATTATATATATTTTTAGTTTAATTGTCATTTTGCATTAAGTGTTTGATTGTTGATAAGTATGATTTTCTTTTGTTGCTATATACAAATTTATAACTTTTTTTCTTTTGTAAAATTATCCATTGAAGTGGAAGAACATATATATATAATTTTGTAAGTGACCTTGTAAATAAATATGAGTATAGCTTTAATAGTAATTTCATGGTTTTAAGTTAAATCATAAATGATTTGGGAGAATGGAGTTTTTGTTGGAGACTAGGGTTTACTCTTACTGGGTTTCTTTCCCATCGGCCATTGCAGGCCAAGGGCTCAATCTTAGCTTTGAGGATTTGCTATCATGCAAAAACATAGTCCCTATATTTCTCTTAGGAGTCTAAAAATGGGTTCAAAAGCACATGTTTGTGGCAGATCGAATATTTCTCTATTGCCGTTTGTTTTTTTAATGTCTGTGAGCACTAGAAGATAAGGTAATGCTAGTTTACCTCAAGCCTATCTTTGTTTTGTGCATTAAGGAAATCATAATAGTTTGATAAATAATCCAAATAATATTGTTTCTAGTTGGTATTTGGTTGTTTTGATGTCGATGTGATCGGTGAACACATAGGGTTGACTTATGAACTCCTTTACTTGGTCCCAACTACTCATGCCTACTTTGCTGCAAGGGTGTTGGCATTAGGGGTGTTGGGTAATTTAATTGTGAGTTAAATTACTTGTCATTAAATGTCAAAGATGTTGAGAAATGTAACTAGTATCGATATTTATAATTGATATCTAGCTCATGATATAATTTAATTCTTTTGTATTTATCAAAAGAAAGAAAAATAAAAATTATTGTCAAAGATAAATTATTTGTGAGCATGGGTTTCATGCTTTATTTATTATATTTCTAGGTCAAAGCATCCATTGTGTGCTTCTGGGGTTTATATAATGATTTATTGTCCTTGTCATCATGTAACATTCCCTTACTAGGCATTTTGTATCAAAGAATAAAATTTATTTTATGTAATTTGGTCAAATGTGGCTCCTCCTCTAAGTCTCTTTCTCTCTATTCAAGTCGGCCTCATAAAGGGAATTCGACCACACAAAAAGACTATATATTAGCAGTGAATTCAACCTATTTGAGCATCCATAAAATAGAGTTCGATCTACAATTGAAAGGGAGTGCGAAGGCAAGAAAAGAAGGTGACAAAGGCTTGGAGAAGGAGAATAAACCCTAATGAAGGAAGGAGGAACCCTAGCAAAGGAAAGGAACTCATTTTCTATTGTTTCTAGCTCATATGTACGAGATTCTGAGTTGCAGGAAGGGGCCGAAATTGCAGGTCTGCAGTAAAGGCTAAAATATTGATGCAAGAGGCAGAAATATGTGATTGACGCAGTATTGAAGAAGGTTGACTCTTGTTGACTAGAAGTTGTTCTTTGTCATCTTGGAAGGACCATCTTAGGAGGCTGACTTGGTGGATTGGATAAGATATTTGTCTTAGTCGAAGGGTCTTTATTGTCTCATTTGATTTGGTTTAAAGGAGGAGAAGATAATTTTTGGGTTTTCCCCTACAAGAGGGGTTTTGTCGTGGCTAAGAGCCTACATCCTGTCTCCTTGTTGTTTTGATCTTCATGTATTTATGTTTTTGGTAGTTGCTTGATCATAAAAGAAAACATAAAATAAGCTAATAAGTTTGCAAATAAATCACAAGTAATTATCAAGATAAGAAAATATTTTTGCCTTTATGATTTTATAACGAAGCAATGTTCGTATTCTTGTGAATTATACTTGCACTATATATGTTAGGGAATTAGCTTTTGATATAATAAAAATCTAGTTTATTTGAAATGAATTTGAAAAGCTTAAAATATGTTCTTATCTATAAAATAACATCTAAAATCAGTACACACAACACTTCCTAAAGCAAGACAATACTCAATAAAAGCTTAGCCTATGGAAAACATTAGGATCTAAACTAGAAAGCAATAGACTTTTTTTAATCTACTGAATTGAAATGACAATCCTTCTTTTAAAAATTCTTAAATCTAAGTTCTAACTCTAAATTAAATGAAAATGAATCTGGTTTAGGAAAACTATCTATTATATATAAATTCAATTGACCATCAATCTAAGACACAATGAAACTAAAGCATTAAACTTCTATTCTACGAGCAAGGCATTAAATTTTTTATTCTAAGAGTAGTTGGACATGATAATTAACTATGAAAGCCTATGAATGAGTGTACATCAATTAGAGTTCATTATGCATACTTAACATCTATTGCAAACTTCTGAAAAGTGAATGTAAGATTGAAAGTAAATGTTTTTGTTGTTTTTATGGTTCACTGAAGCCCTTGATTTTTGCAAATGAAACAAAGCGAATAAGAAAAAGGCAAAGCTAAAGTTGTAAATGAAAACTACGCTATAAAAAATGTATTATGGATATGAATAAAACAGAGCATAAAGAATTAAACAAATGCTAAATATGAAACAAATTACTCTATCTCGTACTTCTGCAGGGGTGGCTCCTGAGAAGCACAAGTGATTATACCTCAAAACACGAACTTTAAATCAACAACAAACTTCTTCCATTAAAATGAAACCATAAATATGATAAGCTTGATTAACAGAGCAATTGCAATGCAATCATTGATTAAAATCAAGATACACACCCTCCCCTTTCATCAAAGAGATTACAGTGTTTTATAAAGCTTTGAAGTAACAATAACCTCAAAATTGCATTGCTTGAATCTAGCCATGAGATCTTGAGAATCAAATATATTTTTGATGGATTTTAGGATCAAAGATGAGCTCATATATTATCAAGATTATCTCCCTGCCATGAATTTTCTAAAACATAGCCTGTTCTTGCCTCTTTGTTGACTGTGCTTTTGAATGACACATTAGCAAACCATTTTCCCATGCAATTTATAAAATATGTTTTCAAAGAACCAAGAAAATATTCAAAAAAAAAACATTTTTGAGGAAACTGCACTTTCATGTCCTAAATTGGCTCATTTTGCAAAAAACCCATGTTTTGTTTTTTTTAAAATTCATTTCCATTTGATCAGAAAATGTATCCAAAGTTGACTGGTCAAAAATGCAGCATTTTTCCTTTGATCTCATGCGTTCACACATGCGAGCTGGGTCAACTTTGACCAACAAAAATCCATATTGGATCTTTTAGAAACAAAATCCATGTGCATGATTTCCTTCTAGAATGGCACTAATATCCCGATCACAAAGTTTGCTACAAAAAGCTGGATGAAACTACATAAATTGATCTGGCAAACTATCATAAATAAAACGAAACAAAATTCTTCTTAATTCATTAAAGATAAAGGAAATAATAATAATAGATTATGTAAACATGTATGAGGGAGTTTTGGTGTATTTGTGGAGAAAAATGGTAAAAATGGTACTAATGGGTAAGTGGTATGGTGTGAAAATGAATGGCAAGATCAAGACAATTTAGAGGCCCAACATCTCCCCCACACCTGATTTTTTTCATGTCCTCTTGCAAACAAAGCTTTGCAAAGTTTCATAATGCAACCGGTTCCTAATATTCCTTTATTCTGACATTTCAATTGAATCCTTGACCAAAGCTTGAAGATATTGGTGTTGACCATCTATATCAGTAAGATGCGCTTTTCTCTCTCACCAATCAGTAAGAGATTGGTTGATGGTGACAGTATGTGAGGACGAGAAGGTTGCATAGTGTGAATATGCTTCAAACCTAGTTGTGAGAAAAATTGCTTCAGTTAATGAGTGTAAATGGCAGTGAATGGAGCAGATTGTTGAAGTAATGCATCAGTATTTAGATCATATTTGAGGATAATGTAGTAAAGATTGTTTGGAGAGTTTTTGCATGTTGCTGGAGTATAATTTGTTGGAAACTCTAATTTTTGTTTTTATCAGGAGCTGCTGATGCATTTGGCACATAGCCATTGTGTTGTATGTTGCTAATTATAGTATGCAACAATTGTATTTTGTAGTGAGGGTTTGATATTAAGGTTGAGTATGTGATATGTTTATGTTGTTGGTGATGATATCATTCAGTTTTTTATTGGATGGATTGTGGCCACCATTTTGCTAGAGTAGAGAGCATATTTGTGGTATTATTTTGATTTGATGAGATTGTCTTGTTGTTGGAGATCATATTGCAGAGCTGAATCAAGTTGAGCAGAAAGTCTTGGGATCCAGTGTGAAAATATATGAAACGAGGTCCACATAGAGTAGAGGAGTAGTGACTTCATGGGTGTGGAGCAGTGATTATGAAGTTTCAGTGAAAGGAACAATTTCTCAATCCAACTGGAGTTGGATAATCCAATCGAAGTTGGGCGAGGATCGATTGATCATGGTGGCTTTTAGCGGATGGTAGTTCGTAGATCTGTGTGAGAACATAGTCTTCCGAGCTAATCAATAGAATTGAGTCTCTAAGATGATGGGAGTCAAATGATTGTATATAAGGTCAAGTCTCCTAGCTGATCAGAGTCAACAATATACATAAAAGACTATATTTTCTTAATAGAAGACTCAGAGAAACACAACAACAACAAGAGTGGTTTTTTGCCCAGTGAAATGTGGATGTGTTTTTGATGTGTTGATTATTGTTTCTCTCATTGTTGTCTTGTTTAAGATTCTTATATGGTTTATATGCATGATATAATCTAATTTATTGTTGGTTAATATATGTGATTCAATAGAGAAGTTTACATTGGTAAAATTGTTTAAGAAGTCACAATATTGATTCACACCCCCATATCCCCCGCCGTCGTGCCCCCCGGCTTAGTAGTGCTCAAAGGATTCCAAAAATTGGTATCATAATGGGGCTCTTAGTTATAGTTTGATCACTGGAGAGTAGAGTTGGGGTTAGTTGGAAATTTGATTTTTTATTTTTATTTATTTTTAATTAATTAATTTATTTTTTAATGTTTAATGTTTAATTAATTAATTTTTATCAAAATGGATGTCCTCACTGCTGCAAATTACAAGGTATGGCACAAAAATACTAAATCTTAATAATTGTCTAATGGATCTAAAATTTGGAGACTGGTATGTGAAGGATGTGGAAAGGATCCAATAACACCTAAATTTTTGGAGCAGGATGCGTAAGCTAGAGTCATAAACTACAAGAATCTTCATGATGATGATATGAAGAGGCTAGTAGGTTTGAAATATGCCAAGGAAATGCGGGACAAGCCAGAATCCATATTTGGAGATGGTACCGACAACAATATGGAGAATGAGAAGAAGAGAAACAAGAAGAAGAATAAGAAGAAGGGCCTACAAAGTCAAGAATCTCAGCCACAAGAGTCTCATTATTCTAGTGCACATGATTCAGTAGATGATAAGAAGAAATTAGAAAACCTTGAACCCAAAGGTATAAATATTAATGATTTTCTATTAAGTTATACTTTTGATGATTCAGATTTTGATAATGCTAAAGTTCCTAATGAATATGATAATGATATTAAGGGTCTTAGATCTAAGATTTCTAGACTAAGAAGAAAAGTGCATATTTCTAGACTAACACGGAACAAGAAAAATTATTGCAGATTTGTGATAATAAGGAGGCCAAACTCAAGGAAGAGATTTTCAGCTTAAAGATTAAGTTAGCAGAATAAGAAAGAAATTAGAAGCTGAAAAGTTTTCCTTGAGAAAACAATGAAATATGGAGAAGAGTAGTATGGCCTTGGATAATTTGATTGAGATCCAAAGATCACCATTGGATAAATCTGGTCTTGGATTTAAAAAGGGTGAGTCTAGTTTGCATGTAGGCAAAAATAACAAAGAAGAACCCAAGAAACCTCTAGAAAAAAATACCAATAGCAAGAGCGAGAACAAAGGAAATAAGAAGTAGAACCAATAGCTAATCAAGCAGCAAAACCAACAGCAACAAAGAATAATTCTCAGGGAGCTCCTACATCAAAAAAATCATTTACTCTAAGATATAATCGTGGCAGATTTGTAAGGTTCTAAAGGAATCAAAGTCCTTTTGTTCCTTTTGTGCATAATGTAGAATGTTACAACTGTCACAAATTTGGGCATGTTGCTACTAATTGCCAAAGCAGAATGTATAAATCAAATCAGAGGAGATTGCAACGATTTCAGTGGCCAAGGAGACTAGCCAACATGTATAATCGTGGTTTTTATGGTTATTGCTATTCATGTAACCTGTTTGGACATAAGGCAATAGATTGCAAGTCTAATCGATGGAGGAGAAGCATATTTCATGCAAGGTTTATATCTAGCATTAGCAGCAGGGTATCTAATCCTCTTGCTACATATCTTGGCCATGTAGAATGTTACACATGTCATAACTTTGGCCATATGGAAAGAGACTATTTGTTGCCATGTTATCGAAGACAAAATAAATAAGAGCAATAGAAACAAAGAGGACCTACCAAAAAACCAATAAAGGAGGAAAAAAGTAGCCAAAGATCGTGTGGAGAAAGAAGGAGCAATAATTCTTCAAGTAGTGAAGTGCATCCCCTCCTACAATCCATGATTATTTCTTGCATATTTACAAGAGGATTGCAAAGTTCATGAGAGGTGCATAACCTCAGGGGGAGCGTATGGTAGCTTGATGAGTATAAGATGTTACAACAACATATGATGAGTTCATTTGAGCTTCATGCACTTTCAGGCCCACAAGATCAAACTGTCTATTGGAGGTATATTGAGCTCAGGGGGAGATATGCATGGTATGAGGTTTGCATGAGTTATTTGATATTTTTCATCATTTTCACTTAGTTATTTGTAACTTCCTTACATATGTTTCCTGAGTGAAAGTAGTACATTTTTCAACCATATATAAATTTTTGGTCTCTACTAACAGTTGGTTGAAAAGTTGTACAACCATGCATGCAATGAGATCATTGGTACAATATGCATAGAGATGACATGAGACATGGACCAAACATGTATGAGATGTCATATGATGATCATTACAACATGTGTTTGTTATTTATTCATCATTTTATGTTGGTTGAGAGTCCAATCCTTAGTATGATGAGTCATGATGTTTGATAGGCTTGTTATGGAGGAGTTTCATGGAGTTTATTATAGCCACATGTATGGGCTAATGTTGATGTAATAGTCATGATATTTTATGTATTTAAGTCATTGGTCCATTGGAGATGATGATAACAACCATGTATTTATTGATATATCCATGTAAAATTCTCATGAAGCCATGTACATGTATGTATGTATATTTGGGCCATATAGTCATGAGGTAATGTTATGATCATATGAGAGTATGTATGAGGTATTATGTTGCTTCTAAAACCATCTATTTTCATTGTAATATGTCACTTAGTCATGGTCATGTGGAGTCTATGTCCATATGGTGCTTTTATTTGTCAAAAGAGAGCATTGTTTGCAGTGGAAGCAGTTCATTGCAGGTTCGAGATGATATTGGAGATGACATGTGTTCAGGGGGAACATATATTTGATCTTGTTTACTTTAGCCATATATTTTTGGCATTATGATCTGCTTGGAGGTGTTCATGATGTGCCTCATGTTATGTTATGTTTGTTGGGTTTTGACCTCATTATTTGGGCAAAGAGATTGATGTTTCCTATTGATGATGATGCTATGTGGTTGCTATATGGAGAATGTTGATTGATGCTTCAGGTGCATATTGTTGCATATCATTGATGTTGCTTACAATTGTGATTATTGTTGTTGCTTCTGGAGGTTATTGGTTGGATATGCTGATCTGAATGTTGCTTGGTTCATATGATGCTTGTTGCTTGATGATGATGAGGAGGCATGGATGTCGGTTGATATGCATTATATTTCAGACATGTAGAGATCACTTGCTCCAGTCTTTGTGATACAATTTTCTGCCTTATCAGATGGATTTGTCCCTTTTCCATTGATGTCAAAGGGGAAGTGACAGAGGATATTGTTCTAGAGGTCATGTGTGGTTTCCATCAATGCCAAAGGGGGATATTATTGGCATTATGGTGTGCATGGTTCCAACTAGATGATGTTGGCATTGGTTCATGATGACAACTAGCTTATGTTGGCATTGATGTCAACCCTATGTAATCTACCTGATGTTTGGATGCCTTCATTGTAGCATGCTTTGCAACTAGTTGAGTTGGCATTGATGTCAAACTTTTTAAAGTGGTCGGATGATGGCATTGGTGTGGTTGATGGTTCCTTATGTGCTAGCGGTGTTCGTGGAGGTGTTGCCTTGAGTTGTCTTGTGTTGGCATATGTTAGCATGTGCATTTATTAGAGGCACTATTGATATTGCTATAGGTGGATGATGCAGATCTACCTGTGATGGAGATGATGGCTCAATTGTCATTCATGTTTTTGTGATGGCACACTTGTTGAGTTGGCATATTACGTCTTCATCTAGGTCTTCCTGCTTGTGTTCATGGAGATGACTTGTTGCAGTGATGGTTTGGCACATGATGATGCTGATGATGTTGCAGAGGTGTTGCAACTTGTGAAGGACTTGTTGGCAACCTTACCAACCTATGTTTGTAGGATTTTTAGGTCAACTTGGAAATGACACTTGGGATACTTTTTTCATTGTTATTAGAGGCTTGTCATGGGTTTTCATAGGTTCTACAACGTTAGGAGATGCCCCCCCAAGTAGATAAACAAGTCCTGGAAGTTTGGAACTGATCAGATGCAAGATTAGGGCTGCAAAACTCTTGAGAAAACTCAGTTTTGAGAGGCATACATAGCTCTTGTGAAGGAAACCTGAGTATATGCAGGTTTTATGAAGGAAAGTCACGTATATGTCCTAAAAGTGAATTTCTCCACATTCCTCGCGCAAATTGGAATTAATTCAGCATGGAAATTCTTAGAGGCTTCTAGATTAAGTTGTAAAGGTCGAAAATGGTTTGAAAGGTCCTCTAATGATGTGAACACCTTAAGTGCACAAGTAGTGGAGATAGTGGATTGATTTTGTCAATTTTGGGCACTCTTGATCCCAACCCCAACATCCATTTCGCCCTGCATGTTTTATATAATTCATTTTGGAGTTGAGTGATGGTTTATGGTGAGAGTATGGGAGGAAGAGAAGGTTGCATAGCATGAATACACTTCAAACCTAGTTGTGAGAAGAATTGGTTTAGTTAGTGATTGTAAATTGCAGTGAATGGAGTAGATTGCTGAAGCAATGCATCAATATTCAGATAAGATTTGAGGCTATTGTAGGAGTGATTGTTTAGAGGGTTTTTGTATGCTGATGTAGTATATTTTGTTGGTGACTCTCACTTTTGTTTTTATCAGGAGCTTCTGATGCATTTGGCACATAGCCATGTTGTTGTATGTTGATAATTGTAGTATGAAACAATTATATTTTGTAGTGAGGGTTTGATATTAAGGTTGAGTATGTGATATGTTTATGTTGTTGGTGATGATATCATTAAGTTTTTTATTGGATGTAGTGTGGGCACTATTTTTTTGGAGTAGAGAGCATATTTGTGGTATTATTTGGATTTGATGAGTTTGTCTTGTTACTAGAGATCAAATTACATAGCTGAATTAAGTTGAGCAGAAAGTATTGGGATTCAATGTGAAAATATATGAAACAAAATCCGCATAGAGTAGAGGAGCAGTGACTTCATGGGTGTGGATCAGTGATTGTGAAGTTTCAGCGAAAGGAACAATTTCTCAATCCAATCAATGTTAGATAGTCCAATCAGAGTTGGGCAAGGATCGATTGATTGTGGTGGCTTTCAGCGGATGGTAGTCCATAGATCCGTGTGAAGACATAATCTTCCAAGTTGATCAATAGAATCGAGTCTCCAGGTTGGTGGGAGTAAACTGATTGTATATGAGGTCGAGTATCCTAGTTGATAAGAGTCAACAATCTATGTAAAATACTATATTTTATTAATAGAAGATTCAGAGCAGTGTAACAACAACAATGGTGGTTTTTTTTCCCGATGAAGGGTTTTCCACTAGATATCTTGTGTCTCTTGTGCGGATGTGTTTTTGATGTGTTGATTATTGTTTCTCTCATGGTTGTATTGTTTTAGCTGCTTATATGGTTTATATGCATGAGGTAATCTAATGTGTTGTTGGTTAATATATGTGATTCAATAGAGAAGTTTAAATTGGTAAAATTGTTTAAGAAGTCACACTACTGATTCACCCCCCCTCAATAGTGCACAAAGGTTTGCAACACTTATTATATGGAAGGTACATAGAAAGCAACACTAAAGCGAACACACGATTTAAAAATCACAAAGCCAAAGATCAAGAACAATATGTATGCACAACTCAAAAGATTTTGAAAAATCCAAATTCAATTTATATTCAACTCATAATTTGTAGGCTTGGCCAGCCTCGTACAACCAAAATCTGCCAAGTCTTCCGAGTCAACATTCTAACAATAAAAAGAGACTTGGCCAATTGAACACGATAGAAATATGCGAGAATGCGCTTTGGGATTCATCCAATTCTCATGAAGATGAAGGGGATTCTTCTTTTTTAATAACACTGAATCTCATAATCCTCTATTACTATTTTCTTTATTTCCCTCCTTCAAACAACCACTGTAAAAGAGAAGTAGCGACCTTCCTTCACAAAAAAACACCCAAAAACTCAACCAACAGATTTTCTTTGAATGGGTAGCCATGACTACATCTTCCGTCCTAACCCCCTTAGCATCCGAGTCCTAAGATGGTGGCGGGGTCCTACGAAGGCTACTCATGAAATGGCTATACTCGTCCTTTCCACCTACTCCATGGCGAAGACTCCTGTAACAGAAATGTCAAGAACGATAATTTGGATGAAAAAGCCAAGGTCGAGTCCTTGAGCTGCACATATAGTGAGACCCTACAAACCTCAATTTGCAAAGCTAAAAAATTGGTCATGCATCACAAGAGGACCCAAATGTCTAAGGTAGGTGAAGATATTGGTTCTGTCATTGGAAGAAACAAGGAGTTCGAGCTTCCTTCATATTCCCCTAACGCCTCCGAGATAGAGTCACCCCATGAATCCATTAGGGATGAAAGGGTTGTGAATCCTGTAATGTTGGAGAACATAATGCCTTAAGGAGCCTTCCACATCCATACCATGCAGTATCTCTTCCTCGAGCTTCGCCTTGTTTTATCTGCTGATTCCATCTCCTCACAGGTATCCTCACACCAAATCGCTTAATGGTGAAAAATATGATTGCCATAATAGAGCTTACCTGAATTTCAAACCAAGGAGGAGAAAGGAAAAAGGGGAGAATATGGGGAAAATTCCAGACATTTGTGATTTAATGAATTTTGCAGCATTGGACAATCCACTACCACACATCATTAATGTTGAACTCAAATGGAAATAGAGACAAATAAAATGTAGATGGAACTGACTGAATGGAACGAAGATGGAACTAATAGAATGACAATGGCATCCGTTTTGAGATTGTTGAAGATGGTGAAAAAATGGGTGGGCAATAAGGCCATTTCATATATAAGATAGACTACGCCTATACCCTTTTTTTGTCAATCAAGATGCTTTCATTAGATTATCAAAAATATGATGAGTACAAAATTCATCTCAATAGACCCCTTTCCCTCATTCAACGAGACTTGTTGAGATTGGGACCTGAAGGAAAACATAGAAAAATGATGGAATTATTTATTTCTGATAGGCCTATAAGCCTTGGCATACATAGACAAAAAATAAGAGAATTCTGAATAGGAGGCAACATATTAAGGAGGTGGGTTAGGAGGAATAACATGAGGAGCAACAAAATAGCCCACATGTTCATGCATGTGAAAATAAATATGCTCCACCTTTGCTTCCAGGTTGCGGAGGTAGTCGTTGGTGCTCCAATGTTGGCATCGAAGACTGTCCAATTGTTCCATAATTTCGTTCTAACTATATTGGATGTTGTTGATGTAGGCTACCAGATCGTTACGATCCTCATATTTATGCTCCCTCAAAATTTCCATGTTCACCTGGTCGTTGTGCAGCTGGGCTGCAATGGGCTCGAGGGTGGCTGGAGAAATCACATGGCCTAGGGAATAGGTTGGAGAGATAACAACTGCCTCCTCCATTTCCTGACTGTCATATGTGTCTATGGGCTATTGATTTCTCGGGTTAGGCCGCTCAGCATGGCTGTGATTGCCTCGCCCCTGATGAGGGCGTCCTCTTTGATGCGACATGATGTCGAGCTGAGGCTGCTAGAGGAAGGGAGAGGCTGGAAACATGAACCACAAGAACCGTGTAGGACCCAATAATCAAACCTACAAAAAAATCACCACTGAGATATATAACTCCATGCAATATAACCAAACACAAGAATCCTAGTGGATGACACGAGATTATAGTCCCAGGGCGCGCCTAAGCATGGGGCTTTCCTCCACACCTAAAACTGGCCAATAAAAACACCCCAATCGCTGGACACAAATAATTCCCACCACTAGTTTGACACCGTACTCTTAGACTCGCCTTCGTGATTGGCGAGGGGTGCAATGCGACTATTGACCGCCCCTTCTCTATGAGTACCGAAAGGAGTAGCACCCCAACAAGCTCATAGCTCGAGACGAGCCCAATTGCATAACTGGGCACTCCAACACTTGAAACACAAATTACATGGGGTAAAAACTAGCTTACCTCGAGGACTAGGCACCTCCTCCATCACCAACACTAACTCTCCATCCCTTGAGCATAGGTTCTAGGCGGAAAGATAGAGAGACTCAACATTATCACTCGTGCCAGGATCCCATGGACAGTCCCTGGGCTTAGTGGTGCGCCACCTTGGGCTATCCCATAAACCGTCGCTCTGCGCACCCACTGCCTTGACCTTGGCAGGGCGTTCAAATACTGAATACCACTACCCTCTGCACCCTCCCAATTCATCACCCGAAACATACAACTGGAGAATTTCCCTTTGTGTCCTGGGTATTTATCAACAACGCGTGCAAGTAGGGTGTCCACATGTGGGCAATTAGAGCATGCCCGACTCTTCATGGAAGATTAATGGAGCGCATGGAGGTCGGTCAGGCTCTGTACTCGTTCGACTTGCCAAGTGGTGATATGGATGTACACCCCCATTAGGGAGACTACGCCTATACTATATACATATATTTTTCTTTTTTTTGATATTGTTGCTAGTTGTTGCCGATCATGGGTTTGACTCTCTTCAACTTAGGCCTCATAATCAGGGCCAAGGATTTATTCTGTTTACCATCCACAAAATGTGGGGAAATAATCTAGGTTTGCTTTCATGTATAGACATGTGTATTTTACATTAATTTTTTTTATTTAGCATGGTCATTGAAATATTTTATTTATGAACCAGATTATTTATTAAAAAATATTTTTTTGTTATTAATATATTTTCAAATATACATCAACATTAATTAACCACATATATTGAAATTTTCTATTTATCACTCGTATTGAATTTTTAAGTCCTATATTGAAATATATTTATTTTTGTATGTTCGACTAGTGAGACATGTCTGTGGGATTGAACTTCCG
This sequence comes from Pinus tabuliformis, assembly GCA_031772625.1. Classification (NCBI taxonomy): domain Eukaryota; kingdom Viridiplantae; phylum Streptophyta; class Pinopsida; order Pinales; family Pinaceae; genus Pinus; species Pinus tabuliformis. The sequence goes on from CM062809.1 coordinate 862,147,499, forward strand.
ATTACTTGGATACACAAGGGCTTGCCAACATGATTTTTGCCAATTATGCTGCCACCCACAAACTGTATTGAAATATTTTAAAAAGTAAAAGAATTATACTTTTTCCTCAAATTCAAAAGTGAAAATATAATTACTTCAATTAATATAAGTGAAATATTTTACTAGTGTGATATATTTTACCACATGTTCTTAATATGGATTCACATTTTCAATAATAAATCGAGCTAACATAGTGAGCATGGAGAATATGATTTAGAATATTTTTAATTAAGATTAATTATATTCATTTTTGTTTTCATTACGGGCAGTATGATCTTTTATTTAAAAAACATTTTGTATATTCATTTTTTTTTAATTATCGCTGACATGGTCTATTATACTTGTCCAAAGGCAAGTTATATTGTAATCCGTTTATGATAAAAATAATTTCAGCTCTAAATTTTTTCAATCAATCTATAAAGTTTATTAAAGTTTTAAAAAATTAAATATTAAATTGATATTTTTGGAAATTATTTTTTTTTGAAATTTATAAATTTTTTCAATCAATCTATAAATTCATTAAAGTTTTAAAAAATTAAATATTAAATTGATATTTTTGAAATTTTTTTTTTTTTGAAATTTATAGGGGTTTTATTAAATTTGTAATTAAAATTTATTTAAAAAATTAAAAATAAAATAAATTCTTTATAACAAACAAATTTCTTAAAAATACATCTATCAAATCTTAATATTTACAAATATCATAAAATACACTTATCAACTCTTAATCAAATATTTATTTATTAATGCAATAACTATCACACACCCTTCACATCACACTAAATCTAATAATTAAAAGCAATGTGCTAAGCATGGTTACATTATTATTATTAATTTTTTTATTAAAAAATAATATTACTCACCTTGCTTTACGTGTACATGTAGGTTTGATTTAAAAGTATTTGATTCTCATATCAATTTCAATAGCTGATTATTTCATAGCCCTCTTCGTCTCGACATTTTTCCATTGATTCCCGTCCTTGTGAGTCCAGCTTTATTAATAGAGTATGTCAGAAGTTCTAATTTGTATTATTAATAGAGTGGGTCAGAAGTTCCAATTTGTATTATTACGAATTACCTCTTTTTCCCAATTTTTTTATGTGGAGGAATTTTTTTTAAGCCATTTTAATATTTATATTTAGTTTTTAATAATTGAAAATATATATTAATATTCTTTTTTAATTTATATTTTTTAATTTATAATGATTTAATTATTTTTTCTAAGATTTATTTATTTTTAAATAAAATTATTTATGTTGAATATTTTGAAATTTAATTTTTAATAATTATTTTTAAGGTATAGTTTAATTATTTTGTTGGATTTTATTATTATTTAAAATTAACAATATAATTTTGGGTTTTAAAATGTATTTTTAAAAATTTAAAATTTATATTAAAAAAGAATATCAATATTATTTTAAAGGCTTATGAGACACTTAAACAATTTTTGAAAGGTTTCAAAGAGGAGTAAAACTCGTTTCACTAAGGCATTTCTCTATTCTTATTGCAAATTTTAAGTTGGCCAAAACAATCATTCTATCCAAATCCTTTTTAAAGAACACATTATTTATAGCTCGTCATTATTTGACATATATTGTTAGAGAAACCTTATAAAAAGAAAAACATCTCAATAAATTTAATCATGAATATATAAATTTAGTTTTGGCAATATCGTATTCAATGTCTTCACCCTTAAATTAATAATTGATGAATTTATTATATCTTTTTATTTCATCTTTGGGTTTTTCTAGCTCCATTGATTTCCATCTTATTCTTATGTATTTATGCCATTACCTTCACATTTAATCGTGTCTCTTTACTTTTCTTATTTCTATTATAATCCCCTTACCTAAATATCATTAATCATCCTTAGTTTCATATATATTCTCTTTATCTATTGATTAGTTTTTGCATAAGAGGCAGGTAGGTACTAAACAACTATTACACTTATTTAGAAAACATTTTGTTTTTATGATAGTGTACATTATTTTATTTTAATTTTAAAAGAGACGCGTGTCAAGTCAAGGTTAAGCATAAACGAAATCATACATCCCCTCATACTAGGCTGTATAATGTGCCTCTCAAAACAAAAATAAAATTTATAATTTCATTCAAAAACATTAATTATAATTTTAATAAAACTAATATGTATAACAATATAAAATTTGTTACAAGTTTGACATCTTTAATATAATTATTTAAAATAAAATTTGTAATTTCACTAAATTTTTTTAATTATAATTTAAAAAAATGTTTATATATATAATTATAATCATAATTTTTTTTACATATTTTAGATTTCTTTATGGGTTGAGTAACATTATGTATACCATTTTTTGGATTTAGAACACATTCTCCTTGATTATTTAATCCGAAATTAAAATTACAACCATGTTTATTACATTGAAAATATGTCAAACTATTCCTAAGATATGGTCTTCGCAAATTTATTAATAACTTTATCTTTAAACTAGTTATAATTAATTAATTAAAAACATTTTTTAAAAAGGAACGACTATGAATTTTGTATTAATTAAGTCTATTTTGAAGGCCATAACATTTTACATCTTTAAGGAAGTCTTCTTCTACTACATTCAACGAGATCCAAAATAGGTTAATTTCTATGTTTTTATGTCAACATGCAACTGTTTTAATCAGGCTATACTTATATAACCTCCAAAACACTCCTAAAACTATTACATATTTGTAGAACACAAATTAAACTAACAAGTAGGACTAATCTTCAGAGTACACCTTGAGAACAAAAGTTTCTTCAATTCCTTGTTTTTCATGTTGAATTTCAACAATATTGGGTCTAGGTTAGAATCTTAAAATCTCTGATGCTACTAAACCAAGAATCTCAACAAGAACTACTTTGCACAGTGAAAAATATAAAGCAGTAAATCACATATGCACAAGTATACACAATTTTTAACAAATATTGTACAATAATGTTCAACCCAATCCCCGGATGCGGGTGCAATTACTGCATGTTAAATACAATGCATGCAACAGCGGCAGCTGTCCACACACTTGGACGGATCCGGCAGTTTACACAATTTGTTATCAGCTGATATGAAAGGAGCAGAATGTGGAATTAAGGCTCTGGTCACAGCATTTATTGTTCATTCGGTTCGAGATCTTCAGACAAGTGATTTAAACATGGCGTGCTCTCTGGTGTTTGCAGCTGACATTTGCAATCCGGTTTTCCTCTGCTCGTTATGCTTTCCGCACCCCTGCGCGGCTCAGGGTGTATGGAAGCCCCTCTGGTTTCTTAACCTGGTTTATTCCGCCTGTGTCTGGTCTATTGATTTGGTTTATTCCGCCTGTGTCTGGTCTATTAACTGGGTTTATTCTGCCTGTGCCTGGTTTCTTAACCTGGTTTATTCCACCTGTGTCTGGTCTAGTAACTTGGTTTATTACGCAGGTGTCTGGTCTATTAACTGGGTTTATTCCGCCTGTGTCTGGTCGCCTTCCCCCCAGCTTCGGTCATCCTATTTACCCAAGCTGCCTGCGCACCCTGCAATGGCTCGTCGACGCGGCGTCCCCCGGCGTGGAAGCAATTCTGGTACTCGTGGAGTTTCTCGGCGTCGTGGTGGCTCTGCCCCTCAAAGCATCACTCCTTTAGCCTCTGCCTCTCCGCCCTCTGATCATTCTCGGCCCTCTCTGAATAGTTCCTTTCAAACTACCCGGTTCAAGTTCAGAAGTAGGCTCAATAAGCCTTTAATCTCAGCCACTATCACTGTTATCTTCTCGGAGGAGGAAGATGAGCTTATGAGCTCGGATGACACCTCCAGGGCTCAGTCTCAGTCTCAGGATACGAGCGACTTTCAGGGTGACATGGCTGGAGTAGTCCTCAATGACAGTTCCAAGCAGCACGAGGATGGCCTTCAGGAAGACCCTCAACCCCAGCCAGCTTCACCACAAGAGCAAATTCTTGCTTGTGAACCAGCGCGCTTTTCTGGAAGCGTTCTGAATCTTGTTATTCCCCCAGAAGGCAGTATGATGGGAGCTGAAGACAATGAAATGGTGACCTGGATTGGCTCCCCCAACCAGGCAAACGTGGACGCGACAGGCTCTCCTCCGCAGGATTAAAGACTTCTGGCTCAAATGCCATGACAGCAGTCCCTCTTCTGATTTTTGGTACTCAAGTTATGTTTCCATGGTTCCTTCTGTGCATGTCTCCGGCTTCTTTTGATATCAGCATGAAATGTTACAGTCTTCAGGTCAAAAGTCTGGTTTTGGATCTTTTTGTAATAGCAGCTTTAAAGGATAGTATTTTTGTAAGTGATCAGCTACCTCTGAAGCATAGATCAACTATAAGACAGTCTAGTTTTTTGTCTCTCAAGCTCACTTCAATTCTCGCTTCTAAAACTCTCAATTATGTAAAAGGAATGAAGTTTGCTATCTGCATAAGTCTCTTTGGTGATGGGCAGGCTACGGCCCCCTCAGAGGTTTAATCCTCTCTGTAAATATTTTTATCTTTTTTAATAGAATATTCTTTATCTAGAAAAAAAAATGTTCAACCCAATATTCGTTATATTAAACCAATATGAATAATACAACATTGTATGGAATACAAGATACAATGACAATATTCGCTGCAGTTTCTATGTCGTATCTTGTCCTGCCGGTACTTCGCTTCCATACTTCTCTCTAGTTGCCCATTAATCCTTCAAAGGACAACACATAGAGTCTATAGGACGGATTCCACCTAACACTGCTGCAAGTCACTTCTACTGCATGTACACGGGTTGATCTAATATGCTCTTCTAGGCTAGCCAATCCTCGAGCTCCAATCCACTAATCTAGCAGTCACTTTTGTCCTTCAAAGTGTTTCACATTAGGCACCAAACTTCACCCAACCTTCATTTGTCTTCATCACTTCAATATTGCTTGTCTAGGGCTACTTTGGGTATCCAACACGCTACCCTCCACCATACCAATGGCACCCAACACTTCACTGTAGGATTTTCTCCTAGAAAGGATTTCGATCACCAAATCAAGCCTTCAAATTGGCTCCCACAGGATGCAAATGAAACCAATCCAAAACTGATCCGAAACATGGATCCAACACAAGACAAAACTAAGTCAAACACTCATTTCGACTATTGTTCCAAACTGAAGTAAAATACTGTGATGATGCAACCTAATTAGGGCTTTCAACAACCACTTGTCAGCCCAGACAAGTACCCTTAACAACCTCCTACAATTGTGATATGGTCTCTCCTCCTTGCTGTTGTCCAATGCTAGAGTATAGTGTTAAAACCAACCCCTATACACACCCAAAAACCCACTGTTTAGGGATCGACCTACCTGTAATCTTTCCTGTAGATTAAGTTGCCCAAATAGGGATAAAACATGCCACAAACTCCCTCACAAATAGCTCATAAATAACCTCCTTTAATGCGGCCTTACAACTGGTTGATATGAACCCCAAAAAAGTCATGAGAGTGACCTTAACATCCCTCTCTTTTTCGGTGAAGATGCCCTAACCTGCGGCCAAAAAAATAAAATAGAGACCCTTCTCCTTGAACGAGCTCCTTTCTCTCCTTCTACGTTGTCCTTGTGTTGCTCACTTGGATGATCCTAAATGAGACATAATCACCTCCTACTTATACACAATAGACGAGCTTCCTCCAACGTTCCAACATAGGGCTTGTCAAACTGTTAAGAGGCTTATTAACATCAAGCCGACCCTAACACATTTTGTGCAAACCCACTTCTAGACTTCAAAAATTCATATCTCCATTTCTACAACTCAGAATTGGATGATTTTTATTGCGTCAGATTGTCTCGACGAGATATATCATCCTCATCCATCACATGTTGAAATGTGCTCATGGTTTTGACCTAAATCATGATGGGTGAAAAACTCCTACCTTGGGTTCCAAGCCAAAAAGTTAATCTTGTGGCACTTTTCCCTCCAAACCCCGAACCCTAGGGCTTGTAGTACCTCCCAGGCTACTAAAAAATCAACACTCCCTCTTAGCGAGGGAGGTACTTCCAAGACTAGGAAGTAACTCATCATCATCATCACTACTCACAACACTTGCCCAACTCTTGGCACTCACCACTGCAACAATCCTTGAAGCATGAACTATGCTTCTCTCGGAAGTGTCACTGTCACTGGAAGGATCCTGCTTCTTATTCTCTTGTAATTTCTTCCACTCCCTCCATGAAATTTCCTTCTTTGCAGATGTGGAAGCACCCTTTCTCTCCATTAACCACACGCTCTTCCTGGGCTTCAAAGTGTTCCTCTAAATATGCAAGCTCCCGCTAGAACTCGACTCCCTCTGAGTCTCTGGAATTTGGACCTTCTTCTTGGGAACCTGTACTTTCTCCTCTGAAGCTTGCACTTGCAACTGCTTCTATGGAACCTACACTTGCTTCTTCCCATGATCCATAGGCTTTCCCGTCAGCCTGTATAGACCATGCACTCTAAATCCAAGCATAATCTCATCGAAGCTAGAGAATCTAGGTCTGAGTCTTGCCTTCCCATCCTGGAACAAGACCTCAAACCCCTTCTTCTCGATCATCGAGATAGATATCATGCTATATCTGAGTCATGTCATGTCTCCATCCTGAATGGCATAATTCCCGATCCTCGGATCTCCTTTTGACTCTTGTCACCCAACACCATGTGCAACTTCGAGTCCCATTAAGCTAGAGTCTCAAAAACTTCCTGTGACCCTGTCATATGTTTCGTCGTACCATTGTCCACATACCATCCATCCTCATCGATAGTACCTTGCGATAAATGAGGTATCATAACAAATTCCTCCTCCTCTAATCTCTTGGTGAGAGCATCTATCTTAGTAGAAGTGGCAACATTGGTGACCTGCTTCCCTTTATTCTTCTCGTCATCTCCCTTCTTCTTCATCGAACATCTCGATGAAAAATGACCCATCTCGCCACAGTTAAAACACTTGACTTTACTCAAGTCCTTCTTATTCTTACCCTTCATTCACGTTGCAAGTGACATGTCATCCTTTGAAGCCCTATTCTTCGGTTGAAGATCCTCATCTTTCAACTCTTCTTGAATGAAGTTGACACACAACCTATTCTAGTATGGAAACTTCTCTCTAGCTACGATCCCTTTGATGAAGGGCTTCCATTCCTCGGTGAACCCTTTCAAAGAAATCCTCACCATATCTGAATCTAAAATAATCACACCGAAGGTAGCAAGCTCATCTTTGACCTGAGACAATCTCGTCAGATACGAAGTCACTCCTTCACCCTATATCATCTTGGTGGACTTCAAATTATCCTCGAATATTAGTACCCAGTTCTTGTTCTTATTTTGGAACAAATTCTGAAGAGCCATCCACATCTCATATGTAGTATTCTTCCCAGACAAATGAGGTATTAGGGGATCCTTCATGCCATCAAGGATGATTAATATCGCCCTCGTATCCAAATCCTCGTACACTTCTAGCTCCTTTTGGTTAGTTGGCTTCTTGATGGCTTTCTCAACGAACTCCCAGATCCTGTTGACCTGCAAGACCAATTTGATCCTTTCCTTCCATGGACTATATTTGGACAACCCCTCCAACCTGTCCTTATACTAGATACCAGCCTGAAACTTTGACATTTTCACCTACAATGTGACCAACTCCCTCTTAAGTTGTACTTCATTGTGCACAACTCTAATTCACTAACTTCCAAAGTAACTCAGAAATGCTGTGATACCATGTTGAATTTCCACGATCTTGGGTCTAGGTTAGAATATTAAAATCTCTGATGCTACCAAACAAAGAATCTCAACAAGAACTACTTTGCACAACGGAAAATACAAGGTAGTAAATCACATATGCACAAGTATATACAATTTTTAACAAATATTGAACAATAATGTACAACCCAATCTTTGGTTATATTAAACCAATCAGAATAATACAACAATCTATGGAATACAAGATACAATGACAATCTTCACTGCAACTTCTATGTCGTATCTTATCCTGCCAGTCCTTCGCTTTCGTATTTCTCTCTAGTTGCCCCTTAGTCCTTCAAAGGAAAACACATAGAGACTCCAGGAGGGATGCCACCTAAAACTACTGTAAGTCACTTCTACTACATGTACATAGGCTGATCTAACATGCTCTTCTAGGCTGGCCAATCCATGAGCTCCAATCCACCAATCTAGCAGTCACTTTTGTCCATCAAAGTGCTGCACATTAGTCACCAAACTTCACCCAACCTTCAACTGTCTTCGTCACTTCAAGATTGCTTGTCTAGGAATACTTTGGGTAGCCAACACACTTCCCTCCACCAAACCAATGGAACCCAACACTTCACTGTAGGATCTACTCCTAGAAAGGCTTCCGATCACCAAATCAAGCCTTCAAATTAGTCCCCACAGGCTGCAAATGAAACCAATCCAAAACTGATCCGAAGCATGGATCCAACACAAGACAAAACTCAGTCAAATAATCCTTTTGACTATTGTCCCAAACTGAAGTGAACTACTGTGATGAGGTAGCCTAGTTAGGGCTTCCAACAACCACTTGTCATCTCACACAAGTACCCTTAACAACCTCCTACATCTGCGACATGATCTCTCCTCCTTGCTATTGTTCAACGCTAGAGTATAGGGCTAAAACCAACCCCTATACACACCCAACAACCCACTGTTTAGGGCTCGGCCTACCTGTAATATTTCCTGTAGCTTACGTTGCCCAAACAAGGATAAAACATGCCACAAAATCCCTCACAAACAACTCAGAAATAACCTCCTTTAATGCGGCCTTACAACTGGTTGATATACACCCCAAAACAATCATGAGAGTGAACTTAACATTCCTCTCTTCCTCGTTGAAGATGCCCTAACCTACGGCCAAAAAAAAAAAATAGAGACCCTTCTCCTTGAATGAGATCCTTTCTCTCCTTATGTTGTCCTAGTGTTGCTCACTTGGATGATCCTAAATGAGACACAATTACCTCCTATTTATACACAATATAAGGGCTTCCTCCAATGTTCCAACATAGAGCTTCTTAAAATGTTAAGAGGCTTATTAACATCAAGCCGACCCTATCATATTTTGTGTAAACCCACTTCTAGACTTCAAAAAATCATATCTCCATTTCTACAACCCAGGATCAGATGATTTTCATTGTGTTGGATTTGTCTCGACGAGAGCTATCATCCTCATCCATCACATGTCGAAATGTGATCATGGTTTTGGCCCAAATCATGATGGGTGAAAAAACCCTACCTTAGTTTCCAAGCCCACAAGTGACTATTGTGGTGCTTTTCCCTCCAAACCCCAAACTCTAGGGTTTGGAGTACCTCCCAAGCTACTAACAAATCAACATTTCAGACCCTAGTAGAGAAGAAGAAGATGCCTCGCCAATTTCCACCATCTGCAGATCCGAGGTCACCTCCTACTGTGTCACAAGATCTTCAACTACTTCATTATTCGCACCAGTTGCTTATGATTCTAGCAATTGGTTCAGATTGCCCATCTTGAAGTTGAACAAGTCAGTTTCCACTTGCATCCTTTCCAACTTAGTCTCCACTAAACTGAGTTTTTGGTTTAGCAAATCAAGTGGGCTTTCAACTTTGGTAGCATCATTTCTCCTTGCATGTAAATCAAGTTTATAATAAATTCCATGGACGCCATCAATTGGAATAAGTGGAATTTGTTTTCCTCATTCTCAACACTGATATGGCTCTCCATTGGGACAATCACACCGTGTGCCTTTGATTCTCCCAGACTAACTGTGAACCATATGGGAAACCCTGTGATGGAAATATTGTACCTCCTCTTCTTATAGCCACATGATTTTGCCTTCCCAAAATCATCGTTCCTGGCTGCGCTTTCAATGTCGTGTTGTTTTCCATGCATTCATTGGATGTAAAAATACAACACCTTAATGTTCAATATGCAATTTGTGATACACTCCATTCATTCTTGGGAATGCAAGTGTGTTTCCTATGTCTCGAATTTAGGGTTACTAACTCTTAACATCCACTCAAATTTATTAACAGAAAGGCCCCTCATACGTCTATCCATTGACAAACCCTGAGGTACTGGGGATTTCCAAATGAGTGCACATATCCAAAGCTTTGCATGAGATTTGAGCCACCAAAATAATAGGAATGATAAGAGATGTAACAAATGACCCAAGTATGGTATGACAATGGGACAATGTGAGTCCCATCCCTTTGATTCAAATTTTAATTCTGACTGCTACCTCCAAATTCTGAGATAAGCATAATCTTGTCATGGTAATGGCTTATGAGCTGGATTTGCATCACCTAAAATCAACACTCCTTGTTCCAAGGTGGAACCCTTATTTGCTAGAGAATCTGCCATTGAGTTAAGGTTTCTTCTAACATGAAAGAATTCCACACTTTCAAATTTTGTTATTTGGAGATTTATTCTATGCAGAATGAGAACTTGGATATGCTCGAAATTCTCTTTAAGTTTGCTCACCTACTAGATTACAATCAACGAATCTCTAAAGACCAATAAATGTTGAATTTCCCTTGAAATTTCCAAATATAATCGTTGCGAGAGAGTAAAATATTCGGCCTAGTTGTTGGTTGATATCCCCAACCCCAAGCATACTGAATCTTTATTTTTTCATTGGAGCGTAGAATAACCCCTCCCACTCCTACCTCCCCATAAAAACAATTTAACTTTACACTATTTATTTTAAATAATATTTTGAAAAATAAAACTTTATTACTTTAAATTGTAAAATTATATTTTTGAAACAATATTTTGAAAAGCTTTAAATTTCAAAACTTAGGTTAACTTAAACTTTTATGAATTCGATGAAAACATAATTATGAAAATAGGTCTTCCATAAATTTTTAGAAATAATAATTTTATTTCAAAATTCACATTTTGAATAATAATTATATTTTATTATATAGTGAATTCAAAATTTATATATATATATAAAAAGAGTATATATTTTCTATATATATATTTAAAAAAATAATGTTTATGCTTCATTGAAAGACATGATATATAATACGCATGCGTTTTTTTTTAACAAGATCGGGTACTTATATATTAAAAAACTTCAAAAGAGGGACAAATCCCATTACATATGCCTGAGGTAGCACAGTGGAATTGGTGCAAAATGGGCACGCAGTCCCGAAATCCAATTCACTGCTCTTGTTTTTTAAGATTTGAAAGACATAACAGCTATATTGCCGTAGGAACTGACCTAAAAGCAGACAATATTTACAATGCATGTGGAGTTAACACCAGAATTGGTTGACTGAGTCATCTGGGGGTTGTTCTTTCTTATCACTGTTCTTGGTGGATGCTTCACCTTGCATACTTTGATTCAGCATTCTTATGTAACTGATTGCTTCTTCCAAGTGGTTGCACTTCTCTTTGAGACCTTCAATTTCTGCCTTCTGTTTTTCAAATTTTTTCTTCTTTGATTTATTCTCGGACTGGACTTCTGCTCTAAGTTCATTGTAATACTTTATGAAACGAGCTATCATAAAGCAGTGCGCCTTGCAGAGAGTGCAACTACTATTGGTTTCAATGCGATCCAAAGGATTTTCTGACATTGTTGAAGTGGATTTGAGTGGCTTGTTGAGCTTGTTTTTGAACTTGAAAGACTAACTCCAGGAGGGGGAATGATGGACAACAGAAGTTCTAAGAATTAAAGACAGTCGGATCAAGGTGTTGAGGATAAGAGAGCAGTCCTGGGAGGGGAAAATAAGAAATAGATCTCCGGATATTGAGATGAGAGGAAAGCGATTGATGACGTGGAGGGAGGAGAAGCCATCAGGGATGAGCTGAGGGGGAAAAGAGACAGAGAAGAAAGCGAGGGACGCGAGAGGATGGAAACAGAGTAAAGAGGGGACAATCCACAGAGAGTCAAACGCCGTGAAATTTGAGTGAGTCTGGTTCACAGAAACATACCAGAAGTTAGAGGAAAAATAATAGATACAATCACAGCAGGCGGAAACAATACCTCTCAGGACTGAAAGCAGAGAGGAGATGACTCTCCCACTGGGACCATTACAACACCTGAAACGCACAGCAAGCAGCCTGATTCGATAGCAGCAAGAACCCGAGCCTTTGCCAAGCAAACAATGCACTCCTGACTTATTGCCACTAGCACTGAGTTTCTAAAGAAACCATCACAACCCGAGCTGTTTATAAGCCCGCTCGTTCAACAGAACCTCGTGAAGCGGATCATCCTGCACAAGATTGCACCTGTCCCAAGCATCATTTCGAATTTTTCCTATGAAGTCTCTGAAGATTTCGAATTGATTGATACCAAAATTTTGAATGTCCTTCCCTCGGGAATTTCCCGGCTTCAACATCCAATGCAGATCTTCTCTATGCCTAGAGATATTCCTGACTGTTCTAAAGAGATGATCGAGGGTAATGTCAATGCTGAGAAGATCAGACATCCTGCTATTTTGAATATGAGGAGATGCAGTCATTTTGCTGAGGTGACTCATGGAACACTGAGTCACATGCCCAACCACGAGGAGTGACAAATTATGGAATTAATTTTTCATATGAACTATTGTTCTCTTGAACCTGCCCAATAGGCCTGTTCACTGCATTATTGGTTAGGTAATCGGCCTTAGTGTTAAAATTTCTCATGACATGTTTATATTTTATGATCCCCAGCTGTTTGGTGTTTTCCACAATCCTTTGCTTTATTCTATTGAGGGCCTGGTTTTTGAAATCTCCTCCTGATTCCATAGCTGCGATGATTATCGCTAAGTCGCCTATTATAACTGGGTTTTTGACTTGGAGATTTTTAAGGATGCAAGTTCCAAGAAGCAAAATATAAGCCTCTGCTTTGTTTTTTGTCATATTGCCAAGTCCCCATTCGTAAGTAGAGATAGCTTTCCCTTCTTGATCAGAGATAATTCCCCCAGCTCCTGCTTTATCGGGGTTATTTTTGGAGGCACCATCGAATTGAAGGGTGAAAGTCTTTTGGTCTTGTATCCACTGTTCTATTTCATTTTGAGTTCCCCTGAGTTTCCATTCTTTTTTCCTTTCCCCTGACTTTGCTGCCACTTGTTTATGCATTGAGTAAACCAACGGGAATTTGTTGAACCAATTCTTCCTCATCTTTCTGGCAGTTGGTTTGGTCAATTTTATACACTGAGTTAGCATTGATCATTTCTGCAACTAGCCCCAAAGTTTTAGCCAGAATGAGTGCTGGATTTGGCTTTTGGTTTTTGAAAATACAGCTATTCTAGAGAGCCATATTTGCTAGCACAGGGCAGATGGGATGCATTTCCAGATTCGTATAATTGTGGATTTACCTTTTTCTGCATATGGGTAGCCTTTTTCCCAATTTCTATTTAGAGTTGTGAGCTGATCAAAATTTTCCATAGGAAACCTCAAAGGTCTTATAATTTGTCGCCAACAGTGCTGGCCAAAGGTGCATTCTAAGAATAAATGTTGGCTGCTTTCCTCCTCATTGTGGCATAAACAACATATTGATGGCCCTTGAATCCCTTTTTTCTTGAGGTTTTCAACAGTGAGAATTTTACCCTTCAAAAGGGTCCAAGCAAAAAATCTTATTTTTGGAAGGCATTCATTCTTCCAAACTATTGTTTGGAGGTTCCAATTTTTAAGTTGCTGGATTGTAGGAGCTGATACCCGACTTTCACTAAAAACTTCCCTCCGCTTGGGTCCCAAACAAAGCTGTCATGGGAGGTTTTATTTGTTGGGGCGGCTCCAGCGAGCGTTATTTTCAATTCAGCCCACTAATTTTTTAAGTGGTTTGGGAGAGGAAGGTCCTTCCAGGCGGACTAGCTATTTTGATCCCAAATCGAAATTTCATGGAGGGAATTTAAACTTTTTGCCTCCATCCAATTTTTCAAGAGTCTATATTGCTGACAATGACTTCGTGGCTCCGTACCCATTATTCTATCGGTCCATAGATTTATGTCTTTTCCATTTCTGGGGATCTTTGAAATATGATTTTTGATTTGAGGAATGACCTTTTTGATGAGTCTCCACGCTTGAGTGCATGGTCTTTCCGTGATTAGATCAGAGAGAATCTTTGAATGCTGTCCATTGAGGTATTTCTTTAGAAGAGCCTCGACCCACCAGCTGCCTTTTTCCACTAACATTCGCCACACAAGTTTGAAGCCCATTGCTTTATTTGTTAAACTTGGGATCCTGATGGATATGCCTCCTTTTTCAAAGGGAAGGATCACCTGTTCCCAGCGAACCAAACTAAATTTTTTTGTATCTTGTTTCCCTCCTTGCTAGATAAAGCCTCTCATGATTAACTCCATTTGTTTATGGATGCTGGCTGGAGCCAAAATAACAACATACTGATAAATGGGAAGGGCTGGAAGGAGAGCTTTAATGAGGATGGTTCTGCCCGCTAAATTTAACCACATCAGCCGCCATCTTTGGAGATTCCCTCTCATTTTTTCTATCTGCTTGTTCCAAGTCTTGGACTTGACCGCTTCCATTGCCAGAGGAAGACCAAGGTAGGAAAAATGGCTCCAGTTGGACCGGGATATTCATAATTTGTGAGATCCTTTGCACTACTTGGGGCGAGACATTCCAAGTACATATTCTGCACTTCTTATTATTAAGCAGTCCCCCTGAGACAGCCAGGAAGGTATCAAGAATTTTCTTGAATCTCCTAGCTATTAAGCTTGAAGCTCCTCCAATTAGGAGTGTATCATCGGCAAAGAGAGAGTGATTGATTTCTTTTATTCCTCTCGCTATGCTGATGCCAGTTATCTCCCTTTTTTTCCTTTGATTTTCAAGATGTATGCTTAAAGTTTCCGCCATGATGATGAAAAGGAAAGGGGAGAGAGGACAACCTTGTCTCAATCCTCTGGAACTTCGGAAGTAATGGCTAGGCCTTCCATTGATTAGGGAGGCTATCCAAGGATTTGAAATAAATTATGATATGGATGAATTTGTTAGAAATTCCAAACTTATGGAGTACAACCACTAGAAATTGATGGCTGACCCTGTCAAAGGCATTTTCCATGTCAAGTTTAATGACCATGCCTTTTTCTTTTCTTTGTATACTGCTATGAATGGCTTCTTGCACCAGAATAACATTGTCCGTTATCTGTCTTTTTGGGACGAATCCTCCTTGATTCTCTAAGATGAGAGTGGGTAATATATTTTTCAACCTATTTGCCAAGATTTTTGTGACAATTTTATAGGAGGCGATACAAAGAGAGATGGGTTTGAAATGATCAAAGGAGAGGGGGTTTGGCTCTTTGGGGATGAGCGCCAAATGAGAAGTTTTTGTATTTTCTCCCATCTTGTTTTTTTGGGAAACATTTCTAACCATCCTGATAAGATCTTTCTTTATTATGTCCCAGTGAGTCCTATAAAAAGCAATGGTGAAGCCATCTAGTCTGGGAGCCTTGTCCGGCTGCATACTCCACGTAGCTTCTCTAATTTATTCCTCAGAAACCTCCTGTTCCAACTCGCTGTTTTGCTGCCCGCTGATTTTACAATCCAGCGGAAGGAGAAAATCCACATTGTCCAGAGGCTGGGCATCAACAGATAAGAGGGATTTGAAATGGTTATGGGCTGCTTCTTTGATTTCCTCTTGCTCTTTTACTTCTTTCCCCTCAGCAAGGATTTTGTCTATTTGATTGCCAACTCTTCTGAGCTTGAGATTGTTATGGAAGAAAGATGTATTTTTATCTCCTGCTTTGAGCCAGAGGCACCTCAATTTTTGTCTCAGGTCCTCCTCCTCATGCTTGTTCTGCCTGTATAATTCCATGAAAATTTCTTTTTTCATGGACTTGTTCTTCCTTTGATGTTTGCTGGCTTTCCTTTTCCTGGTTCCATTTTTCCAATTTTCTATGCAGCTCAATTTTTTTATCTCTCTGTTATTGCATTCTCTTTTGCCCACTTTTTGATTGTTGTTCTTAAATTTTTTAATTTGGATTCCCAAACAAAGTGAGGGGATCCAATAACTTCCATCTCCCAACTGTCTTTGATGATCTTGCTGAAGTCCTCCTTGCTGTCCCAATTTTTATTATATTTAAATGGGATTGGCCCAAAATTTTCTATTCTGTCTAGAATCAAAACCACTGGTTTGTGATCTGAGGCTGTGGCATGGACGATCTTGCTTTTTATGGATGAGAATCCTGCTGCTATACTTTCATGAATTAAGATCCTGTCTAGTCTTTCTTTGATATTATGAGTTCCTGCTCTTTTGTTGCTCCATGTAAATTTTCCATTACATGGTGGTATATCAATGAGTTTACGGGCTTCTATTATTTCTTCAAGAGCAGCTCTTGACGGGTCAATGAAATATTTTCCTCCCATCTTTTCTTCAATGTTCCTTATTAAATTCAAGTCGCCTCCAAAACCATCTTACTTCTTTGGCATTCCTGCATCTCTGATTTGGTAGAGTCCCAACAATAGGCTTTGTCCTTGTAATGGTTTGGGGCCATACACATGCGTTTTTACTATAACTTAAAGTTAGCTTTAATGGTTGATGAGAATGAAGTATAATGGGAATGTCTAGAATCTAATATTTAAATTGGTTATCTCTTTCTAAATATTTTTTTAAAACATCTCTTTCTAAATATTATGAGTTTCACTTGATATGGTTAAATTGCCAAAATTGCAATCAACTAATTTACTTAGGATGCCATTCCCAAACTAAGTGTGTAATAGGCTTCTTAATATGCGCATTCCACCATGAATAAGTATGTAGTAAGTTTCCTAAAATGTGTATTCCATCATTAAAATAAAATAAATAAAAATATCAAATATGATGTCACTTTCATCTTTTATTATTATTTTGAAATCTGGATTACATTGAATTGCCTTATTTTTGAGTTATGTGTGTTCTTAATATGTGCATTCCACCATGAATAAGTATGTAGTATGTTTCCTAAAATGTGTATTCCATCATAAAAAAAATAAAAAATATTGATCAAATATGATGTCACTTTCATCTTTTATTATTATTTTTAAATCTTGATTACATTGAATTGCCTTATTTTTGGGTTATGCGTGTTTTGTTTGTTTGTTGCATAACTAAACATGGATTTAAAAAATAAAAAATATTGATCAAATATGATGTCACTTTCATCTTTTATTATTATTTTTGAATCTTGATTACATTGAATTGCCTTATTTTTGGGTTATGTGTGTTTTGTTTGTTGGTTGCATAACTAAACATCTTGGATTATATATATATATATATATATATATATATATATATATATATATATATATATATATATATATATATATATATATATATCATTATGAAGGATATGTGTGATTATATATATATATATATCATTATGAAGGATATGTGTGATTTTATATATATATATATATATATATATATATATTTTTTTTTTTTAATTAAAAAATAAAATACAAAAATTACTATAAAATTAAAATTAAAAAAAAAAATAAAAAACAAAGAAAAAAAGCAAAAGCTTACACAATGTTGATTGATAAAATTCTCACTTTTACACAATTTAATATATATTATAATTAAATATATAAACTTGTCAAGACAAAAATTATAGGGTGTTCAATTATTTTTACAAATTTTTGAACTATATGAACAAAATACTTATTCAGCTTGTTGTAGGGCACTTAATGCGCAAGGGCCGTATATGTCCACTGTTGAATTTAAGTAAGTAGATTATCCAATAATGAGCATATACAACCCTGCACATTGCCCAACAAGCTGGACAACTCTTGCCCAAATAAAGCACACAAAATAGGTGTAGAGAGGCAGAGTTGTGGGACTGGAAAACCACTCAAACTCTTTTTGGGCTTCTAGTGATTCTGACGATTCTCTATGGTTGTGAACTGTGGGCCAACAGTACATCCGACATGAAGTGAAAACAACTTGAGAAAATTCAGAAGCGTTTGATTACAAACCAATTTAAAATTAAACACGCAATTCCTTATGCTATCTTAATAAGTGAAACCAAGGTCGATCTTATTGAAGCAATTGCTATGGTGCGAGTCCTAAGGTATTTTAAAAAAAATAGCAAATGGAAGAGGACAGGTGGCCTAAGGTTGTCTTTAATGACATATTGTGCAAAAGAAAGAAGACTTAGATGCAACAAAATAAAAAATGGTTTAGTAAATGAGGTATTTGCTTGAACATGTGTCCCATAAACAATAAAGAGATAAAAGCTTTTGTTATGGATAAGTTCCACAAGCGTATTTGGGATAAGGAGTTAGGAAGAAAGAAAAAGTACTATATTGAAGTGTTTAATCCCACTCATAATTATCAACAAAAAGTGTACATAGAGGCCAATATTTCTTGGAGAGCCAAAATTCTTATTGCTCAGTTAAGGACTAATTCTCATCAACTCTGTTGTGAAACAGGGCGCTGGAAAAGGCTAAAAGAAGTGTGGGAGGACAGAATATGTATTTTTTGTTCTTTTGGAAAAGTGGAAACATAGAAGCATTTCATTTTAGAATGCAATACCTTCAAAGACAACAGAGAAAGTTATGCAGATATTAAGGCAGCTAGCTCTTGGACTAATCTATTTAACTAGGGGTTCATTGAGAAGTTGGGAGCGTTTATTACGAGGCTTCACAGGAAAATGGTCGAATACATAAGCCATATGAAAAAAAAAATCTATCCCATAGGTTATCTTTAGCCTCATGGACATTAAAGTAATTTTTCTTCTTTATGTCTTTAAACGGTGTTAGTTTCCACTCCATATGTCATTCGATAATTAACTTCTCGACCTCCTTTTTCGTAAATATTTCCCTCTATGATATTCTAAGTGTTGAGCGATGTTGATAATTATTTCATTTCATGCATGCAACATGCCCAATGAGCTTGAGTCAAAGAAACATAATTACTCTTTTGCAGTCTGAGAAATTGGCCATTTAATTAGAGATTTATGAGTTAAAAGGGCTACGTTAAAAGTCAAATGGCCAACCTACTAGAGGAAAGGAGCATGAAAATCGATTCGTGAGGTAGGAATACTATGTTTTTAGTTCGGGGCCACTGAAGACGAGAAGGGAAGATACTTAGGATAACTAGTGAGAGCTTTACCATATTTTAAATTGGACTTGCATGTTGCTAAAGAATCATATGTTCCTAGTATTATCGAAGTTGTAGCCATATTCACCATTAAATTTTAATGGTAGTCCAAAGAAAGAAAGAAATTATTTTAATGTCCACGAGGCTAAAGATAGCGTATGGGACATATTTATTCTCCATCTACTTGATGTATTTGACCCTTTTTCTATGAAGCTTCAAAATAAATGCTCCCATCTTCTCAACAAACCCCTCACTAAATAGATTATCCCAAGAGCTAGCTGCCAAGATATCTGCATAATTTTCCCTGTTGTCTTTGAAGGCCTCACATTCTAAAATAAAATGTTTTAATGTTTGCACTTTTCTGGAAGAACAAAAAATGCATACTCTTTCCTCCCACACTTCTTTTGGCCTTTTCCAGCGCCCTATTTCACAACGAAATTGATGAGAATTAGTCCTTAACTGAGAAATAATAATTTTGGTTCTCCAAGAGATATTGACCTCTATGTATGCTTTTGGTTGATGAGTATGAGTGGGATTAAACACTTCAATATAGTACTTTTTCTTTCTTCCTAGCTCCTTATCCCAAGTACGTTTGTGGAACTTTTCCATAACAAAAGTTGTTATCTATTTTCTGTTTATGGGGCACGCGTTCAAGCAAATACCCCATTTACTAAACCATTTTTTATTTTGCTGCATCCAAGTATTTTTTTTGTTGCACAATCTATCATTAAAGACAACCTTAGACCATCTACCCTCTTCCATTTGATCAATTTTTTTTAAATACCTTATGACTTGCACCATAGCAATTCCTTCAATAGGATCAGTCCCCGTTTCACTTAACAAGATAGCATAAGGAACTACACTTTTAATCTTGAATTTGTTTGTAATCAAACGCTTCTGAATTTTCTCAATTTGTCTCCACTGCATGTCGGATGTACTGCTTGCCTGTAGCTCACAACCATAGAGAATCACCAGAATCACTAAAAGCCCAAAAAGAGTTTGAGTTGTTTTCCAGTCCCATAACTCTGCCTCTCTACACCTATTTTGAAAAGCATAAATGTTTTCCAACCCCCCAAAGTTCTTTTCTTTCTACAACCATTCTAGCTTACATTTTTGTTGAAGTCAATTCCGAGATATTTGTAATCCGTAACTTCTTCCAGAATGTTGCCTTCAAAGTAGAACTTATGTTGGTTATGTTTTCTTTTCTTAGAGAAAACCACTACTTTCGTTTTGTTGATATTGACTTGCATCCCACACTTCTACAAAAATGCTCAAGGGATAGTAAGTGCTCTTGCAAACCAAGAGCCGATTTAGCAATCAGAATAAGTTCATGTGCATACAAAAAAAGCCTTATAACAAACTTTCCCAAATAGATACCATCACCCACTTGCGAATTTAACCACTCCTCAAGCTTGTTGATATATAAACCAAAAAGGGTAGGAGATAGTGGACAACCTTGCTTGACCCCGATATCGCTTCTGAAACTTTCAGAAATCCCTGCTGAAGTTCTAATTTTGACTTTCACCTCTTCACACAGCCTATGTACAACTGCTCTCAAATGTTTAGGAACCCCAACTTCCTCCATTTTGTGCCAAAGATTATCCTTAGGAATCGAGTCAAACACTTTTTTGAAATCAACAAAGCAACAAAAGACTTCTTCTTTTTTCTCCCAAAATTTTTCAATGATGTGCCTTAAAGTTATACGATGATCAATTGTGGAATGTTTAGGTCTAAAACCTGCTTTCCCTTTAGCACGCTTATCTCTTTCTTCTGCCCACTTGCTAATTTTGTTTTCTAGCATGCTTCCAAATAGCTTTGCAAACAAAGAGTTTATCATGATGGTCCTATAATTGAAGGGATTATTTACGTCACCGATCTTGAAAAGAGGTATTGCCAGACTAGTTGTGCAAATTGCCGATAGGATTGCGTTTTTTGTAGGGTGTAAAATTGTACCCTTTGAAAAGGGGTTTGCTGGAATGATCATTGAAGTGCCAATATCTGGAAAAATTGGAAAAAATGAGTTGCATGATTCGCACACAACTTATGGCAATGATTTCTAGTTGAGTCGAAAGGCTCATTCTACAACCCAATATGATGTGTAACTTTGTCTGTCTGTCATCAAAGTTGAAATTTTGCTCATGTTTGCCAAAATAAACATTTTAAGAAAGTATGAAAATTTAAAAAATTGAATAACTATACAAAACATTTAAATAATGTCATCTCATAAAAAAATTTGCACATGAAGAAATTGGATCCCTCTCAACTCATGTTAGATCCATATTTAAGATAGATCTATGCTGGTGAATTATAATGCATTTCATCTATTTGTTGTTTTGTTTGAATTTACATACCCCATCTTTTGTTGTTTTGCCTAAACTAAACATAAGTTTTACATACTCGTATTGTAAATCTAGGATTTTAAAATTTCACCCTCTAGCTTATTCTTCATCTTGGGGTAATGTTATACATGGGTGTCCAACTAAATTTTGGTGTTAGGAATTACCTCTTTAGAATCCAGGATTTTAAAATTTCACCCTCTAGCTTATTCTTCATCTTGAGGTAATGTTATATATGGGTGTCCAACTAGATTTTGGGGTTAAGAATTACCTCTTTAGGCTAGCTAATGTAGAAGGTTTGCATGTATTGCTGCATTTATAATGGCCTCCAAACTCATGTTTTGGATTTATATGGAGTATATTATTGTTGTTATGGTTTGAATTGTAGTTTTGAAATTAGATAAAATAAAATGTTATATTGCTACTAAGTGTTATGAGCCATAATTTAATTGATTCTCTTGAAGATGGTTATGAGTGTTCTATATTTATATATGGTCTCATTCACTTCCATAATTTAATTGATTCTTTTGAAGATGGTGAGGGGTGTTCTATATATATTTCTATATGATTTCATTCACTTCAAAAAAAAATTGTAAACTCAAGGGGAATGAGTTATCTCGAATTCAATTTTTAAAATTTTTAATAGTAATAAAGAAAATAAATTACATTCAAAATCAATTAGTTTTTTTAAATATAAAATATTTTTACTTTGATATCAAACTCGTATAAATTTAATAATAATAATATAAAATTAAAAATACAAAACATTTAAATATAGATATATTTAATCATAAAAGAAATATCAAACTTAGTAATAATAATATAAAATTAAAAAATACAAAACATTTAAATATATTTAATTATAAATGAAATCATATGTTTAAGCATAACGATGGTAAGCACGTTATATGTGTAAGATAACGAACACAGTGCTGATACATGATACTAGTAATTACAATGTTGCATATTCATACCTTATTAACATTATCTATACCATTGATTTACCTTACTTAATCAACATGAACAATCGATGTGTGCTTTGGAATGATGTAAACGCTATGACTAAGCTTCACCGTTGTCCACAAGATATGGGTTATTACAGTCATAACTAAACTGCAGACACCATAAGCAAGTGGTATTATTGTGACTTGGTTTATGAAAAGGAAAATCGATATTTTTTTTATCATATAAATAATTAAAATTAAATTAAAAAAATAATTAATTTTCAAATAAAAATAATATATTAAATAAAATAAAAATAATATATTAAATAAGGGTTACAAGTAGTTAGTACATGCTGATCAGTTTAAATATAGCTTAATTAAACTAAAAAATAATAAAGACAAAGACATAAAGATTTATCTATGTAAAATTTTGTTATTATTAATATAGAATATTGAAAAACATAAAAATTTCATCACAAAAATAAAACAATCAATAAATATTGCATTGTTGAATGCTATCACCAAAAGTTAAGAAATATATAATCATATATATATATTTATAGACTTAGGTAGCTAGTACTTGCCACTTAGCTTAAGTAAAATTTAATGAAATTAAAAAAACAATAAAAGCATAAAATTTCATCACAAAAATAAAACAACTAATATTGTTGAAAGCCATCACCAAAAATTAAGAAATATGATTAACTAATATTATTTATATTAACATATATGCACTTTAATATATATGTGTGTTTTATTTTTTATTAATATATATAGCTTTTTATAATTAAATTACTAAAATATGTTTTTAATATAATTAAATTGAAAATATAGAGAAAAAATAAAATTAATGAAAATGAGAAATAATAGAAAGAGGAAAAAAAAATCGGAAAGTTAAATAAAAAATAAATAAAACAAAAAAACAAAAAATTAGTCACTAATATAAATATAAGTTATTAAACAACACATAATAAGACCTCAACCAATCATTTATAAATAAATTTAAATAATAATAAAAATAGTAAAAAGTGAATTCTTAATGTTAAACTATAGATAAACGACATAAATTTTTGGTCAAAAGCAAACTAATAGACAGTCAAAGCAAAACTAATTAGGAAATACCATGCTTGGGGCAAGTATAATAATTACATATTTATCAATTTTCTATTTTAAAATATTAAGTAAATCATTTTTTTAATATATTAAAATTTGATTTTCATATTATTTTATTAGTGGAGAGAGTTGGAATATTTTGACAAGGCTTGATTTGAAAATATAATTGAAATTTCCGCAAGATTTTGTTAAAATCTGGCGAAATTTTCTAGAAATTTTGATTATAATTGTCAATCTTCAAGATTTTGAATGTCCCACTGAATTTTGATGGCGCTGAATTCATTTCCATCATAAAAACATAATTCAGACATTCCTACCAATAAATTATTTTATCTCAAGAACAAATTTATAATATCCACCAACCACTAAATTACAAAACGTCCTATGAAATGGGAAACAAGTGAGATGGTAGGATGTGCTACCAGTGATCTTACTCGCCATTCAACCAGGGGATGTGGCAGTCCATCTCCCTAGTTGTCATATAGTGATCGATGAATCTCAATACATCCCATACATAACCTCACCCACTTAATCTGACTCGCTCGGATTGACACCACTAGAGGCATCAGCCCACTCCTTCATGGGAGGGCTCAGTCGAAACATGCCAAAATGATGGCATTCACAACCTATGTAATGGCAATTCAATACAGCTTTTTGGGCCGCCACCTCGACTTCCAATCTGCGACGTTTCCTCCAGAGTTAGTCAAACACCACTCGAAGGTCTGGGCATCACTCTTCTTGAGTCGTTTAACTAGAGAAATTGACTGGACCATAAAAAAATATTAGAATTTGGGCAAAAAATTTCAAATCTTGTAAAAGTAGTGTTTGAATTATGTTTTTGATAATAAAAATGGATTCGGCATCATCAAAAACGTCTAAAACATCTAAAATTTTGAAATTTAACAACTATAATTTGGATTTACAAAAACACTTGTCTAAAATTTTCTAAACATAACCAAAATTTCCATAACTTTCCAGATAACTGCTCAGCCTTGTTAGCCTAAGCGCCACTCTTCTTCGCAAGAAATGGCAGGGCATGGGTGAATCTCTTCGTTTCGGCCCCCCTGCTCATTACCAAACTTGAATCCCAAATTTACCTTTAGATTGCTCGGGGTTAGAGATAGAAATGATAGCTACCCGGCTAACGAATCCCACTCCATTGTCACGGCTTTCTCCAATCTTACTGGCAACTGACATCTGGACTTGTCCAAACAAAATCTCCCACTCAATTGGATTCCATGATAATTGATACGCAGCTCGGTTATGAACTATGAAAGATGGTTATGATCTGCATTATTTAAAATTAAAGTGGGAAAAAAATACAAAACTATATTTATTAATTTTTAAAAATTGGTGTGAACGACATATCTAAAAATTATAATTTATTTTACATTCAGAAGATTGTTGACGAGTGTATCTATTTTAATCTAGTAGAGGTGGATATTTATTTATTAAATCTTTATCCTCTGACTATTAAATTATTAATAAATTAAAATTTTAGAAACTTCTTTACAAAATAAATAAACACACTTAATAGTTGTTTGATTAAAGTTTGGAAAAAATAAAAACCATTCTTACCGAATATTTAAAAAATAATGGAATGTTCTGGCTCTTTTTTCCACAAGCGAATTCAAATTTTGCATATAACTTGAACTCGAAGTGGGACGTTGATGGCCTGCCCACTCCCCCTCCCAAAAAGCTATCGGATCAGAGTGATTGTGACCGTTTGAAAGGCAGGCTACATAAGACAGCACATTCTCATTTTCATCTCATCTTCTCTGCTCTGCATCGCATTGGCTTCCTTTGTTTTCTGTCCATCTTTGTTTCCTTTGTTGCATGGCCATGCATTTTGGGATTTAAATATTTGTTTGTGTTGGTTTTTCACGGTTTGATTGTAATTGTCACTGTTTTCTTTTTGGTTTTTCTTCCATTGTGTTTGCATTGTTTGCCCAGGCGATTTTATTTTGTCGCTGTTATGTAGAGCAGAAGAATCTTTAAAGAAGAAATCCTCGTTTTCCTTTCCGTGGAGGACCAGGTATGCGTTTGTTTTTCTCTATATATGCCTTTTATACTGTGAACAGCCGGTTGGCTAAATGTATAGAACATACTTTATTCATTATTTCTATTTCACAGTGAAGCAGAGGAAAATCACGAGGACATTATAGCGTAGATACGGTGCTTTTTTTTTCTTTAGCAGTTTTTGCTTAATAGTTTTGACTTGCATAATAAATTTGCAACAGGTGGAAAAAAGGGTTTGCCAGGGAGGGAAAATATGAGACGAGAAGCTTGGGTTTCTAATTCTGTTTTTAATATCTGTTTATCCTCTTCAATCCGCCTGAGACGCGTTGTTTATCTTGCAGTGAAACTGGGGCGATGAGACGGTCTCTGCCTCATTCATTGTATTCGGTAAGGTAAGTACCGATTTCTTTTTCAGTTTCTCAAAGAGATTGATAACAATTGGTTACTCTCTCTGCAGGTACTCTCTCTGTAGGCATGCGTGAGATCATTATCGGTATACTATCTCCAGTTACAAATTCTGTCAATCCATGTTTGGTCATTTCTAGGTCTATCTGCTTCATGTCCGTTGGATGCCGTAGATAAAGGGCTAACATCATAGAAAATCAAGGTTAACATTGATTTATCCTATATTTCCCTGCGCGTTTGCATTCTTTGTAGGGCATATTTTATTTTATTTTGTTTCAGAGAGCCCTCATAGTTGTTTTATGGTATTCTAAATACGGTACAACTTATGTATCAAACAGTTTTTATTTATCATACTGGCAAGGGTTTCAATTTTTCGCACAGAGTCGCAATAGTTGTTCTATGATCTTATTGATATAGATTATATGGTTGTGCTAGTAAAATATTTTTGCAGTGGTTAATTATTTGAAACATGTCAAAAAGGGAAAGAGAGGGCCTCGCCACAACGAATTGAAGATCACGACCTTAGGTATGTTTTGGTTTATTTGAGCCGTGATTCAATATCTGTCTCTCAATTTTACAAATTGTTTGCGGTTGAATTGCAGGATAAAGTATGAAGAATACATGATGCCTTTAGTACTTTGGCGTTTTGAAGATAAAAGAGGGCGGAGAGCATATGAGATCATCACATGAGGTAGGTACACCTTTTTCATAGTATCCATTTAGGTAAAACCGCTAACCCTGTCGAAGATGCGGTTAACCTAGTTAATGAGTCTTGCTAATTAATTGTAATAATTATATAGAGATCTGTATCGCAAATTTGACTAAAAATGATTCTTGAAGCAATGTTATCTGGAAGTTGCATAGATGATTAATGGAATTGTGTTAGTTGGGGATATGGTTCTGTTGCAAGATGTACGGAAAACAGAAGAACGACGGGGAGAGATGAAATCCATTGGAGTGGAGGAGCTTGATAGATGATTTTCCTCGGTGGAGCGCTTCTTAGGTTTGGAGAGGTTAAACCTTTTTCAGTCAGTCTCCAGGCTCTGGCTCAGCAGGTTTTCGGGTCAATTCCGGTTTCCAGGTTTGGATTTCGATTCAGATTCAATTGCTGATGAAAATTTCAATTATTCTGTTCCCGAGGCTCCGAATTTAGATGTTTCGAATTCTAATTCAGATTTGAGGCTCAGGTTATTGATTATTTTGGTCATAGATTAAGCCCTTTCATTGATTATTTGGATTTCTGGATGACAATTTATTTGGGAGCGCATGATTTTTGTTTTGTTTTGATTTATGGTTTCAAATGAGCTCTGCTTTGAAGCAGGTTAAAAGTTCACCACTGAGAAAGAAGATAATGTAAGAAATGTTTTTATTTCAGCCTAAGCGCTGTCCCATTTTTTCCATAGGTATGTTTGCTTGTTTGGTTTTCTTATCGTTTATATATAACTAGAATGGTTCCATTTTTTCCATAGGTATGTTTGCTTGTTTGTTTGGTTTTCTTATCGTTTATATATAACTAGAATGGTTGTAGAGATTGATTCTTTTCGATCTTTTATTGCAGTCATTGCAGAGATGAGATACCATGCTGGAGGAGAGACAATTTAAAAAGAGAACAAACTACCAATCTGAATCAGCTAGATACACGTTTTAATCATATTCTCTGTTGGTTATTCTAAATTAAACAACTAACCCTAGCTAACACCATAGGTTATATGATTATCACCATAGATTATATGATTATTCTCTTTAATGCCATTTTAAATTCAACAGTTAACAGCTAGGTTATATGATTATTCTCTTTATTGCCAGTTTCTATCAAATTAAGCAGCGCTCAAAATTGTTAATTAAAAGTCTATTTCCCTGAAATTTTACTAAAGGAACTAGATGACATGGAAAGCAACTTTTCGCAAAAATCAGATGATTATAGATGATTACATTGGCGAGCTATGTAGGTGTATTAATGTCATGTACTATTTATGTCAAATTTCAGGTTGTTCCTTCATTTTTAGGGATTGTATTGATCAGGATTCCTTGATCTCAGTGATCCTTGAGTAGCCTGTACTCCTTCCCAGGGCCACAAAATAGTTTGGGTTTGTGTGTAATTAGTACTGGTCTGTGTGATTTTGGATTATGTTGTGCACGTTTTTATTACTGGGAGGAGAACTCGAATCCTTTTGAACTCCCAAAAGACATTACCATTATAAATTTATCTTGGACAATTATTTACTCATAGGTAGTAAAGGTTAATCATTCATAGATTTAAGAATGTTTTTTCCTTTTTCTATTTAGTAATGATTATCATATTAGATGTATTTAGATTTTAATTTAGAATTTTAGAGATTATTATATCTTTTAAATGTTAGTAATACTTTTTTAGTAATGATTATCAAATTATATTGGGTATTTGGATTTTAATTTAGAATTTTAGAGACTATTATATCTTTTAAATGTTAGTGATGATTATAATCTTGGATGAGATAGTTAGATTTTAATTTAGAATTTTAGAAACTATTATATTATTTATTTGTTTAAAAATATTGTTAAAATAATTTATATTATTTTATTTTTTAAAAGGAGATTTTAGTTTGAAATTTTAGAAATTTTAGTATTTTTACAAATATTTATTTATTTGTAGGAACCATAGAGATGCACTATGAATATAAAATGTATAAATTCTTTCCAAATCCATTCTGATCTCAAATGTTAGTGTTGATCATAAAGTTGGATGAGATAATTACATTTATTTAGAATTTTAGAGACTATTATATCATTTCGGTGTTTAAAAATAAAATATGCATATTATTTTATTTTTTAAAAGGAGATTTTAGTTTGAAATTTTTAAAAATTTACCATTTTTACAAATATTTATCTATTTGTAAGAATCATAGAGATGAACTATGAATATAAAATGTATAAATACTTTCTAAATCCATTTTGATCTCATACTTCCATTTTATATTTTTATAGCAAAGCTTATGTGAAATTCACAAAACCATTATAATATCATACTTTGGTTTTGTAATTTTATAACAAAGTCTATGGGAATCAAATAAAGTCTAGGGGGTTAAATAAAGTGATTTTTAGAGGTATATTCCAATATGTATTCAGATTAAGGGTATTGTGTGCTATGTTAGAGGTGAGGTTCATGCAATGATGGGAATTTAGAAACCATAATAAAACATTTTCCCAATAACTTAAGCATAAAGACTATATTTTGGCCAAACTCACTCCCATATTAAGGAAAATAGAAAAAAATGCCTATCAAATTGCATTACACTAGAGGACCATTTTAAAATATTGCAAATAAGGTCCACAAATCTGGCCAAAGCTTGCATAGTGCATATTCTACATAGTGATCATCCCAATTCAATTGGAGATGGAAGTTTTCCCAAGCACAAGAGAGTTGAAATTTACAGCTTCTCCTACAAGGTAATTTCAAATCCTCTTATAGGTGTTTTGCTTGAAATCTTGTGAATAACCACAACAAATATATTTTCTCTTATAATAAATGATATCCTTATTCTCCAATTTATAGACATGATGCAATATTAGTTTGTTTTTCTAAGTGTACAACCAATTAACTAAAAAAAATATTTTTCAATTAACTAATTAATTACAAAATTTTTGAAATAAAATAAAATAAAATAAAATAATTAATTTACTAATATAAAATTTTAATGTATAGACTAATGCTAACTCAAAGGCAAACTAATTATTATACATTTAGTTTAGACAAATATAATAAGGGTGCAATTTAAGTAATTGATGTTTTTTAGGGCTAGAATTCAGAATTTTATCACAAGATTGTGTATTTTCATAGTTTAAATTGTGTTTTTGAATGTATAAATAATTTTAACATTATAATAAAACCCAAGAAACCCTCAAATTGAGTAGATTACAGAGTTCAAACTTACAATTCCAAACAATCTCTATCAAATTTTGAACAAAACCAACTAAAAAATAAAACACATTAATTAATCAAACAACTTTCTTTATTCTTTTTTTTTTCACTTATTATTATTTTTTAAATAAGTATTTTTCTATTAAATTGATATCAGATTACATAATATCAAAATCATTTTGCTAGGGTCTATATCAAATTACATAAAATCTATTTTTTTTTAATGATTTACCAAATTTAAAATAAGACAAACCACAAACATTAATGTCTTTTGTCCCAAATCTTTAAATACATATTAAAACTTCATTATTGAAACTTTTAGAGACATATTAAGTCTTCGTTATGGAAGACAATATGCCATAATACTTGTAAATTCCAAATGAAATAAAAATTCACAAATTAACTGAAACCATAAAAAACATGTGAAAATATCAATAATACTTGAAATGATTATATTAAATAAACTTCCCCATTTATTGCTAAACTCCTCCGTCCAAACAATTTTTTCATATTTTTCCACCCAACAAAATAATTCTTTCATTTTTTTGATATATTTATATTTTTCTTATTTTGGAAGTAAATTATCTCTCCATTTTACTTTCAAAATATCACTTTAAACTATAGCGTAAATAAAAAAGATGAAAAGGCACACCCTTCTTGACTCTCGCTGGTCAGGTCGTCCTCTGCGAGAAACTCAGTATTTAATAATTTATTAAAATTGTAATAATGATGCAATATTAAGAATCATTAATCAAAAAATTACAAACTTTATTCCAACATAAACACACAAGCCCAGTTCCATTAAAGTTGGAAAAATAAAAACCATGCTTATCAAATATTTAAAACAGAGATCCATTGAAATTGAACTAGAAGTGGGATGTTGATGGCAAGCCCACTCCTCCTCCCAAAAAGCTATCAGATCAGAGCGATTGTGATCGTTTGTAATGCAGAGTATATATCTCTGCGTCGCATTGGCTTCCCTTCTTTTCTGTCCATCTTTGTTTTCTTTGTTGCATGGTCATTTTTGTGTTGTTTTTTTCAGGTTTTGATTTTAATGGATGCTCTTTCTTTTTGGTTTTTCTCCCATTCTGTTTGCGTCGTTTGCCCAGGCGATTTTATTTTATAGCAGCTATGTAGAGCAGAAGAATAGCTAGAGAAGAAATCCTCGTCATCCTTGCGGTGGAGGAGCAAGTATGACGAGCAAGTTTGTTTCTCTGTATATATACATTTTACTAATAAATTTGTACCGTAAACATCCGCCTATATGCATAGAACAGTTTTTATTCATTATTTCTATTTCACAGTGAGCAGTGGAAAATCGCAAGGGCTTTCATCGTACATACAGTGCTGTTGTTTTCTTTAATAGTTTTGACGTGCATAATAAATTTGCAACAGGTGGAAAAATGGGTTAGCCATGGAGGGAGAATATGAAACGCGAAGCTTCGGTTTCTAATCTGTTTTGTGTTTTCTCATTTGTTTCTAATATCTGTTTATCCAATTTCAATCCGTCTGAGAAGCGTTGTTTATTTTGCAGTGAAACTGGGGAGATGAGACGTGCCAAATGATATTCGTACACTTTTCTGCCTCATTCATTGTATTCGTAAGGAAAGTACCGATTTCTTTTTCAGTTTCTCAAAAAAGAGAGATAACAATTGGTTACTCTCTGCAGGTACAAATTCTGTCCCTCTATGTAGGCATGCGTGCGATCATTATCGGTATACTCTCTGCACTTACAAATTCTGTCAATCCATGTTGGCACGCGTATTTCTGCGTCTATCTGCTTCATGTCCGTTGCCTTAATTATACAATGGACACAAGGATGCCGTAGGTAAAGGGCTAACATCATAGAAAATCAAGGTTAACATTGATTTATTCAATATTGCCCTCTGCCTTTGCTGTCTTTCAGGGCGTATTTTATTTTATTTTGTTTCATAGAGCCGTCATAGTTGTTTTATGGTATTCTAAAAACGGTACGACGTATCAAACAGTTTTTATTTATCATACTGGCAAGGGTTTTAATTTTTTGCAGAGTCATTGATATAGATCGTTTGCACCTTTTAATAATTTTTTTTTTGCAGTGGTTAATTATTTGAAACATGTAAAAGAGGGAAAGAGAGGGCCTCCCCACAACGAATTGAAGACGACGACTTTAGGTATGTTTTGGTTTATTTTCCGTGATTAAATATCTCTCTCTCCATTTTACAAAGGAGTAGTCTTTAAAGCGACTTTTTGAAAGCCTTTCCGGCGATTTTTTCCGGTGAAAATCCGGCAGTAATTTATTGGAATCCAAGTTTGATAGCTAATTTCTGCACAATGAAACCGTCCCAGGGGTTTTTCAGGGTGCTGAATCCGAATATGCAGTTAAAAAACCATTTTAACTGCAACAAATCATGATTTCATCTCAATTTCTTCCGCCGGATTCCGTCACCGGAATCTCAAAAAGTCGCATTATAGACAACTCCTTTTACAAATGGTTTGCGGTTGAATTGCAGGATAAAGTACGAAGAATACATGATGCCTCTAGTTTTTTTCTCACTGAAATGAGGGAGAGGGCGGAGAGCACATGAGATCATTACATGAGGTATTTTCATACTTTTTATGTGAAGTTGGCGCAGGTACAGCCTTTTTCATACTATCCATTTAGGTAAAACCGCTAACCCTGTCGAAGATGCGTTAACCTATAATGAGTCTTGCTAATTATTTGTAAAATAATTATTTAGAGATCTGTATCGCAAATTTGACTAAAAATGATTCTTGAAGCAATGTTAGCTGGAAGTTGCATCGAGGATTTAATGTAATTGTGTTAGTTGGGGATATGGTTCTGTTGCAGGATGTACGGCAAAACAGAAGAACGACGAGTAGATATAAAATCCATTGGAGTGGAGGAGTTTGATAGATGATTTTCCTTGGTGGAAAGCAGAGTTTTATCTGTAAGAGTTGCTTCTTAGTTTTGGGGAGGTTAAACCTTTTTGAGTCAGATTTCCTACTCTCCAGGCTCTGGCTCAGCAGGTTTTCGAGTCAATTCCGGTTTCCAGGTTTGGATTTCGATTCAGATTCAGATTGCTGATGAAAATTTTGATTATTCTGTTCCCGAGGCTCCGGGTTTTGATGATTCCAATTCTAATTTAGACTCTGATAAAGATTCTGATGATTCTTATATCGAGGTTCACGTTATTAAGCTTGCTTTGATGTGGCTTGTTCTGTTCCGGTTCCATTTTATTTTAAGGAGCGATATAGAACACTCTGATGTATAGCATATGTAGAAGTAAGCTCAGAATCAGACCTTTAGATAAATACTTCATTGACATATCATAGACTTTGATGCAAAATGATGTAAAAGAAAAATATGAATATTTACTTTCTTTATTATATAATGAAAGCTGGTTTTTTTTCTTTCTGAGAAAAAGATTAAGCCCTTTTATTGATTATTGACTAAGCCTTTTTATTGATTATTTGGATTTCAGGATGTCAATTTATTTGACAGCGCATGATTTTTGTTTTGTTTTGATTAATGGTTTCAAATGAGCTCTTCCTTGAAGCAGGTTATAAGGGTTCACCATTGAGAAGGAAGATAATCTAAGGAATGCTTTTATTTCAGCCTAAGAGCTGTCCTATCTTTTTCCATAGGTGGGTTTGTTTGTTTGGTTTTCTTATCATTTATATATAACTAGAATAGTTGCAAATATTGATTTTTTTCAATCTTTGCTCGCAGTCATTGCGGAGACGAGATAACATTCTGGAGAAGGAGAGACAATAAAGAATACGACCAAACTACCCGTCAGAATCAGGTAGATACACATATTTTCATACTCTCTGTTGGTTATTCTTAAAAAAAAACCTAACCCTAGCTAACAACACAGGTTATATGGTAATTCTCTTTATTGCTAGTTTTCTAGTAAATTAAGCTATGCTCAAAATTATTATTAAAAAGTTGTTTCACTGAAATTTCACTAAATAACAGTATTAAGAATGTGTTTCACTGAAATTTCACTAAATAACAGTAGGAGAAGCAACGTTTCTTAAAAATCATAGGATTATAGATGATTACATTAGCCAACTATGTAAATGCATTAATGTCATATACTACGTAGGTGGAATTCCATGTTGTTCCTTATTTTTGGGGATTGTTTTCATCAAGATTCCTGATCCTTGAGTAGCGTGTATTCCTTCCTTGGGCCACAAAGTAGTTTGGGTCTGTGGTCATGATTTGGACGATGTCAGTTAGTGCTGTTTTGTGTGTGATCTTGGGTTATGTTGTGCACGTTTCTATTAGGAGCAGGAGAACTCGATTCCATAAGAACTACCATAAATTCACATTCGCACCAGTTATTTACTGGTAGGTATAGCTATTGATCATCCATAGAGTTAAGAATGTTTTTTTTACAATGAAATACAAATATTTTGTTTCTAAAAGTTAATTATCACATTAAATGGGGTATTTGGGTATATTTGTATTTCTAAAAGTTAATTATCACAGATACCATAAATTCACATTCGCACCAGTTATTTACTGGTAGGTATAGCTATTTATCATCCATAGAGTTAAGAATGGTTTTTTACAATGAAATACAAATATTTGTGTTTCTAAAAGTTAATTATCACATTGAATGGGGTATTTGGGTATATTTGTATTTCTAAAAGTTAATTATCACATTGGATGGGTATTTGGGTTGTAATTTAGAATTTTAGAGACTATTATATCATTCAAGTGTTAGTAATGATTATCACATTAGATGGGATATTTGGATTTTAGTTTAGAATTTTAGAGGGTATTATATCATTCAAGTTTTTAAAAGTATTGTAAAAAAATGCATATTATTTTTTTTAAAGGGATTTCAGTTTGAAATTTTAGAGTATTTGCTATTTTTACAAATATTTATCCAATTGTAGGAATCATAGAGATTCACTGTGAATATGAAATGTGTAAATGCTTTCCGAATCCATTTTGATCTCATACTTCAATTTTGTATTTTCATAGCAAAACCTATGTGAAATTCACAAAACTATTTTAATATCACACTTTGGTTTCCATTGAGAACTACAATAGAACATTTTCTCAATAACTTGAACATAGAGACTATATTTTGGCCAAGCTCACTCCCATATTAAGGAAAATAGAAAAAATATCTATCAAAGTGCATTACACTAAATGATTATTTCAAAATATTGCAAATGAGGTCCACAAATCTTGCTGAAGCTTGCTTAGTGCATATTCTACATATTGATCATCCCAATTCAATTGGAGATGGAGGTTTTTTCCAAGCTCAAGTGAGTTGAAATTTACAACTTGCCTCACAAGGTAATTTCAAATCTTCGTATAGGTGTTTTGCTTGGAATCTTGTCAATAGCCAAAACAAATATATTTGCTTTTCTAATCAATTATATCTTTATTCTCCAATCCATAGAAATGATGCGATATTAGTTTGTCTTTCTACAAGGCCTCCAAATCAATCTTGAGTATGTCAATAGATTGTTTCTAAATGAGGATGAGTTGTGATGCACAAGATAAACTCCTTTGGAGTCCAACCATATTGAGTTGAGCTTCATCTTTTGCACTATAGTTTTTTCTAAACTCAAATAAATATACTTTTTATTTTAGCTAGATGATTTTAGTCTTTTTTTCATTAAATTATGTCAAACTCTTTCCACTCATTCAAGTCATTTGATACTCAAAGACTTTGAGTCTTTCTACTAACAAGATAATATTTTTTTTTTCTTATGTGGTTCACGGATCCTGGAAATCGATGACTGCTACGTCCACCGAATATTTGTACTAGGTAGACCCACACGAAGGGATCACTTTCTATCGGCTCAACAATGACGCCTGACCATGAGAGTGTCGAGAGAATTGAACCCGTGACCTCTCCATATCAAAGGTGATTTAACAATGGGGACTTGACCAGTTGAGCTAACCCTCGGGGCTACTAACAAGAAGATAAGATTTACTATACATGTTTCCCTTATTAATCATGGTTGGATTTTTTCAAACTCTACATATTCAAACTAAGGTTTGTTTGCTTAGAGTGAATCTTTTGTTATCTTGATGTTGCAATATTTGAACTAGTTACCAAATAGATTTTTCGAAAAATAAGCTAACAAAATATATGTTCCCTCATGAATCACCATATGAAATCATTTGCTGTGAGATCCTAGTAACTATTTTGGATTCTAGCCTTCATGGATTCTGCCTCAAGTCCAAATAATTGGATCCTCTTGGGAAAGAGGCCTTCTTGTTCCTTTTCATTTGTGGACCTTGTCTCCCTCTACCTCCTTTTTGTGCATCACATTTCTTATGAACTTCCTCTCTTTTGTCTAGCATCATCATTACCGAAAAAATTGTTGTGCCTATTCCCACTCATATTTATGGAGTCTCTTTTCCTTTCTGTTGATTTATTAGACAATGCTATGCATTTTTTGCTACAATATGTAATATTCAATCAACCTTGCTTCTTTCTTCTTGTTTTAATCTCTTTGTATCCTTTTCACTTTTGTAAAGGAACACACTACTTGAACATCATTTTGCTCCCTCTTTCTTTCTTATTTTCGTAGGTAATGGAATAGTTTAGTAACGTCTTTTCCATAGGCGAGATTGCATACCCCTAACACTATTAATAGCATGGAACCTTGTACAACATTACTTTGCACATTGCCTTCCTTGATCCATTGATCATCCATGAAGGTTATATAGGAGGACATGTATTCTCTTATCATTGTTAGTATCCTAGGAACTTGGACGACTTTCTTTTCCAGGCTTCCTCCATCCACTCTATCCCTCTTTTTGGTTTTCCCTTTTGGTTTCCCTTTTCTTGTAATAACTTGCTTGCTTGCATACTCCACACGGTGTGCCCCACTCTAGCTAGCCTTTGGTTCAAAGCCATTGTATGGCCTGCCTCTTAGGCTTGTTTGCATCCCCAAGTTGTTTTCTTTTCGTTTACAATTATTGTAGCATTGCTAACAACATTGTTGATGATCCATGTTGCCAAACCCTATGTTAGTCCTTTGTTCATTTGTTCCATGTTTCTCTTCACTCTCTCTTCCCTCCATGCTTCAAGCATAAACCTAACTACTTTAGCTTTCTTGTCTTCAGTTGTCCTAACATTTCTAATAGGTTCCTCTAATATCTTTAGGGAAAGTTTTCTTGTTCTTTTCTATTATTTGAGTGACAAATCCACTGTTTCTTTTCTAAAGTGTTTGCCTAGAAAACTTGGAGATTTAGTGCTCCCCCTTTCTTATTTTGACCTCTTGGCCTCCATTTAAACCTCTTTACCTCTTCTTTTGGACTCTTCCCACTTTGGCATCTTGGCCTCCATTTAAACCTCTTTACCTCTTCTTTTGGCCTCTTCCCACTTTGGCATCTTGGCCTCCATTTTAATTTCACCTCTTCTTTTGGCCTCTTCTAGCTTTGGCATCTTGGCCTCCATTTTGCCTTACAATCACCCTTTTTTGGCCTCATGACATCTCTTTTTGGTCTCGTACCTCGTTTTGTGGCCTCTCAACCTACCTTTAGCTTCTTGGCCCTTCTTTTGTGCTTCTCAACAACTTTTTAGACTTTGGGTTTGTTACCCACTAGATTGTGGTTAACCCCCAAGGGAAAAAAATTCCCATTTGATCTAGCTTGTAATGTTCCTAGTTGGAAAATTAACAGTAATTACCAAAAATGCACTAGCTACAACAATTAAAATTTCACCATGCAAACACAAATTAGTACACTAAGGAAGTGAGGCAAAGTGTTGAGCCATTTTATTAAATTTTAAGTTGGAATTGAGTACAATGGAGTGAAATGATAGAACCTGGGCTTATTACTGCAAGCATGTAATACCCAGGTGAGAATCTAAGTAAAATCTCCAGCTGAAATGGCTCAATCTGTCCAAATGCATTGCTAAGAAATTTCTGCTGTTGCCGGAGGAAAACTGTGAAATGAACCCTTAAAATTGCTCCAAAAATTATGAAAAATTAGAGGAAGGCTCCTCACTCCCCAACTAACAAAACCAAGAAAAATCTCATAGACCCAAGTGGCAGAATGGCTTCCCCAAATAACTACGCCCTGCTCTAGGAATATTGTTGCTGCTGGATGGTTTCAACCCTTTGTTTTGACCCTCAAAAGTGTTGAGAAAAATTTACCAAATTAACCGAGGCCTCTCCTCATAAAACCCACAAAAACCCAAAAATATTTTGGGCTAGTTCCAGCTGACCCAGAAATACGCAAATTTGGACGAAATTCCTAACAAGTGGGTTATGCGTCCCACCAAGACTATTTGCTGCAAATTAGCTCCAATTTCCTCCCTCAGCTGCTGGAATTTCCTCTACAAAATTTCTCTGGAAAAGAACAAGAAATCTCAACTCAACTCCTGCACAAATCTCCACTTCAATCTATGCACTGTAGATGGCGTAAGAAAACCCCTGTGCAGGCCTTAATGACAGAAATTCGGCCCTTTTGATAAAAATGTTCTTTGCCTTTGAAAATATCCAAGAAAACTCGTCCTCTATTGAGGAAACTATTTTGCAAATTCTTAGCCTCAAGATCCACCAAATGCTAGCTCTCCAAAATGCCACGAGTTCCACAACTGCATCTCTTGCAACCCGTTCAAGCTGAAATATCTCTGCAGTTCAACCCTCCAAATACCAAATTATGCTCACAACTTCTCTTCTAGAGTGACACTCGAAGTTCACTGAAGAAGAGTTGGAATTCCTGCTTGGAAATTCCTTGTGCTAAACAACACTGGTTGACTTGGCTTAAGCAGCTCAAGCAAACCCACCAAAATTAGAAATGAAATGCCAAAATAGAATGATCAAAATGAGGCTTTAGCCTTCCTTTTATTGTTGCTTTCCCTTCCTCATACCATGGTTCGATTTCTCTCACACTATGCTTTGATACCATGGTTTGATTCTTCCCATGGTTTGATTTCCCTTTTTGGTAACCTCCACAACTTATCTTCACTTTAATTTTGTTCTTTTCCTAAGTCCCAAACTTTGCCTTTTCTCCAAAAAATTACTTAACATCTCCACAACTTATTTCTCCTAAGTTTTTTTTATCTAATCTATATTAATTGCCAAAATTACAAAATTGAGAATCTCCTTGGCAAAATTTCTAATTGGGAACATGATAGTCCTCCCTGCCAAAAAATGCTTGTCCTCAAGCAATGCTCAAACAAGCGTTCTCTCTAACTGTTGATCACCATCATCACCACCAATAATATTAGGGTCCCAAATGTGCCACTGAGTTAATCTCGATCTTTGCATTGTCCTATCATGAAGGAATCCTTCGATACTAGGATCCCAAGCCATCTTGATTAATGTGAAACACCCCTTGCTCCACTCGCTGTCTGGCCAGGTATAGGTACCAGAAGCCCTCTGCATACTATTAATAAGTAGAGCATCATGATAATGTAGAAATCTGTCCAACTCCCCATGAAGCTTCCCTACCGAGTAGTCCACCTCATGCACTCCAAGAGTAAACTCCTAAAGATACAACCCAATTCGTGGGGATGAAGTCTCTCCCGCATGAGCTTCCCCTAATATCCTCCTGCATGACCAACCTTCCATGCTAATGAAGTCCTCCATGCCATTAGCGAGTCACCAAAGACCAATGGAATATTTTAATGATCTCCCCCTGCAGTAGCCAACTCATCCCTAAAGATCATTGAGCTGTCAAGTACTGTGATGCCCAGGTCCCACGCTAGTCTCAGAAGGGTACCACCATGCTATTGCTGCGCTACTTTGATTCCATCATGCACACATTGTATCCTCCTCCATTGAAACTTGGTGGTGAAATACCAAGAAAGGCCAAGGTCATCTTGCCCAGGTATCTCTATTATGTCAATATCTACCCATCCATTGCTAATCCTAGTCCTGAGCTGCAATTGAAAAAGCCTGCCTCGCCATACAATGGAGGCCTTAACAATCCCCCATGTTTCAACCCCAAGGTGAACTATATCACCCTTTGTTATGGTCCTTCTCCTTACGAAATGGAGCAGCCTGTCAGTGAACGGAATCCCTAGACCCCATAACCAGATTTGCTGCGACGTAGTCCTTATGACTACTGAAATCCACCTGCCCCACATCTCTCCTCCCTACATGCAATCGATATATATACTCCACTCATCATGAATCAATCTAGTGCATGCAAAATTGCCTTGCGCCTATCATACCACACTGTGGGACCTACTATCCTGTCTCCTAAAAACATACCCCGATATTGCCTAAAGACGAAACATTCGCCTGTATGAAAGGTCAACCCCCTGTTGTATATGCTCTTATGACAGCGCAGAGTACCTTGCCCAAAATGTATCATGCATCCCTTTAAGTGTGAACTAAGGGGTGGAACATACGCTACCTCCACAACAAACCACACACTCCCCAAACCTGTACCTGTCATCTCGTGCCTTGACCTAATGCCACCGTTGAGAAGTCTCTCCCCTGGTGTGCTGAGTCCCATCCAAATATCTCAGGTGAGCTCCTCGTGCCCTGTTGCTCATGCTTAGAGTCTCAAGGGGAAACAACCAAATCATCAATGCTTGTAAGCGATGTAGAAGAGGGACATGCATGTGAGTCCCCATGGATACCATCAAATATCGCTAATCCGCGTCCTCATCGATTCTGGGTGAACTAGACCCAACGATATGCCTGGTGTCCTCGTCCAGAAGTCTCCTTGGAGGCAACACTCCGAGACCCCACCATACAACACCATATGCCCTTGCATACCACCAAGTAACCTTGTACTCCTCAACATTCCACTATACACTGTGACCTATCCCTGTACACCACTGGATACCCCCTACTACTGCTATACCATCCTGTATTGTCTTGTGTCCTGCTTGTATCACTGTACCTGATACTGCCCATGTGTAATCAATGCGATATGAGTAACTCCTCCCACTTCATGATGTAAATCCATGCACATCGACACATCACCATGCACCACCATGAGTCCCATCCAAATATCTTAGGTGAGCTCCCTGCGCCTTGTTGCTCGTGCCTAGAGTGTCAAGGGAAAACAACCAAATCATCAGTGCCTGTAAGCAATGTAGAAGAGGGATATGCGTGTGAGTCCCCATGGATACCATCAAATATCTCTAATCTGCGTCCTCATTAATCCTGGGTGAACTAGACCCAAAGGTATGCCTGGTGTCCCTATCCATAAGTCTCCTTGGAGGCAACACTCCAAGACCTCGTCGTACAACACCATACCCCCTGCATACCACCAAGTATCCTTGTACTCCTTGGCATGCCATTGTACACTACGACCTATCCCTGTACACCACTGGATACCCCCTACTACTATTTTACCATCCTGTAACGTCTTGTGTCCTGCCTGTATCACTGTACCTGATACTCCCCATGTGTAATCAATGCGATAGGAGTAACTCCTCCCACTCCATGATGTAAATCCATGCATCGCAACACACCACCATGCACCATTGTGCTCACCTACAAACCACTGCTCAACGTTGTATGCTCCTACACGCCACTGGATGCCATGATCTAAAGCTAAGACAAAACATGTTGGCCTGCATCCTACTGTTATTGCCACCTCCACTGTCGCATCACCATAACCTATGATGCATGGACCTTGCCTCCAAATCCTCCCTGAGAGACACGAGAGGTGAATCCCCTGATGTACCAGTGGTGATGCCATCACTGCACTGTTCCTTCATGACCACTGTGCCCCACATAACTGGGGAGAATCCTCGACCCCATACAAGGCACTGTAGCTTGCTAATGCCACCTCTAACAAACTCCTGCCAAATTATGCTAATCATCTTGTGATCCTGAGTACAACCACCATACCAAGACAACCCAAGGGGCCTGTACATAAATTGATTGGCCACTAGTGTTGATTGAAACTCCCCTAGTGAATGCATGCGCATAACCGCTAGGTCAACTATACCACCAATGTCGTAATCAATTGATATATCTTGTAAACAATTAGTCCCACTTGGATCCCAATGCCAATTTGGGCTTCTAGTATCCCTAATGTCTAGAAGCTGTCGTGGAGCTTCACCCTGGTCTACTACCATCTCCATAATCCTAGCCTCGCCAACTCAGAATCGCTCACCATCCAACCCTAAGAGAGGAGTCGAATGCATGAACTCCCATACATAGAACAAGCTCTGCATCCTGCGAATGCTGCACCCTACGCAGCTCAAGTCGCCTCATCTCACCATCTTGGTCAATACATAAAATTTGTCGAGGCGACTTTGCCTCTCCCTCTCCAACATGTAGAAGCAACCTACTAGTGCTATAAGCCCCATCTATGTATGTCTGAAGAGGGTTGCTCTAAAGCTCCAATGTGTACCCTAACTGTACCATTAGGGAATCTAACTGTTCCCCAACGCGAGTCAGTTTGGCCGTTGATTCGACACAAACATCTCTCATGCCCTCCAACTCCTCGTTCTGCTGCAAAATGACCTCTTGCACTGTTGTGGCCTTCTTTTTCAATGCTAGAAGGTCAACCTGGAACTGATGAAACTATTGTGGGCGGCTATCATCTATAAACTCAGTCACAGCTCTGGACCCCTCTGTGTCTCTAGGCACCTCATCAATGGAGGATATGTCTTTTGGTACCTCATCAACGGTGGATACCTCCGTGTCTCCTAGCACATCATCAACCTGATGTAGGCGGTCATCATATGGAAACTCTGTCACAACTTTGGGTGCCTCAACAATGGATACCTCCTCAAGTGATGGCCCTACAAGTGTATGCTCAACTGTCTCCACCAGTGTGTCAATTAGAGCTATCAAAGTAATCTCCAATAAGGGTGACTCCTGCGTCATTCTTGGTATATTTACGTGCTCCTCCTGCGTGCCATTCGCTTCATGCTCCACCTCCTTCTTAGGCTCATGATATCTAAAGCTAGGTCTCCACTAGCAGAAACATCTCCTAGCCTCACCCTGATCTATGCTCCTCAAACGAGATATCCCTCTTGATCCTGGAGTCCAGTGCCCCATACTCATCAATCCTATCCATGAAGGACCTCATCAAATCTGCAAAGGTGTATGGTTTCCTCTCCTTCTCCAGTTCATCTAGGAAATGAGGCATGGTAGGCAGGCTAGGTTGGCCATGGGTATTGTTTTGTTGGACTGCACGTGCATGTGCGTGGCTTCTCTACTGGTTATGTATCAACATTCCCATCATTTTTTGCATCCCCTCTAGAACCTGTTGGCAACTTTTGCCCCACCAACTCCTCCATGCTCCCCTATGTACTACTTCCCTTTTGTGTCATTGGAGTGTCCATAAATTCACCAATCACTGTTCATGCATGCCTAACCTCCATGATCTTGTTAGCTTCCCCACAGCTGGCCAAGATCATGCTCTGATACCACTATAATGTTCATAATTGGAAAATTAATAGTAATTACCAAAATATGCACTAGCTACTACAA
Organism: Pinus tabuliformis; assembly: GCA_031772625.1. NCBI lineage: Eukaryota > Viridiplantae > Streptophyta > Pinopsida > Pinales > Pinaceae > Pinus > Pinus tabuliformis. The sequence continues at coordinate 862,190,623 of CM062809.1, forward strand.
TTAGAATTTACCCATGCAAACATAAATTAGTACACCAAGAAAATGAGGCAAAGTGCTGAGCCATTTTATTAAATTTTAAGCTGGAACTGAGTACAATGGAGTGAAATGATAGAACCTGGGCTTGCTACTGCAAGCATGCAATACCCAGGTGAGAATGTAATTAAAATCTCCAATTGAAATGGCTCAATTTGTCTAAATGCACTGCTCAGAAATTTTTGCTGCTGTTGGAGGCAAACTGTGAAATGAACCTTCAAAACTGCTCCAAAAATTATGAAAAATTAGAGGAAGGCTCCTCACAACCCAACTTGCAAAACCTAGAAAAATCTCATAGACCCAAGTGGTAGAATGGCTTCCCCAAATAATTGTGCCTTGCTCTGGGAATATTGTTGTTGTTGGCTGGCTTGAACCCTTTGTTTTGGTCCTCAAAAGTGCTTAAAAAATTCTACCAAATTAACTGAGGCCTCTCCTCATAAAACCCACAAAAACCCAAAAATATTTTGGGCTAATTCCAGCTGACTCGGAAATACCCAGATTTGGACGAAATTCCTTGCAAATGGGTTCTACGTCCTACCAAGACTATTTGTTGCCAATTAGCTCCAATTTCCTCCCTAAACTACTAGAATTTCCTCTACAAAATTTCTCTGAAAAAGAACAAGAAATCTCAGCTCAACTCTTGCACAAATCTCCACTTCAATCTATGCGCTGTAGATGGCCCAAAAAAACCCCTATGCAGGCCCTAATGATAGAAATTCGACCCTCCTAATAGAAATGTTCTTTGCCTTTGAAAATCTCCAAGAAAACTCGTCCTCCAATGAGGAAACTTTCTGCAAATTTTCAGCCTCGGGATCCACCAAATGCTAGCTCTCCAAAATGCCATGAATTCCACAACTACGTCCTCCTGGAACCCGCACAAGTTTAAAGATCTTTGCAATTTGGCCCTCCAAATACTAAATTCTGTTCACAAATTCTCTTCTAGGGTGACACTCTAAGTTCATTGAAGAAGAGTTGGAATTCCTACTTGGAAATTCCTTTTGTTAAACAACACTAGTTGACTTGGCTAAGCAGCTCAAGCAAACCCTCCAAAATCAGAAATGAAATGCCAAAATAGAATGATCAAAATGAGGCTCTAGCCTTCCTTTTATTGTTGCTTTCCCTTCCTCATACCATGGTTCGATTTCTATCACACTATGCTTTGATACCATGGTTTGATTCTTCCCATGGTTCGATTTCCCTTTTTGGTAACCTCCACAACTTATCTTCACTTTAATTTTCTTCTTTTCCTAAGTCCCAACCTTTGCCTTTTCTCCAAAAATTTACTTAACATCTCCACAACTTATTTCTCCTAAATTTTATTTATCTAATACCATCTTAATTGCCAAAATTACAAATTTGAGAATTTCCTTGACAAAATTTCTAATTGGAGACATGCACAGCTTGCTAGTCAGTAGCCCCACTTTGACCCGTAGATATGCACTCTTAGTTACCTATTAGCCACTTTCCGATCAATCATCTCTTTCATCTAGCCAATTCACCTGATGAAAGTGGGTCTTCAAATATGAGGTATGCTAACCATTTTTATATCAAGTGTTTACTTTTAATGGTTTAAGGCATGCTAGTGTGGATCACAGGTCAAATTGGATGATTGACTGTGTTGAAATTTCCCTGCCCTCTAGGTTTAGTATGTGCCCTAGCTAGGAACAAAAAACACTAGCGAAGCCCAACACAAAAGCACTTTGCATAGTGTAAATATAACAACAGTGAAACCACAATAAAAGGACACAAGATTTATGGCCCAAATCTCATTCCTTATTAGTCCATTAATAAAAGAATCATATGGCTCTCGTACCAAGGATCATGGCCCTTCAAAAACCTTGATACAAATTAGTATACATAGTATACAATAAGGTACAACTAGGGCTTGAGGTCTAATTCTTCAGACCCTCAATCTGCCCATTAAATACAAAGATAAATAACTTGATTTGCTGCAGCATTCCTTCTCCTTCTGCCCTTTTTGTCCTCCTTTTCCACCATCCGTTGGTTGCCCTTTTCCTCCAATCTGCACACAATGATCAACTCCCTTTAGATCACTGTTTACTGTGATGACTCTCAACAACTTCACCCTTTTGTTTATTGAACATAACAGCTAGTATACACCTTCCTATCAACACTTTCCTTAGGCTGTTAGACTTCCTTTCTTTAGCCCTCCTAGTCGACCTTAGTAACCATCAATTTCCTTTGTATAGTTGTTGTTGTCCTTAAGGCCCACGATCCTCTTGATCTGTCCCTTGGTCCTTCTGATGTATCCTCAGAATACTTGATTTGACCCTTACTAGAATTTTGGATTGATCCAGACTTATTGAGGCTCTCAGTCTCTTGCTAGATCTCAGACACGTATTATCCAACCCTCGATCAATCTACAACACCCTGAGGCTCTTGGCCTCTTTCCTGAAGCCTTATGATCAGTATTGATGGCACTCGGTCTTATTAGATCACCTTCGTCCTCCCGTATGAACACATAACATACTTCCTTAATTAACTCAATAGTCCACTTACAATGAACAACAACCTCATTCATAACCCTCACTAGCCTTCCTACAACATTGAGGTACTGTGAACCTTTGTTCACAAGCCTAAGGCCTTTCAGCTTCCTTCTAGGCCTGCGACCTCATCATAAAACAACTCAACTCCTTTCTTTATGGCCTGACCCTACCTCTCCAAGGGTCGGAGGGATCTCGCCCCCTACTCTACTTGCGACCTAGCCTCATAATAGGCTTTGGCATTTCCTTAGCTCCCTATCCACAACACAAAGGCCTCTCGGTGTCTCAGATCTGTGGCCTTTCAACCTCCTTTTGGGGCTTCGGCTCTCTCTTTGAGCACAAAATAGAATCTCAGCCTTATTCCTCTTCAAACAACAGGAAATACTTAACTCAACAACCTCTCCTTTTCTTCCAAACAACAAACATAATACTCGGCCTCTCCTAAAAGATAGATGCTCGACCTCCTCCTTCTCTTAGACAAAAATCTTACAACCAACACAAAAATAGACCTCTAGCTTATCCTCTTATAGCTACGACTCTCTCTCTTTGGCTTGTTGTTCTCACCAAGATGGATTGCTATGATGGATTGACCTCTCCATTGGTCTCCTCTTATTTATCTTTTTCTCTTAGGTCATTTCGAGAAACCTTGGTCCTTTAGGGTTTTTCCCACTCAACCATTTACTAATTAACTAGGATATAATGAGTAGAAAATCCATGAAATTCTGATATGATAATATGAAAAATTTGAAAACAATTTTCTTTTCATGTAATCACAATTTCTCTACAAGATGCAGCAGAATAGGAATAGAAATAAAAGAACAATTCATACAATAGCACAACACAATTTTTCTAGGGAACCTAATTGGGCAAACCCTCGCTTGCTTGAGAATATTATTGAAGAAGACTAAGCTACAAATCTCTTACAAAGAACCCTACTTCAATATAGAATACAAATTAATCTCTCAGCTTTGAACTAGGTTGAAACAACCCTGCAAGAATTCTGATCTGCTTCCCTCAACCAACCCACACTAAGGCCGGAAATCCTTGCACATTCCTTAGGAAATAGCCCCTATTTCCTAGCGCATTCGATCTCCTAAAAAATAGGGATTTCCTCCTATTTTTTGCGCACTTCCCAAGGGAAATTCTCCTCCAATAATTCACACAAGGAAACCTTTCTGGATTGTTCCTCTCACAATCTCATACAAAAAGTTGGGGTTACAAGTTGTGCCTTCAATTTCCTTATAAGCACCTCAAATAGGCTATTGTTAGTAAGTTCTATGTTTGGAAAGTTGAATTAGTGCTTTTATAGTTAACAATAGTTAACACAACTTGTTAACCACTTCCTCCTAAAATTTAGGAGGCTAACTCCACAAGTTCTTCCAGTTTCCAAACCAACTCATACTGGAAGACAATTAACTCAGTCTTCCACAAACTCGCACTAGTAAAATTGCTTCTCTAACTTGTACACATCACTGGAACTTGTATATGACTAAGGAGAACACAAATTTGATTCCTTGAATTAAGGCACACATCAAGGAATCTATTCCTTCTCTACTTTTCAACACTCCCTCTTAGCGAAGAAGGGATTCTATACAACTCCCAACTTATCTTTGCGATGAACAAAACTGCTTCTTGCCAATGCCTTGGTCAAGATATCTGATATTTGCCCCCTTGTTGGAATGTATGGTAGCTTCATTATCCCCTTCTGCACGCAATCTCTAAGATGGCGATACCCGATCTGGATATGCTTTGAGCAATCATGAAACATCAGGTTCTGAGAGAGCTTAATGCAACTCTGATTATCACAATTTATCATGGTAGGATCTATCCTTTGTGTAAAAAGTCTCACAAGTAACTTCCTCATCCAAATAGCCTTGTAAGTTGTCTGACTAGCAGCCATGTACCCGGCCTTTGTTGAACTGAGTGCAACTGATCTCTACTTCGTGGTGTTCCAGGAAATAACTATTGACCCAATACTTAAGATGCCACCTGAAGTAGTCTTCCCATCTATGGAGTTCCCTGCCTAATTTGCATCTATGAAGCCCTCAAGGCTCACTCCATCAACCTATTTGTACCACAATCCATAGTTCGTTGTGCCTTTGAGATATCTCAACACATTTTTTGCAGCAACCCAATGCACTTTGGTCGGTTCCACCAAGAACTGACTTAGCTGGTTGACTGCAAAACAAATATCAGGTCATGTATTGACAAAGTACATCAATGATCCAATGAGCTTCCTGTATGCTGTAGGATCCACTCGCTCTCCTCTGCTAGCATCGACCTTCCTCCAGTTTGTGAATAGAGGCGTGGCCATGGGCCTACAATCCTGCATATGAAATCTTTGGAGAATCTCTATACTGTAGTTCCCCTATCCCATGAAGATCTCACCAGCACCCTACCAAACCTCCAAGCCAAGAAAATAGTGCATAAGCCCCATATCATCTCAAATTCCTTTGCAAGGTCCTCCTTGCAATCTTTAGATCAAGCTCTCATCTCCAGTCAGTATAAGGTCATCAACATAGAGAACTATAATGACCGGAATCCCTCCAACCATTATGTAGTACAGGTTGGCATCTACCTTGTTAGTTTTTGGTAGCATGGAAAGTGATCTAGCCTTGAAAATTGGTGGAGAGGCTAAGGCACATGAGTTCTAAAGAACCTAGAAACCATTTGGTGAAATTCCACCCGGATTGTATTTTATTAAAATAATTAATACTTTTAATGGAGTTCCTAAGTCTAAAGTTAGGGAAATTAAAATATTAATGGGTATTAATCAAAATATGAGTGAGAATGATCTAGAAGGTGGATCAAGTCATGTTTTAATCTTAGCTGTTGATTAGAGACTTAAACTTGGTCATTGAAGACTCAACAAGAAAAGTATAAAATGGAGGCTTGGGGTTCATTTGAACACACACAGAGAGAGATTGAGGACATCGATTTTCTGAGGTGAGAAGTTCTCAGGAGGAAAATCGATTGGGGAGATCTTGCAGCAGAGGGGCAGTGATAATCCGAAAGAATGACTTTCCGGAGAATACTAACAGAGAGGTGGAGAGAGCTTGCAGAGAGGCAACATAGTAGCTGGGAGATCTGACATTGGACTAGTCTGGGCCCACGCAACATTGACGCAGAGCTAGAAGGGCCAGTGCAAAGCAGAAAATCTGTCTGTCACGCAGAAGTCGGAACTGCGGAACTATTGGAACAGTCGGGATAGCTGACGCAGAGGGAAAAAGAGGTGATTCGGGGCTGATGCAGAGCCTGAAAGGCTGACACTGGGCCTACGTAGGATTAGCATAGAAATAGCCAGGGTCAGCTAGTCTTGTGCTGGATCAGTTGGAATTCTGCTAGGTGAAGTGAGGTAAAACTTACTCATATTTTCCACCAATATTTTGTATTCAGATATTTCTCCTGCATAATAATAAACCCTCAGAACTGTTGCACTGGTTTTCTGGCATTGGGTTTTTACGGGGACTATTGTGTCTAAAAATAAGTGTGTCCTATGTATCTTGTTCTTTGCTCTAGTTTCTGTTTCATGAGATCAAATATTTAATTAGTGTAGGCTGCAAAAGTAATTGCTTCAGTATTTAGAAGAATAACTTGGTTAATGTATATTAAAAATCAAGTAGGTGAAGTAGATCCGTATTTGCTGCAGTAAGGGTTCCTTCAGTGTAGGAATTTTCACATACCTCACTCTTAGTGAAGCCAATCTTCTATGGTAGCTGTCAATCTAAGTGTACAATGCTCTCGGAGCCTGCTTGAGCCCATAAAGAGCTCTCTTAAGCCTGCATATATGTGTGTCTCTACTGAACTGCTCGAATCCCTTTGGTTGCTCCATAAAGATCTCCTCCTCAACCACTCTATTGAGGAAGGTTGTTTTCCCGTTCTGGTGGATCTTCCACCCCATCTGTGTTGCAAGTGTCAGAACAGTCCTGATGCATGAATGCCATGCTACTGGAGCAAAAGTCTCATCATATTCTATGCCCTCATTCTGTGAGAAGCTCTTGGCCACAAACCTGGCCTTATACTTCTCCACACTCACATCTGCTCCATGCTTGACCTTGTACACCCATTTCGATCCAACTATTGATTTCCCCTTCGGTCATGGAACAATCTCCCAAACATCGTTCTTCATGATAGAGAAATATTCCTCCACTATGGCATCGTGCCAAACCTACTGAGAAGTTTCCTCATTATAAGAAGGCTTAATGTCCACCAACTTTGTCATCAGTGCCATATAACCTGTGTACTTCTGTGGTTATTTACTTTGCCTAAACATGGTGCTAGGAGCCTCGACTTGCTTCTGAGCCTCCTAAATCAATCTCTCAGCCCCCTTGGCCCTGTTTCTCCCTATGGTGGGTGGCTTTGGCTAATATGTTTACTCTTGGCCTGGTTTCTCCTCCTCATCCTACTGAAAATCCTGTTGTGTTACCTGTTGTGTCACCGATTGTCAGATCGGGGGCTGTCACCCTGATCCCCGATCTCTCCGTTTAAGCCTGTCTCACACGGCTAAGGGGGGTAGACCCTATGGGAAAATAAATGACCAACTGTGAAACAGTTGGGTTGGAAGACACGAGGAGGAACAAGCACTTAATTGATTTTTATTAAGTTAATAGACCAGTGCCCTATGAAATGAATGATGAAACGATTATTTATCAAATGCTGCAGAGATATGAGCTCATCAACAATCATTTACCATCAAACAAAGCTTAACTTATCACCAAATGCGAGATAATCAACTTAATGATACTCCAACAATTAAAATTTCGAAAGATAAAGTGCTTTTGACAACCACGTAAGATGCTAGCCAGAGATTACATTCATATAGTTAATCTTCGAATGAACATTTAGGCATGTTAAAAATGATAAACATTTATTCCCACGTCAAAATTTTAGCCTTAGTAGAGAAGATAAAACATAACAAATTCCTGAGCCAAGACTCAAACTAGCAAAAAATTTTCAAAAAATATTTTTTATGTTTTTCAGATAAAGCAAAATTTTAAAACTAAATGAAACTTTAAAAAAATCTAAATGATATTAAAATCTAAACTATAAGAAAACAATTTTTTTATGATTTTTTGAAGTTTTATAATTTTTTATGATTTTTATGATTATATTTTAAAAGAAAAATTAAAATTTAAACTAAAACTAAAGTCTAAAAAAAGAAAAGAAAAGAAAAGTTTTTTTAATTTTTTATGAATTTATATTTTTTTATTTGATTTTTTATTTATATTTATTCTAAAATAAAATAAAACTATAATTTTTTTTTTTTTTTTTACATAAAACCAAAACTTACATTAAAAAGAAAAAGATAAAAAATAAAAGTAAAGATTAAACTAAACTAAACCTAAAGCTAAAAAATTAAAACTTAAATCTAATCTAGACTTATTAACACTAACCTAGAAAATAAACAAAACCTTTTTTATTTTTATTTTCTTTAACTCTTTTTATTATTATTTTTTTATTTCTAAAACAAAATGAAACTTAAACAAAACCTAAGCTAAAAAGAATAAAAAGGGTCAACGACTAACTGAAAATCAAAACTTAAAAAAAGAAAACTAAACTAATCTAAATCGAAAATTTTATTTCAATTATTATATATATATATATATATATATATATATATATATTTTATGATTTTAATTAAATCAAAACACAAAAATAAATAAAAGTTATAAAACCATACGCATCAGTATATGCAAAAAAAAAGTCGTGAGAGAAACTTCACAAAAAAAATAAACTTACCAAAACGCTAAACTTCTATCTGCGCTAACCCTATCGAATATACAATATGAAAAATCAAATTTATTTTTTTGATTTTTTTTAATACGTATATCAAAACTCAAAATGAAATAAACCTGAAACAAAAATTAAATAAAACTTGCTGCGTTGATTAAATTTTACCTATGCACATACCCAACGTGAATACAAACCAGCCCGTGAAAAATAAAAACGGGATTCTTAGTCTTTGCAGGTGACGACGGAGAAGGGAACGACTATGGAAAAGGTTGCGGGTGGAGCAGCAATGAATCTGCGGATAATAGACTCGAAAGCAGCCTGAAAACAGTGATGGGAAGCGCTGGGACGGAGGCTACTGCTGCGTGGAAGAGCAAGACGACAATTAAACTCAACAAAAGATTGTGTGGATGGCCAGCGTGAGGATGACAGAAGGGATGGCATTACGATTTTGCAGCAAAGGGGCAGCACGAATGACAGCAGAGAAGGCAGTGTAGTGTAGGAATCGATAGCAGGCTTGCGTGGATCATAAGATGGCCAGCAGATCGACAGCGTATTGCTGGAATGGCACCGCGTCAGGTTGCTGAGGAACGTGGGTACAACAAATGCGGGAAAAGAAAAGAAAATGCAGCGAGTAAGGATGATTAGGAAACGAGGAAGTGACAGCTTGAGAGAGATGAAGAGGTTGGATGATAGCCGCAGAGGGAGGAGCTGAGCTGTGTGTGGAGCTTGGAGATGGATTGATGGCTGCAACGCAGGAGTTGGAGTGAGAAAATAGCAATCTGAAATCTGACAACAATCTAGAAGCTCCACACAGCCTCCTTTTAAAGAAAAAATTTCGAAATATTTTTCCTGGAGATGAAATCCCTGCAGATCCTTCTTCAGATAAAATTTGAAAACCCTGAGCAGCAGACAGCGCTGATAAACCCTCGGAAATCTTCAGAAACCCTGCAACCTGGAATGAAAAAATCACCCAAAAATAATATGTGCATAAAACAAAATTAAAACCCTAGATCAGCTAAACAACATTTACAGTATTTACAGATCTAAGGCTCTTTAACAGCCAGATTTGTCAATAATCACAACAATATTATCAAAATTTAATTTTAATATGAGACACTTCAGAAAACCCTGCATGCATTCATAATTTTTTTTTCAGATGATGAGCCCGGGATTGAAACTAGCTGGGCTCTTTCAGAAAATACAATCCGGGAGTTGGCTGGTTCAGCCGAGAACTTCCCTTAATGCCCGGTAATCTGAAAAAAAGATTTCCTGCACAACTTAAAATCAACTATTAACATAGAGGGAGAAAACAATAGTGAAATCTAGATCAAATGGAGATACCTGCCACTATATTTCAGGATCTACACTATTATTCAAACCCCAAAGATCAGACAAGATACTTGTGCCTAGATCAATCTTCATCAAGCTAAAATCAATGGCTGAAAATAAAATTATACAGAAACATAAATCATCTTACAACACTTTCAGAAGAGTAACACCAGCAAGATTTTTAACCCCAAAGTCTTCTTTATTGCACAAAAAAAATGACTACAAGAGAGCTTTCTTTAGCACCAGACTCTCAGATCTAATCTGATCTCAAATGACCCCTAGCACCCTATTTAAAGGAAAAATTCCCAACGGCTAGTTCGAGTGATCCACGTCAAAATGATCTCGACCGTCGATAAGGATCAAGACATCTCTTAATCTCATCCGTCGAATTTTTTAATGCATTAAAAATTGAAATTCCACATTTATTTACTCAAAAATATTATTATTTTTAGGTTTTTACTTTATTTTATTATTTTTATTTATTTATTTTTATTTTATTTTATAAATTTTATTATTTTTTATTTTTTAAAAATTTTATTTTTCAGTTATTTTTTTAATTTTTTAATTTTTAAATGGATCCTCGAAGTTAGCCTTTGGAAAAATCACCTAGGACCTAGGACTTAGGACTTATGAGGGGATTAAAACATTTTCTAACCCTCAAGACACTTTACATCATGACTTTTACAACTTTACATCCCAAGGGGGAGAGCCCATTTGACATAGACCCTCATAAACCACCCAGTTCTGCGACACAACTATAATCTAGCAGATTAACACACTAGGATTTTCCTAAGATTCTAATGACAAAATCCATTCCGGCTTTGGGGTTAGGCTGAAAGAAAACTCTGCCAATCATAGATCGGTGAGACAAAAAACCTTCCGGAACGTAGATTATCACTAAGAAATTAGGTCCACCTAGGCAATTTACATACATGACTCATATCTGCTAAGATTATTTACAATTCACACATGCAGACTGGGTTTACAACATAATATGATCAAGTCGACGATGACTGTCGAATGGCACGGACATGTCGATCAAGCGCTATCCCTTTTTGCGAAGAAAAGGGGGTGTACTGCTATGGGTAGTTGACACGTAGTGGTCAACATCTGGCTCTACTTGGGGACACGTTGCTGCACTGTAGGAATGTGAGAATCCAGAATCTGCATCCACGCAACACACAATAAAACATAAGTAGCGTCCATCCAAAAATCATCATATAACATTAAGCACAGGAAAAATATAAGCTCTTCATTTATTAACTATCTAGTAACATGAAAAGTAAATCTAATCCTAAAACAGAAATGAAAATGCTGAAAAAACAAGGAGTAAGGTTAGAAATACAGGGGATGCCCCATGGCATCAGATGTGTTCAATATAGTGTATACTGAGCATTTGCCTGCTTTCAGGCAAATCTGTCGACTGCTTGTCGGATGTGCCATGTCCAATTCTACATATGGTAGGACTTTTTCCTATCCGAAAATCAAGCTACTCACGGCCGTCTGATGCATCAAATCTTCTTCTCGTTCTCTTTAATTTGCACTTTTTCTTCCTAGCAGGCTGTATCACTGATGACATGGAACTTCCTGCTTCAAAGCTATTAGATGAAGTATGTAAGATATGCGTGACATGTCTTTCCTTATCCTGCATCTGATCTTTATCGTTTTTAATTTTATCTGGATCACCTTCAATTAACCACCTTTCAATCGAACCAATGACCTCCTCATAATAAGATGGAGCTTGTTGTAGCAAATGAGAAGGCTCCTGATTTATTGATGTTTCCTGGTTTCTTTCATCCTTAATCCGCTGTTGAAATTTATGTACCTGTATTGTAATGGCATTTATCTGGCTAAAGTGCTCAACTTTCATAGCACTGATTTCCCTGGCATGATCTTCCTCCATGGTCAATAACTTTTTCTGAAGACATATATGATTAGCTTCCATATCTTTTATTACTTTATCGTCTTTTTCCTTTATGGTCATTAAGCAATGCTGCATAGAGTTTATCTCTTCCTTATGATTTGCTTGCATGGTCGTCATATTTTCCTCTAAGCCTGATAACTTGCTTTGCATAAAACTAATTTTTGTGTCATGATGAGTCTTCATGGACTCAATTTCCTTAGTATGCTGATTTTGCATGATCTCTATCTCCCTATTACGCTTTTCCAGGTGGGTGCATAAAATTCTCACATCATTGGCGTAATTAGTTTGATTGATCTCCATATTTTTTACCAGCAGCATTAGTTCTTGTATACTTTGCTTATGATCTTCCTTTTCATTGTCAACATTGTTTTTACAATTTGTTCCTACTTTTCCACTATGATCTGCAATGGTACAAGTGGATGGCAAATTCTGATATGAAGCATTGTCTTGAAATCTTTCATTGACAACTGAACCTTTTATAAGATTACTTTCATTCTGTTGCACAATTTTAGGGGCACAAGGCGAGCTATCTGGATCACCATATCTATCTTTAAAAGCATCAACAATGTCTTGCAAAGAAGTGAAGGAATCTTCAGGACAACTATTAAACCAATTCAAAGCATCATCTTCTAAAGAAAGGACAAATAGACGCATTTTGACATCTTCATGATTATACTGAGGAGATCTACAATACATGATCATTATACGAGTAAACCAGCCTAGATGCTTTTTAACAGCGACTGGATCACCAACCGAGAACACAGGTAATTTAGAAATGGCCACCTTCGGAATATCATGGCGAACACCAGTAAAATGACATGGTTTAAACGAGTAATCCATGATAAATAATAAGGAATCAAATGGATGATAAAAAGAGATCTCTGCTCAAGAAAATTAATAAATGAAAGAAGTGGAGTCGCCACTTGAACAATGAGTCAAATTCTAGGATCCAAAAAGTAACCAACAGCTGATATGAGAGAGGCTTCTTGTCTGGGAAAAAGAAAAGAAATGGAGTCGCCACCCAAACAAGAAACAAACCAAAGAGAAGTTGTTGATATGACGAAAGATAAAGTGATGAAAGAGATCCAAATGATGCCAAAAAATGTTGAATCTGCCAGCTCAAATGAGAGATGAGAAAGATGAAAGAGTGATGAGAAATGAGAAGATGAATGTCGTTGGAACGTCAGGGACAGAAAAACTCTGTCCCTGGCAACGGCGCCAAAAAATGTTGGCGTTTCCGGCTCAAACGAATGATAGAAAGATGAACGATGAATAATAAAAAGTCGTTGAAACACCGAGAATAAAGTATCCTCGGCAACGACGCCAAAAAATGTTGTCGCACAGATTGTCACGACAACGCTCAGATCGGGGGCTGTCACCCTGATCCCCGATCTCTCCGTTTAAGTCTGTCTCCCGCGGCTAAGGGGGGTAGACCCTATGGGAAAATAAATGACCAACTGTGAAACAGTTGGGTTGGGAGACATGAGGGGGAACAAGCACTTAATTGATTTTTATTTGCCTTATGAAATGAATGATGAAACGATTATTTATCAAATGCTGCAGAGATATGAGCTCATCAACAATCATTTACCATCAAACAAAGCTTAACTTATCACCAAATGCGAGATAATCAACTTAATGATATTCCAGCAATTAAAATTTCGAAAGATAAAGTGATTTTAACAACCACGTAAGATGCTAGCCAGAGATTACATTCATATAGTTAATCTTCGAATGAACATTTAGGCATGTTAGAAATGATAAACATTTATTCCCACGTCAAAATTTTAGCCTTAGCAGAGAAGATAAAACATAACAAATTCCTGAGCCAAGACTCAAACTGACAAAAAAATTTCAAAAAATATTTTTTATGTTTTTCAGATAAACCAAAATTTTAAAACTAAATGAAACTTTTAAAAAATCTAAATGATATCAAAATCTAAACTATAAGAAAACAATTTTTTTTATGATTTTTTGAAGTTTTATAATTTTTTATGATTTTTATGATTATATTTTAAAATTAAAATTAAAATTTAAACTAAAACTAAAGTCAAAAAAAGAAAAGAATAGAATTTTTTTTTTAATCTTTTATGAATTTATATTTTTTTATTTATATTTATTCTAAAATAAAATAAAACTATAAATTTTTTATTTATTTATTTTTTACATAAAACCAAAACTTAAATTAAAAAGGAAAAGATAAAAAATAAAAGTAAAGATTAAACTAAACTAAACCTAAAGCTAAAAACTTAAATCTAATCTAGACTTAACACTAACCTAGAAAATAAACAAAACCTTTTTTATTTTTATTTTCTTTAACTCTTTTTATTTTTTATTTTTTTATTTTTATCATTTTTTGATTTCTAAAACAAAATGAAACTTAAACAAAACCTAAGCTAAAAAGAATAAAAAAGGTCAACGGCTAACTGAAAATCAAAACATAAAAAAGAAAACTAAACTAATCTAAATCGAAAATTTTATTTCAATTTATTTATTTATTTTTTTAAATTTTATGATTTTAATTAAATCAAAACACAAAAATAAATAAAAGTTATAAAACCATACGCATCAGTATATACAAAATAAAAAATCAAACGCATGAACAAAAGACGTGAGAGAAACTTCACAAAAAAAATAAACTTACCAAAACGCTAAACTTCTATCTGCGCTAACCCTATCGAATATACAATATGAAAAATCGAATTTATTTTTTGATTTTTTTAATACGTATATCAAAACTCAAAATGAAATAAACCTGAAACAAAAATTAAATAAAACTTGTTGCGTTGATTAAATTTTACCTATGCACATAACCAACGCGAATACAAACCAGCCCGTGAAAAATAAAAACGGGATTCTTAGTCTTTGCAGGTGACGACGAAGAAGGGAACGGCTATGGAAAAGGTTGCGGGTGGAGCAGCAATGAAGCTGCGGATAATAGACTCGAAGGCAGCCTGAAAACAGTGATGGGAAGAGCTGGGACGGAGGCTACTGCTGCGTGGAAGAGCAAGACGACGATTAAACTCAGCAAAAGACTGCGTGGATGGCCAGCGTGAGGATGACAGAAGGGATGGCACTACGATTTTGCAGCAAAGGGGCAGCACGAATGACAGCAGAGAAGGCAGTGTAGTGTAGGAATCGATAGCAGGCTTGCGTGGATCGTAAGATGGCCAGCTGATCGACAGCGTATTGCTGGAATGGCACCGCATTAGGTTGCTGAGGAACGTGGGTACAGCAAATGCGGGAAAAGAAAAGAAAAGGCAGCGAGTAAGGATGATTAGGAAATGAGGAAGTGACAGCTTGAGAGAGATGAAGAGGCTGGATGATAGCCGCAGAGGGAGGAGCTGAGCTGTGTGTGGAGCTTGGAGATGGATTGATGGCTGCAATGCGAGAGTTGGAGTGAGAAAATAGCAATCTAAAATCTGGCAACAATCTAGAAGCTCCACACAGCCTCCTTTTAAAGAAAAAATTTCGAAATTTTTTTCCTGGAGATGAAATCCGTGCAGATCCTTCTTCAGATAAAATTTGAAAACCCTGAGCAGCAGACAGCGCTGATAAACCCTCGGAAATCTTCAGAAACCCTGCAACCTGGAATGAAAAAATCACCCAAAAATAATATGTTCATAAAACAAAATTAAAACCCTAGATTAGCTAAACAACATTTACAGTATTTACACATCTAAGGCTCTTTAACAGTCAGATTTGTCAATAATCACAGCAATATTATCAGAATTTAATTTTAATATGAGACACTTCAGAAAACCCTGCATGCATTCATAAAAAAAAATTTAGATGATAAGCCCGGGATTAAAACTAGTTGGGCTCTTTCAGAAAATACAATCCGGGAGTTGGCTGGTTCAGCCGAGAACTTCCCCTAACGCCCGGTAATCTGAAAAAAAGATTTCCTGCACAGCTTAAAATCAACCATTAACATAGAGGGAGAAAACAATAGTGAAATCTAGATCAAATGGAGATACCTGCCACTATATTTCAGGATCTACACTATCATTCAAACCCCAGAGATCAGACAAGATACCTGTGCCTAGATCAATCTTCATCAAGCTAAAATCAATGGCTGAAAATAAAATTATACAGAAACATAAATCATCTTACAACACTTTCAGAAGAGTAACATCAGCAAGATTTTTAACCCCAAAGTCTTCTTTATTGCACAAAAAAAGTGATTACAAGAGAGCTTTCTTTAGCACCAGACTCTCAGATCTAAACTGATCTCAAATGACCCCTAGCACCCTATTTAAAGGAAAAATTCCCAACGGCTAGTTCGAGTGATCCACGTCAAAATGATTTCAACCATCGATAAGGATCAAGACATTTCTTAATCTCATTCGTCGAATTTTTTAATGCATTAAAAATTGAAATTCTGCATTTATTTACTCAAAAATATTATTATTTTATTATTTTTAGGTTTTTATTTTATTTTATTATTTTTATTTATTTATTTTTAATTTATTTTTAATTTTTTAAAATTTTTATTTTTCAGTTATTTTTTTAATTTTTTAATTTTTAAATGGATCCTCGAATTTAGCCTTTGGAAAAATCACCTAGGACCTAGGACTTAGGACTTATGAGGGGATTAAAACATTTTCTAACCCTCAAGACACTTTACATCATGACTTTTACAACTTTACATCCCAAGGGGGAGAGCCCATTTGACATAGACCCTCATAAACCACCCAGTTCTGCGACACAACTATAATCTAGCAGATTAACACACTAGGATTCTCTTAAGATTCTAATGACAAAATCCATTCTGGCTTTGGGGTTAGGCTGAAGGAAAACTCTGCCGATCATAGATCGGTGAGACAAAAAACCTTCCGGAACGTAGATTATCACTAGGAAATTAGGTCCACCTAGGCAATTTACATACATGACTCATATCTGCTAAGATTATTTACAATTCACACATGCAGACTGGGTTTACAACATAATATGATCAAGTTGACGATGATTGTCGAATGGCACGGACATGTCGATCAAGCGCTATCCCTTTTTGCGAAGAAAAGGGGGTGTACTGCTATGGGTAGTTGACACGTAGTGGTCAACACTACCCTCTTGCCACTAGACTGTGGCTGTGGTTGACTCTGAGGTGTTGGCTGTGACTCCTGTTTGGGAGCGAGTAGCTCCTCATCAGGTATTTCCATCTGCTCATCCTCTAAGGAAACTCTCAGAGACCAATCGTCTTGGAATCTCACATCTTGCTTGAGAATTGTCTTCTTGAATCCCGGAATATACATCGTAGATGTCTAGGATGTCTCACTATATCCCATGAAAATTCCCTTTTTTGTTGTGGGATCCAACTTCTTCTTGCTATCATTGAACACATGACAATAGACCTTTGTGCCAAAGGTTCATAAGTGTGAAACATCAGGCTTCTTTCCTGTGAAAGCCTCCTCTAGTGTGACTTGTCCACGCACCCTGTGTGGACTCCTGTTCTGCAGAAATATGTAGAGGATTCTACCCACAAGAACCTAGGCAGATCTCGATCATGCAACATATCCCTAGTTTCTCCAATAATACTCATGTTCTTCCTCTCAGCCACTCCATTTTGCTGAGGGTTATGAGGCACTATCAAATCTCTCCTAATACCTTCCTTTGCACAAAACTCCTTGAAGGCATTGAAGATATGTTCTCCACCATTGTCACTTCTCACTGTCTTGATTTTCTTCCCAATCTACTTCTCTACCAAGGCCTTAAACTTCATGAACCTGTCTAAGACCTCATTTTTCTTTCTCATGAAATAAATCCAAGTTTTCCGAGAAAAATCATTAATGAAAGTAACATAATACTTGTGTCTCATCAATGATGGAGAAGAAAAGGGCCCGCACACATGTGAATGTACCAACTCCAAAATCCCTTTAGCTCTGCTATCCTGACCATCGAAAAAAGACTTGGCATACTTGCCAAACGTGCATCCCTTACACACTCTCTTCTTGTTAAGGCCTCTTGTTGGTAATCTTGTGGCAATCTGCTGAAGAATCTTTAACGCCCCATGATGCAAGTGTCCCATGCGCCTGTGCCAAAGTTCACCAACATCTGCACATCCTGCCTTGTTGCTCAAGGCTGCATCTGTCTCTACCTGCAACTTGTAGAGATTCTTCACCCTCACACCTATCTGCTTCACTGCTCCTAAAGCTAGATGCTTGAGGTAAGCCTTACCTCTGATGTAGATGACATTATACCCTTTGTCCTCAAGGACAACTACTAAAACTAGGTTCTTCTTTAGCGTTGGAACATGGAGAACATATTTGAGGTGTAGAGTATTACCTAACTCCCGCTCAAAGCTGACAGTACCAACTCCCTTGGTAGCATAGTTTCCATTATCTCCAAGCTCGATATTCACTTGCATATCTTTATCATCCAGCTGGATGAAATACTCCCTGTTCCCAGTCATATGGAAAGAGGCTCCTGAATAAATATACCATGTACTTCTCCCTACTAAGCTTGCCATGCAAGCTATCAATGAGAAATCCTTATCAAACTAATCTAGCTCAGGTGATGCAGCTACATGTTTCTTATTCGACCCCTTCTTCTTTCGGTTAGGACACTTGGAAGTAGTGTCCAAAAACATGGCAATGCAAGCCTTTGATCTTACTTAGAACCGTCTTCTTCTTATGACCCTTTTGACTGTTCTCACTCTTCCCCTTGCCTTTCTTGCCTTTGACTTTTCCTACAAGAGCAAGATTTTCCTCCTCCTTCTCAACCTTGGAACCCTTGTCATTGTTGCTAGAAGTCTCAACTAGTTTGAACCTTAGCTCCTTCTGGATGAAGTTATTCCATAGGCATTCCCAATCCGACAACTTATCATGTCTAGTAATGCTTTGAACAAAAGTATGTCAATCTTTGGTAAACCCATTTAGAGTCACACACACTAGCTTTGTGTGCATGGATTGATCTCCAACAATTGCTAGCTCATCATGAACTTCCTGAATTCTGGTGAGATAGGCAGTTACACACTCACCCTTCTGCATCTTGATTTTCCTCAACTTCTCTTTGAGTACCATCTTTCGGTTCTAGAAAGAATTCTAGTAGAGCTTGACTAAGGCATCCCACATGTCCTTAGTTGTATCTTTACCTGCAATATGAGGGACTACATGATCTTGGAGTCCATCAAGGATCATCTTCTTGGCCTTGGCCATCTTCCTTTGGAAAAGCCTCAACTTGTTTGAATCTGAAGTTTCTGCAACTCCTTTCTCAGCAAGTTCCTTTAGCCCAAATTCATCCAACAAGGACAATATGTGGACCTTCCAAACACCAAAATTTGAGGAGCCATCCAGTTTATCCTTCTCTCTCAATCCTAATCCTGTGTGAGTTGTCATCTTTCAAACTTGAAGACTATGTGCTAATCGATTCTTGTTCACAACTCCGATACCATGTATAAATCCATGAAACTCTAATATGTTAATATGAACAATCTGAAAACAATTTTATTTTCATATAATCAAAAAATTTCTCTACTAGAAGCAACAAAATAGGAACAAAAATAAAAGCACAGTTCATACAATAACACAACACAATTTTTCTATGGAACCCAACTAGGAAAACCCTCGCTTGCTTGAGAATATTATTGAAGAAGAATAAGCTACAGATCTCTTACAAATGACCCTTCTTCAATAGAGAATAAAAATTAATCTCAAACCTTGAACTAAGCTTGAAACAACCCTGCAAGAATGTTGATTTGCTTCCCTTAGCCAACCCACACTAAGGCTCTAAATCCTTGCGCATTCCTTAGGAAATAGGCCCCTATTTTCTAGCACATTCGACCTCCTAAAAAATAGGAATTTCCTCCTATTTTTTTGCACACTTCCCAAGGGAAACTCTCCTCCAATAATTCGCACAAGGAAACCTTGTTAGATAATTCCTCTCACAAGTTCACAAGCTCACACAAAAACTGTGATTACAAGTTGTGCCTTCGATCTCCTTATAAGCACTTTATATAGGCTATTGTTAGTAAGTTCTATGTTTGGAAAGTCGAGTTGGTGCTTTTCTAGTTAACAATAGTTAGCACAACTTGTTAACTAGTTCCTCCTAAAATATAGGAGGCTAAGGCCAAAAGTTTTTCCAGTTTCCAAATTAACTCAAACTAGAAGACAATTAACTCGGTCTTCCACAAACTCACACTAGTCAAACTGCTTCTTGAACTCATCCACATCACTGGAACTCGTACATGACTAAGGAGAACACAAATTTGATTCCTTGAATTAAGGCACAAATCAAGGAATCCATTCCTTCGTTACTTTTCAACATAATATTCCTTTTCTTGGTTCCAAACCCACCACTTTAGGTCCAAAACCCAAACACTTGGTAAACTTGCCCATAAGGTCCCTTTTCGTGGGTTTCCACCACTTGGAAATACCTTCTGAGCTACCAAAATTTCAACACTCACTCTTAGTGAGGAAGGAATTTCCATTACACCTTGAAATATCCAACTCCATGAATTTCCTTTCATGCCCACAACTTCCTTGTTGGGAATCACGATTGCTGTTAGACCAAAACCCGCAAGTGTTAGTCAACGATCGCATCGCCAGAGATAAGGATCCACGAGAGGCGATTAGTCCATGTGACGAAACACACGGGGAACATTGGTTTATCCATTGTCCAACAATCTCCCCCTCAACGTGAGGCGGGTATGTATTGAACTCCTGAGTTGTGACCATGCTCTGATACCACTTGTTGGGAATCATGATTGCTATTAGACCAAAACCCGTAGGTGTTAGTCAACGATCGCATCATCAGAGATAAGGATCCACGAGAGGTGGTTAGTCCATGTCATGAAACACACGGGGAGCATTGGTTTATCCAATGTCCAACGTTCCTTGTATGAGCTATGAATTTCTCTTGCATGGCCACATTTGTCCTCACATGTGCCACGTCTTCTTTTGTACTTGGCCAAGATTTATCTTGCTTGGTGCATGACTGTCCTTGCATGCATCATGACTTTTCCTTGCATTATCCATGACCATCCTCGCATGGTCTACGACTTTCCTTGCACCTCCATGAGTGTCCTCGCATGGTTCATGACCGTCCTTGCATGGGCTAAAAACTCCTCTCTCTTGCTCGAATCTGAAGGTTTAGACTTCCATTGGTTGGCTGACTTTCCTTTGTAGTTTCCCTATAAAGCTAGAGTCCATATGAACCAACACAACCTCCACCGGCTCACTTTGCTTTCCCTCTCGGAAAGTGTTGTTTCTGAACTCGTGTCCTTCCAAAGTTAGTCTCGAGCTATGGTCGAACACTGGGTCTAATCCACTCTAGACCACACAACGCAAATCTACATGAGTCCTCATCCTCCTAGGTCAAATACCTCATCTGCACATGGTTACTCTATAGGATGTGAAACTCCACAACCCGATGAAGATACAATCTCACAATTAACTTTCCATCCACATAAAGCTACCTTGTCCATGCCAAAGCACCTTCTCTGCTAAACCTTTTGCTCTTTGTCTAGTAGTTTCACAACTCCCTCTTAAGCTGTGATCTGAATTGGAACTTAAAACACTCTCTAAGTTTTCATAACTCTGTAAAATTCATGCCAAAGTTTCAAAGACTTACAAAGTTCAAGCTTATCAGGAATACCCTCGGAACAGTTGTAAATTGTGAGTAGTGTGGAGCAACGAGGACCCTCGGTCAAGTGCGCAGACCATTGGCCCATGGTAACGCGCGCTGTCACGAAACAACGAAACGGGAGGTCTTTTTGAGAAATAGGGAACCCTTTGAGAAGAAAAAGCCTCAAGCGATCTGGACTTGAAAAGTCAGAAACCGTACGGAATTTGCTGATTCTGTCAGAGGCAGGTCCCAAACCAAAACCGGCAGGATATCAGAAGGGCTTCGAGTGATAAGCAGTTTCAACCGAGTCCCGCCCGATGCCACACACTGGGTGCCACGCGTCCGGTGGAAGAGAGAGAAAACCGCTCACATCGGACAGGTAAACGTTGTGCTACTTACCCGCCTGATATGGATAGAGACCGTAGGATCTGGAAGCTCCAGATCGACGACGGAAATGCGATCCAACGGATGACCGGATTCAACGGGGTAAATAGGCCGAGTTGTATAAAGTTTGAAGTCCGGCATGAATGATGAGTTGGCAGAGGGATCATGTTCATGGGCATTCTTGGAGCTAATGGTAAAAATGGTCGTTTCACAGACGTCCAAGAGAACTGACACTCAGTTCGTTACGAAACAGGTGGCCACCTCCCTGTGAGGCGTTACACAATGATGATGACGCAGAACAGGGGAATTTGAATGGACAGAGGCAGGGAAACCAGAAAGCCGGGAAGCGGAAACAAATAGTAAAAAAAAAAGACTGGCTTTAAAGCCATGAACTGACAGAAGCAGAGGAGGAGTTAGTTAGACGTAGAAAGCTAAGAGCAGAGAACAGAGAGAAGAAGCCGAGCTGACCTGAAGGCAACATCGAGCCAGACAGAGCCAGAGAGAGTCAGAGAGTCTGTGTACTCCAGAGAAGGCTTGAGAGGTTCAAGTGAACTCCTCAGCATAGGCCTGTCATGTATGAGTCTCAGATTGGGCTCATACTACTGTGACCAATAGAGGTCGAGTTTCAGTAAGGAGAGTCTGTGTACTCTAGAGACTTGGGGGATCCAAGTCCAATCCTACTGATTTATATCTGTTTAGTGAGACTCGAATTGAGCTCACTGTTGTAAAAACTCTGCTTTGAAAACATAATAGAGAGGCCACCACTGAAGGCTGGACCAGGAGATGTAGCCCAGGAGCATTGGGTGAACTCCTTATTAAACTTGTTGTGTTTACATGTTTGCCTGTTATGTTTTCTCTAACTGCCTCAGTGTCTATGTATTTCGCAATCTTATTGATCCATTGCATAAAGTAACATAGGCACATCCATGCACATGAGTTTGTAATACCTTTAATTCTTTGTCCTGGATAAATTCCAGATCAAGCTGCTTCTTGTGCACATCTAATCCATATGCTCTTCAAAGTAGCTCTAATGCCATGCTGAAATTTCCATGCCCTCAAGTTTTGGTATATGTCGTAGTTAGGAACACAACACATTAGAGGAGCCCAACACAAAAGAACTTTGCACAAAGGAAATATAGCATTAGTGAAACCAATAAAAGTACACAAGATTTCTAGCCCAAATCTTATTCCTTATTAGTCCATTAATAAGAGAATCATAGGGCTCCTGTACTAGGGATCATGGCCCTTCACAAACCCTAATACAAACTAATATACCCAGGATACAACAAAGTACAATTAGGGCTTGAGGTCTAATCCTTCAGACCCTCAACCTACCCATTAAATACAAAGACATATAACTTGACTTACTTGTTGTAACGATCGTTTGCCTTCAACCCTTTCTGTCTTCTTTGTCCACTATCCCATGGCTGTCCTTTGCCTCCAATCTGCACATAATGATCAACTCCCTTTAGATCACTATGTCTTACTGTAGCTCTCAGCAACTTCACCCGTTAGTTTACTGAACATAACAACTAGCATACACCTTGCTTTCAACACTTTCCTCAGGTTATTAGACCTTCTTTATTTAGCCCTCTTGGCTGACCTCAATAACCCTCTTCATCTATCCTTCGGCCCCTTTGATCTATCCCTCATAATACTTGATCCGACCCTTGCAGGTATTCTGGGACGATCCAAACTTATTGAGGCTCTTGACCTCCTTCTACTAGATCTCAAATACAACAGCTTGAGGCTCTCGACCTCTCGCCTAAAGCCTCTTGATCAGTCTTGATGGCACGCGATATTATTAGATCATCTTTGACCTCCCTTAAGAACACATAACTGAATTCCTAAACCAACTCAATAATCCACTTACAATGAACAACAACCTCATTCATAGCCCTTGTTTTCCTTCCTATAACTCTGAGGCACCTCGACCCTCTGTTCACAAGCCTGAGGCCTTTTGATCTCCTTCTAGGCCTGTGACCTAATTATAGAATAGCTTAACTCTTTTTCTTTATACCTTGGTCCTGCCTCTCCAAGGGCCTGAGGGCTCTTGATCCCCTACTATGCTTGCGACCTAGCCTCAGAACAAGATTCGACCTTTACTTAGCTCCTTGTCCACAACACAAATGCCTTTCAACCTTCTTCTCTCAAACCTGAGGCCTTTTGGCCTCCTTCTAGGGCTTTTTCCCTCTCTTTGAGCACAAAACAAAATCTTGGCCTTATTCATCTTCAAACAACAAACAATACTTAACTCGACAACCACTCCTTTTGTTTGAAGCTTGTAACCCATCTATTGAAAGAAAAGAATATTATTGAAAAAAAATTGGCACTTGATGCGTGGTAATTCAGGTCCAATGATTTCCACGGAAAGGGGTATCTCAAGTCTCACGATTGCTACCTTTTCATTTCATATTACTCAACGACATTAGTTGCATAGATGGTACACCACAATGACATCTTCCATGGAGTTAACACCTATTTTTTACTTGCACCTTTTGATTGATGGGTTGGGCAAGGAATTGTTCATCCCCCTGAGGTTAGAAGCATCTAATAGGCCCCGTTGATAACCCTCCCATACTTAAGTAGGGTAGCTTGTTTACAAGTCTTAAGCTAGAAAGACATTTGAAGATGAGCCTTGTGTGATGTATTTTAATTCCTTGTTCCATTGAATATGGGCCACTTTGATACACTTATGGTTTGAGGTACCTTTGATGTTGATCTCATTTGATTTCATGAGTTGTGTTAGGTATTTGCTCCAAGTTTCATTGGCCATCCTTCGCGGAATCAGAGCATGCTTCTTTATGTTGGAAAATCAAGAAACTTGTATATTATGTTTGACTTTCCTTGATAATTACTTGTGATGTTAGTTGGCCTTTTATTACTTTCATTTCTTGTTCATCAAGCAATTACCAAAGCAATGAAGATCACTAAGAGACAAAGTACACAAGATATAGGCTCCAAGCTAGGGCAAAACCCTCTTAAGGGGAAAACCCAAAAAGAATACTTCTCTTTTTATAGAATCTGTTCTCTCTTCTTGTAGAATCTGTTCAAAATGAGACTTCCAATACCCAAGACCAAAGCAAAAATTCCTCCCAAGCACCAAGCCAGCCCACCAATAAGATCTCTTCAAACAAACTAGGCCCTTCCAAAGATAGTGAAGATCAAAGCAACTTCACTTCAGAGTTTCGGGCCTAAAACAAGGTTTGCAACTTCGACCTGCAATTTCGTCCCCTACAACTTGCACAAAAACCCTATACAACTTCACACTTGTGGAAAAAAAGATTTTTTTCTCAAGAGACTTTCCTTCTTCGACTTCTTCCTCTTCTTCTTGTCTTTTTCGTTCTTCCTTCTCCTTCTGTTAAAATTGGAAACTAGGGCCAAACTCCATGTGGGTCATCTTATTAATGGAAGCTGATATTTTTCTTGGATCCCTCTCATCGAGAGGTGTAGGATTGATCTAAAGATCATTCGATTCCGATAAGTATTCATGGAGATATGAATTTATTTGTGTTATTGGACAATTCCTCAAGGACAGCTAGCGACCAAATCAACCCCACTTGTGCTCAATGTTTTAGAATAAATAGAGGTGGCCTTCAAGTCATTTCAACACACTTGGGATATCTTCCTCTCTACTTGTCTTTGGGTTTTAGTAGGAGGAGAGATCCTAAGGGATAATGCTGCCCTAATCTAGAGGGCAGAAGCCAGGAACTGCCAGGAGAAGTCGGAATTGCCGAGAATTGCCGTGAATAGTCGGAATTGTTGGAACTACCGGGCCTGCCGGGAACTACCGGGAACAGCCAGAATTGCCGGAAATTGCCAGAAGATCCGTCACTGCCGGAATAGTCGGAACTGCAAGAAACTGCGGGGAACAGCCGGAATAGCCGGAACAGCTGGAAATTGCCAGGAACAGTTGGAACAACCGGAACAGCTGGAACAGTTGGAACCGCTGGAAACAACTGGAACAACTGGAACAACCAGAACTGCCGGGAACTGCCGGAGCTGTCGGAACTACCGGAAATAGTCGGAATCAGTCGGAACTGTTGGAACTGTCGGGAACTGTCGAAGCATCTGTCTCCGAAGGAGAGCAGCATGCAAGGGACAACTAACTAACTTTGGGACAGTTGTATGGTACTTAGTAGCAAATACACCAAGCATGCAATGTTACAGCTAGCATGCAAGGGACAGCTAGCATGCAACAACAAGCATGCTAAGGACAACAAGCAAGCAAGGTGTAGCCAGAGCATAGGTCAGTATGGCAACATGTTGTAGCAATGGCACATAATGCAGTATAGTGATGGGTACAATCATGATTAATGAACCGTGATGAGATGCATCATAGTGATGATGGGTGCAGCATGGTGCAGCGCGGTGAGGTGCAACATGATGACGAAATGCAGCACAATGATAGGTGAAGGAGTCACCTTGGAAAATCAGTGGAAGCATCATGTCTTCCACTGATCTCATGTGTCATCTTCTTAGAGATGATCTTTGCTCTTATCTAGATAAGTCAAAGTGTTGACTTTTGTTGTAAACATACTATCTCTCTCTCTCTGCTGAACTATTGAAGAACATATAAGAAGAATTGATCAAGGATTTCCCCACATTGGGGTTTGTCCCTGGCTAGCACCACATCTTGTGTCCTCTTGTCTTGGCTTGTCTTCTGCGATTTATGTTTATGTTCTATCTGCAGTTTACTTTAATGCTGATGTGATTGCTAATCTGGAAAAGATATTGAGCTAACTGTGAAAATTGAAATAAATTGCTCTAAGCATAGAACATACCTAAAATTAACATGGTATCAGAGCTGAGGTGAATTTAAAGCCCAAGCAAGAGTGAAAGAGCAATCACTGAAGACATTTGGGAAAAGACAAAAGGATTAGTGGATTCCTCATCCCTCTTCAAATTCACCGAGGGTGAAGTCGAAGCAGAGAATATTATCAGAATGGCGCATCGGAAGTTTCTGATGGCCTACCTAAAGATCACTTCTATGGGAAGTCGGATCTAAGGATGTAAGGAAAGACAGTTCAGCCATTATGTGAAGGAGTGTCCGACTAGCAGGGACACATCACTTGATGATGATAACAATCATTCTAGGGACATCTTCAATGATCAGAGGAATGACAGGTAATGTAGGTCATCAAGGATACAGTCGACTCTTCAATGAAAGCAAGGAGCCCCAGGGATGAAGAATCAAATGTTGTTTCTGATAAGATAAAGAAGAGTTATCTTGTATTGGTCCTCTCCTTCAGATTCTTTGGGAATCTGGCTTATTGATTGTAGTGCTTCAAGGCACCTCATCGGATAGAAGGGTGCTCTCTCGAATTTGGTAAAGATGGAAACAATCGTGGGATTATACTTGGAGCTGATGCTGCCTATCCCAGAAAGGGTGTAGGGAATGTTACCCCTCAATTGAATGAGGGTAACTCGATTCATTTACAGAATCTCTTTTATGTACCTGATCGCAAGAAGAACTTGGTGTCCATTTCGGCAATGGAAGTCAAAGGTTACAAGGTGGTACTCATCGATGGAAAGGTATGTGTTTGAAAATAGAATTTTCAAAGATGTTTTTGAGTTCAGGGTTGTATCAAGTTGCAGGAAGTCCGCTGGGGACCATGTCCATTGACACATAGCACCGGAGTTCTGTGAGTCAAATGGTGACAGGGATGCTTGAATTCAAAAAGAGCATGAAAGTACATGTTTGAGATGTACTGAAGGAAAATCTTACAAGGGGACCATTCCCCTCATGTAGCAGGTCCACAGGTTTGGAACAACTCAAGGGGTTTGAGATTCATGATCAGGAATCTCACGTGTGCAGGTGGAAGAAAGCCCTCTATGGATTGAAGTAAAATTCCCTAGACGTAGTATGAGAGGATTGATAGCTATCAGATGAAGCTAAGATTCACTAAGAGTGAAGCCGATCCAAACCATTGTTTGAAGGTTGTGGATGATAGACCTCTCATACCAGCGCCTTCTGAGGATGACCTATTTCAAACAGGTGCAGACCCTCTCACTTGCAGAAGTAAGAGGGAGTTGGATTCCGGATGTGGAATGGTAAACTGCAAGCCCGTGACCACCTTGAGGATCTTAACTTTCAGAAGTTATATGGTAGTGATGTTGGACTAGATTTGGGAAATGCCTCTGAGTTTCATAAACTCATTCGTGTTGATGTTCTTGGTGAACTTTTGTCCAGACATATGTTTTGCAGTTAGCACAATGAGCTCATATTTGGTTGAGGCTCACTGGATTGGTGCCAAGAATCTTTTGAGATATCTTCGGGGCACAATCTCTCATGGATTGAGATACACTGTCGGAAATATGAAACTGCATGATTATTCGAATGCTGACTGGGCAGGCAGTGTGGAGGATCACTAGAGCACTTCCCAGTGCTGGTTCTCTTTGGATTCTGCTTCGATATCATGGATGAGCAGGAAGCAGAAGTTGGTTGCTATAAGCACCGCTGAGATCGAATACATAGCTACGAGTATGATCTCGTGTGAAACTTCATGGTTGCAGAAGCTCTTAAGTGAGTTGTTTGTACACATGATGAATACCATTGTGATTCTCTGTGACAACCAGAGGGGGGACTCGATTATTGAGGAATCCTGTATCGATGATTCCTCCAGCAGATAGACATCAGATACTGCCTTATCTGGGATATGGTCGATGAATGAGGAGGCTCCATTGCATTGAGATTGATGTACAAGTCGCAGACATTTTGTAAAAGCCCCGGGGAAAGGTCAAATCTGTGACTTTTCTGAACGACTTGGAGTGGTTGAGAGACCTTATAAGGGTCCTGCATGTTGCATGCATTGAGCTTTGGGAGCTTTGGTGGGGCTTGGGGTACTTACTGGAGCAACATACGACCACATGGCGACTCACCCTCACCTGGTGGTGCGCTATGTACAGGATGATAGGTTCAACCTTCCCCTGTGATACCCCGTGGCGACTGCGAAACAGGATGATTAGTTCTCTTGTGGGCCGAGATGATTAGTTCTCCCGTGGCAAATGTGGAACAAGATGATTAGTTCTCTGTGGGCTGAGATGATTAGTTCTCCCGTGCCAACTGTGAAACAGGATGATTAGTTCTCCTCTGAGCCGGGATGATTAGTTCTCTCGTGGCAACTGTGAAACATGATGATTAGTTCTCCTGTGGGTCGGGATGATTAGTTCTCCCGTGGAAATGGTGAAACATGATGATTAGTTCTCCTGTGGGCCGAGATGATTAGTTCTCCCGTGGCGACTATGAGGCAGGATGATTAGTTCTCCCGTCGAGGCATCCTACCCATGTAGTCTGGGACTCATGGGAAGTACCTCTCATTTGATCAATGAGCAGGGAAATGGGGTTAGGGACCATAGTAGTACTATCGATGGACGCATCGTTATATCTACCGTACTCCCTATGCTAGGATGACCTCCATTGATCTGGGATCAGTATGAGTGGTTTGAGACACTCTCTTGTGATATTGATCTGGGATCAATAAAACTGACTTCTGGTCAGTAAGAGTGATGTGACACACTCTCTTCAGATGAAACTGAATTTGGGTCAGTAGACAATGGTATGGGACATTCTCGATCAATTCTTCTTCTTCATGGTTCAGCAGAGCAAAGCAAAGCAGAGCAGAGCAAAGCAAAGCAGAGCAGAGCAAAGCAGAGCTCAGCAGAGTAGAGCAGTGCAGGGCACTGATGGCAGAGATAGTATAGTCGGACATATGGATCAGTGGATGGATTTCTCCCTAGTTGAGAGGGAGTGTTAAAAATGGCAACTAGGGCCAAACTCCATGTGGGTCATCTTATTAATAGAAGATGATATTTTTCTTGGATCCCTCTCATCGAGAGGTGTAGGATTGATCTAAAGATCATTTGATGCCGATAAGTATTCATGGAGATATGAATTTATTTGTGTTATTGGACAATTCGTCAAGGTCGGCCATCAACCAAATAAACCCCACTTGTGCTCAACGTTTTAGTATAAATAGAGGTGGCCTTCAAGTCATTTCAACACACTTGGGATCTCTTCCTCTCTACTTTTCTTTTGGTTTTAGTAGGAGGAGAGATCCTAAGGGATAACGCTGCCCTAATCTAGAGGGCAGAAACCGGGAACTGCCTGGAGAAGCCGAAACTAGTAGAACTGTCGGGAATAGCCGGAATTGTCGAAACTGTCGAGAATAGCCGGAATTGCCAGAACTACCAAACCTGCCGGGACCTACCGGGAATTGTTGGGAATAGCCGGAACTACCAAAATTGCCGGAAACTATCGGGAACAGCGGTAACTGCCAGGCACTGTTGGAACAGCCGGAACTGCCAAAAACTGCCGGGAACAACTGGAACTGTCGGGAATTGCCGAGAACAGCTGGAATAGCCAGAAACTGCCGGGAATAGCCGAAATAGCCGGAACAACTGAAATTGTCGGGAACAGTCGGAACAGCCGGAACTGCCGGGAACGTCTGGGAACTGCCGGAACTGCCAGAACTGCCGAAAACAACCAAAACTGCCGGAACTGCGGGGAACAATCGGGAACTGTCGGAGTATCTGTCTCCGAAGGAGAGCAGCATGCAAGGGACAACTAACTAACATTGGGACAATAGTATGGTACTTAGCAGCAAATACACCAAGCATGCAATGTTATAGCTAGCATGCAAGGGACAGCTAGCATGCAACAGCAAACATGCTAAGGACAACAAGCAAGGTGCAGCCAGAGCATAGGTCAGTACGACAACATGGTGTAGCAATGGCACATAATGCAGTATAGTGATGGGTACAATCATGATTAATGAAGCGTGATGAGATGCATCATAGTGATGATGGGTGCAACATGGTGCAGCGCAGTGAGGTGCAACACGATGACGAAATGCAGCACAATGATAGGTGAAGGAGTCACCTTGGAGAATCAGTTGAAGCAACATGTCTTCCTTCAACTGATCTCATGTATCATCTTCTTAGAGATGATCTTTGCTCTTATCTAGATAAGTCAAAGTGTTGACTTATGTTGTAAACGTACTATCTCTCTCTCTCTGTTGAACTATTGAAGAACATATAAGAAGAACAAGGGTTTCCCCACATTGGGGTTTGTCCCTAGCTAGTGCCACATCTTGTGTCCTCTTGCCTTGGCTTGTCTTCTGCGATTTATGTTTATGTTCTATCTGCAGTTTGCTTTAATGCTGATGTGATTGCTAATCTAGAAAAGATATTGAGCTAACTGTGAAAATTGAAATAAATTGCTCTAAGCATAGAACATACCTAAAATTAACACCTTCACTATCACAGATCAAACTTGCTTGAGTGAGTGATTCAAATGAGTCGAAGTCCTTATTTATAGCCTTTTGGAGGGGTCGAATAGGCCTCTTTAGGCCGACCTCTTTGTTGGGGCCGACTTGGTCTTGGAGGATAATTTTGCTTTCTTGACTCAAAAATAATTATTTTCTTTTGTTACAATGAGTCCAAATGGGACTATAATACATGAAAAAAATTCTTCTTTGACCTAGAAAGTCCTAGAAGCATGAAGAACATGCTTTGATCTAGACTTGAGCATGAAACCCATGCTTTTACAAATAATATTTCTTTTTCTTTTTCTTTTTATATACAAAATATACAATGTCATGTTTACAAAGGTCATTATGAAGACCGAAACTAGTTACATTCTCCAACACTCCCTCTTAACTAGGGAGGTATTCATAATCCCATCATGAAGTACAAGGAATCTCAAACTTGAAGTATTCTCATAAGAAGAGTCGGATTGATAAGCCATCTTTTAAGCATCTATATTATAACCAACATTGTCAACAAGGCCTTAACTTGACAAGCTCAACTTATATGAGAGCATCATGCTGGAGGTTTTATGTGAGATACCACACTACCTCTAAAGGCACATACCCCATCCGGATGTTCACCAGGTATGTCCTTTTAGGACTATTCTTATCTTGGATTGCCAATCCTCAAAGAATATCGATCCTCTTCGACTACTCTTGTCTTGGATTCCCTACCTCATCCTCAAAGAGTATCGGTCTATAGGTTCACTTCTATCTTGGATTTTATGATCCTCAAGAAGTTCCAATCTCAGATGCTTATCCAATCCTCTAGACCCCATTCTTTCTTTATGGCCTTCACTAAGACTTACGACTGTTAGTCCTGGTCTAGTGCATGACACATAAAGAGAAGAATATACTCTCCATCATCCCTCCCTCTCAATCAGAGAAGAGATATCCACCAAACCAAGCTTACCTCTTAGGTACTCAAGCTTCTTGTTTGGTAATGCTTTTGTCAGAATATCAACTACTTGTTCATCTGTAGGAATATAGTGTAGCTTCACAACCCCATCTCATACCAGACTTCTGATGTAGTGGTACTTATTATTTATATACTTTGTCCTAGCATGAAACATTAGGTCCTCTGTCAACTTTATGCAACTTTCTGTATCACAATGTATACATGTAGGGCTAAGTGGTCCTTCAAATAATTTCATAGCAACTGCATGAGCCAAACAACTTCTCTGTAAATTTTAGCTGTACCAATGTACTCAGCTTCAACACTACTTAAAGCAACAATATCTTGCTTCTTTCTCATCCATGAGATCACAAAAGATCCCAAATTAAAGCATCCACCTATAGTGCTTCTTCCATCTATCTCATTGCCACCCCAATCAGAATTTGTATATCCTATGAGCTGGATTTCATTACCAGCATATTGAAGGTAGTGATGTATGGTTCCACATAGATATCTCAAGATGTGTTTGGTTGCTATCCAATGATCATGCCTTGGCTCCATTTGAACTTGACTGAGGACATTTACTGCAAAACAAATGCCACGTATAGTGTTTACTAGATACATCAAGGAGCCAATCAACTGTCTATAGCAAGAAGGATCCATCGGACTATAATCTGGATGCCTCATCTTCTTTAGATTAGTAATCATGGGAGTTATCATTGGATTTTATAGAATCTTGATCACATATTTTCCTTGACCAAGATATATTTCACCTGGTTTCTTCCAAACTTCTAGTCCTAGATATTAATCCATGATCCCAAGATCCTTCATGTCAAATTCAATTGCTTACTGCTTCTTGCATTACTGAATTCGATGTTCCACACTTGTAACAAGGAGATCATCCACATAATGTAGAGGTTAGGATTTGTAGAACTCTTGACAAATCCAATTCTCAAAAGGTATGCATCCATCCTAGCATACCATGCTCTAGGTTCTTGCTTTAAGCCATATAGAGCCTTCTTCAATATGAAAACATGTATCTCCCTTTGATTGAATTCAAATCCTTGAGGTTTTTCGATATAAACCTCTTCATCAAAGGTCCCATTCAGAAAAGTTGTTTTAGAATCCATTTGATGGATGTTACATCCCATAGTAGCAACCAAAGAGACAAGTGATCTAATTGTTGTATATCTAGCTGTAGGAGCAAAGGTTTCTTCATAATTGATACCTTCTTTCTGTGAGAAGCCTCTAGCTACAAATCTAGCTTTGTACTTATCAATGCTCCCATCCACAACATGCTTTATCTTATATATCCATTTTGAAGTGACTATAGATTTGTCACTTGGTCTAGGAACAATTTCCCAGACATCATTCTTCATAATTAACTAGTATTCTTCCTGCATTGCATTCCTCCACTCTTGATGTTTAGTTGCATCTTCATAAGAGGAGGGTTCAACTTCAATGAGTTTAGTCATATAGGCTGCATAACCAGAATACCTCTTCGGTCTTTTACTTTCTCTAAAGGTCCCTTTTGTTGTGTGTCCTTCTGCTTCTTGTAGAGTTGTCCTCAACCAAGCATGTCTCTTTCGAATTTTAGGAACAATTACTTGCTGCACAGGCTCACTAGGACCTTCAACATCTTCTTGAGTTGATGTAGGACCTTGATCATTGTTGTCCCTCAAGATATTTTAAAAAATAGGTATCTCTTCTTCATTAAAATCGATTGGAATATCTTTGGATCTTTTGTAAGCCACATTTTCATCAAAGATTACATCTCGAATTACTTCAATACGAAGATCCTCTTTAATGTAGATTTTGTATGCCTTTGATGAATCACTATAGCCAACAAATATGCCTTTCATACTAGTAGGATCCAACTTCTTCCTCTTGTCCTTGGGAATGTGTATATAAACATGATATCCAAATATTTGAAGATGATCCACACTAAGCTTCTTTCCTGTAAATGCTTCTTCCGGAGTCATGTTGTTGAGAATCTTATGAGGACTTCGATTCTGCAAGTAGACAATTGTTACACATGCTTCTCCCCATAAGAATTGGGGGATATCTTGGTCATGTAGCATGGTCCTGACACATTCTTCAATTGTTTTGTTCTTTCTTTTAGCCACACCATTTTAAGGATTATAAGGAACAATTAGCTCCCTCTTAATCCTTGCTTCCTTGAAAAATGCTATAAGCTCCTTGGAGGTATATTCTCGACCAATGTGAGACCTTAGCGTCTTGATTGTCTTTTCTATCAAATTTTCTACTTCATTATTGAATTCTTGAAACTTCTCGAATACCTCATCTTTGTTCTTGAGGAGGTACAACTATGTTTTCCTTGAGAAATCATTGATGAATATCACATAGTATTGATGACCTCCAAGAGACTTTACTGCCATAGGACCACATACATCATAATGTATGAGATCTAAGATTTCCTTTG
Source organism: Pinus tabuliformis (assembly GCA_031772625.1). Taxonomy (NCBI): domain Eukaryota; kingdom Viridiplantae; phylum Streptophyta; class Pinopsida; order Pinales; family Pinaceae; genus Pinus; species Pinus tabuliformis. The sequence continues at coordinate 862,224,740 of CM062809.1, forward strand.
ATCTGGTATCACTTCTTGCAAATGGTTTCTTTACATTCTTGCCTAGAGCACATCCCTTACAGAGTCGTTCATGTTCTTCCTTCAATTTGGGGATGCCATTGACCATTTGATTTAGAGATGGCAAAACTTTGTAGTGAAGGTGTCCATACCTTCTATGCCATAGTTCAGAAGGGCTCACATCTAAGTGAACTAGGGCTTGAGGGAGAGGAGTAAGTAACCTATACAAAGTTCCCTCACGAATCCCAATTATTCTTGCATGATCAATACTAGAATCCTTTCCCCAAATGAGAACTTTGCCATCAACAAAAGCAATTATATCACCTTTAGACAAGAAATAGGAAGTGGATTTTTCTTCAAACCTGGAACATATAAGATATTGTTGAGATGAATGCTCCCACTAGTCTCTAGCTCTAACGAGGTAGATCCAATTCCCTTCACTGGATATCTCTTCTTGTCTCCAAGTTCGACTGAATGAGAGGAGGTTCCTTTTGAGAGTCTGGAGTTGACTGCATTCACCTGTCATATGTCTGGAAGCTCCACTGTTTATAACCCATACATTATCATCCTTAAAAGTGCTAGAGAGAGAGCAGAGAAGAAAATTCCATCCATCAATTCTTTTGATAGCTTGGAGATGACCTTCAAGATGCTTTCTTTGATAGTCACAACGAGATTCCCAAGAAACTTGAAACACTTCTTCATAATCCTTGCCATTGACAGAGTTCCAACTAAGATGTGATCTTCAATCTCCTTCTTGCACCTTAGTTCAAAAACCATGTTGGAAAATCAAGAAACTTGTATACTATGTTTGACTTTCCTTACTTGATAATTACTTGTGATGTTAGTTGGCCTTTTATTACTTTTATTTCTTGTTCATCAAGCAATTACCAAAGGAATGAAGATCACAAAGAGACAAAGTACACAAGATATAGGCTCCAAGCTAGGGTAAAACCCCTTAAAGGGGAAAGCACAGAAAGAATACTTCTCTTCATGATAGAATCTATTCAAAATGAGACTTCCATGAATACTTCTCTTCATGATAGAATCTATTCAAAATGAGCCTTCCATGACCCTAGACCATAGCCAAAATTTCTCCCAAGAACCAAGCCAACCCACTAACAAGATCTCTTCAAACAAACCAGGTCCTTCCAAAGACAACGAAGATCAAAGCAGCTTCACCTCAGAGTTTCGGGCCCTGCAACAAGGTCTGCAACTTCGACCTACAATTTCAACCCTTGCAACTCGCATAGAAACCCTCGATAGCTTCTCTCGTGTGGACAAAAAAAATATGTTTTTTCGCAAGAGACCTTCCTTCTTTGACTTCTTCCTCTTCTTCTTGTCTTTTTCACTCTTCCTTCTCCTTCCCTATTGCAAATCGAACTTGCTTGAGTGAGTGATTCAAATTAGTTGAAGTCCTTATTTATAGCCTTTTGGAGGGGTCGAATAGGCCTCTTTAGGCTGACTTGTCCTTGTTGGGCCAACTTGGTCTTGGAGGATAATTTTTGACTCAAAAATATTTATTTTCTTTTGTTACAATGAGTCTAAATGGGAGTATAATACATGAAAAAAATTCTTCTTTGACCTAGAAAGTCCTAGAAGCATGAAGAACATGCTTTGACCTAGACTTGACGATGAAACCCATGCCTTTACAAATAATATTTCTTTTTCCTTTTCTTTTTATATACAAAATATACAATGTCATGTTTACAAAGGTCATTATGAAGATCGAAACTAGTTACATTCTCCAACAATTTAGCACTTTAGAGAGAACATCCAACCCACATGTGACTACACTAGAGATCTAGACAAGTACATTGCACAGTTTTGAGGGACGTTTGGCCATGTGATGATTTAGTAACATAGAGCATGACACCCCTTCCTTTAGAGATGGGTTGTTGAGCATTAAAGATGAAACGTTGCACCCACTAGCATGACATCATGGAGATTAGGGACCACTTGACATTGCTGATGGTTTCTTGACGATGGAGCAACTTCCTTGGACCATGGAGATGGCTTGTTGATGTAGATCACCTTTGGAGGTGCCCCTTGCACCTTTTCTTGAAAGGCTCATTTGGAGTATGATGTCATCCTTTTTGGCCTTCTTACTCACATGTGTGGGTTAATTTAAGGTGATTTGTTATGTTTTTGAGTTCAGATGATTATTATGTTGGTCAACATGTGACCGTAGCACCATATTATGTGGATTTCTTGTATTTTGGGGCTCTTTTAGCTATCTTAGTGAGGAACTGATCTACCTTTGTATTGTATAATTAAGGAGGTAAAATTCTTCAATTATGGCATCAGAACACATTCATTTTTCTTCTCTTGAATTCTCTTGAGCTTGTGTGGAATGGAGGCCTAGTTGAGCAACTAAGCCTAGGGTTTCTCTTCTTGTGAATTGAGCAGTGTTGTAGGAACTGTCCCCCCCACCAATGGATCAAAAGTTGGAATTGCCAACTGTGCGGATCCATGAGCGAACCACGGATGGAATTGCGCACTCAGATTTCAGAACTACACTTTGCTTGGAAAATTGCGGTTCTAGGACCTGTGGGAATTATGGAAATTTTGTTCAATGTTCCCCAAGCCGAACCATAGTTTGAGCATGTTTTCGACACACTTCCCATGCAGTTCTAAAAAGCACTCACATGGTTCCGTGGGGCACTTTTTTTTTATCTTTTTTTGGTATTTTGGAATCGTTATGTGAGGAACCGTGCTTCCCACACACTTCTAAGGTGCTCCCTTGATGTCCCAAACTCTTCCTAGATGCTCCCTAATGGTAATGTTAATGTCACTTTTACTTAAATTTTTAGCATTATGACTTAGGATGTTTGAGAGTGGTTCCAACCTCATCGGACTTCATATGGAGAAAATATAATTCATATCCCATTCAAAATTTAGCAAACTTAGTAGTTTTAAGGAAAAATGGGATTGTGGCATTTCATTAGATTATATTATGTATGAGGGTATGTGATTGACATTTAATCAAGAGCACCAAGCCCAATATGTACCCCAGTGTTGGTGGTGTTGATTGGTGAGCTCCTTTGTCATGGCATGGCCTTAGAAAAAATGTACCCTTCGCTCAAGTCAAAATCATTGATCAGGCATGTTAAGTTTTTTATACCATATTGTGTACAATATGCATGTTTTCATATATTTTGCAACTAATTTGGCTTCTGAGGATTTTTGGAAAATGACGTTTCCGACACTTCGCTTCCTCAAAAACGCACCTGCTTTGTCTCCGCTTTGTGCAACATTGGGATTGAACTCTTCCCAAAAGATTTTCACAATGAATCTTGGATCTTAGATGTATTATAAGTTGGTTTATTTGTTATGCCTGGATATTTTCCTGGGAATTGTTGCTACTTGTTAAGTAGGTTACTTTAACATTTGTGTGCATGTCCATTTTTGAATTTGTACTCACTTTATAAAGATTTGAGTAGAAGAGTAGGTTAATTCATATTCTCATTTGATTTTCTAGAGAATTGAGAACCCTAATTTAAACCCTAGGGAAAGTAGGTTAATTTTCCCCGACAAGTTGGAATTAGGTTTTCCCCTTTTATATTGCCCTAGGTTTTAGTTTGGATCCTAGACTCTACTACCATAGGTGGAGAAGGCACTAGCATCTCTTCATCTAGTGGATAGGTTGTAGTTTTATAGTTAATTTAATAAAACCTATTTTATTAAGTTAAACACTAGTTTAATTTAAATTCATCTTTCTACTTTGGTGCTTTGATATTGGGGATCACCTTGATTGCATTCTATTGGTTAAATAATGCCCTTTGATGAATGTCCTATGGTGTAGAATCAATTTTACGTACATTGGAGAAGCAAAATCCATGTTTTTCATGCATTTTTCTTCAATTTATTAGGGTTTACATCAATATTTAATATGAATTATTGGCTAGTTGAATCGTGGAAAGTTGTTGAATTTTATTTCTTAACTTGTTGATTTTCTAATCTTTCAATCCATGTACTTTTTATATGAATTGAATGGTTATATTTGTTGTCGTTATAAGCTATTGATTGTTGTCCAAAACTGCAGATTTTTACCCTAGTTATAGCAGTTTTATGTCTAGTAAGCTTAGGGTGTTTTTTAGGAACCAATTTGAGACCCCTTTGACCTAGATAGCCTTAATATTGACAAATAGGCTTTGTGAACCCCTTTGCTTGTGTTACACACAATTTCCATCCCACCCTAGTCATTATAGGCTTGTGTGGGTGGATATAGTTCGTAAGAGTCTTAGGGGGTATTTAGCTTTAAGTATCTTAGAGTTAGTTTTTGAGCCCTATTGAGAAGCCTCCCTTGTGGTGGTTGGTGGTCACCACTAAAATAGATGACGAGTAGTTGCCAAGGTGACAACCCTAGTTTGTTGCATATCTTTCTCGCTTGGTGAGGCTTTGCAACAAGGTGTAAGATTTTGCAGCAATAGGGTCTGTTACCACTCAAACCAGCAAGGGACCTAAAAGGGGTTCCTAAGAGGGCAACTGCTAGGTTAAGGGCAACGGTGGAGGCTTAGCCCACTGTCACCACAACGAAGTCTCCCTGCTTTCGACAAACTTTCACCAATGGGAGGAGTCCCGGTAATGTAGGAATCACCTGTAAAGTATATGTCAATGGATAGGTGTGAAGTGACCCTAGAAAACCTTTCTCGAGGATGGAGTGAAGGATGGAACTTGCTTGCTCTTTAAGCAAGGGACTTGGTCTTCTAGGGGTAAGGGGTGAGGATTGGAGGATTGAGGGAGAAGGAACAGATTCATTGATGAGGTTCTCAATCCCTATAATCCTTGGGAAACTTGGATTCCCAAATGGCCCTTGAGAAATAATCTTTATTAATAATTGGGACCACACGAGGCCAAGTTGACCCAACCAAGGTTCGGGGATGGAATACAACAATCAATGATGTTCCTATTTTGGACTAGGTGAAGGGAAAGGACCAAATAAGAATATTTACTTCAAAAGGTTGAATTGATCCTGTTGAGGTCTAGCCTTGGGGATGCCTAGGCAAAATTCGATTCTAGGGCTAGGATTTGGGATTCCCGGGGATTCCACCATTAAAATTGCCTCAAATTTGGAGGAGAGGGAGGGGACCCACCAATGTAGTAGCTTGTAGGAGGTTGAAGTTTTTCCTTGGATCAATTCCCAGGAAATTGATGCCCTAGGTAACCTTTGAGGGCTAGACCTGGGAAAAAGTGGTAAAAGGTGAAGGAGATGACCACCCTTCTTAGGGATCAGTGCCTAATTCACTTGGGCATATGGAGTCCAGGATGATATTGAGTAAGAACTTGGTTTCTTGATTAAGGAGGCCTAGAAAGTCAACTTCATCTAATGTTGAGAGAAAGAAAGGAAAAGTGACCTTCAAGAATTTATACTTCAAAGCAAATAATGCAAGCTTATCAAGACAAATAATCTCTAGGACATTTCATTCATATAACATTGGCCCATACATTAAATTAGCTAAAACATGCTTAATTCTACATTTCAATTATGCAACAACTAGCCCTAATTTTAGTAGTGCGTAGCAACAAGAATAACAACATTAAAATTCACTTACAACGTTATAGAGTATATCCAACCAAAATTTTGTTTGCAAGACAAAGCTCCAAGACAAGAAAAATAACCCAAATCCATACATCAAAATTCATCCATCTCCAAAAATATCCCACAAGGAAAAAATGCAAAGTTCTCTAAAGATTAGAGAGATTCCAAGTCAAGTGATGATCCAAATGAATGTATCTAACATCAATATATAGCCTCATATGGAGTTCGAATTAGCCTATCGGCCTACGTTAGCCCCTAATGATAAAATAATGTGCAAATAAAACCCCTATTGGTGACAAGCCCACCAAACTAGCTCACAAGTGGAAAAATAAGCCTCACAAGGGGCCAAATAATAATATGTACATGTTGTGGGGCCCTCCAAAAGCCTAATAATGTCTTGAAGTGCCATACTAAGGAATAAATTCCTCGGAATATGATGGAAAACGGGGTGGCCCCTTGTTCTCCAAGTAGTAGACTTGCGGTGCTCCCAGTGGGTCTGAGGGCACATAAATGACGCCATGGGTCTCCATATGAATCAGATATTCCTGTAGATCCTCTGCAAGGGTCCGAGTGGTGGAATGAACGCTGCCATGACATCGTACAAGTCCTGAGACACCTTCCAAGAGTGTGAGGCTCCTGTGGGGGGCCTGCGAGGCAAAGTGTACCAAGTGTTGTCGCGCAGATTGGCACGACAACGCTCGGACCGGGGGCTGTCACTCTGATCCCCGATCCCTCCGTTTAAGCCCGTCTCCCGCGGCTAAGGGGGGTAGACCCTGCGAGATAGTGAAGACCAACTGCCAAACAGTTGGTTGGGAGACACGAGACACGATTGAGATAAGCACTTAAAAGATTTAATTAATTTAGCAGACCAGTGCCTTAAGAGATTGTGGTTAAAACGATTACCTGTTAAATGATATAAAAATATGGACCATGAACAGCAATCATCTATCATCAGCAATTGAGAATTTTTAAAAAAAATGAATGCTTTAAACCACCACGAATCATAAACCGTTAACCAGATATCAATTTCGCATCTCGACTTGAAAATTTAGATCTCAGCATGAAAGATGATAATTCCCGAAAATAACTGGATCTGACGAAGAAAATTTTCCAAAATTTTTTTATGCTTTCTTCAAATTTTTTTTTTTTTTTTTTTTATTATTATTTTTTTTTTTTATATTTTTTATAAATAAAATCTAAAAAAAATTATCAAATAAATCTAAAGAAAACTTGAATTAAAATTAATCTAAAATCTAAAGAAAACTTGAATTAAAATTAATCTAAGTTAAAAAAAAATTATAAATGAGAACTTAACTAAAAATTAAAACTAAATCCAAAATCTAAAAAAATTGAATCTTTTTATTTTTTTATTTTTCATAACAAAATCTAAAACTAAACATGAAATCCAACTATATATAAAAAAAAGAAACTCTAAACTAACACAAATATCCTAAAATTATTCACGATACAATTTAAGCGTAATAAAAATGAAACTATGGAATAAATCTAAAATTGAAATTTAATCTATATCCTAAACGAAACTTGGATCTAATTAAAACTAAACTAAGCCTAAATCGAAATTGCATTCTAAAACGTAAGGCTAACAAATATATAAAAAAAAGGGGCATTCGTTATAATCTAAATGAAAAGAATTAAATCAAAACGTAAAAAACCTAAATACAACTCGTATGACCTTAGAAAATGATGAATCGAAACGCGCAAACGAGAACGACCAGGGCACAGCTAGCAGGCGGAGAGGGTTATGCAGGTGAAGCTTTGAGGTTGGACGACGGCAGAGAAATACCCACGCTGGATGCTGCGGAATGACTAGAGCCAACATCGACTTACCTGGAAAACGCTGATACTCAGCCACCGGAGGAAATACGTGACCTGGAGACTATCGACGTTTGGAAATGGCAGATAAACTGAGCCGCAGATCAAATCGAAATTAGCTGCCGGCGTGAGTAGGGTTTGATGCCCACGCGAATGCCCTTTTCACACCAAAAAAAATGCGATTTCTGCAATGTATATGACGTGGATCTCCTTGGATGCGGATTTGAGAAAGGGAACAAGTTTTGAATATGCACGGATCGCGGCTCAGACAACCCCAGCACGTGCTTCTGATTGAACTGATGCCTCCAAATTCACAACTGGATTCTTCAATACTATTTCATGCCAAATACATCGACGTTTTTTCTTGCACAGTCGTTTTTCAAAGGATCTGTTCACGCAGTAACTGAAACGATAAACCTCAGCTGATGAAGCGATTTGCCCAGGAAAACCACAGCGTATGCTTTCGGTTTCGAAATGATGCATGCTACGGCTTCGATCGCTGAGGGCTTTCCACTGTTTTTGATTTCATGTAATGCAAGTAATATTGACGATCAGGTTCCAGGAATGCTCTTCGACAGCTGACTCAAAAATTTGCTCTTGATAAAAACCCTGTAGCTGAAAACACAAAAATACAAAACCCTGCAGATATATGCAAAGTTTTAAAGTAAAGCCCTTCAAAAATTACCCTAATCGAATCTTCAGAAGAAACCCTAATGAAAACTGCCAAAAAATAAACTTGAAACCCTAGAACAGCTAATTAATGTACAGATTTTGGCCCCTACACAGCCAGATTTAACAATAAGAGCAGCAATATTTTCAATATATCAGAAATTCTGAACTTCACTGTGAACAGAAAGAGAATCTCTCAATGTAAAACAGAAAAAGAAACTTTGAATGATTAACCCAGGGAACAATCAGCTGGGCTCTGCACAGAAAAGCCAGTGGGAGTCGGCTGGTTCAGCCTAGAACTTCCCCAAACGCCCACCTGTACCTTTTACCTAAAGATCTCCTGCACACCTCAAGCAAACATCAGTAAAGAGGGCAAGAAATGCTGCTAGAATTCAAGGAATAATGGAGATACCTGCCATTATTCCAGAAACCCTACAACATTCAAACCCTAACACGTGAGCAAGATACCTGTACTCACAATGCTCTGAAAAAAACCAGCTATTTTAACTGCTGAAAACTGAAATATGCAGAAAAGCAAACATCTCACAGCAATTCCAGAGAGTAACACCAGCCAGTTTGAACCCCAAAGTCTTCTTTATTAATCAGAAATCAGATTACAAGAGAGCTTTCAGTACAGACTCACAGATCAGATGAATTGAAATGACCCCCTAAGACCCTATATAAAGGAAATGATCCTAACGGCTAGTTCGAGTGATCCATGTGGAAATGATCTCGACCGTTGATGAGGATCAAGACATCTCTTGATCTCATCCGTTGATTTATTCACTTAAAATATTATTATTTTATTAGTTAGGGTTTTTGCTTGATTTTTTAATTTTTTATTATTTTTCATTATTTTATTATTTTTATTCATTTTTTAATTTTTTAATTCATTTTAAAATGGATCACTGAACTAAACCTTCGGAAACATCACCTAGGACCTAGGACTTAGGACTCATGAGGGGATTTAAGACATTTCTCGACCCTCAGGACACATTACATCATGACTTTTACAAAATTACATCTTAAGGGACAAACCCATTTAATACAGACCCTCACAAAACACCCAGCTCTGCGACACAACGATAATCTAGCATATCAACACACTAGGATTCTCCTAAAGTTCAAATGACAAAATCAATCCCGGCTTTGGGGTCAGGTTTGAAGGAAAACTCTGCCGATCCGTGGATCGGTGAGACAAAAAACCTTCCGGGACGTAGATTATCATCAGAAAGTTAGGTCCACCTAGGCAAATTACATACATGACTTCATGTCTGCTAAGATTATTTACAGTTCATACATGCAGACTGGGTTTACAAAAAAAAGATCAAGTTGCTGATGATGGCAGGATGGCACGGACATGCTGATCAGGTGCTGCTTCTTTCTGTCAAGAAAAAACGGGGTGCACTGCATGGGTAGTTGACCAGTAGGGGTCAACATCTGGCTCTACTTGGGGACACGTTGCTGCTTGCAGGAATGTGAGAATCCAGAATCTGCATCCATACAACACAAAAATAAGTAGCGTCCATCCAAAAATCAGCATATACGTTAAGCACAGGAAAGATAAAAGCTCTTCATTTATTGACTATCTAATAACATGAAAAGTAAATCTAATCCTAAAAACAGAAATGAAATGCTGAAAAGACAAGGAGTAGGGATAGAAATACAATACAAAAGATGCCCCATGGCATCAGATGTGTTCAATATAGTGCATACTGAGCATTTGCCTGCTTTCAGGCAAATCTGTCGGCTGCTTGTCGGATGTGCCATGTCCAATTTTGCATATGGTAGGACTCTTTCCTATCCGAAAATCAAGCTGCTCGCGGCCGTCTGATGCATCAAATCTTCGTCTAATCTTCTTTCTCTTACGCTTCTTCTTTCTGGCAGGATGAATTACTGATGATCTGGAACTTTCTGTTTCGAAACTATCAGATGAAGTGTGTAAGATATGCATGCTAAGTCTTTTTGTGTCTTGCATCTGATTTTTATCGTTTTTAAGCTTATCTGGATCACCTTCAATTATCCACTTAATGACCTCCTCATAGTAAGATGGAACTTGTTGCGACAAATGAGAAGGCTCCTGGTTTCTCTTATCATCTGACCATTGTTGAATCTTTTGAACTTGTATTCTAATGGCATCCATCTGTCTAGAGTGTTCAACCTTTATAGCACTAATTTGTCTGGCATGATGTTCTTCCATGTCTTTTATTACTTTAACATTTTCTTCCTTTATGTTCATCAAGCAATGCTGCATGGAATTTATTTCTTCTTCATGATTCGCTTGCATGTTTCCAATTTCCGTTTCATGTTTAGTTTTCATGGCCTCAATTTCCTTAGCATGCTGATTTTGCGTGTCCTCAATCTCCTTATTACGTTTTTCCAGATGGGTGCGTAAAGTTTTAACATCATTGATAAGATTAGTTTGGTTGCTTTCCAGATTTTTTACCAGCATCTTTAAATCTTGTATTATTTGCTTTTGCTCCTCCTTTTCATTGTCATTTATCCCTGATTTTTCACTATGATGATCTGCAATATTTCCGGTGGATGACACATTCTGACCTTGAAATCTTTCTTCAACAGCTGAATTACTTTCTTTCTGTTCAACAATTTTAGAAGTAGAAGGCAAGCTGTTTGGACTATCATATCTATCTTTAAAAGCATTGAGAATGTCTTGTAAAGAAGTGAAAAAATCATTAGGAAAGTTATTAAACCAATTCAAGGCATCACCCTCTAAAGAACGGACAAATAGACGCATCTTGAAATCTTCATTATTATATTGAGGAAATCTACAGTATAAGATCATTACACAAGTAAACATGTTTAAATGCCTTTTAACAGCGACCGAATCATCACCTGAGAACTTAAGTAATTTACCAATGGCCTCTTTCGGAAGATCATGGAGATTATCAGTAAAATGACATGGTTTAAATGAATAATCCATGATGAACAATAAGGGATCAGATGGATGATAGAACTAGCTCTTTGCTCAAGAAAATCAAAAGATGAAAGAAGTGGAGTCGCCACTTGAACAATAAAACTGATTCTAAGATCCAAGAAGTAACCAACAAACAGACATGCGGGAGGCTTCTTGTCTGGGAAAAAATAAAAAATGGAGTCGCCACCCAAACAAGAAACACACCGAAGAGATGCTGCCGATATGTGATGAAAAGATGCCAAAATATTGAATCTGCCAGCTCAAATGAGAGATGAGAAGATGAGAAGATGAATGTCGATGAAACTCCAGGAACAGAAAAAACTCTGTCCCCGGCAACGACGCCAAAAAGGGTATGGCAGATAGCAACAGGAGAGCACAGGAAGACGGATCTTGCCGCAGGCTAGAGGTCACTCCAGCGTACAGAACGAAAAAAAAAAGAACACGCGCAGTCAGGGGGAAATGAAATTGCAGGCGGCAGTGAAATGAAATGATCGGGCTGGTTTGTAGCCGTCAACAGTGAGAGTTATATCTCTGCGTACACATGAAGAATCACTCTCGGTTTTCTTAAATGTGACCACGATCTGGCTCAGATATGCGGTATGGTAAGTAGCAATTTCCGTCCGAAGTGATAGCGTGGGCATCATTCCAGCAAACGACACGATTTTCATTTGTCCGCAGTCAAAGTTTCTGCAAGCGTCGTGAGGAAAGTAGCACGAGATTATCTGCCGGGTCAGGTATTTCCTTCGCTGTTTCGATTTTACATTCGTGGTTAGGGTATGGTAATGCGTTTGTTTCCTGCCTGCGACTTTCAGTTTGACGGCTAGGGTTTGCCTGGTGATATTCGTTGCCTGTTATGATTTTAAATTTTTTGATGCGTTTTGATTTTCTTTTTTTATTTACGTAGTTTAATTTCTTTGAGTTTTGGATTTTGTATTTCTTTTCTTTAACATCAATTTTAATAAAAAAAAAATAAAAAAAAATGTTAATTATTGTTTTGGAATTAACGTAGATTTAAATTAGATTTAGATTTAAAATTTTTCATAGTTTTTTTTTAGATTTTAATTAAGTTTTTTTTTAGATTTTGGTTTTAGTTTTGTTTTCAATTATATGAAAAATAAAAAAAATATAAGAAATAAAAAAAAAGTTTTTGTTAGATTTTCTAATTTAAATTTAATTTTTTGTTTAGTTTAGTTTTAAAAATTTCCTTAGTTTAGTTTTAGTTTTATATCATTTCAAAAAAAAAAAAAAAAATTCGAAAAAATTTTGCGGAAAATTTTCTTTGTCAGATCCAGTTTTTTTCGGGAAATATCATGTTATGCTGAGATCTAAATTTTCAAGCCGAGATGCGGAGTTGATATCTGGATTAGGATTCTCGTGGTGGTTTTAAGCATTTATCTTTTCGAAGTTTTAATTGCTGGATATCGTTTTGGTCACGTGATTTAGCTGATGATAGATGGTTGCTGTTCATGGTCCATGTTTATATATCATTTAAAAAGTAATCATTTAAACATTAACTCCACAAGGCACTGGTCTGCTAAATTAACCAAATCCATCGAGCCCTTTTTATATCGTATCTCGTGTTTCCCAACCAACTGGTCGACAGTTGGCCTCATCATCTCACAGGGACTACCCCCCTTAGCCGCGGGAAACAGGCTTAAACGGAGGGATCGGGGATCAGAGTGACAGCCCCCGATCCGAGCGTTGTCGTGTCAATCCGCGCGACAACACCAAGCATATCACCATCATCCAAAAAGTGGATTGCTAGTAGTCTCTAGGCATTGATGAAGATCCGTGGATTGATGTTTGTTGCCGTGGAGGCCAAGGGCTCTCTATGCACACCCTATATGTGCCAATGTAGACCTTTGGGGGTTAGGATCCCGTATAGGAAGACCACCTGTAATCCTGCATAAGATCCAATGCATCCCCTAGGCTTCCAGTACAACCAGTCACTAAAATAATCGGGTAAAAGAGTTTTCAAATCATGGATACCAAAGTGGGCACTTCATAATGGCATGCCCTTTCGTGGTGGGCTTTGGCAAGTGCTAGTGTCTCCAAGCTCCAAAGGGGGTTAATCAAGTACCTTATTAGGTGGTTTCAACCCTTTAAGGGGATAGTATGTCCAAGGTACATCACTCTAGTGGGGATGACAAGTAATAAATAAGTGGAATGGAGTATGGAATGAGAAGGGCAATCCTAGGCCACATATTGGGGCATAAGGGTAGCTAGATAACGGGAAGACCACACCTGGGTATGCAATGTGTAGGAGGGAGCAATCGTGGTACATGAGGTGCCCTGGTCTTGATTTTTCCATCTTTATTTATATGTCTTTTTCCTTTTATGAATTTTCTTTAATTAACTGCTCAAGGTTCAAAGGACAAGAGCATGATGTGTAAGATATAATAGTGATTACCCCCTTGGAGGTAGGGCGGTTCATTTCCCTCCAGGGTTTGGGACAATCATGGGTTCCTAATTGATAAAGGAAGTTCATCTAGGGCCTATGGAACCAAGGTGATGACCATGGATTGGGGTAGAGCTCATGTATTGGCTTTTGCCCACGTGCTAATTATTTTTTCCCGACCATCTTTTGCATTTTGTGGTACAATATCTTGTTAAATGTGGCCAATTATACTTTTTTCTTTTCTTTTAGCTGCTTCAACTTCCGGGGCATCATTCCAGGCCTGACCAAATGTGGGGTCAAGGGGATAGGGAGGCTGGCCCTATGTGGACCCAGAATCGAAATGTGGACCCAGTTGGGAGAAATGATGAATGGGGTATAGTGAGTGGAAAGGGAGTAATATATGCTGATAAAGGAGTAGGACCACACACCCAAAGTCGGAATTTCCGAAGTAGTACCACCGTAGAACGAAATGGTCAATAAAGGAGATCCCATGGTACTAAGATACAAGGGTAACATCCAAAAGAGATCAAGGGGACAAGAGCACAAACTAAGCACACCCTTTCCACCAAATCCCCACATCAATCCATACCCAAAAGTATCCATGATAAGTAAACCCAATACTCAATTACCAAATGACAAGATATACCTTTAGATTGGGGAGGCCCATCTTCGAACATACGATCAATACAGGTGGGTGAGGGACCACATGGTTGGCTCAGGTGGTAGATAAATGGCACAACGAGCTAGTATGAGGATGCAAAGGGCTGCCCGCTAAGGTTCATCGTGGAGAAAAATTTCTCCTGGGAATATCACCCACAAAGTAGTGGGTAACATCTGGCTCCAACTAGGACGTGATCTCTTGAAGAAGTAGACGAAGTTTCTCGAATGGGAGGTCACAAGAACTCCAACAATATCTTGGTCACCGTAGACCTGTTATCTGCACATGTTAAAGATCAAAGCCACGAGGCAACATGTTTTCCACGGTGTCTTATGATCTCCCATGCTTAATGTTATCCCATAAACCAACAAGAAAATAAAATATGAAAATATGCATCTCTCTACCATGAGAAAAATCATATGATGTTATTTCTAATGTAGAAATCAGCATGCAATGCATCCTACCCTAACATGTATGTAATAATGTTAATACTAAGTGTAATCATAAATCCAGTGCAACCAACATATCATCATACCAATATACATGTGCTTGCTAGTATGATTACTCATGTAGCAAATCCCAAAGAGAATGTGGGTACAATTACATAGAGGATGAAGCGGGTGGGAGGTGGGAAAATATGATCTCTATTCGAGGTAAAAGGAAACCTTAGGAGAAGGAAAATAAGTCAATATAGAAGTGTAGGGATTTCCCTCTAAGTACACAATGGTGGAGTGAAATATCATTATCAAGAACTTCCTATCACAATCATTGTTTATAATATTAAGCTTTGCAGGTGCCACAAGGTCGTGATGAGAGGGGAACCAAGGGTGAGGGAAGGGTGGCGCGCAACAAATAGGTTGCTCACGATGGTGGCCACATCGGAGAGGGGAGGTTATGGAGTGTTCACAATCGTGAGGATATGCCTAGGCTCACTTGAGATTATATGGCAAGGGGTGAGGGAATCACTTGAGGAAGACTCAAAGTGATGAACGAGAGGAAAAGAAAAAGGGGAGGGCGAAGTGTCATATCCAACGGGTTTTTCTTCCCCAAAATCATATTTTAAAGGTTCCACCGATTTGAATATAGAATCATAGGTAGGAGCCTAAAGATTGGGCTTTCCCTAAAAGGATAATCGATTACTTCAAACTGCCCCTCTTCATGCAAGGGAAAGTTATGATTCTCCTTCTCAAGGGCATCAATGGGTGTGTCATCATAAATAATGCCCGAGAGAAAGGGAAAACCAATCTCAGCCTCATCCTCTTTGTCAGTATCATAAATGGGAGAACAATTGAATTGAGGACCAACAATTTCCCATTTCTCCTTTTCAATGTGAAAATAATCTCCAATGTCATTTTCTAAGGAGCCCATGGGATCACCTTCCTCAAGGTTTTCAAAAGGCGAGTCATCAGGAGTGATATCCTTGAGAAAGGTAAGGTTTGTCTCATCTTTATTTTCCATAGCCTCATCTTCCCTAACATACGTGTTCATAAAATCATGTGGACCCAACGAAGACTCATCTTCAAAGCTACCTCCAAGCACTTTAGCGAGATCTTCCTTTGGGGCTTTATCACATGTAACTTATCACATGTAACAAGAGGAGGGTTCTCTTTAGAAATTAAAGGGGAACTTGAGACATGTTCCTCACCTTTACCAAGATCCTTTTCAAGAATACTCCTTTCATTACGTAGCTTTTCCACAGAGGCGTCTCTGAGATCCTCCCACTCTTCATGAGGGATGCCACCCCATCTTTCAGGAAAAATACCTTCAAATTTGTCATAATCAGTGGTAATCTCATGAGGGAGGGTATTATACCAATCTTTAACCTGACCTTCAAGTGATAAGGCCAATAATCTCATAATTGTGTTTTCATTGGCAATCCTTAGTGGGGCTAAGACCCAAAAGAAGTCATCAAGATGTACATTGGGATCTTGGTTGGGACTCCCTTTGAACTTAGGCATCCAACCTTTGATCCATGCTTTGATTTCTGGGCGCTCTAGTACTTCTTCAGTACTAAGGTTTTTATAGGGAGAAGGGGGAAAACTCTGCTCCTCGAGATAGTCCATTTCTTATGATTTTGCAAAAACGGAGTTGCTAGGGTGAATGTAGATGCCTTAATAGATGCTTGCTTCACCCTATAAGCATTAACTTTGAAGGTCAATGAAGAACTAGGGCTTCGTTCTTCCAATGGAGTTGCCAATGATAATATGTCAATATGTCATATGGGGAACAATACACACGTATCGCATCCCTGACAATGGTGCCAGAAATGTTACCACTCAAACTAGTAGGGGAACTAAGAGGGGTTCCTAATAGGGCAACTGCTAGGTTAAGGGCAACGGTGGAGGCTTAGCCCACTGTCACCACAATTAAGTCTCCCTGCTCTTTATGGACTTTCACCGATGGTAAGAGTCACGATAGTGTATGGATCACCTGTAAAGTATATGTCAATGGATAGGTGGGAAGTGACCCTAGAAACCCTTTCCCAAGGATGGAGTGAAGGATGGAACTTTCTTGCTCTTTAAGTAAGGGACTTGGTCTTCCAGGGGTAAGGGGTGAGGATTGGAGGGTTGAGGGAGAAGGAATAGACTCATAGACGAGGTTCTCAATCCCTATAATCCTTGGGAAACTTGGATTACCAAATGGTCCTTGACAAATAATCTTTATTGAGAATTGGGACCACACAGGGCCAAGTGGACCCAACCTAGGTTCAGGGATGGAATATAAAAACCAATGATGTTCCTATCTTGGACAAGGTGAAGGGAAAGGACCAAACAAGAATATTTACTTCAAAAGGTTGAATTGATCCTGTTGAGGTCTAGCCTTGGGGGATGCCTAGGCAAAATTCGATCCTAGGGCTAGGGCTAGGGCTTGGGATTCCTAGGGATTCCACCGTTAGAATTGCCTCAAATTTGGAGGAGAGGGAGGAGACCCACCAGCACACTAGCCTGTAGGAGATCAAAGTTTTTCCTTGGGTAAATTCCTGGGAAATTGATGCCCTAGGTGACCTTTGAGGGATAGACCTGGGAAAAAGTGGTAAAAGGTGAGAAAGGTGAACGAGATGACCACCCTTCTTAGGGATCAATGCCTAATTCACTTGGGGATATGGAGTCTAGGATGATAATGTGTAAGAACTTGGTTTCTTGATTAAGCAGGCCTGGAAAGTCAGTTTCTTTCAATGTTGAGAGAAAGAAAGGAAAAGTGACCTTCAAGCATTTATACTTCAAAGCAAATGATGCAAGCTTATCGAGACAAATAATCTCTAGGACATTTCATTCATATAACATTGGCCCATACATTAAATTAGCTAAAACATGCTTAATTCCACATTTCAATTATGTAGCAACTAGCCCTAATTTTAGTAGTATGCAGCAACAAGAATAACAACATTAAAATTTACTTACAACGTTATAGAGTATATCCAACCAGCGTTTTGTTTGCAAGACAAAGCTCCAAGACAAGAAAAATAACCCAAATCCATACGTCAAAATTCATCCATCTCCAAAAATATCCTCGAAGGAAAAAATGTGAAATTCTCTAAAGATTAGAGAGATCCCAAGTCAAGTGATGATCCAAATGAATGTATCTAACATCAATATATAGCCTCCTAAGGAGTTCGAATTAGCCTATGGGCCTACATTAGCCCCTAATGATAAAATAATATGCAAATAAAACCCCTATTGGTGACAAGCCCACCAAATTAGCTCACAAGTGGAGAAATAAGCCTCACAAGGGGCCAAATAATAATATGTACATGTCGTGGGGCCCTCCAAAAGCCTAATAATGTCCTGAAGTGCCATACTAAGGAATAAATTCCTCGGAATATCACCCACGAAGTGGTGTGTAACAGTGCCTACCTTTCACTTTTATTATCTCAATCCCTCTTTTCCTTCTCATAGTAGGACATTTGGTGGGATAGGCGATCTTATCGCATAGGCTTAGTTTATTAGTTGGTAAAAAGTGAGGCTCATTTTTCTTCATTGTTTCTTATAATCACCCCAATTGTCCTTTCCTTTATTTATTGCCCTATGTTTTGAACAATTGAAAGGTTAAGAGTCAAATCATTGTGTTCATTAGTGGTAGAAACCATGCTTTCCTATATAGGGCATGTTTCCCAAATTTGGGAAAAATGGGGCTAAAAGAATTGACATTTTATGCTACTTTTCTCTATGATTTTTTGAAGGTGCTCCAACTTTGCATGGCGGTTCATTTCTACTTTTCCCATTTATTTTTCTACCCTCAATTTAATTTAGTTAATTTGTCTTCTACTTTGTAGATGGTGCTTACCAACATTGACTTATCGCATTATATTATTAGCCATATGAATACTATCACCATTGGCATTTATCGAAAGGGAGGCCAACCAAGATTGTTGAATTTGACTACTAGTATAACGTGTAGTGCATAGACATTTATTGAGTTAGGTTATTGGAGGGTTCCATGCTCTTTTTTAGCCTTGGTTGTTGTTAATGAATCCTCTCCGTGGTGGGGTCCTTTTTTCTTTTTCTTGTTTTGGAAGTCAAACCCTTGTCCCTTTCCCTATTGTGTAGCCTTGATGATTTGGAAATTCCTATCATTTGTGTCCTTCAGTGTTTGTTGACTCATTTGCATGATCTTTCCCAACCATGAGTTTCCTTTTCGTTGTTTTGCAACAATTTTCTAGGTTCATGTAGAACAAAAAATTGATTGTGATTGCTTCTTGTTGTAGTTGGGACATTAACCACGTTATAGAGTGATTTTTTCCAAAATCACACATGAATTAATTTGTACTCTTTACTTTCTTGTTTTATAAAATTTTTGGGTGCTTTTGTTACTTTAGGATTTCATTTTCATCACTTCAAGCTTTCAACTTCTCTTGGGGGAAAAATGTAGCATGAAAAATTTAACCTTTATTGCTACTTAGCCTTGTAATGATTTTTTAAAGTTACTCCAATCTTTCTTAGTAATTCATCTTGCCTTTTCCATCTCCTTTCCTACTCTCAATTTAATTTCGTTAATTGTGACCCTCCTTTATAGTCATTACTAAATTTGACTTATCATGTTAATCTTCATCAATACTCTCACCCACAATCTTCGTAATACATCATTGATGAAGGCCAATTAGGGGCTTTGACTTTGACTACCAAGTTTATTGTGGAGGGCACATCCATTTAATTTAATTAGTCTAGCAAAGGGTCCCTTGCCTTTCTTATCCTAGGTCTTTGTTATTAGATCCATTCCTAGTTGGGACACACTTGCCTTTCTCTAATTTGGTATCAAAGCCTCATCCTTTGCCCTCTAGGTTGGCCTATTTGATTTGGGAATTCCAACCTTTTTTATTTTTTATTTTTATCTGCAAATCCACAAATTGTTTTGCACTATTTTTCCTATTTGTAAGTTTCTCTTCCATTTCCCATGACATTTTGCTAAATTCACACAAAATTGATAGTCAGTTGTGCTTGTTTCCCATTCATTGTCATGTCCCATGAAAGAGAGTGTTTTTTGCTAAAATCTCACAGATTTTCCCATTGACATTATTTGCTTGGCTATTTTTATATACAATTTGTGTGCTTTTTTTAGTTTAGGGTTCTTTCCATGCTATGAGTATTCAATCCCTCTTGGTAGCGCTTTCTCCTTGTTAGGGGCACACTTCTTTGATTTTGTCTTCTATTTTTGTTCTTTTCATGGAGCTTTCCATCTTAGAGGCCTCACTCATCCTTTTTGTTTTATGGCTTTAGTAGATCCCTCTTATCACCAAACTAAGCCTTTGGTGACTTGTTCAAGAACAAAGGTTTTGTAATCTTCTAAGCTCTTATCACTTTGGGTTGGTTCGTGCCAACACTAGTGTATTCCTATATTTGGCCATTGGTCTATTGATTAGGTAAAATAAAGTCAACGAAATCAATAAGTAGACAAATTTCACTTAATCTAATACTAGTTTGGGATGGATTTAAAAAATAATGTTTGCCATTTGGATTATGGGGTCAAATGAAAAGTAAACAAAATCCCATTTGGTGTGTTGGAGAATGTAGCAGAGAAACGATTAATTCAAATTCTCCTTAACCTTAATAATTTATTGTGAACTTATTTATCTTCTTTTGTTTCTTTATTAGATCTTTTGATCAAACAATTATCAAGAACAAAAAAAATAAAGACAATGGACACAGAAAGTTAGGTTCCAAGGCAGGGCAAAACCCTTCCAAGGGGAAAACCCAAAAAATATCGTCTCTTCTTATAAAATCTGCTTCAAATGAGAAAACCAAGACCCAAAACCTTAGACCAAGCTCCTCCAAGCACTAAGTCAACCCTCCAAGAAGCCTTTCAAATTAGGTTAGCGATCAACCAAATCAACTAGGAACAATTTTGCTCCAACTAGCTTCCGACTTCAACTTCGGCCCCAAGATTCGACCTGCAACTTTGACCCTATAGTAGCTACAACAACCCTAGCTTTTTTGCACGTGTGAGAAGAAAATAACCCAAAAACAATTTTTTCTTCTTCTCCTTGACTTCTCCTTGCTTTCTTGACCAATGTTACTTGGGAGCGGGAGCGGGAGCGAAAACGGGAGCGGGAGCGACCATTTTCAGAAGCTCCCGGTTTGGGAGCGAATCCCAGAGCGATTTTTTAAAAATATATATATTTTTATATTTTTTAATTTTTGATACATATATGTCAACAAAAACATGTAGAATGATGAATTAGATATAAAAAACGTAAAAAAGCATAGATTGAACCATATAACAACAATCATCTAGAAGTTATAATCTTCATCAACCACGTCCGCAAGTTAGTAACATACAACATATTGAGTCTCATGATTCATCAATCTTAAAGTTTCAAGCTTTCAAAATTCAATATATAACATTTATCATCATTGATCACCAAAGTTGTACTTGTAAGCTAAGTGTAACCATTACAACAAATAATATCTAACATGAAATGAAATGAAACAACTTTCAACTTTCATGAAGCATCATATTCATAATTCATTACTAATGAGTTATAATTGCCAACTTCAAACTTAAATTGTCATATATTGTTTAAAAAAATACCATAATAAATATGAAAGAGTCAATAGTTATAAAAGCTACTAGAAACTAGAAAAGAGAAGTAAATCTATTATCTATTTCTTATGCTTGGGCCTCTTGCCACCATGAGAAATGTCTAATTTTTTTGTCTTTTTGCAAAATCAGGATCTTTGTCATTAATATCACCCTCCAAGCATTAATATCCAGAGGTATCTTTGTCATTACCTTTGTATCTGTATAGGGATCTTTGTCATTAATATCACCCTCTAAGCATTAACATAAGATAGAAAAAGCATAGCATGTCAAGTCAAGATTTTGTTTGAGTGATGTGTACATTTTTAGAAGGGTCATGATAGAGGAGTTCGACAACCAATGTCACTAACATCAAGGTACATAGAGGGATTGGTACTCTTGATTAAATATGAGTTCCATACCCTAATACATGACAAAATTCAATGGAAACATTGCAATCCCCCAATCCTGAAAAACTGATAAGTCTGCTGGATTTTGAATGAAATCTAAAATTCTACTTTCTCCATATGAAATCCAATGAGGACGAAACCACTCTCAAACATCCTGAGTCATTTCATGGTAATGTTAAAAATTTAAGTAAAAGGATGAAAATGAAAATTAAAGAAAATGTCACTTTTACTTTAAGAATTTAACATTACCATGAATAGCATATCAATACTAGGGCCTAGACTTGATCATTAAGTTGCCCCACTCAAAAACTATTTGTTTCTTTCAAAAAAAATTGCATTTCGAACATTACTACAAAAAAAAAAATGCAAAAAAGGCAAAACGCTCCCGAAAAGGTAGGGAGCGAAATTTTTTTTAGGGAGCGCGCTCCCGATCCGCTCCCGAGTCGCTCCCGCCCGGAGCGCGGATCGGGAGCGGGAGCGAGGGGGGGGGGGCGCTCCCCCGCAACACTGTTCTTGACCTTTTCTCTAGCTTTCTTGATGTTCCAAGCTTCAGATCAAACTTCTTGTTAGAGATGATCGAATTGTTGACAAAAGAGGTCGAATCTGCTTATATTTATAGGCTTTCTATGAGTTCGAATTCCCTTCTTTAGGCCGACTTGTCATTGCTAAGGCCGACTTGTGCTAGGAGGCTTGTAGAACTTGCTAGACTCAAAATCAATATCTTTTACATGTTACAACTTGCCCTATGTTGAGAAATCTAGGGCAACATATAGATTAGGATTCTTAAAATGATTTCTCTTTCCTTTGACAAATTCTTGTGATCATCATATTAGTTCTTTATTATTATTATTGTGTTTCTTTTATCATCAAGACAAATGCCCAACAAGAAGATCAAATAAGACACCAGAGAGAGGCTCCAAGCTAGGGAAAAAACCCTATGAAGGGAAAACCCAGTCAAACTCTTACACTATAGATTCAAATCATGTTGAGATGACCAAGACCTTTTTGACTCTAAAGACCAACACACCATGATCAGATGAACCACCGACCCAAGGGATTGACTTCAACAAAGTCAACTGCTAGCTTCTGCTTCATTAAGACCTGTCGAAACCCTAACATCTTCTGAAATTCGCTTCTTTCACAATGAAGAATCCTCCTTCATTGGACTTCATGTTAGCTTTTGTACCGTTGGATGTGTTCTAGCCTTGAATTTTTGTGGAGCGGCTAGAATGCATGAGATCTACAAAACCAAGAAATCATTTTTGGAAATTCCACCTAGAAATCACTTAATTAGATTATTAACCATTTTTTAAATATTTCTTAAGTCTAAACTTAGGGAATATGGTTAATTAATCAGAATTAATTAAGTCAAGGCGAGAATCATCTAAAAACTCACACAGATCAATCCAGAGATGATCCTAGCCATTGATTATGTTTTAATCTTGGCCATTGGTGCTCCAACAGAGGATTATAAGAGAAGGTCGATGTGGTGATGGAGAAGACACTTTTTCAGTTCGATATCTTGGTAGACCGATTTCTGGAGTAGCAGTAGTGAGTTATTAGAGAGAGAGATAGAGATCGAAGCAGTGAGAGAGGGGCAGAGACAGTGAGACTAGAGGAGGCATTCCAGATCTAGCGAGTGCATTTGCAAAGAGACAGAAGAGCCACAGAGAGGCTAATGTTGGGGAAGTGCAATAGCCTCTAGAGGCAAGATCGATTTACTGAGAGGGAGAGACGTCTTCAGTTCCAGAGGCCGGGAAGGCATCCCAGAGTGCGGGAGAAGCATCTTTCTAGTCAACAGAAGGAAAAACAATTTCATCAAAGACTAGTTTGAGGCTAGACGTCCAGCAGGCTGCACAGAGCAGCACAGAGGCTGACGCAGGGGGTCAGAGGGCCGAATTTCTGAAGGCAAGTCATGTCGAGAGTTTGCCTGTGGGGTGAGGAAAATTCCTCACTAGAATTTTTGCCAGTATTTTTCTCTGTGGGATTGCCAGATTTCGACATCTAGTTGTACTCAAAATTTCTCGCTGTTACATAACAATAAAACCCTCAACTGTTGCACCGGTTTTCCCGAATTGGGTTTTTTGGGGACTTTTGTCCAAAAGTAATTGTGTTAATTTTATGTGTGTGTGCTAACATTTCTCAGTTTCCATTGAATTATTTTTCCACAATATTTTATTTGTGAAGGTTGCAGTGTATTTATTTTGATATTTGTCATAGCAGATAAATTGTTAATTAATTAACAATTAGGAGAAATAATATCAGTTACTGCAATAGGATTCCTTTTTGTGGAATTTTCACACTTCATGCTTCTACCCAGGCTCCTCACATTCCTTATCTACTTCAGATTCGATCATAAAGATGTGATTGATGTGCTACCAAATGAGGTCGAATTGCATCATATTTATAATCTTCTTGAGCTGGAAGGGTTCTTTCAAGGACGACTTGTAGGGCTGGACGACCTGATCATTTGGTGGAAACTAAGACACTTTTTACAAAACATTTTTTCTCTTTCTTATTTACAAGAGCCCCAATGGGTCTATGTTAAAATTGGAAACTAGGGCCAAACTCCATGTGGGTCATCTTATTTATGGCAGCTGATATTTTTCTTGGATCCCTCTCATCGAGAGGTGTAGGATTGATCTAAAGATCATCCGATTCCGATATGTATTTATGAAGATATGAATTTATTTTGATTATGGACAAATTGTCAAGTCGGCCAACAACTTATGTAGGTTCAGAAGCCCAACAGTCATGTCTATTCAAACTCTACCTTTTAGTATAAATAGAAGAGGACTTGAAGTCATTTGTCACACACACACTCTTCATGTGATCTCCTCCTCTCCACGTCTTTGGGTTTTGGTGGAGAAGAGACACTAAGAGTATACGCTGGCCTAAGTAAAAATGATGCCCTAGCCGCAGTAAGGATGATGCCCTAGCAAGGATGATACCCTAGTCGCAGTAAGGATGATGGCCTAGCTGCAGTAAAGATGATGCCCTAGCCCCAATAAGGATGATGCCCTAGCCACCGTAATGAGGGTTCTATATGCAACTAGAGGAAACTTCTAGCCATAGCATTTAAGGTGACCTAGCCGTAGCATTTAAAGGTACCCTTGACCACAGTCAATGATGATCTGATGCAGCAAGGGGAGGCACTTATATGCAGTTTAGAAGAGACTTAATTCCGCAAAGAAAGGAGGTTCTAAACGCAGCTATAAGATGCCCTTAGTCACAGTTAAAAGGAGACTCAATTCACAGTCCATGAAGGTCCTTAATTACGCAGTGATTAGATTCTCATATGTTGTTTAAGGAGAGTTACAATCCATTATCCTAGAAGGCTCCTATACTCAGTCCTAGAGGAGAGTAAGACGTAGTCATCTAAAGGTCACTAATCCGCTGTAAAGAAGAAGATAACTGTAGTTGAAGGAGAGACCTATCAACAGTAAATCTAGCTACAATGGTGGGGAAATCTGATCGCATTCAAAGGAGGCCTAAACACAGCGAAGAGAGGCCAGATCCATAGCCCAAAGGAGCTCCTATCTACTGTTCGAAAGAAGCTCTGATCCACAGTCTATAGAGACGTAGCCATAACAAAATAAAAACATGTAATCTACAGCAAGAAGGAACGTAGACAACGTGGGATTTGACTGTGGTTAATAAGGCTGATCTAAGGTCTGATGTAGCCTCAAAGAGAAGGTCAATCAAGTCTGTCTAAAATGATCTCTTTGGATAATACTGGAAGACACACTGCTGTTCAAAGGCAGTGATATTTGGGTGCTGTGTGTAAACCTATCTTGCTGCTGAGCTAGGCTGCAGGCCATAGCCAACAGCATAGAACTTTAAGGGCTGAACTAATCAGTGGCAGTGCTGGAACCTCTCTTGGTCTTTGAGTTGTTGACTGTTTCAAGGACTAACATGATGTAGGTGACATCAATGATGTTGAGAACAGCTCAGTGATATTTGGGTGCAGCACCGAGACGATGAAGTACAACATGATAGTGAGGTGCAACATGATGATGAGTTGCAGCATGGTGATGGGAGCAACTTAGTGATGGGAGCAGCTCAGTGACTAGGTGCAGCACAGTGACGAGATGCAACACTATGATAGGTGAAGCAGTCACCTTGGAGAATCAGTTGAAGCAGCATGTCTTCAACTGATCTCATGTAGATATAGAAAGTCAAAGTGTTGACTTCTGTTGTAAATGTACTATCTCTATCTCTCTCTATCTGCTGAACTATTGAAGAACATAAAAGAAGAATTGATCAAGGGTTTCCCCACATTGGGGTTTGTCCCTGGCTAGCGCCACATCTTGTGTCCTCTTGCCTTGGCTTGTCTTCTGCGATTTATGTTTATGTTCTATCTGTAGTTTACTTTAATGCTGATGTGATTGCTAATCTAGAAAAGATATTGAGCTAAGCGTGAAAATTGAAATAAATTGCTCTAAGCATAGAAAATCCCTAAAATTAACAGTCTATGACATCATGACTTTGACTTTGACTCAAAATAGAATCCCTAGAGCACACAATGGGTGCCTTGACCTATTGACCATTGACCCAAGCATGAAACCCATGCTTTAATAAGTCAATTTCTTTTTATAATAAAATTCTGTTTTCTTTTCTTTTGACAAATACATTACATCATGACTTCAAATACAATTATGAAGACCGCCACTAGTTACATTCTTCAACACTCCCTCTTAACTAGTGAGCTATTTATAATTACATATATACAGAGGTACATGGAAGATCTCAAAATGATAAGTTCTATGAAGAGTCAGAGCACACACAATGCTACGGATTAGATACTTGATGAAGGTATCTAATAGGGTGGGACTAGGGTGTGTTCCAAGCTTCAACCACTCTAGGTACCATCAGGATTCCACTCTAACACCAACCCAGGGATCTAGGTGCGTATTCAAGGTCAGAGCTCCAAGACCAATGCCACCCTCCCTACTTTAGGATCTAGACATCATCACAAGCTGGCCATATATCCTCCAAAGCATCTTGTCACCCCAAGATGCTTTATCTCTCCTTAACAACTAAATCAGATATATCCACCAATCCAAGCATGCTTCAAAATGTTTAACCTTCAGAGAGATCCTACACAATCACAACCCCAATTAGTAATAAACTTTAGATATAAGTTAAATCAGACCTTCAGGGTTTTCAAATATATTGATGCTGCTTAGGTCATCATCATATTATCCAAACACGTGTAGGAATCTTTCTTCTTTAACTTCTATAGCAGCACCAAACTTAGCCTCAACACTTCTTCTAGATCATCCAAGTCTTGTTTACAAATTTTCCATTCACGAATATCTATCTGCAAGGCTTCAACCCTGATCTTTATTCTTTCTTCAAGGTTTTAGTTGACTCATTATGCCCTCCCTTTCAACCAGAGAGATATACAATTTCTTTCGTCCAAGCTCCCTCTCAACTTAGGGAGATTAACAACTTCGTATTATCAAAGAAACTTCAACTTATCAAAACTTCAGGAATGTCATACTTTCATAACAAGGTCATCTAATCATATGTCATCATTATTCCATTTTCAAGTCATCTTCAACATCTTGAAGATTATGTACTTGCAAATCTTCAATAGCAAGTACAACCAAGTACAAATATACAGAAACATGAAGTCAACTATATCAAAATTATGTCATTACAATGGAAGCATCAAAATAATCAAGATTTAGACATCAAATATCAAAACCTAGTTAGGTTCATAGTCAACAATGGTTACATTTTTTATATTCTGGACTTCAACAACTTGCTAGGGTTTTTGTCATAAACCCTAGATTTCATCATCGAGACTTAAAGCCTTGATATCAACAACTGAATCAAGTTAGAAATCCAATCATAACACTTTACATCTTCAATATTATGCCCTAGAACTTTATGTCAGATTCTACTAGGGTTTTATCACAAACCTTAGATTTCATTATTCATCGACAATCAAGTTAGCATTTCATATCTAGGGATTCATTCTTATATCAATCTCTTACTAGGGTTTCTATTGTAAACCCTAGATACACATATCTAACTTCAAAGATTAGATATACAACAATTTGATTAGACTAGGGTTTCAATCATGCGGAAGTTCATACACCCAGGTTTTCATTGCAAGGGTTTTGTCATAAACCAAAATTCACCAACCCCTAAAATCTAGGGTTTTATTATTTAACTTAGATATCATCGACAAACTCTAAAAGGCTAGGGTTTCATAATATTAACAAATTATAAACATCAAGAGTAGAATTTTATTTCTAGACTTTATTAACAAACCTTGAGTAGGCTAAGGGCTTCATTGCCAACATGCCCTAAGAATCAAGAGGCTAGGTATTTATAGTGAACCCTAAAGGTTAGGGTTTCACCAAAAATGATCAAACAAGAGATAATATGATAAGGGTAGATTCAATCTAATGATTAATCGCCCTAACAAGAATCCTTATGATACAAAAACCTAAACATGAGAAAGTAATAGAAGGTAAATTTCAAAATGATCATATCTTTTAATGAAGAAGTTTAGCTACAAAATCTTATGGTCTTAGACATACCTTGAGTTGCTCCTTTTACAAACCTTGTAAGTTTTCCTTGAAGTGATCCTTCTGAATTTAGCCATAATATTTATACCTGCAATACTTATTGACAAATATAACCAAGAAAAATATGTGATACCAAAAGCATGATGTCAATTTGTCAATCTAGGGTTTCTACGCAAGAATAGAGGATGCAAACCTAGGGTTTCCAAGTACATGTTGAAATTTCTAAGTATTACCCATTAGAAATTTTATCTATATTCTTCTGGTTTATTTCTCCTACTTGTTAATTACGAACAAGTTATTTAAACATATAAACATTGAAATAAACACAATACAGTCTCAACCATCTACAGATCAATAACTGAAAGAAATAGCAAACACACAAGTGACACCGTTAGTTTTGGACAACTCGTCCCCGGAAATACACAATATGGGAAAACTGGTGCAACAATTCTGAGGGTTATATTATTATGTAGTATATCCTTAAGTACAACTGGGTGCCAAACTGGCTCACTCGACAAAGAAAAATAACGGCAGTAATACCTCTCTATTCGGACGCAGATATTCATAAAATTTGCCCCACGAAACCCTCTCTAGCACCATTTAAGCATTGCGTCAACCCTCTTGGCCTCTGCGTCAGCCTCAAAACCCTTTGTGTCAACCCTTTGAGGCATTACGCAGCTTCTACAACCTTTTGCGTCAGTCCTGCTGCTCTCTGCGTGGATGACGCAACCCCTTCTGGCTTTGTGTTGTCTCTTTTGGGCTCTGCGTGGCCTGCTCTGGCTTCTGTGTTTGCCTCTGCGCTGGTCTTTCGGCACTATCTCTGCCTCTTTGTCCAATACTCACTGCCCATCATTGTAAACTGATCACTGATTCGACTTTACTTAGCAAACTCCGCTCTAGTAAATCGAATGATTGATCACTCTGGTGTGTCCTCCAACAGACCCTCAAGCCTCCTCTTATTCTTTTCCTGTTGGTCCTTCAACGATCGAGATTACATTTGTAATCGACGGCTAAGATTAGGCTTGATCCATGTCATTTAGAACATTCTAACCTAGTTTTATATTAATAACCATTAATATTTTATTTTTCCTAAGTTTAGACTTAGGAACTCCATTAAAACTATTAATTATTTTAATATCTCCTAAATCAGGAAGAATTTGCCCAAACCATTTCTGGGTCTTGGATATCTCATGTGATTTACCCTCCACCAATTTTCATGGCTAGATCACATCCGATGCTACCCCAAATCAACACTTCGTATTAGCGAGGATTGTGCTCTAGTAATACTGCACACTGAGCATCACTCTAGTTATACGACACCAGTACCTGTGATGATGCTAGGCCTCCCCGCCCAACATCCTCTGCACTGCTACATCCTGTACTGCTACCCATGGCCCTGCCACTGTTGCATCTGCATGACAACTCCCTCTTCATCCGTGTTGTTGCTGGTCCTTTCTCCCAACACTGCATCTGCACTGCAACCCCCTCTCATCATGTTGCATCGTGCTATTGTTAACTGCTACTACACTGCAACTCAGTTACTAAGAAGTAAGTAACTGATCCACCCAACTATTGACATCCCTGTCAGGCTAGAAACACTCCCGATGCTGAAGCTCTCTCTGCTGCTATCAAATGCTCCCTCTACTACCTCGTTGGTGCAACAACTCCCTACCTCTTGCACCGTTGCAAACCTCTCTGTGCCATCCTACACTATTGCAACCTCCTCTGTGCCTCTTGTAATGCCGCAACCTCCTAGCTCTGCATTGCTGGGACTCTTGCACTGTAGCACTCTTTGCCACTTCATCCGCATCCATTTCTACCGACATCCGCCAGCCTGCTACTCTCTCTTTGGGGCTCCCGTAGCAAGGTATAATCCAAGAGTGTGGGTGCCTCAAGGATCCTTCCCCTCATCGCTTGTAGTCTTCTTAACTACATCTCGATGTCTCCCCACCTCTTCTCTAGAGGTACATGAGCACTGATGGCACAATCGTCATCCTCCTCTACCTCCTTTTTCGCCTCGCCTTCGCTGGTTCTACCTTGGAGTTAGACACCTCTCCCTTGTTCTTCTTCCTCAGATACTGGTTCGCATAGTGACCTAGTTCCCCACAGTTGAAGCACTTGACCTTGCAGAGGTCCTTTTTCTTCCTCTTCTCCTGCTTCCCTACAAATGCCAGAGTTGCATCCTCTTCCACTTCCTTCTTGATCCAAACTCCTTTGCTTCTACTTCCCGTCTGATCTCTTCTTGGTGAAGATCCACCCACAATTCTTCCCAATATGGAAGATTTGCTCTGCCCAGAATGCTTTAGACGAATGTCTCCCAATCCTCGAAGACTGCGTTTAGAGGAGTCCTCACCATCAAATCCTGATCTGACGTGGCCCCTATGAAAGTCAGTTGGTTCCGGATCTCCTTCAATCTCTCGAGGAAATGATCTATCTGCTCCCCCTTCTGCATCTGGTATGACCGCAACTGATTCTCAAGTAACATCTTCCTCTGCATGGAAGTATGCTAGTACAATTTCTTCAAGGCGTCCCATATTTTCTTTGTTGTCTCCTTCTCAGCAATATGTTGGACCACATGATCCTCGACCCCATCAAGGATGATACATTTCGCCTTGGCCATTGCCTCCTCGTACTTCTCATTATCAGCTGGGTCAACTGGGATAGCCACTGTTCTCAAGGCAAAGGCCTTGATGCGATGTCTATCTAGAATGGACAGGATCCTGGCCTTCCAGACCACAAAGTTGGACGCCCTGTCTAGCCTGTCCTGATCCCTCAGTCCATTCATGGTCATCTCTCTGCTCCTTCTGTCGACTCCTCCGAGTCTCTACTTCCCTTTGGAAGTTCTCTCTTCGACTCCCTCTGAGTTGCTACTTCCCGTCTGGAAGTTCTCTGCTAGACTCTCTTTGAGTCTTGATTTCCCTCCTGGAAATCCACCTGCCAACCATCGAGTCACACCTCTCCGATCTCCTATGCACCTGCAACACTGATATGGATTCCTTGGCTAGAAATCCGCCTCAGTAGCGACTCCCTCTACCTTGGTTTTTCCACGTTAGGTATTGTTCTGCCCACAACACCCCACCAGCTTCACTCCCCGCAATTTTCCCACAGCTTCCTATGCCCCAACAATTAAAGGACTAAGGCTCTAGGCTTTACGCAATCTCAACACTGGCTGAAATTCTCCCCTAGCCAACTGCGTCAACCCTCTTGGTCTCTGCGTGAGCCTTTTTCTGCCCTCCTCAGCCTTTGCACTGGCCTCTCTCTCACTAGGATTGATGATGCAGTCCCTCTACGTCAACCCTTCTTTTGTCACTTTCTGCAAGGGACAACTTCTGTCACTCAGGACAACTGTCTCTACTGCAAATGCTCTACTTCAGCGGATGCCTTCAGCTCTCCTGTGATCTGCAACCATGCTTCGATACCATGTTGAAATTTCTAAGTATTACCCGATAGAAATTTTATCAGTATTCTTTTGGTTTATTTCTCCTACGTGTTAATTACAAACAAGTTATTTAAACATATAAACATCGAAATAAACACAATACAGTTAGTGGGCCCCAGTATTGCAGCAATAATGCTGCAACTCCTGGAACTCCCTTCTTTAATTTTATCAACCCAGTAGTTCGTAACAAACTTGGAAGCGACGGTGCTGTATGCACAAGTACTAGCTCTTGCCGCAGCTGTCACTTGATCAGCTGGCACAAGTCCGCTAGGAGATTAAGCCAACTTCTATGAGCTCTTAGAAGAAGCTTTTTAACTGATAGACGAAAGCTAACTCAAAGAAGGCTAATCTACTTGCAGAAAGAAACTGGAAAGCGGAAAGGAAATGCAAACCCTAGCAAACCCTAATTTTACCAGCTAGCCCTACTGATGCGAAAAAGAGGATGCAAGCTACTGAAAAAGATGCCATTGACTTCTAGGAAGGTAAAATGCATGTGTCTAAGTTATCACTATCTGAAGAAAACATCTTTTTGTATTTTTGAATAAGTTGTCACAATTATCATGCATACAATTTAACTGTTTTTGACTATGCAGAGGTGGATTGGCGAGAGGAAATGCTTGGAAGAGGTCGGGAAGGTTCAGAGAGGGCCTAAGGGGTCCCTAACACCCTTTCAGAGAGTTTCACAGAGTTTGGCTATCAAGAAACCTCATTCGTGAGCTTCTACAGGAAGTCTGCAGGGGTTCTACAGGATGTTTCAGGAATTTCTACAAGATGTTCAGAAATTTCTACAGGATGTTTAAAAATTGGATTTTGGAGGATGGGTGAGTGAGGGAAGATGCATGAATGGATATGGAGGTAGGATAGGGGTTTGAAGTGGCCCAGGGACTGGTGGATGGAGTGGTGAGAAGGTGTAGATAGCTAAGTTGGCTCAAAGAAGGCTGAAACAATGATGTACAAAAACTAGGGTTATGTGAGCAAATGTGGCAAACGTGAGGTAAGGATTCTAAGTAGAGGGTGGAGTGGATGGTGTTGATGGAGAATAAGCAGACGAAGGAGTGGTACAGGTGCTCTGCAAGTCGTTTTTCCAATCTGAACCAACAAAGACTTGTAAATTCAAAGACCTAGTTACGTTGACCTAATTTGCTAGTTGTCAGTAAAGAGAATGAACAAAAGTGTGACCTGCAATGAAACCATGTATTTTAACTCATGCAACTAAGCAAACGAAAGTCTGAACTTGTAACCAACTTCTACACATGAAGATCAAACACTAGTGATTGCATGGCAAAGCAAAATCAGTGTTTTTGTGGGTAGCAAAGTCATCCTAGTCACAACTCCTGATCCCACTGAGGGATAGGTGAAACCACAGATGTTTGTTGACCCTTTTCTTGAAGATTTTTCTGTTAACAACCTATCAACTAAATTTGAGCATGAAAAGCTATTTTACTCATCAAAAACAACCTAAATAATAAAACAAGGTTTAAATCTAAATAACAGATTTTATTCTACGAATGCAGCAAAGACACATGAAAGTAAACAAAGGAGGTACTGGGCACTTGAGATGGGCCCAACCCCAAGAGCTACAGCCTCCTAAGAGAGATTTAGAGCTGGTACAAAGCTGGATTCATCTTTATTGATCAAAAGAAATGTTACATTCCAAAAACTGTCCACAAGGAGAACTTGAAAATGTGCTGAAAGCAAAGCTAATCTACTGCCTAAAAATCGAACTACAAAATGACTACAAAATGAATACAAAATGACTATAAAGTGACTAACTGAAATGAGGCCCTAAGCCCTCTTATTTATACAAATTGAGGACCTCAACAGTCCTCCTAAACTTTAGGGACTCGACTGCCCAAAACTTGCAGTCAACAGCAGTCCTACTTGACTTGCTTCGTTGCCCTTGTGTTAATTGATTTGGTGGCCCTTGAACTCCGAGTTGATGGTGGAGAATTCAAGCTAAGGGCCCATAAATGAAGGGGACACCTTCCTACAAATCATCTCCATGAATTTGGCTGCCAAGTGCTCATTTCAACCCTTGATTTTGTCTCCAAATTGACCAAAAAGGCTACACAAAGCACACATTAGACTTGTTGGCATAATGACTAACCCAATTCACTCTATTAGCATAAATATAACAAAAAACATGTAATAAACTAATGGGAATGGTGGATTAAGTCGAATTAGGAGGTTGAATGAGCCCAAATAATTATCCACTTTTGGGGCTCATCAACAGTCTCAACCATATACAGATCAACAGCTGAAAGAAATAGCAAACACACAAGTGACACGTTATTTTTGGACAACTCGTCCCCGGACGAACCCAATATGAGAAAATCGGTGCAAAAATTTTGAGGGTTATATTATTATGCAGTATATCCTTGAGTACAACTGGGTGCCACACTAGCTCACCCAACAGAGAAAAATAACCGACAGTAATACCTCTCCATTCGGAAGCAGATATTCAGAAAATACACCCCACGAAACCCTCTCTAGCACCACTGAAGCACTGCGTTAGCCCTCCTGGCCTTTGCGTCAGCCTCAAACCCTTCTGCATTAGCCCTCTGAGGCATTGCGTAGCCTCTATGGCCTTCTGCCTTACTCCTACTGCACTCTGCGTAGATGACGCATGCCCTTCTGGCTCTATGCTATCTCTGTTGGGCTCTTCATGGCCTTCTCTGGCTTCTGCGTCTGCCTCTCTACCTCTGCGCTAGTCTCTTGGCACTATCTTTGCCTCTCTGTCCAGTACTCACTGCCCCTCGCTGCAAACTGATCACTGGTTCGACTTTAATTAGCAAACCCGCTCTAATAAATTGAATGACTATCACTCTGGTGTGTCCTCCAACTGACCCTCAAGCTTCCTCTTATACTTTTCTTGTTGGTCCTTCAACGACCGAGATTGCATCTCTAATCAATGGCTAATATTAGATTTCGCTTGATCCATGTCATTTAGAACCTTCTAACCCAGTTTTATATTAATACCCATTAATATTTTATTTTTCCTAAGTTTAGACTTAGGAACTCCATTAAAAATATTAATTATTTTAATATCTCCTAAACCGTGAAGAATCTGCCCAAACCATTGTTGGGTCTTGGATATCTTATGTTCTTTAGCCTCTCCACCAATTTTCATGGCTAGAGCACATCTGATGCTACCCCAAATCAATAGTGCAAATCCTAGATCTAACAAAAATCAAATTATCTTCTTCTTCAATCAACACTAGGGTTTACTCGACACCCTAGATTACCTACAAACCCTAGAAGTCAAGAGTAATGAGTGATTAGGGTTAGGGTTTCTATATGAATAGGGTTTTCATGTGCCACTTAGGGTTTACAGTCTTAGATATTAATACCAATATCAACAACTTTCAATAATGAAGACAATAAACCTTAGAAACATATAAGCAGCTAACCCTAAAATATCTCATGTTAGACCCTTAAGAAATGAATATATTATACATACCTCATGATTACGTACCTTTGTCCTCCAAGATCATAGAGGGTGCTACAAGGTCTGCTACAAGACTTGTTATTGGATGCCATGCTCTTCTAACTGCTCTTTAAGAATGAAGACTTCAAAGCCAAAAACTATTTATAAAGGTATTGCAATCTTTATTTTTCCAATGAGTCTTCAAACATGGATACCTTTTGATATAACTACTCTATCCAGCTTCTGATAGGACTACAATGAGGGAGCTTATTACAGATCCTCAATAAGCTTCTTTGATGGAGATGCCATAGAAGATCTCAAACACACCCTTCTGTTGTAGTTTGTTTTTCTTGTTATGAAACAAGGATAATATGTTGTTGCTGCTTTTGTCACTGACTACTACATGACAATCAAAGATATTTTATATCCAGAAGACTATTCCTTCTCAAGGCTTAGAGATTCTCTCCAATCACTTTACAACTTCTTCTGGATGTCAGTAGCTTCTTCAGAGGATGACCTTCAAAGGATAACCAGTTCTGCTTTTCTTGAGATGACCCTTTTAATAGGGCTTTCTGAAAACATGTCCAGAATTCAAACTGTATATATATGTGCTTAGGATGACTGTTCTTTTCGGCTTCCAAATTCGGCCTCACTGTTCGAGCTTGAACTTTGTATATCTATATGTACCACATGGCTGCTACAATCATGTGGATTCTATATTGTATGGGCTTGCGTTTCTCTTTTAGAATAAGGTGAGCTTGTAGATGGATGACAAGCCTTCCAAAATATTTATGTTCAGGTCTTCAATAGGGTCTTGACTCCTTCAAGTGATTGAAGTTTTAAAACAAGCCCTCCGAAAAAGAATACACAAAAATAACACAAAGATTTCGGTCTCCTTTAATAACGATTTCAGACCTTGAGGAATATGCCTAGGACTTCGGTCTTTTCATCAATGGGTTCGACCTTCTATAGGCTATTAGACTAGCCTTTCCGTGCTCTAGAACAGGGCTTATGAGCCCCTCAAAACCCTCGATCTTTTCTCCTCAGATCTGTGGCCTTAACAGTGACTAGGGCTTCTAGATGTGCCCATAATTTTGGCTTGGTGCCTCGTACCCTTTGTTGGCCTTCTTCTTGCACTTACACAAAGAAACCAAGCTCTAATTCCATGTTGAGAAATCTAGGGTAGCATATAGATTAGGTTTCTTAAAATGATTTCTCTTTCCTTTGACAAATTCTTGTGATCATCATATTTGTTATTTATTATTATTATTGTGTTTCTTTTATCATCAAGACAAATGCCAAACAAGAAGATCATATAAGACACCAAAGGTAGGCTCCAAGCCAGGGGAAAACCCAGTCAAATTCTTCCACTAGAGATTCAAATCAGATTGAGATGACCAAGACATTTTTGACTCTAAAGACCAACACACCATGATCAGATCAGCCACCCATCCAAGAGATCAACTTCAACAAAGTCAACTGCTAGCTTTTGCTTCATTAAGACCTGTGGAAACCCTAACATCTTTAGAAATTCGATTCATTCACAAATGAAGAATCCTCTTTCTATTCCTTTGTTGGACTTCGTGCTTCTACCTAGGCTCCTCGCATTCCTTATCTACTTCAAATTGGATCAGAAATATGTGTGATTGATGTGCTACCAAATGAGGTCGAATTGCATCATATTATAGCCTTTTTGACTGCTTGAAGGGTTCCTTCAAGGCCAACCTATAGGGATGGTCGACCTGATCATTTGGTGGACACTAAGACACTTTTTACAAAAATAAATTCTCTTTCTGGTTTACAGGAGCCCCAATGGGTCTATGACATCATGACTTTGACTTTGACTCCAAATAAAATCCCTAGAGCACACAACGGGTGCTTTGACTATTGACCATTGATCCAAGCATGAAACCCATGCTTTAATAAGTCAATTTCTTTTTATAATAAAATTCCATTTTCTTTTCTTTTGACAAATACATTACATCATGACTTCAAATACAATTATGAAGACCGACACAAGTGACGAATTTCAACCCCTACTTCGGTTATCAATTTTCCTTATCACTCATGCATTTAGTTTTAAATCCAAGCATGATAAAAATTCTAAAATCTGGAAATGACAATATTTTTCCGAAAACACAAATTTAGAGATTTCACAACCGCTGAAATTGTAGAAATAAAACACAGCAAAATTATGACAGCCACACACAGAGAATAACACAGTGATTTTTGGTTAATGTGACCCTGGAAAAACCCCCTACAACTCTTGGGGAAAACCAGTTTGAGAGCTCTTTTTTATTTCTAACATATTTTTACAGAGAAACTGAAATACACAGTAAAAATTCTAGCAACCACAAATTACAACTTATCTCGATTGTCATGCTTGAAGTCCATCTCAAAAATCGTGCCAATCAATAAATAGGAAAAACAAAAATTTTCTAGATATAAAACAACATTAAATGTTGTACGGACTACCTCAAAAAATGTGCCAGGAACTTGCTGTATGTACTGTACGAACCGCACGGATTTCAGGAGTATGATTGCCTCGAAAATTTGTGTCCTTGCTATTGTCCCTCTTCCTCGAATTTTGTGCCTTTCTCCTGCTGTACAATTTTAGCTTGGGATGCGTGCCAATAAATGTCGCTGCCCAGATTTGCTGAAATGTCTTCTTGTTGCTCTTCTTCACTGCTCAGAAATTTTCTCCTTGCTCTCTCTTCTCTTTCTCTCAAATGCTCATGAAAGAATGAATTGATCTTTTTCTCTTCTCTTCTCCTTTTACTCTCTAAATGACCATTTGGGTTACCCTAAGATCTAATGGCTAAGATTCATTTAGATCTAAGGATGAGAATAAATGTGCATTTAATTCTCACTTTCTATTTTTTACTCACCCACTTAAATAAAGACCCACTTAGTCTTTTATTTCCATAGTGACTCTTTCACTTTCTAATTCTTCATTGACTTTAATAAAGTCGCCTTTAAATTAGAATGTAACTTTACCACTTATAAAGTCACTTTTAAATTAAATTGACTTTACCACTTATAAAGTCACTTTAGGAGAAAAGTACAAATAAATTTGGACACTTTTCCCTAGGGCAAAGATCAAAGCCTTAGGGAACCACTTGTCCTCTGGTACCCAAATTTTAACACTCCCTCTTTCCGAGGAAAGTGTTCCTCACCACTCCCATCTTGTGTCTGAAGTAGACATGTTTGCCCTAAGGTAAGGCTCGGTGAAAATGACCCCTACCTGCTCATTTATGGAAATGTACTCAAGCTTGACAACTCCCTTTTGGACATAGTCTCTAATGAAGTGATACTTGATCTCAATATGCTTTGACTTGTCATGAAAAATTGGATTCTTCATGAGTTTTATGCAACTCTGATTATCATAGTAAATTACTGAAGGTTTCAATGCCTGACCAAATAGACCAAATAACATTTTGGGAAGCCATATGGCCTCACAACTAGCTAATCTATGAGCCATATAGTTTGCCTCAGCTGAGCTCAATGCAACTGACTGTTGTTTCGGCCGATCCATGACACAACTGCCAAACCCAACCCAAAACAACACCCAGAAGTACTCTTCCTATCTGAAGCACAACCTGCCCAATCTAAATCCGTGTACCCTGCCAGTCTCACTCCATCACCCTGTCTATGATCCAGACCAAAATCCATAGTCCCTTGCAAGTAACGAAGAATGTGTTTTGCAGCCACCTAGTGCACTCTCCTGGGCTCACACATGAACTGACTAATAGTGTTAACTGCAAAACATATATCTGGTCGAGTGTTGACCAGTTACATCAATTTACCAATCAGCTGTTTGTATAGAGTAGGATCCACCAACTCGGAATCAGAAGCGTGAAGCTTCTTCTAGTTAGTGATCATAGGTGTAGACATGGGTTCGCAATACTCCATGTTAAATTTGCTAAGAATACCCACAATGTACTTCCCTTGTCCGAGGAAGAAATGCCCCTCCTCATGCCACACCTCCAATCCCAGAAAATAATGCATCAAGTCGATATCCTTCATCTCAAACTCTGAAGCAAGATCTCTCTTGCAGCCCTCAATGAGTCTCTTTGCACCAGTGATGATCAAGTCATCAACATACAACACTAGAATGAGAGGCTCCTCACCCACCTTAATGAAGTATAGGATTGGATCAGCCTCACTCTTTGTGAAACCCAACTGCTGCAAGTGTGTATCAATCCTCGAGTACCAAGCTCTAGGAGCGTGCTTCATGCCATAGAGTTCCTTTTTCAATCTGCATACATGGGACTCCTTCCCATGCACCTCAAAGCCCTGTGGCTGCTCAATATAAACATCCTCCTGAATGAAGCCATTGAGAAATGCGGTCTTCACATCCATTTGGTGGATCTTCCAACCCATCTTTGTTGCAATCAATATAATGGAGCGAATAGATGTATATCGAGCTACCGGAGCGAAGGTCTCCTCATAGTTAACTCCGTCTACTTGTGAGAACCCTCTCGCCACAAATCGAGCCTTGAACTTCTCGATGCTGCCCTCTACAACATGCTTTATCTTGTAGAGCCATCTGGCAGTAACAACTAATTTACCTTCAGGCCTCGACACTATCTCCTAGACATTGTTCTTCATAATAGAAGAATACTCCTACATCATGGCCTCTCTCCAGACCTGCTAGCGGGCTTCCTCCTCATAACTAGAAGGCTCGGCGTCAACAATGCTTGTTACCAATGCCACGCAACTACAAAACCACTCAGGTGGTTTACTCTCTCTAACCTATCCCTTTGGCCCAGAAACTGATGTGGCCTCGCGTAAGGTATCTTAAAGCCACTTGGGCTTCCTCTTCCCTGAGCATACTTCTCCTACTGGAGTGAGAGAAGCCTCATCATCATTAGAAGCCTAAACTCCTGAAGGCTTGCCAACTGACCTCATGCTTGAATCTGTGCCTGTAGATGCTGAAGTACCATGCGAATTGTCCATTAGTGGACCACCTGTGAATTGCTCTGCGGGCTGCCCTGCATGCTGCCCGAAGAACCACCCACCTAACTCTAAGAGCCACTGCTCACTAATGGACCTGACATTGTAATCGGTGTACCTCCTGATCCCTGACCACTAGATCCCTGTGACTGACTCAGCTGCTCTTGAGGGTCTGGTGACTCTGGATACTCTAACTCCTGTGACCTCATAAAAGCTCTCTCCTCCTTGAACTACACATCCCGCTTGACAACCACTTTCCTCTGCACAGGAATATAAATCCGATAAACTTTCTAGGTTTCACTATAACCCACAAAGATGCCCTTGTTGGCAGTGGGTTCTAGCTTGGTCCTGTTCTCCTTGGGGACATAGGAATATATAAGGCACCCAAAGATACGAAAGTGCCCAACATCAGGCTTCTTCCCAGAAAAAGCCTCCTTTTGAGTCACATTCCCCAAGGCACGATGTGGACTCTTGTTCTGCAAGTACAAAGCAGTGTTGTAGACGTCTGCCCACAAAAATAAAGGTAACCCCTGATCATGAAGCATGGATTTGGCAGCCCCTACAATGGATCTGTTCTTCCTCTCCGCAACCCCATTTTGCTGGGGGTTGTAAGGAACCGTGAACTCCCTCCTAATGCCTGCCTCAGCACAAAAATCAACAAACTCACCAAGGATATACTCCCCTCCATTGTACGACCTGAGGACCTTGATCTTCCTACTTGTCTGGGTCTCCATAAGAGCTTTGAACTCTTGAAACCACTTGAATATCTCACTCTCGGTCTTCAAGAAATAAATCCAGGTGAAGGGAAGACCTGGATTCTGTCCACTCACATCGGTATGAATCAAGTCAAGGATCCCTGTCACTCTCTTGTCACTGTTGGGAAAAGGGGATCTGGCAAACTTCCCCATAGCACATCCTCTGCATACATCAAGGTGATCAGAAATGAAATCTGGCACACCAGTGGTGATCTTTGTTGGAATTTCTAAGTCCATCCGTTAGAAACCCTTCATGTACTTTCTGATTTATTCCTACCTACTTGTTTTGTTAATTAACAAGTTATTTACCATGTAAATACTGAAAATAAATACAAGTACATGCTCAGCACATTACAGATCATCAAATGAAGGAAACAGAAACAAGCACACAAGTGACACCGTTGTTTTTGGACTAATGTGCCCGGAAAAACCCAATGTGGGAAAACCGGTGCAACTATCTGAGGGTTTGATTTATTAAGCAGTTTTAGAATACAATTTGGGTGCCAAATCTGGCTTACCCAACAGAGAAAAGTCTCGGCAGCAGTACCTCTCTACTCGAAAGTAGATATTTCGTTTGAAACCCCGGATAAACACTCCGGCAGCTCCACAACTCCAATTTGCCCCACGAAACCCCAGCATCAGCCTCTCTCTAACCCAACGTTAGCCCAGTGTAACTCTGGCTTGGCCCGCGTTAGCCTTTGGAGGCACTGCGTCAGTCCTCTGGCCCTCTGTGTCACCCACGCTGGCCCTCTAAGGCACTACGCAACTCCTGGTTACATCTGCGTGAGCCCTGGTTGGCTCTGCGTGAACCCTTGGCTTCTTCTGCGTCCCTCTCTCCAGCTATTGCGCTGATCCTCCCGATGCTATCTCTGCCTTTCTGCTTCTGTATTCACTGTCCCTCAGCTGCAACTCTGATTACTCTCTCAACTTTCTCAGCAAACCCAACCCTAGAAAGTCGAAATCTTGATCTCTTGGTGTGTTCTCCAAGTGATCCTCAATCCTCCTCTTATACTTTTCTCATTGACAAATCAATGACTGAGATTAAGTCCCTAATCAACGGCTAAGATTAGATCTGGGTTGATCCATGACTTTTGGACCATTCTAACATAGTTTTATATTAATTCGCACAAATATTTTATTTTCCCTAAGTTTAGATTTAGGGACTCCATTAAAAATATTAATTATTTTAATATCTCCTAAACTGTTTAGAATCTGCCCAAACCCTTTCTTGATATTGGAGATCTCATGTGCCTTAGCCTCTCCACCAATTTTCTTGGCTAGAGCACATCAGATGCTACCCCAAATCAACACTCCCTCTTAGCGAGGATTGTGCTCTAGCAATACTCCTCACTGAGTATCACCCTGATCATCCGACATCGGTCCTTGTGCCGATGCTAGGCCTGTTTCCCATCATCTGCACTACTACATCCTGCACTGTTACCCATGGCCCTGCCACTGCCACTGCTACATCCGTACTGCAACCTATGGCCCTGCCACTGCCACTGCTGCATTCGTACTGCAACTTTGTCTACATCTGTGCTGCTGCCCATGACCCTGCCACTGCCACTACTGCATATGCACTGCAACCCCTCTCATCATGTTGCATTGTGCTGCCCATAGCACTACCACTACTAATTGTTGCACTGCAACTCAGTTACTGAGAAGTAAGTAACTGATCTCCCAACTCTGACATCTCT
Organism: Pinus tabuliformis; assembly: GCA_031772625.1. NCBI lineage: Eukaryota > Viridiplantae > Streptophyta > Pinopsida > Pinales > Pinaceae > Pinus > Pinus tabuliformis. The sequence continues at coordinate 862,267,012 of CM062809.1, forward strand.
GTGAGGCTAGAGACACCCTCGATGCTGAAACTCCCTCTATCGTTGACAAGTGATCCCTCTCTGACCTCCGCGTTTCTGCAACAACTCCATGCATCTGGCATTGTTGCACACCTCTCTATGCCATCCTGCACTGGTGCAACACTCCCGTGCTTCTCGCACTGCTGCATCACACTGTTCTGGGAATCTTGCACTGTAGCTCCCTCTGTCGCTCCATCTGCATCTGTCTCTACTGACATCCGCCAATACTGCTACTCCTCTTCGGGGCTCCCGTCGCAGGGTCTAATCCAAGAGGTTGGGTACCTCGAGGATCTTTCCCCTCGTCGCTTGTAGTCCGTCTGACTTCATGGCACAGTCATCGTCTGTCTCCACTTCCTTCTCTGCCCTTGTTGGAGCAGCCTTGGCCTTGGAGGCCTCTCCCTTGCTCGTCTTCCTTGAACACTGGGTCGCATAATGACCCAGCTCCCCACAGTGGAAGCATTTGACCTTGGAGAGGTCTTTCTTCTTCCGTTTCTCTTGCTTTCCCTCAGATGCTAGGGCAACATCCACCTCCTCCTCCTCCTTGATTCTAATCCCCTTGCAACTGCTTCCCGCCTTGCTCAACCTTCTGATCTCTTTTTGACGAAGAACAACCCACATTTCCTCCCAATATGGAAGGGTCGCCTTGCCCGGTATGCTCTGGACAAACACCTCCCAGTGTTCTAAGATTGCGTTAAGGGTTGTTCTCACCATCAATTCTTGATTTGACGTGGCCCCTGTGGAAGTTAGTTGATCCTGGATCTCCTTCAATCAACTAAGGAATGGGTCGATCTGTTCTCCCTTCTGCATCTGGTATGATTGCAACTGATTTTCTAGTAACATCCTTCTCTGCACATAAGTATGCTGGTACAATTTCTTTAGGGCCTCCCACATCTCATTTGCTGTTTCCTTTTCAGCAATATGTGGTACTACATGGTCCTTGACCCCGTCAAGAATGATGCTCTTGGCCCTCGCCATTGCCTCCTCGTACTTGTCGTTATTAGCTGGGTCAACTGGGATAACTATCGTCCTCAAGGCGAAGTGCTTGACATGATTCCTGTTTAGAATGGATAGGATTATGGCCTTCCAGACTACGAAGTTTGAGGCTCCGTCTAGTTTGTCCTGGTCTCTTACCTCGTTCACTGCCATCTCGCTGCTCCTCTACTTCCCTCCTGGAAGTTCTTGGTGTGACTCCCTCTGAGCCTCGATTTCCCTCCTGGAAACCCTTCTGCCAATGTCGAGATGCCCCCACTCCAATTGTTAGTGCAGTTGCACCATTGATCCGGATTTCTCAGCTAGAAATCCTCGGTAGCAACTCCCTCCTCCTTGGCCTTGCCCTGATAGGTATTGTTCTGACTACAATACCCCACCAGTTCTACTCTACAACTTACCCAGAACCTCCTAAACCCCAACAAATTGAAGGTTAGAGCTCCTAGGCTCTGCGCAATCTTGGCACCGGCAAATCAACTTCCTTAGCCAATTGCGTCAGCGCTCCTAGCCTCTGCGTGAGCCTGTCTTTGCCTCCCTCAGCCTCTGCGCTGCCTCTTCTTGGCTCAATCTTGATGACACAAGCACTACGTCACCCCTTCCTTGCTGCTACTCTGCTATGAACAACTTCTGTCACTCGGAACAACTGTTTTCTGCTGCTGCTGCTCTGCTCGGCTGATGTCCTCAGTTCTCCTATGATCTGCAACCACGCTCTGATACCATGTTGGAATTTCTAAGTCTATTCGTTAGAAACCGTTCATGTACTTTCTGATTTATTCCTACCTACTTGTTCTATTAATTAACAAGTTATTACCATGTAAACACTGGAAATAATTACAAGTACATGCTCAACACATTATGGATCATCAACTGAAGGAAACTAAAACAAGCACACAAGTGACACCGTTGTTTTTGGACTAATGTCCCCGGAAAAAACCAATGCAGGAAAACTGATGCAGCTATCTAAGGGTTTGATTTATTAAGCAGTTTCAGAATACAATCTGGGTGACAAATCCGACTCACCAAACAGAGAAAAATCTCAGCAGTAGTACCTCTCTACTTGGAAGCAGATATTTTGGCTAAAACCACGGATAAACACTTCGGTAGCTCTACAGCTCCAATCTGCCCCACGAAACCCCAGCGTCAACCTCTAGGGACTGTGTCAGCCTATCTCTGGCCCAGCGTTAGCCCAACGTCACTCTGGCTTGGTGTGCGTCAGCATCTGGAGGCATTGCATCAGTCCTCTGGCCCTCTGCGTCACCCATGTTGGCCCTCTGAGGCACTGCGCAACTCCTGGATGGCTCTGCGTGAACCCTTGGCTACTTCTGCGTCCCTCTCTCCGGATAATGCGTTGATCCCCCCGGTGCTATCTCTGCCTGTTTGCTTCTGTATTCATTGCCCCTCAATTGCAACTCTGATCACTCTCTCAACTTTCTTAGCAAACCCAGCCCCAAAAAGTCGAAATCTCGATCTCTTGGTGTGTTCTCCAAGTGACCCTCAAGTCTCTTCTTAGGCTTTTCTCCTTGACAAATCAAGGGTCGAGATTAAGTCCCTAATCAATGGCTAAGATTAGATTTGGCTTGATCCATGACTTTTGGACCATTCTAACACAGTTTTATATTAATTCACATTTTTATTTTCCCTAAGTTTAGACTTAGGGACTCTAATTAAAAATATTAATTATTTTAATATCTCCAAAACTATTTAGAATCTTCCCAAACGCTTTCTAGGTATTGGAGATCTCATGTGGCTTAACCTCTCCACCAATTTTTGTGGCTAGAGCACATCCGATACTACCCTAAATCAACAATCTCCCGCAATGTACTCAAGGCCCCATGATACATGTGCCCCATCCTGCAGTGCCAAATCTCACACAACTCTGAATTGCTAGATCTGTTGTCGGTCACCTCTCGGGTGCTGCTACTCAATGGCATCATGGGCTGGAATGAGAACTTGTACACCTTGGCATGGCGCACACCAATCACTCTAGCTGAAGACGCTAGAGTTCCCCTAGGATATATAAGCACCTGCCCTCTGCTAAACAACACATCATACCCTCTATTCTTAAGTGCTGAAACGGATATCAGGTTCTTCTTCGTTCCAGGCACATATAGAACATCTGACACTTTCAAGGGAGGTTTGGGTCCCCTATCAAATGTCAATGTCCCCACACCGACTACTCTAACCATGTTGTCATCACCAAGTACTACCTCCATATCAATATCATCCTCTAAAAGCTTTGAGAAGTACTCTCTGACTCTTGTCGTGTGGCGGGAAGCGTCACTGTCAACATACCAAATGCTAGAAGATGCTCTACTAGTAGCGGGGAGTGCAGACTCCCTCTGAACCTATATGGCAAGTGATCCTGCACTAGTGGCCTCACAAGCTATGATCCTAAACTCCCGATCAAAGCTCTCTGAGAAGCTATCTATCTCTGTAGAAGCTGCCATGGGTTTGTCTCTCTCTTTCTTGTTCTTCTTCTCCAGACACACAACAACATAGTGCCCCAATTTTTGACAGTTCCAACCTTTGACTTTGGAATAGTCCTTCTCCTTGTTTTACTGCTTTCCTTTATCTTTGCCTTTTCCTCCACTATTGGAAGCTTGTTTCTTTGCTTTGCCCTTCTTGCCTCTTGCTAACAATGCCATATTGTCATCCTCCTCCACATGTTTGGCTGCCCCAAGATGGTTCTTTCTGATCTCATTCTAAATGCAATCATCCCACCTCTCCCAATCGAGAAGGTTTTCCCGTGCAACACTGCCATCCACAAAATTCTCCCAAGTCTTGGGAAGACCATTCAAAGCAATCCTCACCAACTCAGTGGGTGCAATTATCTCACCTACGGCTGCAAACTCATTGCTCACTGAAATGATCTTTGTGAGGTATGTTGTAGCACTATCAGTCTTAGCCATTTTAATGGCCTTCAATTTCTCCTTTAGGACCATTTTTTGTTTTCATTTGAGCTCTGGTAAACACTGGTCAAGGCTGTCCACATCTCATGTGCATAATTCTTTCATCTTGTTGAAGTTTTTAAGTTTACTTAGTTTAGAAACCCTTAATGCACTTTTTCTGATTTATTCCTACCTAATTGTTATTTTTCTTTAACAAGTTATTTACAAAGTAAATACTGAAAATAAACACCAGTGCATGCTCAACATATTACAGATCAACAACTAAAAGAAACAAGAACAAACACACCACATGAAACCATTATTTTTGGACCAATGTTCTTGGAAAAACACAATGCGGGAAAATCGATGCAACGATCTGATGGTTTTCTTATTAAGCAATATCAGAGTACAATCTGGGTGCCGAAACGGGCCTACCCAATAGATAATTTCCTTAACAGCTATACCTCATAGTTTGAGAGAAAACTCTTGGCTGAAACCTCAGAAAATCTTTCTGGCAGCTCCTCATCACAAAATTGCTCTGCAACCCCAGCGTCTGCCCAAACTCGACTGTGTTAGCTCTTCTGTATCTCACGCTGGCCCTGCGCCAGCCTTTCTAGGCCTGTGTTAGCCCCAGGAGGCCATGCGTCAGCTTTGGGAGCCTCTGCGACAGCTAAACTGACTCTTTTGGTGCTCTGTGCAGCACTTGGCTGCCTCTACGTGGCCCTGTGTGAGCCTTGGTTGGCTCTGCATCACCCTCCTTGGTTGCTGTGCTGCTCTCTTTGGCACAATCTCTGCCTTCTCTATTTCTCTATACTCAATGCCCCTCAACTTCTCTCCCAATCACTAATTATATCTCTCTTAACAAACCCCGCTCTAGAGAATAGAATGATTTATCATCTGGTGTACTCTTCAAGCGACCCTCAATCCCTCTCTTATACTTCTCCTATTGACATTTCAACGGCCGAGATTAAGTCCTTGATCAACGACTAAGATTAGATCTGGCTTGATCCATGTCTTTTGGACCATTCTAACACAGATTCATATTAATACACATTAATATTTTATTTTCCCTAAGTTTAGACTTAGGGATTCCATTAAAAATATTAATTATTTTAATATCTCCTGATTTGTTTAGAATCTACCCAAACCCTTTCTGGGTATTGGAGATCTCATATGCCCAAACCGCTCCACCAAATTTTGTGGCTAGAGCACATACGATGCTACCCCAAATCAACACTCCCTCTTGGCGAGGACTGTGCTCTAGCAATACTCCTCACTGAGTATCACACTAATCATCTGGCATCGGTCCCTGCGCTGATGCTAGGCCTTCATGCCCACCATCCTCTACACTACTGCCTCCTGTACTGTTGCTCATGGTTCTGCCACTGCCACTGCTGCATCTGTACAATAGCTCCCTCTGCATCTGTGCTGCTGCTGGTCCTTTCTCCCAGCACTGCATCCGCACTGCACCTCCTCTCATCATGTTGCATCGTGCTACCCACTACTGCATTGCAACTTAGTTACTGAGAAGTAAGTAACTGATCTCCCAACTGACCTCCCTGTTGGGCTAGAGACACCCACTGATATTGAAGCTCCCTTTGCCACTGACAAGTGCTCCTTCTCTCTGACCTCTGCGCTGCTGCAACAACTCCCTTTATCTCACACCATTGCACACTTCTTTGTGCCTTCTTGCACTGGTGCAACACTCCTGTGCCTCTCGCACTACTGCAGCCTGCTAGCTCTGCGCTGTCTTGGGACTCCTGCATTGTAGCTGTCTCTGCCGCTCCATCTGCATCCGTCTCTACCCACTCAGCCAGTCCTGCTACTCCTCGTCGGGGCTCCCGTAGCAAAGTCTAATCCAAGAGGCTAGGTACCTCGAGGGTCCTGCCCCTCATCGCCTGTAGTCCACCCAACTACAACTCGATGTCTCCCCACTTCCGCTCAAGTGGCGCGTGTGCACTCATGGCACAGTCATCGTCTATCAAAACTTCCTTCTCTGCCTGTGTTGGCGCTGCCTTAGTCTCGGAAGAGTCTCCCTTACTCTTCTTCCTTGGGCACTGGGTCGCATAATGACCCATCTCCCCACAGTGGAAGCACTTAATCTTGGAGGGATCTTTCTTCTTCTACTTCTCTTGCTTTCCCTCAGATGCTAGGGCCACATCCTCATCCTCCTGCTTGACCTTGATCCCTTTCCTGCTGCTACCTGTCTTCGATTGCCATCTGATCTCTTCCTGGCGAAGAGCTCCCCACATCTCGTCCCAAGGTAGGAGAGTCCCTCTGCCCAGGATACTTTGGACAAACACTTCCCAATCTTCTAAGACATCATTCAGGGCTGTCCTCACCATAAGCTCTTGAGCCGGTGTCGCTCCTATAGCAGTCAAATGGTTTGGGATCTCATTCAGTGCTCCGAGGAAGGTGTCAATCTATTAACCCTTCTTCATTTGATACGACCTCATCTAGTTCTCGAGCAGCATTCTTCTCTGCAGAAAAGTATGCTGGTACAGGTTCTTGAGAGCCTCCCACATCTCAACTGCCATTTCCTTCTCGGCTATATGTGGTACCACATGATCCTTGACCCCATCAAAGATAATGCACTTGGCCCTCGCCATCGCCTCTTCGTACTTGTCATTATCCTTAGGGTCGATTGGGATAGCTATAACCTTCAAGGCGAAGTTCTTGACATGATTCTTGTCAAGCATTGATAAGATTCTGGCCTTTCAGATTGCAAAGTTCGATGCTTCGTCCTGTCTATCCTGGTCTCTTACCCCATGTAGTGCCATGACGCTCCTCTACTTCCCTTCTGGAAGTTCTCTGTTCGACTCCTTTGAGTCTCTAATTCCTGTTTGGAAGTTCTCTTCTGGACTCCCTCTGAGTCCTGATTTCCCTCTTGGAAATCCTTCTGCCGCTTGTCAAGATGCCCCCTACTCTGATCGTTTTGTGCAATGCATTACTGTTCCAGGTTCCTTGGGTAGAAACCCTCGGTAACAACTCCTTTGGTCCTGCTCTGTTAGGTACTATTCTAACTATAGTACCTCACCAGCTCCACTCTGCAATATTTCTGCAGCCTTCTAGACTCCAACAACTACCTCTCTGTGAACTGCGTCAGCCCCTCTCTGTTTCACGCTGGCTCTGCATCACCCCAGATGGGTTTGCGTCAACCCTGGGATGCCCTGCGTCAACCCTCTGGCACTTTGCGTCAGCAACGTTGGCCTCTCAGAGGCTCTGCATAGCTCCTGGCTTCTTCTGCGTGGCTCCGGCTGGCTTTGCATCACAATTCTTGGCTTTTGCACTGCTAGAAACAACTTCTGTCACCTCAGGACAACTGTTTTCTGCTGCTATTGCTCCGCTCGGCTGATGTCTTTTAGTCCTCCTATGATCTGCAATCACGCTCTGATACCATGTTGAAGTTTCTAAGTTTACTTAGTTTAGAAACCTTTCATGCACTTTTTTTGATTTATTCCTACCTACTTGTTATTTTTCTTTAACAAGTTATTTACAAAGTAAATACTGAAAATAAACACTAGTGCATGCTCAACATATTACAGATTAGCAACCAAAAGAAACAAGAACAAACACACCACATAACACCATTATTTTTGGACCAATGTCTTTGGAAAAACCCAATGCGAGAAAAAAGGTGTAGCTATTTGAGGGTTTTCTTATTAAGAAATATCAGAGTACAATCTAGGTGTCGAAACTGGCCTACCCAACAGGGAATTTCCTTAGCAGCTATACCTCACAATTTGAGAGAAATCTCCTGGCTGAAACCCTGGAAAATCCTGCCGGCAACTCCTCAGTGCAAAACTGCTCTGCAACCCCAGCGTCTGCCCAAACTGGACCGCGTCAGCCCCTCTCTATCTCACGATGGCCCTACTTTAGCCTTTCTAGTCCTGTGTCAGTCCCAAGAGGCCCTGCATCAGCTCTGGGAGCCTCTGTGTCAATTGCGTTGGCCCCTCTGGTGCTTTGCGCAACACTTGGCTGCCTCTGTGTGGCCCTGCGTGAACCCTAGCTGGCTCTGCATCACCCTCTTTGGCTTTTGCGTTGCTCTCCCAACATAATCTCTGCCTTCTCTTTTTCTCTGTACTCAATGCCCCTCAGCTGCTCTCCCGATCACTAATTCTATCTCTGTTAGCAAACCCCACTCTAGAGAATAGAATCACTGATCATCTGGTGTACTCTCCAAGTGACCCTCAAGCCCCCTCTTATACTTTTCCTGTTGACATCTCAACGGCCGAGATTAAGTCCCTAATCAACGGCTAAGATTAGATCTGGCTTGATCCATGTCTTTTGGACCATTCTAACACAGAGTCATATTAATACATATTAATATTTTATTTTCCCTAAGTTTAGACTTAGGGACTCCATTAAAAATATTAATTATTTTAATATTTCTTGATTTGTTTAGAATCTGCCCAAACCCTTTCTAGGTATTGGAGATCTCATGTGCCTCAACCTCTCCACCAAATTTCGTGGCTAAAGCACATCTGATGCCACCTCAAATCAACACCTCTCACATGAGGAATGACATGATCTTTGATTCCTTCCATAATCAATCTTTTTGTCTTAACATTCTTTTTGTTAAACTATTCCAACTGTACAGAGTCAGCGGGTACTGCTACTAGGTTCTGTGTGGTATTTACCATAATGCCCCAGGCTTCTGCTTCCTCAAAGATGCTTTGGATTCTCTCTTTCCATGCACAGTAGTTGTTCTGCCCATCCAACCTGTCTTCAACACTCAAACCCAAAGACATGTTTCACTGTCCTACTAAACTAAAATTTTCAAATCTGTGGTAAAGGTTTCCGTTTTCTGTGTAAAAAACAGCTTGCTGTAGTTTTCACTTTGCTGTCCCAAACTGCACTTTTCAGCCAACCATGCTCTGATACCACGAAGAATTTCAACCCCACTCTGGTTATCAGTTTTCCTTATCACTCCATGCATTTAGATTTAAATCCAAGCATGATAAAAATTCTAAAATCTTTAAATGACTATTTTTCTGTAAACACAAATTTAGAGATTTCACAACTGCTGAAATTGTAGAAATAAAACACAGCAAAATTATGACAACCACACACAAAAAATAACACATTGATTTTTGGTCAATGTGACCCTGGAAAAACCCCCTACAACTCTTGGGGAAATCAGTTTGAGAGCTCTTCTTTATTTCTAAAAATGCTTTTACAGAGAAACTGAAGTACATATTAAAAATTACAACTTATTATGATTTCCGTGCTTGAACTCCACCTCGAAAATCGTGCCAATTAGCAAACAACCAAACAAAAATTTTCGAGCAATAAAACAACATTAAATGTTGTACGACCTGCCTTGAAAAACATGCCAAGGTATGGACTGTACAGATTGTACAGATTTCAACCGTATGACTGCCTCGAAATTCGTGCCCAAATCTACCTCGAAATTCATGCCCTTGCTATTGTCCCTCTTCCTCGATTTTTTTGCCTTTCTCCTGCTATATGGTTTTGCCTTGGGATGCGTGCAAATAAATGCTGCTGCCCAAATTTGCTGAAATGTCTTCTTGTTGCTCTCCTTCACTTCCTCACTGCTCACAAATTTTCACCTTGCTCTCTCTTCTCTTTCTCTCAAATGTTCATGAAAGAATGAATTGATCTTTTTCTCTTTTCTTCTCCTTTTACTCTCCAAATGACTTTTTGGGTTATCCTAAGACGTAATGGCCGAGATTCATTTACATTTAGGGATGAAAATAAATGTGCATTTAATTCTCACTTTCTATTTTTTAATTCACCCACTTAAATAAAGACCCACTTAGCCTTTTATTTCCATAGTCACTTTTTCACTTTCAAATTCTTCATTAACTTTAATAAAGTCGCTTTTAAATTAGAATGTAACTTTACCACTTATAAAATCACTTTTAAATCAAATTGACTTTATCACTTATAAAGTCACTTTAGGAGAAAAGTACAAATAAATTTGGACACTTTTCCCTAGGCCAAAGATCAAAGCTTTAGGGAAGCACTTGTCCTCTGGTACCCAAATTTTAACAACTAGTTACATTCTTCAACACCCAATAGGGTCTTATAAATGATAAAAATTCTTTTGACATGACAAACCCTAGAAGCATGAAAAACATGCTTGACCTAGATAACCATAAAAAAGGAGCATGAAACCCATGCTCAAAAATAATATTTGTCTTTCTTCTTTTTCTTGTAACATAAGATATACATAATGATTTGAGTACATTAACAATTATGAAGATCAAAACTAGTTACGTTTTCCAACATGGTGATCGAGAAATCTAGTGAGCTATTTTCTTCTAATGAATCTCGCTGCATCAAAATGTTCTAATCCCTATGTCGTTGGGATAAGAGGATCCCTACACTAATTTACATAATCTGCTCATAGACCTATCTTGATGACTCCGATACCTTAATCTAAACAAGCAAAATAATCTTTTACTGTTGAAATTTTGGGGTTGAGAGAAACAACTTTGGTTTGCAAAACCGAATTATTCCGAGGATGAGGAAACCCACACCCTATGAAATCATTTGGTTTGATACAAAAATGTCAATACATAGAAAGTAGACTGGTTGTTCAATTATCATTTATCATTAAGGCCTCAATAGGCAATTACAAGTAAGAAAAACAAAGATCAAATTTCATTAAATATTATCCAACCCTCTTATAGTTAATTCTTCATCATTTGATAAACCCTAGGTCTTCTTGAAGAATGTGTCCTCATTCTATCATATTGAAAAGTGCATATACCATAATACTATTCGGTATAGATGTGTCACTGTTCTATTGGTTGCATCCTAATTGGCTGTTAAAAATGGATATGCAACTACTGAAATCTAGGTGTATGCATGGATCTGAATGTAGGTCTGAAGTGTGCCTCTCTTTAGGTGTTTAAATGATGATCAAACTCTCTAGATAATTTGCCTTCACACATGCTGTGACCTCAACACATGAATGGGCTTAAAAGTAGGCTACCCATGCCTACTTTGAAAGTTTGATGTGTGAAAAACTAACGTTGTGAGCATCGTGTCAGTGTATATAGCCCCCAAAAAAAAAATATTGGCAACATCGAGGAAACTTTCAAAAAATATCAGAATTTTTTTTTTGACTCAAAACATAAAAAAAGTATTCAATTTTTTGTAATTTCTTGAACATCTAGAGCAACCCCCCCAGTCCTTTTATGGGAAAATGTAACCATGAATAATCTCTTTGTTCTCAAGCCCTTGGTTTCCCTCTTCAAACTGAGGGAACAAATCCAAAGAAATGCAAAAATCTGCCAACTCAGCAGATATTTTCCAACTTCTAACAATATTTTGCCAATATATTATGATATATTCAAAATTTAAAAAAATCACGACTTTTTCTAGCAATAATATCATCAATTTGGGAGAATCATTATATATCATGATGTTGGTGATATATTGCTGATATTCGCAACACTGCTAAAAACAAGAAAAATAACTTATCTTCAATGAAGTGCATCCTCATTCTCGCATGCAATATTCCACTACCTCTTCCAATCCAAATTAGTGCACCCTATTAACTTGCTAAAAGTATGTCCATAACTCTTGACAACTAGGGTGCATGAATAGATCTAAAGGCCTGCATGGAGTGTTCCCTCATATGTGCAGTCCAACCAAAACATAAACAAGAAACAACCACCAAGGTGATGCATCCCCTTTGTTCAATTCATAACTAAGACACGCTAAAATAGATATTAAGAGGATCAAATGTTGCATCTACTAGGAGGTATAAATTCTACATATTCTAAAATAGGCAAGATATCCTCTAAGATCAACACTTCAATTGCAAGTCTGTCCATATACCAAAAGTAGCCAAAATATTTCCTTGTGGTCATTTGGCCTCATGCAAAATAAAAAATAGAAGGTAAGTCCAGTACACACAGTGGTTTCATATTATCATCTCTCTACATGGGGTACACCTCTGCTAGCCTGTCAAAACTAATATGCGTCAGAATTCGCTAGCACATTGTCACCAGAGTGCAACATCAATCTTGAAAACAATGTGAACGTGCATTGCAACCATTTGAAAATCTGCATCAACATGCTCTTAACGATGGCATGTAGTTAATTTTAGGTATGTTCTATGCTGAGAGAAAATTTACTTCAATTTTCCATATTAGCTCAATATCAATTCGAGATTAGCAATCACATTTAGTATGATAATAAAATGCAGATAGAACATAAACATAAATCGCAGAAAACATGCCAAGACAAGAGGACACAAGATGTGACGCTAGCTAGGGAAAAAGCCCAATGTGGGGAAGCCTTGATCAATTCTTCTTATATGTTCTTCAATAGTTCAGCAGAGAGAGAGATAATACATATACATCAGAAGTCAACATCTTGACTTATCTAAATAAGAGCAGAGATCTTTTCTAATAATATGGCACATGAGGTAGCTGATATGAACTCAGGTGAAGGCATACTGCTTCAATTGATCCTCCAAGGTGACTCGATCACCATGCAACACGCATCACTGTGTTGTACCTCATCATCATGTTGCACCCGCCACTGTGCTGCACTCAATCACTGAGTTGCTTCCAATCATCATGTTGTGCCCATCATGTTGTACTTCATCAACATTCTGCTGCATCCTTCATGCTGCACTATGTTGTACCCTTTATGCACTCAATGCATACCGTAGTATATCACAATTTTGCTACTACAATACATCATATTGTTGCACCTCATTGTCGCATTCATCATCACTGTGTTGCACTTTGTTACATTTGTGCTGCACTCATCATGCTATCATACACTTCATTATTATGCCCATCATTAGGCTGCAACATTCATCATCATGTTGCACCTTATTACAATGTTGTCACATCATATCATATCATTCTGCTGTTCGTTGTATCGCTGGACTCAAACAACAATTCAGACAACCTTCACAATGGACTAGTTAGGGCATCAATGAAGTCCTACCAGCCTTCTCACATCAGCTGCAACATCCCTCCTAAGGCTATAGTCACCCTTCTTCAGTACTCCTAAATGAGCCATGCTGTCACCTACAACAAATTGACATAAGTACATATCCTCTAGAATGATAGCTGACTTTCCTTACAACATCTCCTTCATCATTTGGCTGATAGTGTTGTGGGGAAAAATGCCTATTTAGGACGATCCTATCCACCTAAGGTGTGACAGCGCCTTAGCAACAAACGAATACAGCTATCATGATTTCTTCCTTTATGAAATATGAAAGAGAGGAGATCGGTAGACTTACCGTTGTCTTGCGGTTGTCCCTCGAACTAGATCCTCTTCTCTTTGTGTATCCACAGCTACTTGCCTCCTCGCTTGATCAAGAGAACAGCTACTTGAATCCCACGAGATCACAAGAGAACAACTACCTGTGACAAGAGAACAGCTACTTGCAACAAGAGAAGGACACAATACAAAGGCAAATATACATATTCATAAATGATTCAGGATTAGAAGTAAATCAAATATACCAATGCAATCATACAAAATACACCAGCATATAGGAAAGAATCAAGATAGCTTTATTGAAAGTAACAGGGTTCAGGAAGAGATACAACCCATAGGGCTCCAACCCAGCATCTCCTTCCCAGCAGAATGGAATTCCTTCTTCAGCTCCTTTCAAAGCATAACACACCCAATATTTCCAGCCACAAACCAACAACAATTCTTTGCAAATACTAAATTCCAGCCTCTCTTGACCTCATGGAGAGAGATCTATATATAGGAGTTTTGGAGAGAGGATGAGTCAGCTTTAGGCTGGTATAAAACTGACTAGTGTCCTCTCCCACTTCAGTTCTTGAGTCCACTTGGAGGTTCTTGCTTCCACTTGGAGATTTGGAACCTCTTACTCATCACCAGTCGAATTCCCTGATCCAAGTGTCATTTTGGAAGCTTCCTGGGCATTGACACCTTCAGGAATGACTCTGCCACTTGTCCAAACTCGCTCAGCGCAGGTAGCCTTCTTTGCAGTTGACATTCAACGCAGGTAGACAGTGGAGCAGTTGACATTCAGCGCAGATGCTCAGTGGAGCAGTTGACATGATCCAGAATTGCCTTGTTTTGAGTGTTTTCAGGTGGAGAACTTTTGTGAATTGCTGTGGTTACTTGGCCTTGTTCCTCTAGGGGTAGGAACAACATGTTTAGGGACTTTGGATCCCTTGATTATTGACATTTCATGCTTAGTGATGCAAGGCACAAAAATGTCTATAACAGTTGCCCCCTAAAGTATGAGGCCGTTTATCGGGTGAAATGCTTTATCCAGGAGGGTCCGAAGTTCATCCATCTGCTGGGAGGAGACCTGTAATAAAATACAATACAATACATTATGATTCATACTGCTTTCATGATCTAGCTGAGGCGGGCATTCCCATGCTCAGCTTTATAAATTCACTTTTTGTACATAGAACAGACGATCGTCTGATGGTAGACTGATAATTTTAGTGAAATTATCATCCTTTGAGTAGGATGATCATCTGCTGTAATGATGTACATGTCAAATGTCTTTATTTTTCCTGAATATATATCGCAGCCCGGATGGATGAAACTAGATCCGGGGTTTTCAAACTCGTTCGATCTTCACTCTAAGTACAAGTCGATCCATGTGAGAATTGCGCTGAAGTCGAACATGGAAAGACATCGCTTGATTACCGGTCAATGATGTAAACCGTTAACAAGCGCGAGAGGAATCACCGATAATGATAATGACCCTCAAGGTACTGCAGTACAATTCACGTGGTGTGAATAAAGGACTTGGCGTCGAACACCACGCAAAATCTTCTGGTCGAAGGTCATTGATGTATACCTGTCGCCGGAAGTGAGAAACTTGCCATTGAGGCATGCAAGCTTCAAAGTACTGAAGGGGTTGTTCCTAGATCAACTCCTTGGATAATGAGCTGATGTCGACAAGGAGCGATCCGTCAAAGGAGGGCCTTAATGAATCCCACATCAGTGACACGGAACGGAGCTAATGATTTTAATGGAGGTGAAAACAATCTGTGACATATGATTCAGGGTGGCGGTCATGAATGGATGAAGGATAATGTATGGCAGTGGATGGGACCCGGTTGACTCTTTCTGAACGACTTCTCTTGAACATATGGCGACACTGATGCGATGGATTGGTAGCATTACCCCAAATATGGATGGTATGGCAAGACCATGGTGATGTGACCGGTGAATGAAACAACCCAACCCGAATGTGATACGGAGGAAAAGTGTCATGTTCAAGAGCGACCTGCTACCATCAAAGTTTTCTTGATTTTTCCCAATTTTTCCCCAGTCATTGCTGACCAGTACCTCTTTATTTTTGTCAAGCTTGAGGAGGATAACATATGCTTGTTTTATAACCTGCCCTTCGGGCAAGCCCATCGCTATGTTTTAATGAGCCTAGCGATAGGGAAACTCGTTCTCGTCTAAAGACAAGTTTGTCGCTATTTAATAATTTTAACGAGTCTAACGACAAGGATAACTCGGTCCTTTTCATTTTTAGAGAGTCTGAAAAGGTACATAAAGTTAACTCCAAAATTCCTTTTTCGTCATCTAATCCCTTAAGTCCGAAAAAGTATAAAACAATACAGAAGGGATGAGTTTTCGATAACTTTAACGAGCCGAATAAAACAAGCGCTCGACCTTTTTGTGCAATAATCCCTCAGGTCCAAAAGATTAAAATCTAGAGGAGGGATAGCTCTTCCTGTCCTTTTAACGAGCTGGAAGGCCAAAACTCGGCAATCTTTTCATATTTTACGAGTCAGTTGAAAAGAGCTTAAAGAAGACTCGTCTTTTGAGGAACGAGTGATAAACAGGGATAGCAACTGATTCCAGGTACAGGTTGGAATTTTCCAATCACGGCAGTGTCACAGGGATGGCTAGGTGAAATCACTCTTCGCAACTGTTCCTCAAAATGGGTAAACAATCATATGGAGGTGAACGATCGACCAAATGAAAAGTGGAGGTGGCAGGTGCAAACACGACCAAGGCTTTTATGGCTAATAAATTTACGATCACAACGGTTATTTACCGGGATAGGTTCATTTTTTAGTTAAAAATGAGCTTAAACTCTGGAGGAAACATTGCTCACTGCTTATATTTATTTTTTAACGAGCATGAAGACCGCGTTAAAACTGCTCGGATCTTGCGTTTATTTTTTAACGAGCATGAACTTTATGCTAAAACTGCTCGATTACCCAGTCATTTGATAAGAGTGTCTCATCAAGATTCTATTTTTTATGGAGCTTCATCTCACTAAGCTTTGCTTCCCATCCTTTCTTTATACAAGTTAGGAAACGGCTAACCCAAAAAACAGATAAATAACCGTTCTTTGCTTGCACTCCAAAAGGTTTGCATGCCCCTAGGTATAAAACAGAGTTTCAAGGTTACCTGTACTTCAATTCCATCGAAACTTTCGTTTCACCGGGAGAGGCTTACCTCTTTCAAGCTACCCAAAGATTGTCTCGTTACTCTTTCAAACAAAACACTTCCTCGGCAATGTCTATCGAAATAGACAAGGGTGAATGACCATTGTCAAACACGTAACTTTGACAAAAGAATCTTATTCTAGAACAACCCCTCTTCCATCCACGGACGGGGTACGGACTAGTCATATTCTCCCGCGGAAACCTACCCTATACCCAAAGTTTCCCTGCCGAAGCAGGCCAGGATGCATGCCCCCTGGGTTCCGGTCATATCCTCCCGGATTACTCGCGCTCATCAGGAGGACGGACCGTGGGTTGAGACACTTCTTGCATGAATAGACCATTTAGGGATGGCACATGACTATTTGCGATGTGTGATCCGGGAAACGAAAGTTGGTCCACGAGCTTGACCATTCTTCCTTCATGCGGAAAACACATTACTCTAAAGAGTGAGGAGACTACAGCTCCCATGCAATATATATAGTCTCGTCCAAGGAGTAGGTTATAATCCAAGGGTCCTTGAATGACCATCACGTTCATATGAACGGTCTTCCCTTTCAATGTTATAGGCACATTGGGGAGGATCCCTAAAGGTCGACTGGTTCCTTTATCAAAACCTGATAGATTTCTCATCTCAGGTAAGAGCGCTGGCGAACCAAGTGCTCTCCAAGCAATAGAGGAAAGGATACTCACAGATGCCCCCTCATCAATGATAGTGCTAGCCATTACCATTCTGTATATTTGACAAATAATTCTGAATGGTATACTGGCTGGCAACCGGGGTCTGCCTAAGTGGTTCCAATCAAAGGACACAACCAGGTTGCTTGGTGGTGGGACCGAATATACGGCTGGATAGCGCTCTGATGAACTTCCTTCCTGCGACAAAGGAATGGTGGCATTGCCCCCTTGATCATCAGAGTCAGTGCTGATGAAGAGAACCTGGACGGTGTCGTCTGTATTCTCCTCTGTGATGGTGTCATTCGAAGATGGAGTCTCTAAAGGCAAAACCGGGTCAACTGCCGTATCAACCTTTTGACTTTCGTCAGGCATGGATCCAGACGGTTCTTCTTCAATGACAGGTGCTTCGGCTGACCATCTAAGTGGCTCAGCCGGATTCTCAACTAGTGAGGGACTTGGCAGGAGTCTTTGATATCCAGGAGGAAGATTCGCTCGTAAAATCGGGCGATCTTCCAGAACTCTTTTTGCCTCGTCTAAGAAGGGACAACGGTGGATGGCGTGATCGCCTTCACACAGTCTGCAGGGAAATTTAACTCTCCCATTCTGTCCTGGAGCTTCACTCCCACTAGTTGACGGTGAGCAGTCGACATGGCTATCAGAGGTCGATGCTCCCGAATTGTGCAAACGGGGGGACCAGTCTCTTAGTATCCGTGGGATACAGGGACAATCTCTATGGAAATGGTCTCCCCTGCATATGACGCATGGCGATTTAGGCCTTACGAGTGCGGTGTGTGGATTTTTGTTAGATGACACTTGTTTGCCCCCAGTCGCCTTAGGCTCCTTCTTCTTCTTTTCTTTCTTCTTCTTCTCCTTCTTCTCCTTAGGAACCCGATTTTTCGATCGACCAGTTCTGTCAAGCGAAGAGGAAGGAGGGGAGGAAGATGAAGTGGAAGGCTGGGAGGCAACTCTTGTCTGATCTAACTGTTGACTCGACTGTTCAGGAGTGGTGATATTCTGAACGACATTGGTCGAAAAGAGCCAAACTGGTAGGCCAATTGTCAGTCCTGGAAGCGACAATGTGGCCATGTGGGGCGCACCAACATCTCCCCAAGAGGAGAAGGGACTAGGATTTCCACCCAAGGGAACTCCTTGGTTGGTGTGCTCCATCTTTTCAACCTAAAGATCAACGCAGGATTAAAGGGTGATTGTTCTGTTTAAAATAAATCGTTAACGACGCTTTTTAGACACAACTTTCTTTTTCAGTTTTAAAGAGTCGAGAAAAAGCTAAAGATGACTCTAGTCTCCTTCGATGTTTTAACGAGCCCGAAGTGACAAATGCTCGGATGGACTTTTTCTATTATAGAGTCTGAAAAAGGCCAAACGAAACTGCTCTGGAGATCTAGGCAGAGGGTGTGCCAAACCTTTCGCAAAACCACAGAATACTTTTTACGGTACGGGTGGTCGATCTTCGTGAATGCTGTGTTCACTGCATTGCGATCAGTAGGGCGGCCGACACGGCTTCCTAAGGATAAAAGATATATGCCTATAGGGGTCTCCCAATATATACGCGACGGTACGTGGGAGCACAAATCCATACTAGCGCTACCGTCTCTCAGGAGGAATCACCCACCTTCTTAGAGATCGACAGCCACTAGGCTTAACGACGCCGGAACACGTCTCTAGCCTAGACCTCTATGTTGTGCGTTATGTTACAAAGCGTTGTTAGGTTCATTCAGTTTATTTTAGGTTGATCTTTTTACAGTTTGCCTTTCAAGGTTCACCACGAGATGTATGATACAAATTCCTAAATGCAGTCTAAGATGATAAGCAAGCTTTACAATCTTTCAACTTTGAAAATCCTAGCTACTAAGGGAAAAGAGAGCGACTATCTTTTCTCAAAGAGCAATCAGCACACTCTAATGCACTTTCCCTAAATCCAACATGCAAACTATCAAATGCAAAATGCACAATGCAGGTGTTTGTTTTCACTTTCTTAGTATAAATGCCTACAAAGAAAGCTTTTTGCACAACTTTGAATTTGCTTTTACAATGATCAACATAAACAAGTTCACTTTCTTCGAAATCAACAAGGGTAGAAGAGATTACAATCACTTTGCGATTTTCGAAATAAAGACTCGTTTTGATACTTTGAAAAGAGACAAATTCAAACCAATAAACAAAAGTAAAACTATAATCAATCTGAACAAACAGCCAATGAACTCTCTTCTAAGATCACTCTCAATCAGATCTGAATCAAAGGCTACAGAAAGACTGCTTTACTCATGCAAAGGAAGACTGTAAATGACGCCACAAACACATAAAAACATTCACAATCTTTTTGTACAAAAATTGGGGCGGAATTCAGGCAAAGAAAAGGGTTATCAGACCAGCACCTATACTTGGTTAAAGGCTGCAAAACAGAGATCAAAACAGGGCAAAAAAGGACAAAGAACCCCAGCTGCACAAGGCCACACTGGTTCAGCGCAGGTCCAACACTGTCAGTTTGACATTCAGCGCAGGTAGCCCCTTCGGGACCTGCGTTGAAATGCAGACTG
The DNA here is from genome assembly GCA_031772625.1 of Pinus tabuliformis. NCBI lineage: Eukaryota > Viridiplantae > Streptophyta > Pinopsida > Pinales > Pinaceae > Pinus > Pinus tabuliformis. Next base: position 862,286,545 of record CM062809.1, read on the forward strand.
CCTTCACAGTGCCTGCGCTGAAGAGAGAAACTCTCGTTTCCCTTGGTTTCTGGGTCACAAAATGCTCAAAAATCAACTGTTTCAGGCCAAATCAGAAACACAAGCAAGGTATAAACAGAGGGATGCTTTGATAGGGTACTAAAGACTATCACAAGGATCAATCAAATCATTTGTGGATCTAGTTTAAATCATAGACAAGCCCAACATACTGGATCAAAGCAGCAACTTTTACTTTGCATCCGGGAAAGATGCAGTTCAAGAGTAGCTGTCAAGTCTATGAAGCAAACAAATGACGGAAACACAAATGAAATGAATAAACAAGTTCTTCCCCAGCGGAGTCGCCAATTTGTTGTGGGGAAAAATGCCTATTTAGGACGATCCTATCCACCTAAGGTGTGACAGCGCCTTAGCAACAAACGAATACAGCTATCATGATTTCTTCCTTTATGAAATATGAAAGAGAGGAGATCGGTAGACTTACCGTTGTCTTGTGGTTGTCCCTCGAACTAGATCCTCTTCTCTTTGTGTATCCACAGCTACTTGCCTCCTCGCTTGATCAAGAGAACGGCTACTTGAATCCCACGAGATCACAAGAGAACAGCTACCTGTGACAAGAGAACAGCTACTTGCAACAAGAGAAGGACACAATACAAAGGCAAATATACATATTCATAAATGATTCAGGATTAGAAGTAAATCAAATATACCAATGCAATCATACAAAATACACCAGCATATAGGAAAGAATCAAGATAGCTTTATTGAAAGTAACAGGGTTCAGGAAGAGATACAACCCATAGGGCTCCAACCCAGCATCTCCTTCCCAGCAGAATGGAATTCCTTCTTCAGCTCCTTTCAAAGCATAACACACCCAATATTTCTAGCCACAAACCAACAACAATTCTTTGCAAATACTAAATTCCAGCCTCTCTTGACCTCATGGAGAGAGATCTATATATAGGAGTTTTGGAGAGAGGATGAGCCAGCTTTAGGCTGGTATAAAACTGACTAGTGTCCTCTCCCACTACAGTTCTTGAGTCCACTTGGAGGTTCTTGCTTCCACTTGGAGATTTGGAACCTCTTACTCATCACCAGTCGAATTCCCTGATCCAAGTGTCATTTTGGAAGCTTCCTGGGCATTGACACCTTGAGGAATGACTCTGCCACTTGTCCAAACTCGCTCAGCGCAGGTAGCCTTCTTTGCAGTTGACATTCAACGCAGGTAGACAGTGGAGCAGTTGAAATTCAGCGCAGATGCTCAGTGGAGCAGTTGACATGATCCAGAATTTCCTTGTTTTGAGTGTTTTCAGTTGGAGAACTTTTGCGAATTGCTGTGGTTACTTGGCCTTGTTCCTCTAGGGGTAGGAACAACATGTTTAGGGACTTTGGATCCCTTGATTATTGACATTTCATGCTTAGTGATGCAAGGCACAAAAATGTCTATAACAGATAGGGTCCTCTCCAATTGTAGCCATGATGACCTCCTTGAGGGCTGATACTAGCCCTCCTTTGACTACGGTTAGAAGCACAAATGGATAGCTGCTATAGTCCTCTATTTTGGTGACTGTAAACTTCTCTTTTACTGCGGCTAGGGCAGACTTGAGACTGCAGATTAGGAACCATTCAGGAAACATATTGGAGCTCTAGAGATTCCCTAGGACTGCGGCCAAATCTTGTCATTTACTGTGGCTAGGGTAAGATTGTAGTCCTCCCATTAGGACTACGGCTTCCTGGGTATAGAAACCTTCTACATGACTGTGGCTAGGTCTTTCCTCAAACCCCAGCAAAAACTCCAACCAAATATGTGCAAATGATATAATAACCCAGAAGTGATAAAATAACAATGGAACAACATATAATAATGTAAACCGGAAATATAAGCAGATACACAAGAAATGCAGCGAGAAATGCGAAGCCATTTTATTCTATTGAGCAATAAATGAGTACAAGAGGTGATTAGACAGATGGAACCTCGACTTGCACAAGGCAAGTGAAGAAATACTCTCAGAATGACAAGAATGGCCTCTCTGCGTGGATGCTGCTGCTGCTACTAGAAAACGAATGAGGATTTGGGGCTGCTCCCCTCCTCAGAAAAGGCTGAAACTCGGGAATCAGACTCTACTAAAAAAAACTCAGAAAAACCCAGAAAGCTTTTCTGAAATGGCCAACCCCCGAAAATCACCCTCTTGGGGTTTTGCGGAGTTCCTCAAAGACGTTGATGAAACTGTTGCTGAAATGCTGATGAATCTACTGCTGGAATGCCAATGGAAATACCTTGCCCGAGCAGGCACTCGAAGTCCCCCGGGGCTAAGGGTGAGATCTCCGAACAGAGACACTCAATGCACTAAACAGTGTTGCAGACTAGCTAAACAGCCAGCGTGCTCTAAGTCGAAATGACTATCACAAATGCTCATAACTAGAATGATCCAAAATGAGGGGGCTCCTCTCTATTTTATAGCCTCTACCTCTCACAATCCCTAGGCTCACCTCCTCCTGCGTGATTCCCCTCTTGCCATGTGTTCTTCCCTCCTGCGCAGTCCCTCCATGTGTCTGCGTGGGCCCCATTTCTGCGTCCCCCTTTGGCCCCCTTGGCTCCTCCTTAAGTCACAACGTTGTGCTACTAGGAAGTGACTTTTTATTCTTAAAGTGAGTTATGTCCCCCGTCCTCACTTTTTTATTTATAAATAACTATAGAAGGCAAAAATTGGGCAAAATCGAATATTCCAATTAGCCATGGCTAATTAGGAATATTATAGTCTCCCCCGGCAAAATGTTGCTTGTCCTCAAGCAACTGAAGTGATGGATGCTGCAAGATATTCTCACTCTCCCAAGTGGCATCCTCATCCGGCAAATTCTTCCACCTCACCAAGACTTCCCGGATCGTCCTGCTCCACAGCTGCCTCTCCCTGGTATCAATGTTAGCCTCCGGCTGCAATACCAAATGCCCTTCGTCATCCATGGGTGGTAGCTCATCTGTCACTGTCACCTGCTGCCCCATTGCCTTTTTCAGGCATGATACATGGAAAACGTTATGAATCTTGCTGCATTGGGGTAGCTCCAACTCATATGCAACCTGTCCAACCCTACGTATCACCCTATACGGCCCATAAAAGTGGGGCTTAAGCTTCTCAGCCCCCTTCTGCTTTAGTGACAACTGTCAGTATGGCTGTAACCGTAGGTAGACCATGTCCCCTACCTCGCACTGTCTCTCCACCCGACCCTTGTCGGCATACAGCTTCTGCTGGCTCTGTGCTGTAGCCATGGTATCTATGAGAGCTCGGAGAATATCCTGTCTCTCTTGGATCCATATCTTGGCTCTGGGAGCCTTGCTATCACCAAACATCACGTTAGAAAAGATAAAGGATGATACCTATATAAAGCATAGAATGGTGACATACCAATGGACATGTGATGTGAAGTATTGTAGCAGTACTCTCCTAGATGCAGCCACCTCAACCATGCTCGCTGCTGCCCACTGACCTAGTTACGCAAGTTGCCCTCTAGCCACTTGTTAACTATCTCTGTCTGCCCATCTGTCTGTGGATGATAACTAGTACTCGGTGTCAAGTCCGTCCCCACCAATCGGAAAAACTCTTGCCAAAACGCAGCCATGAAACGGCTGTCCCTGTCACTGACGATGGTCTTAGGAAGACCATGTAGCCTGAAGATCTCCTTGAAGAACAACTCGGCCACCAGTGCTGCTGTATAGTGTGCGGATATGGCAAAGAAATGTGCGTACTTCATCAGTCGATCAACGACGACAAAGATGCAATCCTTGCCCTGCACCATGGGCAACCCTGTGATGAAATCCATCGAAATACTATCCCATTTCCTCTCTGGAATGGGAAGAGGCTGCAATAATCCTGCGGAATGGCTCATCTCTCCCTTATTCCTCTGGCAAACATCGCACTCCCGGATGTGTTGGAGTACGTCCTCCTTGAGGCCCTTCCATGAGAACCTCTCCCTAATGACCCTGTAGGTTTTGGTAAAACCTTGATGTCCTGCCAATGGGGAATCATGTGATGCCTGGAGTATATTTTTCTTGAGCTGAGACCCCTCAGTCAAGAAGATCTGGTCCCTGTAGTAGATGATCTCATCGACCACCCTGTACCTGTCATCTGCCACCTGCCCATCCAGAACCTCACAAGCAAACCTATCCTTGGAGTACTCTACTAAGAGTCGAGCCCTCCAATCTGTATGCAAGCTCATAAGAGACAACGTGGCTGGTCTACGTGAAAGGGCATCTGCTACCACATTGTTCCTACCTTTCACATATTCAATGTCAAAGTCATATGCTTGGATCTTATTGATCCACTTCTGTTGCCTCTCTTGTAGCTGCTTTTGGTTCAAAAAGAACTTGAGGCTGTTGTGATCGGTTCTCACCCCAAACCTGTTGCCTACCAAATACTGCCGGTACTTAGCCAATGCATGATGGCTAGCATCTCCTTTTCATATATGGAATAAAACCTCTTGTGTGGAAGGAGCTTCCGGCTCTCAAATGCTATCGGGTGACCTCCCTGCATCAATATTGCGCCGATCCCCTCTCCTGACGCATCACACTCCAAGACAAATGGTTGCATAAAATCTGGCAATGCAAGCACTGGGCAGCTGCTCATAACCTCCTTGAGCCTGTCAAAGGCTCGCTGTGCTGTATTTGACCAACTGAATGCCCCCTTCTTCGTCAAATCTGTTAGGGGTGCAACAAGCTGTGAGAAACCTTTGACGAACTTTCGGTAATAAGTGCAAATTCCAATGAATCCTTGAAGTTCCGTCACGTTTCTCAACTCCGGCCATTCCCTGATGGCCCTGATCTTCTCCTCGTGGACCCTCACTCCGTCCACCCCTATGATGTGTCCCAGATACAACATCTCCGTCAACCCAAACTCACACTTGGAGAGTTTGGCATAGAACTGCTGCTCCTGTAAGATACGCAGTACTGTCTCAATGTGCTGGAGATGCTCCTCCCAAGTCCTGCTGTAAATGAGAATATCATTGAAGAATACCAACACAAACTTCCTCAAATGACTACGGAAGATGTGATTCATGCAGGACTGAAATGTAGCTGGGGTGTTGGTTAGCCCAAAAGGCATCACCAAGAACTCAAAGTGCCCATAGTGACACCTGAAGGCGGTCTTGGGAATATCCTGCTCCCTCACGCGAATCTGATGGTACCTAGATCTCAAATCAATCTTTGAGAAGAATCGTGCTCCCCTCAACTCGTCCATCAACTCATCGATCCTGGGTATAGGGTACCTGTTCTTTAGGGTCTTCTTGTTCAGGGCCCTGTAGTCGATGCACATCCTCAATGTACCGTCCTTCTTCTTCACCAACACCATAGAAGAAGCAAAAGGACTCGTGCTCAGTCGAATGTGCCCAAGAGCAGTGTTGAAAATATCGGTATCGGCAAAATATCGGCGAGGGTCCAGAAAATATCTTATCGGCTATCGGCGAAAATATCGGCAAAATATCGGCAAATATCGGCAAGCATAAAAAATAATTTTTTCAAATTTTTAAATATAGTCGATATTTTCAAAATATCGCGATATTTTGCCGATATTTTCCGATATTTGCCGATATTTTCTCGGCGATATATCGTTTTGCCGAAAATATCGCGATATTTCCGAATATTGCTGATATTATCAACAGTGCCCAAGAGCCAGCAACTCCTAGATAGCCCGCTCGATCTTGTCCCGATAGGCCTTGGGGTGCCTATAGGGGGTGGTGATCACTGCTTGGATGCCCTGCTCAAGCTCGATAGTGTGCTCAAACCCCCGGTCTGGTGGCTTTCCTGGCGGAATCTCCCCAAACACTATAGCATACCAGTCAAGGATGGACTGTATCTCTGGATGTACCGTCCGCCCTGTAGTCCCTACCTCTGATGCACGTAGCTCTACTGCCCACTCTATGTCTCCCTTTCGGAAGACTGCCTCCATCCGATGAGCCGAAACAGTCTGAGGCGGATATGTGTGTTGTCCCCGTATCTTCTTATGCCTCCCTGTCTTCTTATCATCCCACTCCATCTCCAAGGTCTTCCAATCTGTCATGGCCTTCCCTAGAGTGATGAGCCATTGAACACCCAGTATCATGTTGGTGTCCGGAATATCAACCACGAAAAAGTGGTCAGTTAATGTGTAGGTGCCCATTGTCACTGATAGCTCTAGAACATAACGAGCACACATCATAGTCTGATCTCCTGGGACCAATACTGAAAACCCATCGAAGCTCTCTGTCTGTATACCTCTCCGCTCAACCATCTGGGCATCGATGAAGTTGTGGGTTGCCCCATTATCAACCAAAACTGATACGCGCTGGCCACGTACTGTCCCTCGTACGCGTAGCGTCAGATACTTGGGAACTCCCCGCAACGCTGCAAGGGCCCCTCCGGTGGGTGCAAAAGATGCACCACCTACTATTGGTGGTGGAGGTGGCAAAGGTCCCTGTATGGCATGGCTATCTCCTGCCTCCACATCCTCCTCGTCATCCTCTTCTCCACTGCTCTCGGAGAATACCTCAATAAAATGTGCTTTACCAGCAGCACATCTATGTCCTGGTGCCCATGGCTCTTGACAAGTGAAGCACAACCGCTTCTTCTTCAGCTCCCTCCTGGCATCATCGTCAAGCTGTACTCGTCCTGGATTCCCCTTTGGAGGTGGAATCCTCACATCCTTCCCCTTAGACTGGAAAGTCTGTCTCTGGGGGTAAGGTGTCTGGGTCCTGGGTAAGACATCTCGTAAGTCCCGGGTCCTGCTAATAGGGTCCTGGAGCGTAGCTAGTCTAGTGGATCGGACTAGACCCCGAAGTGGCTCTGCTAACCCCTCAACATACATATAGACCCTTCGTGCCGTGGATAGGTCTAGCACCATCACAGAGACCCTCAAGAAATCTGCAATGTAGGTCTTTGCGCTCCCTGTCTGTTTGAGCCTTGTCAGCTCAATAAAATGTTGCTCTAGATCACTCTGATCAAATCGCTCCATCAGTCTCCCGGTAAACTCGGCATATGTCGTCACTGTGGAGTGCCCTAGTGTAACCATCCCATGAAACCATCAATCCTGGGCCTCACCATCCAAATGCAATGTTGCCACCTTGATGGCCTCTGTCTCCGACATCTGGTTAAGTTGGAAATAAATGTCCAGCTTCTCCACCCAAGACTTTGCCGAACTGTTTGATGAACCATCAAGCGTAGGCAAGTGGAATCTACTCGTTGCACGATGGGTGGCACCATCATGGTAATGCCGGTACCCTCTGTGATGGTCGCGGGGTCTACTATCCCGCTGGAGCTGAACAAAATCTCTGAATGAGAGGGCTTCCCTGAACTCCTGCCCATAGGCCTGGTACTTTGCAAAATAATCGCCCATATGTCTGGGCTCTGACCCCTGCTGGGCTGCGGCTCCCGTGCTTGCTCCTAAGAAGGTAGGCATGGTAGAGCATGTAGGGGCATGTGAGGCCCCCTGCTGCGCAGTATCACGCTGCTCTGGCAAGTGATGGGATGCACCTGATCCCTCACCGATCTGAAAAACTCGTTGGTTCTCCCGCTGTCTAGCGTCTACTGCCGTAAATCTCTAACCCATCTCCTCAATCTACCTCAATAGATCCTGCACTGATTTGAGGAGCATATCTGCAAATCTCTTCCCGTCCTCGTCTGCCATCTGCTCTGCGTCCACTACTGGCTCTCTCTGTTCTGCATCTACCACAGGTTCCTCTTGTTCTGCGTCTGCCACAGGAACACAATCTCCCTCTCCGTAGGTATTCTCCAACCTACGCCCAGTGTCTCTGTATCTCTGACCTCTGTAACAGATATAGGGTTTTTCCCCCAGTGTCATAGATTGCTAGCTCCACAGGCTGAGCTAGATCTATGCTCTGATACCACTGTAATATTCCTAACCCAGAATATTCCTCAAACCCCAACAAAAACTCCAACCAAATATGTGCAAATGATATAATAACCCAGAAGTGATAAAATAACAGTGGAACAACATATAATAATGTAAATTGGAAATATAAGCAGATACATAAGAAATGCAGCGAGAAATGCTAAGCCATTTTATTATATTGAGCAATAAATGAGTACAAGAGGTGATTAGACAGATGGCACCTCGACTTGCACAAGGCAAGTGAAGAAATACTCTCAGAATGACAAGAATGGCCTCTCTGCGTGGATGCTGCTGCTGCTGCTAGAAAACAAATGATGATTTGGGGCTGCTTCCCTCCTCTAAAAAAGCTGAAACTCTGGATTCGGGCTCTACTCAAGAAACCCAGAAAAATCCAGAAAGCTTTCTTGGAATGGCCTCACACTGATCTGCGTCCCAACTGCTGGGAAACTGCCGTGCTGCTGCGGCTGCTGGAAATCGAATGAAGATTTGGGGCTGCTCCCCTCCTCAGAAAGGGCTGAAACTCGGGAATCGGACTCTACCCAAAAAATCCCAGAAAAACCCAGAAAGTTTTTTTGAAATGGCCGACCCCCGAAAATCACCCCCTTGGGGTTCTACGTAGTTCCTCAAAGACGTTGATGAAACTGTTGCTGAAATTCTGATGGAACTGCTGCTGAAATGATGATGAATCTACTGCTAGAATGCCAATGGAAATACCTTGCTCGAGCAGGCACTCGAAGTCCCCAGGGGCTAAGGGTGAGATCTCTGAACGAAGACACTCAATGCACTAAACAGTGCTGCAGACTAGCTAAACAGGCAACATGCTCTAAGTCGAAATGATTATCACAAATGCTCATAACCAGAATGATCCAAAATGAGGGGGCTCCTCTCTATTTTATAGCCTCTACCTCTCACAATCCCTAGGCTCATCTCCTCCTGCGTGATTCCCCTCTTGACATGTGTTCTTCCCTCCTGTGCAGTCCCTCCATGTGTCTGCGTGGGCCCCATTTCTGCGTCCCCATTTGACCCCCTTGATTCCTCCTTAATTCACAACGTTGTGCTACTAGGAAGTGACTTTTTATTCTTAAAGTGAGTTATGTCCCCTGTCCTCATTTTTTTATTTATAAATAACTATAGAAGGCAAAAATTGGGCAAAATCGAATATTCCAATTAGCCATGGCTAATTAGGAATATTACACATTAGAAGCCCATTTTCTTGTTTGTGTTAAGCCTTTGTCTCCATGCCAGCGTTAGGGGCTAGGGCATCTTCTTTAGGGCAACATAGGTCCTTCTTTCCCATGGCAACATCTAGGGCAGCTCCTATTAGGGCAACATATATCCTTAGGATCTCTCCTCCCACCAAAACCCAAAGACAAGTGGAGAGGAAGAGATCACAAGAAGAGTGTGTGTCCAAATGACTAGCAAGCCACCTCTTTTTATGCTAAAACATTGAGCACAAGTGGGGGCAATTTGGTTGTTGGCTAACCTTGACGAATTGTCCCATAGCACAAATAAATTCATATCTCCATGAATACATGTCAGAATCAGATGATATTTAGATCAATCCTACACCTCTCGACGAGAGGAATCCAAGAAAAATATCAAACGCCATAAATAAGATGACCCATATGGAGTTTGGCCTTAGTTGCCAATTTTAACACTCCCTCTCAACTAGGGAGAACTCCATTTGCTAATCCATCTGCCAGACTATACTATCTCTGCCTTCAGTTCCTTGCACTGCTTTGCTCTGCTGAACTATGAAGAAGAAGAAGTGATTGAGAATGTATCATACCATCCTCTACTGACCCGAAGTCAATCCCATATAAAAGAGAGTGTCACATACCACTCTTACTGATCCGAAATCAGTTCCAAATAAAGAGAGTGTGTCAAACCACTCTTACTGACTCAAAGTCAGTTCCAAATAAAGAGAGTGTATCATACCACTCTTACTGATCCGAAATTAGTTCCAAATAAAGAGAGTGTATCATACCACTCTTATTGATCTAAAATCAATTCCAATTGATCCTAGATCAATATCATCCTAGCATAGTGATCCAAAATTGATTTTGGATACTCCTAAGTCTAGTATTCCTCACTGAGGAAAATGAAAGTCCAAGGATGTTCTTGGAAATAGCCCCATTGTAGAGATCGTCTCGTCCTGAATCTGCTGCAACTCGAATGGGCAAAAATGGACTTGGATGCAAAAGTTATTGCAGAAAGAAGATGCCTTTATTCCTTAGAAAAAGAGGCAAAATCCTTTTAAAAATGGCCTAAAAGGCTTTATGAGGAAAATCACATCGGAGGAGGTCCTGGGCGGACTTAAGTGGATAGGGGAAGCACCCCCGATCACCGATCCCCAACATATTGGGTCGGAGGCAAAGAGGCGATGTTGCATAAGGACCGGGCCGAGCGATATGCCGATCGCCGATATCGGCGGATCACAATCGGCGACGGCATAAGGCAAAGGATGGACCCTGCGCCGAGCGATACTGCGACCGCCGATATCGGCGGATCGCAATCGGCGTTGGCATAGGCCATATCATATGGAAAGACCTTGGGCTTATGCGATATGCGATTGCGACAAGTCACATCGCAATATCGCAACGGAGCTACACAATGGAGCGAGGCTACATATATATGTTCAATGCGATAGTCGAACTCGACAAGGCTATAGGGGATATTTGATATATTTTGAGATCCGTCAAATGACAGTTTTCTATGTATTTTTGCATATTTCGTTTAATAAACGAAAAGCGAAGGGAAGTGTCGATGCGATGAAGCCAGACCGGAAATGGTTTGTAAGTGCCAATGTATAGTATTTCAAGTTCGTCTAAAGCCATTTTGTGGGATTTTTCAATGTTTTAATGTATTTTTGACATACAAAGGAAATCACGAAATAGGCAGGATTTCGGGCGGACCATGGGTGGTGAATGGTTTTGGTTAGGCTTCGCCCGAGCCCATACATTCGCCGCCACGTGTCCAGGCCCTGGAGAGAGAAAACCACTCTTATCGGGCGGTTAACCCATGTACGAAAGAGCTGCCCGAAATGAACCACCACCATTGGATCTAAATCTCCTAGATCAATGGTGGGGATGCGATAAACGACATAAAGGCGAACCCAATAGGATTTGTAAGGCGGAATTGATAACATTTCAAATCCGATAAACAAAAGTTTGGAGATTTTTCACAGTTTTTATTGTATTTCTCTATGAACACATAGAACGACCATCTTTGGGATTTCAAAGGCACCGATGGTCCATTCTATTACGGAACAGGTGGCCACCTTCCCTGAAGACGTTATGCAATGATTGCTAATGCTCAGAGGGGGATTTGAGTGGACAAAGGCCGGGAGACAAAGAGCCCGAGAAGAGGAAATGAATGGACAATGCAATTGGCTTAAAAGCCATGAATGTCAGAGACAAAGAGGTTGTTGTTGCTGAAACCGAGCATAAGCAGAAAGCGAAGCCAAAGTAGGAAGCTAAGGCGTAATAGAGCAATGCGAAAAGGCAACAACAAAACAAGCAACGCATAAAGCAAAAGCGGAAGCGCATGTAGCCAAGGGAGTCACTTGGAGTTCAAGTGGAAAGCCAAAGGGCTGTAAACTGACAGAGAGCCGAAGAAGCCAGAGCCAAGAGCCAGAGTGAGAGCCAGAGCTAAGAGCCAGAGCCAAGATCCAGAGCCAAGAGCCAGAGCGAGAGCCAAGAGCCAGAAAGCCGAGAACTTCAAGAGCCGGGGATAAAATGGTGTCTAAACCCATTGTTTCTGTGTTAAACAGTGGAGTTCAGCCAAGAGCTTGTAAAAAGGACTTTGCCATAATCTTAGAGAGCCTAGTTGAGTTGACTAGAGCTCACGAAGATGTAACCCAAGAATTTTGGGTGAACTCCTAATTAAATTGCTATTCTGTGTGTTTTGTTTATTGCTGCATTAGTTATCACTGTATGTATTTACATATCAGCGTACACAACAAAATTTAAAACACATAATCAGTTAAAAATAAATACCAGCATACACCTATATTTTCAAGCATTTTTAATTCTACATTGGTTAATCAATAAGACTTGGGAATATTTAAAGCTTTGGAAGTGGGAGAGGTTTTTGTAAATTAGACGAGAAGCCTAAGTGCCCCATTTTCAGATCAGGTGGTATCAGAGCCTGAGATTGGTTAACCAGACCTTCGAAGGAGGTTATATCAAAATGCTTGATTGACAGAGCAAAGATTGCTTGTTTGAAAGGTGTTTGGGCAGTCAAGGATTGATTGTCTGATTGATGTATGCTTGTTGCAGACTGACTATTTTCTGAGTTTGCAGAGGTGAAGGGAAAGCTGTTGATAGCTCAGTCCAGGAAGGACAAGAAGGAAGAAGGGCTGAAGGCATTTTTCTATTCCAAAGGACCTCAAAGCAATTCTTGAAGCACAAGAGGTTTGTTGCAAAAGGTTGCTTAATACAACACTTTATTAATCTAGGTTGAAGTTCTTTTGTTCATTGGTATAATGACAACTTCTACAAGTGAATCCTCAAATTCCTCCTTCATCACAAGACTCTATGATGGAGACTTGAAGCAGGACTTGTTCATCATGATGGACAAGGTGAGAGAAATGTATGAGGATGGAAGAAAGAGCAGCATACTTAGAGAGTAGTTGAATTCCATGAAGGAAAAGAAGCAGTTGCTTTCTGACGGACTACAGGAAATGGAGAGGCAACTTCATATTACAAATATGAACCTGAAGAGGATGCATGAGTTGGAGTCACAACTCTTTGTTGCCAAAGAAGCCTTGGTCAAGTATCAGCTTAAAGAAGAGGTAAACCAGTCCAGTTTGTCTTCAAATTCTTCTGAGAATGCTTATATTGGTTCTTTTGAAAAACATACTAGAGGCATAGGTTCCAAGCTAATGTCCAAGATGGGCTATGAAGGAAAGGGCTTGGGAAAGCATGCACAAGGTATTGTTGAACCAATAATGGTTGAGGAAAGGCCTAAGTATTTGGGTCTTGGCTATGGACAAGCTTATGGAGAAAGTTCCAAAGCTACCATGAAGACCATTAAAACAGCTCCAAGAAGGAGTTGCATTACAGGTCTTCAAGAGTGTAAAGGTTGTATTTACGAGGAATGCAATAGCTTGAAACATCATTTGCAGGATGCAGGTGTTCAGAAGCACACACTTGAACTAGAGAGTTGTGAAAACTCTAACAACCTTGAAGAGATTGATGGTGTTCCACAGGGAGCCACTTCTTCATTTGCTTCACCTCCTCATGAAGGCAATAAAGGTGAAAGAGGCAGGTATAAATCTGGTTCTAAACACATTCCTTTTGATTTTGCAAAGCATGATAAATTTCCACATAGATATGGGAAAATAATTGCATGTTCCTTTTGTGGTTTGGATAACCATCATGTTTCTATATGTTGGAAGAGAATGGCCACATACATGAAACTTTTGAAGGAAAAGAAACAAAAAGCCAAAGGTCCAGTGGACAAGGCAAATCATGCTGTCAAGAGAATGCACATGTGTTGCACTTACTGCCATAAGCAAGGGCATCTTGCTGAAAGATGTTGGACTTTGAATCCAACAATGCTTCCACAAAAGCTGAAGAAAGTGGAAAGAGAAGATGGCAGAAATGGAAAGAAAGATTCCATGGATGATGCGTCTCAGGATGATTCACATGTTGATGCTAATGTGCAGACAAAGGTAGTACCTTTGAAAGGGATTGGTGAAAACGGCTAGAGTTCTTATCGAACTAAGGTCGCATGTCTATTGATGCATCTATGTTGCACTTACTGCCATAAGCAAGGGCATCTTGCTGAAAGATGTTGGACTTTGAATCCAACAATGCTTCGACAAAAGCTAAAGAAAGTGGAAAGAGAAGATGGCAGAAATGGAAAGGAAGATTTCATGGATGATGCGTCTCAGGATGATTCACATGTTGATGCTAATGTGCAGACAAAGGTAGTACCTTTGAAAGGGATTGGTGAGAAATGGCTAGAGTTCTTATCCAATTAAGGTCGCATGTCTATTGATGCGTTTGTTTGCATTTCTTTGTTAATGAGATGCAAGTTGCAGGTTTCTACCAAGATGGTGAATGGAAAAAGGTTGAGTAGGAGACTCACTTTGTTGATGCAACATTATATTTCATTTCAGCTTTGAAAGTACAGTGTGCTTCAGTGAAAGTTGAAGGATGAAATGCATGCATAAGCTTGATTTGCATGAACACAAGGATGTTGATGATCTCTTTGTTTTTGAACATGTATGTGTAATTAACTTGCAGGGTTGATTGCTTTGACATGCATGTGATGCAATATTAACTTGGAAAAAGTTGATTTGTTCTCCAAGATGGAGATAGTGATGAAGTGTTTCATCTTTTGAAAGGAGTCCTAATGGTCTTTTTCTACATGCTTGACTTGAAGGGTCATTTGTTTTAAAGGCATGTTTTGTAGGCTTGTGACCTAGTCCATCATTTGTATGCAGATGCAAGGCATGGAGGTGTTCACAAGATGTGAAATCTGTTTCTTTTGTTGAAGCAGGAGTTAGACTATCCAGTTGTTGTCTGTATTTCTGTTGTTGTTAACAGTTGTTGTTGACAACTTGTCAAACAGGTACAAGTGAAAGTTTTGTGGAGCAGGTGTACTTCACATTTGTTTGAGCCACCTTGGATCAATGATCAAGGCAGAGAAGTTCAAACTACCTTCTGTGACCATCTAAGCAGGAGTTCTGCAGGAAGGCAAAGAAGAAGACAGCTCTTCCCAGGAAGACCAGCCCATCCAAGAAGGGAAGTGGTCAGAAACTTTGAGGCACTATGCAAGGCAAGTGTGTGGAGGCTGAAAGAAGAGGGTGAGTCACTCTCATTTACTGTTCAGATCAATGTTACTTGGGAGCGGGAGCGAAATCGGGGAGCGGGAGCGAAAACGGGAGCGGGAGCGACCATTTTCAGAAGCTCCCGGTTTGGGAGCAAATCCCGGAGCGATTTTTTAAAAATATATATATATTTTATATTTTTTAATTTTTGATACATATATGTCAACAAAAACATGTAGAATGATGAATTAGATATAAAAAACATAAAAAATCATAAATTGATCATTGAACCATATCACATCAATCATCTAGATTCTAGAAGTTATAATCTTCATCAACCATGTCCACAAGTTAGTAAAATACCTATTACAACTGCAACATGTTGAGTCTCATGAATCATGATTCATCAAATTCAATGTTAAAGTTTCAACTTCAAGCTTTCAAAATTGAAAATTCAATATATAACATTTATCATCATTGATCACCAAAGTTGTACTTGTAAGCTAAGTTTAACCATTACAAGAAATAATATCTTAGATATTTCTAAGTCCTAACTTCTAGCTGTTAACATGAAATGAAATGTTATAAAATGAAACATGAATAATGAAATGAAATGAAACAGCTTTAGTCTTTCACGAAGCATCATATTCATAATTCACAATCATTACCAATGAGTTATAATTGCCAACTTCAAACTTCAAATTTTCATTGTCATAGTCATATATTGTTTACAAAAAAATATCATTATGATATGAAAGAATCAGGAGTCAAGAGTCAAGAGTCAAGGACTCAAGAATCAATAGTTATGAAAACTAATAGAAACTAGAAAAGACAAGTAAACTGTAAATCTACATGTGGCCCTTGCCACGAGAGTCTCCAAGAGTATAAGCAAGTCGTGGTGGTCTTCTAGGAGTCTCCCGCACAGACCAACGACCAGAACTAGAAGGCACATGCCCTCCACGTGAGGGTGTAGATGGAGGTGGCGACAACAAAGGAACAAGACTCGGACCTCGAGCACTGCTACTGGATGGTGGAGGTGGAGGTGGCATGGCTGCTGCAGCTGCAACTGCTTCATCTTCATCCCTTATAAGTTCCTCTTCCAGTTCTTCAAGATGCACTATACCATCCTCCAAATTGTCATCCTCTGGGTGATTGTCCCAAATTTTATATGTGGGATCCTCATAAGCCCGATCACAATAATGACTCAACAACCTTAAGTTGTAGTGCACATAAACCAAGATTTCTGCTCGGTTATCATTGAGTCTGTTTCTTTTCACATTGTGTATGAAGCTGTAGGTGCTCCAACACTTCTCTGCAGAAGAAGTATTCACAACCTGTGATAGAACTTTTTTTGCCAATTTTGGCAAAAGTCCATGGCCGCCATATGTTTCCCACCATGTGAGAGCATCAAATCTGTCTCTGTCTTCCATTGCATGGAAGGTACCAAACAAACCAGTGCCAATGAAGTATTTGCCTATTTCAAGGCGCACAACTGCACATTCCTCCCTGTCAGGTATCAACTTTTTCAATGCTTGCAAATATCCACTAGTTACCTTTGCATCTAAATGGGGTTTGGTCCTAATCCCACCCCCCGGTGTGGGTTGGCCCAACCAAGATGTAGAGTAGTATTTCGGCGTAAGGATATACACCAAGCAATGTAGTGGAAGATTAAATCTATTCTACTGTTCATACACACAATCGTGAATTAGTTTGTACAAGTCGGGATCTCTGTTATGAACAATATCTTTTATTTGCCCCAACATGGTATCCATCTGCTCATACACCTCGCCAATCACTGGTTTGTTTGTATCTACAAACCGAATCTGTGATAAATGGGCTTGGTGAAATCCAATACTTGCCTCACACTTGACCAAAACTACCCATCAAGAGCGGCCTCCTCCACCAGTTCAAAACCTTGCCTATCAGCTGCATTTGTAGCCCTTTCCTTTAATACTTGCCAATGTGGACTTGATACCATGCTAGCCAATGACTCTCTTACCTTCAAAAGGCGCTTAAAGGTGAGGTAATAGCTACCAAATCTGGTCTTCGCAATCTTCAACAACTCCAATGTTGAGTGACTGCGGAATATGCAATGGGTATTGCTATGATTTGTAATAAATTTTATCATTTGTTTGCCTTTCTTGTACAAATCACCAATCCATTTGTATTGTGCATTTTTGTTCTTGAAAACATCATGCATCAGAAGGTTCAATGTGTGAACCAAACATCCAAACCAAAATATGTTGGGGTATTTATCCTCAATAATTGCTCCCGCTACCTTACAATTAGGAGCATTATCAGTTATGACTTGGATGACATTGTATGGCCCAATACGGTCATTTGTTTCAAGTAATGCTTTTGCAATGTTGATGGCGGTCCTAAACTTGTTTGAGTAATCATGTGCAGTTAGAAAGATGGCACCACTAACAGACATAGCAAGAACACTTATCAATGGCTTGCCTTTTACATTTGTCCATCCATCAGATACAATGGACACCCCATGGTCAGTCCAAGAACTTGTCATTCTATTCAAAGAATGTGATATTTTTTCTTTTTCATGATCAAGTCCAACGGTTCTTGCCTTGTCATACCCAGGGCTCTTGTATCCTTTAGGGGCATCATTTATGGCAGAAACCATTACGTGCCAATAAGGTGAGCGAAGAACATTGAATGGTATCCCATGAGAAACCTGTAAACCTTTGAATTCACATCATTCCTACACCGCTCATCAAGGAAATCTGATATGGTTCTATGCCTTAAAGCTGATGACCGTGTGCCTCCATATCCACTGCCTTGGGAGGATGCTGAAGGAGTTCCTTGTGCTTGTGATTGTGGGCTTGGTTCAAAGAAACCTCTTGATTTTTTTGAGTTGTATTAGGCTTCCTCCTCTTCCCTTACGTATTTGGCTCTATCCGCTGCTGACACCGCTGGACAAGTTTTGATTCCTATTTGTTTGTCTCCATCCCACGCCCTTTTCCCGCAGAGGTGTTTTCTGGCATGGGTGTATGAACCTGTGTAATCATTGTTGCAATGGGGGCAATGAAATTTAGTGGTTCCACCCCCTCTCCCTGCTTTAGGCTTGTTAACATATTTCCACAATGGGGTTTGGTCTTGTTTAGTTTTTTGAGAGTCATGTTCACCCTCCTCCAGCTCCTCCTCACCGGGGTTTTCATCAAATCCACTTTCTCCAGCTTCTTCATCCCCCTCTTCATTTTGGCCCCTCCGTTTCCTACTCTCCAGCACCATAATAACCATAAAAGGGACCAAGAAGAGGAAAATGCCAAGAAATATGGCCAGGTCCATGATGTTTGATATTTGTAGGCTTTTGAATCTGCAAATTAATTTAATTTATTTAGATTAATTAATTTAATTTAGATTTATGATTTTTTTACTAAATATAGTTAATAAACTAAATTAAACTAACTAAATTACTACCTAACTAAATTAAACTAACTAAACTAACTAAATTACTAAGTTATTTACCTCTTTGCAGGCTTGCTCCTTGCTCCTTAGCGCTTGCTCCTCGCTTCTCCTCGCTCCTTTGCTCTTTCTCTCCTTTGTTCTTGCTCTCATTCAAGTGATAATGAATTTTTTTTAACCCATTGTGTTTTTAAAACATATTTTTTTTTTTTAAATTTGATTTTTTTTTTGGCGTCCGCGATTTTTTTTATTTTTATTTTTTTATTTTTTATTTATTTATTTTTCGTTGGATCACTCCCGGAGCGAAAATTTAAAGCTCAGGAGCGATCGCTCCCTGATCACTCCCGAGCTGTAATTTTCGCTCCAGTAGCGACGGGAGCGACGCTCCCAATATCAATCCCGATTTTGGTAGGGAGCGGAAATTTTTTTATCGGGAGCGTGCTCCCGAGCCGCTCCCGCCCGGAGCGTGGAGCGGGAGTGGGGGGGGGGGAGCGCTCCCCCGCAACTCTGGTTCAGATTAGTATATCAGTGTTTTGGAGACCAAAAGTTCTTTAGTGGGGAGGCGTGATCCAAAATTGATTTTGGATAGACTCCTAAGTCTAGTATTCCTCACTGAGGAAAATGAAAGTCCAAGGAAGTTCCTGGAAATAGCCCCATTGCAGAGATCGTCTCATCTTGAATTCACTACAACTCGAATGGGCAAAAATGGACTTAGGATGAAAAAGTTATTGCAGAAAGAAGATGCCTTTATTCCTTGGAAAAAGAGGCAAAATCCTTTTAAAAATGGCCTAAAAGGCTTTATGAGGAAAACCACATCGGAGGAGGTCCAAGGTAGACTTAAGCGGATAGAGGAAGCACCCCCGATCGCCGATCCCCGACATATCGGGTCGGAGGCAGACAGGCGATGTTGCATAAGGACCGGGCCGAGTGATATGCCGATCGCTGAAATTGGCGGATCGCAATCAGCGACGGCATAAGGAAAAGGACGGACCCTGCACTGAGCGATATTGCCACTGCTGATATCGGCAGATTGCAATCAGCGTTGGCATAGGCCATACCATATGGAAAGACCTTGGGCTTATGCGATATGCGATTGCGACAAGTCACATCGCAATATCGCATCGGAGCTACACAACGAAGCAAGGCTACATATATATGTGCGATGCGATAGCCGGACCCGACGAGGCTATAGGCGATATTTGATATATTTTGAGATTCGTCAAACGACAATTTTCTATGTATTTTCACATATTTTGTTTAATAAACGAAAAGCAAAGGGAAGCACCGATGCGATGAAACTGGACCCGAAAGGGTTTGTAAGTGCCAATGTATAGTATTTCAAGTCCGTCTAAAGCCATTTTGCGGGATTTTTCAATGTTTTAATGTATTTTTGAAATACAAAGGAAATCACGAAACAGGCAGGATTTCGGGCAGGCCGTGGGTGGTAAATGGTTTTGGATGGGCTTTGCCCGAGCCCATACATTGGTTGCCACGTGTCAAGGCCCTGGAGAGAGAAAACCGCCCTTACCAGGCGGCTAACCCCCGTACTAAAGAGTTGCCTGAAATGAACCACCACCGTTGGATCTAGATCTCCCAGATCAACGGTGGGGATGCAATAAACGACATAAAGGTGGACCCGATAGGAGTTGTAAGGTGGAATTGATAACATTTCAAATCCGATAAATAAAAGTTTGGCGATTTTTCATAGTTTTTAGTGTATTTCTTTGTGAACACAAAGAACGACCATCTTTGGGATTTCAAGGGCACCGATGGTCCATTCCATTACGGAACAAGTGGCCACCTTCCCTGAAGACGTTATGCAATGATTGCTAACACTCAGAGGGGGATTCAAGCGAATAGAGGTTGGGAGACAGAGAGCCCGAGAAGAGGAAACGAACGAACAGCGCCAGTTGGCTTAAAAGCCATGAATGTCAGAGGCAGAGAGGTTGTTGTTAGAGTTGTTGCTAAAACTAAGTATAAGCAGAAGGCGAAGCCAAAGCAAGAAGCTAAGGCATAAGAGAGCAGCGCGAAAAGGCAGTGGCAAAACAAGCAACGCAGAAAGCAAAAGCGGAAGCGCACACAGCCAAGGGAGTCACTTGGAGTTCGAGTGGAAAGCCAGAGGACTGTAAATTGACAGAGAGCAAAAGAACCCAGAGCCAAGAGCCAGAGGACTGTAAATTTACTTAGAGCAAAAGAACCTAGAGCCAAGAGCCAGAGTCAGAGACAGAGCCAAGAGCCAGAGCTAAGAGCCAGAGTGAGAGTCGAGAGCTAGAAAGCCGAGAGCTTCAAGAGCCGGGGATAAAACGGTGTCTAAACCCATTGTTTCTGTGTAAAACAATGGAGTTGAGCCAAGAGCCTGTAAAAAGGATTTTGCCATAATCTTAGAGAGCCTAGTTGAGTTGACTAGAGCTCACAGAGATGTAACCCAAGAATTTTGGGTGAACTCTTAATTAAATTGTTGTTCTGTGTGTTTTGTTTATTGCTGCATTAGTTATTACTATATGTATTTACATATCAGCCTACACAACAGAATTTAAAACACATAATCAGTTAAAAACAAATACCAGCATACACCTATGTTTTCAAGCATTTTTAATTCCACATTGGTTAATCAATAAGACTTGGGGAATATTTAAAGCTTTCGAAGTGGGAGAGGTTTTTGTAAATTAGACAAGAAGCCTAAGTGCCCCATTTTCAGATCACATAGGGAGTACGGTAGTAACCCGATGCATCCATCGTACTACTATGGTCTCTATTTTCATTTCCCTACGCATTGGCAAGATGAGAGGTACTTCCGATGAGTCATAGACTGCATGGGTAGAATATCTCAGTAGGAGAAGGATGAACCAGTCATCCTGCCCACATGTTGCTAGGGGTATCCCAGGGGAAGGTTGAACCGCTCACCCTATACACAACAAATCACTAGGGGAAGGCTGAACCACTCACCCTACGACTGTGTCTCATTAGGAGAAGGATGAACCACTCATCCTGCCTACATAGCAGACCCCTAGGGGAAGGCTGAACCACTCACACTATGGCTGCTCATCGCTCCACGATGTACCCCCAAGCCCCCCAGAGCTCCTAGAGCTCAATGTCCATGTTATACAGGACCTTTAGGAGAGAACCTCTCCATGACTCCTAGTCGTTCTCGGAAAGTCAAGAATTTGACCTTTCCCAAGGGCTTCATCTGAATATCGGCGACCTGCACATCAGTCTCAATACGAAGGAGTCTCCTCGATGTACCATATCCCAGATAAAGTGGTACCTAATGTCTAAATGCTTGGAGCGATCATAGAACACGAGGTTCCTCAACAATCAAATCCCCCTCTGGTTGTCACAAAAGATCATGATGGTATCCAGTATGTGTCCAAATAGCTCACTAAAGAGCTTCTTCAATGAGGTAGCTTCACACGAGGTCATACTCATAGCTATGTCTTCGGCCTCAGCGGTTCTCAAAACAACCGACTTCTATTTCCTACTCATCTAGGATATCAAAGTAGAACCCAAAGAGAACCAGCACCCAGAAGTGCTCTTGCGATCCTCCACATTGCCTGCGCAGTTAGCATTCAAATAATCATGCAGCTTCATATTTCTGACAATGTATCTCAATCCATTAGATCTTGTGCCCCGAAAATATCTCAAAAGATTCTTAGCACCAATCTAGTGAGGCTCAACCATATATGAGTTCAACATGCTAACTGCAAAAAATATATTCGAATGGGAGTTCACCAAGAACATCAATGCTAGAATGAGTTTATGAAACTCAGAGGCATTTCTCAAATCAGGTCCAATATATTTGAATGGGAGTTCACCAAGAACATCAATGCTAGGATGAGTTTATGAAACTCAGAGGCATTTCTCAAATCAGGTCCAACATCACTACCACATAACTTATGAAAGTTAAGCACCATCGAGGTAGTCACGGGCTTTGTAGTTTACCATTCCAAATCCGGAATCCAACTCCCTCTTACTTTTGCAAATGAGAGGGTCTGCACCTGTTAGAAAGAGGTCGTCCTCATAAGGTTCTAGTATGAGAGGCCTATCATCCACCACCTTCAAGCAATGGTTTGGATCGACTTCACTCCTAGTGAATCTTAGCTTCATCAGACAACTATCAATCCTCTCATATCAAGCCCCGGGTGTTTGCTCTAAAACATAGAGAGATTTCTTCTACCTGCATACTTGAGATTCCCAATCATGAATCTCAAACCCCTCAGGTTGTTCCACATCTGAGGTCTTGCTACATGAGGGGAATGGTCCCCTTGTAAGTTTTCCTTCGGTACATCTCGTACATGTACCTTCATGCTCTTCTTGAATTTAGGCATCCCTGTCACCATCTTACTCACGTCGGGTAGGGCCCCATAATAAGCAGACCTTCGGTGATATAGAAGAGATGTGTCAACTGACATGGTTCCCAATGGACTTACCTTTCCATTGTTGAATGCCACTTTGAAACCTTTGACTTCTATTGCTGAAATGGACACTAGGTTCTATTTGAGAAAAGAACTTCTTGTAAATGATGAATCGTGTTACCTTCATTCAATTGAAGGGTAGCATTCCCTACACCCTTTTCGAGATAGGTGGCATCGCCTCCAAGAATAATTTCCCAAATTGTTTCCTTCTCTATCAAATTAGAGAGAGCTTCCTTCTGTCCGATGAAGTGCCTTGAAGCACTACTATCAATAAGACAAATTCCCAAAGAGTCTGGAGGAGAAGTAGTTATTAGAAACAACATTTGATTCTTCATACCTGGAGTTCCTTGCTTTCTTGAAAAGTCTACCATTTCCTTGATGACCTGCATTCCCTTTTCCTTTGCCATGGTACCTGTCATTCCTTCAATCATTGAAGATGCCCTTGGAATGATTGTTACATCATCAAGTGATGTGTCCCTTTTATTCAAGCTCTCCCTTGCATAATGGCCAAACTTATTGTAAGCAAGGCATCTGCCTTTCCTTCCACCCTTAGATCCGGACTTCCCATTGAAGTGATCTTCAGGTAGGCCATTAGATGCTTCTGCTGCGCCACTCGGATAATATTATCTGCTTCAACTTCACCCTTGGTGAATTTGAAGTCGGATGAGGAACCCATTGATACTTTTGTCCTTTCCAATTATCTTCGGTGATTGCTCTTTCACTCTTTCTTGGGCTTTGTCTTCACCTCAGCTCTGATACCATGTTAATTTTAGGTATGTTCTATGCTGAGAGCAAATTTATTTCAATTTCCATATTAGCTCAATATCAATTCCAGATTAGCAATCACATTTAGTATGATAGTAAAATGCAGATAGAACATAAACATAAATTGTAGAAAACAAGACAAGACAAGAGGACACAAGATGTGGCACCAGTCAGGGACAAACGCCAATGTGGGGAAACCCTTGATCAATTCTTCTTATATGTTCTTCAATAGTTCAACAGAGAGAGAGATAGTACATATACATCAGAAGTCAACATCTTGACTTATCTAAATAAGAGTAGAGATCTTTTCTAAGAAGATGGCACATGAGGTAGCTGAACTGAACTCAGGTGAAGGCATACCCCTTCAACTAATCCTCCAAGGTGACTCGATCACCATGCAACACCCATCACTGTGTTGTATCTCATCATCATGCTGCACCCGCCACTGTGGTGCACTCAATCACTGAGTTGCTTCCAATCATCATGTTGTGCCCATCATGTTGTACTTCATCAACATTCCGCTGCATCCTTCATGCTGCACTATGTTGTACCCTTTATGCACTCAATGCATACTGTAGTATATCACAATTTTGCTGCTGCAATACATCATATTGTTGCACCTCATTGCAGCATTCATCATCACTGTGTTGCACTTTGTTACATTTGTGCTGCACTCATCATGCTATGATACACTTCATTACTATGCCCATCATCATGCTGCAACATTCATCATCATGTTACACCTTATTACAATGTTGTCACATCATATCATATCATGTTGCTGTTTGTTGCATCGTTGGACTCAAACAACAATTCAGACAACCTTCACAGTGGATTGGTTAGGGCATCAATAAGTCCTACCAGCCTTCTGTCATCAACTGCAACATCCCTCCTAAGGCTACAGTCACCCTTCTTCAACACTCCTAAATGAGCCATGCTGTCACCTACAACAAAGTGGCATAAGTACATATCCTACAGAATGATAGTTGGCTTTCCTTACAACGTCTCCTTCATCATTTGGCTGATAGGGTCCTCTCCAACTGCAGCCATGATGACCTCCTTGAGGGTTGAGACTAGCCCTCCTTTCACTGCGGTTAGAAGTGCAAATGGACGGCTGCTATGGTCCTCTATTTTGGTGACTGTAACCTTCTCTTTTACTACGGCTAGGGCAGACTTGAGACTGCAGATTAGGGACCATTCAGGCAGCGTATTGTAGCTCTAGAGATTCCCTAGGATTGCGACCAAATCTTGTCATTTACTATGGCTAGGGTAAGACTGTAGTCCTCCCATTAGGACTGCGGCTTGCTGCGTATAGAAGCCTTCTACTTGACTATGGCTAGGTCTTTCTATTAGGGTGGCGTTAAGGCTTCTTTATTAGGGCAATGCTAGGGCTTCATTAGGGAAGTGTTAGAGCAACATTAGAAGCCCATCATCGTGATTGCGTTAAGCCTTTGTCTTTTCCATGCCAATGTTAGGGGCTAGGGCATCTTCTTTAGGGCAGCGTAGGTCCTTCTTTCCCATGGAAGCATCTAGGGCAGCGTACGTCCTTCTTTCCCATGGAAGCATCTAGGGCAGCTCCTATTAGGGCAGCGTATATCCTTAGGATCTCTCCTCCCACCAAAACCCAAAGACAAGTGGAGAGGAAGAGATCACAAGAAGAGTGTGTGTCCAAATGACTAGCAAGCCACCTCTTTTTATACTAAAACGTCGAGCACAAGTGGGGGCAATTTGGTTGCTGGCCGACCTTGACAAATTGTCCCATAACACAAATAAATTCATATCTCCATGAATACATGTTGGAATCAGATGATATTTAGGTCAATCCTAACCACTTGAGGAAAGCAATCCAAGAAAAATATTAACTTCCATAAATAAGATGACCCATAAGGAGTTTGGCCCTAGTTGCCAATTTTAACGTATGTTCTCTTCTTGAATAAGCCTTGGAGAAGGATGGGCCTAATATTTGTATTCAGAAGCTGTTCAAGAACATGGTAGAATTCCTTGGAAGCATACATTCTGACTTGTCAACAACTTGAAGATTTGAACAAGTCACCTAAAAGAGATCCATTGCTATTGTAGATAGCAATATTGCCTCTCAACCCTTCTCGAAGTTGGGAACCTTAACATAGAGGTAAACTACCCTAACTATTGCACATACTGTTGTAAAATTTGTTATTCAAGAGAAGTATTCTATTGTTTGAGGAGAGAAATAACCACTAGGAAAAATCATGTAAAAGAGCCTTGGCTCTACTGTTAATAATTCAACCAAAAGGTCATTGAAAGCATTCAGAAACACTAAAAAGCATGGATATTTTGCTAGTTGTAGCATCTAAAGTTGCACCCCCATCTTGGTTATAGCTCTTAAACCCAACTATCCTGTTGTTGCTACAAGTTATGTTCTAATGGCGGTGTTACCAAACAATCTAACAGGCTCCAAGGAGGGAAATCCTATAGGTCAAAGAGTTAGACTAAGTGATAACAATGGGACAATGGCCCACTGTCACCTTAGCCAATGTCCCCTGCTCTTTACGGACTTTCACCGATGGGAGGAGTCCCAGTATAATGATAATCACCTTTTGATGGATATTCTAAGGCTTTTGGTGCTAGGTGATGATATAGAACCTCTCAAGGGAAACTCTATGTGATAATATGGCACTTCAAAAGGTACTTCACTCCCTCTAAGAGACCTAGAACGAACTTGCACGAGATCTAGGGTTTTGTGAAATATTGTGGAGAAAGGCACTCCCAAGACCAAGGCAAGGAGGAGAAAGGGATTTTTATGATTTACTCGACCAAGTACTATGCTCATACAACCCTCAAAGAAGTCCCCAAGTCAAGGAAATACAAACTAGGATTTCCCTTCTAGGGCAGACCTAGGGCAAGAGATTTTATGGGTGAAAACCTAAGGGAAGCTTACCAAACTTTGAGGCCTTGTATGAACGACTCTAGGCTTGAAGTATCTGCTCCCAGAATCCACCAATTCTTTATCTAATGCAATTTGCTCTATGCCCTAGCCTAGCCATCCTATTCAAGGGGACTGAAATTTAGAAGAAGAGAAATATGGAGATTTGAAGTTGATCACCAAAGACTTGGACTAATGCCTTGTGTGACAATTTCAAAACTAAAATCCTATTGCAACAATTGGTATTAATTCTTCTAATTGATCAATTAATTATTGAGTTTATTGCTACGACATCATTGAATTAAACACATTGCAACCTTCATAAATAAAATTATGCATAAAATAAATAGCGTTGGAATTTGAGAAAATATTAGCACACACACACATAAAATGACACCGTTATTTTTGGACAAATGTCCCTAGAAAAACCCAACTTGGGAAAACTGGTGCAACAAATGAGGGTTTTATTATAATGCAACAGTGAAATTGAGTACAATCTATGGATTCCCAACTGACAATCCAAACAACAAGAAAATCTGGCCAAAATTATTTAAGGGAATTTTCCTTCTTTCACTAGCAACCCCGACACAAATTCCCTTCAGAAAATTCGTCCTCCTGGACCCTTTGCATCAGTGTTTGCAAAATGCTTGCATAGGCCCTATGACATCTAGCCTCTGAACTACCTCTGATGAAGTCGTTATGCCTGCCTCTGGTAAGGAAACTGATTCTCTGGCCATATGGAAGACTTTCCTGGCGTCTAGAAGCTGAATCAATCTTTCCTCCAGCCAAATTGAATTGCTCTTCCGAAGCAACTGCGCAGTCCTCTGCGTTGCCTCACTGGGAATAACTCGACCTCTTGCTGCTGCCTCTCTAGATCTGGAAAGCTTCCTTCGGATCACTATCTCTGCCCCTCACTGTCTCTGCTTCCTCAGTGAAGCTCGAACTCTTTGGCAACTGACTGCTGCTACTTTGGAAAATCGAATTCTCCAAGTGACTTTGGTGTATCATTTCCAAGTGCCCATTGAATATAATCCATTGTTGGAGCACCAACGACCAAGATTAACACTTAATGAATGGATAGGATCATCTTGGAGTCGATGTGTGTGAGTTTCTAGATGATTCGCACCTTGACTTAATTAATTATGATTAATTAACCATATTCCCTAAGTTTAGGCTTAGGAAATATTTAAAATTGGTTAATAATCTAATTAAGCCATCTCTAGGTAGAATTTCCAGAAATAATTTATGGGTTTTGAAGATCTCATGTATTCTAGCCTCTCCACCAAATTTCGTGGCTAGAACCCATCTAATGCTACAGAAAGTAACACCTTTTCCTTTGGGCATATGGAGTCCTAGATGCTTAAGATTAGCCAAAATCATCCTTAAGGAGGTCAAGAATCGATGCCCTGGGTACCAACCCTCAATAATCACCCACTCAAGAATTATGGAGTTTAATGGAGAAAAACAATATTTCTCTAGGAACATTCACATGTCATTTTTTCTCCAAGGAAAAAATGTAACTTTCTATTAATAAAAATAAAAAGTTACATAAGCAGATGCACAAGTGAATTCATATATTGTCCTTAAAGGCCATATGTATGTGCTATAAGCACTCATCGTAGCTAGGCTACCAAAATTTACAATTACCTAGATAAACTGGTTTTCTCTATTTTACCTTTTTTCTTGTGAACTTTTTGCGAAACCCTAGAAGATGGAGTAGCCATAACAATTGCCAAGTTATCACTTTCTGATAAAATTGGCACTTCCTTGTCTGAGTCCTAACTCTTAGAAACGTGGGATCACTTTATGCCACCTAGTCCTAGGCTATTTCTCTTTTCCTCGTGTTGATTTTCAGGAGTTTGGATCACCGCTAAGTCATTTGGCTTCTTTGTATGTTTATCCAAATCTTTCTACTTCTCTTATCCCTTCTCCTTTTGGGGCCCTTGTTGGTCTTGTGCCTCTGGATTCTGTTGGCTCTCTTCCATTTCTTCTTCTTCTTCCTCATAAGAGTGCGGGTCTAGAAATTGGCATCCTTTTGGCTTTTGCGACCTTTTCTTTGTCCTTTTCTTCGCTTGAGGACATGTATTCTGCAAATGTCTTGTTTGGTGGCAAATCTGACACTTGAAAGCAGTGTTTTCAAAATCTAACCATTGTGTCCACATGAAGTCTTGGTGTGTCAGATGGACATGATTTGGAAGGCTTTTACTTAAGTCCATCTCCACACATATGCGTGCAAACATGAAGATATCTTTGTCCATTCCTCGGTCTATCTTTAGAAATCTCCCCAAATAATTGCCGATGCCTTCTAGGACTTGGTGGTCCGAGAAAGGAAAAGGAAGATTATGTAAAATTACCCATACCGACATTTTTGTAACCACCATTGTATTGGCATCGAATCCGGGAAACCATGGAGTTACAAAGACACCTGCTCTTCCCCAAAACCATGGTCCCCTCATTTATGACATATTCCAAATATTCTGGTTATCGAAGTGGATGATGGAAAAACGCTTTGCGCATAGGTAAATATCACAATCTTTAGTCCAATTGAGGAAGATCCATTGATGTATTTCTTCAGATTTGGGCCAGAAACTATTAAATTGGCATATGATAGCTTTGGCTTGTAAAATAGTGAAAAGAGTGCTCACCTATGGAAATTTAATTGAAAGATCTGGAGCTTTCTTCAGCTTCTCTACTATGTACGGACCTGGAATTGTCAAATTTGGGGATTGTTTCTCTGTTGTGGTAGTTTTCCCTCTCAAAGCATCCTTAAATGAAACTGGACCCTTGCTAGCAAAAGATGATCCAGGTGGAATGCTTGCTTCTGGGGCTCCACCTTGCAATCTTAAATTTAGGATAATGGTAGAGTTCCTTTGAATGCCATAGTCTTCCAGCTGAAAAGCATCCTGCAACACCTTTCCTGTAGAAATCAGACTTTGTAAAGATGCTGGTATACTTGAGATATTTTGAATAAACTGCTTCATATCTTTCACTAGATCCGTTCTCCAAACTCTTAGCAAGATCGATTTCCCATTAAGGGTTTTGACAAAGACCTGGAACAACTCCTCTGGATCTAGATCTAAGCACTGTGGTCTCCTCTCTACTTGTTTCTCCTCTAGATCTGGGTCAAAATGATAGATCTGAGCTTTGTTATGAAAAGAGTGGTCCCTCCGCCAAGCAAGGAGACTTGGATCCCTATTGCATGAAAGCATCCTGCATGCAACCACCGAAAGTGAAGGAATCTGCTGCAGAGTGATGTCTTGGCATCCCTCACCATCTAAAACCACAGACCCAAACAATATCTCAATAGATCTTCCCAAAAAGATAAACACAAAATATGCATTGTTGTGAGCGATCAAACATTTCTAGAGCTCCTTTATCTCCTCACCATCAGAGATCACAGTACTGTCAGAGAGGATTCACTGCCAGTGCAGAAGACTTAGATCCACATCGCATGCAAATACCTGTTGTAGAGTGATTTCTCAACAACCCCTACCAGTCCAAACCACTAACCAGATCCATGGCCCAATTGCGATTTCATGAAGGGAGAAAGCATTAAAGGTTTTGCTGCTCTGAAAGGCCAACCTTGGTCGGAGGTCACCAATCTCCCCACCATCCGTTTTCGCTGTGTTTGACCAGGCCTCGACTGTGCTTGTGGTAGAGTAAACCCTTGCCATCATTCCGTCCATCATGCAACAGATCCAGAAATCTAATAAAACTATCCATTCACCACATGTCATATTATGAGAAACATATGCAATTGCAAACCAAATAGCTTTCAAAAATAAATCTTCAACAATTAGGGCACAATATAACATTAACCTAGTTGCGACAATTCCATACATTAGACATTATTTCAAGAAGAAATTCAACAAAAATCACTTACAAGATGACAATATGGTATATCCATCCACATTTCAAGAGATAGCTCCAGAGTCCCAAAAATATCAAAATTTCAACTCCAAATATCGAAATGCATCCAAGATCATCCAATAGCCAATCCAAGAACAAGTGTGAATTTGCTAAGAAAGCCGAAATTCCCAAGTGTGATGATGATCCAATACAAATGAAGTTAATTTCTATTTATATGAGTCCTATTAGGTCGATTTATTAGCCTAAGCCCCTCAACA
Organism: Pinus tabuliformis; assembly: GCA_031772625.1. Classification (NCBI taxonomy): domain Eukaryota; kingdom Viridiplantae; phylum Streptophyta; class Pinopsida; order Pinales; family Pinaceae; genus Pinus; species Pinus tabuliformis. The sequence goes on from CM062809.1 coordinate 862,316,823, forward strand.
TTATAAAAATGAGCAAGATACATCCCTTGGTCACAAGGCGACCAAGTAGTTTAACAAAATTATGAATTAGCCATCCAAATGCAAGCTGAAATAATGATGTCATGGTGATGGAGGGTTGTTGGAAGGCCACATTGAGTTCTCTTTCTGCCAAAATGAGTGAGAGGGCTCGATAAATCTCGAACAAGGGGATGGCCCCTTAGTCTCCATGTAAGTCATCATGTGGTGCTCCAATTTGTGTTTGGGGCACAAAAATTGGTCCCATGGATCTCTTGATGATAGAATTTCCTGTAATGCTCCAATACTGAGGCCTATAAAGATGGTGCTTGCCCTCCCATGTCTCAAGGGGTGAGACAAAACCTCCTTTGGGCCTTAGTTCAATTGCCACATCACATGGTACATGCTAGGCTGGTCGAGGCACACTGGTTGAAGTGCACCATCTCCCGAATAGTGTGGGGAAATGAGCAAACTTCTGAGGGTGCTAAAGGTGCCCATTACATGAAATGATGCTCTGCACATGATGGGAGTCCCATGCCTCTCAAGGCTTCACCAAGGGGTGTCAATATGATCCTTTGGTGGACATGGGCCCTAATTAAGTTTCACAGCGCATGATGAAACCACCTACTAATTACATATAATGTCTAGTGTTGCATCATCACCATTATATACAATAATTCATTAGTGTAGGAATTTACAGGGTAAGTTCCTCAGAAAGAGCACCAAAAGGACACCGCTCACAACCAGATCTCAAATCAATACACCAGTATTTTTGACGTGGTTAAAACCCTCAAAGAGGGAAACAGTCCACGGCCTGAGCCAATGTGGCCACTTCAGGCAATTTATTAATCAAAGAATGAAAATTTACATAAGCTTTCTCTCATAGACGGATTACCCGAACAATGACCCTCCATGCGCTTTAAATAGAACTCATGGACCAATCGGGTGTCAAGCCACGGATCAAGTGTCGGTAATACCGAGGAGAGAGTGAACCGTCGGATCACTACATATCGTGACCGTCGGATTGTAAGTTACAAAATGTACAACGGTAAAGAAACACACTTTACCTAACTCTATACCTAACTCTATACTAGACCAAGTTGAACTTAACTATTTCCTATGTGTCGGAATATCCTAACATCCCCCCTTAAGAACAACTTGGGATAGGATTGAAGGATTTACAAATATGACACAATAGGAGAAGGAAGGAGGCACTAGAGCCTATCCCCCCTTAGTGACAACTTCCTGAACTCCAAGCATATATCGAAGTTTAGTGAACTTCGCCTCTGTGAGAGCCTTTGTGAAGATGTCTGCAACCTGATCATCTGTTGAACAATATTGCACTTCAAGAACATGGTCATGAATGAGCTTTCTGATGAAGTGCATGTGTAGTTCAATGTGTTTGCTGCGCTAATGCTGCACTGGATCTTTGCATAGCTGAATGGCACTTTGATTATCACACCAAAGTGTGGTTGGATGCTGCTGCTCAAAGCCAAACTCTGATAGGATCTGACAAAGCCACAGGGCTTCCTTACTAGCTTCCACGACACCACGATACTCTGCTTCTGCTGACGAAAGAGAAATGGCAGCCTGTTTCTTACAAGCCCATGTAATAGGTCCTGAACCAAGAGTGAAGACATAACCGGCAGTAGACTTCCGATCATCAGGGTCACCAGCCCAATCAGAATCAGTGAAACCAACTAATAGAGGAGCTGCTTTGGCACTGTAATGAATCCCAAACTGTACTGTACCTCGAACATAACGAAGTATTCTTTTAGCTGCTTTCCAATGACTTTCACGGGGGTTTTGCATAAAACGAGCAACAAGGCCAATAGCAAAGGAAAGGTCAGGACGAGTATGGGTTAAATACAAGAGTTTTCCTACAAGTTGACGGTATAAGGTAGCATCAACTTCAGGAGAAGTACAAGAGACTGAAAGTTTGACTCCAGACTGAAAGGGAGAAGGGGCTGGCTTACAGTCTTCCATGTGAAAATGACGAAGAATATCACAAGCATACTTGGACTGGGAAAGGGAAATACCCTCCTTGGATTGCAAGACTTGAAGACCGAGAAAATAGTGTAAGTGTCCTAAGTCTGTCATTTCAAATTTCTTTTTAAGGCTGGACTTCACATGGTTTATAAGGTTGGGATCACTACCAGTAAGAATAAGATCATCAACATAAAGAACAAGGATGATAAGAGAGTTGCCCACTTTCTTGGTGTAGACAGTGTTGTCAGAATAACACCTAGAAAAGCCAGATTCTAAAAGAAAGCTATCCATTTTGGCATACCAAGCCCGAGGAGCTTGCTTGAGACCATAAAGGGATTTCTTAAGTCGACATACAAGGCTGGAGTCTGTTTGGATGAAGCCAATGGGTTGTTCCATATAGATTTCTTCATGCAAGTCCCCATGCAAGAAGGCAGATTTAACATCCATCTGATGGACTTCCCATTTTAAAGAGGCAGCAAGGGAAAGAACAAGGCGGATAGAGTTCATTTTGGCAACAGGGGAGAAGGTTTCAGTGTAGTCAATGCCTTCAACCTGTGAAAAGCCCTTAGCAACAAGACGAGCTTTATGTTTATCTACTTTCCCATCTGGTCCATACTTGGTTCTGTAAACCCATTTACATCTAACAAGTTTGCGTCCCTTTGGTAGAGGAACAAGATCCCATGTATCATTTGCCAACAATGAATGATATTCTTCATTCATAGCTGCTTCCCAATGTGGATGGCCTGAAGCTTCTGCAAAAGTGTCAGGATCATGATTTACTGGAGCTTGAGCCAGTAAAGAAGAGGCTCTTTCAAACTGAGAACATGTACGTCGTTGATCTGTAGGATCACTGGCAAGATCACCTGCTGCATCCCGAGTAGCACGGACCCATCTTGGAAGTTGAGGATCCTGAGAAGGTGGGGGAGGATTGTCATCCTCACTTTCATCATCTGAAGAAGAAATGTTTTCAAAAGTAGAAGAGATAGGAAGAGGTGGCACATCCGCCGGACTAGGCTCGCAGGCCGATTTATTTTCATCAAATTTTACATCTCTTCTAATGATAACATTTTTGGACTTAAATGGAATAAGTCTATAACCTTTTACATCTTCAGAATATCCAACAAAAGTACATTTCTCACTCTTAGGTTCTAAAGATTTATGCTTTTCATCTGGAATATGGGCCCATGCTTCACTTCCAAAAACACGAAAGTGACTTACATCTGGTTTAATGGAACTCCAAGCTTCTTCTGGAGTGATATTCTTTAGAACCTTAGTAGGAGTGCGATTGATTATATAATTTGCACAATAAATTGCTTCGGCCCAAAAACTAAGACTGAGTCCTTTAGATTGCAGCATACAATTAGCCATTTCCTTTAAGGTGCGATTTTTCCTTTCAGCTACACCATTTTGTTGTGGAGTGTATGGAACAGTATGTTGCATTTGAATTCCATTTTCGGTGCAAAAGTTGATGAATGTGTTTTTAACATATTCTCCACCATTATCAGTTCTTAGCTTAAGAATTTGATGTCCAGATTGTTTTTCAACAAAGGCTTTGAAGGCCAAAAATGTGTTAAATACTTCGCTCTTGAGTTTTAAGAAGTATACCCAAGTGCGTCTGGAGAAATCATCAATGAAAGTTAAGAAATACTTGCAGCCAGAGAATGAAGCAACAGGAAGTGGACCACATAAATCACTGTGCAAAAGCTGTAAAGGGGCTGAGGCGTGCCAAGAGGCACGTTTTTCAAAACTGTCCCGATGATGTTTTCCGAGTACACATCTGGAACAAACACCATCTCTGCAAGATACCATAGGAAGACCTGTCACCATATTTTCTTTACATAGATGCTGAAGGGAGCGATAGTTTAAGTGACCAAATCGCTCATGCCAAAGTTTGCTCACTTCATCATTATGAGCAACAAATACTGAGGGAAGATTTGATGACCCAAAGTTGTGAAACTTATACAACCTTGTGGAATCATCAGCAATACCAGTAGCTAGAATCTGTTTAGGATCTCTTAGATCCTTGATTACAACATCATGAGGTGAAAATTCAACAATTTTACCTTCACCTGAATGAGTTATCTGATATACAGATAGAAGGTTGCAGGATAAGGTTGGAACACATAATACATCATTAAACTGACCATTGTCTAGATGAACAGTTCCAGTCCCTACAACATTAAGAGATCTATCATCACCAACATATATATTTTTGGTGTTACAATCATTTAAAGAAGAAAACATGGCTTTGTTTTTGGCCATGTGATAAGAGGCTCCAGAATCAATGAGCCACTCATGAGAATGAGAAGAAGAAGATACATTTAATGCATAACCAGACTGAGATGATTGACAACGACATGCAGAAAGTGCCATTCCTGAAGATGAAGTTGAAGTTGAAGTTGAAGAATGCTCCACATGGATGTTATGTTTCTTCATTGCGGCTTCCAAGGCTTCCATCTTCTTAAAGCATTTAGATTCTAAGTGGCCATCTCGATTACAAAAGTTAGAATGTCTATCAGTCTTCTTCCATTTGTTTTTATTGGTCCTATCATTTTGCTGAAATGATCTTTCATTTTGAGGCTGAGTTTGCTTAGGACACTTGTTTGGTTTAGGACCATTCTTTTTAGGATATGACTTCTTAGGATTTTTTGAATTTGGTTGCTGCTGGGCGGCTAACGCTTTCTTGGAAGAGTTTCCAAGATTAAGAAGACCAAGGTGTAAGAGTTTTTCTTGTTCTCTTATTAAAGAATCACAAAAAGAGTCAAAGGAAGGGGCCTTGTAGTCTTTTCCTTGACAAATGAAAACTTCCCTTGTAGAATGGAAGGTGGAAACAAATACAGAGTAGGCTGGTCCCAACTTAGTAAGGATGGAATAAATAAGGTTACTATCTTCTTTCTTAACCTTAACACCTTGCAAGAGATATCTAAGGGTCTTGAATTTGGACAAGAAATCTTCAATGCAAGAAAAATTATTAGGATCCAATGTAAGCAACTCATTTTCAAGTTGATGGGCTCTAATTTCATTTTTAATCCCAAAAACTTTAGTGATTTGTTCCAATGCTTCATGAGGAGTATCAAGTTCTGCAATATGGAATCTAAGATCAGGAGAAATAGACATCCCTATCAAACCACGTGCTTGATCTTGTCTATTTTCCCATTTTGCAGCCTTATCTTCATCTTTTGGTTTCTTCTCTTGGCCTGTGGCTATTCTGTAGAGACCTTTACTTCTAAGTAAATCTTCCATGTAGGCTATCCATTGGAAGTAGTTAGTGCTATCAAGAATGACTTGGCATGGACTTTCCATTTTTTTTTTTTTAAACTGAAGCTGAAGATGCTGAAAGTAAGTGTTCCAATGGATAGATCTCGAAAAATTAGGCTGTTTTAAAAAAAACGGCTCTGAAAAAGGCTTCCGGATTAAGAAGTTATGGCTTTTTGAAAAAAAAATTGTTGAAGTTGCCGGCAAAGTGCGCAAATGTGCGGGAATGAAAAAAAACGCCCCCCACAAAATGGAGATTTGAACCCAAGACCTCTACTCTCTTAAAATAGCTTTGAACCAATTGAGCTATACAAAAAATTTGAGAGAGAGAGAGAGAGAGAGAGAGGGGGGGGGGCCTTGGGTTGCGTGCTTGCCTTGAGAAAGCTCTTTTTTCCTACAAAACAAAAACACAAAACCCAACACGAATATGCAAAGAAAAACGAACCTTGCGGCTCAAAGTTAGCTTTAGCCGGAAACTAAATATTTTTCTCAATGTTTCTGATTTTCCAAGATCACACTAAGGTGCAGGGAAAAGAGCATACGCATGAGAAAAAAAACTTCCTTTCTGTTTTTGATTTGCCCAGATCGCACAGAGTCGCAGGGCAAAGAGCATACGTAGAAATGAAAGGTATAGATCCGGTAATAAAAAAAAGCTAAATAAACAAAAACCGAAATAACCAGAGAGAAAATAACAGTAAACTGCAGATAAACACTGTATACCTCCAGATCTTAAAAATGACGCAGATAGGGCTACCGGAAACCTTTTCGCGTGAAACGAAAGGGGTTCCTCACTGGAACACATGCTCCGAACACAACAGAGCAGTCCTCTCGGCCCGAAAGTAGTCAGAAACAGTAGATCTAGGAAACGACAGCCGTATGCAGTTCTACTGGCTTCAGATTTGGATCACCAACGGACGCGGCCCTCAAATAGCTCTGATACCATGTAGGAATTTACAGGGTAAGTTCCTCAGAAAGAACACCAAAAGGACACCGCTCACAACCAGATCTCAAATCAATACACCAGTATTTTTGACGTGGTTAAAACCCTCAAAGAGGGAAACAGTCCACGGCCTGAGCCAACGTGGCCACTTCAGGCAATTTATTAATCAAAGAATGAAAATTTACATAAGCTTTCTCTCATAGACGGATTACCCGAACAATGACCCTCCATGCGCTTTAAATAGAACTCATGGACCAATCGGGTGTCAAGCCACGGATCAAGTGTCGGTAATACCGAGGAGAGAGTGAACCGTCGGATCACTACATATCGTGACCGTCGGATTGTAAGTTACAAAATGTACAACGGTAAAGAAACACACTTTACCTAAATCTATACCTAACTCTATACTAGACCAAGTTGAACTTAACTATTTCCTATGTGTCGGAATATCCTAACAATTAGTGCATCTAAGTGAACCAAGCTTGTTAAGGTGGGGCAATTCATCGCCCACCCGGGGTTGGGACATGCGTGGGGTTCCATATTGATATGATGGCACTCATGGGGCCCTAGGAACTAGGGTGATGGATATGATTAGGGGTAGAGGTCATGTTTGGATTTTGCCCACATTCTATATTAATTGTCTTAGCCATATTTTTCATTTTATAATATTCTTTCTTTTGTTTCTTGCTTGTGGCCATGATATGCTTTTATCGTTCTTTTAGCTGCATTGATCTCTAGGGAAACATTTCTAGGCCCAACCTAGATATGTGGACAAGGGAAAGGGGAAGTGCTAGCGCCTTCTGGACCCAGAGAAGGAAAATGTTGAAATAGGGCTTGTAATGTGCGGAGGGGAGTGAAAAATGTGGAATGGGAAATGAGACCATGCTACCAAAATTGGGGTTTCCCAAGTAGTCCCTTTCGTGAAACCGTAGGTCAATAGGGTAGATCCCACAGGACTAGGATTGAGGATTAAACCCCCATTTAAAGTGAGGGAACAAAACTACGGTCAAAGCCCTTCCTTCTTCCAAGTCACCTAATAATCCATGCCCAAGATGCCCAAATGAAAAACAAGCATAAGCACCCTATTGCACAATGAAAACATACCTTTTGGGTCAGATTGCCCAACTTCTAACATATGCTCTCGACAAATGGGCAAGGGGACATATGACTGATGTAGGGAGCAAAGATTAAATGACATAATGTATTGGCTACACTGATGGCTGTTAGGGGGGTTGCTGACTACTGGTTGAAGAGACAAATAGGAGAAAATTTCTCCCATGGGGTCACCCACTTTTGGTGGGTAACAGGATGCACTTTGAGTTTGGAATTAAATAGGAAATAAGCAATAAATTATCGAATTTGAAGCATCTTCAAGAGCTTTTCTAAGTTGATCTGAGAAAAATCATGAAATAGTTGTTAATAGTTCAACTAAAAGGTCATTAGAACTTAGAAGCACTCAAAATCACTCTAAAAAGCTTGGATATTTTGCCAGTTATACTATATAGCATCTAAAGCTGCACCCCCATATTGATTATATCTCCTAAATCCAAATATCTTGTTGCTACGACAGGTTATGTTCTAATGGCTGCACTTTAAGTAAAGACATAAACACTAGATTGTTGAAGGTAAAGCATCTCTAGGAGCTTTCCCAAGTTGATTGTTATTCAAACCATCATTGTTGGCCAAAAGACTTGCATGCATTCTTCCAAACCATGGTGCTTCTAGAGATAACGTATACATCCTTGACCTCCACCATGAGTGCTTAATCATGATGCATGGGGGGAAATTAAGGGTTGTGATCATGGAGGGGACGTGGGGGGTTGATGATCTACAAACCTAGCAATCTTATCGATGGAGTTTGGATGCAAATGAGGCGATGAGTTTAATTACACAATTTTTTGACTTGAAAAAGAGTTCAGAAACCCATTCCTCCAGAAATCATCATCATGCATGCTAGAGATATGACAACAAATCTCTCATGGCAAGGAAAGGAGTGAGCATTAGGTAATCGACATCATTTAGACATTTTGGTGGTGTCATGGTCTATTCCTCTATTATTTGGCTTAGCATTGACTCCCCTGGTGCTTTTTGTGGTTCCTCCTCCAAGGTTTACAAAGTATTTCACATGATTTAATGTTTGTACCTTGTATCCTCTTCTTCTCTCTTCACCCTCACCTTTCAATTTGCACTGGTTCCCCACCTTCTATGATGCGATGTCGACATTTGCTGGGTCTAGAGGTTGTCAGGGGCACAAGGTAACTCGTCGACCTTTGGGTTCAAGAGTGTTGGCTATAGTAGCCAATCATGAAACAAAGGACAAAGAATTATATGCAAGAAACCAAAAGGGGGAAATTATATTTGAAAACTGTTCCTGTGTGTGTTCGTATTGTATAAATTGTCACAACATTTAATGATAGGTGACCATAACAATTATGTCACAATTAGATTTTTTGTTGAAACCATTTCCTTAACTTCCTCTACAATATCTCCATGAATCTTTGCATAAATCTTTTAAGTAATATTCACCCCTAACATCACTCATTTCTCTTAATCTCTCATTCTTTCATAGACTCCTATTTTGTAAATTTAGATATTAAATATAATTCACAAGTAGGATTTATCTCATCATACTTTCCCTTAATGAGTACTTGTGATTTCTCTATCTTTAGCTATCCTTTTGAAGTGGTCCCATCTTCATCTTCAGTCTTTTGTTTGTTCTCTTCCTCTTTGGGATATTTCATTTATCTTCACTTTCATCTTGTACTTGCAAACCATAAATAGTGTGTTTGTTGAAGTCCATATAAAAAAGTAACCATCGACCGAAATACATGGGTCACTAACCATTGCATTGTCTAGTTCTATAGGAAACCTTTTCTTGTAATTTGTTTAACATCCTATGTTTATACTTGTACATTCAACTCCCCCCATATCATCATTGTTCATCAACTTGGCTTTTTTAGCTTACCTGTAACCATTGGTTTTAGCCAACCACAAACATACATTACATCAAGTGGTTTTGGATGACCAAAACATTCCTCTCTCACAACAAGTGGTTATTGAGCACCACTTCCTCTCTCATGGCAAGTGGTTATTAAGAACTAATGCCTCTTTCAATGGGGGTATACTTGCCTCATTAGGCATTTCATCACATTGACTCGAAGACATTCAATTTAATTTTTTATTCAGGCCCATCTAGCCCTTTTCTTTCCATATCGAATAAAAACATTTCCTTTTCATAAATACATTATTTAGGATTCTTAGGGATGTTTTCCTATGGATTCACTACATCTGCATTTAAATTCTTAACACACGGTACTATCATTTACCTTAATGTACTTCTTCTTGCTTGTATATTAATCCTCATTTTTCTTCTTCTTTTGCTTCTCTCATATTCCTTTTGATTGCTTCTCTTCTGTTTCTTTATTCTTTTTACCTTTTACTCAAGTCCAGGGTTCCATTCTTTTTGTCATCAACTTCTTTTTGCATCTTGTTGTATCGGCTTCAAGTCTACTTCTTTGTTGTTCTTCATTTATCTGCTTCATTCATGGAGTATTTTTCTCTTTTTTTCTCTCTTCATCTTCGCCTTTTGCTTCATCTTTGTCATAAACTCGATCATCATTCTTCTTTGAATCTTCCATTGTACCTGCATAAATTGTTTATGGTAGGAAGGATGTCTCCATCTTTCAATATTCTGCCTTCATACATTTACTTGAAATTACTTGCATTGATTCGCAAATTGTCATGGATATTCCACTGGAGAGTTTGTCACAATAGATTTGATAAAATTATACTTAAAATTCCAAAATCTACACTGAGGATTTATTTCTCTTTAGATTTCTAGATCTCTAAATTACTGTATATTGCGTATGCATGCAAATTATAATTATGCAGAAAATAGATAACAACGAAATAAATGTTGAAAATAGTAGTGAGTAAGTTCTTCTTTGACTTGTGCCTTAGTCAAAGAGACCACAAACAATCCTTCTTTAGCATGCACACGTTCCTATAGGTTAGGACGAGTTCCTATAAGTTAGGACGATTTCATAAAGCATTTTAACTCATGCGAATAGTTGGAGGCTTAGTTGTTTGTCTCCTAGTGCGAGTTAGAAGTCTCAATGGTTATTTGTGGCTAGGACGAGTTACATGAGTCAGTTACACTCAATTAACTAGTTAATCACAAGACCGAGTTCCAAAAATAAACTTGCCAAATTTAGATGGGTCGAATTGCTTATAAGGAGGTCAAAAGGCACAATTGTAATCATTATTTTTTTGAGCACAAGGTTGTGAGACAAGAAAATAGAAAGCGCGAGTTCTGTGTGAGCTAGGAAGACTATGAAGGAGAGGCTTGTTATTGCTCAAACTAGAAAGGGTCCTAGGAGGGAATCCTATAGAGCAACTACTAGGTCAAGGGAAGCAACAAAGCGATAGCCCACTGTCACCTCAGCTAAGGCTCCCTGCTTTTTACGGACTTTCACCGATGGGAGGAGACCCAGTATAAGGGGAATCACTAGATGAATGGATCAAATAAGAAGATAAGGAGTGATTACAAAGGCCTATTCACAAGAGAGACTCAGTTATATGGATTTCTTGCTTGAAAAGCAAGGGGATATGCTCTCTAGGAGGGGCTAAGAGGATTCTTGAGGCTAGGGTTTGGGAATATATTTTGTCAAGAGGTTTCTTAGACCCAAAAATCCTTATGGAGAATTGGCCTTTATGTGATTTTTATGGAATTAGAGTTGTAAAGTTGCAGGACCACACAGGACCAAGTGGACCCAAAATTAGGTCAAGGGTAAGGAGTTGATCAACCAAGGAGGGCTTGACCTAATTAGGGAAGAGAAGAGGATTAAAGGACTAATTTTCTTTTGAGATTTGGATGCAATGATCCTAATGAGGTCAATAACCCAAAATCAACCCAGGGCAAGAAATGGTCTTGTGGCTAGGGCTTGCTATATCTCGGGATTCCATTGTCGGAATTACTTGAAATTTGGAGGACCTCTTGAGAAAACTACAATGTAGTAATGGACCAGTTTTCAAGGTTTTTGGATGGTAGAAAATGATTTCGTGTTGTTGACACCTAATCTTCATGATTGGGTGAATTTATGTAAATAATTAAATTAGGAATGTGGGCAGTTATCGGGAGATGAACTGAATAGTCACTCCCTATTGTATATAACAAAGACCTACCTAATGGAATAACACACGGATCAGTTTTTTTTTAGTGGAGTTACTGCCTGGCCTGACATGGTATCAGAGGCAGCTCTTTTTAGCCTTTGTGTCCCTTGTAACTCCATGTTTGCTCTCCATATAGCTGAGCAGGTTCTCCATAAAATTAGCTGCTCTTGACATGGTAGCTGCCCCACTGCCCATATGGCTCCGGTATCCAGCGTTGTCCATCCTGTCTGACTGTTCAGTTCTCTGACTGTTCATAAACATTTCAAAAAAAAAGGGCATTATTGCACCTGCGCCTCCATTGCATGAATTGCTTCACCTGATTATTCTGTCCTCCATTGCATACTATGACTGTGCGGATCCCCAGCATCTCCCGCTCGCTGTAGGTTCTATCGAGCAGAACCAGGGACTCCCACCTCACTTACTATTGTCGGTCATTTGCCTCCTTGCCTAACCCGAACAGGCTCTGCAACTCGCTTCGAAATCCTACCAGCCTGCCGATGGAGAGAACGTTTCCGTTAAGGATTCGACTCATGTATTTGACGAAGGCAAAACGCTTATGGCGTAGCCAATCTTAGACCGTCGACTTCTTTGCCCCAGATGGATGCGTACTCGAAATTACAGGCTTTCTAGCTAGATATTAATCTTGCTTTCTGGCGTCCTCACTTTCACGCGGAAGTATGTCCAGCTCTTGCGGACCCTGGTGACCGTTTCTGCCATGGACGCGGGCTTTGCCAGGGAGTTGCGGTCTACGAGCTCTGGCCAGAACCGAGACCTCGTTCTAGTGGTGGCACCGCCCGGACAAGTACTCTTGAATAGTATTGAAATTTAAATTATGACAGTATATGCGTGTGAATAGTATTGAAATTTAGATAACATTTATTTGCTATAGCTTCGGGGAATTATATGCGGTGAAGATCTTTAGCGCAGCAGAATTCTATTCATGCCTTCCAATGGTCAATAGTATATGAATAGCATTTGGATGGTTTTAATACACTTTGTATGTAATGTTTGGTGTGGCTACTGTTACATATATACCACGCTGTTGGACTACCATAGTGTTGTTTTCATAAAGCTGTTTTCAAAGTGACTAACATAGTTAACGCTCTTGCGTTTGACTATGTTTAATATATTGTTTGGGGCCAGAATACATTTTGATATCAGAATCAATTTTCTTTTAGCAGCAGAAGTTTTTTTTTCTCCACAAAAGCACATTTTTTGCCAGCAAAAGTATTTTTACAGCTCTCGGATTTTACAATGCATTCAATCATATTTATGGTGGGAATAGTTCTCACTGGCAAGGAGAACTATCCTGAATGGTCCCGGATGATAAAACACACCCTCATTTTCAATGAGTTGTGGAAAGGAGTGTGTGTCGGAGAAGGAGACAATGACCCAGTACAACCTACCTCAGACAAAGAGCTCGTCATTTGGGAAAACAAGAACAACAAAGCTTATGCATTAATCGCAGCATTTGTAAATGAAGAGGTGAGTCACCATATTTCGTCATATTCAACTGCCTTTGAAGCTTTACAAAAGCTGAAAGAACTCTATGACTCACATTTTGCACTTGAAGTTGTTCAACTTATGATTAAACTCTTCACTCTTGACCTGCAAAATAATGATCCTCTTGCTCTTGCATCTGAAGTAAAGTCTATAATGCATGATATCAATTCCACTAAGGTTGAGCTGGATATTCCTCTTATTGCTTTTCTCAAGGCACTTGATCCTACTTATTCCAATTATCTTGAGTCATTGCAAGCAAATGGAAATCTCAAAGATATAACCTTTGACACTTGTGAAAAAGTTTGCTGAAAGAGAGAAAGCTTTTGGAAAGAAGACAGCCCCTGAATCTTCTGAAGAGACTGTGTGCCTTGCTCATAAAGAAAATCATCCTGCTCAAGATTCTACAAGAGGAAGAGGTGGACGAAGAGGAAGAGGAAGATATTTCAGAGGCAGGGGGGGCAAACATTCTCAAGGAGAAAAGGCAGATCTGCACTGCATTCGCTGCAAAAGAAATGGATCACATTATGCCTCTACATGCAAGCTACCATGGGACAAAATTGAGTAGAAAAGAAATCAATAGAAAGGTAAAACTGATGATACAGACAAAGGTAAAGCACCTGAATCCGCTCATTATGTTGAGGCACAATGTAACATTGGAGTAAAAGAAGATTTGTTTAATGCTTCACTTGCTTCATGGAGAAATGATTGGTTGCTTGATTCAGGAGCAACCTGTCACATGACTCATAGAAAAGATTTTTTTGAAGATTTCACTGACAATGTTGATGGAGCAGTATACTTTGCAGATCAATCAACAATCAAGCCATCAGAGCTTGGCACAATTAGGCTTAAACTGCTTGGTCTTCCAGAATTTCTTCTGGATCATGTTCTATATCTCCCACAACTCAAGAGAAACTTGCTGTCCTTGGTCCACATCCGCCAGCAAGGTCACTCCATTCATATGTTTGATGGCAAGCTTGAGGTAAGAAAAGCATCTGACCACTCACTTGTCATGAGGGGAATAGAAGAAGAAAGGCTTCTCAAACTGCAAGGAACATCTACTCATGCACAACATTTCTCATACAATTGTCATCATGAAGAAGGTATACTTCCATCAAGTTTATTATGGCATGCTAGATTTGGACATTTGAACTATGACAGTGTCCACTTATTGAAGAAAAATGGTGTTGCTGGTTTGCCTACAATTCCTAGAAAACTTAAGCAATGTGATGCTTGCATTCTAGGAAAGCATAGCAAACAGTCTTTTCATGATTCACATTCAAGAGCACATAGGAAGCTTGAACTCATTCATTTAGATTTATGTGGTCCAATGCCTGTTCCTTCTGCAAATGGAAATAAATATATCATGACATTTGTTGATGACCACACCAGAATGTGTTGGGTTTATTTATTGAAGAACAAATCTGATGCTTTTCAAACATTCAAGAATTTTCATAAATGGATTGAAAATGATGCACAATCTCATATTGGGTCTATTCGCACTGATAATGGAAAAGAATACACATCAAATGAATTTGAAAACTATCTTCGCCAACATGGGATCAAACATCAAACAACTGTGCCTTATAATCCCCAACAGAATGGTTTAGCTGAAAGAATGAATAGAACAATCTTGAATATGGTACGATCCATGCTTTTCTTCAAAAATGAAAAGATAATGTTTTGGGCTGATGCTGTTCTATGTGCTGCATATATAAAGAATAGATGTCCATCTAATGCTATAAGAAACAAGACTCCTTATGAATTGTGGTATGGACATGTTCCTTCGGTAAAACATCTCAGGGTCTTTGGTTCCACCTGTTATGCTTTGATACCAAAGGTACATAGAAATAAACTTGGTGCTAGAAGTCATAAGTGTATCTTCCTGGGGTACTCAAACACCTCCAAAGCATATCGCCTCTATGATGAAGTAAATAAGAAATTTGTTGTATCTAGAGATGTAATTTTCCTTGAATCATCCAAAACTGACAGTGTTGTTGAGCGGCAACTTGATCGCTTGGATAGATTCGCAAAAGCAAAATCATTTCAAGAATTTGATAATCAGATTCCACATCTTAAAGGGGGGATTCCTATACTAGATCAACATGTGGAATCTTCTTCTGAAGAGCACTCTCCCCCGCATGAAACTCCAACAACGGATGATGCTTTAAGTGATGTAATTGATAGAATTGGGAGACTCAATCTTGATTCAGTCCCAACTCAATCAACAGAGCAGCCTGGACCATCTCAGAAAGGTCCCCCAAAGTGGTTGACGAAGACACTTGAAAGTGTTCATTTTGATGAAATTGGAAAAACAGGAACCAGAAATTCAAACCGACAAAATGGAGGTGATGTAGATGACTCTAATTCACCTGTTGATATGGATGTTTCTTATGATTGTGAATTGAACTTTTCTACAGATTTTGAACCAACTTCCTTCAAAGAAGCTGCTTCTCATGATGAATGGAAAGAAGCGATGCAAAAGGAGTATGATGCCCTCATAAAGAACGACACTTGGAAGCTGGTTGATCCTCCATTTGGAACCAAACCAATTGGCTGCAAGTAGGTCTACAAGAACAAGTATAAAGCTGATGGCTCACTTGACAAGCACAAAGCTAGGCTTGTGGCAAAAGGTTTTGCACAGAAGGAAGGGGTTGATTATGAGGAGACTTTTGCCCCCACAACAAAATGGGCCACCATCCGGACACTCTTTGCACTAGCAGCTCAGAACGGTTGGAAAGTCCATCAAATGGATGTAAAAACTGCTTTCTTGAATGGAGATCTAAAAGAGAATGTTTTTATGTCCCAGCCTGAAGGATTTGCTGTGAAAGGACATGAACATAAAGTATGCAAACTTGTGAAGTCCTTGTATGGCCTCAAACAAGCACCGTGAGCCTGGTATGAAAAACTAACTGAGCATCTTCTGAAACTCAATTTCAATCATTTTGATCTTGATGATGCAACTTTATTTGTCAAGAAAGTTGGCAAAACAGTTGTATATCTTGTGGTATATGTAGATGATCTTTTAATGACAGGGAACAATGAAAGCTACATTGCATCCATAAAGAAGGAATTGGGAAAAAGTTTTGAAATGACTGATTTGGGCTATGTTCATTACTATCTTGGCATTGAAGTAACCCAACATCCAAAGTCCATATTTCTTTCTCAAAAGAAATACATTGGATATTTGTTGAACAGGTTTGGCATGACAGAGTGCAATCCTCTTACTACTCCAATGGAACAAAACTTGAAGCTCACATCTATTGAAGGAAAGGAATTTGAGGATGCAACAAAGTATAGACAGTTTGTAGGAAGTCGTCTCAACTACCTAACTACCACCAGACCAGACATTTCATTTGCTGTTGGAATCCTCTCCAGGTTTATGCAAAAGCCTTGTGAGGGACATTGGTCTGCTGCAAAAAGAGTTCTAAAGTACTTGAAGGGAACTCAAGACTTTGGAATCAAGTACACACAGGTGGATGACTTCAGCTTGATCGGATACTCTGATTCAGACTTCGATGGAGACAAAGAAATTGGGGTATCTACTTCAGGATATGTTATGAGTCTTGGATCAGGAGCTGTCTCCTGGAGATCACGCAAACAATCAGTTCCAGCAGATTCCACAACAGAAGCAGAATACGTGGCAGCAACTGAAGCAACAAAAGAAATTGTGTGGCTCAGGAAAATTCTTGAAGACTTGCAGGTAAAACAAGTACAATCAACTCCACTCATGATTGACAACACCTCTGCAATAAAGTTGGCCAAAAACCCAAAGTTCCATGATCGAACAAAGCACATCAATACTAAATATCATCTGATTCGACATCATGTTGAGGCCAAAACAATCCATCTCTGTCATTGTTCCACAAATGAGCAAATTGCAGACATCTTCACCAAAGCGCTTGGAAGGGAAAAGCTTGAACGATTCAGAATGATGCTTGGACTCACCGACATCCCTTCAGATTAAGGGGGGGAAGGTTGACACCTAATCTTCATGATTGGGTGAATTTATGTAAATAATGAAATTAGGAATGTGAGCAGTCATCGGGAGATGAACTGAATAGTCACTCCCTATTGTATATAACAAAGACCTACCTAATGGAATAACACACGAATCAGTTTTTGTTTAGTGGAGTTACTGCCTGGCCTGGCACGTGTGATGCCTTAAGAGACTTTCTGGGGTTAGGCTTAGAATTGGAAGAAATGAAGAAACAAAATGTTATTTTGACCACCAAAGGGATACGAGGATCAGTGCCTTATTGCTTGGGCTTAATGGAGTCAAGATACACATAGATCATGAAATTTTGTGAGCTAAGGAGCCCTAATTGATCTTTGTTAGCCACTCCGAGGGTAGCAACTAGATCAATAGAGATTTATACTTCAAATTTGTGAAGGAGACAAAGTTTCAAGGTCTTTAACCTAAAAGGTGCCTCTAGGAACATTTGCCCAATCCCTCAAAGGTCAATGGATGAATTTAATCACTTATTCAAGGTCGTAGAATAATTTCACATTACATTTAACCCATACGAGAATAAAGATAACAACATACATGTAGTTAACCAGTAAGATAACAAGAATAACATCAAAATTTTGACTTACATGAGAGAGAGAGTATATCCATTTATCAACTTCGCATTAGAGAAGCTCCAAAGACAATAGTGAAATCCAAACATCATAGTGCATCAAGAAAAGCTCCAAAAATTCATCCCAACAAAAAGTGCGAAAATCTCATAAGAGATACTAATCCAATCCAAGTGATGATGATAAAAATGAATCATCTCACTTCTATTTATACAATCAATAAGGAGTTTGATTTGCCTAATTTGGCCTAATTGAGCCCCAAATAATAAAATAATGTGCAATAATAACATCCCTTGGTGACAAGCCCACCAAGATAGCTCAATAATACAATAATAAGCCTTTCAAGAGGGTCGAATGATCAATAAAGTGAGTCATTGGGCCTTTGAGGAGGCCTAGTGAAGTCCAAAGTGTGCCATGATGTGAGAATGGACCTCAAAGATAGTGGACAAGGGTGTGGCCCCTTGTTATCCAAGAAAATCCATGTGGTGACCCCAAGTGGGTGTGAGGGGCATAAGGCTATTCTCATGGGTCTCCAAGTGGATTGAAAGTGCTTGTAAACCATCTGTAAGGGTTGGGAGGATGGAATAAGCCCTCATCTGGACCTTGGATCATCTGCCAACTGTGTGGTGCATGTGTGGAGCCGACTGGGCATGGTGAACTAGGTGCATCGTCCTCGTCCAAAAGGTGGAACACGAGCAATCAATGAGTGGTGTTAGCAATCCATGAAGTGCTCTTTGCTATGGTGGAGGACCATGGCTCTCAATTCTCACCCTACAAGTGCCAATGTGGCCCTCTGGAGGGCTATGACTCCGTATAGGGAGACCAAGACCCAAATGTAGACCCACCTGCTATCTTGCATAAGATCCAATGCGTCCCCTTGCCCTCTAATACAACCAATCATTAGAATTATCAAGTAAAAGAGCTTACAAGTCATAGGACGAATGGGGCACTTCATGGTGGCATGCCCTTCCATAGTGGGCTTTGGCATGTACATGTGTCTCCAAGATCAATAAGGGGGTTAATCAAGGATCCTATTAGGTGATTCAATCTTTTAAAAGGGGTGACATGTCCATGGTACATCCCTCAAGTGGTGGGTAGAAAATGATGTGGTAATGGAACAAAGTGAGGATCGGGGGAATCATCCAAACCACATGTTATGGTACAAGGGTAGCTATAATAAGGGAAGCCCACACTTGGGTATATGAGTGTAGGAGGGAGAAAATCGTGGTACATGGGCTACCCCAACCTTTGTTTTTCCACTCTTCTTCATATACCTTTTGCCTTTGATTGATTTTTCTTCATAACTGTAGGATATAACAGTAGATACCCCCTTAAGGTGGGGCAGTTCATCGTCCCCCAGGGGTTGGTACAATCATGGGTTCCTTAATGATGGAGGGGGCTTATCTAGGGCCCATAGGAACCAGGGTTGATGGCCATGGATAAGGGGTGGAGCTCATGTTTGGTTTTTCCCACATGCTAAATTTGTTTGTCCCAGCCATCTTTTGCCTTTTGTGGTACATTTCCTATTAAGAGTGGCCAAATTATGTTTTTTCTTTTCTTTTTAGCTGCATCAACCATCGGGCATCGTTCCAGGCTCGACCCAAGGTGTGGACAAGGGGAGGGGGATGCTAACTCTATGTGGACCGAGTGGACATAAGTGGACCCGGATGGGAAAAGAGATGAATGGGGCTAAAATACGTGGAAGGGAGTGATGCATATGGTGTCAGGAAGCAGAACCATGTAACCAAAATTGGGATTTCCCATGTAGTGCCAACCCTAACGCTAATGGCTAGTAAAGGAGATCCCACGAGACTAAGATACAAGGCGAACCACAAAATCAAGCATTGGAGACAAGGGTACAAACCTAGCCCACTCTTTCCGTCGAATTCCCCCACCAATCCATGCCCAAAATCGCCCATGAGAAGTAAGGAAAATTACTCGACTATACCAATGAAAAGCCATACCTTTGGGGTCGGGAGGCCCACCTTCAAACATACAATCACAACAGATGGGCGAGGGACCACATGGCTGGCTTAGGTGGCGGAGATAATGGAACATCGAGCTATCTGGTGGCTACAAGGGGTTGTTGGCTGCTGACTGAAGACCATCTAGGAGAAAAAAATTCTCCTATATATACTACCCATAGGTGGTGGGTAACAAGGCCTATATGTAGTGTTTTGGCAGAGGAAATTATTGTTGGTATGTGCTAGGAAACATGAGGAAATTTCCAAATTCAACAAAAGGATTTAGGAGCTAAGGGCAAGGTTCTTGCAAGTAGGGTTTCAAGCTAAGTACTAGCAGGGAGAATGAGCTTGTACTCTAGAGAAACAATTTGCTTTGTAATAAATTCTATTTGCTCAAACTTTGTCAATAAAATTTCTACAGTTAGCAGAGGGTTTTCCTAGTTGGGTTCCCTAGAAAATTTTGCGTTTTTGCTATCATGTGATTGTGTTTTATTTATGTTCTATTCCGCTGCAAATTGGTAGAGAAATTTTGTGTCTTGGTGCAACGATTATTTTCAGATCTGTTCACTACAACAGTTGCATAATTTCAAGGAAACTCTACAATTAAAGCTGAAAAAACGCGATTGACATAAGATATAACCTGGGAACCCTTTTAAGAGAAAACTTAGCTAGAAGGTGAGGCCGCTCTTCTCTCTTTCTTTGAATAGAAAATGGCTGCAGGTACAAAGAAGTAAAGCCTGTGGACTGTGGGCTACTATAGTGCAAAACTCCTCTATGTCTGTACTCTATCTCTATCCCTCTCATATACTCTGCATGTTTATGGAACAAAATACACCGGAAAAGAATAGAACCCCTTTTCCTTGAGTAATTGGGGCTAACATAGAACCCTCTTGAATTGTGGTGGCCAAAACAAGAAGGTCAACTTCTGAGTGGCATAACTTTTGCATACAAACTCCAATTGAGGTGCTTCTTGCACCGTTGAAAGGTCTCTGTGTAGAATAAGAAAAACAAGTGTTGCGCCAAACTAGAAATATTTTACACCCAAAAGGTGTCGTTTGATGCCTCAAAATGCTCTTGGAAGGTTTTAGACCCAAATTTTCCAAATTGGGTCCCATTGGTAAGAAAAGGTCTTGTGAGATGATTCCTCCACTTTTTCTACTCTGAAAGCATCAAGATGGATGAAAAACAATAAAATGATTCAATTCAGATCACACCTCTCCATTTTGGGAAGCTTTTGGTTTGCAAAAGCTTCTACTAAATGAGGTGAAGAAATCTTTCTTCCACTTTCTCTTGGGTGTACCATTTAGCCTTTCTCGGAAGTTGTCCTTTCAACCCAACCTGCCAAAGGTTATGCCGCCCTTGTCTTTTAGTTTTGGACCTCTTTTGCAAAACTGTATCCTTTGTTAACTCGGCCTGAGTATTTGGTGCCAAATTCTTTACAAAAGGTATGACTTGTTTCTCTTCCTCATCTAACATGGAAGGCTCATAGAGTTTCAAATTCCTTACATTTACAACTGAGTAAAAGTGCATGTATGGGGGTAGACTAAGTCTATAGGCGTTATCTCCCACCTTTTCCAGTATCTCGAAGGGACAATACCACAGAGCCTTGATTTTCTTACGAGGAACCTATAGCCTCTCCTTGTTCAACTATAACCATACTCTATCTCCCACCTTGAATGACTTCTCCATTCTGTGCTAATCATGCTTGTCCTTGTATTTTTCTTGTGACTTCTGTAGTGTCTCCTATACTTGTATATGGATTTTCCTTATCTTTTCTACAAATCTTTTTGTCCTTAAGGAATCACTTGTAAGATCCTCCCTAACTCCTTGTTGCCCATATGCAATATCCAAAAGTGAAGGTGGCGAATCTCAAAAACAAGTTTCAAATGGGACTTACCAGTAGAAGTTTGGACAACTCTGTTATAAGAGTGTTGTATATATACTAGATTTTCATCCTAGGTCTTCGAATGCTTCTAATTGTAACCCGTCAAAAGCTGCACCAAAGCCTTGTTGACTACTTTTGTGTGTTGATGGAACGCTGTAGACCTTTTTAATTTTGTGCCCATCTTCTCACACAATATAGTCCAAAATGCACTGATAAATCTTGTCCCTGTCTGAAATGTGTTAGCTTTCTAATACCCAGTTGCTAATTTAATAAAAAAATTACGATGAAGAAACTGAAAACTGAACTCCAAACACTCTTACTAAATAAGTTGAGTATTCTAACAAATAATAGTAGCAAAAAGTGAATTCATGAAGACACAAGCACAAAATAAACAATACACCACAATTTACTCAGGAAACCCCAACTAGGGAAAGCTTGCCAACGTGTGTGTTCTATTATTATTTTGCTAATAAAAAATGTTATAAAATTGATTACAAATATTGGGAAAAATTTCCCTTTCAATTTTCTATCCTCAACGCAGTGTTTTGCATATTTCTAACCAACTCAGCGTATGCATACGTAGCTATATGGACTCGTACAAACTACTCAACCCTCCTGCGCAATTTCGCTCGGCCTTGTAAAGTGAGTATGCTGGTTGAAGAAAATCCGAGGCAATTGGACCTCTCTTCACTGCCCTAATGTGCTGATCTGGAAAAATCTCCTTTCGTGAGCTAAAAACACAATTCTCTAGTGCATAATTTAATTAGCCAAGTCTACACCCTTCCCTTTTTATAAAATCGAACTGACCCACCAACTCAAGTTGACCTGGCCCATTAACTCAAGTCGAATTGGCCCATTGTTGAAAAATGTGCAACATCAAATGTTAAATTTAGAATGTGCTAAAAATAGACCTGCTAAAAATAGCATGTCTAAAAATAACATGTCTAAAAATAGTAGTTTGGCCAGTGAGGTCATTGACCACATTGGGTGAGAGGTGAAACTGCTAAAAATAGAAAGTTTTAAAAATAACATTTTTGGGTCCCTTCCTATTTATAACAGTCCCTAGTCTATCTATAGGAAGTAAAATTAATCTTGGTCTTAATAGCAGTTGGAAATATTAATTAATTAATTCAGTTGAGTTAATTAGTTAAGGAAATTCGAATTTGAAGTCTTTGTGAGCATGCACATGAGTTGTCTCACTCATTGAGGAATTTATCCTTAATTTCCTCCAGTAATTGAGGGAATAAGTATGAGTTCTATAATGAGAGAATCAGTTGACTTAGTTCTAACTAGTCAAGTCTAGTTAGATTATTTTAACAAGTTGTTAAAATAATAAAATATAGTTTGTTAATGCTTGCATGCATGTGACAATTATTATTTTAGATAACTGAGAATTCACTGATGTATAACTGTTGCATGTCAGTTCTGTTAGAGACCCAGTTGAGATCAGATTGTGAACAATGTACTATCAGATGCCTGACTATTTCTAGTAAGTAGTTTTTTCATGGTTGAGGAACTAGTGTCCTCAAGGATTGCGTAGTTGGACCATTGGTTAACTTGGTATGTTTGGAATTAATTGCATATGCTTTTTCTATTATTTCCTAAGCAAACTGCGCAAGGAAATAGGGATTGGACCATAGGTAAAGCCTTTATATACAGGGCTTGGTTGGTTCATGGGACATATCTTCATATCGTCATAGTTCATTGAGAACTGGGTAGCTTGAGAGCTAATTCTTTTTGTACTGTGAAGAGGATTTCCACTTGATTGATAATACATGGTTGGGGTTTTATGTTGGTGCTTTCCCCTAGATATATCTTGTGTTATGTGTGATTATTTCTCTTGATCAGTTATGCATGTTTCTACTTGATGTTGCTCATGAATTCGATTATGCTTCCGCTTAATGTTTTGTAGAAGTAGAACAAGTATTATGCTTTAGGACATTGCATATATCGGTTTGTTCTATAGGTGAAATTTCTACATGGTATCGGAGCACAGGTGATCAAGCAAGAACAGTATACTAGCAGGAGAAATTCAAAGTTTATTATTCGGGATATAGATCTCAAGTTCTTATCACATCTATTTCATCGATGGCGTTCTATGGTTTGAGGCTTGAGTATGCCCTTGATGGTAGCTCAAACTATATAGCTTGGAAGGATCGCATGGAGGCAGTTTTGGAAGATAATGGCCTTAAGGATTTCATTGATCAAGAAATTCCTAAGCCTACTGATAAGACTGAGCAGGTGGAATGGAGGAAGTGTGTGGCTAGAGCTAGGAGAATTCTCTTGGAGGGAGTGCGAGATCACATTGTCTCGAGCCTCCATGGGAAGGAGATTCCGCATGCAATGTGGAAAACATTGAAAGATTTATATCAGAATAGCAGTGATCAGAGGAAGCTGGCATTGAAGGACAAACTTCGAAAGATCAAGTGTGAAAGGGATGAGATGATCTCTATGTATTTGACCAAGCTCATCACATGTAGGGATGAGTTTGCAAGTGTAGGGGTCGTGACATCGGATGAGGATATGGTGAGTCTAGCACTCCTTGGCCTTCCTAAGAGCTGGCATATCTACCAAGACTCGGTGAATGGAAGGGAGAAACTGCCAGATTGGGAACGACTATGGTCAGATTTGATGCAGGAGGAGATCAGACAGAGCACCAGAGATGATTCTTCATCTATGCATGATGAGGAGAATTGTGCCTTAGCGAGTAAGGCAAAGAAGGGGAAGGAGAAGGTTTCTCTTTCCGAATCCAGTTCTTCCAATGATGGGAATAAGGTTGACAAATCGAAAGTGCGATGCTTTCGTTGTCATGAGGTGGCCATTATGCTGCAAATTGTCCACGGAGAAAATCCAAGAAGGGATCCGGGGAAGGACCTAAAGGTGAGGCACTTGCTTCACAATTTGAGTTGGATTTCACACTCTTCGCATGCATGGTTTCATCCATGGTGGGAAGTGGTTGGTTTCTTGACAGTGGAGCTTCTTTCCACATTACCGACGATAAGAGTTTGCTCAGTACTTTGGAGGAGAAAGATCTCCAGATACTCATAGCGATGGGTAATGATGAGAAGTATAGTGTCTCAGGTGTAGGCACGGTTATTTTTCGGAGGGAGCATGGATCTCGCCTTACCTTGACTGATGTCAAGTATGTATCAAGACTGAAGAGAAACTTGGTGTCGATCGCGATGCTGGAAGACAGAGGCTATGATGTAGTCTTCAGTAAGGGAAAGGTTTTCCTTAGACATCATCACTAGACTGGTGAAGCAGATTGGTTCACGGGTCAAGAACCTGTATGCTCTTGAGGTTCAAGATGCATGCAAAGCCTTGGGCAACAAGGCAACTGATGGAGACTTGGTGGTTGAGAGGGAGGGTATATTACCTCTCAACATATAGACCCAGAAGAAGTCTCAGACGATTGTGGAGGAGCCACGATTGGTGCAACAGCTTCAGGAGGTTGTGAAGTAGCCACAATAGTGGAAGTTGAGTGGAGATCGAGTAGAGACATCTACTCATGCAGAGACCTCTAGTAGGGGGAAACTTCGAGCTAGGTGAGCTGAGGGATCACATGCAGCCATACCTCCAGGTAGGAGGTGGGGCGATATAGAGTGATCGTCCCAAGGAGGAGGGGCAGGATCCTTGAGGTACCCAACCTCTTGGATGAGATCTTGCTACAGGAGCCCCGATGTGGAGTAGCAAGAACTGACTGATTAGGTAGAGACAGATGCGGATGGAGCAGCAGAGAGAGCGACAGCGTAGGGAATCCCAGGACAGTGCATAACTAGTAGGCTGCAGCAATGCGAGAGGCACAAGTGTTTTGCACAATGCTAGGTGGCACAGAGAGGTGTGCAATGGTGCGAGATGTATGGGGATGTTGCAGTGGCGCAGATGTCAGAGAGGGAGCACTTGTCAGCAGCAGGTAGAGCTTCAGCATCAGAGTATGTTCCTAGCCCAACGGAGTGGTCAGTTGGGAGTGTTTTTGTTCCAAGTGTTGTTGGAGCAAGTGGACCGGGTAGATGCATTGCATGCAAAACATTCCAGAGTTACAAGATCGGGTTCGAGAGAAAGGCTTTCTTGTTGAGAGGGAGTGTTGAAAAATGTGCAACAAGAAATGTTAAATTTAGAATGTGCCAAAAATAGACTTGCTAAAAATTGCATGTCTAAAAATAGCAGTTTGGCCAGTGAGGTCATTGGCCACATTGGGTGAGAGGTGAAATTGCTAAAAATAGAAAGTTCTAAAAATAGCATTTCTGGGTCCCTTCCTATTTATAGCAGTCCCTAGTCTATCTCTAGGAAGTAAAATTAATCTTCGTCTTAATAGCAGTTGGAAATATTAATTAAATAATTCAGTTGAGTTAACTAGTTAAGGAAATTCGAATTTGACTTCTTTGTGAGCATGCACATGAGTTGTCCCACTGATTGAGGAATTTATCCTTAATTTCCTCCACTGATTGAGGGAATAAGTATGAGTTCTATAATGAGAGAATCAATTGACTTAGTTCTAACAAGTCAAGTCCAGTTAGATTATTTTAACAAGTTGTTAAAATAATAAAATATAGTTTGTTAATGCTTGCATGCATGTGACAACTATTATTTTAGATAACTGAGAATTCACTCATGGATAACTGTTGCATGTCAGTTCTGTCAGAGACCCAGTTGAGATCAGATGTGGGATAGTGTACTATCAGATGCTTGACTATTTCTAGTAAGTAGTTTTTAAATGGTTGAGGAACTAGTGTCCTCAAGGATTGCGTAGTTGGACCATTGGTTAACTTGGTATGTTTGGAATTAATTGCATATGCTTTTGCTATTATTTCCTAAGCAAACTGCGCAAGGAAATAGGGATTGGACCATAGGTAAAGCCTTTATATACAGGGCTTGGTTGGTTCATGAGACATATCTTCATATCTTCATAGTTCAATGGGAACTGAATAGCTTGAGAGCTAATTCTTTTTGTATTGTGAAGAGGATTTTCACTTGATTGATAATACATGTTTGGGGTTTTATGCTAGTTCTTTCCCCTGGATATATCTTGTTTTATGTGTGATTATTTCTCTTGATTAGTTATGCATGTTTCTTCTTGATGTTGCTCATGAACTCGATTATGCTTTCGCTTAATGTTTTGTAGAAGTAGAACAAGTATAATGCTTTAGGACATTGCATATATCGGTTTGTTATATAGGTGAAATTTCTACACCCATCAACTCCACGAATAGTTGAGATTGATTTACATTTTGACTATAGGAAAATTAGAATTTTCCTCGGTCAAAATTAAGAGAAGGCATATTGTGCCTTAGCTTCACTTATGGGTCCCGCTGCGAAATTTAGGGTACTTCTAAATTTAGCAGAACCCTTCCATCTCTAACTTCAATTAACACTCCCTCTTAGAGAGGAACGTGTTCTGTACTACACCTAGTTTATTTCTGAAGTAGACGAATCTGTCTCTTGCCAATGTCTTGGTCAAAATATTTGTCGTTTGCTTCTCTGTAGGTATGTACTGAAGTCTAGCTTTACCCCTCCGACCATAATCTATGATATGGTGGCACCTGATCTCAATGTGCTTGGAGTAGTCATGAAGCATTGAGTTTTCATAGAGCTTGATGCAACTCTGATTATCACAGTTTATGACCGTGGGCTGCAACCTTTGACTAAACAACTTGACAAGTAACTTCCTCTACCTAATAGCCTCGCAAACTGCCAAGATGAAATCCATGTACTCTGCCTCAGCTGAGCTTAGTGCCACTGATCTCTGTTTCTTGCTGAGCAAGGAAATAACTGTTAACCCAACACTGAAAGCACAACCTGAAGTGCTCTTCTTGTCGACTGAATCCCCTACCTAATCGACACCTGTGAATCCCTAAAGACTCACTCCATCAACCTGTTTGCACAACCCATAATCTGATGTGCCCCTGAGATACCTCAACATGTGCTTCGCAACAACCCAATGCACTGTGGTCGGCAACCATAAACTGGCTCAACTAGTTGATTGTGAAGCAAATGTATGGTCATGTGTTCACCATCAATGATCCTATGAGTTGTCTAGTGGGATCCACCTGCTCACCTTTGGTAGCGTTCACCTTCATCCAGTTTGTCACTAGAGGCATGGTCATGGGCTTGCAATCCCGCATGTGAAATCTCTTAAGAATCTCTTGCTCGTACCTATCT
Organism: Pinus tabuliformis; assembly: GCA_031772625.1. NCBI lineage: Eukaryota > Viridiplantae > Streptophyta > Pinopsida > Pinales > Pinaceae > Pinus > Pinus tabuliformis. The sequence continues at coordinate 862,344,262 of CM062809.1, forward strand.
CGTCCCAAGAATATCTCCCCATAACCCTACCAAACCTCCAATCCAAGGAAATAGTGCATAAGCCCTATATTCTTCATCTCAAACTCTTCTGCAAGATCTCTCTTGTAGTCATGGATGAGCTCCTCATCCCCTGTCAATATAAATCATCAACATATAATATAAGAATGAGAGGTTGGCCCTCAACCACGATATAATATAGGTTAGGGTCGACTTCTCTCTTGGTGCAGCCCAAACCGAGAAGGTAGTTGTCTATCTTGGCATACCATGCCATCAATGCTTGCTTGAGCCCATAAAGGGCTCTCTTCAGCCTGCACACATGCGTGCCTATGTTGAAAGTATCAAACCCCTTAGGCTGCTCAATATGTATCTCTTCCACAACAACTCCATTAAGGAAGGCGACCTTCATGTCAATTTGGTGGATCTTCCACCCCCTTGTAATCACCGGAATAGTCCTCATGGACGATTATCAAGCCACTGGTGCAAATGTCTTATCATAGTCTATCCCTTCGACTTGAGAGAACCCTTTGGCCACGAATCTAGCCTTACACTTCTCCACACTCCCACCAACTACATGCTTAATCTTTTACATCCAATGTGAAGCAACCACTAACTTGCCAATTGGTCTTAGCAAAATCTTCCTTATAACAAGAAGTCTCTGAGTCATAAGTTCCATGTACCCCATATATCTCTATGGCTATTTACTTTGTTTGAATGCGGATTTGGGGGCTCCAACTCTCTCTTGAGCCTCCCTTATCAAATGATCTGCCCACTTGGCTTGTCCTCTCCTTGCACTGAGAGTCACTGGCTGAGTGGGCCCCTATAACTCTACTCTCTCCTCTTGTTATTGCACTTTCTCCTCAATTGCATGCTGGTCGACCTATCCAACAACTGGCTGTGATGAAGCTTGAGAAACTAACTGTGCCTCTTGCTTGGGAGCGTATTGCTCTCTTCCTGTGTTGCACCCTACTCATGCTCTAAGGACTTCCTGAGAGCCCTTTCTTTCTTGAACATCACAGCACATCTAATCATTGTCTTCCTGAGTGCTGGAATATACACCCTGTATGCCTTAGATGTCTCGTTGTAGCCCACGAAAATGCCCATCTCTGTTGTGGGCTCCAACTTCTTCCGGTTATCAGAAGACATATAGCAGTAATCAAGGTTGCCAAAGATCTGGAAGTGAGACACGTCAGGATTCTTTATTGTGAAAGCCTCCTTTAGTGTGACTCTACGTAGCACCTTGTGTGGACTTCTATTCTGCAAAAATACTGTAGTGTTGCATGCCTTCGCCCAAAGAAACATAGGTAGCCCTTGGTCATGCAACACAACCTTGGTCGCTCCAACAATGCTTTGGTTCTTGTGCTCAACTACCCCATTCTACTGAGGGTTATGAGGTGCGGTGAGCTCTCTCCTAATACCCTCCTTGGAACACAAGTCTCTGAAAGCGTTGAAGATGTACTCCCCTCCATTGTTTGACCTCAGTGCCTTGATCCTCCTACTAGTTTGGTTCTCCATCAAGGCTTTGAACTCCACGAACTTTGAGAAGACCCGATCTTTCTTCTTCATGAAGGTCCAAGTCTTTCTTGAGTGGTCATCAATGAAGGTGACATAATATCAGTATCCCATTAGGGATGGAGAGGAAAACAGTTTGCATACATCCAAATGTACCTGCTCTAAGATGCTCTTGCCCCTATAGTATTTGCTAGAAAAGGATGTCTTGGCATACTTTCCAAGTGTGCAACCCTTGCACACATCATGCTGATCTACACTGTATAGTGGTAACCTTGTAACAATCTCCCCCAAAATCTTCACTCCATTGTGTAAGTGACCCATACGCCTATGCCAAAGCTCTCTAAGGTCACATCTATGTGCACTGATCTCTTTGCTGCTCAAGGCCGTGATTGTCTCAAATTGTAACTTGTAGAGGTTCTTCACCCTTACTCCAATCTGCTTCATGGCTCTTGAATTTAAGGGCTTGAGGAAAGCCTTTCCTATACTGAAGATAACCTCATAACCTTTGTTTTCCAAGTTTGAGATTGAAACAAGGTTCTTCTTCAACCATAGGGCATAAATGTTGAAATGTGTAGCTTGGGAGGTACTCCCGCAACCCCTGGGGTGTTCGGTTTGTGTGGAGTTGACCCACAAAAATGGAGCTTTGTGGGTAGTGTACCTAAGTGGTGGGTTTTATACCCAAAGTTGTGGGTGCAAGGCCAAGGTGGAAAAATGATAGTTTATTCATTGGATGTATAAGAGGCACCCTTGAAGGGCTAAGGGGCACCTAGGGCTTTAATGGAGTGGCAAAAGATTAATGAAAGAAATTTTGTCTCATGATTTAATGGTGTTTAAGAAAGATTGCTTAGGTAGGCTTGGCCATATGTGATGACCCTTGGTGTCTAATGAACTCCACCATGAACACTATAAAAGGAAAAGAATTTTCAGCTCACTCGTACCATCCACGCAAGCACATCTCTCATGTCATATCTTCCCAAGGAAGTGCGAAATACCTCAGGTAGCAGTCAGACCTAAAGGAGGATGAATTTTAGGGCATGTGTGGTTTTCTCAAGCTTGTTTGAAGGTCGAGTTTTGATCTAGGAAGAGGAAGGATTCCTTCTGTGATTTCGTGCCTTGTGTAGGGTTGTTGAGCAGAGGTTTTGGAGGTGTTTTCGATGTGGTTCATTCCCTAGATTAGGGCTACTTCTGCGTAGGTACAATGACCCTAAGATCTGTTCCGAAAAGTATGGTAATGTGTCCATGTTTTGTGCATGAATGAGAGGGCCATGACCCTTGAGAATTGGACAATTTTCTCTGATATTTCTCTGTGATATGGCCACAAGTCTCAAGTAATAATGCGTAGGTGTTTCAATAAGGAAAAGGGGTTGTAACCTACCTCAGAGCACAATTGAAAGTGTGCAAGGTTGGGACAAGAATTAGGGTTGTCACAAAGTGAAGTAGAAGGAGCAGAATCATTGGAGAATCGCTTGTGTGGAAAGGATTGTTCAATATGCAGACTGGACAACATGTTGTTGAGCCCTAAGAATTGTGGTTTGGTGTGCCAAAACATTGTTGTGAGTGTGAAATTTTCAACTATTGCATCAATTGGAAATTATTCTTCTAATTGTAAATTAATTATTTGTTTATTTTCTACGACAAACAAGGAATAATTCACAACTGCAATTTTCACCAAAATAAATACTGCGGAAAATGAACTGGAAACTGAGCAAATACTGGAAAAGACACAAAAATATAACATCGTTATTTTTGGACAAAGTCCCTAGAAAAACCCAATGTGGGAAAACTAGTGCAACAACTGAGGGTTTTTATTATTAAGCAATAGTGAGAATTTTTTGAGTACAACTAGATGCCCAAACTGTTAATCCCCTACAGAGGAAACTGACCACAAACATTAGTGAGACAAATTTTGTCTCACTTGATACTGATCTAGCTCCAAAATTGACAAATAATGGGCTCCTTAAAACCCCTGCATCACTTCTGCGCAAACACTGGTATGCTCTGCCTGGAAACTGCAACTGATCAAGTCGTTTGCCCAACTCAACTTTTGAGAATGAATCGCTGGTCCTCCCCAAAAAATTTCCCGGTCTCCAGCAACTAAATCGACCTTCTGAATGGCCAAATCCAACTCTACCTCTGAAGCTTTTGCGCCAGCATTGTACACCCTCATTGAGGAAACTCGACCCTCCTATAACTGACTCTTTGGAACTGGAAGACTTCCTCCAGACTCACTGTCTATGCCCCTCTCTGTCTCTGCATCCCCTCTCTGGCTCGAACTCTTCCGGCAGAATGTTGTTGCTCTCTGGAAAGTCGAACTGCCCAAGGAAATCATTCCCAAGTGTATTTCTCCATCTACCAATTGACTTATTCTTATAACCTCCTGTTGGGACTGCAACGACCAAGATTAAAACTTAATCAATGGCTGAGATAATTTCCTAGTAAATCCATGTGAGTTTCTAGAGAAATCTCACCTTCCTCAATTAATTGTTGTTAATTAATCATTTTTCCTAAGTTAGACTTAGGGAAAATTTAATTACTGTTCAATTAACTTAATTAAGGCATTTCTAGGTGGATTTTCCTTAAACCTTTTTTGGGCTTTTTGGGTCCTAGTGTTTCTTTGCTTCTTTGACAATTGTTGAGACTAGAACACCATCCGATGCTACAAAAACTAACAGTGAGGGTTGGTCCAAAGTGTGCCCTAAGTATAGTGTTTGGTGTGTGTCAAATCATTGTTTAGAGGATTGTTTATGCAAGCCCTAAGTACTGTCATCTGTAATATTCCAAATATACATTTTAGAGAAAATTTCTTTAGAAATTTAAGCCGTCAATTCCATAAACCATTTGCACAAATTGAACCACAAATTTAACAATAGAAATAGGAAAAAATTTTGCAACTGAAGAATTGACAAGATAATCATGCAGAAGAACTCACTCTTATTTTATTAAATAAAAGAGTACATATAATGACTGAAATGGTCGAGAGAATAGCCTCCCACAAATATCTGCTACAAGCTCTACCCAACCTCCAAAATGAAATATCCATTGATAAGCACCTTTGAATTCTTGATGAATTCACCAAGGGGAGAGATGGGTTCTTGCCACTCTCAGTAAATCACCTGAGGGTCTCCATCCTGTGGCTATAGAAGCTCGGAACTATGTTCTCCAAACCTCATCAAGCAAAAAATAGAAACAATCCAAGATATCTCGAAATGGTTAGCACTCCCTCATTTTTAAAGATTGGATGGAACTCTCTCCGGCCTTCTAGAAGCATTTAATTTTATTATTTTATTCCTTTCTAGAAGCCTCTCCCTTTTTCTTTATTTTAAGTGAATTTTTATTTTCTAAGTCACTTTTCCCCTTTTTAATTAATTAAGTGACTAATTAAAGTCACTTTTAATCCATGAAAATGGTAAATTCGCTTTCACGGTTTCTCCAGTGATCGAAGGTCACCTTCCACCATCCCATTTTGTAGATCTCCACATTCTGGTTCCAATGAGCTATTACACTAAGGTGTTTCTCCAAATATCCCACTCCCAACAACTCCTTTGGTGCATACAATTCAAATATACTGAAAATAAATTCATATTATAGGAGTCATCATAATGCAACGAAACCACTAATGAATTGTGCAAAAATGCTCTCGATGGTGAAATATAGTAGGCGAGCTCCAAGGGACCCCATAAAATTCCTCGAAAATCATCTGTGTCCTCGAATGATACAATATCGCTCTTGTAAACTAGCTGCCCCCAACTCCAGAAGTCTATCTTGACTGCATCATAAGGGAAACTAAAAATGGGGATATTACGAATCCTTCCTCCCCAAGATTGCTTTCCCTCAAGCAATCCACATCTGTCCAGTTCAGAGGCATTTGTATACAAATACTAGGACCCCATACAAACCACTAGTCTAAGGTTACTTGGGAGCGGGAGCGGGATCGACATTTTCAGAAGCTCCCAGTTTGGGAGCGATTTTTTATATAATATATATTTTTTTATATTTTGATGTATATATGTCAACAAAAGCATGTAGAATGATGAATTAGATATAAAAAAAATAAAAAACATAGATTGAACCATATAACAACAATCATCTAGAAGTTATAATCTTCATCAACCACGTCCACAAGTTAGTAACATACAGCGTATTGAGTCTCATGATTCATCAATTTTAAAGTTTCAAGCTTTCAAAATTTAATATATAACATTTATCATAATTGATCACCAAAGTTGTACTTGTAAGTTAAGTGTAACCATTACAACAAAGAATTTCTAACATGAAATGAAACAACTTTCAACTTTCACGAAGCATCATATCCATAATTCATTACTAATTAGTTATAATTGCCAACTTCAAACTTCAAACTTAAATTGTCATAATCATATATTGTATACAAAATATATCATGATAAATATGAAAGTGTCAACAGTTATTAAAACTACTAGAAACTAGAAGATTCAAAAGACAAGTAAATCTATTATCTACAACTTCCTCTTGCCGCCATGAGAAATGCCTATTTTCTGAGCAGGTCGTGGTGGTCTTCTAGGAGTCTCCTCCTGCATAATCCCACGACTAGAACCAGAAGCCACATGCCCTCCACGTGAGGATGTAGATGGAGGAGGCGGAAGCAACAAAGGGACAATACATGGAACTCGAGCACTGGCACTGCTACTAGATGGTGGGGGTGTCATGGTTATTGTTCTTTCATCTTCATCTCTCATTAGCTCTTCTTCCAATTCTTCAAGATGTATAGTGCCATCCTCCAAATTATCGTCCTCTGGGTGGTTGTCCCAAATTTTATATGTTGGATCCTCATAAGTCCGATCACAGTAATGACTCAACAATTTCAAGTTGTAGTTCACATAAACCAAGCTTTCTGCCCGATTTTCATTGAGTCTGTTTCTTCTCACATTATGTATGAAGCTATAGGTTCTTCAATACCTCTCTGCAGAAGAAGTATTTACAACTTGTGAGAGAATTTTTTTGCCAATTTTGGCAAAAGTCCCACGCCGCCATATGCTTCCCACCATTAAGCATCAAATTTGTCTCTATCTTCCATTGCATGCAAAGAACCAAACAAACCAGTGCAACTGAAGTATTTGCCTAATTCAAGACGCACATTAGCACACTCCACCTTGTCAGGTACCAACTTGTCTAATGCTTCCAAATTACCCGTAGATAACTCTTCATTTGTATGGGGTTTGACCATAATACCACCCCCCCTTGCAGGTTGGCCCAACCAAGATGGAGCTGAACATTAAGTTTATTCCACCGTGTACACACACAATTGTGAATCAGTGTATACAAGCTGGGATCATCTTTTTAAAGAATATTTTTTATTTGCCCCAACATGGTATCCATCTGCTCATACACCTCCCCAATCACTGGTTTATTTGGATATGCAAAGCGAATCATGTGATAAATGGGTTTGGTGAATTCCAATACTTGCCTCACATGTGCCCAAAACAGACCATCAAGAGCGGTCTCCTCCACCTATTCAAAACCTTACTTGTCAGCTGCATTTGTAGCCCTATCCTTTAATACCTGCCAGTGTGGACTTGATACCATGCTAGTTGTAATGTTCCTAAACAGGAATTTAAGTGATAAACCAATTAAACTAACAATGCAACAGTGGAAAATTAAAAACATTTAGCAAACACCCATAAAACACAGTAATACTGGAACTGTCGAGCCATATATTATGAAATATGAGAGTATGAGTACAATATATAAATGGAGTAGTGCACCTGGGCTTGTCCCAAGGACAAGCTGGACCAAACCCAGGTGGTAGAATAGCTGGAAAGATGGTTGTTCAGCTGTTGCTCTACTATGCTCTGTGTTGTCCTAGTAAACTGTTGATCTGCTGACTTCGGCCTGCTGGAAAATACCCAAAAACTGCCCAGAAAATTCTTCCCTTTTAGCCTTAGACTCCTTGGACAAAACCCAGAAGGGAATTTCTCTGATTTTGACTTTGGATTTTCGGCCTCTTGGGAGCTGTTCTCTGGCTACATCTATTGACTTTCGGCTTGCTGGAAAGTGCCCAACAACTTCCTATAAAATTCTGCCCTTTTAGCCTTAGACTCCTTGGAAAAAACTCAGAAAAACCCAAAAGGGAATTTCTCTGATTTTGACTTTGGATTTTCGGCCTCTTGGGAGCTGCTCTCTAGCTACATCTGTTGACTTTCGGCCTGCTAGAAAGTGCCCAAAAACTGCCCAAAAAATTTTGCCCCTTTAACCTTAGATTCCTTGGACAAAACCTAGAAAAGCCCAGAAGAGAACTTCTCTGATTCTGACTTTGAATTTTCGGCCTCTTGGGAGCTGCTTTTCGGCTACTGCTGCCAAATTTGATTTGCAAGAAACAACCTGCAAGTTGACCTAGAAACACCCCTCAAATGTTGCTTTCCCTTGTACTATCTAATCCCTTGCTTCCCAGATGGTCCTTGGCCCTGATGGCTACTCAACCAAGCCCTATGAATTTGCTACTGGGGGCCACTGCGCAGTCTCTTTGCTCAGAAATGTATACTGGTGTGTGTACTGCCTGGCTAGCTACAAAAAACTGATAAAATACCTCAGTCCTCCACCTTCCTTGCTCTCGAAAACTCCCAGCAAGTGAGGGGCCTCTTGGCTGGCTAAATCAACCTCTGCAAATTTCTGGTTGCCCAGAAAACACGCAGTCCCTTCCTCTGCGTGGTTGGTTGAGCTATGAATCACTGCTGAAACTCCTGCAATCTCTGTGGAATAGCCTCCCTGGGGTGGGCACAGATAGTCCCTCGAAGTAGAGGTTGAATCATCCCTGCAGAAGACTCATGGCTAAACAGCCATAGAAACGCTAAGAAACCGAGCTTACAAGAGTGAGTTTGTTTTTCAAATATTTAGAATGAATACAAAATAAGAGTTGATCTCTCTTTATAACTCCTTGGCCCCCCTTAGCTTCATGTGGGCCCCTCCAAGCATATCGAATAGCTAATTCAAACTCCTATGTGGGTGGCCCCCACATTCCACTAGTAGCTAAATAAAGTCAATTTGGCCCCTAAGTCCCTAAGTCGAAAGTGTGGGGCCCTCTTAGTCAAAAATGTGCAAAATTATGTAGCAGCACCCTGTTACTAATGTGTTTGAGAAGGGACATGACACTAGCCATTGACTCTCTTACCTTCAAAAGGCACTTGAAGGTGAGGTAATAGCTAGCAAATCTAGTCTTCGTAATCTTCAATAGCTCCAATCTTGAGTGACTGCGGAAAAGCCCATGGGTATTGCTATGATTTGTAATAAATTTTATCATTTGTTTGCCTCTCTTGTACAAATCACCAATCCATTTGTATTGTTGGTTTTTGTTCTTAATAATATCATGCAAAAAAAGGTTCATTGTGTGAACCAAACACCAAGACCAAAATATGTTGGGGTATTTATCCTCAATAATTGCTTTTGCTGCCCTACAATTAGCAGCATTATCAGTGATGACTTGGATGATATTGTATGGCCCAATACATTTAATTGTTTCAAGTAATGGTTTTGCAATGTTGATGGCGGTCTTGAACTTATCTGAATAATCATATGTTGAAAGAAAGAGGGCACCACTAACAGACACAACAAGAACACTTATCAATGGCTTGCCGTCTACATTTTTCCATCCATTAGATACAATGGACACCCCATGCTCAGTCCAAGATTTGTCATTCTACCCAAAGTATGTGATATTTTTTCTTTTTCATGATCAAGTACAACGGTTCTAGCCTTGTCATACCCAGGGCTCTTGTATCCTTTAGGGGCATCATTTATGGCAGAAACCATTTCATGCCAATAAGGTGATAAAAAAAACATTGAATGGTATCCTACATGCATAGAGAAACTGGTAAACTTTTGAATCCACATCATTCCTACACCCTTCATCAAGGAAATCTGATATGGTTCTACGCCTTAAAGAGATGTTTGTTGACCCTGTGCCTCCATATCCACTACCATGGGAGGATGCTGAAGGATTTCTTGATGCATGTTGATGTGATTGTGAGCTATGTTCAAAGAAACCCTTTGATTTGTTAGATTTGTATTGGGATTCCTCCTCTTCCTTTATGTATTTGGCTCTGTCTGCTACTGACACACTTGCACAAGTTTTGATTCCTATTTGTTTATCTCCATCCCATGGCCTTTTCCCACAAAGGTGCCTTCTGGAATGGGTGTATGAACCTGTTAAATATTGTTGCAATGGGGGCAGTGAAATTTAGTGGTTGCCACCCCCTTTCCCTGTTTCAGGCCTAGAAACATATTTCTATTGAAATTTCTAAGTCTTACCCGTTAGAAATTTTATCTGTATTCTTTTGGTTTATTCCTCCTACTTGTTAATTACAAACAAGTTATTTAAACATATAAATATCGAAATAAACACAATACAATCTCAAGCATCTATAGATCAACAACTAAAAGAAATAACAAACACACAGTGACACCGTTATTTTTAGTCAACTTGTCCCCAGAAAAACCCAATGTGGGAAAATCGATGCAACAATTCTGAGGGTTATATTATTATGCAGTCTATCCTTGAGTACAACTGGGTGCCAAACTAGCTTACTCGATAGAGAAAAATAACCGGCAGTAATACCTCTCTATTCGGAAGCAGATATTCAGAAAATTTGCCCCACGAAACCCTCTCCAGCATACTCTGAAGCTCAGCGTCAGCCCACTTGGCCTTAGCATTAGCCCAGAACCCCTTGTGTCAGCCCTCTGAGGCACTGCGCAGCCTCTACGGTCCTCTGCGTCACTCCTGTTGCCCTCTGCATGGATGATGCAGGCTCTTCTGGCCTCTACGTTGTCTCTACTAGGCTCTGCGTGTTCCCTTTGGCTCAACGTTTGCCTTTCTCTGCTTTTGCACTGGTCTGTCAGCATTATCTTTGCCTCTCTGTCTCGTACTCACTGCTTCTCACTGCAAACTAATCACTGATTCGACTTTTTTTAGCAAACCCCGATCTAGAAAATCGAATGTCTGAGAGGATCCTCAAGCCTCCTCTTATACTTTTCCTGTTGGTCCTTGAACGGTCGAGATTACATCTCTAATCAACAACTAAGATTAGATTTGGCTTGATCCATGCCTTTATGGAACTGTCTAACCCAGTTTTATATTAATACCCATTAATATTTTATTTTTCCTAAGTGTATACTTAGGAACTCCATTAAAAATATTAATTATTTTAATATCTCCTAAACCGGGAAGAATCTGCCCAAACCATTTTTGTGTCTTGGAGATCTCATGTGCTTTAGCGTCTCCACCAATTTTCATGGCTAGAGCACATCTGATGCTACCCCAACTCAATACTCCCTCCTAGCGAGGACTTTGGTCTAGTAATACTCCACAGTGAGCATCACCCTGATTATATGGCATCGGTACCTGTGTTGATGCTAGGCCTCCTCGCCCAACATCCTTTGCGTTGCTGCATCCTGTATTGCTGCCCATGGCTCTACCACTACCACTGTTTCATTTGTATGACAACTCCCTCTACATTCGTGTTGTTGCTGGTCCTTTCTCCCAACACTGCATCTGCACTGCAATCCCCTCTCATCATGTTGCATCATGCTACTGCTAACTGCTACTGCACTACAACTCAGTTACTGAGAAGTAAGTAACTAATCCACCCAAATACTGACATCCCTGTCAGGCTAGAAACACTCCTGATGCTGAAGCTCCCTTTGCCACTATCAAGTGCTCCCTTTACTAACTCTGCGCTACTCCAACAACTCCCTACCTCTCGCACCATTGCAAACCGCTCTGTGCCATCCTGCACTATTGCAACCTCCTCTGTCTCTCGCACTGTTGCAGCCTACTAGCTTTGCGCTGCCCGGGACTACTGCACTGTAGCACTCTTTGTCGATTCATCCGCATCCATCTCTATCAACATCTGCAATCTTACTACTCTCTCTTCAGGGTTCTCGTAGAAAGGTATAATCCAAGAGGTTGGGTACCTCAAGGATCATGCCCCTCATCGCCTGAGGTCTTCCTGACTACAACTCGATGTCTCCCACCTCTTCTCTAGAGGTACATGGGTACTCATGGCACAATCGTCATCATCCTCTACCTCCTTTTCTGCCTTCGCTAGCACTGCTTTCGAGTTAGACGCCTATCCCTTGTTCTTCTTCCTTGGACACTGGTTCGCATAGTGACCCAGTTCCCCACAGTTGAAGCACTTGACCTTCAAGAGGTCCTTTTTCTTCCTCTTCTCCTTCTTCCCCGCAGATGCTAGAGCTGCATCCTCTTCCTATTTGATGCAATCATATAGCTGCCACACCCTAAAATCCCTTATCGAGACTCTTATCCCTCATAAAACTTTTATTACCTTGGGCTATACCCACAATTTTGTACTATTGGAAGCATTTTCATATGCTTTTGCTTTAAGCTGGAACCACATATGCTTATCGGAACCCACAAGACTATCGAAAGAGTTATTTTGCGCTTTTCCTTTAAAACCCCGAGACCATAACATTATATCGCAATACACAGAAACAAAGAAAAAAATCCCGCCAGAATGCTTTATCCGGATCTCAAAAATTATAAATATGACTTCATATATCTCTCGGGTCCGCTCATCACCCCTTCGCCTTTGGTCTATCGCGATATCGCTATCGCAATGATTACAGACACATAACATCGGAAATATATAAGTACATGGGAATAGAAAGAGAAACCCGACTGGAAGCCTTAAGGCCGGACTTCAAATTCATTAAACCTGCATTCACAATTATTGTTGGGTCCGTCTCTTGGCTTCATCCCTTTCTGTTACTCTGATCTCCAAAATGCCAATTACTCTGATCGCCGATCGCTCAGATCCATCGCTATTGGCAATCGCAATGGTTTAAGGCCCAAATCCGATATCACACTTCCGTCGATATGATATATCAACGATCGCAGATAGCTTCATTCCTGTTTGTGATAGTGTCACCGGACTGTCCATCATCCTCTACATATCCTGTAAACATACACAAACTATGAGAATTAAAATCACAAGGCTTCATTGCCTCATCTGCTTCCCTTGTCATCATATCTTCTAATTGTTTTGAACTATGCCAATAGTCCATGATATCTTCAGCTAATCTCTCATTATCCTCTTCACCCAACATTTCACCTTGTTCTAGTCTACAAATGGAAACTTCCATATCTTCCTCTGCTTCTCTGAGGTTTTCTATCAACCACTTTACCTGTCTTTGCTGCAGCCTTCTCTGCAACTTAGGCCACTTCACTGGCTTTCTCTTCAAGACCCAATCTTGTCTTTGGTTCTCTTCTAACAGCATTACTAACACATCGAGTTCTTCTCTTATCTTAGCTATTTCCTTGTCAATCTCTACTTGACTCATCTGTTTCCTATGGATTGTTTGAGCACCCTTCTCCTTCATCTTGTAGCCTTCTTCTGAACCTTCCATATGACTTTCCATAGCCATCTTCTCTTCTGTGTGAGCTCTACACCTGCAACCAATCAACTTCCTTCTAAGTTGATCTTCTCACCAAGCTTCTCCTCTGCCTGGTCTCCAAGTCCTCTTTCCTTAGAACTTGCACTGAGCACTCTTGCTCTCTCTCTCTGGTTGCTCCACTCACTTCTCTTAAGGACTCCTCTGTCCCTATCTATTCCAAGCCTCAGCTAGAATGAGGTTCTGCTACAATCTCTAAGAACTTCCAAAAGTTCTTCTACAGTCTTACTGTTGTAGTCCTATGCCCAACATTGCCATTCATTCAACTGCTGCTACTGTCATACCTTTGTAATCATAACCTTCATAAGCAAGACATCCTTCTCGCAGGAAAGTTTCTTCCTTTTTCCTGCTCTGATACCAAAAATGATGCAACCATATGGCTGCCACACCCTAAAATCCCTTATCGGGACTCTTATCCCTCATAAAAATTTTATTACCTTGGGCTATACCCACAATTCCGTACTATCAGAAGCGTTTTCATATGCTTTTGCTTTAAGCCGGAACCACATATGCTTATCGGAACCCACAAGACTATCGGAAGAGTTATTTTGTGCTTTTCCTTTAAAACCCTGAGACCATAACATTATATCGCAATACACAGAAACAAAGAAAAAACCCCGCCATAACACTTTATCCGGATCTCAAAAATTATAAATATGACTTCATATATCTCTCGGGTCCGCTCATCAACCCTTCGCCTTTGGTCTATCACGATATCGTTATCGCAATGATCGCAGACACATAACATCGGAAATATATAAGTACACGGGAATACAAAGAGAAACCCGACTGGAAGCCTTAAGGCCGGACTTCAAATTCATTAAACCCGCATTTACAATTATCGTCGGGTCCGTCTCTTGGCTTCATCCCTTTCCGCTGCTCTGATCTCTAAAACGCCGATTACTCCGATCGCCGATTGCTCAGATCCATCGCTATCGGCAATCACAATGGTTTAAGGCCCAAATCCGATATCACACTTCTGCCGATGTGATATATCGACGATCGCAGATTGCGATGTCAAAGGCCTAAGGTCCGCCCCTTGTGCATGAACTTCACCGATGCGATATCTATAGTTCTGCTCTATGCGATAGAATCTGGACCGTTGATTTATAAGATCCAACGGATCCTGTGCGCTCTCTGTCTGTCTCCTCCTTAACTTGATTTCGCTTGTTTTTAATGGATTCTGTGTTAAAACACGGTTTCCGCCATACTCTGGTTTAAACACGACATATATATATATATATATATATATATATATATATATATATATATAACGATCATTCCATTAAACAATGGATCGCCATCGATCCTTATAGTGATCGATGGTCGATCAACATGCCTTTAAATGATTCACGCATCTACACACAAATAACTTGAAAAGGCATAATACATAGTTCCTCTGCCTGCACACCATCGTTTCCATTATTAAGAGAATCTCAAAATAAAACAGAGTTCGGTTCTCGGCCCTTGATGGCCTGAATTACATTCATTCCTTTCTCTCGCTCTTTGCTCACTCTCTTCTCTCCGAAAACATTCCTCTCTGGCCTGATACTTCTAATTAGTGGCCTTTTCCTCCTACGATACCTATAGGCTTACAATTCCATTGTGAATCCTATCTCCCTGTTTCCAAAAAAGACAAGAAAATACATATATGCCTAAGCTAACCATCTCCTTCCACAACTGAAGGGATAGACTATACATTTAAAAATCAAATCCTATCCTAATCTGAACAAACTAAACTACTTGGCTTGATCTCCACACAGGGAGGATGACTCGCCACTTATTCCCAATTCTGTTCAGAATTAGGCAACAATTAACTATTTACATACTTTGCAATTAATAAAATTAAACAACCAAGTCCTCCTCCAAACTTTCATTAGCCACAACATGTGACCACACCATCACATTGATGGCTAGGCCTAGATGCTCCTGCATCACTATTACTTCTTGATCTAGACTCCTTTGCTGCTACTTCCCATCTTGCTCAACCGTCTGATCTCTTCTTGGCGAAGAGCTGCCCACAATTCTTTCCAATCTGGAAGATTCGCCTTGCCCAGTATGCTCTGGACAAATGTGTCACACTCCTCGGAGACTACGTTTAGTGTAGTTCTCACCATCAACTCTTGATCCGGCATGGCTCCTTTCGAAGTCAACTGGTCTCGGATCTCTTTCAATCGATCAAGGAAGTCATTTATCTGATCCCCCTTCTATATCTGGTATGACCGTAGCTGATTCTCAAGTAACATCTTCCTCTGCACGGAAGTATGCTGGTACAATGTCTTCAAGGCGTCCCACATTTCCTTTGTCGTCTCCTTCTCGGCAATATGTTGGACCACATGATCCTTGACCCTATCAAGGATGATGCATTTCGCCTTGGCCATTGCCTCCTCGTACTTCTCATTATCAGCCGAGTCAACTGGGATAGCCACTATTCGCAAGGCGAAGGCCTTGATGCGATATCTATCTAGAATGGACAAGATCCTGGCCTTCCAGACCACAAAGTTGGACGCCCCATCCAGCCTGTCCTGATCCCTCAGTCCATTCATGGCCATCTCTCTGCTCCTCATTTTGACTCCTCCGAGTCTTTACTTCCCTCTGGAAGTTTTCTTTTCGACTCCCTCTGAGTCTCGATTTCCCTCCTGGAAATCCACTTGCCAACCGTCGAGTCGCCCCTCTCTAATCTCCTATGCACCTGCAACACTGATCCAGAATCCTTGGCTAGAAACTCGCCTTGGTAGCGACTCCCTCTACCTTGGTTTTGCCTTGTTAGGTATTGTTCTGCCCACAATGCCCCACCAGCTTCACTCCCTGCAATTTGCCCACAATTTCATATGCCCTAGCAATTGAAGGACTGAGCCTCTAGGCTCTGCGCAATCCCAACACTAGCTGAAATGCTTTCCTAGCCAACTACGTCAACCCTCCTAGTCTCTATGTGAGCCTTTTTCTGCCCTCCTCAGCCTCTGGGCTGGCCTCTCTCTAGCCTGGACTAGTGACACAGTCCCTTTGCGTCAACCCTTCTTCTGTCGCTTCCTTCAAGGAACAACTTCTGTCACTCGGGACAGCTGTCTCTGCTGCAAATGCTCGATTTCAGTTGATGCCTTCAACTCTCCTGTGATATTCAACCACGCTCTGATACCATGTTGAAATTTCTAAGTCTTACTAGTTAGAAATTTTATCTGTATTCTTCTGGTTTATTCCTCGTACTTGTTAATTATGAACAATTTATTTAAACAAATAAACACAATACGGTCTCAACCATATACAGATCAACAATTGAAAGAAATAACAAACACACAAGTGACACCGTTATTTTTGGACAACTCGTCCCTGGAAAAACCCAATGTAGGAAAACCGATGCATCAATTCTGAGGGTTATATTATTATGCAGTCTATCCTTGAGTACAACTGGGTGCCAAACTGGCTCACCTGACAGAGAAAAATAATCGGTAGTAATACCTCTCTATTCAGAAGCAGATATTCAGATAATCTACCCCACGAAACCCTCTCCAACACACTCTGAAGCTCAATGTCAGCCCACCTAGCCTTAGCGTCAGCCCTTTGAGGCACTGTGCAGCCTCTACAACCCTTTGCGTCACTCCTGCTGCCCTTTGTGTGGATGATGCAGGTTGTTCTGGCCTCTGCGCTGTCTTTGTTGGGTTTTATGTGTTCCCTCTGGCTTAGCCTCTGCCTTTCTTTGCTTCTGCGCTGGTCTCTCGGCACTATCTCTGCCTTTCTGTCTCGTACTCATTGCCCCTCGCTGCAAACTGATCACTGATTTGACTTTTCTTAGCAAACCCTGCTCTAGAAATTTGAATGACTGATCACTCTTGTGTATGCTCCAACTGACTCTCAAGCCTTCTCTTATACTTTTCCTGTTGGTCCTTCAACAACCGAGATTACATCTCTAATCAACGACTAAGATTAGATTTCGCTTGATCCATTCCTTTTGGAACCTTCTAACCTAGTTTTATATTAATACCCATTAATATTTTATTTTTCCTAAGTTTAGACTTAGGAACTCCATTAAAATTTTTAATTATTTTAATATCTCCTAAACCGGGAAGAATCTGCCCAAACCATTTCTGGGACTTGGAGATCTAATGTGCTTTACCCTCTCCACCAATTTTCATGGCTAGAGCACATTCGATGCAACCCCAAATCAACAATTTCCACAATGGGGTTTGGCCTTGTTTAGTTTTTTGGGTTGAATCATGTTCACTCTTTTCCTCCTGACCAATGTACTCCTCTCTGGGGTTTTCATCAAATCCACTATAACCCATTTCTTTATCCTGTTTTTCATGTTCAACCCTCCTTTTTGTACTCTCCAATGCCATAATAACCAAAAAAGGAACCAAGAAGAAGAAAATGCCAAGCCATATAACCATGATGTTTGAAATTTGAAGTTTTGAACCTGCAAAAAGTAGATGAATGGGAATGGGGATGGGAAATAGAGAATTTTATTTATTTATTTATTTAGCAATGAACATAAAAAAAAATGCTAGATTAGAGTGTAGATCCTACCTTTTTGGCCTTCAGTCTCAAGCTCCAATCTCCACTTGCAAGCTCCTCAAACTCCTCCAAGCTCCTCTCTCCAAGCTTCATACTCTTTCTTGCTCCAAACTCTCTTGCTCTCTCAATGGATGAAGTGAATAATGGGAGGGGAGAGGGTCTATTTATTTTTTCTGCCCTCGTCTTCCCTCTCTCTTCTCTCCGTTTCCCTCCCTTTCCCCCTCTCTCTACGTCGTCGTCCCCCTCCCTCTTGGCTGCGCGGACTTCCTTTCCGCAAGATGAGAGCGACTTTTTCAATGGGGGGGCAGTTGGCAACGATCGCTCTCCCATTGAAAAAATCGCTCCTAGAGCGGCGCTCCCTAATTCGCTCCTGAAAAAACCAGGTAGCGAATATTGTCGGGAGCGCGCGAATTGGGAGCGGGATCGTGATGGTGGACGCTCCCCCGCAACCCTACACTGGTCCACATCCTGCCTCCATGCTAACCAACACTGAATGGATCCCTCAATACCTGGATCCCAAAGCCACCTTTGACTTAATCTATCATCAATAGATCCCCTTGGATCCCAGTGCCTCATAAGTCTTGGGACCTATGGGTTATGACACCATCTTGACCTTCCTTCACTGCCCCTTCCTAAGGGCTGATGTTGTGTTATGCCCTTAGCTAAGAGTACCCTCCTAAGAATCATCCCATCAATAGAGTACCAACTCATCACTTCTCCCCAATCTATCCCCCGGGAAAGATCAAATGCTCAGACACCTGTATAAGGAACTAGTCCACTATTCCAATGTTTCTCCATGCTCGATCATTGTCACTCCGTCTGGTCAACCAATAAGGAGTACGTTTCCTCTCTCTCTCGGATGGATAAAGGAAGGCAAACAATGTCGCAAGCCCTATGTATGTACTCCTGGAGGGGGTTGTTGTCTGAAAACACCAGAGCTCTGCTAGCTGTCATTGCATCGATCTACCCCTCATCAATAGCTGGTAGCTCATCCTCGTCCATCATGGGCTCAACATGAGCCTCTAGCTGCCCCTCCACAAATGTCTCATCATGCATAATATCTGCATATAACTTACGCTCCTTTATGTGCTCTACTTGTTGGATCATCACTGGCAACTCATCATCAACATCTCCACATGAATGCTCATGCTCCTCAAAGGTATCCCCGTCAAATCAATAGAAGAAGAATCCTCTCTAGAAGGGTGAGATTAGATCTCTTCCTGTTCTACCTGTGTCATCTCCTCTGTGCTACTTAAGCATGAGTGGTTAGGCCCCCAAGGTTCCTTGCAGATGAAGCAAAACCCCTCCTCAACACATTCTTGCTACATGTTTGGATCCTTGCATCTTCTTCTTTTCCCCAAGATCGAATCTCGATCAATTCTTCCTTGGTCAGCTGCCTTCTGAACAACCTCATGTTTTGCTCAACCACCCCTTTGGCTAGCCCATAGGTGTTTGGTGAGACAACCTATTCCTTCCTCCAAATGGCCAACAAGTTTGACCGCAACCACTTGCCAGCGACACCACCTTCAACTAGAAATGAAGACATGATATCTTGCTTGTTGGCCTTCACATCCTCACGGTGATGCTCTCTGATGTTAGTGAAGAAGAATTGGGACATTTGAAAAATCAGATCATCATGTCCTAGATCAAGCATGACTACATACGGCCTGTTCTTGGCCATGATGTCTAGGATCTTGAACCTCTTACCAAAGGTAGAGCTCTGGGTGTCATGCAGCCCCTGATAGCACTCCACAATCAACTAAAAGACCACCTTCATGATGCCATCGTTGTAGGGGATTAGAGGCGCCACTATCCTCAGAATTTCACTAAGACATGAGGCTTTTGTAAGCTTGATCCTCTTACATGGATGCTCTAAGAATCTGGTTTGTATTAAAGCAAGCGTAGATGGCTTGAGAGCCCAATTTAAACTCCAATATGATTGTTATATCTCAGAAAGATAGGATTCCAACATTGCTAGTGGGCGGAGGACATGTTTTGATCTCACAGTCTTCAAGTCTGACCCAAGTGCAAAGAGCCAATTTCCCACTTCTTTTTCCTTCTGTAATTCCCTTGGATGCCTCTATTGGAGCATAGTATGTACCTCTCTTGAGAAAGGTCTGCTGTTCTACTTGGTTTTCTGGTGTATATCATAGTCCATTGAGGTGTTGTTCTGTTGGCTTATGAGGTGTTACAAATATTCCACTGTTCATCAACAAAGATATAATGCTTCTAACAGTACATGGTGATGACATCAAAACAACTCTCAGCCTCTCAATTAATACAGTAACCATGGATGTAAGCAGAACCACATGACATACCTTAGCAGACTATTACAGCGTATACCCATCAACTTCTTCCCTCAAATCTGCCTAACATATATGACAATATCTTCTATGGGCATTTACAATAGGCAGTTTTTGACTCAATACAAGTTCCAGCAAAATATCTTACTAGTGTACATAAGATTCAGCTATAAATAGCTGTGAAAATAGGATATACAACTGATGAATAACTGGGCAACAATGGTAATATTTAAATCTCAGACCTCTGTAATATCCCCACTTAGGAACTGTATTTTTCAAGTTTGAATGATCTATTTCACTGACGAATTTTCACAAACAGTTTGTAGACAATATGCTGCAGGTGACCTTTGACAAAGTAATGCACATATTAGAAGAACTTAGGAACAACTGATTTTATTCTGGCATTGGAATTAGGGACATATATTGATATATTGTTTTAATAATAATGGCAGAGGTCAAGAAATGAAATACCAGTGAACAATAACTGCTGAGAATGAGCTTCAAAATGTATCACCAACAATATAGTAGGTCCTCCACAGTAGCAATATATCCATGTGTATATGTATACAAGGCCTCAAAATGCAGAGATGAATGTGCAGTGTCACAACTACCTCACAACCATACGTCCAACAAAACTCTAGCTAAGATATATTGCATATACTACACTGTCAAACTACCCAGTGGCGTTCAGGAGCTAATACACAGGTCCAACAGTATTTACCAGCTTGTAATAGCCCAAAAATTGTAGAGTTTGTGGCCTTAGTAGGCAGCAAAACCCCTGTGTAGAGGATACTCCCTTGGAGCCACACATACAACGAAGAAAGGGAAATTTGCAGCCCATCCTCCCAAAAAGTTCTATGTTCCTCTAGAAGAGCCTCCATGAACAAATCTTGAATTGACTAATATAGATATGCTTATGAAACGAACTTGGTCCCTACAGGCATGAAAGTTTTGTTAATTTTCCACTGCTCTATACTGTTACAATTACTTTAGCCCAATTCTTTAACTTCAATTAGCAATCCGTTAATCTTTCAGTAAACAATAGCAATTGTAGATAGAACAGTAATTGACAATGA
Organism: Pinus tabuliformis; assembly: GCA_031772625.1. NCBI lineage: Eukaryota > Viridiplantae > Streptophyta > Pinopsida > Pinales > Pinaceae > Pinus > Pinus tabuliformis. The sequence continues at coordinate 862,365,098 of CM062809.1, forward strand.
GCAATAAGAGACAACAAGAGACACCAAGATTTGGTCAAAGACCAGGGAAAAACCCCACAAGGGGGAAAACCCTTTGAAATTCCTCTTCTTATTAGATTGTCATATAATATTCAACAGAGAGTACAATAATCCAATTTCAACAATGAGTCAAAGTCAACCTTTGACTATCCAACTAGACAAACCAATATCCAACCAATGATGAGCCTCAAATGTCAACTCTAGTCAACTGTCAAAGTCTGCAATTTCTGTCCAAGTCAACAGCAGTCAAACTGTGCCCTAACCATTCAAAGTCAATTGTCAGATCAGCCTTCCAAGATCTTGGTCAACAATCCACAAACTTGGCCTCAAATGCTAGTCAAAGTCCGCCCCAAACAGTCCAAGAAAACCCAGTCAAACTCTGTCAAAGGAGAGAGAGTTTCTGCAGTCAATCCCCGTGGTCAAACCTGCAGTCAATGGCAGTCAAACAACCCATATCACCTCAGTTTTTTTGCAACTCAACTTGGCCTCACGAAATCAGAGTTTTCCCAGTCAAAGCAAGTCAAAAGATGAAATCAAACTCGGTCAAACAGTGGTGAAACCTTCCAGCAGAAAACTCAACGCAGAATTGCCTCCGAGACCCTCGCACGTGTGAACCCAACCTGCAATATTTCAGAGTTGTACGAACCAATGAGAATAGGAGAGAGTAGAATGTTGAGTTGATGTGATGCTCCAAATGAGTCTCCTTGACTTGTATTTATAGGCGTTAGAGGAGGGCTAATTAGCCTCTTAGGCTGACCTTAACTTTTGTGTCAATGTGGGTTTCTTCACCAAAAATATATTTTTCCTTAACCAAATTGAGTGCTTCCAAGGTTGATTTTCTGTCTCTCTGAATGAGGAATAATATCCAACGGAGGGAATTTGTCGATGAGCTGCCAAATTAACACTCCCTCTCAGCTAGGGAGAAATTTCTGACTGCATAGTAGGTCCCATCACAAATGTTTTATCATCATCAAATCAAATGTCTCTGCTTATTTGTACTTCATCTATTAAACACTCGAATCTAAAAAAAAGGAATTTGACATCATAGGGAAGCTTAAGCTACAACCCTCTATCCAATGACAATTGGGCGAGATCCATCTACCAGCAAGGATCACATCCATTCTGTTGTCTTGTCAACAAGTGAGATCAACTTGCTATATATAGGGTAGAGATCACAACCATCCCAATGTCTGCTGATCTTCCCAAGTTGACCCTTAAGAGTCAAGTGGTAGAACCTCGGCAGCCTCTATACTTGAGGGAGATCCACTTGCTATGCAAGGATCACGCCTACTCAAGTCTTCTCAACCCATTGGCCAGATGGGGAGGCAATCCCAACAAGCCCCACTTGTGGGTAGGATGCATATTGGGGTATACACTATCAGTCATGATAGGGGAGATACCCATCTTGTCATAAGTGACAAGGATGACGCACACCCTATGGTGACAATAGGCGAGATCCACTTACCTCAGAGGTTAAGGATCACAACCATCCTATTTTCGAAAGATACCTCAAGCCCAGGAGCTCTCAGGTTCAATTCCTCTCCTTGTGAGCTCAAATGGGGGGGAAGAGCATAGCTCAGTGTTCTTGAACAATCAAGACCCTTACCTGAGAGGGTCACATCCATCTGTCCAAGCTACTCTCTGAAGACTGATGAGCCCCAAATTGGGTAACTTATTGGGCTCATTTTGCCTAATTATCCTTGTTCAGTCCTTGTTCAATCCTCCATTTTTCATAGCTTATGCATTATTTTTAGTATGTTTATGTCATTTGTACAAATAAGGGTGGTCACTCTTCCTAGGTGGCTAACACGTGCTTATTTCAGGTTTTTTGACACATGTTGGAGCAAAACCGAGCAATCATGGGCTAGAAGACAGCCAAGCTTGAGGTGAGGATTCGTAGGGGGGTTGTCTATGACATTAAATAGCCCTTCCTCGAGATCTTCACCCCCAAACTCTGAGCTCACAGGCCACCAAAACCGGATCTTGAAGGCAGCCAAGCAGATTTTGGAAAAGGGACTGTCTACTAACAGTTGGACAGCCAAGTCCCCCAGATTTAGGAGGCCTGCTAGGGCCCTCGTGGTGTATAAATGATAAGGCCTTAGCCTTCGTAAGGGACTTTTTTGAAACCATTGCATATTTTTGCACTACAGTGCTGTCAGCTTTAGCTCGTTTTCTTGTAGCCATTTTGGCATAACTCTTGACTGATGACTATTTTTTGATAATGATAAGCAGTCCTATTTCATATCAACTCTGAGTTTTCTATAGGAGCCGTAGCTCTCAGGGTTGGGCCCAACCTGAGAGCCTAGGGCCTCCTTTATGTACTGTTATCTTTCCTTTAAGCATCGTTGTTTTCCTTTTGTGCATTTGCAAACGTATTTCTGTTAGGCAGATTAAGTTGTGTTGATTAACTAGGTCACTGTTTATGAATAGAATGCTTCAGATGTTTAGAATAGATTGGTAGGATAATAACAGGAAAAAGGCTCCAAAAAAGGGTCAACAAACACTTTTGGTTTCACCTCTTCCTTATTGGATCAGGGGCTGGAATTGAAGTAACCATGTTGTCCCAAACAAAAACACTAGTTTGCTTTACCATGCAATCCTTAGTGTACTGTTTTCATTTGCAGAAGTTGGTTATGTGTTCAGATCTCTGAAATGTTTCATTGCATAGTTGATATACATGGTTCTCTTTCAAATAAAGTTGTTGTTCATTCACTTTATTGTTAGTTAGATTAGATTAGCTAGGACTTTGATTACTTGCAAGACTTTGTTGATTCAGTTGAATGTATATGGTGCAAAGCATCTCTACCACTCTTTCATCCACCTAAGCTTCATCAGAGCCATCTGCTCCATCTCCTAGCTAGGTTCCTTGTCTCACATCTGTCCTCTTGCCCACGTAACCCTACCTTTTTGTGCAATCATTGTTTCAGCCTTCTTTGAGCCAATTTAGCCCTCTACACCTCCTCACCACTCCATCCACCAGTCCCTGGGCCACTTCAGACCCCTATCCTACCTCCATATCCATTCATGCATCTTCCCTCACTCACCCATCCTCCAAAATCCAATTTTTAAACATTCTGTAGAAATTTCTGAACATCCTGTAGAAATTCTTGAACATCCTGTAGAACCCCTGCAGACTTCCTGTAGAAGCTCACAAATGAGGTTTCTTGATAGCCAAACTTTTTGAAACTCTCTGGAAGGGTGTTAGGGACTCCTTAGACCCTCTCTGAACCTTCCCGACCTCTTCCAAGCATTTCTCCTCCTTGATCCATCCCTGCATAGTCAAAGAACAGTGAAAGCATATGCATGATGAAACTGACGACTTAATCAAAAATAAAAAAAGATGTTTTCTTCAGATAGAGGTAGTCTAGACACATGTATTTTACCTTCATAGAAGTAATGACATCTCTTTCAGTAGTTTGCATTCTCTCCTTTGCATCAGTAGGACTAGCTGGTAGAATTAGGGTTTGCTAGGGTTTGCGTTTTCCTTCAACTTTTCAATCTCTTTTCGCAAATAGATTAGCTTCCTTCGAGTTAGCTTTCATCCATCAATTAAAAAGCTTCTTCTAAGAGCTCATAGAAGTTGGCTTAAGCTCCTAGTGGACTTGTGCCAGCTGACCAAGTGATAGCTGCGGCAAGAGCTAGTACTTGTGCATACAGCACCGTCGCTTCCAAGTTTGTTACGAACTACCGGGTTGATAAAAGTAAAGATGGGAGTCCCAGGAGTTGCAACATTATTGCTGCAATACTGGAGCATGGCTTTTTGGTGCCGTTGCCGAGGAAGCGTCAGAGTATTGGTGATTGCTGCTTTTCTTCTATTTTCCACTACAACCTTCTGCTCAGTAGTTTATTTCATTTCCATTATGCAATTTCGTTTCTGCAAAAGCAGATTAGCATTTCCCGCTTTCATAGATTAGCATTTCAATTCCGCAATTTCATTTTTGCAAGCGTAGATTAGCATTTCAATTCCGCAAGCGTAGACTAGCATTTCATTCCTGCAATTTCATTTGAGCAAAATAGATTAGTCCTTTCCTGCTTTCATTTCAATTCCGCATTTTCATTTCAGCAAGATAGTTAGTTGCAGTTCAATCTATTTTAGTTTTGTAGGTACAAGCAGAAAAGTGCAAAAATCAACCAAAAAGATTTCCTTTCATGCCTTGTAGGAGTAGAGATAATTCAGAAAAATGATTGCACAACACCCCCACTGCTTCACACAGCCAACCTTCTCTCTTCTTCGATGGCTGTGAGTAAAGAACCCTTAGGTGGACAACAAGACATATTTGAAGAACCTCAAGGGAAGAAGAAGAAGAAAACATTCCTCTGGAGCGAATGGCTACAAGAAGAAATGTTGGGAGCAGTACCTTATCCAAAAATGAATTTGAAAATCAGATGGAAGATTTCAAGAGCGAGGTAAGACAGTTTCTTGCCATGCAACTGGATACCTTGCGGATCCAAAAGAAGCAAGAGGAAGCCAAGAGGGCTTTGGTCATCTTTTGTCCCAGGTGCACTAGAAAGCATCCTAGGAACGAATGTCCATTGCACTCCATAGAAGTGTGTTTTGTCTGTGAAGAATACCATCCTACGAATTAGTGCCCTTCCTTGCCTGGACTTAAAGCTGCATACCAGAGAGCCAAAGGAGCCACTGAATCACTCTATTATATGAACCAAAGGAGGTCACATGGACCCATACCTTACCAACAGGGAATGCAAGGGACATCCCAGACCTATTATGACCCCTATCAAGCCACTTTCATGCCTTCTTGGGGTCCCCCTGCTCATCCTTCCTGGTCCACACCTCCTCCTTGGTCCTTCACATCTCAATATCATGCTCAACCAGCTACTCATTCATTTCACTCTTATGCTCAGCCACAACCTCAGTGGAATGCACCTCATCAGGGGTGGAGGCCCCAGTGCAACACTCCTCCCACTCTTTTTCCTCCACCACCTGCTCATCCACAACCATCACCTCCTGCTCCACCAAGGCAACCCCAAATGCCCGCCCAACCGCAACCCCATCCACATCCATCTCAGATATACACCACCACTCAACTACATGTACCACCATCTCCAAACCCGCACATTGGAATAGCTCAACCCAATTGTAAAGCTGAGGCACAACATGTCCAAATGACTCCTCTTGAGCTCGATGATCTTCACCATAGCTCAGGAAGAGTGTTGCAAAGCAGAGATTATATTGACAACATTGAAGGACCAAAGGAAAAAGAAGATTCAAAAGAGAAGATCAAAGAACCATGGGCTGCACTTGATGAAGAGAAGGCATCAAAATCCGAGATCGAGAGAGTTCCCTCATGGTTACCATCAAATCCTCCATGTACTCAAAAGAAAAATCAACAAAAAGAGGAAGATGAGAAGGTCATGATAGAAGAAGATATGAAGAATGATCCAGATGAGCAAAAGGACCAAGGATATCAGAGCTAAAATATGGTTTCAAACGGTCACTAAGTTGCAGCAGTGCTCTCTTCCTCAGCTATGTTTGATCCCTTCAAAGTCAAATCATTTGGTCTCTGAAATCCGGATAGCTGTCAGAGCATGCATCTCAAGCCGCCACATCATTTTGTCTCTAATCTCGATGTGCACATGGCTCCATTGGAAGTATTCTTATACTTGAAAAGAATTTTGTTTTTCAAGTAGGGTAGGGTAGGAAAAAAAGGAAAAAAAGAGAAAAAAGATAAAAAATGAAGATAAGAGGAAAATAGATATCTAAGGTGAAAACCTCCTCGAAGGTGCCTTAGATTGACTCATTGATTGAAAACCTCCATGAGGCGGTCAATGGGTTGGGAAAAAAGAGAAGAGAATAAGATCTCTAGGTGAAAACCTCCCTTGGAGGCGCTCAGGGCAGGTAATTAGGGTGAAAACCTCCATGAGGCACCCTAGTCGTTTTTCAAAAAAAAAGAGAAAAAGAAAAAGAGAAAGAAAAAGAAGGAAGAAACAGAGAGAAAAAACAAGTTTAATCCCTGGAAATTGTTGCAGGTTGCAGGAACACAATGCAAAAAGGAGGCCTCCCAACACAAGGACAAGGGTCCCTACCAAGTTACCAGGCATCCTCACATCCACTCCCTCCATGAACACTCATTTTTTTCAGGGTTCGAACACAATCTAGTCGTGGTTCAACCTTCTATAGGAAGCTACAGGACTTTCTATAGGAAGTTCTGTATTTCTACAGGAAACATTTTGTAGAGCCTTTGGGCAGGCCAGAATCGATTATGGAGAGGGATTTGAAGCTTGAAGTCTGTTGAGGAGGCATGCAACCACTCTTTTCTTCCATCCTCCACTTGTTTCATCTCCTTTCACCACCATTGCCACCATCTGGTTGAATATACCTGCACAGTCATACCAGAACCCTGTTTTCTTAGATAAAAATTTGTTTTTTTCAAGTGAAAAATAAAGCATGCAGAGGCTCGCACACTTTACCTGTCAAGGCACCCTCAGGACCCTTCATCCGTGAACGCAACTTTTTTTGTTTCAGCATGCACCCCAGGAGGAGAAACGGCTACAGGATGTCCTACAGGAATCCTGTAGCAGCTGATCCGGCTGGAGCACATACCATGGAGACACCAACAGCTCACATCAAACAAAGTTGGTGCATGCAGCATTCACCACCAGAGAGTCGGGTCTCAAGGTCTTGGAACCAGCATCAGCCAATGGAAGAGGAGCTCCAGCACCCGTGCACGAAGCAGCAGCAAGCAAATCCAACATTCCTCGTCCTGAAGCCTGAAAAAAAAAACGTCCACGGCCGCATAGGTAAGTGCCTAACCTTATTTGTCGAATTACATGAACTATACTCTAAAATTTGCATGACAGTGAGAATGGGCGGATTGAACAAGTTTGGTGGCCATTCAAATGGTCACCCACAGCCAGTCAGATGGCCTCGTAGGATCCGAATGGGCTTGGTTATGCCAAAAAGACGGGCAGTTGACACGCGGGAAGTGTCCAGTCGGGGAGAATCGGCAGTATGACAGAAATGGTGGCGGTGAATGCAGAGGGAAGGATTCGGCGGTCAGAGACACGCCGAGGAATGATGGCTGTGACGTCGGCCAACAGATTGGCCTGGACAGCTCACCCCCGTGCCATGAATTCCGCAGCATTTCAAATTGGCCGGTCGAATAACTCATGGTAAACTGCTGTCATTCGCACTTGCAACCATTTTTGCAGCCGAGTACGCGTCCTCCTCCTCTGCAAGTTGTTAGCCCGAGCTTCTCGGTCTGTTCCAACGTCCTTCCGCAGCTCAGACTCGTCCAGAACCACCGTAACGTCCTCCAGAAGCCGGGAAAGCTTTCTACAGGAAGGTGCGCTACAGGAAGCCCGACATTACGAAGAAGCTTGGATTGTTCACGTCGAGGGTGGCAATTCTCAGAGAGGTAGGCCCGAACATACCTTTCCCATGCAAAATAGTTCAAAAGGTGGTGAATTCGACGTGCTGGGGTAGAGAAAAATTTAAAAGCAAGTCTGTCTGCGAATCCAAAAGCAGTTTACTTATCGTTGCATGAAATTGTCTTCGTGGTTTGCGTCCAAGATTTTCTCCACGAAGTCCTGAGTTAAATTCCTCCTATAGAGAAGTGAGACACTGTCAAGGCTAACCGGTGGAAACACTGTGAATTTTATATGATTGTGTGTATGTTGGAAACATAGCCCTGCACTCTGTTTAGGGAAATCCCGAGTTGTACTTTTGTACACGAGCAGTCCGGTTTCAAAACAGAGGAACTGATATGAAGAGGCCTGCAGATACCGTTTTTAACGCTCTGAGAAGGAAACACACCTAGAATTCCCTTTCTGCTCAAAGCGCAAGCAAAAACAGAGTCTTTTTCACCATGCCAGGAGGGTTTATCCGAAAGGAACCCTCGGACTCCAAGAAACTCCGAGAAGCCGCTGAGGTGGTAGACTTATTTTCCCGTGCACACTGGATGACATTCTGTGACAAACTTCAAGGTCACGATGATGAAATTACAGAAGAATTCCTAAGGTCCCTGAAGCCGAAATCGAAGACACTAGCCACTGTCAACTTCAGAGGATTGACCCTAAGACTCACCCCACAGCTCATTAGCAGAGTCACTGATCTACCGATGGGGGTACCCTGGGATAAGGAGGAGAGAAAATTGGGTCAAAAGGCTAAAAAGGAGTTCTTCTTGCCAGAGGAACAATTTTCAGAGGACAAGAATGGGGTCCGAAGAACCAGCCTACAGCTTTTTTAGAGCGAAGTTAGTTTCCAAATTATGAAGTATATTACCTGTGAGGGGCGATTCAGCATCGTATATGGTTATCACTTCCGTTTGCTGACAGAATTCAGGCACCAAATGGATCTACTTCCTCTTCCTCTTGCAATCCTTGATTGAGTGTGCCACAACGCTGAGGGAGGGGACACCAGACCAGCTGGCCCATCATGGGCTTATCAAGCTCCTCGTGGAAGATGCACTCCATACTTACATTGTCCCTCTCTCCTGGGAAATTTTTCGAAATATGTCTAAGGATGATGACATCCGAATTTTGGCCGAGAAGCTCACTTCCTCCAGCAGCGAGGAGAAGGAGCACACCGAGGCAGAAAAGAAAGCTAAAGGTCAAGAAACCTTGGGCAAACCACCAAAGAAAGAACAGAAAGAGCCATGAGAAAAAGGCCAAGCTACTGAGGCCAAAACAGTGGGTGGTAAAATAACACAAACATCCAGGGAGAAAAGACTGTAGAGCAGGGCAGAAAGGACCGAGAAAGTCCAAGTCAGTGAAGGCACCCCTAAGGCAGCCTCAGCCAAGCTAAAGGAAAAAGCAACCTCAGCCAAGCAGGCTAAAACAGTGCCAACTAGTTCTACAGGAAGTCAGAAGGCCATTTCTACAGGAAGTCCAAAAACTACTTCTACAGGAAGCCAGAAACCAGCCACTATAAGCATTTCTACAGGAAGTTTGAAGAAAGGGCAACAGAAGGAGAAATCGGCCGAGATTCTACAGTTCATGGATTTATGTAACAGCAGTTCATCGGAAGACAAGACCAAGCTATCAGAGTTCTACCTTCATAATTTGGCCCTTCCAAATATAACCTCATGGGACCCCAACATAGCAGTAGGGGACATGCAGCTGATGGCAATGACCTCATGGCTAAACCACGAAGAAAAGAGAGCAGCAGAGGTCAGAAATGTCATGGACCGAGAATTACAAGAACCACTGCTGATTAGAGCAGAGCCAGGGGACCCCACAGCATTGATATCCGCCCACCAGCACCTAGCAACCAACTCTCAGGCTCTGTTAGAGTACATGGATCGGCAGGCTCAGGCCATAGCACACTTTGAGGATATGGAGCGACTATTGGGGGACAATTGTGTTCATGCTTGCACCCGTAGGTGGAACACATTGTCCCACAGCCTCAAAATCAGGGAATACCACACTCCAACTAGAATGAGGGAGGCCTTGGCACGAGTGCCTCTCTACAAAAAGTCTATGTAGAACCTCCAGGCCAACTGGATAGGCCTCAAGTTAAATCCCCCTTTGCTTTTGGGATTCTTAGAAGGAGGCACAGAAGAAGAAGAGCATAAGCAGTGCGAAGGGGTGGAAAGGAAGGCCGGATTTCATGACAGTGAAGAGGACACTACTTCAAAAGCCTGGGATGTGAGGGAGGCGATCAAAGCAATTAAGGACGAGGAGCTGGACTAGTTGCTCGAGGATGAGCAACCCTTTTAGCAGGGGGGTGATGATGAGCCCCAAATTGGGTAACTTATTGGGCTCATTTTGCTTACTTATCCTTGTTCAGTCCTTGTTCAATCCTCCATTTTTCATAGCTTATGCATTATTTTTTAGTATGTTTATGTCATTTGTATGAATAAGGGTAGTCACTCTTCCTAGGTGGCTAACACGTGCTTATTTCAGGTTTTTTGACACATGTTGGAGCAAAATCGAGCAATCATGGGCTAGAAGACAGCCAGGCTTGAGGTGAGGATTCGTTGGGGGGTTGTCTATGACATTAAATAGCCCTTCCTCGGGATCTTCACCCCCAAACTCTGAGTTCACAGGCCACCAAAACCGGATCTTGAAGGCAGCCAAGCAGATTTTGGAAAAGGGACTGTCTATTAACAGTTGGACAACCAAGTCACCCAGATTTAGGAGGCCTGCTAGGGCCCTCGTGGTGTATAAATGATAAGGCCTCAGCCTTCGTAAAGGACCTTTTTGAAACCATTGCATATTTTTGCACTACAGTGCTGTCAGCTTCAGCTCATTTTCTTGTAGCCATTTTGGCATAACTCTTGACTGATGACTATTTTTTGATAATGATAAGCAGTCCTATTTCATATCAACTCTGAGTTTTCTATAGGAGCCGTAGCTCTCAGGGTTGGGACCAACCTGAGAGCCTAGGTCCTCCTTTATGTACTGTTATCTTTCCTTTAAGCATCGTTGTTTTCCTTTTGTGCATTTGCAAACGTATTTCTGTTAGGCAGATTAAGTAGTGTTGATTAACTAGGTCACTGTTTATGAATAGAATGCTTCAGATGTTTAGAATAGATTGGTAGGATAATAACAGGAAAAAGGCTCCAAAAAAGGGTCAACAAACACTTTTGGTTTCACCTCTTCCTTATTGGATCAGGGGTTGGAATTGAAGTAACCGTGCTGTCCCAAACAAAAACACTAGTTTGCTTTACCATGCAATCCTTAGTGTATTGTTTTCATTTGCAGAAGTTGGTTATGTGTTCAGATCTCTGAAATGTTTCATTGCATAGTTGATATACATGGTTCTCTTTCAAATAAAGCTGATGTTCATTCACTTTATTGTTAGTTAGATTAGATTAGCTAGGACTTTGATTACTTGCAAGACTTTGTTGATTCAGTTGAATGTATATGGTGCAGAGCATCTCTACCACTCTTTCATCCACCTAAGCTTCATCAGAGCCATCTGCTCCATCTCCTAGCTAGGTTCCTCGTCTCACATCTGTCCTCTTGCCCACGTAACCCTACATTTTTGTGCAATCATTGTTTCAGCCTTCTTTGAGCCAATTTAGCCATCTACACCTCCTCACCACTCCATCCACCAGTCCCTGGGCCACTTCAGACCCCTATCCTACCTCCATATCCATTCATGCATCTTCCCTCACTCACCCATCCTCCAAAATCCAATTTTTAAACATCCTGTAGAAATTTCTGAACATCCTGTAGAAATTCCTGAACATCCTATAGAACCCCTGCAGACTTCCTGTAAAAGCTCACAAATGAGGTTTCTTGATAGCCAAACTTTGTGAAACTCTCTGGAAGGGTGTTAGGGACTCCTTAGACCCTCTCTGAACCTTCCCGACCTCTTCCAAGCATTTCTTCTCCTTGATCCACCCCTGCACAGTCAAAGAACAGTGAAAGCATATGCATGATGAAACTGACGACTTATTCAAAAATACAAAATGATGTTTTCTTCAGATAGAGGTAGTCTAGACACATGTATTTTACCTTCATAGAAGTAATGGCATCTCTTTCAGTAGTTTGCATTCTCTCCTTTGCATCAGTAGGAATAGCTGGTAGAATTAGGGTTTGCTAGGGTTTGCGTTTTCCTTCAATTTTTCAATCTCTTTTCGCAAATAGATTAGCTTCCTTTGAGTTAGCTTTCATCCATCAATTAAAAATCTTCTTCTAAGAGCTCATAGAAGTTGGCTTAAGCTCCTAGCGGACTTGTGTTAGCTAACCAAGTGACAGTTGCGGCAAGAGCTAGTACTTGTGCATACAGCACCGTCGCTTCCAAGTTTGTTACGAACTACTGGGTTGATAAAAGTAAAGACGGGAGTCCTAGGAGTTGCAGCATTATTGCTGCAATACTAGAGCCCACCAAAGACAAAGAACTTCCCTTTCGGCAAAGCCTTGGTGAGAATGTCCGCTATCTGCTCATCTGTCGATATGTGGTGGAGTCTTACTACTCCTCTCTGTACCACATCTCGAATGTAGTGGTACCTGATCTCAATGTGCTTGGACTTGTCATGGAATACGAGATTCTCTGCCAATCGGATCCCAATTACTTTGTCACAATATATCATAGTAGTATCCAAGACCTGCTCAAATAGCTCTTGAAAGAGATTTCTCACTACACTGCCTCATAGCTAGCCATGCTAGCAGCTATGTATTTTGCCTCGACTGTGCTTAAAGCTACGAACTTTTGTTTCGTGCTCATCCAAGATATCATAGCAGATCACAAGCTGAAGCAACACCTTGACATGCTTTTCCTATCAATAATGTCTCTAGCCCAATCAACATAAGTATATCCATGCAGTCGTACATCTCCGACAGAATATCTCAAACCAAGGTTAATAGTCCCATGTAAGTATCTCAAAACGTGTTTGGAAGCATATGTATGGATGAGTGTTCATAAGGAACATCAATGCCCCAATCGGTTGTCTATACTTAGAAGGATTTGTTTTCACACAATCTAGCAGGGGTCCTAGGAGGGGTGCCTAAGGGACAACTACTAGACCAAATGACAACAATGGGACAAAGACCCACTGTCACCTCAGTCAATGTCCCCTGCTCTTTATGGACTTTCACCGATGGGAGGAGTCTAAGTATGAGGGAAATCACTAAGATGATAGGATCATTGGCTACGTATGGAGTGATTTCCAAGGCCCATTCAAAGGAGAGGCTCAAATAATGGCTCAATTGCTTCAAACAGAAGCTAATGGCTCTCCAAGAAAGGCTTATGAGGAAACATAAACCTAGGAGAAAAAGGTTATTCAATTAAGAAAGGTTACTACTAGACCACAAGCTTCCTAAGGAGGCAAGATCTCTCTTAGGGGTTTGTAAGATAACGACCATATAGAGGTTTGGGACCACAAGAGAGACCTAGGAGAATCCAAGCAAGGCCTACGACTAGAAGATGATTTTCAAAGAGATATCTAGGTTAAGAAAGGATGAGAAAAGTCAACAAATGATTAACTTCCTTTGAGTTTTCAAAAGCATATGACCTTTAGAATGTCGCTAACCAAAGAAGTTCAAGATCAAATCCAAAACTTGAGCTAGGGTCTGAGTTTTCTCTCAAACTAGCTATGAGAATTGCCTCAAAATTTGAGGGTCACTAGAGATGGCGATAGTGCAATAGTCTATCCAATTAGTTTTCAAATGTCATCCCTCTAATGCAATTCGCACAAGGCCCTAACTAGCCATCTAGGGTTAGGGCAAAAATTTAAGAGGAGAAGAAAAGGGTAAAGAGGGTGATTACCAATTTCACTTGAATTAGTGCCTTATTCTTGGGTTATGGAGTCTATGTGATTTGATATTCGGCTAAAATTTGTCTTCAAGGAGGCTAAATTGTGATGCCCTAGCAATCAATCATTAGTATTTACCCACCCAAGATCAATGGACTTTCATGGAACAAAACAATTTCTAGTCTACTAGGAACATTCATCCACTTGCCATTCAATGAGTCATATGCACAAATTTGCAATCTAAAAATCTTCAAAAATGATATTCAACAATTAAGGTATAAAGCAAAAAGCTAGATGCGTAATTTCCACACATTAGACATGATTGCATGAATATCTTTCAAAAAAGAAGCACTTACAAATAGCAAGAGATATATCCAATCTAATGTCAAGATAGTGGCTCCAAGAAAGAACAAAATTTAACTCCCAAAAATATCGAAATGCATCAAAAGAGCTCCAGTTGACATCCAAGAACAAATGAAAAATTCTCAAGAATAGATCTCCAAGTCAAGTGATGATGAGTTACAAATGAGGTTGTCCTTTTATTTATACGAGCCTCCACAAGTTCAATTTGGTTTAATTAGCCTAATAAGCCCTAAAATGACTTTAATGTGCAAAATAACAACCCTATTGGTGACAAGCCCACCAAATAGCTCAAAAGTACAAAATAAGCTTTCCTAATGAGGCCGAAATGATAAAATAATGGTGCAAAAGGGTCGTTGGAGGGCCTAGATAAGTCCTTCATGTGCCAAGATGAAGAGGAGGGTTCTCAAAATGATGACCAAGGGGGTGGCTTCCAAGAAAACCATCTGTGGTGCTGCCAAGTGGATGTGGGGCACAATGAATGGTTTCATGGGTCTCCAACTAGATCAAACATATCGATGCTCCATGTTAGAATGATGATACAAGCCCTCCCATGTCTCTCTAAATGAGACAAAACCCCCTCTAGGCCCTGCATTAACTGCCAAGTGTCTAGTGCAAGTATGTGGCTGACTGGGCGATGTGGTCCAAGTGCATCATCATCTCTGTATAATTGGGGCACGAGCAAGCAATATGTGGTGCTAAAGAAGCCCATGGCGCGGTAATCAATGCTTTGTTGTGGTGGGGCCCCATGGCTCTCAACGCTCATCCTACAAGTGCCATTATGACCCTTTGGGGAGGGCTTAGACCCCGTATATGGAGACCAAGTCCAAATGGAGGCCCACCTGCAATACTGTTTAGTATCCAATGCATCTCCTCACCTTCCACTACAACAATCTATTAGTGCAATTGAGTAAAAAAATTACAAACCAAGGGCAAAAGTGGACACTTCATAGTGGCATGCCCTTCCAAATGGGATTTAGAGTGTACAAGTGTCACCAAGCTTGACAAGAGAGGTTAATAAATGATCCTATTAGGTAGTTTCAACCTCTAAGGGAGTAACAGGTCCATGGTACATCTGTCAAATGAAAGGTGTCATGTGAAATAATGGTGGAATAGAGTGGGGCAATAGGGAAGGCTCCAAGTCACACACCATGGTACAAGGGTAGCTATAATGAGGGAAGCACACACATTGGGTGTATAAATGTGGGAGGGAGAAATCGTGGTACAGGAGTTACTTTGACCTTATGTTTTTCCACCCTTCTTCATATGCCTTTTACCTTTTATTGTTTTTTCTTTCTTTTAAATACTCGGGGCTCCACGGGATGAGAGCATGATGTGTATGATAAAGCAGTGAATACCCGTTAAGGTTGAGCAGTTCACCACCCACCAAGGGTTGGGACAATCATGGGTTCCTTAATGACGCAAGGGACTCAAATAGCGACCCTGGGAACCAGAGTGATGGCCATAATGATAAAGGGTAGAGCTCATGTTTGGCTTTTGCCCATGTGCTAAATTCTTATGTCCCGACCATCTTTTGCATTTTGTGGTACATTTCCTATTGTAAGTGGCCAAATTATGCTTTTAACATTCTTTTTAGTTGCATCAACCTTCGAGGCAACATTCCAGGCTCGACCCAAAGTGTGGACAAGGGGAGGGAGAGGCTAACTCCTTGTGGACCCAATCGACAAACGTTGTTAAAATTGGCAACTAGGATCAAACTCCATGTGGGTATACTTATTCATGGCAGTTGATATTTTTCTTGGATTCCTCTCATCGAGCGGTGTAGGATTAATCTAAATATCATCCAATGCCGATAAGTATTCATGGAGATATGCATGTATTTATGTTATGGGACAATTCGTCAAGGTCAGCCAGCAACCAAATTGCCCCCACTTGTGCTTAATGTTTTAGTATTAAAAAAGGTCGCTTGCTAGTCATTTTCACTCACACTCTTCTTGTGATCTCTTCCTCTCCACTTGTCTTTGAGTTTTGGTGGGAGGAGAGGTCCTAAGAGACAATGCTGCCCTAATGGAGAAGGCTCTATGCTATCATGGAGAAGGTTAAACGCTAATATGAAGCAAGCCCTAAACACTGTCCTAATGATGCCCTAAACGCAGTCATGAAGGCAGAATGCCCTAGCCGCAGGCCTTAAGGGAGTTTATGCAGCAGAGGAGACCTGTCCACGCAGCAAAAAGATGTCACCTCACCACAGTGACTAGAAGCCTCTATGTTGCCCTAAAATGAAGGTTCTATGCAAGGTAATGTAGGATCCTTTCACGATGGACAAAGGAGCCCTTAACTACCCCTAATAGCAGTCATAATGAAAGCTCGGAAATTGCCATAGCTGCAACAAGAGAGGGAGGCTCTAAGACAGCTTGGAGGAGGCTTGAGATCCTCGTTGGAGGCCGAGTTAACTGCTGGAGTGGTTTGTTTTTAGGGCACTTTGATGGAGGCCAAGAGGCTGTCTTGGATGCTGCAGGTTGTTCTTGAGGGCCGAAGGCATGAGGAGTTGTTTCATGGGGTTAGAACCCTTGGTAAGGGCTACCGGAGCAAGGGATAGGCTTGCTGTAGCAAACTGCAGTCTACGTTAAGGCCAACAAGGAGGGCGTAAGGCCTAGTTGTGACTGTTGGGGTATGACAAGCCAACATGGGGTTTAGGAGTGCTGGAGAAGGGTGACCGTATCCTTGGGAGGGATGTTGCAGCTGATGTGTGAGGGCTGGTAGGACTGTCATTGATGCCCTAACCAGTCCATGACCACATTGTGAAGGTTGTCCAATCTGCTGCTACCAGCAATGCAGCAAACAGAGAATCCCCTAACAATGAACTAATGTAGTGCAACAACATGATATGATAAGATGTGACAACATTGTAATAAGGTGCAGCATGATGTTGAATGTTGTTGCATGATGATGGGAATAGTGATGAAGTGTAGCATAACATGATGTGTGTAGCACAAGTGGAACAAATTGCAGTACATTGATGATGAATGCTGCAATGAGATGTAGCATAATGGGTACAGTGATGTGCAGCATGATGATAAGGTGCAACAGTTTAATGAGTGCAACATAGTAATGAGCTCCAACATGATGATTGGGTGCAACTCAGTGAGGTACAACACAATGAGGTGCAACATGGTGATGGACTCACCTTGTAGGATCAGTTGAAGCAATATGTTTTCACCAGAGTTCAGATCAACTACCTCATGTGTTATCTTCATAACAAAGATATTTGCTCTTATTTTGAGAAGTTAAAAGGTTGACTTTTGATGTATATGTCCTATCTCTCTCTCTGCTGAACTATTGAAGAACATAAGAAGAATTGATCAAGGGTTTCCCCGCATTTGGGTTTGTCCCCGACTGGTGCCACATCTTCTGTCCTCTTGTCTTGGCTTGTTTTCTGCTATTTATGTTTATGTTCTATCTGCATTTTGCTATCATGCTAAATGTGATTGATAATCTGGAATTGATATTGAGCTAATATGGAAAATTGAAGTAAATTTGCTCTCATCATAGAACATACTTAATATTAAAATGGTATCAGAGGTGAGGTGAAGACAAAGACCAAGTAAGAGTGAAAGAGCAATCACCGAAGACAGTTGGACACGGTCAAAAGACTCAATGGGTTCCTCATCCCACTTCAAATTCACCAAGGGTGAAGTCGAATCAAAGAAGATTATCAAAGTGGCGCAGCGGAAGCATCTAGTGGCCTACCTACAAGTCACTTCAATGGGAAGTCTGGATCTAAAATGAAGGAAAGGTAGATGCCTTGCTTGCAATAAGTTTGGCCACTATGCGAAGGAGTGTTTGAATAGAAGGGACACTTCACTTGATGATGATAACAATCATTCCAGTGGCATCTTCAATGATTGAAGGAATGACAGGTACAATGGAAAAGGAAAAAGGAATGCAGGTCATCAAGGAAATGGCAAACTCTTCAAGAAAGCAAGGAACTCCTGGTATGAAGAATCAAATGTTGCTTTCGAGTATTATCTTATGTTGGCCCTCTTTCAGACTCTTTGGGAATCTAGCTTATTGATAGTAGTGCTTCAAGGCACTTCATCGGATACAAGGAAGCTCTCTCTAATTTGATAGAGAAGGAGACAATCGTGGAGATTATTCTTGGAGACGATGCCACCTATCCTGGAAAGGGTGTAGGGAATGTTACCCCTCAATTGAATGAGGGTAGACGATGCCACCTATCCCAGAAAGGGTGTAGGGAATGTTACCCCTCAATTGAATGAGGGTAACACGATTCATTTACAAGAAGTTCTTTACGTACCTGATCCCAAGAAGAATCTGGTGTCCATTTCGGTAATGGAAGACAAAGGTTACAAGGTGGCATTCATTGATGGAAAGGTACGTGTTTGGAAAAATAATTTTAAATATGCTTTTACTCCTGGGTTCAGGATTGGAAATTTGTATCAAGTTGCAGGAAGTCCATTGGGGAACATGTCGTCTGACACATCTCTTTAATGGCACCGGAGGTTTGCCCATATCAAATATAAGGCCCTACTTGATGTAAGACAGATGGTGACAAGGATGCCTGAATTCAAAGAAGAGCATGAAGGTGCATGTTGTTGAAGTTTCTAATTTTACTTAGTTAGAAACCCTCCATGCACTTTATCTCATTTATTCCTACCTACTTGTTATTTTCCTTAACAAGTTATTTACAATGTAAATACTGAAAATAAACACTAGTGCATGCTCAACATATTACAAATCAACAACTAAAAGAAACAGAAACAAACACACCATATGACATCGTTATTTTTGGACTAATGTCCTTGGAAAAACCCAATGTGGGAAAACTGGTGCAACTATCTGAGGGTTTTCTTATTAAGCAATATCAGAGTACAATCTGGGTGTCGAAACTGGCCTACCCAATAGAGAATTTCCTTAGCAATAATAACTCTCGGTTTCTGACAAATCTACTGGCTGAAACCCCGGATAATCCTTCCGGCAGCTACTCAGCACCAATTTGCCCCATAAACCCTAACATCTGCCCAATCTGGATTGTATCAGCCTCTCCTAGCCCAGCGTTGGCCTTGTGTCAGCCCCAGGAGGCCTTGCGTCAACTCTCTGAGCCTATGCGTAAGCTACATTGGCCCCTCTGGTGCTCTGCGCAACACCTAGCTGCCTCTGTGTGGCCCTACATGAGCACTGGCTGCTCCTGCGTCTCTCTCTATGGCTGCTCTGCTGCTATCCTAGCACTATCTCTGCCTCTCGGTCTCTCTGTACTCAATGCCTCTTAGTTGCTCTCCCGGTCACTGATTCTATCTCTCTTAGCAAAGCCCGCTCTAGAGAATAGAATGACTGATCACTCTGGTGTACTCCCCAAGTGACCCTCAAGCCTCCTCTTATACTTTTCCTGTTGACATCTCAACAGCCGAAATTAAGTCCCTAATCAATGGCTAAGATTAGATTTAGCTTGATCCATGTCTTTTGGATCACTCTAACACAGATTCATATTAATACACATTAATATTTTATTTTCCCTAAGTTTAGACTTAGGGACTCCATTAAAAATATTAATTATTTTAATATCTCCTGAACTGTTTAGAATTTGCCCAAACCCTTTTTGGGTATTGGAGATCTCATGTGCCCCAACCTCTCCACCAAATTTCGTGGCTAGAGCACATCCGATGCTACCCCAAATCAACACTCTCTCTTAGTGAGGATTGTGCTCTAACGACACTCCTGACTAAGTATTACTTTGATCATCCGACATCGGTACCTGTGCTAATGTTAGGCCTTCCTGCCCAGCATCCTCTGCACTACTGCATCTTGTACTGCTGCCCATGGTTCTACCACTACCACTGCTGCATCTGTACGACAGCTCCCTCTGCATCCGTGCTGCTGCTGGTCCTTCCTTCCAGCACTACATCTGCACTGCACCTCCTCTCATCATGTTGCATCATGCTGCCCACTGTTGCCCTCCAACTCAGTTACTGAGAAATAAGTAATTGATCCCAACTGACCTCCCTGTTGGGCTAGAAACACCACTGATGCTGAATTTCCCTCTACTGCTGACAAGTGATTCCTCTCTGACCTCTGTGCTGTTGCAACAACTCCCTGCATCTCGCACCGTTGCACACCTCTCTGTGCCATCCTGCACTGGTGCAACACTCTTGTGCCTCTCGCACTGCTGTAGCCTACTAGCCTCGTGCTGTCTCGTGACTCTTGCACTTAGCTCTCTCTGCTGCTGCATCTGCATCCGTCTCTACCCACTCAGTTAGTCCTGCTACTCCTCGACGGGGCTCCCGTAGCAAGGTCTAATCCAAGAGGTTGGGTACCTCAGGGATCCTGCCCCTCATCGCCTATAGTCCATCTGACTACAACTCGATGTCTCCCCATTTCCGCTCAAGTGGCATGTGTGCACTCATGGCACAGTCATCGTCTATCAAAACTTCCTTCTCTGCCTATGCTGGGGTGGCCTTAGTCTCGGAAGACTCTCACTTACTCTTTTTCCATGGACACTGGGTCACATAATGACCCAACTCCCCAGAGTGGAAGCACTTGATCTTGGAGAGATCTTTCTTCTTCTGCTTCTTGCTTTCCCTTAGATGCTAGGGCCACATCCTCCTTCTCCTGCTTGACCTTGATCCCTTTGCTACTGCTACCTGTCTTCGACTGTCGTCTGATCTCTTCCTGGCGAAGAGCTGCTCACATCTCATCCCAAGGTGGGAGAGTCCATCTGCCCAAGATACTCTGGACAAATACTTCCCAATCTTCTGAGACAACATTCAGGTCTATCATCACCATAAGCTCCTGATCCAGTGTCACTCCTACAGCAGTCAATTGGTCTCGGATCTCATTCAATCCTTCGAGGAAGGTGTCAATCGATTGACCCTTCTTCATCTGATACGACCTCATATGATTCTCAAGCAGCATTCTTCTCTGCACAGAAGTATGCTGGTACAACTTCTTGAGAGCCTCCCACATCTCAAGTGTCGATTCCTTCTCATCTATATGTGGTACCACATGATCCTTGACCCCGTCTAGGATAATTCACTTGGTCGTCGCCATTGCCTCCTCGTACCTGTCATTATCACTGGGGTCGAGTGGGAGAGCTATTACCTTCAAGGCGAAGTTCTTGACACAATTCCTGTCAAGCACTGATAAGATTTTGGCCTTCCAGACTGCGAAGTTCGATGCCCTGTCCAGTCTATCCTGGTCTCTTACCCCATGTAGTGCCTGATGCTCCTCTACGTCCCTCCTGGAAGTTCTTTGTTTGACTCCTTTGAGTCTCTACTTCCTATCTGGAAGTTCTCATCTGGACTCCCTCTGAGTCCTGATTTCCCTCCTGGAAATCCTTGTACCGCTTGTCGAGATGCCCCCTACTCTGATTTTCTTATTCACCTGCACTGCTGGTCTGGTTTCCTCGGCTAGAAATCCTCAGTAACAACTCCTCTGGCCTTGCTCTGTCAGGTACTGTTCTGACTACAGTACCTCACCAGCTCCACTCTGCAATATTTTTGCAACCTTCTAGACCCCAACAATTGCCTCTTTGTGAACTGCGTCAGCCCCTCTTTACCTCACGCTGGCTCTGCATCACCCCAGATGGATCTGCGTCAGCCCTGGGATGCCCTACGTTAGCCCTGCAGCCCTCTGCGTCAGCAATGCTGGCCTTTTTGGGGTTCTGTGCAGCTCTCGACTTCCTCTGCGTGGCCTTGGTTGGCTCTGCATCACACTCCTTGGCTTCTGCGTTGCTAGAAAGAACTTCTGTCACCTCGGGACAATTGTTTTCTGCTGCTATTGCTCCACTCAGTTGATGTCTTTTAGTCCTCCTGTGATTTGAAATCACGCTCTGATACCATGTTGAAGTTTCTAATTTTACTTAGAAACCCTCATGCACTTTATCTGATTTATTCCTACCTACTTGTTATTTTCCTTAACAAGTTATTTACAATGTAAATACTGAAAATAAACACTATTGCATGTTCAACACATTACAGATCAAGAACTAAAAGAAACAGAAACAAACACACCATATGACACCGTTATGTTCCGACTAATCTCCCCGGAAAAACCTAATGTGAGAAAATCGGTGTAGCTATCTGAGGGTTTTCTTATTAAGCAATATCAGAGTACAATCTGGGTGTTGAAACTAGCCTACCCAACATAGAATTTCCTTAGCAGTAATACCTCTCAGTTTCTGACAAATCTACTGGCTGAAACCCCGGATAATCCTTCTGGCAGCTACTCAGCAACAATCTGCCCCAGAAATCCCAGCGTTTGCCCAATCTGGACTGCGTCAGCCTCTCCCAGCCCAGCGTTGGCCTTGCGTCATTCCCAAGAGGCCCTGCGTCAGATCTCTGAGTCTCTGCGTCAGCTACGCTGGGCCCTCTGGTGCTTTGTGCAACACTTAGCTGCCTCTGCGTGGCCCTGTGTGAGCACTACCTACTCCTGCGTCTCTCTCTCTTTGGCTGCTCTGTTGCTATCCTAGCACTATCTCTGCCTCTCTATCCCTCTTTACTCAGTGCCCCTCAGCTGCTCTCCCAATCACTGATTTTATCTCTCTTAGCAAACCTCGCTCTAGAGAATAGAATGATTGATCACTCTAGTGTACTCATCAAGTGACCCTCAAACCTCCTCTTATACTTTTCCTGTTGACATCTCAACGGCCGAGATTAAGTCCCTAATCAACGGCTAAGATTAGATCTGGTTTGATCCATGTCTTTTGGACCACTCTAACACAGATTCATATTAATACACATTAATATTTTATTTTCCCTAAGTTTAGACTTAGGGATTCCATTAAAAATATTAATTATTTTAATATCTCCTGATCTGTTTAGAATCTGCCCAAACCCTTTCTGGGTATTGGAGATCTCATGTGCCCCAACCTCTCCACCAAAGTTCGTGGCTAGAGCACATCCGATACTACCCCAAATCAACACATGTTCGAGATGTACCGAAGGAAAACTTATAAGGGGACCATTCCCCTCATGTAATAGCAAGACCACGGAGGTGGAACAACCCGATGGGTTTGAGATTCATGATCAGGAATCTCATCTATGCAGGTGGAAGAAAGCCCTCTATGGCTTGAAGCAAGCACCCCGGGCTTGGTATGAAAGGATAAAAAACTAGTTGTTGAAGCTGAGATTCACTAGGAGTGAAGCCGATCCAAACCAGTGCTTGAAGGTTGTAGATGATAGACCTCTCATACTAGCACTTTATGAGGACGACCTCTTTTTGACAGGTGCATGCCCTCATTTGCAAAAGTAAGAGGGAGTTGGATTCTGGATTTGGAATGGTGAACTATAAGCCCGTGACTACCTCAATGAAGCCTAAATTTAAGAAGTTATGCAGTGCTAATGCGGAACCTCATTTGGGAAATGCCTCTAAGTTTCATAAACTCATTCTAGCATTGGTGTTCTTGGTGAACTTTTGTCCGGATATATGTTTTGCAGTTAGCATTCTGAGCTCATATAGGGTTGAGCCTCACTGGATTGGTGCCTAGAATCATTTGAGATATCTTCAGGGCACAAGATTGAGGTACACTGCCGGAAATGTGACGCTGCATGATTATTCTGATGTTGATTAGGCAGGCAATGTGGAGGATTGCAAGAGCACTTCTGGGCGTTGGTTCTCTTTGGGTTCTGCTTTGATATCCTGGATGAGCAAGAAGCAAAAGTTAGTTGCTTTGAGTGCCGATGAGGTTGGATACATAGTAGTGAGTATGGCCTCCTGTGAAGCTGTTTGGTTGTGGAAGCTCTTCAGTGAGCTGTTTGGACACGTGCTGGATATCATTGTGATCTTCTGTGACAACCAGAGGGGGATTCGATTATTGAGGAATACCGTGTTCTATGATCGCTCCAAGCATATAGTCATCAGGTACCACTTTATCTGGGATATGGTACATCGAGGAGCAAGAAAGCTCTATCGCATTGGGATTGATGTGGAGGTCGCCGATATTATGTTGAAGCCCCGGGGAAAGGTCAAATTATTGACTTTCCAAGAACGACTAGGAGTCGTGCAGAGATTCTCTCCTAAGGGTCCTGTATGATATGAACATTGAGCTCTGGGAACTCCAGGGGGATTGGGGGTACATCTTGGAGTGATGAGCAACCATAGGGTGAGTGGTTCAACCTTCCCCAAGTGGTTTGCTATGTAGGCATGATGAGTAGTTCATCCTTCTCTTGTTGAGACACAGTCATAGGGTGAGTGGTTCAAACTTCCCCTAGTGATTTGTTGTGTACAGGGTGAGTGTTTCAGCCTTCCCTTGGGTTACCCCTGGCGACATGTAGGCAGGATGAGTGGTTCATTCTTCTCCTGTTGAGACTCTACCCATGCAATATGGGACTCATGGGTAGTACCTCTTATCTGGGCAATGAGTAGGGAAATGAGGATAGGGACCATAGTAGTACCGATGAACGTATCATGTTACTATCGTACTCCCTATGCTAGGATGATATTGATCTGGGATCAATTGGCATTGACTTCGGGTTAGTAAGAGTGATATAACTCACTCTCTTTTGGAACTGATTTCGGATTAGTAAGAGTGGTATGAGACACTCACTTTTATATGGGACTGACTTCGGGTCAGTAGAGGATGGTATGATACATTCTCGATCACTTCTTCATCTTCATAGTTCAATGGAGCAGTGCAGGGCACTGATGGCAGAGATAGTATAGTCTGACAAATAGATTAGTTGATGGAGTTATTCCTAGTTGAGAGGGAGTGTTAAAATTGGAAACTAGGGTCAAACTCCATGTGGGTATACTTATTCATTGCAATTGATATTTTTCTTGGATTCCTCTCGTCGAGAGGTGTAGGATTGATCTAAAGATCATTCGATTCCGATAAGTATTCATGGAGATATGAATTTAGTTGTGTTATGGGACAATTTGTCAAGGTTGGCCAACAATCAAATTGCCCCCACTTGTGCTCAACGTTTTAGTACAAAAAGAGGTGGATTGCTAGTCATTTGCACTCACACTCTTCTTGTGATCTCTTCCTCTCCACTTTTCTTTGGGTTTGGTTGGGAGGATAAATCCTTAGAGATAATGCTGCCCTAATGGAGAAGGCTCTACTCTATCATGGAGAAGGCTCTACTCTATCATGGAGAAGGCTAAACGCTTGTATGAAGCAAGCCCTAAATGTTGTCCTAATGATGCCCTAAACGCAGTCATAAAGGGAGAATGCCTTAGCCATAGGTCTAAAGGGAGTTTATGTGGCAGAGGAGACCTATCCATGCAGCAAGAAGATGTCACCTAACCACTGTCACTAGAAGCCTCTATGCTGCCCTAAAATGAAGGTTCTATGCAACGTAATGTAGGATCCTTTCACGCTGGGCAGAGGAGCCCTTAACTACCCCTAATAGCAGTCATAATGAAAGCTCAGAAATTTCCCTAGCTGCAGCAAGAGAGGGAGGCTCTAAGACAACGTGGAGGAGGCCTGAGTTCCTCGTTGGAGGCCGAGTTAACTGCTGGAGCAGTGGTTTGTTTTTGGGTCACTTTGATGGAGGCCAAGAGGTTGTCTTGGATGTCGTAGGCTATTCTTGAGGGCCGAAGGCATGAGGAGTTGTTTCATGGGGTTAGAACCCTTGGAAAGGGCTACCGCAGCAAGGGATAGGCTTGTTGTAGCAAGCCACAATCCCTTATACACCTACAGGTCTACGTTAAGGCCAACAAGGAGGGTGTAAGGCCTAGTTGTGACTATTGGGGTATGACAAGCCAACGTGGGGTTTAGGAGTGCTGGAGAAGGGTGACCGTAGGCTTGGGAGGGATGTTGCAGTTGATGTGTGAGGGCTGGTAGGACTGTCATTGATGCTGTAACCAGTCCATGACCACATTGTGAAGGTTGTCCAATCTGCTGTTACCAACAATGCAGCAAACAGAGAATCTCGTAACACTGAACTAATGTAGTGCAACAGCATGATATGATAAGATGTGACAACATTGTAATAAGGTGCAGCATGATGTTGAATGTTGCTGCATGATGATGGGCATAGTGATGAAGTGTAGCATAGCATGATGTGTGCAACACAAGTGTAACAAAGTGTAGCACAATGATGATGAATGCTGCAATGAGATGCAACATAATGGGTACAGTGAGGTGCAGCATGATGATGCAGCACAGTGAGGTGCAACAGTATGATGAGTGCAGCGTAGTAATGAGGTCCAACATGATAATTGGGTGTAGCTTAGTGAGGTACAACATAGTGAAGTGCAGCGTGGTGATGGAGTCACCTTGTAGGATCAATTGAAGCTGTATGTCTTCACAAGAGTTTAGATCAACTACCTCATGTTTTATCTTCATAAAGAAGATCTCTGCTCTTATTTTGATAAGTCAAAAGGTTGACTTCTGATGTATATGTACTATCTCTCTCTGCTGAACTATTGAAGATCATAAGAAGAATTGACCAAGGATTTCCCCACATTGGGTTTGTCCCTGGCTGGCGCCACATCTTGTGTCCTCTTGTCTTGGCTTGTTTTCTGCGATTTATGTTTATGTTCTATATGAATTTTACTATCATGCTAAATGTGATTACTAATCTGGAATTGATATTGAGCTAATATGGAAAATTGAAGTAAATTTGCTCTCAGCATAGAACATACCTAAAATTAACAAATGTGGAACTAGATGGGAAAAGAGTAAAAAGGGGTTATAATGAGCAGAGGGGAGTGATATATATGGTGTCAGGAAGTGGGACAACCCAACCAAAATCAAGGTTTCCCATGTAGTACCATTCTTAAAGTTAGTAGCCAATAGAAGAGATTTCACGAGACTATGATACAAGATTAACCACCAAGCTGGGACAAGGGAACAAGCATACAAACCAAGCCCATTCTTTCCGCCAAATCCCCCCACTGATCCATGTCCAAATGTGTCTAAGAAAACCAAGCATAAACACCCAATTACATAATGAAAATCCATACCTTCAGGTTTGGAAGGCCCACCTTCAAACATACGATCATAACATATAGGAGAGAGCACACAATGGTTGGCTCAGGTGGTGGAGAATGGTGGCACATCGAGTTATTTGGTGGCTGCAAGGGGGTGCTGGCTGAAGACAAGTCTAGGAGACAAATTCTTCTATAGGAGTCACCCACTAGTGGTGGGTAACAAGATTAGCAAGGTCAGGTTTAGCAACATCTCCGCACAATTTATTGAAATTCATCTTCATCAGGGTGGCCAAGGATTTGCATTCCATCATTCCAAATCTCTCTAATAGTTTCACGACATATTTTCCTTGAGAAAGGAAAACCTCTCCAGGTTTCTGCGAGATTTTTAGTCCCAAGAAATAGTGCATCATACCAAGATCCTTCATCTCGAACTCAGGGGCCGACTCCCTCTTACATTCAATCATCAGAGACTCACTACCTATCAAGAATAGATCATCAACATATACAACCAAAATTAAAGGTATACCTTGGACCACCTTGAAGTAGAGGATGGGATCAGTGCTGCTTCTTGTGAATCCAAGCTTCACCAGGTAACTGTCAATATGGGCATACCATGCTCTAGGGGCTTGTTTCAAGCCTTACAATGCCTTCTTCAACCTGCAAACATTTGTCTTTTGGTCCTTCACTTCAAATCCTTGTGGCTATTCAAGGTAAATCTCTTCTTGTAACATGCCATGAAGAAATGTTGTTTTTACATCCATCTGATGAAGAGTCCATCCTTGAATTGAAGCAAGGGAAATGATCAATCTAATGGTTGTGTAGCGAGCAACGAGAGCAAATATATCATTATAATATTCTCCCTCTTTCTGGGAGAACCCTCGGGCCACAAACCTTGCCTTGTATTTCCCAATATTTCCATCAGTTCTATGCTTGATTTTATATAGCCATTTTGAAGTCACCGCTGATTTCCCTTTTGGTTTCAGAGCGACATCTCATACATCATTCTTCGTAATAGATTCATATTCCTCAACCATGGCATCTTTCCAGACTTGTTCTTTCACAACTTTTTCAAAGGTAGGTGGCTCAGCTTGAATGATAGTACTCATGGCAATAAGGTATCCTTGATATTGGCATGGCTTTTTTCTCTCTCTAAAAGTCCCTCTAGCGGGAATGTGTCTCTCAGCATCCTGTAATGTATCTCGAAGCCATAATGGTCTTTTCCTGGCAGGAGGATTAGTTGGAGGAGGGTCCAAAAGATCCATGGGCTCCATAGGATCATCAATAATCTCCTTCTCAGATTCAGGTGTGGAAGGACCTTCTAGAATATCCATATCATCATCTTTCTTCTCAGGAGGAGGTGGAGGAAGATCCCTTGCTTTTCCAAGGGCAACATATTCATCGAATGATATGTCCTTGCTAATCTCAATCTTCCTTTGACTAGGTATGTATATTCTAAATGCTTTAGAATTTTCACAGTACCCAACAATTGTACCTTTCCTTCTAGTGGCTTCCAATTTGCTCCTCTTGTCCTTCGGCATATGGAAATATACGGGACAACCAAATATCCTAAGATGACCAATGTCAGGCTTCACAACTGTGAATACTTCTTCAAGAGTCTTGTTATCCAGTGCTTGATGAGGAACGCTATTTTGAACATATACTGTTGTATTTGTTGCTTCACCCCAAAGGAACTTCAACAACTTTTGATCATAGAGCATTGTTTGGGCAACTTCCACAGTGGACTTATTCTTTCTCTTAGCCACTCCATTTTTTCGGGATTATAGGGTACATTAGTCTCTTTCTTGATACCTTCCTTCTTGCAAAAGTCTATGAACTCATTTGAAATGTATTCTCCTCCGTTTTTAGATCTGAAGATATCTTCCCTGTTTGATTTTTGAGCAATGTCTTGAAGTCCTTGAACATATCAAAGGCCTCATACTGTTATGAATATAATTTGTTGTCGCGCAGAGTGTCTAGGTAGTGTGACAATGCTTAGACCAGGGGCTGTCACCCTGATCCCCGTTCTCTCCGTTTAAGCCGTCTCCCTAGGCTAAGGGGGGTAGACCCTATGGGATAAAGGAAGACCAACTGGGAACCAACTGGGTTGGGAGACACAGCGAGGGAATCAAGCACTTGATTTATTTTAAAAAATTAGTTAGCCCTTTAAATACTTAAGACCAGTGCCTTTGCTAGATGAAGTGAAAATCGAATAATTGACTTGATGCTTAGGAAATATAAAAACAAACCTTTTAGCAATTGCTTGAAGATATTTACTGAAATGTCTAGCATACGATAAGCACTCAATCAATCAAGCAATAACGATAAATGACTTAGCAAAGCTCCAACAATTAAATTTTCAAAAGATAGAATACTTTGAATAACCACAAAAACTAAGAGCTAGGCACCTAGAATTTAAAATGATTATGGTTGAAATTCCAAATCTAGGAAATTAATCACTTTCCAATAGTTAAACTCCAGATAAAAATTTAAGTTCATTCAACTATAGTAAAATGATGAATAGTGATACCACAACAGAAAAAAGACATCAAAAGGAATTTCCAATTTAATTAGTCTTTTTTCAAAAAAAATTAATTTTTAAATATTTTTATTTTTTATAGAAAATCTAAACAAAAATAAATCAAAACCCTAAGATTAACTTTTATGCCTTTTGGTTTAAGGATTTTTATATTTTATATTTTTTTTTATTATTTTTTATGATATAAAGTTCTAAATTTAAAATTTAAGTAGAACAAAACTAAAATCAAATAAATCTAAAACTAAAACCTAGCTTAAAAAAAATCAAAATATAATCTCAAGCTAAAAAATTTATATGATGAAATAGAAATAAACCTATCCCAAGCGTAAAATCAAAACAAAAAAATCGAAAATCAAAATGTGTGACCCCAAATCTTACCCACGCATATCGTTTCACTGTTTTTGTGTGTGCAGGTTAGATAGCTCGACGACGGTAAGGTTTGGAGACGGAGGTGAGGGCAGTGAGGCTTCAAGCTGCAACAATGAAGGACGGCAGAAGGGTAGGGACGAGTGAGGGCAGATCTGCGAGTAAGGAAGGAGGAGCGAAGAGCTGGGTAGATGCTCAATCGCAGAGACAGAAGCTCGGATGGCTGAGGAGAGAAAGGAGCATAGAGCTTGAGGATGCCGGTGTATTGTGGGAAGCTGGAGAGGGAAATACGCTGAGGCTAGTAGCGTGAGGAGAGGAGTGCAATGGGAGTGAGGGCAATGGCAGCGATGGAGATGCGATGAAACGTGGGCAGTAGCCAATGAATGGCAGCGATTTGAAGTGAGGGAGATGGCTATGAGTAGGGATTTGACTTGCAGGTTTGCGGATCAAGGGAGAATGTGGCAGCGTTGAATGTGAGGAACGCAGGAATGGAGGGAGAACCAGACAACGTGGAGAGGAGGTTGGCAATTGCAGTGAGGAGCGATGGTGTAAAGGGGAAGGAGCAGGGAGCACACAGAAATGAATAGCAGCTGCGTGAGGGATAGAGGGGAATGAACGTGGTTGAGAGGGTTTGATGAAGAACACGCAAGAGGGGATGGTTTTGCAGGCTAGGAGCTTGACGGGAGGAGGGCAGCGGATTAGGAAAACACAGAGGGATAATGATCAAAGATGTGTTGACAACAGACAGATGCGAGGGTTTTACCGGCTGAAACAAGGCTTAGCAAGGAGCGTATGTGGGCCTCTCCCTTGTGTATTTTTCTTTTGATTTTCTAGGCCCGAGACCAGCGTACACCCAAAAATTTCGAATTTTTTCCTGCGAAATGAAGCTCAGGAACAACAGACAGATAGCTTGAACAAACCCTCGAATTTCTTCAAAGAATCTGAAAATCCTTTTGGAGAATATCCTATAAAAAATGACGCTGAGGCCAGATCTTACCCTCTAGGGCCTAGATCTGACTTCAGAACATGACTACACCGTCAGATCTGCAACCTGTAATGACAATAACGAACACCCATAAACAAAATATGCAAGAAACAAAACTAAAAACCCTAAAACCAACTGAATAATTACAATAATTACAAACTGAAGGCTCTAAATAGCCAGATTTATCAGTATGCCACAGAAATATTTTCAAAATTTTAAGTTTAGTATGAGGTGCTTCAGAAAACCCTTCATGCATTCACAAGAAAAATTCAAATGATAAGCCTAGGATCAACACTAGCTAGGCTCTTCAGAAAATGCCCTTTTTGGGAGTTGGTTGGTTCAGTCCAGAACTTCCCCAAATGCTTGATGATCTCGAAATCAAGATTTTCCTGCACAACTTACTTCAACCATTAACAAAGAGAGAAAAATATACTAAAATCCAGATCTAATGGAGATACCTGCCATCATATTCAAAAATTTAACTACCATTCAAACCCTAGTGACCAAACAAGATACCTGTGTTTAAAATCACTCTTCATCAAGCTATCATTAATGGTTGAAATTAAATTTATGCATAGAAATAAAACATCTTACAACATTTTCAGAGGAGTAACACCAACAAGATTTCAACCCCAAAGTCTTTCTTTATTGCACAAAAAAAAACGATTACAAGAGAGATTTCTTTAGCACAAGGCTCACAGATCGAATGATCTCAAATGACCCCTAACCCCTATTTAAAGATAAATTTCCCAACGGCTAGTTCGAGTGATCCATGTGAAAGTGATCTTGACCGTCGATGAGGATCAAAATCTCTTTTAATCTCATCCATCGAAATTTTAAATGGATTTTAATATATTAAAAAATTAAATTTTTGCATTTATTTCCTCAAAACTTTAACTTATTATTATTTTATTTATTATTTTTATTGGACCCTTGAACTTAGCCTTTGGAAAAAATTACCTAGGACCTAGGACTTATGAGGGGATAAATTATTTTTCTAGCCCTCAAGACATTTTACTTCATGATTTTTACATTTTTACATCTCAAGGGGAAAAACCCATTTGACATAGACCCTCATAGTAACATGAAAAGTAAATCTAATCCTGAAACAGAATTGAAAATGCTGAAAAAACACGGAGTAGGGTCAGAAATATAATACAGAGGATGCCCCATGGCATCTGATATCATCTTTGAAGAATAGCTTGAGCATTTGGCCATTTGCAGGTAAATCAAGTGGTTCGCCATCCAATCTACTCAAGTGGAATGAGTTTGGTCCAACAATATCTCGAATAATGTATGGTCCCAGGCACAAACTGTCGAACTTTATGTTTTCCCGGTTTTTCATTCTTGCGATCCCAAAGAAGTACCATATCTCCAACCTGCAAAGATCTAGATCGAGAGGATTTATCAAATCCTTTCTTAATGTTAGATTGGCTTTTACATATAGTATCAAAAGCTGTCCTACGAGCTTCATCTAACTCCACAATCTGATCTATCCTATTTTGAACAACATCTTTATTAGTGGAAAAATGCTGAAGGCGCTGATAAGCTGGCAATTTCAGGTGCACAGGTAAGGCTAAATCCAAGCCATAAACCAATTCAAAGGGAATTTTACCAGTAGCTTTCTTTTTAGTAATCATATATGCCCATAAAGCGTACTTGATTTTGCTATCCCAAGATCGCTTATTATCTCCTACTATCTTCTTGATAATGGTTATGAGATTTTTATTGCTTGATTTAGCCAGAGCATTACCCTGAGGATAGTAATTTGATGAATGAGATAAGACAATGCCATACTTAAAACAAAAAGATGAAAATTCTGAAGAACTAAAAACCTTGGCAGTATCAGTAGTGATCTTAGCAGGGACACCAAATCTAGTAATGATATTATTTTCAATGAAATCCATAATGACCTTTTCAGTGGCATTCTTAGCAGGGATGGCTTCAACCCACTTAGTGAAATAATCGGTAGCAGTCAAAATTCATGAGTAGACATTGCTAGAATTTTCATGAAACTTCCCGATGAAGTCCAGACACCAATGCTGAAAAGGTGCCTCCACAACGACAGGTTGTAAGGGTAGGGCAACAAGCTTCTGTTTCCCAGTGAACAATTGGCAAGCTTGACAACTTCTAACAAACTTATATACATCAGAAAAAATCGAAGGTCAATAATAACCAGCTCTCAGGATTTTGTGGGCAGTAGTTCTAGCAGCATAATGACCACCACAAAATCCTGAATGAAACTAATTTCTTGGACTCAATTTCATCAACACACCTAAGTACTATGCCCTCAGGATTTCTACATCCAAGGCCATCCTTCATAAGGCAATACTTAGTGGCTTTTAATCTAAGTGCCCTTCTCTTATGAGCGACTAAATGGTTAGGACATGTAAGATTTAACAAGTAATAAATAATGTCCTTATACCACTCATCCTCCCCTAATCTTTGCAACTCAGGCGAAGATAGATCGTTAAGACAAATCAAACCAAGAGCCTTTTCATTACCTTTCGGTCAACATTTGAGCCAAGCCTTGGCCTTTGACTAACTTGGTGGGTCTGATCTCTAAATCATATTCTTGTATTTTAGTAACCGACTTAGCATGAGTCCCTAAGCAATCAATTTGAGTTAATATATCCTTAACAACAGAATGTGGGACAAAAGCAATGATTTTGGAATAACCCACATAAGTCTTGAAATTCTTAAGAGATTTGACTAAGGGATAGGTTGCTTTTCCATGGTATTGTATTTTAACTCAGAATTTTGAAGCACTTTACTCATGAAAGCAATAGGCTGCTCATGACCATCTTTATTTTTCTACAATAGGACACCAGCAATGGTATCTTCAGAAGTGAAAGAGAAAATCATGAAATCCTTAGAGTAATTGGGACTAACTAAGACAGGGGCTCTTGCAATAGCGCCTTTGATTTCCTGAAAAGCCCTTTTGTTGTCTTCTTGCCAAACAAATTTTACATCTTTCTTCATAAGACTTTGAATAGGCTTTGAATAAACCTTCTAAGAAAATTTGTTTTTCCAAGAAAAGACTGAAGGGATTTAAGATTATGGGGAAGAGGAATCTTTTGGATAGCTTCAATTCTTTCAGGATCAATCGTGATTCCATCTTTAGAAATGATGTGACCAAATAATTTCCCTTCGGTTACTCCAAAAATAGACTTAGCTGGGTTCAAAGAAATCCCGTACTCTCTACATCTATCAAAAACTTGCCTAAGATGATTTATATGACTGATACCATCCTTAGAAAAAACAGTAAGATCATCCTGGTAAATTTCAATAAATTTCCCAATTAACCCCTTGAAGACATAATCCATAGCCCTTTGAAAAGTAGCTCCAGCATTGGTTAATCCAAACGACATTCTAATGTATTCGAAAGTACCCCATGGTGTGGTGAATGTGGTTTTGTGCTGATCTTCTTTTTTAACCCATACCTGATTATACCTGGAAAAACCATCTAGCAATGACATCATTCCGGAATCGGTTACTCTTTGCAACAGAGTCTCCATGTTTGGCAAAGGGTAATTATCTTTCTTACATGCTAGATTAAGATTTCAAAAATTGACACAAAGACTTATCGTACCATTCTTTTTCCTAACAAACACCAGGTTGGAACACCATGTTGAATGCCTCGTTTGAGCAATAATTCCTGTTGCAAGCATCTTCAAAATCTCTTTTTGAACCAAAGGGGCTAACTTAGGATTAATCTGCCTAAGCTTTTGATGAAAGGGTTTAGCATTTTCATCTTTCAAAAGGATGGTGTGTTCCATGACATCCTCCCTATAACCTTTCAACTCATCGTAAGAAAATGCTAAAACATCCCAATACTCACAAAGTAAATTGATTAATTTTTTTCTTTCTTCAACACTAGTACCTTTACCAATATTAATAATCTTTGGGTTCGCAGGAGTACCAATGTTTATCTCGAGGTATTTGCCTGGATCCATTTTATTCTCCTCTTTCAACTTTGTGGCATCATGCCGATCAAAGTGTTGTTCTAAACAAACCACATTCCTAGGAGTAGGATTTATGATATGCTCATGATTACCAGATCAATCCTCCTCAAAATTTATCCAAAAATTTTCAAACTCATCCAAATTATCAAGAAAACGAATCACTTGCTTTTCATCATTAAAGACCTGCCAATGCTCTGAGTTATCTGGAACAGAAGTCCTAAATATAACTTCCATTTTAATCTTATCCCCAATTAGCCCATCAAACAATTGAAAAGTAGAAGCAGCGACGGCAAGTTCATTTCCCAAACTATTATTCTCTCTTGGGATTGCCTCAAGGTCAAGGGCATCAAAGTATTCCATAGTATCCCACACAGCATTTCGATAATTCCTTAATCTCTGATTTTTAAACGTAAATTTATTTGTAAGCTGCATGATCATTAAGTCAGAATCCCCCTTGATGCTAAGCAACTTAATTTTTAAAGACTTCGCAAACTCAAGACCCAACAACAAGGCTTCATATTCGGCACGTCGTTGGTTGCTTCAAATTCTAATCGATAAGTGAACTTGAAGATATGACCAAGGGGAGATTTAAGCACTATTCCTACACCTTTACCATGCCTAGACGATGTACCATCAAAATACATGTACCAAACTTTATCATTGAGATCCCTAATCTTTTTATCAACCTTATCATCAGGAGCAACTATGAAATTAGACATGATAGCGTAATTCCCAATGTCGAATTGTTCTTTAATTATCTCGTTATGAGGTCTCTTAGGATCTTCAACATGGAATTTTCTCTCGGCTCTCTATTAAGTCTCACAAAACCATCACCTTTAAGAGAAGGAATCATAGCATATAACCAATTCATTTGAAAACTCCCTCCTAGATCAGAGGCTCATTTTTTGGATAAAAGCATACCCCAAGCATCAGGCACATCAACAACAACAATGTCCATAACAATCATGATGTCCGGGTAAACTGATAAATGGACTTGTAAATCCTTGATTAGACCATGAACTTCAATCTTCTTAGAATCCATGGCACATATATTGTAGTAGGGTCTAGAAACTCTTAAGTGAAGCTGTTCCATGACCCTCTTAGTCATGACACAAGCTGATGCACTAGAATCCAGAATGCAATTATTTAATTTATATCCATTGACCATCAAGGTGATAAAGAAAGGTTGATGACCTTTGTTATTCGAATCGAAACTTTGCAAATATATGGGAGCATCGTGATAGTCAACTTTTGGGGTTTTCTGTTGAGAAATATTTGCTTGAGGACCTTGAATAGCTTTTAGTAACTTATCTCTCTGGGAAGGGATTTTCACAATCTCAGAGATAGGAACCCAGATTTTCGCATTATTAAACCAGCTTCCCAAATCGGCATCTAATCCAGAGTTTAAACCAGGGTTAAAAGTTCGAGGGGGAATTTGATTCCCGGTCTGATCTTTATCCCTTCTCTGATAAGTTAAACCTTTATCTCTAGCAATTTCCGTGATTTGCTCTAGATAGGGTTTTTCGCCATCTAACTTAGCCAAAATGTCATCTTTATTTTCAAGGTTATTTATACCAAAAGCTGACGAGGGATGCATAACATCTCGACTATTTTCCTTAACCTCCATCCAATCGTTCGTAGACAAAGGGAACTCGTTACCCACTACATTTTTTTGATCACCCGCCCCAAACATTCCATTATCCAAAATTCTTCTAACAATGGGACAAGTAGCCTCCTCATGAAGAGCATCACAAACCTGACAGTAAGGCGGAGCATTATCGACCAAATTAGTAAGCGGATTAGGAGGTCTCTACTCACTAGATTGACCCTTCTTTTGCCAGTTGTTATTTCTATTATTATTATTTATGGGCTGGAAATTTTGTGTTTGCGTTCTTTCCATTTGGACCAACTTATTCTGAAAAGTAGCTATCTCCTTAGCGTGGTTAGATGTTAATTTCGCTTGATTAATTTCCATGCTTTCGATCTTTTGGAGCAATTTCTGAACAAGCTCGCTATCAGGTTCCTGAACCTCTTTTCCTTTAGGTTCTTTCAATTTCATTGAATGCCTATCAAAACCTGGGATTTCAGACTTCCCAGATGTTGCCTTATCCTTTTCAATCTCTATTGCTAAAGCTTGACAATCCCTATAATCAGGAAGATTAGCACGTCTCAACTCATAAGAGGGCTCAGGGCTAAAGGCATCAATATAAAAATCTCAAAGAGATTTGTCGGTAGGTTTATAATCTTGAGGTAATTCCTTAATAATATCATTAAACCTTTTGTTAAATTCTTCAGTGGTTTCACTCTCTCTCTTTTTGATTATGCTAATAGCTTTCACGAGGTGTCTTCCTTCTCTCTTATCTCCATATTTTTCCTTAAAGGCATTAACGATTGATTGCAAGGAATCAAAAGAATT
The DNA here is from genome assembly GCA_031772625.1 of Pinus tabuliformis. Classification (NCBI taxonomy): domain Eukaryota; kingdom Viridiplantae; phylum Streptophyta; class Pinopsida; order Pinales; family Pinaceae; genus Pinus; species Pinus tabuliformis. The sequence goes on from CM062809.1 coordinate 862,401,759, forward strand.
CCGAGGATTTTCTGCAAACCATTCGTCAGCATCGCCCTCCAAGGTCAGAACAAAAAGAGTCATTCTAACATCTTCATGATTAAAATCAACAACCCTTGCGCACTTACCCATCCATAAACTAAAAGCTTTCAGATGTGAATTAGCACTAATTGCATTATTTCCCTTAGAGATAGGCAATTTATCCATCCCATGTGTTGGAATATCATTGGGATAACCTTGAACGTTAGAAAAATCGCAAGGGGCAAATATATCCATGATGTCGTGCTCGACCAGGTTAGTAAATAGGAAATGGATATCAGATAGGACTTCTTGTCCGAGGTTAACAAGAAGTGTACGAGAAGATAGTTTGTGTAATCGTACTCTGAGAGCCCTTTCAGGATCAGGAGCAGGATTAACCAAACTACTTGGATGTCTCCTACTATACACTCTTGGAGAGGATATATGAAGTGGAGTCACCACTTGGACAAAAAGTGTAGCACGGAAAAACTCGGAAGGAAGGAACCAAGGACAGAAAAAACTCTATCCCCGGAAACGACGCCAAAAAATGTTGTCGCGCAGAGTGTCTAGCCAGTGCGACAACGCTCAGACCAGGGGCTGTCACGCTCATCCCTGATCTTTCCGTTTAAGCTGTCTCCCTAGGCTAAGGGAGGTAGACCCTATGGGATAAAGGAAGACCAACTGGAAACTAGCTGGGTTGGGAGACACAGCAAGGGAATCAAGCACTTGATTGATTTTAAAAAATTGATTAGCCCTTTAAATACTTAAGACCTGTGCCTTTGCTAAATGAAGTGAAAATCAAATAGTTGATTTGATGCTTAGGAAATATAAAAACAAACCTTTTAGCAATTGCTTGAAGATACTTAATGTCTAGCATACGATAAGCACTCAATCAATCAAGCAATAACGATCAATGACTTAGCAAAGCTCCAGCAATTAAATTTTCAAAAGATAGAATACTTTGAATAACCACAAAATTTAAAAGCTAGGCACCTAGAATTTAAAATGATTATGCTTGAAATTCCAAATCTAGGAAATTAATCACTTTCTAATAGTTAAACTCCAGATAAAAATTTAAGTTCATTCAACTATAGTAAAATGATGAATAGTGATACCACAACAGAAAAAAGACATAATTTTTTTTTAAGTTTTAAATATTTTTTTTATTTTTTTATTTTTTATAGAAAATCTAAACAAAAACAAATCAAAACCCTAAGATTAACTTTTATGCTTTTTTTTAGGATTTTTATATTTTATATTTTTTTTATTATTTTTTATGATATAAAGTTCTAAATTTAAAATTTAAATAGAACAAAACTAAAATCAAATAAATCTAAAACTAAAACCTAGCTTAAAAAAATCAAAATCTAAACTAAAGCTAAAAAAATCATACGATGAAATAGAAATAAACCTATCCCAAGCGTAAAATCAAAACAAAAAAAAATGAAAATCAAAATGCGTGACCCCAAATCTTACCCACACATATCATTTCACTGTTTTTGTGTGTGCAGGTTAGATAGCTCGATAGCGGTAAGGATTGGAGATGGAGGTGAGGGTAGTGAGGCTTCGAGCTGTAACAATGAAGGACGGCAGAAGGGTAGGGATGAGTGAGGGCAAATCTGCGGGTAAGGAAGGAAGAGCGAAGAGCTGGGCAGATGCTCAATGGCAGAGATGGAAGCTTGGATGGTTGAGGAGAGCAAGGAGCATAGAGCTTGAGGATGTTGGTGTATTGTGGAAAGCTAGAGAGGGAAATACGTTGAGGTTGGTAGTGTGAGGAGAGGAGTGCGACGGGAGTGAGGGAAATGGCAGCGATGGAGATGCGATGAAACGTGGGAAGTAGCCAGTGAATGGCAATGATTTGAAGTGAGGGAGATGGCTGTGGGTAGGGATTCGACTTGCAGGTTTGCAGATCAAGGGAGAACGCGAGAATGGAGGGAGAACCAGACATCGTGGAGAGGAGGTTGGCAATTGCAGCGAGGAACGATGGTGTAAAGGGGAAGGAGCAGGGAGCACGCAGAAATGAATAGTAGCTTCGTGAGGGATAGAGGGGAATGAACATGGTTGAGAGGGTTTGATGAAGAACACGCGGGAGGGGATGGTTTTGCAGGCTAGGAGCTTGACGAGAGGAGGGCAGCGGATTAGGAAAACGCAGAGGGATGATGATCAAAGATGTGTTGACAATAGACAGATGTGAGGGTTTTGTAGGCTGAAACGAGGCTTGGCAGGGAGCGTATGTGGGCCTCTCCCTTGTGTATTTTTCTTTTGATTTTCTGGGCCTGAGACCAGCGTACGCCCAAAAAATTTGAATTTTTTCCTGCGAAATGAAACCCCAGGAATAGCAGACAGATAGCCTGAACAAACCCTCGAATTTCTTCAGAGAATCTGAAAATCCTTTTGGAGAATATCCTGCAAAAAATGACGCTGAAGCCAGATCTTACCCTCCAGGGCCTAGATCTGACTTCAGAACAAGACTACACCTTCAAATCTGCAACCTGTAATGACAATAACAAACACCCAGAAGCAAAATATGCAAGAAACAAAGCTAAAAACCCTAAAACCAGCTGAATAATTACAATAATTACAAACTGAAGGCTCTAAATAGCCATATTTATCAGTATGCCACAGAAATATTTTCAAAATTTTAAGTTTAGTATGAGGTGCTTCAAAAAACCCTCATGCATTCACAAGAAAAATTCAAATGATAAGCCCGAGATCAACACTAGCTAGGCTCTTCAGAAAATGCTTTTTTCGAGAGTTGGCTGGTTTAGCCGAGAACTTCCCCAAACGCTCGATGATCTTGAAATCAAGATTTTTCTGCACAACTTACTTCAACCATAAACAAAGAGGGAGAAAATGATACTAAAATCTAGATCTAATGGAGATACCTGCCATCATATTCAGAAATTTAACTACCATTCAAACCCTAGTGACTAAACAAGATACCTGTGTTTAAAATCACTCTTCATCAAGCTATCATCAATGGCTGAAATTAAATTTATGCACAGAAATAAAATATCTTACAACATTTTTAGAAGTGTAACACCAGTAAGATTTCAACCCCAAAGTCTTTCTTTATTGCACAAAAAAAATGATTACAAGAGAGCTTTCTTTAGCAGAAGGCTCACAAATCGAACGATCTCAAATGACCCTTGACCCCCTATTTAAAGATAAATTTCCCAATGGCTAGTTCGAGTGATCCATGTCAAAGTGATCTCGACCGTCGATGAGGATCAAAATCTCTTTTAATCTCATCCGTTGAAATTTTAGATGCATTTTAATATATTAAAAAATTAAAATTTTGCATTTATTTCCTAGGACTTGTGAGGGGATAAATTATTTTTCTAACCCTCAAGACATTTTACATCATGATTTTTACATTTTTACATCTCAAGGGGAAAAACCCATTTGACATAGACCCTCATAGACTACCCAGTTCTGCGACAAAAACATAATCTAGCAGATCAAACAATTTGTATTAAAACACCCTAACCAAATAGTTAGGATTATTCCCAAATCACTTTTACATAGAATCGATCTAGCACACTAGGACTCCCCTAAGATTCTAATGACAAAATCCATTCCGGCTTTGGGGTTAGGCTTAAGGAAAACTCTGCTGATCATGGATCGGTGAGACAAAAAACCTTCAAGAACGTAGATCATCACTAGAAGATTAGGTTTACCTAGGCAATTACATACATGATACAAATCTGCTAAGATTATTTACAATTTACACATGCAGACTGGGTTTACAAAATAACATGATTAGGCTGATGATGATAGTCGAATGGCACGAACACATTGATTAAGCGCTATCCCTTTTGCGAAAAAAAGGGAGGGTACTGGTATGGGTCGTTGACACGTAGTGGTCAACATAATTTATATAAAAAATAAAATAAATGCAAATAGATATAAATCATAAATAATCATAGTAATGATTAATTAAATAGTCATTAGTTAAATGGAAAGGCATGTCTAAAGGACATGCCCATTCATGAAGGGGCACCTGCCTAGGTATATAAGCAGGCCCTCATTGTAACATTCATTCATCCTTGTATTATCAACTTAATAATAAAATTTATTATTTCAATACATTTGTGTATTTTAAGCCCCAAGGGTTAGCTTAGTTGGTTGAGTTTCTGTTGCTAAGTACCTTGTCAGTTGGAAGGTCATGTGGTCAGATCTCCTTGACACCCTTGGGGTTAGGCATTGCTTGTTTAGTCGATAGGTAGATCCCTTTGGGTCGATCTACCTAGATTTCCCATGGATGTAGTAGCCATACAATCTTTGTGAACCACCTTAAAAAAATACATTTGTATATTTTACATTTAAAGCATAACAACTCAGAATTTTGTTGCTACAGTGTATCAGAGCCATTCTACCCTCTCAACGTTAACCTGCGGCATAGTCCTTTGGATGTTAACCGCTGCATAGTCTATCGATTAAGTCTTAGGTCCAGGAATCATGGGAACATATTCCTAAGATTATGACCATATGACTAGATGAGAATTATTACTAGAAATGAGAGAAATACTTGCAAAATCAATAAAGCATTTTGAAACATATTCAACATCTATAATGGAAGAGGACATTGACACGAAAGAGACTAACGATAAAGAATGCTCTAATCGAGAAAATGATGTTGAACATGTTGAATTAGGATCTCCTCAGGGTGACATAAATGAGGCTGATAATCAAAGTGGGTATATGAAAATTGAAGATGAAGAAGCTAAAGATGAGTCTACTAATAAGGAAACTGTTGAAAATGATAAATGTGATGATCTTTACAACGCTTTAAATGTGAGTTTTATCCAGGCACCTGTGACTGCCTACCAAACCACCAAGCAAGAAAATGTTGGGAATGGAAGGGCCTAGCAAAAAGTTCATTATGGAGTCGAGCAGGCTACTAGAATAATCTCAGGGGAAGGTACAATTGGTGAGGCTTTTGCTAGTAGTGTGGGGTACATCAAACATAATGAAATTAATAAAGTTGAGCAAGGAGCAATCAGTGGGAATATTACTGAATTTTCTATTGGATCTCGTCCTAAAAGGGACCATAGGATCGATGATGAGGTAGAATCAAATGTAGAAGCACCTGAAGTATTTTGTGGCCATGCTACAAATGTAGTTGTAAGCTATAAAGAGTCTACGGCCTCGGGAAGAAAAGGTGGATTGAATGTTGGTGGTGGATCAATAGAATCAGAAGGAAACAATTTTGTGCTTCTTCCGGAAATGGCAGTACATCATCTCTTACCACTTCCACTTCCAACAGAGTAGGTCAAGCTATATCTCCTGCTACCTCCACTTCCAACAAAATAGGTCCAAGCTTCAAATGAATGCATAGGCCAGCAAGATAATTCTTTTTTGCATCCAGGTGTAGGAGGAACAACATTGTTTGTGGCAAATATGCACCGGTGGAAAACAAATGCAAAGCTTGAAATTGCATTGTCAAAGTATGGGAAAGTGAAAGATATGAAATTCTTCGAGGAAAAGGGCAGTAGAATGGCAGCACCAATGCCACAGGTCAATTGTGGGCATCTCAATAGCGATCTTGTTTGTGCCCCTTGTTAAAGAAAGATGTATGACTGGTTCCAGTTTTTAGAAAAATATCTTGACGTTGAACATAACAACTATTTAGCAATACAGGAACAAATTTACAATTCAAAGCATAAGGCTAAGTTTCTAAGAAAGTGGAGCTCTATTCCAACTGAAGTATATGACACTAGAGACGTTACCCTCTTTTGCACTTCAGATGGATCCTCGCTTACAGCACATGCGTTTATTCTCACAATCAGATAAGATGTTTTCCGAGCAATGCTGGAACAAGTAGATATGAAAGAAAAAGAAACAAAACGAGTGGAAATTCATGAAGTTGGAGGAGAAAGTGTGAAAGCATTTTTGAAGTTTTTGTACACCACCCAAGTTAGTGATGAATATTTGCATGCTCATTACAGGGAACTCGTTAAGCTTGCCCATTTGTACCAAGTACAACTTCTCCTCCACAGTGGAGAATCACCATAATCAGAGAGCGAGGAATTTATACCAGATGCGACATGCATTCCAAAAGAGTCGACGCCTTGGGCGAAATGGATGTAGGAGAGAGTTTCCCATTATTTGCACTTCAACATCAAAGCATTCCATATTTTGCGACTACTCTACCACATCTCGTCGACACTTAATCCTACAGTGACGCATCTCAAAATTATCCATCGGTGTATGTATTTTTGCCTCTTCTTATAAATATGGAATTGAGTTGGAACAGAGGAATAATAGCCCTCTTAAGAAATTGTAGGATAAGAAAACGAAAATGGTGAATGAGCGAGAACCCTATCGACGCATGTAGGGATGTGACCGTAAGAATCCGTACGGTGACTATTGGGCAATTAAAAAAAAAACAACCTTAACAATTTTAACAAATTATTGAAGTTACTTTATAAAATATTATAAAGTTACCTTCTTTAAAAATAATATATATATTAAAAAAACGAAAAGAAAATGGATAACCTCAATAGTACCAGTTACACATGTCGAAATGATGTGGAGAAGATGAAAAAAAATTGTCAGCAATTAAGCTTACACATTTCGAAATGACGTGGAGAAGATGAAAAAAAATTGTCAACAATTAAGCTTTGAGGATAAAGCTTTTTGAAGAGAAGGGCACTGTTTATGAATATAATTTATATAAAAAATAAAATAAATGCAAATAAATATAAATAATAAATAAACATAGTAATGATTAATTAAATAGTCATTAGTTAAATGGAAAGGCATATCTAAAGGACATGCCCATTCATGAAGGGGCACTTGCCTAGGTATATAACCAGGCCCTCATTGTAACATCCATTCATCCTTGTACTATCAACTTATTAATAAAAATTATTATTTCAATACATTTGTGTATCTTACATTTAAAGCATAACAATCCAAAATTTTGTTGCTACATCGTTATGCTTCAAACAGTATACCCGTGTCTTCCTAGAAAAATCATCAATAAAATTTATGTAGTAGAGATGGCCACCAAGAGAATGCACAAGCATCAGTCCACATAGGTCAAAATGAATGAGTTAGAGGATGTCATTAGTCTTATTCTTGCTAGACGGTAATGGTCCCCTTGTCTTCTTCCCACTGGCACACCTCAGACATACTCCATCATGTCTAGCTTGAATATCAAGAATCCCAAAGACTAACTTCTTAAATTTCGGAAGAGCTTCATAATGTAGATGTGCCAATATTTAGTGCCATAGCTCGCTTTGATGATTAGTGTCATGGACCATTGCCAGCAGAGGTCTTCTAGTGACTCTATAGAGTCCTTCCACTCTAGATCCCAATGTAAAGGCATCTTTCATTTAGGATTCCTTCGGCCAGGTGAGGACTTTTCCTTTTATGAAAGCTACTCTCATTCCTTTGTCTTCCAAAGAAGAAATTGACACCAGTTCTTCTTTAGTTCTAGGACATACATCACTTCATGAAGAATAACTAACTCCCTAGAGTTCAAATCAAATTTGACAGATCCAAAGCCTTTTATAAGATATTTAGCATTGTCTCCAAGAATGATCTTCAAACTTGTTTCCCTCTCAACCAGATTTGAGAGGACCTCCTTATACCCAAAGAAGTGTCTAGAAGCCCCACTATCTACTAGCCAACTATCATATCAATCCGGAGGAGAAGAGCTAGAAAGGGCAGAAATAATTATATACTCAGATAAGCAGTTGCATTACTTTTATACCTAGAATTTCTTGATTTCTTTTTAGGAAGATGGCCTTCTTCTTGATCATCTAGAGTATCTCTTCTTCTTCTATCACCTCTTCCTCTTTGATCATCTCTTCTTATATTATTGAACTTGCTATTGTTGGTGCCATGATTGTTGCTGTATATTGACCTTGGAGCGTTCGTTCTTTCTCGGCAATCTTGACCATAGTGACCAAAAATTTCTTGTACTTGGACTTGGTGGTAGCAGGGGCATTCTGCGGAGGCTCAGGAACCTTTGCTTGCACATATTCCAAAACATTGTTATTCTCGAATACAACTTCTAACCTGATCTTTCATGCAACAAAGTTTAATGAGTCACCCAACTTCTCATTTTCCTTGAAGAAAGAGTAGTCATCTTGTCCAAATCAAGCAGGCTCCTTCAACTTGTTTCAAGTATTATTACTCTAGTCTCTTGTCTCTTTGGGCTTTTCTCTTCACATTAGTTCTTATACCATGTTAATTTTCCACTGCTCTATGTTGTTACAATTACTTTAGCCCAATTCTTTAACTTCAATTAGAAATCATTTAATCTTCCAGTAAACAATAACAATTGTAGATAGAAAAGTAAATGATAATGGGCAATAAGAGACACCAAGATTTCGTCAAAGACCAGGGAAAAACCCTACAAGGGGAAAAACCCTTTCAAATTTTTCTTCTTATTCGATTGTCATAAAATTTTCAATAGAGAGTACAATAATCCAATTTCAATGATGAGTCAAAGTGAACTTTTGACTATCCAATTGGATAAACCAATATCCAACCAATGATGAGCCTCAAAAGTCAACTCTGGTCAACTTTCAAAGTCTACAATTTTTGTCCAAGTCAAGAATAGTCAAAGTGTTCCCTAACCAGTGAAAGTCAATGGTTAGATTAGCTTTCCAAGAGCTCAATCTACAGTCCACAAACTTGGCCTGAAATGATGGTCAAAGTCAGCCCAAAATAGTTCAAGAAAACCCAATCAAACTCGGCCAAAGGAGAGAGATTTTTTGCGGTCAAACCTACAGTGAATACTAGTCAAACAACCCATATCACCTCGGTTTTTGTGCCAGTCAATTTGGCCCCAAGAAATTAAAGTTTTCCCAGTGAAAGAAAGTGAAAAGATGAAGTCAAACTTGGTCAAGAAATGGTCAAACCTTCAGCAGAAAAGTCAACGCAAAATTGCCTCCAAGACCCTCGCATGTGTGAACTTGACCTGCAATATTTTAGAGTTGTACAAACCAATGAGAAGAGGAGAGAGAGTAGAATGTTGAGTTGATGTGATGCTCCAAATGAGTCTCCTTGACTTGTATTTGTAGGCATTAGAGAAGGGTTAATTAGCCTCTTAGTCCAACCTTAAATTTTGTGCCAATGTGGGTTTCCTCACCAGAAATATACTTTTCCTTAACCAAATTGAGTGGTTCTAGGGTCGAAATTGGGTTTCTTTGAATGAGGAATAATATCTAATGGAGGGAATTTGTCCCTAAGCTGTCAAATTAAAAAGTTTGGCATCAATGGAAAACTCCAGATCTAGAAAATGAACAATTTAGAGACTTCTTAGTCCAAGAATTCAATCTCCTTTCCTAATTGACCTGTTACTAATATCTTCTTGCACACTACTACTTAGCCCCTTCAAAATTAATGATTGAGTCTTCAACAATTTGTCCTCTTCTCTTTAAATATTTTTCTCGGCACTTGTAAATAGAGATTGATAACTTATAAGAAATTCGATCCTCTTTTGTTGCTCTGATTTGACACAATGCTATGGTCAATATTTGCTACAGGACTCTCTTTATATGCTGATATGAACGCATAATCAATTGAAATATCTCCCTCCCTTATGGAAACTCATTTTTCAACTCCTGTAGTTAGCTAATACAAACAAGAGCCCATATATAGCCTAAACTTCATTTCTGTAGGTAATATAACCAACATGAGTCTCCTAAACTCAACCCAATAAGAATAAATCTGTGATTTCACATGTCTAACAGGCAAGAAAGCTCACTACCCCTATTATGACAAGGGACTGACCCCCCCCCCGGATACTTAGAATTCGACCTATCAAAATAATATTTGTGCCTTTGAAAATAAATATTTGACCCCTTTTTAAATTGTAATTTCTTTGTTGTTCTATGTAGTTACAATTACTTTAGGCCAATTCTTATCTTCAATTAGCAACCTTTAAACACAAATCAACCATCTAAGTATCAATAGAAATTGTAGATAGAACAATAAATGTAATGAACAATAAGAGACAAATAAGAGACACCAGTATTGGTCAAAGACAAGGGAAAAACCCCACAAGGGGGAAAAACCTTTCAAATTCTTCTTCTTATTAGATTGCCATAAAATGTTTAGCAAAGAGAGAGTACAATATTCCAATTCTTCAATCACAAGGTTATCCAACAAAACCAACCAAACGATATCTGAAAGATGAGCCAAATAAACAAATTTTCTTCAAATTATAGTTTTCCAGCTTGTGGTCAATGGTTAGAATATTCGGTCAACTATATTCAAAACCCTAGGTCACAGCCACATGGATGTTGAATAAAGTGTATCTAGGTTCGATTTTCATAATGACACATTCCAATGTAAATGATGTAAATTGTATCTAGCAAAATATTTTGTAAATTTGAGTCATGGGTTTCATGCTCAAAATTTGTTTGTAGTAGCTCCCATTGAAGAGCTCTAGGCTAGGTGATAGGTTTGTGTCATTGATGTGAACAATTACACTTGTAAATTATATAGTTTGTGTCTCCAAGGTCAAGGGCAAAACCATGTGGAATATCTCTTCCAAGTTCAAGTACAAATGGCTAGTAAAAGTCTCCTACAAGTGAAGATAAAAAGGCATTGTAATTTCGGCAAAAATATATTATATTCATGTTGGCTAAATCAATCATGCAAGTTGGCCTAAAGACAAGTCATGTCGGCCTAATGAGAAGCCATGAGAGGAATATAAATAAGGGCCTCTCCTCTCTCATTCGAACACACTCTCATCAGATCAATTCGGTCTCTCTCCTATGTGAAGAAGTCTGTCTAAGTGTGTGAAGAAAGGGTCAAGTCAAGGAGCCGCAGGTCAACAAGAAGGAAGTCCATTCTGCCATCTATAACCGCAGGAAATCTATCCACATGTGCAAGGCTAGGGCATCATCTTATGTGCTCTCATTAGCAAGGAAAGAGTTCGATCTTGGGGCTATTTGAAGGGCAGATTTACTTGAAGAGAAGTGACAAGGAGAGCGAAGGTTTAGGAGGGCTAGAAGAGCCCTAAACCTCTCACACGTGCGAAGGAACAGGTCACAATTAGGGCTGCATTACAGTCCTAGGTTATCTTCATGAAAAGGGTTGATTTGAGGCCTAAAAAGTTCGGTTGTTCATCTAGAAGGAAGCTCCAAGTATAGCGAGGCAAGGAGGAGGCTACAAGAACAAGTAGCTCACTCACACGTGTGAAAACAGTGACATCTTCAGGTCTGTTGCTAGGGTTGCTGAACAGTTCACATCAAGGAAGCAGATCATCTTGTCTAAAGGCAAGCGTTGAGGACATCAGCTTGACAAGTGAACTATTTTGGACAAGTGAAGCTTGGAGGAAGAAAGAAGGGAGAGGGAAACTAATCCTTCCATCTATAGTTGCAGATCTAATTTATGGTACAGCAGGTCAGAGGACAGCAGTAGCAAAAGGTACTAGCCTTGATCTTGGAGACACATTGGTGAAAGGGTCTTGGAAATTTTGTCATGTGAAGATTCTATAAGGAGAATTACCGTGGGTTTTCCTCTTAGGTTGGAGAGGTTTTGCTCTGGCTTCTGCCTATATCTTGTGTTATTGTTCTTTTGCTTATTATGCATGATAACTGGTTGATGAAATTAATAAACATATACCTATGAAAAGATCTTGTTTGAATAACTAAAAGGATAAAAATACTTCACAAGCAGTTATCTAAGATAGAGAAATCGTTAACATATCAAGCCCTTAGATTTCTCAACATGGTATCAGAGCGAGGTTGTACATCAAGGAAGGGCTGATAAAGAACATTAAGGAAGAGGCAAGGCAGTTGAAGTTGAAGGCAAAGCTAGATTCAGATCCACATTCTGAAACTCCAAGATCTATCAAAGAGAAGACAAGATCTACTATTCAGGCAGATCTATAAGAGGAAGGTATCAAGAATCCTCTCACTTCAGTTGAAGAGCAGATCCTCAAGGATAAAATATTAGGTTCCCTAGCATTCAAGGATAGACAAGCTTCCTCAAGCTCATACAAGGAAGCCATCCAAAGTCAAGCTTCAAGGATCATCACATCAAGTAAGTATCTTATTTATTTGAGCAAAACTAATCTTGAAAAAGATGTCTTCTTGCAAGGAAAGCAATAAGTTAGTTGGAGTTGCCAACTTCCTTGCTTGGAAGAAGAGAACTGACCTCAATTTGAAAGAACAAGAAGTTATTGAACATGTACAAAAGAAAATTGTTGTTCCTACTGATAGTCAAGAATTGGCTAAGTATAACAAGAACGAAGTTAGAGCTCAAAAGATTCTCATAGAATCTATCAAGGACTCTTTGATTCCTTATGTAGCCAAGCTTGAAACAACCAAGGAAATCTATGACAAATTGATAGACCTATTCTCCATCAGCACTGCAGGAGAAGGGATCTCTTTAAGGAATGAGTTGTACAAGATGAAGATCAACAAAGAAGAAGGTATAGCTCCATACTTCATAAGGGTTTCTGAAATAAGAGATCAGTTACAGGATCGAGGAGAAATCATGTCTGATCAAGAGATGACTACTATAGTGTTGAATGCACTACCTGAGGAGTGGGGAAACTTTATAGCCAGCATATGGGCTAAAAAGGAGGCATCCTCACTCAATGATCTGTGGGAAATATGCAAAGTGGAAGAAGCCAGATTAAAGGCCAAGGAAGATATTGCAGTTGGATCCAAGGAGCAAGCATTTGCTGCCAGGTTCAAGAGAAAAGGAAAGTTCAGAAAGTTTGAGAGATCTGGTCACCAACAACATCCCAAGAAAGACATGTCAAAGATTCAATGCTTTGAATGTCACGAATATGGACACTACTGAAGAGATTGTCCCAAGCAAAAGAAGAATGGCAAAAGGAAACATGAAACAGCTCATGTCGCCCAGGAAATACAAGACAATGAAAATAAGCCAAAGAAGGAGGAGCCACAGGGTCTTTACTATGATTAAAAGATCACCTCCTATTTTCTTTCATAGGTCTTAGTTGCATAGCATTTTGTGACATGTTGTGATTCATGAACATTCTTGTGCGTTGTTTAAGCAATTTTTTAAAGGATGTACTGATTATGTATTCCATACCATCCATGGATGAACAATTGGTGTATGAAGATATGTTGAATCCTTTGGAAATACTGTTAATGGTTATGATTAAAGTATGTTGTATTTCTTTATGTAAGGATTCTAGGAAGGAATAAAATTGCTATGTGTAGGAAACCCTAAGAAGAGAACATTGTGGTTCTCCGAATCTTTGAAGATTTTTTTACATAAAATATCCTCTGTGAAGAATCCAGGTTCATATAAGTTAGAACCATGGTGCCAAGAGAACATGTAAGGATCAAGAAAACTTCGTTGCAGGTCAAAGATCCCTCAAGAAGTCCACTACAAGAATCATGGTATGATTCAAGACAAATGAGGTATGTATACTTGTGTTTAATATTATAATATCATGTCATATGGTTGTAGGTTACATGGATCAACCATGATCAAGAGAAAAATGATCTCCTTACATCAACATAATATGTCCTCATATGCAGTATGAGGTGGTTGACTACAATTATGCAACTATGATTGAAAGCTCCTGGGAATGGAAGGTGTGAGGATGGTAGAGATTGTGAAATATGCAACCATGATGAAGGCAATCAACATCCAGAGAATCAGGAAGATTTGACTAGGAAATCTCCCAGAAAGATATGGAGACTCTAATGGAAGTCTGAAAAGATGAAGACCCTTGACAACATATATCTTTGGGAGATGTGTCAACATGTATGCAGGGTGTTGATACCTACAAGAAGATGTCATTGGAAAAGGCCATCACCAAAAAGGTAATATGTGATTTGTTTTTGGTTTTTGACCTTTTGGGATAAGTCTGGGTATGTGTGCAGGGCCATGGTAAGAAGAGTTGTGAAGGATGTCACAACTATGTACCTTGTGATCTAGAGCAATCACTGTTGAAAGAAAGGTGGAGATAGATGGCCCTATGAAGGAAGCCCCATATGTAAATCCAAGGAGGATACTTTCCAGGAAAGAAGGAATGACATGATGGAGGAAAGTGATGGATGGCTGAACCCTACATATGAAGAAATTGATGACATCAAGGTGTTGGATCATCAGTCAACTAGAAGACCCTATAAAGTACTGATGATAGAGTCCCTGTTTAAGAGGGAGCTCTGGAAGGTTCCTATGAGTAAAGGAACATGAGTAAGTTTTTGAGTAAAGATAAACTTGGAACTCATCCCTGGTTAAGAGGGAGAGTTAGACACAACATTCTTTTCTTCAGTTTGGAAGAAAGAATGGAGGATTGTGTAATCATCTAGCATCCAACACTCTTTGAGGATGTGGTAGGGTATCCAAGACAAGAGTGGGCAAGAGGACCAATATTCTTGATGGCTGGGAACCCAAGATGAGAATAGTCCTAGTAGGGCATACTCGGAGAACACCCGAGTGGGTATGACCCTAAGAGAGACAATGATGATGCGTGTCTATCAGTCATTGGTCTCACCAACATTGTGCTCTGATCTAAGTGAGAGATAGAGCTATTAGTCAAGGCCTTGCTATATGAAAACAATGTTGGTTGAAATGATGCTATAACAAATGGAATGCAAATCTGATCTTCTTATGAGAATTCTTTTGTGAACTTGAAAAATTGTCCAAGTACCATGTATATATGAATACCTCCCTAGTTAAGAGGGAGTGTTGAAGAAAGTGTATCTAGGTTCAGTTTTCATAATGACACATTCTAATGTAAATGATATATATTGTATCTATCAAAATATTTTGTAAATTTGAGTCATGGGTTTCATGCTCAAAATTTGTTTGTAGAAGCTCCCATTGAAGAGCTCTAGGCTAGGTGATAGGTTTGTGTCATTGATGTAAACAATTACACTTGTAAATTATATAGTTTGTATCTCCAAGATCAAGGGCATAACCATGTGGAATATCTCCTCCAATTTCAAATACAAATAGCTAGTAAAACTCTCCTCCAAACGAAGATAAAAAGGCATTGTAATTTCGGCAAAAATATATTATATTCATGTTGGCTAAATCAATTATGCAAGTTGGCCTAAAGACAAGTCATGTCGGCCTAATGAGAAGCCATGAGAGGACTATAAATAAGGGCCTCTCCTCTCTCATTCGAACACACTCTCATCAGATCAATTCGGTCTCTCTCCTATGTGAAGAAGTCTGTCTAAGGGTGTGAAGAAAGGGTCAAGTCAAGGCGCCGCAGGTCAACAAGAAGGAAGTCCGTTCTGCCATCTATAACCGCAGGAGATCTGTTCACATGTGCAAGGCTAGGGCATCATCTTATGTGTTCTCATTAACAAGGAAAGAGTTTGATCTTGGGGCTATTTGAAGGGCAGATTTACTTGAAGAGAAGTGACAAGGAGAGCGAAGGTTTATGAGGGCTAGAAGAGCCCTAAACTTCTCACACGTTCGAAGGAATAGGTCACAATTAGGGCTGCCTTACATTCCTAGGTTATCTTCATGAAAAGGGTTGATTTGAGGCCTAAAAAGTTTGGTTGTTCATCTAGAAGGAAGCTCTAAGCATAGCGAGGCAAGGAGGAGGCTACAAGAATAAGTAGCTCACTTGCACGTGTGAAAACAGTGACATCTTCAGGTCTGCTACTAGGGTTTCTGAACAGTTCACATCAAGGAAGCAGATCATCTTGTCTAAAGGCAAGCGTTGAGGACATCAGCTTGACAAGTGAACTATTTTGGACAAGTGAAGCTTGGAGGAAGAAAGAAGGGAGAGGGAAGCTAATCCTTCCATCTATAGTTACAGATTTGATCTATGGTATAACAGGTCAGAGGACAATAGTAGTAGAAGGTACTAGCCTTGATCTTGGAGACACATTGGTGAAGGGTCTTTGTATAGGTCCTGGAAATTTTGTCAAGTGAAGATTCTATAAGAAGAATTACCGTGGGTTTTCCTCTCAGGTTGGAGAGGTTTTGCCTTGGCTGCTGCCTATATCTTGTGTTATTGTTCTTTTGCTTATTATGCATGATAGTTGGTTGATGAAGTTAATAAACATACACATATGAAAAGATCTTGTTTGAATAAGTAAAAGGATAAAAATACTTCACAAGCAATTATCTAAGATAGAGAAATCATTAACATATCAAGCCCTTAGATTTCTCAACAATGGAGACAGTGACCATGCGAGGGGTTGCAACTTTCCAACTGCATAAAGAACCTTGCATGCATGCATCTACAATCAAGATTTCCTTGTTGCAACCTTGCGGTCCTAGATCAAGAACCCTAATCCACACGTGTGAGTTCAAACCTTGCACTTTCATACCTATATGAACCAATTCCGCGAATCCACCTCAGACTTGTGCGAGCTAATCCAAAGAAAATAGAAGAAGAAGATGCTTGATGATGATATCCAAATGAGGTTCACTTGACTTGTATTTATAGGCT
Organism: Pinus tabuliformis; assembly: GCA_031772625.1. NCBI lineage: Eukaryota > Viridiplantae > Streptophyta > Pinopsida > Pinales > Pinaceae > Pinus > Pinus tabuliformis. Next base: position 862,418,134 of record CM062809.1, read on the forward strand.
TCCAAGGATGTCTAATTTCTCTTTTGGGCCGACCTGATCTTTTGTGCACATGTGGGTTTCCATATTAAAAATATATTTTTCCTCAACCAAATTAAATTCTTCCAAGGGCTAGGAGGGGTTTTTCTTGATGAGGAAGATTGTCCAAAGGAGGGAATTTGTCCCTGAACAGAAAAATTAACACTTCCTCTCAATTAGGGAGAAATTACCGGCTACAACATATGTCCCATCAAATATCTTGTCATCATTGCTCATCTCTGCTCATATCTACTCATATGTTGAACACTCTCGAATCTAAAAGAAGAAGAATTTGACATCATAGGGGAGCTCAAGCTACCACCCTCTATACTCGAAATCACTTCCAACGAGGAGCTAATGATAGCACCTGTGAATCAACTGCAAGCGGGGAGCCAATGCTACTATTCGGGAATCATCTACCAATGGGGAGCCAATGCTACTACCCTTGAATTATTTGCCAGCAGGGATCCAATGCTACTACTTGAGAATCCCTAGACAATAGGAGGGATGCCACTTATCTAATGAGGTAAGGATCGAGCTTATCCCATTGTCTGGTGGTAATAGGAGGGATACTACTTACCATAAACAGTAAGGATCGTGCCTATCCTATTATCCACTGATCTTCCTAACATGACCGTAAAGAGTCAAGTGGTAGAACCCCTGCATCTCTTGTAATGTCCTAAATAGGTATCTTCATTGAAATTTGATGAGGGTTTTTATCTTTGCACAATTTCACCAAGAAACATAAACAACACATTGGGAATTTGATAGAAACAATGAACCCAAAAATTATACGGCAATCTCATTAAAAAAATATCACAACATGAGGAATAATAAGAAATGCGGCAACAATAGCAAAATCTAGCTTTATTATATAGAAATTATGCAAATACAATAGCTGGAAATGGCCCTCCAAGATATGATATAATGTCGATGCCGACCTCTAAACTAAAATGAGAATCAATCACTATATCTGTGGATTATGAATGAATCTACCAAAGGTAGAGATGGGTTCTCACCCACTCTCTCTCTCTAGATCACCCGATTGTTTCTGTCTCGAGGCTACTGGAGTAGAGAACTATGTTCTCAATCCTCTCACACAAGACAATGCACAAATCCAAGATATCCTCAAATGGTCTCCTCCTCTTTTATAGATTAGATGGACCCCTCTAGAAGCCTTATTTTATTATCATTTTAATCACTTGGTACATTTTCCCCTCTTTTAATTTAAATTAAAATGCCCTTTTAATTCGAGAAAATGGTAAATCGACCACCATCCCTCCTCAGGCCACTGAAAGTCACTTCGCACCATCTCATCTTGTAGATATTCTCGTTCCAGTTCCAACGAGCTATTACAGTAAGGTGTTCTGTCAAGTATTCCACCTGGAACGCCACCTTAAGCATAATTAATTGAGTTAGGCCCAATAATAACCCTGTTTTTTGGAAGTTGTCAGAATGCAACGAAATGAAAGACAGGTTGTGCAGATGATGGAATATGCCAAGAAAATGCCATCGGATCCCATAGAAACTCCTCAAAACCCCATGAAATCCCTCTAGAAGCCCCTGGGCCCACTCATGGAGTAAACATGTTGCTGTGACCTAGTTGCCTCGACCCAAGAAGTCCATCCTGACCATGCCATAAGGGAAACTAGAAAAAGTAACATGACAAATCCTCCCTTCCCAAGATTGATTTCCCTCAAGAAATCCATATCTGTCGATTGGTCTGGTGATCTTGTGCAACTGAGAACCAATATCCCATACAAACCACTGGGTGATACCATGCCTCTGTGCCACCCAACCATGAACAAATCCATTAATGCCCAGATCCCAAACTAAACTCTGACTCGTCTTGCCATCAACAGATCCTCCTAGATCCCAATGCCACCATGGCCAATCACCAATACCCCTATCCCATGGCTCTAACTGTGCTCAACCTCAGGCCATAGATGCTGCTCCACTAGAAGAGTACCAACTCATCACCTCTCTCCAATCCAACCCTTGGCATAGACAAAGGTCAACCCCACTATGTTGATGTAGGCCTAGTGCAAATGGTACATTGATAAACTGATAGCCTACATCCCTCTGCCAAACGAAACATGTAACATCCCTTACATCCAAGGGCCCATGCTGCATTATGTCCCTGACTAAAAGTATCACTCCATCAATAGGATACCAACTCATGATCTCTCGCCAATCTATCCTGTGGGAAGGATCAGATGCATAGACACCTGTATATAGAACAAGTCCCCTATGTTGCACCATGCCCAACTCACGTAACTCTGCCTGGTCAATCAACAATATCCATCTAGAGAATCTTGCCGCTCTCCCTATAATGGGAAAAAGTGGGCAAGTTGTGCTGCAAGCCCTATCTATGTACTCCTGGAGGGGTGTGCTCCCTGAAAGTACTGTAGCTTTGCCGACTTCCACTATGTTGATTTCGGGTAGCATTAGATGTGCTCTAAGCCTCAAATTTTCAAGGAGGCTTGGGCACAGGTATTCCAAAGAACTCGGAAAGCGTTTTGGGAAATTCCACCCATAAGTGATTTTATTAAAATAATTAATATTTTTAATGGGGTTCCTAAATCTAAACTTAGGAAAATTAAAATATTAATGGGTATTAATCTAATCAGGGTTGAAACTTCTAGAAAAGGCCATGGATCAAGCCAAAACGATATGAGCCTTTGATTATGTTTTAATATAGGCTGTTGGTTGTCCTATAGGAAGATATAAGAAGGGGTTTGAGGGTCATTTGGAAAACACATAGGGAGATAGAGAAAATTGATTTTCAGAAATCGATTGAGGAAATCTCTTGCAGTTGAGGGGCAGGGATAGCAGCTTCCGGAGAGAGATTCTTAGCCAAAGATACATCAGCAGAGAGAGGTAGTAAGTGATCCATACGCTTCCACGCAGAGGCTGACGCAGGGCCAGAAGGGCCACGTAGAACTAGCGCAAAGGGAGAGAGAGAAGTCCAAATTCTGTAGAGGAATTCGATTTTCAGAAGCTGGGAGCCGGGAGTCAGGGTGTGAGATCGGGAGGTAGAATTCGAATTCCTTGGGTAGCAGATCGATCAGCCAAAGGATTGACGCAACGCCCAGAGAGCTTGATGCTGGGCCGACGCAGGCACTGCGTAGAAGCAGACAGAAATATCAGGAGGCAGTCAATTTGGGGTTGGATCAACTAGGATTTCTAAATGATTGTGTGAGGTAAACTCACAAAGCTTCTGCTAGTATTTCTCTCTATAACTGAATAACCTTGTGAAGTATTCAGTGATGTATTTAGATTTTGCTACTGCATAAAAATAAAAGCGTCAAAGTTGCTGCACCAGTTTTCCCGCATTGGGTTTTTCTGGGGACTATTTGTCCAAAAATAACTGTGTCCTATGTGTTGCATTGTTCTTTCTTTCTCAGTACTTTGTTTTCACAAATATAATAATTAAGTGAATGCTGCAGATGTATTTACTTCGAAATTTACCGTAGAATATAGTAAATAACTTGTATGATTTAATCAAGTAGGATAAATAACATCAATTTGTTGTAGTAGGGATTTCAACTTAGGAAATTTCACACACTGCACCGATCTGCGCCTCATCAGTGGGTAGGCCCGAAGATGGATGCACCAACATCTCCAAAAGATCCTCCCTCATCTGACAAAAAACTCCATGCTCCTCTGGTCTACTAACCTCTTGCAAAACTACCATGTTAGGCTCCAACACCTCATGATGAAAAGTGTTTGCAAATGCAAATGCTATCACCATGATGGTTATATGTACATTTGCCTGCTCCTCATCAATGGTTGGCCCCAAGGATGACTACTTATTCTCCTCCGTCATGGGCTCAACATGAGCCACTAGCCGACTCTCCAAAAATCGCCCATCATGCACATTATGCTCCACTATGTGTTGCTCATGTTGAATGGGAACAATCTACTACTCATCAATCTTTTCTACCAAACATGGTTGCAACTATGAGCTGTTGTCATCAACTCCCCATGATTTCTCACACTCCTCAGGGTTATCCTCATAAAAACCCATGGACTCAACCATAGAAGAAGAATCCTCAACTTGAAGGTCACAACGAATCTCCTTCCGATCTACCCCTCTTATCTCCTCAGTGTCACTCAAGCATGAGTGGTCAGGTCCCCAAGGTTCCTTGAAAATGAAGCAAAGACCCTTCCTCCTCACTTCATTCTTGCTGCATGTTTGGTCACCACAAATCCACCGCAACTCCTCCTTGGTCAATCATCTCCTGAACAACCCAATGTTTTGTTCAACCAATCTTTTGGCTAGTTCATAAGAAACAGGTGAATTCAACTATTCCTCCCTCCAAACGACCATCAATTTAGACTGCAACCTCCCGCAAATGGCTTCATGGCTTCCCATACATGAGGACAAAATGGACTGCATGTGTATTATGATTGTGTCAAGATGATGTTTCCTAATGTTGAAGAAGCATTGGAACATCTGCGGGATCAAGTCACCACACTCTAGCTTAAAAATGAGGTCATAAGATCTAACAAATACCATGATTTCTAGAATCTCTAGCATCGTCCCAAAAGTAGGGCCCTCACTGTTATCCAAATCTTGAAAGGTCTCCACTATTAGTCCGAAGACTCTCCTCATAATGTCATCACTGTAAGGGGGTACACGTGCATTTAGCATCATGATACTATTGAAACAAGAGACAACTAGATGTTTGACTCCTATAAATGGGTGCTCCAAATACTTGTGTTGTACTAAGGCAAACATGGCTAGTTTTAGAGCCCAAATCAAGCTCCTCCCATCTGACTTATCCACTTTGGAAAGGCGTGAAACAATTTCTTCTAGTTTGAGAAGGGCTTATATTGAAAACCCCATGAATCTCAAATCTATCCCAAGTGCATAAGTTTTGGGCTCCAACTTATGTTCTTCCTGCATCTACTCTTGTTGTAGCATAGAAAGTGTTCCCTTGGACAAGGATCTATTGATTTTTGTTGCTAATTTATAAAGGAAACTTATGAAGGCTTGATCCATGTTTTTGTTCAATGATGGCAAGTATATCAAGTTGTTTTTATATGACTACGATTGACAAACTCTTCCAACACAAGATACAGGGCATGCTCATCAGTAAAATTAAACCCTAGTAGAATAGATGATACAAGACTCAAACAATACCATAGCATGTGACCAAAGCATACAATCCTTATGCTGAGACTCAAACTCTCTAATGCCCAATAGTGAAAATATATCTGTCTTTTCAAACATTAGGCCCAACCGACTTGTGGATCAAGACATGTTCACTTAGCATTCACTCTGGACCTCTCATCCTGTGTGAGCCATACAAAGTTTGTGCAATATATGACAAGTTCTTGACAATTAACTAGTGGCTTCCTGCTATAAAACTTAGGCCATATATACAACAAATTATCAAAAACATCAGTTGACACTGATCATTAATGTTGTGATCTCTACTAGTCTAATTTTTAATATCAGAATACATGTATTTGAGCAACATATGACATAAAATGACATAGCCCCATCAAACCTTGTCATACAACATTCTTTGTACTCAGTAGTTTTGTTCTTGGGAGCCAAGAGAACACATAGTCATAATCAAGATAACGATCACTTTATGTCCATGCCCCGACAAGATTTGGAACGCTCCTCTTTGTGCGATTCAACAATTATGTCGACTTTCTTCACTTTGATCTTCGTTATGATGTAGTCACTTAATCCTCGTGCCCAAATGATGGCAATTGAGCAATGAACACAGTTTTGTATCCTATGCAATCAGACCAAGATACACACATCTCACATGAAACCATAATATATCAACATCTTTGACGCTGCCCAAAATTCGGGTTGCAGTTCAGTCTTCAAGCTAATCTCATGTACAACCCTGGTGAATGCAACTATACTCATTTTTTTTTTTGCCTTAGCGATTGCTCGAGAAACCACGATCATTTCCTTGATGTCAATCCAAACTGCAATACAACCATTCGATCAACCGCAGAACGTATGATGATTCTTTCCCAGGAAGTGTACATGTTCCAAGTGCCAACGTGATCTACAGGGACGGTTTCTGGAAGCGATAATTTTTTGCTCATGAATGCAAGTGGACACATTAATTGTTTGTAGTTTTCCGTGTTGAAAAGTGTAACTAGGTTTGGTCTTCATAATGACATGTAATTGTGACTTTTGTAAATGATGTAATGAAAGAAAAAAATTATTTTTGTAAGCTCTTCTTCATGGGTTTCATGAACAAGTGATTTTATTTTAGATGGCTCCCATTCAGAGCCTTAAGATTGGTCATTAAAAGTCAAAGAGTCTGTGTCATGTATGAAGAACCCTTCTTGGGGATATAACAATGTATATGAGTCTATAAAGTGTTTAGATAGCCCTCCAATGACAAACACTAATTCACCTCTTGATGTCGGCCTCAATATGCATAAGAATCTCATGTCGGCTCAGCTTTGGAGACACTTCTATTCGTAAGTACATGTCGGCTCAATAGGTCGGACATACCACTATAAATAGCAACCTCAGCCTAGTTCACAGAGACAAAGAATTCAAATATCTTCTCTGAGTTTTTCAGTGATGATGAACAATGAATATAGTTTGGATTCTTCTATGATTTTCAGATGGTAGATTACAGTAAGAAGTGCGGATTCCTCTGAGATATACATACAAGCAAGAACAGTTCAGACTTCGCATACCTCTAAGATTCTCGGTGGATAAGGCAACAAGACAATTCAGATCTCCATAGAATAGTTTCACTGTATTTTCGGATGGGCTGTAACTTATGAGAAGAGAGTATGGTGACAAAGCATTGAAGGGAATCAGATCACTCTAGAAGCTTGTATCACAGTGGAAAAAAGTCTAAGCATAGATCATAGTGACAACAAGACTATAGCTTGGATCAGAGTAACAGTAATCTCAGTGAAGAAGTGGAAATAATCACAGTATAGATGTGGATCTGTAGCAGTGTTGATAATATCGGTATCGGGAAAATATCGGCGAGGGTCCAGAAAATATCTTATCGGCAATATCGGCGAAAATATCGGCAAAATATCGGCAAATATCGGCAAGCATAAAAAATGCATAATATATTCATTTTTTTCAGATTTTAGACATATAAAGCAATAACAACATGAAATAAACACATTGGCACATAAATATAAAGAAAACACTAATATATATGATGTCAAATAGAAATGATACATCAAAGGCAATAACAAATCCTACTGATCCCTAATAATTGTCCACTCAAGGACTCAAATGTGGAGAACCAATACAAAATAACATCACATATATAAAAGTATCTCATCATCATGAGTTATATGTAGCATAACAAATAAAAATAGCAACTATCTATCTGAAATCACTGCCCTCTCCCCCTTTCACGGGAAAACATGATGGGTTGTTTGCCAGGCTTGCCCCTAGTAGTAGGAGGCCCTGACCTTGCCTCTGCACCTAATGTCAAATAATGAGTGCTAGGTATGGGGCTATGCTCTCCTATATCTATAGCAGATGGTGTTGATGCCGATGCTCCCGTAGTGTCCTCCTCCTCCTCCTGCTCCTCTGAGTGCTGCTGCTCCTCTGACTCCGAGTCCTCCTCTTGCTGCCCCTGCTCTAATGGATCATCTGCCACTGGCTCTAACCATGATGTTGACTCCTCCAAGAGGGGCTCCTCAGACTCCACCCTCCACGGAGACAATACATCAATATTGTCTAAGCTAAGTCACATGACACGAGACACGGAGGACACGTAAATACGAGTATTCAATACGAAACACAACGACCTGGAAACAAGACACGGGGGACACATTTTATATATATATATATATATATATATATATATATATATATCGAAATATAGTTTTTTATCCATATTAAATTGTAGGTTGCAACCTATCTAATCAAATTAAAATATAATTACTTCTCAAAGTTCATAGTTCACTTTAAAAAATAAATAGAATCAAAATTTACTATTTAGAAATTAGAATGTGATATGCTTGGTCTTGATTCTTGAATATTCAATGTTCATTGTTCATGTACAACTTACAAGCACATAAGAAAATAACTAAAGTCTAATCCTATTGATTTCCTCTGCCCCTCTTGTGAGAAAATGCCACAGCTTTCCCTTTCCCTCTAGATGTAGATGTTGGTGCTGGTGGAGTTGGCAGTGGAGTTTGTTATGCTCTAGAAGCTGAAGAACTAGAAGTAGGAGCTATAGGAGGTAGACCACGTCCTCTACTGGTGGCAGGGGTAGCCTGGGCAAGTGGTGTCACCTGGAAACATTACAATCTCCCAATCCTGAAATCCTAAAAAATTGACAAGTCTGCTGCATTTTGAATGAAATCTAAAATTCTACTTTCTCCATATGAAATCCAACGAGGCCGGAACCACTCTCAAACATCCTGAGTCATTTCATGGTAATGTTAAAAATTTAAGTAAAAGGATGAAAATGAAGATTAAGGAGAATGTCACTTTTACTTTAAGAATTTAACATTACCATGAATACCATATCAATACTAGGGCCTAGAACGCTCAAACCCTCCTTGGCAGAAACCACATAGCTCTCCCCTTCCTTCTCCAGCAACAAAAAATGAAAATGATATGAAAAAAAACCAAAATCGGATTTTTATAGGCCATGCGGAAAAAATTTACAGTCACTGGGCGATATTTTCGATCATCGCGCGATATTTTCGGAAATATCGGCGATATTTCGGAAATATCGCGATATGAAATATCGCCGAAAATATCGCGATATTTTGTCGGCGATATTTCGGCTCGCCGAAAATATCGCGATATTTCCGAATATCGCCGATATTTCGGCGATATTATCAACACTGATCTGTAGTACTTCTGTCTTGGTGCTGTATCAAGTCCAAGTAAGGCATTATTAATGACATAATAGTTTGTTGTTGGTAACACTATTGTATTATCTCTGTGATAAGGGTTTGTGAAGGAAACAGTGTTAGCAAGGCAGTGATGAAGATAATGATAAGAAGAAGAGGACTTGTGTCTTGGTCTTGGAGTGGCTAATACGTCAAGTGTCTTGGTCTTGGTATTCGTCAATTGGAATCTCTATAAGAAGAATTTGTGCGGGTTTTCCTCTCAAAGAGTGAGAGGTTTTGGCCTTGGCTTATAGCCTACATGCTGTGTCTCTTGTCTATTTATGTTCATGCATTGGTTACTATTTGATGAAGAAGAACACTAATAATCTAATATGAAGAAGATCCTAATCTAAAGTGATCAAGAGGAAGATTTAATCTTCACTTGTCAAGTAAGTATATTTCACTCTTTAATCAAATTCAGTAGATCTATAAGCTAGTTGGGTCATCGAAATTCCTTGCATGAAAAAGGAGGATAGACATAGTCCTCGAAGAAAGTGAAGTCATTGAAAACATCAATGAAAAAGGTCTCCTCTGAAATCATGGAAAGGGATTCTTATAAAAGATCCCTTCATATAGCAATATTGGAGACAACAAAGAGTTGTATATGATAAGCTTGTAAGACTATTCTTTGAAGATGCGATAAACAAGGTCACATGGCTTAAATCTGATCTACACATAATTGAATGTATCAAAGAAATAAGGGATATATTCATAAGATCTCAACTGCGAGATCTGGGAGAAATGATAAGAAGATAATCATCATTGTTCTAAATGAACTATCTGATGAACAAGGTAACAAATGTCCACGAGGATAAGAAAGTTACCTCATTCGACAACTTGTGATGTCTATGCAATATAGAAGAAGACAAGTTGGGGGCAAAAGTGTTGAAGGTTAAAGGACTCAAACATTTGTAGGAAAGTAAGGGAAGTTTGTAGGAAAGGCATAACTGAGATTCAATGCTATGGATATAAAATTATGGACATTACAGGAAAGATTGTCCTAAAGAGACAATATCAAAAGAGGAAGAGAAGAAGCCCATATCACTAAAGAAGTGGAGCCGTAGAGAAGAAGTTGAAGAAAAGAGTAAGTAAGAGATCTCTACTATGCTGAGATAGTTACCCTCACAAAAGGTCTTGTCATATCTCCTAAATATTTTATAGAATATGGCTAAAATAAATAATAATATGCATTGTGGCATCATGGAAGCATTAGAAACAAGAGCTTGTGACATCAGCATAGGAAACAAGAAGGATGTCTAGAACAAAATCCATGGTAGTCAAATATGAAGGATATAACTCCTGGCAACCTCATTGCAAACTTAAGCAAAGGAAGAAGTCATCCAGGACAAGGCTCATCACACATCAAGTCAAAAAGGAAACATCTACCGGATAGGGATATACAAGATCCTCAATATTCTCTAACAGAATCCTCATGGGAGGGTTCACTGATCTAGAAAGGAAGGAAGTGTTTCATCAGGAACTCCAACTTGTGGAGTTCATGGGATGATGGTATGATGACATAAGAGATGTAGCAGATAAATGGGTTGAAGATCTTTTCAATCAAGGAAGCCTAGATGACCTAAAGGTAAATGACCTATGTATGCTTGTATTTAAAATTATAATGTCATGTCATATGGTTGCAGGTAACATGGATCACTACTTCTATCTTGAGAAGAATAATCAAGAGAAAAGGATCTCCTCCTCTAAAAGATATAGGAAGGCATAAGTCACAATAGATGAAATCAACATAATATGTCCTCAAATGAAGTATGAGGTGGTTGACTACAATTAAGGAACTCTGATTGGAAGCTCCTGGGAATGAAATGTGTGAAGAAAGGAAGGAAGAAATCATGAGATATGCAACCACGATAAAGGAAATCAACATCAAGAAGACCAAGAAATATTTGACCATGCAATCTCCTAGAAAGATATGAAGACTTTGATGGAAGTCTGAAAAAGATGGAGACCCTTGACAATGGATATCCTTGGGAGATGTGTCAACAGGTATGCAGGATGATGATACCTACAGGGAGATTTCATGATGAAAGACCATCACAAAGGTAACTTTGATTTAAGTGTTCATTTATTATTTTTGAAACAATATCTGGATAGGCTTATGTAGGACTACCAAAGGGAAGAACTATGGATGACTTCCAAAAGGACCATATAGAAGGATGTAAGATCCTTTTGAAAATATGGCATGAAGAAAGTAGCATGAGATGAAGCAAGGCCAGATGAAGACTGACAGATCACTTTCTAATGAAAGGAATGATGACATGACTGACTCATGGATGAAAGTGATGGATGGTTTGTGCCCTATGAAAGAAGCCACAAAAGATGAAGACTCTTGAACAAAGAAATTCATGACATCGAAGGAAGGAGCTCTTCAAGTAGCTGTTGCAGGTCCCTAATTAAGAGGAAGTCTGGCAACAAGTTTCTTACTTGGGAGAAACTTGGAAATTCCTAAGCCAAGAGGGAGCTTAGGTACATTCCTTATGTAGGAATGAGTACATTCCATTATTGGAATTGATATGTCCTCCCTAATTGAGAGGGAGAGATAGACACATCATTCTGGTCTTCACCTGGGAAGACAGAATGGAGGATTGGGTAATCATATGGCATTCGATACTCTTTGAGGATGAGATAGGGCATCCAAGATAAGAGTAGTCATGGGATGATATTCTTTGAGGACTGGCTATCCAAGATAAGAATAGTCCAAAGAAGGTCATACTCTATGAACACCCAGGTAGAGTATGTACCTTGAGACACAATGATTATGGTGTCTACGAATCATTGGTCATGCCAGCATTGTGCTATGATCATGTGGATAGATTTGTTAGTCAAGGCCTTGCTATGTGACAATGCTGGTTGATATGATGCTAGACAGATGGGTTACCAATATGATTCTTCTTATGAGAAATTCTTCAGATTGAGAATGACCAAGTACCATTATGAATACCTACCTAGTTAAGAGGGAGTGTGGAAAAGTGTAACTAGGTTCAGTCTTCATAATGACATGTAATTGTGACTTTTGTAAATAATGTAATAAAGAAAATATAATCATTTTTGTAAGCCTTGCTTCATGGGTTTCATGAGCAAGTGATTTTATTTTAGATGGCTCCCATTGAGAGTCTTAGGATTGGTCATTAAAAGTCAAAGAGTCTGTCATGTATGAAGAAACCTTCTTGGGGATATAACAATGTAGATGAGCCTATAAAGTGTCTAGATAGCCCTACAACGAAAAGCACTAATTCACCTCTTGATGTCGGCCTCAATATGCATAAGAATCTCATGTCGGCTCAACTTTGGAGACACTTCTATTTGTAAGTACATGTCGGCTCAATAGGTTGGACATACCACTATAAATAGCAACCTCGACCTAGTTCATAGAGACACAAAATTCAGATATCTTATCTGAGTTTTTAGTGATGATGAACAGTGAATATAGTTCAGATTCTTCTGTGATTTTTGGATGGTAGATTACAGTAAGAAGTGCAGATTCCTCTGAGATATACATACAAGCAAGAACAATTCAAACTTTGCATACCTTTGAGATTCTCAGTGGATAAGGCAGCAAGACAATTGAAATCTCCACAAAATAGTTTCACTGTATTTTCGGATGGTGGGCTGTAACTTATGCGAAGACAGTATGGTGACAAAGGATTGAAGGGAATCGGATCCCTCTAGAAGCTCGGATCACAGTGGAAACAAGTCTAAGGCTCGAATCACAGTGACAACAAGTCTATAGCTTGGATCAGAGTAACGGTAATCTCAGTGAAGAAGTGGACATAATCACAATGTAGATGCTGATCTATAGTACTTCTGTCTTGGTGCTATATCAAGTGCAAGTAAGGCATTATTGATGACATAATAGTTTGTTGTTGGCAACACTCTGTATTATCTTTGTGATAAGGGCTCGTGAAGCAAACAATGTTGTCAAGGTGGTGATGAAGATAATGATAAGAAGAAGAGGATTTGTGTCTTGGTTTTGGAGTGCCTAATAGGTCGAGGGTCTTGGTCTTGGTATTTGCCAATTGGAATCTCTATAAGAATAATTTGTGTGGGTTTTCCTCTCAAAGAGAGAGGTTTTGGCCCTGGCTTATAGCCTACATGTTGTGTCTCTTGTCTATTTATGTTCATGCATTGGTTACTGTTTGATGAAGAAGAACACTAATAATCTAACATGAAGAAGATCCTAATCTAAACAAGTAAAAAGCATTCACAAGTAGTCACTAATGGAAGAGAAATCACCTAATGCTAATGCCCTAGATTTCTCAACATACCGCAGATGCCAAACTTGTACCATGGAAATGTGATCATCCACAGGCTCTCTCTGTGACTGGGCAATGACTATGTGGAAATGTCGTTCCTTGTGCAAGGGTGAGACTCGCCTACGACTGTCTTACAAGCTCTACATGGCACCAAACTTTGAATAAGTTTGACTGGTGACGTGATTCCCCAACTTCGAGAAATTTTGCCTGAATGGAATATTTCGTCGACAACCTCGACTTCCTATTGTCCTTGTAATTTTGGCTTTGATAGATTAATCCTTGGTAGTTTTGGCTTTTTATCTAAATTTGCTCACGACCCCTTTCCATAAATTGATGGATGACCCCAATAAAACCTGGGCTTGGTCAATAATTGGCAATAGCCTTCATAAATTTTAGATTTTGGCATGATTTTGACTGGTAATTCAATTGGATGTTGTTCTCACAAAATCGGATGTTGTTATTTTCAACCCAACAATCTTCAAGTCTTCATGTTGTCACAAGTAACAAAGCCTTATCATTCATCATTGATTTGGTTTTTATTGTAATTATATATATATATATATATCAACCGAGGAAATGCTGCCTAGAGCAGCGCTCAGGCATATGTAGCCTTGCCTGGGATTGGACCATAAGACCTGTGGGGCCAAACTTTCCCACTTAACCATTACATCACATCCTCGGGACGTGTTTACCATTAAGTTTTCTCAACCTCAAAATATTGTACATGGACAACTATGCAGGGTTCTCGATACTCTTGGGTTCCCTGAGCATGCACATGATTCTATATAGGGATCTCTTTTCTTAGAATGATTTATTGGCTAGTTCTATTTCTAATGTATCAAAATCAAACAAAGGTTGTAGACAGATTGAAGAATTGTAAACTTCATACTAGTTTGTCGGGCTAAATTTCTAACTGCAACAAGTGTGAAATTTACAAACCTCAAGCAAGGACTTGCAGGTAGATCCTGTACAATCTAGATTCAGAAATATCAACCTAACTAGTTTGAGGTTTGCATACCAGCATCTTCAATCTTCATAATGGCATACACCCAACAAAGGTTGTAGGCAAATCTCAATATTTAATCGCTATTAGTGTGTAGCTAAACTATAAGTGAGAGTGTACACGGATAGAATTCCGTGTGCTATGTTGGAATTTCTAAGTTTGACACGTTAGAAACCCTTCAAGCACTTTACTGATTTATTCCTACCTACTTGTTCTGTTAATTAACACGTTATTTACCATGTAAATACTGGAAATAAATACAAGTACATGCTCAACACATTACAGATCATCAACTGGAGGAAATAGAAACAAGCACACAAGTGACACCGTTGTTTTTGGACTAATGTCCTCGGAAAAACCCAATGTGGGAAAATCGGTGCAGCTATCTAAGGGTTTGATTTATTAAGCAGTTTTAGAATACAATCTTGGTGCCAAATCACCCAACAGAGAAAAATATCAGCAGTAGCACCTCTCTACTCACAAGCAGATATTTTGGTTGAAACCTCAGATAAACACTTCGGCAGCTCCAATCTACCCTGCGAAACCCCAACGTCAGCCTCTAGGGACTGCGTCAACCTCTAGGGACTGTGTCAGCCTCTCTCTAGCCCAATGTTATCCCAACGTCACTCTGGCTTGGCCTGCGTCAGCCTTTAGAGGCACTGCGTCAGCGCTTTGGCCCTTTGCATCACCCACGCTGAACCTTTGAGGTACTGCACAGCTCCTAGCTGGCTTTGTGTGAGCCTTGGCTGGCTTTGTGTGAACCCTTGGCTGCTTCTACGTCCCTCTCTCCGGCTATTGTGTTGATCCTCCCTGTGCTATCTCTGCCTCTCTGCTTCTGTATTCACTGCGCCTCAGCTACAACTTTGATCACTCTCTCAACTTTCTCAGCAAACCCAGCCCCAGAAAGTCGAAATCTTGACCTCTTGGTGTGTTCTCCAAGTGACCCTCAAGCCTCCTCTTATACTTTTCTCATTGACAAATCAACGGTCGAGATTAAGTCCCCAATCAACGGCTAAGATTAGATCTGGCTTGATCCATGTCTTTTGGACCATTCTAACATAGTTTTATATTAATTCACATTAATATTTTATTTTCCCCAAGTTTAGACTTAGGGACTCCATTAAAAATATTATTTATTTTAATATCTCCCAAACTGTTTAGAATCTGCCCAAACCCTTTCTGGGTATTAGAGATCTCATGTGCCTTAGCCTCTCCACCAATTTTCATGACTAGAGCACATCCGATGCTACCCAAAATCAACAGTCGCTTTTAGCGAGGACTATGCTCTAACAATACTCCTCATTGAGTATCACCCTGATCATCCGACATCGGTCCCTCTGCTGATGTTAGGCCTGTTGTCCAACATCCTCTGCACTGCTGCATCTTGTACTGCTACCCATCGCCCTGCCACTTCCACTGTTGCATCTGTACTCAACTCCCTCTGCATCTGTGTTGCTGCCCATGGCCCTGCCACTGCCACTGCCGCATCTGCACTACAACCCCTCTCATCATGCTGCATCATGCTGCCCATAGCACTAGCACTGCTAACTGTTGCACTGCAACCCAGTTACTGAGGAGTAAGTAACTTATCTCCCAACTCTGACATCTCTGTCAGGTTAGAAACACTCTTGATGTTGAAGCTCCCTCTGTCGCTGACAAGTGCTCCCTCTCTGACCTTTGCGCTACTGCATCAACTCACTACATCTTGCACTGTTGCACACCTCTATGTGCCATCCTGCACTAGTGAAACACTCCCGTGCTTCTCGCACTTCTGCCTCACGCTATCCTGGAAATCCTGCACTGTAGCTCCCTTTGTCACTCCATCCACATCCGCCAGTACTGCTACTCCTCTTCGGGGCTCTCGTAGCAAGGTCTAATCCAAGAGGTTGGGTACCTCGAGGATCCTGCCCCTCATCGCCTGTAGTCCGTCTGACTATAGCTCGATGTCTCCCAAGTTCCGCTCAAGTGGTGTGTGAGCACTGATGGCACAGTCATCATTTGTCTCCACTTCCTTCTTTGGCCTTGCTTGCGCAGCCTTGGTCTCGGAGGCCTCTCCCTTGGTCTTCTTCCTTGGACACTGGGTCGCATGATGACCTAGCTCCCCACAGTGGAAGCATTTGACCTTTGATAAGTCCTTCTTATTCCATTTCTCCTGCTTTCCCTCAGATGCTAGAGCAGCATCCACCTCCTGCACCTTGATTATGATCCCCTTGCCGCTGCTTCCTGCCTTGCTCAGCCTTCTGATCTCTTCTTGGTGAAGAGTGGCCCAAATTTCCTCCCAATCTGGAAGGGTCGCCTTGCCCAGTATGCTTTGGAAAAACACCTCCCAGTCTTCTGAGACTACGTTTAGGGTTGTTCTCACCATCAATTCTTGATCCGACGTGGCCCCTATGGAAGTCAGCTGATCCCGGATCTCCTTCAATCAACCGAGGAAGGGGTTGATATGTTCTCCTTTCTGCATCTAGTATGATCGCAGCTGATTTTCTAGTAACATCCTTCTATACATAGAAGTATGCTGGTACATTTTATTTAGGTCCTCCCACATCTCATTTGTTATTTCCTCCACGGCAATATGTGGTACTACACGATCCCTGACCCCCTCAAGAATGATGCTCTTGGCCCTCACCATTGTCGCCTCGTACTTGTCGTTATCAGTTGAATCAACTGGGATAGCTATCGTCCTCAAAGCAAAGTGCTTGACACGATTCCTGTCTAGAACAAATAAGATTCTGGCCTTCTAGACTACAAAGTTTGAGGCTCTGTCGAGTCTGTCCTGGTCTCTTACCCTGTTCACAGCCATCTCACTACTCCGCTACTTCCCTCCTGGAATTTCACGGTGTGACTCCCTTCTAGCCTCGATTTCCCTCCTAGAAACCCTTCTACCAATGTCGAGATGCCCCCACTCTAATCGCTAGTGTAGTTGCACCACTGATCTCGATTTCTCAGCTAGAAATCCTCCGTAGCAACTCCCTCCTCCTTAGCCTTGCCTTGTTAGGCATTGTTCTGACTATAGTACCCCACCAGCTCCACTTTGCAACTTACCCATAGCCTCCTAAACCCCAGCAAACTGAAGGTTAGAGCTCCTAGGCTCTACGCAATCCCGACACTGGTAATTCAACTTCCTCAACCAACTATGTTAGCCCTCCTCGCCTTTGCGTGAGCTTGTCTTTGCCTCCCTTAGCCTCTGCACTGCCTCTTCCTGGCTCACTCTTGATGACACAAACACGGCGTCACCCCTTCCTTGCTGGTACCCTGCTAGGAACAGCTTCTATCACTCGGGACCACTGTTTTCTGCTGCTGCTGCTCTACTTGGCTGATGTCCTTAGTTCTCTTGTGATCTACAGCCACGCTCCGATACCATGTTGGAATTTCTAAGTCTGACACATTAGAAACCCTTCATGCACTTTACTGATTTATTCCTACCTACTTGTTCTGTTAATTAACAAGTTATTTACCATGTAAATACTGGAAATAAATACAAGTACATGCTCAACACATTACAAATCATCAACTGAAGGAAATAGAAACAAGCACACAAGTGACACCGTTGTTTTTGGACTAATGTCCCCGGAAAAACCCAATGCGGGAAAACTGGTGCAGCTATCTAAGGGTTTGATTTATTAAGCAGTTTTAGAACACAATTTAGGTGCCAAATCCATCTCACCCAACAGAGAAAAATCTTTGCAGTAGCACCTCTCTACTCGGAAGCAAATATTCCGGCTAAAACCCCGAATAAATACTCCGACAGCTCCACAACTCCAATCTGCCCCACGAAACCCCAACGTCAGCCTCTAGGGACTGTGTCAGCCTCTCTCTAGCCCAACGATAGCCCAACATCACTCTGGCTTGGCCTGCGTTAGCCTCTGGAGGCACTACGTCAGCCCTCTGGCCCTCTGTGTCACCCACGCTGGCCCTGCGCAGCTCCTGGCTGCCTCTGCGTGAGCCCTAACTGGCTCTGCATGAACCTTTGGCTGCTTCTGCTTCCCTCTCTCCGACTACTGCGCTGATCCTCTCAGTGCTATCTCTACCTCTTTGCTTCTGTAGTCACTGCCCCTCAGCTACAACTCTGATCACTCTCTCAACTTTCTCAGCAAACCCAGCCCCAAAAAGTCGAAATCTTGATCTCTTGGTGTGTTCTCCAAGTGACCCTCAAGCCTCCTCTTATACTTTTCTTGTTGACAAATCATCTGTCGAGATTAAGTCCCTAATCAATGGCTAAGATTAGATTTGGCTTGATCCATGTCTTTTGGACCATTCTAACACAGTTTTATATTAATTCACATTAATATTTTATTTTCCCTAAGTTTAGACTTAGGGACTCCATTAAAAATATTAATTATTTTAATATCTCCCAAACTGTTTAGAATCTGCCCAAACCCTTTTTGGGTATTGGATATCTCATGTGCCTTAGCCTCTCCACCAATTTTCGTGGCTAGAGCACATCCGATGCTACCCCAAATCAAAATGCTAGGGCGGTGGGTTGATTCTTAACCACCAAGTGTGTCATAAGGTTGTCAAATCTATGGCAAGGTTGCACGAAACGGGGAAACGGGTACGAGTTTCCGAAACAGGAAGCGATACGAAACGCGACCTCCCCAAATTTTGGAAACGGGGAAACGCAAATATATATATATATATATATATTAGGACATTTAAGAAATATGTGCAATCATAAAGCATATATGATACATTCTAATTTATTACATTATGATAAAATTGTCAATTGTCAATGCATAAACTATAAGTATCTAAATTTACATCACATTTACTCATGAATAATCACATAATGAAAATAGAAATATCCAAAATCAGCCACGAGAAATTTCTAATTTTTTGTCTCGTGCTTGATTGGGAGTCTCCTCCTACATAGTCGAATGACCTTAGTGCTCTTGATTAAATACAAGTTTCATACCCTAGTACCCTACATTCTCTTGATTATTGGGAGTCTCCCCTGCATAGAGGGCTTTGTTCTCTCGATTAAATACAAGTTCCATACCCTAGTACATGATAAAATCCAATGGAAACATTGCAAAAACCCCAATCCTGAAATCCTGAAAAACAGATAAGTCTGCTGGATTTTGAGTGAGATCTAAAATTCTACTTTCTCCATTTAAGAATTTAACATTTAACATTACCATGAACTGCATATCAACACTAAGGCAAAAGTTCACTTTTATAATTTTAGACAGGCATCTGGAAGCAACTAGAAGTCACTAGGCTAACGTAAGAATAGATTAGAAAACAAATTTAAAAAAAAAAAAAAAAATTAAAAAAAACACAATTAAATGCCGAAACGTGGGTCATACAGCCCTGAAACGCGTTTCAGGCCGTACTGGCCACGTTTCGGTTTCGTGAAACGTGGCAGTACGGCCTGAAATGCGTTTCAGGGCCATACCAAATGCGTTTCAGCGTTTCGTACTCGTTTCCGTACGGAAACGCCCTCCTACCCCACGTTTCCTGCAACATAGATCTATGGTGATCTTTTCACAAGCATAAGTGCAGAAATGGATGTTGGTATGCATCGTTGGCAAGCCAAGGTTCCATAGCATACAAGGTTCCATAATTACACATACATAAAGCAGCATGCTATCATTCCAACACAACCTACTCAGTAATGAATTAAGGACTGCACAATCTAGGCTATATTATGTTCTGTCCTGCAATGAATATGAACTCTAACACCTAGTAATTGCATATCAAGACCACACAAAACATCATGCCTAACAAGGAATGGATACAGTGTCCAGAACAAGAAGTAAAGGTGGGTGATAGCGGCTGCAGAGTCATTAAGAGACGTAGAAGAAGTGCTACAACAATACTTATATGAGGAACCACCATGGATCTCCCTATGATAAATCATAGTGTGTACCAGAAATAGCATTCTATTACATACTACTTATTCATGCTTTTCTTCTTATGTAATATACTTGGATGACCATAAGACAAAGGCATCATTACGCTCATGACTATTTCAAATTCCCACAACCATAGATGCCATACCAAAATTGATATCTATGTGTCCATTTACCACACCTGTAGAGCTGAATGTAAGACTGTTTTCAATTTATTAATGGGGTTATGTAAGTCTGTTTTCAATGTATTAATGGGTTTATGTAAGTCTGTTTTCATTGCATTAACAGAATTTGGACAGATCATTAACCAGATTGCCAATTGTTACACTTTAGTGTCAATTCCGTGGTGACCAGTTTGCTGTTGCAGTGCCGTTTAGTGGCCCCATATCATAGTATGTATCCAGGAAATTAATGGTTCTACGCCTAACCCTAAATCTGGTAATACAAGACAGTATGCCAAAAGAATGAAAGAACTACATACTGCCCAACATTAAGTCTAATATATTACTTAGAAACATAATTATATCATGCTCAAAATTCTGTCAACACAATTAGAACCTATGGAAATGCTTTACCGTTGCTAGCTTTTATTTTACATCTCATACAGTCACTGGTTCATGTGGCTGTCATAGATGGAGCGTATAACTTTAAATGCCGGAGTTGATAGCAATGACTTCCGAGCTCAGGGACAGAACAACTTTTGATCACGGAGCCTTAATATGCTCAACTTGCTTTACCAGGAATAGTGTTATGCCCTATTTCGTGCAATAATATTCAACAAGCATGTGCAATGATACACCAAGAACTGAATTATGGTAAGACTTATGTAGTAGGTACAGGTTGTGCAAAAGTCAACCGTGTTGCCCTAGGTGTCCTTGGAAGGCTAGCTCTCCACTTATGAATTTCATGGATAACAGTTATAAGGACTGTCAAATTTCAGATTATCATGAGGAGACCTAGAACCCTGCCTCATATTTTCTAGGAACCTTCTCGTCCAATTCAGTTTGGAGAAACACGTTTTGTACATGAGCAATTATAGTATCTAAGAATACAGCATTGTGCAAGACTACAATACCTCATTATACTGCATTATCAGAGGTCTATCACGCAGATTGGGAAACACCTGCCAGTTTATAATCTGGGCATGTGATAGGTTGTCATTTAATCAATTTCCTCAGAATGTCATTGGGGCAGGGCTCAAGACTCTCGTCCCAACCATTGGCAAACTTCCAATATGAAAATTTCCAAACTGAAATTCTATTACTACAGAAACTGATTTATTTCACCTACTTATTATTCTCAATAATTTATTTACAGAATTCCTTCTGCAAATATTAAAATAAATTCTACTGCATTTATCACAAAATTACCCAAAGAAAAAATACATGCACAAGAATCAATCACATTGACACAGTTATTTTTAGACAATTGTCCACAGAAAAACACAATGCAGGAAAACCAATGTAGCAGATGAGGGTTTATTAACCTTCAATAGCAATTGCTTTTACAAGGAATAATTTTACAGAGACAATGAAAGAAAACACCTCAGACTTTCCCTCTGAGACCATCTGACACTTTGGAGACCCTGCTCCAACTTCTGCATCACCCCTGCGTCACTCTGATTGACCCAGTGTGGCTCTTAGTGGCTCTGCGTATCTCTTTCTGCGCTGTCTTCCACTGCCCCTGCATCACCTCCTCCTCGATCACTACTTTCTGCTAAAGCCCTCCTCTTCCTCCACCCTGAAACTCCCTCTGAAATCGATCTCCTCTTCCTTGAGAATCGAATTTCCTTGAGATATTGAGTATCTGTCGGTGTGCCTCCAAATGACCCTCAAGTCTTCTCTTATACTTTTTCTGTTGATGAATCAATGGCCGAGATTAAGTCCCTAATCAAAGGCTAAGATTAAAACACACTTGATCCTCGTCTCTTAGAAGCTTCTCATCCTTATCTTCATTAATACCCATTAATATTTTTATTTTCCTAAGTTTAGACTTAGGAACCATTAAAAATATTAATTATTTTAATAACTCCTCATCCAGATGGAATTTTCCAAAACGATTTCTGGGTCTTGGAGATCTCATGTGGCTTAGCCTCTCCTCCAAATTTCAAGGCTCCGATGCTACCAAAAATCAACTCTCCTTCTTAGCGAATAATGTGCTCTAGTAATGTTTCACTATAGAAACATCACATTGATCTTCTGCCTCGGTACCTGCGTTGATGCTTGGCTTGCTGCCTCACATCCCCTGCACCGCTGCGCCTTGTACTGTTGCTCCTGTACTGTAGCTCCCTCTCAACCTGCCGCATCACACTGTCCATAACACTGCCACTGCTAATTGTTGCACTGCAACTTCTGATACTTATCCATTATTGAAATGGATTCTTTACCATCCCCATCTTATCCCTGAAATGAACAAAATTTATTCTCCCTACAACCTTGGTGAGGATGTCTGCCACCTGTTCTCCTGTAGGAGTGTACCTCAACTGTATTGCCCTTCGTTGGACACTGTCTCTGACAAAGTGACACATGATATCAATGTGCTTCGTCCGATCATGAAATACTGGATTTTCAGAGAGCTTGATGCAACTCTGATTATCATACATGATCCTACTCGCTTCCATCCTTCTCCTAAATAGATTCACAAGCAATTTCCTAAACCATATGTCTTCACACAAAGTTGTGCTAGCTGCTATATATTCTTCTTCCGCTAAGCTCAGAGCCACAAATTTTTGTTTCCTTCTGCACCAGGAGGTCATTCTTGATCCAAGGTTGAAACAATACCCAGTTGTACTTTTCCGATCTATTGAACTTCCAGCCCAATTTGTGTCAGTGAACCCACTCAGCCTAATGTCATTGCCTTTGGTGTACAACAATCCGTGCTCAACTGTTCCTTGTATATACCTGAGAACATGTGCATCCTCTTAGGTTCTACCATGAACTGATTGAGAGTGTTGACAGTGTAACAAATGTTTGGCTTGGTATTGACCAGATACATCAGGGACCCTATAAGCTACTTGTACAAGGTGGGATCAACATCTTTATCTTCTGATGCATCAATTTTCTTCCAGTTGGTGATTATTGGAGTAGCTATAGGTCTACAGTCCTGCATCTTGAATCTCTTCAGGATTTTTGTAGCATATCTCCCTTGTCCCAGGATTATCTCACCCCTTTACTGCCAAACTTCCAACCCCATAAAATAATGCATCTGTCCCAAATCCTTCATGTCGAATTCTATGGCTAGGTTCTTCTTGTAGTCTTTGATGAGCTTGGATAATCCTGTCAGGAGGAGATCATCCCAATGTTGTTAAAAGCGCGATCGGGATTAAATCGGCGCGGGGAACGAATCGGAAAAAATCGGAAAAATCGGGAAAAAATCGGAAAAAAGCGGGAAAAAATCGTTTGGTACAAAAATATTCATTTTTTTTCATTTTTTTTCAATTTTTTTAATATCTAAACCATCTACAACATAAAATAAATACATTGACACATAAATATGATAAAAAAACTAATATATAAGATGTTTAATATCATTTCTAGCGCTAAAATCACACATAACATTGAATCATGTCCTGAATAGTAAGTCCTGACTCCTGAGTCCCAACTCAGCCTCAAAATATCAACAAAAAATATGATAATGTATCTCATCATGTCATAATGTCATATACAATAAAATGAAAGTCTAATCCTATTGATTTCCTCTGCCCCTCTTGCGAGAAAATGCCACAGCTTTCCCTTTCCCACTAGATGTAGATGCTGATGCCCGTGCAGGTGGAAATGGCAGTGGAGTCTGATGTGCTCTAGACGTTGAAGAACTAGAAGTAGGAGCTATAGGAGGTAGACCACGTCCTCTACTGGTGGCAGGGGTAGCCCGGGCAGGTGGTGTCACCTGGAAACATTACAATCTCCCAATCCTGAAATCCTGAAAAACTGATAAGTCTGCTGAATTTAAATGAAATCTAAAATTCTACTTTCTCCATATGAAATCCAATGAGGCTGGAACCACTCTCAAACATCCTGAGTCATTTCATGGTAATGTTAAAAATTTAAGTAAAAGGATGAAAATGAAGATTAAGGAGAATGTCACTTTTACTTTAAGAATTTAACATTACCATGAATAGCATATCCATACTAGGGCCTAGACTTGATCATTAAGCTACCCCACTCAAAAATTATTTGTTTCTTTCAAAAAACATTGCATGAAAAAACCCAAAAAAAGTTATAAAACTATGCTGTCCTGAGCCCCCACGATTTTTTCGTTAAAAATCGCGCTTTTTTCGAAAAAATCGCGATTTTTTGAAAAAAGCGCGATTTTTTCAGTAAAAATCGGCAAAAAAAAAGTAGGCGATTTTTTCGTATAAAATCGCGATTTGATCGGCAAGGTGAAAAAATCGCGATTTTTTTAAAAAATCGCGATTTTATCGCGATTTTAACAACACTGGATCATCCACATATATCCACATATCTGTGTCATTTGACAAACCCCATCTTCTGCAAGGAGCCATCAATTCGACCATACCATGCCCTAGGTGCCTGTTTTAGCCTATACAAGGCTTTCTTTAATTTGCATACATGAGATTTCCTCTCATGTGTTTCAAAACATTTCGATTGTTCGATGTATACTTCCTCTTCTATTACCCCGTTCAAGAATGTCGTCTTGACGTCCATTTGATGAATCACCCACCCCATCTGCACTGCAAGAGATATCACAGTCCTAATAGAAGTATACCTATCTACTGGGGCGAAGGTTTCTTCGTAGTCTACTCCTTCCTTCTAAGCATACCCCTTAGCCACGAACCTGGCTTTGTATTTCTCCACACTGCCGTCAGCAGCATATTTGACCTTGTAGATCCATCTCGAACCTACCACTGATCTATCTTGAGGCCTAGGTACCACTTCCCAAACATCATTGACCATTATAGTGTTGTATCCCTCCACCATGGCATCCACCCATATTTGATGTTGAACGGCCTCCTGAAAACTAGAAGGTTCCCCAACCTGAGCTATAAGGCCTGATATCTGTCTAGCTGTCTTCGCTCCCTTTTACTATTCCTGGCGCACCAATGAAGTCTTTTGCATCCCGTAGAATCTGTCGAAGTTCCCGGCTCATTCTTCCACTAGTAGTAGGTACATTTTTCAACTCCTCTTCTTCTTGAGATTCTCCTGTTATGAAGCCTTGTCTTCAGGAGGAGTTCCGGTACTAGTTTCCGTTGGTTGAAGTGGTCTGACCAACGGCTCGTCTTTCGACTGCTCTTCGAAAGGCATTTCTCAGGATTTTCTAAAAGCCCTATCCTCCATGAACTTCACATCTCACCGAACCACTACCTTCCTACTCCCTGGAGAATAGACTCTATATGCCTTAGTATTCTCGCTATATCCCACAAGATATCCTTTCTCAGCAGTTTGAACTAATTTCTTTCTCTTCTCTTCGGGTACACCTCTTCTCGAAAGTAGATATTCAGCTTCTCAACACTAATTTGCCCCACGAAAATCCTTCCGGCACTTCTCCAAGGCTCTGTGTCAACCCTGCTAGCCTCAGTGTGGCTCTAGAACCCTCTATGTTAGCCTTTTGCTTGTCTACGTCAGCTCTCTGGCCTTCTGCATCACCCACTCAGGCCCGTTAGCCTCTGCACAGTCTCTAGTTGCCTCTGCGTGGCTTCTGCTGCCTTTGTGTCAGCCTCTCTGAGCACTGCGCTGACCCTTGAGCACTATCTTTGCCTCTCTGTTATGTACTCACTGCCCCTCGTTGCATCAGATCACTTGTTCGAATTTTCTCAGCAAAACCCGCTCCAGAAAATCGAACTGATTGATCAATCTTGGTGTATCTCCAACTGACCCTCAAGCCTCCTCTTATACTTTTCCTGTTGAGTCTTCAACGACCAAGATTAAGTCCCTAATCAATGTCTAAGATTAGATTTGGCTTGATCCATGTCATTTAGAACATTCTCACCCAGTTTTATATTAATACCCATTAATATTTTAATTTTCCTAAGTTTAGACTTAGGAGCTCCATTAAAAATATTAATTATTTTAAAATCTCTCTAATCAGGTGGAATTTCCCCAAACCATTTCTGGGTCTTGGAGATCTCATGTGCTTTAGCCTCTCTACCAAATTTCATGGCTAGAGCACATTCGATGCTACACCAAATCAACAAGAGAGGCGGCGTAGAGGCCTACGCAGCTCACGCAGTGCTGATGCAGACCAGGAGGGTCTCTTGCAGTGGCAGTGCACAATATTTGTCTAAAGTTTGAGATTTTGTCGGAGAAGCGAGGCTCTAAGCTAGGAGGGCTGAACAATAGTCTTCTTCCAGCAAATCGATCCAACAGAAGGGGTGACACTAGAGGCAAGATGCTGGCCCAAGCAGTGATTGCTCAGGGATTTCGCAGTGTTTGTCGGGAGTCAGATTACTCATTGGATCAGTTGTGACTTGGGGAATGAGGTAAACCCTCGTATGTATTTCTTGCTGCCGAGATTTCTCTGAAAGGTTAGTCGGTGTGAGAGGCAACCTATTGTACTCAAATTTTGCTTGCTTAATAATACAAACCCTCTATCTGCTGCACCGGTTTTTCTGCATTCGGTTTTTTCAAGAACGTGTTGTCCAAAAATAACGGTGTCCCTTGTGTGTTTGTCTCATCTATTGTTTTAGACTAACACCAACACTCGGGTACATATAGGGCTTGTTTCTCTTGATTAAATGCCAATCACATGCCCTCATACATGATATAATCCAATGAAATGCCACAATCCCATTGATCTTGAATACTATTAAGTCTACTGAATTTTGAATGGGATATGAAATTCCATTTTCTCCATATGAAGTCTGATGAGGTTGGAACCTCTCTCAAACATCCTGAGTCATTTCATGGTAATGTTAAAAATTTAAGTAAAATGATGGAAATGAAAGATAAAAGAGAATGTCACTTTTACTTTAAGAATTTAACATTACCATTAGGGATCATCTAGGGAGCATCAAGGGGCACCTTAAGAGTATTCGGAAAGTGTAGTTCCTCACAAAATAATTTGGAATTTCCAAAAACAAAAAAATAAAAGAAGCCTCGTGGAACCGTCCACCTTTTGTCGGATCTGCTCACGATCCATGGTGGATACATGCCCAAACCTCCACAGATCCATACCCAATCATTTTCAGATCCGCGGATCAGGAAATAGGAACTGCAGCAAACAGTAGGAACAGCGGATCGAGCCCCCACGAATCCAATTTTGCAGGAACTGCCAAAAAAAGGAGGAACTGCGGATCCGATTTTCCGCTCCGCAGTTCCACCGAATGATCGTTGGCAGATCCGTATGGGACACGGATTTGCCTTTGGATCCTTGGGGGGGGGTTCCTACAACACTAGGTGTGTGCTCCACTCTCTTTGCCAATTTCTCAACATGTGCCATCAATGTTATCTCCGATAGTGGTGACTCTGGAGTCACACTAGGCCGATCGATGTCATCCTCACAACAACCTGTGTCATCTGCCTCCTGCTTAACCTCCTCCTCAGGCTCGTTGTCAGTGTTCCTGCACCCTAGGCCCCACGGTCTAAAGCAAAGTCTCCTCTTGGTCTCATCATCAAATTGTCCTTTCCACTCCCTCTAAGGGGGTTTGGTGTCCTCCTTGTCAAACCTCTCAATGAGCCTCCGTGTGAACTCCCTATAGGATGTGATGTCTACATGACCCAAGGGGATCAGTCCACGGTACCACCGCTCCATGGCATCTCCATCCAAATGCAAAGTGGCATAACTAATGGCATCCACTTCTCTTATGAAGTTTAGCCAGATGTATGTGTACAATTCCTGCACCCATTTTCTGACAAAACTCCTAGCTGAATTGTCGAAGTGGGTGACGGTTATTCTTCTCACTGTCTTCTATGTGCCCTGCTTTGGCTGATCTCTCATAAGCGATGTGAATGGCTTCACCCCCGTGACATGCTTATCTCTAAGGTCTTTGTCATTGGAATGAAGATGGCTCAAGTTTATTCCCTTATTGCTACTCAACTGGGCCAACATTTTGATTATATCCTCATTGTTTTTTATCATCTTCTCATTGTTTCTGAGGATCTCCTCCATGATTCCCTGTGTGCTCCTCCCTTTTTGTGCCATTGGAATGTCCATAAATTTTCACCAATCATTGTGCATGCATGCCCACACCTCCATGATCTTGCTAGTTTCCCCACAGCTGGCTAAGATCATGGCTCTGGCTCCGATACCACTGTAATATTCCAATTTAAATTTTACCCAATTTTATTGAATTTGTCAAATGTGATCTTGGTGTGATTTTTGTCAAGAAGTGGGTTAGTGACTATTGTAGGTGCACTTTTGTAATTTATTTCCAAATTACACATACACAGTGAACAACATGTGATAGGATAATATTATAAACTAATATAAACTGATTTATTTCATACCTAGGGACATAGATAATGCTGATATGAATTTATGAAGCAATGAACATGGGCAGCCTTGCATTAAGTCAAATGATAATAACAACGAATAACAAATAGAGAAATTTGATATAATAGTGAATCTTCCCTTTTTGTATTCAGTTCTTGAGAAATATTAGACATATACATCAATCCACAACCTATGCTACAGCCATGCACCCATTACAGGACCGATTCACACACTCAGCAATACACATCAACATAAGTTACATAACTATTCGACCTCCTTGAGAAGGCTGCCACAGGTACAAGAAATGCTCTTCCCCAATTGTAAACTCAGATCTGAAACAAGAGTGGTCTCCTTGGCACGAATTGTCTCAAACAATTATCATACAGACCTCTTTGAAGATAGATTGATATAGCACTGGATATTACAGTCATGAAGAACTGGAATGTGCTTTAATCCAGGGAACAGGGCTTAGATATGTTCTGAAAATCAACTCGGATCCTTCACATAAATTACTACAGGCTTCATACCAATTCAGACCTCCTTTAAGTAAGCTGCTACAGGCCTTGTGGCAATTCGGCCTCCTCAATTATCCTGCTACAGGCACCCAAGATGCGCACTCTAGATGGATCTTCAGATCTGGAATGACAAATAAATCCTTGGTACCAATTTCCTTAACTAAATATCATACGGCCCTCTCAAACAATGTTGCATACTCCAATGAATTCGACCCTTACAGACAGTGATAAATATATATAAAAATGTCTACTACAATGTTGGGTAATAATGTGACCCCATCAGTTCTGAATGAATATCCACTACTCCATTATTCGGCACAATTATACCAACCAGAAATTTGGCCTTGTGAAATTTGCTGCTGGTGCACTAATAATTCGACCACTTGTGGATGGACTCTAGGAGAAAATTAGCATAGGATTTAGAATTTAACACCTCGTCTCATTTGAAAGAGGAACACGGTCTTATGCAGCACAAATCGTTCTCCAAATATGCTAGCAAATTTGGGCCCCTACTTCGTGGTTTAGAGAATGAACACTTCGGCCCTCTTTATGCTTCCATATTTTGGTATTCAAAATAACAACCCAGCCTCTTGGTGAATGAAGAATATACCTGCCACTGAAACACAATGCCAATAATCACCTGCAAATAAGAGTATCGTAAAATCTTAAGAGATGAATCAAACAACCAAACCAATAAGCTCCAATGGAAGATCTGAAATAATCTTCCCAACAAGCTAACTAGGGTGGCTAGAATAGAATGAATTGCCATTGAGTTCCTTCTCCTTTTATAATACTTCATGGAACCTCTGTCTAGATTCTAGATTCTCTCTTTTCTTTCCTTATTATTTTATTGGTGTGGCATTTTCCACCTTTTGCCTTCATTTAATAAAATAATAATTTGTCGTCACTCCAATAAAATAATAATTTACCTCCATTTTTCAATAAAATATAAATTTGCAGTTGTTCCATTAAAATAATGATTTTCTTTTCTCCAATAAAATTATTTTGTCACCATCCCATTAAAACAATAATTTCTCCCTTCTCTCACAAAATAATATTTCCCCCCATTTAATATTATCTAAAAAATTGCTAAACTCCTAATTGATTTTTGCATCCACAAAATTAGGAACATCACAAAAATAATAAAGAATTCATTTATAGGAGTAATAATGTATATATAAAGTGTATGAATAAGTGTTGTTTGAATACAATGAGTACCTCGTATATGTAATTGGAGTTGTCTTTAGTGCAACTTTTTGGACTTTGCGGTGCTAGAATCTAGCGGAAAAAATTGAGGTTAAATCTTGATTTGTGTTATTTAAACTAGTTTTCTAACTTCATATTTGGATTCAGCACCCTGAAAAACAACTAGGACACTTTGATTGTGCAGTGATTACCCATAAAGCTTGTGATTTCAATAAATTGCTGCCGGATTTTAGAGAAATTTGACCAGAAAAACCCACCGGAAAAGCTTCCATAAAGTCGCACTAAAGATGAGTTGTCTTTAGTGTGACTTTTTGGACTTTCAGGTGCTAGAATCCGGCCGAAAAAATTGAGGTTAAATCTTGATTTGTGTTATTTAAAGAGAGTTGTCTTTAGTGTAACTTTTTGGAAGCTTTTCCGGTGGCTTTTTCCAATCAAATTTCTCTAAAATCCGGCAGCAATTTATTGAAATCATAAGCTTGAAGGGTAATCACTGCACAATCAAAGCATCCTAGGAATTTCTCAGGGTGCTGAATCCAAATATGCAGTTAAAAAACTAGTTTAAATAACACAAATCAAGATTTAACCTCATTTTTTCCATAGGATTCTAGCACCGGAAAATCCAAAAAATCACACTAAAAACAACTCCATTTTGGAAGAGGCGAAGACACATGAGAAACATAATGCTGCACATTACATACAGAACATTACATTCACAGTGCCTTCACAGGAGTGTTATCTTAGTAATCCAACCATAATTAAAAATGGAGAGTAAATCCTTACATTGGTTTCAGCTTGTTAACCCTCAGATTTGCTTGTGCATTTCGAGGGTTAAGATCCACTTAGATTCCATCATGTTGGTTCTAGTACAGGTGCATCCAGGCCTTCACAGAGACTAGAGCTTGCTAGTGTCAGCTTCATTGGATTTTGAGAAATTTCTATTTTTAGCAGTTTGCCTTTTTCCAAAAGCCAGAGATCCAGGGCCTGCATATCAGAGGTTATGGCATATTCTTCGTCCCCTCGAGTTTAGGATGTTGAGGAGCCTATTTTTGGTGAGATGGAAGTAGTTTCACAACACCGCTGTTTTTCAGGGCTTGCATGTTTCTGAGAACATGTTTGGGTTCCTTGCAAAAAAGCAAGTCAAATGGAAATGCTTTCATTGAAATGCAATATATTTCCATCTTTAGCACTGTCCGTTTTTGGATGTATTATATATGGCAGCATTTGCACGATTCTCCCCTTCATTTTCAGTCTTTCTTACTTTCTAAGAACTAGTTTGCGTTGTTTTATGTATGTCTAGAATTAATAGTTTCTATTCATTGCAGGAATACGGTGTAATATTGTGGTTCCAGATTGCACTGCTGGAGTAGTTCTAGGATTCCAGTGGGCGGAAGATGTTCAGCAGGCCAATAAATCTTCTGTTTGTAACATGTAGCAGCGATATAATGGCAGGCCAAAGTGCTTATGTGTTGTACGCATGCTTCGTTGGATGAATGTGTAAGGGAGGTCTCTTATCCATGAATAGCATCATTATTGTTATTGACATGGGTTAATTTGCTCCTTCAGAGCTTTTTTAATATTGTTATGTTTTAATAATTTGGATAAAGGCAATATTTTGTGCTTTTTTGAGTTATCTAGTTTTGGGCGAATATTGAAAACGACGGCGGGCTTTCGTTATGTTCATCATAATACAAATCCTAATCTATATTTATCATATATATTACTTGCTACTTTTAAACCAAAGTTCATTTTTAGTTGGCATGTGCACCATGAGGTGTCTCACCGTTACATTATTTTTAGCAATGATCTACCCATCTCCTGTCATAGCCTAAATCACTATGCTTTTGACCTTTGTTCAAGGCAAAGTTTGTGGAAATTTGTCCTTAGTGTGCTTTTGAGTAGTTTACCTCTAGTTGTCCAATGTGTTGGCAATTTTGTAATAACAGATTTTCAGTAGTTGGTAGTGTATTCCCTTTCGAAGTAGCATCCAGATTGAGTTTTACACAGGAAATAACAACAGGCTTAGGAAGGACTGTTGTACTGATTTTTTTCCGCATGTTTTTGTGGTACAGAATCATGTGACAATCGTAAAGTTACAGGAGCTTATTTAGATTGGCAGTTGATTTTTTCTAGGTACAATTAAAGCCTACTAAGGAGGACAATTTTATTTGTAAAGCTTAACTCAATAACAGACGTATGTGGAGGCAGCCCAACAATTTATAGCCAGATTGAAGTCATTCATTATGAAGATGTGTCGTTTAGTACCTTTAAATTTTAATACTGAGATAAATTTGAATCAGCATAGAATTATTTACACCTCCCATGTGCTTGCTACAGGAAATTTAGAGTGTGTGTGGGGGATAAGGTGCAGTCTTACAAGCAGACCGTGGTAATCTAATATGGATGCCTACAAGGGATGTGGATGTGCTCTAGGAAATGGCAGTCAGGTAGTAACTGAATGAAGGAAAACTAGGACGATATTGTGTGTAAAGAGTTAAAGGCATTGCCTTGTTTACTAAGTAGAGTACTTACCATTTTCAGCACACCTATTCCATGTTTTCTTTATTTGAAATCTATTTTGATGGTTTAGCATGAGTTGCATGCAAGTGGCCACAAAGGAAAGTTTGATTGGCTGCTGCACTTCATTGTTGATTGTCCATTAAAAACAAAATGCATGAAGACTTTCCTTTTCTTTGTGTGATCACTGATTATAAAGCATAAGTTGTTATTTTGATAAGATAATTTAGGCAAGTAAACAGTTGGGAGGAGAGAAAGACCAGTGCTAAAATAGAGTATTGTTAACAGATTCATCCTTGGGAAATTAACATGAAGAACAGCATTGGTTGCCTGTACATGCTCATCCAAATAGTAGACCAACACACACTAAGCAAGCATGATCCCAAGGTACATGTAGTGGTCGAGGACCAAATAGACACTCAAGTAGGCAAAGAGGATTCTAGGGCTTTCTAAAAGGAAATATGTTTTAATGAATTAGGCTTGAACTTTGATTAAAGGAGAGAAGAAGATTTATTTGCTAATGACATGGTTGGAAACTTGGAAGTGTTGGAGTTTTAATTTTATCTAATTTTAATAATTTATTGCAAGGATTGCCATGGTTTTTAGTTGCTGAAATAATCTTTGAAGAAGGGCTTGTTTGGTCCAATAAGAAGATGTTAGGGTGGAGGTGAAAGCCTCCCCAACTCGTTATGTAACCTTCAATTTTTGAAGGTGTTTGCTATTGCAATCCTTTTCTTAGGGTTGTCCACTCCGTGTTGAAGGCTACCTTATCTAAGGAGGAAGATTGAGTGTGACATGTTATGGTTCTGTTGATCTTGTGGTGAAATCATATTGAAGAATTGATTTGTTCTTGGCTGTTTGCTTAGTAAGAATGTTGTTTTGCTTCATCTACTTCATTTATGGTTTCATGGGTTGTTATCCTTTAATTCATCATGGTGGCACATTATTGTTTAACTATAATTTCATGGTTGTGATGATGCATGCTGTTTAAGGGCTCTCACTTATTCTTGCATAAATGAAAATCTGTTCTGGACTAATTATAGCACATCGGTGAATGGCTTAATTACACCTTCATTGTAATATTCAAACCCTTTTGTTTTTAGATCTTGATTCCATAGCCCAATTGGATAGGCAATCATCTTGACATGTTCCACCATCCCTTTATTTCTAAGAAACTCCTTAAGCATTCTTTTCTAAGGTTTTCCCCTATGTTAGAAAAGAACCAACGTAATGTGAGAGGAAACATTCTTGTGGTTAAAGTGGGAAATCTTCCTATGTCCCTATAGCATCTCAAAATACATCTACAACCACTCATGAGTATTGAACCTAATGAGGAAAAACATTGTAATAGGCCCGGGCTAATTCCCCATTCATTGTAAATATTCTATGTTTTTTGTTTATACTTAAAAAAGAGGCTTGAGAATTGGGACACAGATTCGGGAGTTTGAGGAAGGAGGTTGCTTGGGACTGGAAGGAAGCTTGACTTATTTCATGACAACCATTGAGGGTTTCCAAGTGTGTCTTAAATGGATTGGGTTTGCAAATTAATTGAGCAGGAAGACAAGACTGGAGAACCATGACTGCCTTGGGTAAATCTACAAGGCAGAAAGGACAAAGTTAAATGAGGAAAGGGTTGCATTGACATATGGGGGACAAAGAAGGCATTCTCTCCACCAGGCAGACACAATCGAACCATTGTGGATGAGAAGGAACCGACAACAATGTCAGCTCACGCAACCAAAAGTGGTTGCAACAGAGTAATGGGCATCACACTCGGGGGGAGAGGAAAAATGACAAGGGCAGAGAATGAAATGGGGGAGATCCCTTCTGAGAAGAAAAAAAGGGATGGCAGGCACTGCAAGGGAGAGAGCTTATGCATAGAAAACACTCCCACAGATGGATGGAGAGAAATTATGATGTAGAGTGTGACGTGTGAAAATTTCTAACACGAAATTCTACTGCAGTAATTGATTTATTTCTCCTACTTATTTTCCACAATAAGTTATTTACAAAACCCTTCAGTAAACATCAAAGTAAATTCTATTGTAGTTGTCACATAATAGCATAGAGAAAAGAATAATGAAATACAAGCACAAGAATCGATCACATCAACATGGTTATTTTTGGACAACAGTCCTCGGAAAAACCTAATGCGGGAAAATCGGTGCAGTAGATGAGGGTTTATTTGTTATTCTTCAGCAACAATCTCTTTACAATGAATGATTTGCAGAACATAGATAAATCTCTGAGAAAACGCCTGAGATAATTTTGCTCCACTCTTTGGAGAAATTCTGACACGTAAGAGACCCCCCAGCCTCCACTGCATCACCTTTGCATCATCTCTACATGAGGACTACGTCCCTTGCTACACTACTTCTCTGAGTTGTCCCTCTGATGCACTACGTCCACTCCTCTTCAGTCTCTGACCGATGCTGATACCCTCCTCTTCCTTCACCCTGCAACTCTTCCTCTAAAATCGAACTCTTACTCCTTGAGAATCGATTTCCCTCTGGTTACTGAGTATTTGCTCAGTGTGTCTCCATATGACTCTCAAGTCTTCCTTTATACTTTTCCTGTTGAGATATCAACGACCGTGATCTAATCTCTAATCAACAGTTAAGATTAAATTAGACTTGATCCTCGTCTCTTAGAAGCTTCTCACCCATATTTTCATTAATACCCATTAATATTTTAATTTCCTAAGTTTATACTTAGGAACCCCATTAAAAATATTAATTATTTTAATAAAATACAATCTTGGTGGAATTTCTCCAAACGATTTTTGGATCTTGGAGATCTCATGTGTTTTAGCCCCTCCACAAAATTTTGGGGCTAGAGCACATACGATGCTACCCAAAAATCAACATGACGCAGGAAACACAATAGAATAAACACGATAGAAGAAAAATCAGTACTACTTTCAGAACACAAGGAGCAGATTCATTCTTTTGTTGTGCATTGGGTGGTGGAAGAATAGCTCTCATGTGAGGATAATAGTCTTTAGATCCCCTTGTAAGACTAGAGGGTGAAGATGGTTTTCTTTGGATTCCCTCAACATGGGTGGAGGCTTGTGCCTTTGATTCGTGGGAAGACAATTCTTTAGCCCCACCCCCCTGCTTGTTTTCTTGGTTTACAATGAGATTTATATTCCTCTGTTGCTTTGAGGGTGGAGGCATAGCCTCTGGATTCCCTTACTTATTGAGGGTGGAGATGTAGCCTCTCGAATCCCTTGTTGCTTTGAGGGTGAAGGCACAACCTTTGGATTCCCTTGTTGATTAAGGGTGGAGGTGTAGCCTCCGGAATACCTTGTTGCTTTGATGGTGGAGTACAACCCTTGGATTCCCTTGTCATTTTAGGGTGGAGGCACAACCCTCTAGATTCCCTTGTTGCTTAGAGGGTGGAGGCATAGCCTCTTTGATTCCCTTATTGATTAAGGGTGGAGGTATATGTTAAAATTGGCAACTAGGGTCAAACTCCATGTGGGTCATCTTATTTTTGGCAACTGATATTTTTCTTGGATTCCTCTCATTGAGAGGTGTAGGATTGATCTAAAGATCATCCGATTCCGATAAGTATTCATGGAGATATGAATTTATTTGTGTTATGGGACAATTCGTCAAGGTCGGCTAGCAACCAAATTGCCCCCACTTGTGCTCAACGTTTTAGTATAAATAGAGGTGCCTTGAAGGTCATTTGAACACACACTTCTTGTGATCTCTTCCTCTCCACTTGTCTTGGGTTTTGGTGGGAGGAGAGATCCTAAGAAGACAATGCTACCCTAATGGAGATGATGCCCTAAAACGCAGTCATGGAGATGATGCCCTAAAACAAAGTCATAGAGATGATGCCCTAAAATGCAGTCATGGAGGAGACTTCTATAGCGCAACAAGGAGAAGTTTTGTTGAAGTTTCTAAGTTTACTTAGTTAGAAACCCTCCATGCACTTTATCTGATTTATTTCTACCTACTTGTTATTTTCCTTAACAAGTTATTTACGATGTAAATACTTAAAATAAACACTAGTGCATCCTCAACATATTACAGATCAGCAACTAAAAAGAAACATAAACAAACACACCATATGACACCATTATTTTTGGACTAATGTCCCCTGAAAAACCCAATGTGGGAAAACCGGTGTAGCTATCTGAGTGTTTTCTTATTAAGCAATATTAGAGTACAATCTAGGTGTCGAAACTGGCCTACCCAACAGAAAATTTCCTTGGCAGTAATACCTCTCAGTTTCTGACAAATCTACTAGCTGAAACCCCGGATAATCCTTCCGGTAGCTACTCAGCACCAATCAACCCCAGAAACCCCAACATCTGCCCAATCTAGATCGCGTCAGCCTCTCCTAGCCCAGTGCTGGTCTTGCGTCAGCCTATCTTGGCTCGCGTCAACTCTCTGACTCTCTACGTCAGCTACACTAGCCTCTCTGGTGCTCT
This sequence comes from Pinus tabuliformis, assembly GCA_031772625.1. NCBI lineage: Eukaryota > Viridiplantae > Streptophyta > Pinopsida > Pinales > Pinaceae > Pinus > Pinus tabuliformis. Next base: position 862,455,216 of record CM062809.1, read on the forward strand.
ACGCAGCACTTAGCTTCCTTTGTGTGGCCCTACGTGAGCACTGGTTGCTCCTGCATCACTCTCTCTGGTTGCTCTCCCGGCACTATCTATGCCTCTCTGTCTCTCTGTACTCAATGCCCCTCGGCTGCTCTCCGATCATTGATTCTATCTCTCTTAGCAAACCCTGCTCTAGATAATAGAATGACTGATCACTCTAGTGTATCCTCCAAGTGACCCTCAAGCCTCCTCTTATACTTTTCTTGTTGACATCTCAACGGCTAATATTAAATATGGCTTGATCCATGTATTTTGGACCATTTTAACACAGATTCATATTAATACACATTAATATTTTATTTTCCCTAAGTTTAGAGTTAGGGACTCCATTAAAAATATTAATTACTTTAATATCTCCTGATCTATTTAGAATCTGCCCAAACCCTTTCTGGGTATTGAATATCTCATGTGCCACAACCTCTCCACCAAATTTCGTGGTTAGATCACATCTGATGCTACCCCAAATCAACACTCCCTCTTAGCGAGGATTGTGCTCTAGCAATACTCCTCACTGAGTATTACTTTGATCATCCAGCATCAGTACCTGTGCTAATGCTAGGACTTCCTGCCCAACATCCTCTGCACTGGTGCATCCTGTACTACTGCCCATGGTTCTGCCACTGCCACTTTTGCATCTATACGACAACTCCCTCTACATCTGTGTTGTTGCTGGTCCTTTCTCCTAGCAATGCATCCGCACTGTGCCTCCTCTCATCATGTTGCATCGTGCTGCCCACTGTTACACTGCAACTCAGTTACTGAGAAGTAAGTAATTGATCTCCCAATTTGACCTCCCTGTTGAGCTAGAGACACCCACTGATGCTGATGCTCCCTCTGCCGTTGACAAGTGCTCCCTCTCTGACCTCTGCGCTACTGCAGCAACTCCCTGCATCTCACATTGTTGCACACCTCTCTGTGCCATCCTACACTAGTGCAAAACACTTGTGCCTCTTGCATTGTTGCAACCTGCTAGCCTCGCGCTATCTCGCGACTCCTGCACTGTAGCTCTCTTTGTCGCTCCATCCACATCTGTGTCTACCCGACTCAGCTAGTCCTGCTACTCCTCTTTGGGGCTCCCATAGCGAGGTCTAATCCAAGAGGCTGGGTACCTCGAGGATCTTTCCCCTCATCGCCTGTAGTCCGCCTGACCACAGCTCTATGTCTCGCCACTTCCGCTCAAGCGGTGCATGTGCACTCATGGCACAGTCATCGTTTGTCAAAACTTCCTTCTCTGCCCTTGCTAATGCTGTCTTAGTCTTGGAGGACTCTCCCTTACTCTTCTTCCTTGGACACTGGGTCACATAATGACCCAGCTCCCACCAGTGGAAGCACTTGATCTTGGAGAGATCTTTCTTCTTCTACTTCTCTTGTTGTCCCTCAGATGCTAGGGCCACATCTTCCTCCTCCTGCTTGACCTTGATCCCCTTGCTGCTGCTACCTGTCTTCGACTGTCGTCTGATCTCTTCTTGGCAAAGAGCTGCCCACATCTCGTCCTAGGGTGGAAGTGTCACTCTGCCTAGTATACTCTAAACAAATACTTCCTAGTCTTTTGAGACAACATTCAGGGTTGTCCTCACCATTAGTTCCTGATCTAGTGTCGCCCCTATAGTAGTCATCTGGTCTCAGATCTCATTCAGTCCTTTGAGGAAGGTGTCAATGGATTGTCCCTTCTGCATCTGATATGACCTCATTTGATTCTCAAGCAACATTCTTCTCTGCACAGAAGTATGTTGGTACAGCTTCTTGAGAGCCTCCCAAATCTCAAATGTCGTTTCCTTCTCGACTATGTGTGGTACTACATGATCCTTGACTCTGTCAAGGATAATTCTCTTGGCCCTTGCCATCACCTCCTCATACCTGTCATTATCACTAGGGTCGACTAGGATAGCTATTACCTTTAAGGCGAAGTTCTTGAAACGATTCTTGTCAAGTACAAATAAGATTCTAGCCTTCCAGACTGCAAAGTTCGATGCTTCGTCCAGTCTATCATGGTCTCTTACTCCGTGTAGTGCCATGATGCTCCTCTACTTCCCTCCTGGAAGTTCTCTATTCGACTCCTCTAGTATCTACTTCCCATCTGGAAGTTCTTTTCTGGACTCCCTCTGAGTCCTGATTTCCCGCCTGGGAATCCTTGTGCCACTTGTCGAGATGCTCCCTACTCTAATCGTCTTGTGCAACTACACCACTGATCCGGGTTCCTCGGCTAGAAACCCTTGGTAGCGAGCCCTCTAGCCTTTCTCTGTCAGGTACGGTTCTGACTACATTACCTCACCAGCTCCACTTTGCAATATTCCTGCAGCCTTCTAAACCCTAGCGACTTCCTATCTGTGGATTGCGTTAGCCCCTCTCTACATCATGTTGGCCCTGTGTCACCCCAGAGGGGTCTGTGTTAGCCATCTGGCCCTCCGCGTCAGCGATGCTGACCTATTTGAGGCTCTGCGCAGCTCCCCGTTGCCTCTGCGTGGCCCTGCATGAGCCCTGGATGGCTCTACGTCACTCTCCTTGGTTGTTGCACTGCTAGAAATAGCTTCTGTCACCTTAGAACAGTTGTTTTTTGTTGTTATTTCTCTGCTCGGCTAATATCCTTTAGTCATCTTGTTATCTGCAATCACCCTCTAATAACATTTTGAAGTTTTTAAGTTTACTTAGTTAGAAACCCTCCATGCACTTTATCTAATTTATTTCTACCTACTTGTTATTTTCCTTAACAAGTTATTTATAATGTAAATATTGAAAATAAACACTAGTGCATGCTCAACATATTACAGATCGGCAACTAAAAATAAATAGAAACAAACACACCATATGACACCATTAGTTTTGGACTAATGTCCCCAAAAAAACCCAATGTGGGAAAACCGGTGTAGCTATCTGAGGGTTTTCTTATTAAGCAATATCATAGTACAATCTGGGTGCCGAAATTGGCCTAACCAATAGAGAATTTCCTTGGCAGTAATACCTTTCAGTTTCTGACAAATCTACTGGCTGAAACCTCGGATAATCCTTCCGGCAGCTACTCAGCACCAATATGCCACAGAAACCCCAGCATTTGCCCAATCTAGATCGTGTCAACCTCTCCTAGCCTAGCGTTGGCCCTGCGTCAGCCCTAGGAGGCCTTGCGTCAGCTCTCTGACCCTCTGCATCAGCTACGTTGGCCGCTCTGGTGCTCTGCGCAGCACTTAGCTGCCTCTGCGTGGCCTTGCGTGAGCACTGGTTGCTCCAGTGTCACTCTCTTTGGCTGCTTTGTTACTCTCCCAGCATTATCTCTGCCCCTCTGTCTCTTTGTACTCAATGCCCCACGGCTGCTCTCCGATCACTAATTCTATCTCTCTTAGGAAACCCTGCTCTAGAGAATAGAATGAGTGATCACTCTAGTGTATCCTCCAAGTGACTCTCAAGCCTCCTCTTATACTTTAACTGTCGACATCTCAACGGCCGAGATTAGTCCCTAATCAACGACTAAGATTAGATCTAGCTTGATCCATGTATTTTGGACCATTCTAACACAGATTCATATTAATACACTAATATTTTATTTTCCCTAAGTTTAGACTTAGGGACTCCATTAAAAATAATAATTATTTTAATATCTCCTTATCTGTTTAGAATTTGCCCAAACCCATTCTGGGTATTGGAGATCCCATGTGCCCCAACCTCTCTACCAAATTTCGTGGCTAGAGCACATCCATTGCTACCCAAAATCAACAAGTTCTAACTTCCCTAAACGCTGGTCTAGAGGAGACCCTAAGCAGCTGTCCTTAAAAGCCCTAAACATTGTCCTAGGAAAAGACACCTAGCCACAGAGAATAGAAGGACTAATGCAGCCCTATAGACGCAGATGAATGGTGTATAAAGGAGGCCTCAACGTGCCCTAGCCGCAGCCAAGGATGAGGCCTAATTAGACGTGGAAGACAGGCCCTAAACGTTGATGTATGAGGCTAAATCCACAGTTCAGTTTGTGCCCTAGTCATTGTCCAGGTGTGCCCTAACCGCAGGCCTTACTCCGCAGCAAAAGAAGGATTAGATGTTGCCTTACATCCGATATTGAAGAAGGCTCCTATACGCTGTATAGAGGAAGCCCAGTCATGTGTTTAGCATTGTTTTGGGACAACGCATTGCATAGGAAGGAGTGCAAGGTCAAAGCCCTAATCTAAGTTCTGGATGGACAGTTTGTGTTGGGCTAGTACAGAGAGCCCTTGGTCAATGGAGTGTCAAGTAAAGAAATTACCATGTGTGGGAAACTATCTTCAGTATAAGGTTATGACTGTGTTGTGTGATAGTAACTCATGTGCTAATGACAGTAAAGCATAGCAGTAAAATCTTGTGAACATATGACAGTGATATATTCAGTTTGATGTATGGCATGTCAGATATATACATGCAGTAATGAATGGACAGAGATTTAGTGATGATTGATCAGAGATCCTAGCGTTTAATAATGTTCTTACTACATTGGTATTTGGGTTTATGACTATATGCCATATCCTGTGATGACAAGTGAAGGACGGTCTTGTAAAGGAGACAACCTTCCCTTAGAGGACAATTGCAGACAAATCTAGGTAGATTTTGTGACTGTTAGGAGACTGCACTCTGGACTTGTTGAAGGAGTCTAGTTGCTCTGCTAAGCTATAAACCATAGCAAGCAGCTAAGATTGGTGAGTGCAATGGTTGATGGTTGCAACATATTGGATGTCATGATGGATGCAACATTGGGTGCAGCTCAATGATTGGATGCAACACAATGATAGGTGTAGCATGATGATTGAGTGCAACACAATAAGGAGCAATATGGTGATGGAGTCACCTTGGATCAGTGGACGCAGTTGCCTTCTACTCAGCCCAAATCAACTACCTCATATGCTATTTTCTTAGAGAAGATCTTTGCTTTGATTTAGATAAGTCAATATGTTGACTTCTTATGTATATGTACTATCTCTCTCTCTGTTGGACTATTGAAGAACATATAAGAAGAATTGATCAAGGGTTTCCCCACATTGGGGTTTGTCCCTGGCTAGCACCACATCTTGTGTCCTCTTGTCTTGGCTTGTCTTCTGCGATTTATGTTTATGTTCTATCTGCATTTTACTATCATGTTAAATGTGATTGCTAATCTGGAATTGATATTGAGCTAATATGGAAAATTGAAGTAAATTTGCTATCAGCATAGAACATACCTAAAATTAACATGGTATCAGAGCTAAGGCAGAGACAAAGCCCAAGAAAGAGTGAAAGAGAAATCATTGAAGACAATTGGAAAGGACAAAAGGCTCTATGGGTTCCTCATCCCTCTTCAAATTCACCAAGGGTGAAGTCGAAGCAGAGAATTTTATCTGAGTGACGTAGCGGAAGCATCTGATGGCCTACCTAAAGATCACTTCAATGGGAAATCTGGATCTAAGGGTGGAAGGAAAGGTAGATGCATTGCTTGCAATAAGTTTGGCCATTATGTGAAGGAGTGTCCGAATGGTAGGGACACATCACTTGGTGATGATAACAATCATTCCAGGGTCATCTTCAATGATCAGAGGAATGACAGGTAATGTGGGACATCAAGGAAATGACTGACTCTTCAAAGAAAGCAAGGAACCCCAGGTATGAAGAATCAAATGTTGTTTTTCATAAGATAAAGAAGCATTATCTTATATTGGCCCTCTCCTCTAGCCTCTTTGGGAATCTGGCTTATTGATTGTAGTGCTTCAAGGCACTTCATCGGATAGAAGGATGCTCTCTCTAATTTGGTAGAGATGGAAACAATCGTGGGATTATACTTGGAGTCAATACCACCTTTCCCAGAAAGGGTGCAGGGAATGTTACCCCTTAATTGAATGAGGGTAACTTGATTCATTTACAAGAATCTCTTTATGTAGCTGGTCGCAAGAAGAACCTGTTGTCCATTTTGACAATGGAAATCAAAGGTTTCAAGGTGGCATTTATCGATGGAAAGGTACGTGTTTGAAAATGGAATTTTCAAAGATGCCTTTATTCAGGGTTGGCAATTTATATCAAGTTGCAGGAAGCCCATTGGGGACCATGTCAGTTGACACATCTCTTCTGCAGCACCAAAGGTATTCTTATAAAGGGGCCCTACCTGATGTGAGTCAGATGGTGACAGGGATGCCTGAATTCAAGAAAAGCATGAAGGTACATGTTCGAGATGTACCAAAGGAAAATCTTACAAGGGGACCATTCCCCTTATGTAGTAGGTCTACAAGTTTGGAACAACCCGAGGGGTTTGAGATTCATGATCAGGAATCTCATACAAGTTGAAGAAAACCTTCTATGGCTTGAAGCAAAACACCCCGGGCTTGATATGAGAGGATTGATAGTTGTCTGATGAAGTTGAGACTTACTAGGAGTGAAGCTGATCCAAACCATTGCTTGAAGGATGTGGATGATAGACCTCACATACTGGCAGCTTATGAGGACGACCTCTTCCTGAGGTGCAGACCCTCTCATTTGCAAAAGTAAGAGGGAGTGGATTCCGGATTTGGAATAGTAAACTGCAAACTCGTGACTACCTCGGTGGAGCTTAACTTTAAGAAGTTATGTGGTAGTGATGTCGGACCTGATTTGAGAAATTCCTCTAAGTTTCATAAACTCATTCTAGTATTGATGTTCTTGGTGAACTCTCGTCTAGATACATGTTTTGCAATTAGCATGTTGAACTCATATATGGTTGAGCCTCACTAGATTGGTGCCAAGAATCTTCTGAGATATCTTTGGGGCACAATCTCTCATGGATTGAGATACACTGCCAGAAATGTGAACCTGCGTGATTATTCAAATGTTGACTGGGCAAGCAGTGTGGAGGATCACAAGAGCACTTTTGGGTGTTGTTTTTCTTTGGGTTCTGCTACGATATCCTGGATGAGCAGGAAGTAGAAGTCGGTTTCTTTGAGCACCGCTGAGACTGAATACATAGCTACGAGTATGACCTCATGTGAAGCTGCCAGTTGAGGAAGCTCTTTAATGAGTTGTTTGGACTCATGATGGATACCACCGTGATATTCTGTTACAACCAGAGGAGGATTCGATTGTTGAGGAATCCTGTGTTATGATCGCTCCAAACATATGGACATCAGGTACCACTTTATCTGGGATGTGGTACATTGATGAGCAAGAAGGCTCCATCACATTGGAACTGATGTGCAGGTCACCGACATTCTGTCGAAGCCCCTGGGAAAGGTCAAACTTGTGACTTTTGCGAGAATGACTAGGATTCTTGGAGAGACTCTCTCCTAAGGGTCCTATATGATATGGACATTGAGCTCTGGGAGCTCTGGGGGGCTTGGGGGTACATCTTGGAGCGATGAGCAACCATAGGGAGAATGGTTCAGCCTTCCCTTAGTGATTTGTTGTGTACAGGGTGAGTGGTTCAGCCTTCCCCTGGGATACCCCTTGCGACATGTAGGCAAGATGAGTGGTTCATCCTTCTCCTGCCGAAACATCCTACCCATGTAGTCTAGGACTCATGGGAAGTACCTCTCATCTAACCAATGAGTAGGGAAATGAGGAAAGGGACCATAGTGGTATCGATGGACGCATTGTGTTACTACCGTCTCCCTATGCTAGGATGATATTGATATGGGATCAATGAAACTAACTTCGGGTCAGTATGAGTGGTTTGAGACACTCTCTTATATTGATCTGGGATCAATGATACTGACTTCGGGTCAGTATGAGTGGTTTGAGACACTCTCATTTGGAACTGACTTCAGGTCAGTAAGAGTTATATAACTCACTCTCTTTTGGAATTGATATGGGATCAGTAAGAGTGGTATGACACACTCTCTTCATATGGGACTAACTTCAGGTCAGTAGAGAATGGTATGAGACATTCTCGATCAATTCTTCTTCTTCATGGTTTAGCAGAGCATAGCAAAGCAGTGCAGGGCACTGATGCCAGAGATAACACATTCTGGCAGATGGATCAGCAGATGGAGTTCTCCCTAGTTGAGAGGGAGTGTTAAAATTGGAAACTAGGGCCAAACTCCATGTGGGTCATCTTATTTTTGGAAACTGATATTTTTCTTGGATTTCTTTCATTGAGAGGTGTAGAATTGATCTAAAGATCATCCGATTTCGTTAAGTATTCATGGAGATATGAATTTATTTGTGTTATGGGACAATTCATCAAGGTTGGCCAACAACCAAATTGCCCCCAATTGTGCTCAACGTTTTAGTATAAATAGAGGTGCCTTGAAGGTCATTTGAACACACACTTCATGTGATCTCTTCCTCTCCACTTGTCTTGGGTTTTGGTGGGAGGAGAGATCCTAAGAAGACAATGCTGCCCTAAAACGCAGTCATGGAGGAGACTTCTATAGCGCAGCAAGGAGAAGTTCTAACTTCCCTAAACGCAGGTCTAGAATAGACCCTAAACAACTGTCCTTAAAATCCCTAAACGATGTCCTAGGAAAAGGCACCTAGCCGCAGAGAATAGGACTAATGTAGCCCTATAGACACAGATGAATGGTGTATAAAGAAGGCCTCAATGTGCCCTAGTCGCAGCCAAGGATGAGGCCTAATTAGACGTGGAAGACAGGCCCTAAGTGCTGATATATGAGGCTAAATCCACAATCCAGTTTGTGCCCTAGTCATTGTCCAGGTGTGCCCTAATTGCAAGCCTTACTTCGCAGCAAAAGAAGGATTAGATGTTGCCTTACATCCATTGTTGAAGAAGGCTCCTATATGCTGTATAGAGGAAGCCCAGTCATGTGTTTAGCATTGTTTTGGGACAACGCATTGCACAGGAAGGAGTGCAAGGTCAGAGCCCTAATCTAAGTTCTGGATGGACAGTTTGTGTTGGGCTAGTACAGAGAGCCCTTGGTCAATGGAGTGTCAAGTAAAGAAATTACCATGTGTGGGAAACTATCTTCAGTATAAGGTTATGATTGTGTTGTGTGATAGTAACTCATGTGCTAATGACAGTAAAGCATAGCAGTAAAATCTTGTGAACATATGACAGTGATATATTTAGTCTGATGTATGGCATGTCAGATATATGTTGGCATTATGTTTCTGGTATGGCTATATGTTACAGATGTTGTACTTGATGGCAACTCCCGTGGCAAGGCTCTCAATTTGTTGAAAATTAAGAAGTACGCAGTAACGCAGGAAATCAGTTCAGAAGGTGCGTACCCGCAGGTACACCATGCAGGGACCGCGTCCAGATACGCTGGCCAGCCGTTCAGGAGGTGCGTCCCCCCAGTGCACACATTTCAAGGCAGAGAAAAGCACACGTGGGGTTTCTTATGTTTTACTCTTGGTATTTAGCTGACGGTATTTGTGTTATTACGGTTTTGGCTCGTGGTATTGTTCCATGATTTTAGGAGGAGCTTGCCTATATAAAGCAAAGGAGATCACTTGGCTAAGCATCTTTTGCAATTGAATATCTTTAGATCTGAAATATTGGGTTATGGTCTTAAAAGCTTGATCTATATGAAAAGGAAGTTGAAGGCGAATCTGTGAAGGGTGATCTCTCGAGCGCATGATCAGATCTGAGCAACTGTGCCACTCTGGGGGACTGCCTATTTGGCCCTAATCAGAAGGCCGCAGGTGTTTATCAAGAGATCTGCGTCGGTACGCAGAGCAGAAACAGGAGACCTGCGTCGGTACGCAGAGAAGAAACAGGAGACCTGCGTCGGTACGCAGAGCAGAAGAAGGAGAGCTGCGTGGGTACGCAGAGCGACTAAGGTTCAGGTGCGTCCGCATAGTAAAAGTACGCGGCGTGATAGTATTTTTGGGTGCGTCCCTGCAGTAACAGTACGCGGCGCGATAATGTCTCTGGGTGCGTACCTGCAGTAATAGTACGCAGCACGGTTCAAGGAACAGTGCGTGGGCACGCAGTGCGGCAGAAGGATCTCTGCGGGTATACACAGGGAAGCAGAAGGTGAACTGCATAGCGACGCAGGCCACAGAAGGGAAAACTGCGTATCTGTCTTAAAATGTTCTGTTGATTGAATTTTTCTATTGATAAGGTGTTCTGGGTTAGTTCTGTTATTGCTGATCTGATAACTGTAGTGGACTGTAACTTTTATGTACTTGATGATCATTTGATGCTTTATGAAAAGAAGTAGGGGGTTGTAGCTCCCTTCCAGGAGAGACTGGAAAACGAGAGAGAGAGAGTTGTAGCTCTCTGCAGGTTGCAGCCTGCGTACTGGTAAAGGACTGCACCAGTACAAAACCATTGTAAAAGAAGTTTCTAATTTGAAAGAAGATAGAGACATATTGCAGCAGGTGGTTTTCACCCACATTGGGTTTCCACCTTACATCTTGTGTTCTTTGGTGTGACTATCTGTTTTTCCCTTGTTCATGCTCATTATTTTATGGTACTGATATGCAAAAATAATTCAAAGAACAAATAAGGAAGATTTATTAAAAGAATTAGATAATACTGATTCACCCCCCCCCCCCCCCTCTCAGTATTATTTTCAACAATATATACATGCAGTAATGAATGGGCAAAGATTCAGTGATGATTGATTAGAGATCCTAGCGTTTAATAATGTTCTTACTACAGTGGTATTTGGGTTTATGACTGTATGCCATATCCTATGATGACAAGTGAAGGACGGTCTTGTAAAGGAGACAACCTTCCCTTAGAGGACAATTGCAGACAAATCTGGGCAGATTTTGTGACTGTTAGGAGACTGCACTCTGGACCTGTTGAAGGAGTCTAGCTGCTCTGCTAGGTTGTAAGCCATAGCAAGGAGCTAAGACTGGTGAGTGCAATGGCTGATGGTTGCAGCATATTGGATGTCATGATGGATGCAGCATTGGGTGCAGCATAGTGATGAAAGCAGATCAGTGATTGGGTGCAGCACAGTGACAGGTGCAGCATGATGATTGAGTGCAGCACAGTGAGGAGCAACATGGTGATGGAGTCACCTTGGATCAGTGGATGCATTATGTCGTCTACTCAGCTCAGATCAGCTACCTCATATGCTATCTTCTTAGAGAAGATCTCTGCTCTGATTTAGATAAGTCAATATGTTGACTTCTGATGTATATGTACTATCTCTCTCTCCGTTGAACTATTGAAAAACATATAAGAATAATTGATCAAGGGTTTCTCCACATTGAGGTTTGTCCCTGGCTAGTGCCACATCTTGTGTCCTCTTGTCTTGGCTTGTCTTCTGTGATTTATGTTTATGTTCTATCTACATTTTACTATCATGCTAAATGTGATTGCTAATCTAGAATTGATATTGATCTAATATGGAAAGTTGAAGTAAATTTGTTATCAACGTAGAACATACCTAAAATTAACAGTATAGCCTTTGGATTCCCTTGTTGATTTGAAGGGTAGAGGTGGTGGACCTCTAGATTCTATGTGAGATATTGATTTTCTAAAGGAGTTGGTGGGTAGAGGTGGATGGTCCTATGAAGCCCCTATTCCAGCTAGTAGATTTGGTTAAATCCCTTAAACACTCATCCTCAAACTCTGGAATTTGGCTCAGGGGTGACTACTGCAAGAAAGACTTGGTTGCAATGTGTCTAAGGTTGGGTGGAGAGTTGAAATCCCAATATTGATTGTCTAGATTAATTTATCAAATATAAGTGGTTGTTGATGTTTGTTGATGTCTCTTATGTTTTTAATGCTTTATGCTTGTACAATACATTACTTTATCATGGCTTGTAATGCCAAGGACTGAGGTATTCTTGTCTTAATGAACATTGTTGTTTTAAAGACATGGTTAAGGAATTGTTTGAGTTTTTGTGTTGGCCTAAGGCCTATATTGATATGAATTCAATGCATGTGTTATGCCATGAAATGTGACTTTTTGTATGCTAAAGTATGATGATTCTGGTATGAATTAAAAGTGTGAACTTCTTACATTGTTGAATGGAACAAATGCTTGTAATATTTTGAGCATGGAGTGTAGTTGAATGGCATGTGTGCAATATCTATATGATCTAGTATATATATATGTTGATTGGGATGGGTTGAGCCCTGTGAACAGCTCAAGAGTGATATACGCAACTGAAATCTCAGGGGGGCTAGTGTTTGGGTGCTAATATACATACATACATGCCTTAGTACCCAAGTATAAATTGATTGGCCTGAAATCCCCATAAGCTCAAGAGGGATGGCATCAAGACTAGTTATGCATGCAGATTCAAGTTCAGGAGGGATCACTCTGAGAGCTACATAAATATCCATGTATGGAAATGAGCAGGGGCCAATTTCAAAGTGCTAAGAGGCTTGGCCCTTGTCCATGTGTATGGTCATTGTAGCCAAGCACCAAGAGAAAAAATGGTCTCAATTGCATATATGAACAACTGTCATAGGGCCAGAAGTTAGGGATCAGAGGAAACAAAGGATCTCATGCTTAAGCCCGTGTGATCAGACACCATAACCAGGGGCATAGGTGGGAGAGATTTTGTCCATCAGATGCCCTACACTTAAACCCATCCACACGTCTTGGAACTTTGTTCCCGAATATTTCAAGGGGAGTCCTAGGGGAAACCTCTCAGACATTACTTACGAGATGACTTCGTAGGTGGGTCGGTCGGTGAATTGTTTTACGTATCGAGGTAGAGGAATCACGAAAACAATTCTAACATGAAACTTTGATTTTCACTGAGCCTCAGAGGACTAGGCAGGACCCGAACCTAGCATGGCAGATGAAGTCGCCTTGGGGCCACGTGGTGTATGTATAATGGGACACGTGTCAACTAGTTTTGAGGGTTTTGGGACCCCATGTGACCTGGATCTGCGTGACACATGGCATGCACCAAGTGGAGCCATGCAGAGGGTGATGTCACCCTAGTGGGAATGGGGTGATGACTTCACCTCAATGCTTTGTCCCAAGAAGAAACAACAAGGGACTGTGCAACTAAATTCCAAGGTTTAAACTCTGGGATGTTGTGGCAGAAGTGGGCCCGAGTGTAAGTTGTTGTAAATAATGCAAGGTCACGATGGAGAAGTGATTGATAAGGGTCGGAAGGGTTGTCCCTGGAAGAAAGGTTAGGGGTGTCGGTTGATAAAAGGTGTCTTTTAAAACTCCTAATTATCTCACATTAATCATCAACCCAAGCAAGTCCTTTTATTCCAAGAGTGTACACAATATGTGCATGCTATGAACCCAAAGAGTAATGTTTCTTAAAATGAAGTATAAACCTTTGATACAGGAGTAAATTAATGCATTTATAAAACTCAAAAATTCAATTGACAATAACATCAACCGAGAGCGTAGTAGCAATAACCAATCTCTTCTAGCTTATTCAATTTAAATCACAATCTCAATTAAGCAATCCAAATGGAAATGATGTCAACCGAGAGTTCAATAGCGATAACCAAACTTTTTCAATTGATTAAATCAATAAGGCTCACTGTCTTAATGGCTAATTAAGTTAATCTACAACAAGCGTAAATAGAATCAGATGACAATGCTGCAAAACATGTAAAGAAAATGTACTAACTTCAATATAGGAAACCGGTAAATATCAATAAGATAAACTCACCGAAAATGGGAAAAATATCAAACGACACAAACTTGCGTGAATCAAAAATATATAACACAAGAGATAGCAGTTCAATCCACCAGAGGCCGGGCCCTTAGCCACCAGCGAATACTACTGAGCTACTTCAGAGAATATGGATGAACAACAACGTCAATTATATATTAACCATTGAACTCAAGTCTCATTACAATATGGTCGTGTTCTCCAACAACAAGAGTTTGTAAATTAAAATTACAATTTGAAATAAAACAGAGATCGATCCCCTTTCCTCCTATAGTCTTTTGCTTTTATAGTCGAGAAAAGGTAAAAGATAACTATGATCCCTCAAGATTGGGAGATCCTGAGGGATTCGCAATTGAATGCTATCTTCTGATACCCTTCATATTTAGTGTTGATCCCCCTGATTCGTCCTCCAACCTGACCTCAACCGATGCGCCCCATTCTTCCTTTGTTGGTTTATGTTGTTCCGTCTCTAGGGAACAACAACTGTTCCTTTCGTCGTTTCTCTACATAAAAAGGGGTAAAAGTTAGTTACGGTGGCTAAATCTTAATCGAAAGTATTTCATTTGTTTCTTATCATAATCCATCAATATGTTAGCGTATCAAGATATGAAAGAGATAAGAAAAGAGGAAAAAGGTGATGAAATTAAGAGTAAATACATACCCATTTCGTAACTCAACATACTCCCCTGCTTACCCTGTTTCATGTCCTCATGAAAAGTAAATAGTTCTTATGCAGTGCAGTTAAAGAGTAGGCTAGAGAGAAAGCGTCAAAAATTGGTCTAAAACCATGATGTTGAGCCAGGAGCGCAAAGGCGGGCCCTTCCTTTCCTTCAGGCAATTCGTAGTCAGCTTGATACCCTTCAGGGGGATACCAAATAATGGGGCTCTGAAACTGACATCCTAAGAAATAAGGTCCTTCTCTCAAAATAAGATTGATGTAGGTGACCATACGGGCCGCAACAGCTTTAAAATTTCTGTAATTAAATGGTTCCCTATCTTTCACACTATTAGTGGAGATTGTCCATCTGAGCTTAGATGCAGTCAGAGATCTTTCTTGAATGGAGAGGAAATATGATATTCCTTTCTACACAATCTCCTTATGTATGGGCCCTAAAGTTTTAATCACCCCTTCTTGTGTCATCAGACTCTTATGGTTGGCAAACATTTGTAAGAGGTGTTTAGGTTCACTTCTCACCCAAAGATCCAATCGATGTTCCTGTCTTTGAAATGCATTATAAGATTTATACCATTTGAGTTGGTTAACTGCAAACGAAATAAAAGCCTGGAATTGAACATCTCCTACAAAATGGTTAGGGTTCTTGTCCACCTTGTTCTCCAATATAAAATTGTGTAGATAAAACTCACAAAGAAGCCTTTGGACCTTTACATCATGTTGCTTGCAGCAATTTATAAAATCTTCAATTGTTCCTAATTCAATTGGTTTACCAGCTCTTATGGCTTTAATTTTCAATAACAGGCACCGTTCTAATAAAACAAGGCATAATTGGTGGTAGGAGACCTGCATGCCAGGACATTCGAATACAATGAGCAGATGGTGTTTGTTTGACTTACGACTTTGTCTGGCTTGAGCTTGACCTTTTCCATTTTTTCTTTCGCCTTTCTGCATCTGTCAAAAGTCTCGCTCTCTGTTATATTCATTTCCTGAAGTTGTTTCTGCAGCTCTTGATATTTTTGCCAAGAAACTGCTTCTTGTTCAAATCATTCCAACGCGAGCCGGTCTTGTGCCAATTCCTCCTGAAGATTTAGTAGAAGGGGGTCATGGTGCATCATAATGTCTTTGGCTTGTATGTCCGTCTGAGTGCCTATGCTATAAGAGGGGATATCTTCTGTCTGTACTTCTTTATTGTAGGAGGTCCAAACCTCCGTCTGAGTAGCTACGTTTACTAAATCTGCATGCGGTCCTTCTTGAGTGACGATTGTCTAAGTAGGTATGAGCTCACTTTGAGTTCCTGTAGCCCTACCTTCATATAATTATGTTTGTACAGCCACATTTACTACCTCTGGGGTATTGTTCGGAACCTATCCCATTGTGATTTCTTTTATTTTTCTTCATAGCCTTTTGACGTTCTTACGAAGTTTCTGGTGTTATTTTCTTAGCTTCTTCAATTTCGTTTTGGCTCTATGCCTTTTTTGAGGAGTAACTAGTCTGTTGATAGTCTCATTAATAGCTTTTGTCTCTAAAGAGCCTAGTTGTTCACCCTGGATTTGTTCCAATAAGACCATGTCTCCAAATTGATTATCAGACTCCCGAATAATCTCTGTCTCTACTTCCTCTTCTTGACCTATGTTTTCTGTGTCTAGATCTTCATGGTTGTTTTCCACTGGGAGCGTCACCAGATTAGTTCTCTAATTCCTGAATAGCCTCTGTATCTATTTCCGCTTCATGGTTTGTATCTTTTGAGGAAGACAAAATTCTGGTATAGCCAGAATTCCCTGGAGATTGGGTTTCTCCTAAGTTAAGATTAAGCGGTTCTTCAGGCTACATGTAGACATTCATGTTGGCTAAGACTTGGGCCATCCCTGTCTCGAAATCATGCAACAGATCGTCTTGAGAACTCATATTTGGTGTTGGAGGAGGTCCCACTTCGTTTCTTCATTCATCGTCAGAATGCCCTGCTCCTTCCTCAGGTTCTGGTTCAGGGTTATCTTGTCCTTCTAACTCTAGTTGCAAGTCTTATACATTTACCGAGTTGGATAATTCTATGGGTTGACTAGCGCTGCCTTGAGGATTTTCAGACGTTCCCTGTTTTGACTTCAACCTTGAAGATCGTCTGCGTTTATGAGGTATTCTTCTTGAAAGGGAAGTCCTTTTTCTTTTTGGAACAGGGTTAAGTGCTGGCAGGTTTTCACCTCTTTCGAGGGCCAATATGAGATCATCCTAGGTTGATTGTTGTTGGGCAAGGTTGTGACTAACTATTAACCTGATCAGAAAATGGTGGCTAACTACTGTTTCTGGATGTTGAGACCGTCTTAGCCTCTTGGCAGTGTCATGCAATAATGAATTCAACAGTGCAGGCAAATTAAGAGAGCATTTTTGTTTTAAAACTGCTAAAAGTTTGAGTTGTCGTAGCCTTACCACGTCTCTACGCCCATCGCAAGTAATATAGTTCTGGACAATTCATGCTAGTTCTCCCCATGGCTCTCCGAGAGAATATGGCCGAATGCCTTTACCCTTCTTGATTAGCTCCTGTTCTTCGTTCCTAAAAACCTCCATAGCGTCATGTAGCCTTAATCACTTGTCAACCCATTCTAGTCCTTTTACCAGCAACCTAGACACTTCTGCTATCACAACATCTATTACAGTGATTTATCTACCTCTTACCAAGGATTTTGTAGATGCTATAAAAATTCGATGGTGATTTCCTCATTTGGGGGGTTGAAATCTTGTAAAATATGTTGTCCATCTGTGCAAGCTAGAATTTCCCTGGCTTCATCGGAGACAACCAGTGTTAAAGGTTCTTGGCGCAATGTTCTTCCTCCCATGATGCTTAACTTCTGCAAACGATTAGTGTACTGGAGAAGGCACAACAGCAAGCAGAGTCGAGAGATGGAACAACAAATGGTTGTAATGGCTCTATTAGGTGATGCTTTATAAACATAAATATAGTTATCAAGGACTGTTATAATGCCACACACTTTGTGATTATGGGATGTCGTATTATTCTACAAAATCAAATGAAAAGATGACAGCGCATGCATGAGTATACTGGAGGTCCTCGCCCCCTCTCGAAATGATAGGTCGCCTACGACCAAATGGATGAAAAGATGACGCGCTGGCGACGAAGTACAGGGGTGATGGATTGGGTAATAAAAGTGGCAAGGTACGTATATTAATGAAAGGATCATAAAGGATATTGGAGTAATGAAAACAAGGCGTGTAACGAGAATTATTAATAAGTGATAAGATGTTGTGAGGTGATGCGATAAAGAAAAAGGATAGCATACGCAGGAGATGATACTTTACCACCGTTATTCCACTTGAAAATGTTGTGATTGATTTTAAAAGATTAACTCATGCATAAAGGTTCAAGGTAAGTTAGGGACATAATCTCTTCGTAGAAAAAAAATAGAAACATAAGAAGAGGGAATTGTAATAATTATTGATGTAGAAAATAAAACTTCAATACCATAAGCAAAGCTTTTGTTGCCTACAGGCATCCATAGCCTCGACAGAGTTTCTTTCTAACCCTTGGGAACCATGGTCCTCTATGTATAATTGGGGAAGTGCATTATGATGTCCATAGTAGAGACCAATGTGCTGGCATGGTAACTAGATGAACACATTGCCATTCACTGGGAAGTAGCGAAAGTGGTCAGGTTGGCTCGTGATGAGACCTCCTGTTCCAAGGACTTTGTTTCTTGATGCATCCATTGGATCATATCCCTGGTGTGGTGGCCATAGTGGGAATGCCACTTCGCTCCTTCCTTATGATCATGGTAGGCTAGCTCGTGATGAGACCCCCTATCCTCCATCTGTGAAAAAAATCATAAAATTGTTAGTGAATATATATATATATATATATATATATATATATATATATATATATTATTATTATTAAACACTCCCCGTTTTATATATAGAGGGTGGCTTAGTACTCCTTAAGAGTAGGGATGGCGAAAGAAGTTTGAACATATCAATAGAATATATATATATATATATATATATACCCATAATCTTATTGATAATAAACAGAGAGAATTATATGAGACGGGGGAGAACCATCATGGTAAAGATAATCAATCAGTTTCATTTGTAGTGGAAATGAGGACAGTGAAGTGATATAGGTAATTGTGTACTTTCTTTTTTGATCATCACAAAGCAATCTTGTTAAAGATGATAATATTCAAGATATTTGCTTGCTTCAGTAGACTTCATACTTCTTGTGCTTAGATATGTATTGTACTTTTATGCCATAAAGAAGATCATAAAGAGTGAACTGGGGTGGGCTAGGAATGATCATGCAAGGGGAAGAAAGGGTGTTCTAAAAAATACTCACAAGGTGTTATTCCCTGAAGGGAACAACAAAAGAAAACACATGTAAAAAGTGTTGTTTCCTGTAGGGAATAGCAAAGAAAAACACACATGAAAAGTTTTGTTCCCTATAGGGAACAACAGTTGTTCTCTGTAGGGAACAACAAAGAAAAATACGCAAAAAGTGTTGTTCCCTATAGGGAGCAAAACAAAGAAAAACACGCAAAAAAGTGTTGTTCCCTATAGGGAACAACAACTGTTCCCGGTAGGGAACAACAAAGAAAAATACACACGAAAATTGTTGTTCCCTGTAGGGAACAACAAAAAAAAGGCACACGAAAAGTGTTGTTCCCCGTAGGGAACAAAAAAGAAAAATGCACACGAAAAGTGTTGTTCCCTATAGGAAACAACAGATGTTCCCTGTAGGGAACAACAGAGAAAAAATAAACACAAAAAGCGGTGTTCCCTATAGGGAACAGTAGTTGTTCCCTGTAGGGAACAACAAAGAAAAATACACACAAAAAGTGTTGTTCTCTATAGGAAACAACAAAGAAAAACACGCAAAAAAGTGTTGTTCCCTATAGGGAACAACAATTGTTCCCTGTAGGGAACAACAAAGAAAAATACACACGAAAATTGTTGTTCCCTGTAGGGAACAACAAAAAAAAGGCACACGAAAAGTGTTGTTCCCCGTAGGGAACAAAAAAGAAAAATGCACACGAAAAGTGTTGTTCCCTATAGGAAACAGCAGATGTTCCTGTAGGGAACAATAGAGAAAAATACACACAAAAAGTGGTGTTCCCTATAGGGAACAGTAGTTGTTCCCTGTAGGGAACAACAAAGAAAAATACACACAAAAAGTGTTGTTCCCTATAGGGAACAACAGTTGTTCCCTGTAGGGAACAACAAATAAAAATGCACATGAAAAGTGTTGTTCTCTATAGGGAACAACAACTATTCCCTGTAGGGAACAACATCTTTTCCCTGTAGGGAGCAACAAAGAAAAATGCACACGAAAAGTGTTGTTCCTACAGGGAACAACAAAGAAAAACAGGAAAAAAATCGACAAACAAACATCTCTATTGTTCTAAGAAAATACAATCAAATAGAAAGGAAACAGAAAAACAATTGTATGTATAGGTTTCAAAAATAAATTCTTTACAGGACTGGTGTTGTTAAAGAGTTGCCTCTTTAGCGAGAATTTGTATCGTAGAGTTTTCGCGTATCTGTTGGCAAAAGAATTCCCTTGTAAGCGGTTTGTGGTAGAGGCGTACCCGATGCCCATTTGCTTTAAAAGAGTAGCCAGACCCATCAATGGTGGCTAATGTAAGGGTGCCATTATCGTGCACCTCTTTTATCTCGTAGGGACCTAACCATCTAGTCTGGAGTTTGCCCGGGAAATCCTAGAACCTGGAATCGTACAGAAGTTCCCAGTCACCTTCATGGAATATCTTTTTCTTGATGAGGGCGTCATGCCATTTTTCTCTTTGTTGTTGAATAAGTGCAGTATGTTGAAGAGCTGATAGTCAGATTTCATCCAATTCATTTATTTGTTGTAATATGTTAATCTGTGCTTCAAATCTAGCCCTAGTTCTTGGGCTATCCTCTATGTCTGAATTTTAAATTCTATGGGGAGGATAGGTTCCTTGCAAAACACTAGCTGATATGGGGAGTATCCTGTAGTATTCCTCCAAGTCGAGTGATATGCCCACAGGTCTTCTAGCAATCGGGTAGCCTAGTCGCGTCTATGCGAGGCAACTGTCTTTGTTAGAATGGCCTCGATTACTTTGTTGGTACTTTCTACCTGGCCGTTTGCCTGTGGGTGGTATGGAGATGTGATTTTGTGCAAAATGTGATGATTTTTTAGTGTAGCAGCAATCTTATGGCCTACAAATTGTGGCCCTCCATCCGTAATTATTTCTCTGGGCAAGCCATACCGCATGAAAATTTGGAAAAGAAAGTGGATTACTGTGTCCTCTGTTGCCCTTGGTAATGCTTCTGCCTCCACCCATTTAGTCACATATTCCATTGCAACCAGTATATATGACTTTTGATTAGATGATGGATTTATTGGGCCAATGAAATCTAACGCCCAACGTTCAAAAGGTTCGATGACTAACTGTGAATGTAGGGGCATCTCGTCAGACTGGCCAGGGCGACCCATTCTTTGGCAATTGTCGCATGCCTGGAAAAATTTCTTGGCGTCCTTAAAAATGGTGGGCCAATAATAGCCCATCTATAAGACTTTATGTCCAGCCCTGCAGTCTGCAAAGTGTCCACCGCAAGGTCCATCGTGGCAGGCTTTTAGGATATCGTAGATTTTGTCTTCCCTGATACACCTGCAGATATGCATATCGGCTCCTGTGTGAAAGAGGTATCCTCCGATCCAGGAGAACCGAGTGTTGTGTTGCACTATTAATTTTCTTTCTCTGGGCATTAGGTGTTTGGGTAGTTTTCCCACTGCTAGGTAATTTGCGACATCTGCGTACCATGGTGTTTTCACGATCACAACAAACAGGTACTCATCGAGGAACTGGTCTTCTACCGCCATTGCATCGTCTGTTCTTGGCACACGTGAGAGGAAGTCTGCCACCAAATTTTCCTTTCCTGTTCGATCCTTGATCGTTATTTCAAATTCCTGCAAAAGGATTAACCATTGTGTCACTCTTCCATTCATAATAGGTTTATTAGCTAAATATTTGATAACAGAGTGATTAGTATACAAGACCACAAGGTATCTTGTTATATAGTGTCTGAATTTGTTAATAGCATAGATTACAGCTAGAAACTCTTTCTCGGTCACTGTGTAATTCAACTCAGCAGGAGTTAAATTTTTGTTGGTGTAGTATATCGCATAAGGTTTTTTGTCTTCTTCTTGGCTAAGAACTCTCCAATGGTTGTATCTGATGCATCGGATGAAATCTAGAATGTTAAATTCTAGTTCAAACCCCATAGTACTCGGGCTGTTGATACTAGCCATTTTAATTATGCAAAGGTAATGTCACATTTGTCAGTCCATATAAAATCGATATTTCCTGTCAAAGCATATAATGGTGCGGTAATTTGGGAGAAGTTTTTTTATAAATCTCAGATAATATCCAGAAAATCCCAAAAAACTACATACCTCAGTTTGAGTGCAGGGGGTAGGTAGTAAGAGAATTACTTGAATTTTTGCTGGATCTACCTAAATTCCAGCCGCTGAGATGTAATGACCCAGGATCAGGCCTTCGGTCATCATCATGTGGAATTTCTCATGGCTAATGTAGAGCCTAGTAGCAATGCATCTTTCCAGGACTTTCTACAGTGTTTGTAATGCCTGCTCGAAGTCATCTCCATAGGGTGTAAAATCGTCCATGTACACCTCTAATCCCTCGTTTAACGGGTCTGCAAAAATACTGAGTATGGCTCTCTGGAATGTAGCAGGTGCATTGCACAGTCCAAAAGGTAAATACCCTGTAAGCAAACGTTGCCCAGGGGCAGGTGAAGGTAGTATTATCTTGGTCTTCAGGGGCAATTTGGATTTGGTTGTAGCCACTAAAGCCATCGAGGAAAGAGAAGAATTTTTTACCTGCCAATGTTTCTAGAACCTGATCGATAAATGGAAGGGGAAAATGATCTTTTTGCATTGCTTTGTTAAGCTCTCTGTAATCGACACATATACACAATTTCCCATTCTTTTTAGGAACCACAACTAATGGAGAAACCCATTTATTATCAGATATAGGATAGGTGAAATTTACATCTAATAGTTTCTGTAGTTCGTCTTTAACAACATCCTTTAGGTGAGGGTTTAATCTTCGTTGAGGTTGTTGAATGGGTCTCGCATCTTTTTCAATGTAGATGTGGCACATACATAATTGGGGGTCAATCCCTTTCATATATGGGTAATCCCAAGTGAAAGCCCCTTTATATTTCCTAAGGATTTGAATAAGCTTTTGTTGCTGGTCATCACTCAGGTTTTTGTTAATGTTAAGGACTTTCCCTGGCTCAATTTCAATAGGTTTGTTGTTATAGACAGTTGTTGTTGGTATTGTTTGGTCATTGATATCTTTTAAAGGATCTTGTTCAATTTCATTATCCAGGGCTGCTTCAATCATTTGACATTTCAGATTAGAAACGACAGCTGGGTGGTTAATGGAAGTGTTAATAATATCATCTTTTGTTTGATTCTTAAATTCAAGAGACTCTGTTACAGTTAGTGGTGATCGAATATTTTCGGTTAAGTATGTTACAGGTTGCTTCCTGGTTTTTATTATGGTTAAGCTTGGCTGAGCTGGAGGATATAAAGCTAGGTTCTTCACATTATTTCCTTTGGCTATAGTCATAATGCCTATTCGACAGCTTATATACGCATCTGTGGTCGCTAGCCAAGGTCTTCCTAATATTAGAGGATGTCCATCTAGCCGGTTTCTAGGATTAATAATCAAGAAATCTGTTGGGTACTCCCAAGAATCTACAAACACCATTACATCCTATAATGTCCCTTCTAGTTTAATAACTGAACGGTCAGCAAGTTCCAACAAGGTCGTAGTTGGATCTAAGGCTGTGATGCCAAGTCTTTGACAGGTTGTTGTTGTGAGAATATTAATGGTTGCCCCTAGATCGACTAACGCATTGGGAAAGGAACATCCATTTATTTGTACTATGACAATAGGGTTTCCTGGGTCTTCATATTTCACAGTATCTCTCTGCCTAATAATAAATCAGACAAAGATCCGACTACGTGGACAGTGGGTGTTACCTTTATTTTCCTCGTAGGCTTTTTGGTACACAATTCCTTAATGGTTTTTGCATAGATTGGAATGTCCTGAATAGCCTAGAGGAGAGGTATTTTTACACAAAGATTTTTTAATTCTCCCAGGAGATCGAAGTCGGGATATTCGATTAGGCAAGGTATAATCAATCTTTCTAGGAATGGCAGAGAAGAGGTAATGATTTGTTCGTGGCTTTTCTGTTTGATTGTATTCTCCCTTTGAGGTGTTTGTTCTACACGTAGTGGTTCTTCCAATTGTATATTTTTATCATCCTCTGGCTCGATTATTCGTCCAGAACTCAATTTGAGTTCATTACATTCTCTCAACTCAGTTTCCAAATCCAGACCTTCAATAATTTGTACCGACTAGACTGATCTGTTGTTAGGATTTGGGTTGGGCTGGGCTGGGCTGGGAGTTGTGATCGTAGATTGGGTTGAGGATTCTGCTGCAACGTGTAAGGTGTTGGTAGTGTAGGTTGAGGCAGGGGGACTATCCCTACTCACTGGTTCATAGGTCTTTTCCAGCTTGATTTCTAGTTTTGGTTTTGTGAAGTGGAGGGGGACCATTGAGATGGATATGGATTGTTCTGCCAGAATGATGGAAATTAAGAGGAATTTGGCCAACTATTGTTCGGATTTGACTGATTGGACCAAGGTGGCATAGAAAATGCTTGTGGTGGCCAATTAGGAAAAGGTGGTTGGTTCTGCAATGTAGCTCTTGTGTATTGCTGAGAATTATATTGTGAAGGTTGAAAGAATGAAGATGGGCCGATAAGCATACCTGTTTGCCATGCTTGCCATTGGCGATGCTGGTATAACAGGTAGACTGGTTCCGCTTCTTCCTCTACCTCTTTGAAGACCACTTTTAATCCTGGGAGCGATGGGAAATTTTCTGTGGCATGTTCTTTAGTGCATATGGCATAGGTCTGTATCATATCCAGTGGGCATTCTTTATGACTATGTTTCTTCCTACATCGAGGGCAAAAAATAACCAGGTTCTGGTATGCTTTTGCTTGGCTTGCATGATGTCTAATTGTGTTGTCAAGGTTCCCAGGATATCCATTTTGAAATCTTTCAGCAGGTTGTCGATTTCAGTACGAGTAATGCTTCCACCAGATAATTTGTTGTCCCTGGTGATCATATCGCGTTTAGCTGGTTTCAGTGTTGTACTGCCCCTCGAGCACCTGATACACAAATTAATAATGTTAGCATAATCTTCTTGATAGATATCACCTTTACCCATGATATTTAGTGTCTTTATACACTGGTCTTTCATCCCCTTAATCATCATGGTTTTTAGCACATTATCGGGCAGATTTGCATAGGGAGACCTTTGGAGGTTATATTGGAAACGCTCCACATACTCTTCCAAAGTTTCACTAGGCCTTGCTACCATTTGGAATATCTCATCTTTTAGCTCTTTAGTTCTGCAATAATCTTGATATTTTTAAGGAAGGCAGTTTTCATTTGACCCAATCATTGATGGTGCCTCCACCTAGTCTCATAAACCAACGCAGGGTTGCTCCCTTTAAAGTGGAGGGAAACAACTTCAGTTTCTGGGGGTCCATGGTGTAATCATAACTCGGACATAGGACGTCGAATTCAAATAGGAACGCATTTGGATATTTTGAAGTGAGTCCATGAAAGATAGGAATATTTTGTAGAGGGATAGCTTTCATGGGGGCGTTGACAGTTGTGTCAACAATAGGATACTGTAATGTAGAAGTCTGGGGTGTTTGTGGATTATTGGCCATTTGATCAAAGATATGCCAGTACCCTTCCAGGATCTCTGGAGCTAGAGAGTTATCCCTAGGATGTCTAGAAGAGGTGGGAATGATTCTAATAACACTCCCTTGGTCTGGGACACTGAGTGTCCTCTGCTCAATTACTACTTCAGGAGATATTGATTCCTCGGATTCCCCTGTTTCTCCTTCTCCTTCACGAATGTTGTAAGAATTCCCTTCTTGTGAGGGAATTGGTCACGAATTTTCAATATCTTGAAAACTTTGTTCAGTCCTTTCAGTTTCACTGTGGACCTCAGCGTAGGCTATAGATGGTGAGCCTGTGGTCCGAAGGGAGACAGTAGGTTGTTTAGAAGCAACGGTTTGGGGACCTACAAATGGCTGAGATTCAGCTTTTCTTAGGATGTCGTCAATAAAAGTTGATAGTCCAAGGGTCACCGGTCCCTTAGATTTTTCAGGTTTGGGGTGTGGGATTGTATTATTTTCTGGTCTTTTCTTCTTAGTCATTCATGTAAAAAATCAAATGTTTATTTCTACCTTAAATTTCTCGCAATTCTGCTAGAAGGTGGGCGGGGGAGCAGGCATTTTACTTACTCCGTACGAAGGTTCTTACCTTCCGTTTTTAATACCCAGTTCTCTCTCAACAGACAAACATCAAACACCTACTTCACTTTGCTGTAATTGTGTTGAAAAGCGGACAGAGGAGCAAGCACTTTACTTGCTCGTTACATAGGTTCTTACCTTCCATTTTCAATACCCAATTCTTTCCCAACAGCAATTATCAGATATACATTACTCTTTGTAAAATGGCGACACTCTCCCTGGCAACGACGCCAAAATGTTGGTTGATAAAAGGTGTCTTTTAAAACTCCTAATTACCTCACATTAATCATGAACCCGGGGAAGTCCTTTTATTCCAAGAGTGTACACAATATGTACATGCTATGAATCTAGAGAGTAATGTTTCTTAAAATGAAGTATAAACCTTTGATACAAGAGTAAACGGATGCATTTATAAAACTCAAATTGCTACTATTAAAGGAAATATCACATCTAAGCATCAAGACTTAATCCTCCGCTGAAATCGTAATAAAATCTCAAACAAGCAATTCAATTGACAATAGTATCAACTGAGAGCGTAGTAGCAATAACCAATCTCTTCTAGCTGATTCAATCTAAATCACACTCAATCTCAATTAAGCAATCCAAATGGAAATGATGTCAACCGAGAGTTCAATAGTGATAACCAAACTCTTTCAGCTAATTAAATCAATAAGGCTCACTGTCTTAATGGCTAATTAAGTTAATCTACAACAAGCATAAATATCAGATGACAATGCTACAAAACATGTAAAGAAAATGTACTAACTTCAATATAGGAAATCAATAAATAGCAAATAAGATAAACTCACAGAAAATGGGAAAGATATCAAACCACACAAACTTGCATGAATCAGAAATATATAAAACAAGGGATAACAGTTCAATCCACCAGAGGTCGGGCCCTTAGCCACCAACGAATACTGTTGAGCTACTTCAGAGAATACGGATGAACAACAACGTAAATTATATATTAGCCATTGAACTCAAGTCTCATTACAATATGGTCGTGTTCTCCAACAACACGAGTCTATAAATTAAAATTACAATTTGAAATAAAACAGAGATCGATCCCCTTTCCTCCTACAGTATTTTGCTTTTATAGTCAGAAAGAAGTAAAAGATAAATGCAATCCCTCAATATCTGGAGATCCTGAGGGATTCGCAATTGAATGCTATCTTCTGACACCCTTCATATTTAGCGTTGATCCTCCTGATTCGTCATCTGACCTGACTGCAACCAATGCGCCCCATTCTTCCTTTGTTGGTTTATGATGTTCCGTCTCTAGGGAACAAAAACTATTCCTTTCGTCGTTTCTCTGCATAAAAAGGAGTAAAATTTAGTTATGGTGGCTAAATCTTAATCAAGAGTAGTTCATTCGTTTCTTATCATAATCCATCAATATGTTAGCCTATCAAGATATGAAAGAGACAAGAAAAGAGGAAAAAGATGATGGAATTAAGAATAAATACATACCCATTTCATAACTCAACAAGGGGTGGTAAGAATTATTTTTGAGAAGGTTATCTTCGAGGTGATGTGGCCTTCAAGGGACCCATAACCACTTATCCTCCATGTCTTGCATATGTGTTATGGTTGGGTCATGTGAATCGTAGAGGGGTTAGTTCATGACTCCTACATATGAACATGTCGGCAACTCAAGTAACACCACCATGCAGTGGTGAGGTGGCTGACTGGGATAGCCACGTGGGTGCCACATGGCAGGTTGGTGAAGTGGCGTTAACTGAATGGCTAATATATGAATTGCCATATCTTTTGATTCAGGGATCAGAAAGGAGCGAAATGCCATATCGGTGAAAATATCTCAATTAGATGAATGCAATAGTGTCATATGTTTTAAGTTTTGAAAGAGTTGAAAAGGGCGAAAAAAATTTAGACCCCATCATAACTTTACCTTGGAGATTGGGTCAGCTTAGTAACTACATCCTTCTATCCTTAGTTGGAGATAGGGCTAGGGGTAGTAACTACCTCCTTCTACACTTGGATTGGATGGGCTCTATCATAGAAGGAATATAGATGAAGGTTTTGTTGATGCCTCTAAAATTGTAGCCCCAACATTGGGGGATAACCACCCCGTCCGGACCTTAGTACATCTCCTTTCCATTTGGGATGGTGGCTACGACTGGATGTGCGGTTTAATGAATGATTTTTTTAAAATATATATCGGAGATGGTAGATGGTTTAATCTATGACTTTAAAATATACAAATATACCTATATAACCCAGGTAATCTTATAACAATGCGATTCTTGATAATTCCTATCAGACAAACAATCATATAGATGATTTACTTATCCATAGAAAGATGCATTTAAATAATGATTACTTTGTTTAAGAAATTAAACAAAGTAATTATAAAAACATATCGCATGACATCATAATATTTATCGTTGATATATATCTCTAATGTAACAATTCTAAATCGTTCAGAAGTGAGTCAATATAGAATTGCTTGAAGTGTGTGAATACATCAACAATAACAAATTAAATGAAATGCTAATTAAATCAAGACAAAAAGAACAATGATAGAAATACCGCATGCATTTGAGTCTTGATATGTAAATAACATTCTAGTTCCACCTCTTTATTCTAGAAACTTCCAGGAGATACAAAAATGCAGGTCTTGAAAAAGTTCTTTCACAAAAAATTGAAACCTTGATCCACTACTCATAAAAAATAAATTTAGAAATACAGAAGTGCAACTTCATAAGTCTAATTTTTTTACAAATTGAGGACCCTTTCTTCAATAACATGAAAGGGTTTATATAATAGAATTAAAACAAATTGTCAACAAAAATCGCTTAGAGTTGTTGGAACTGTAAACATTAAAATCTGGGATTTGCATTGCAAAAATAGTAGTGTGATTTCCTTTGAAAAGATTCATTGTATCTATTTCTTCTCCTGTATCCACAACTGACAAATTGAGAGCATGTTTTGAATTTCTGGAGGATGAATCATTCTGGAGTGTAGTTGTCCCGTGTATGTGGCATCTGAAAGCTCGAGCACCATGCAATCAACAGCGTCGGCAAGGAATTTGATGGTCATTTGTTGGCTGTGCAGTTTGATAAAAAAGGACCAATACACATCCCAAGTAAGGATTTGTACTCTGTTGAGTTGTTCATCTTTGGTGGCCAAATCTTGCTTCCATTGATTTTCTAACACTTACGTTTTTGGAAGCTTTCCTGGGGTACAATCAGAAATCAAATTGGCTCCATATAAATTATTATTTACCAGCTCAATCACATTGTTCATTATAGCTCTACCCCTGGAAGTAGCCCTTTCTGCCTTTATTAATTGTGTTTCCCATTCCGAAAACAATATTTCTTTATGTGACTCTTGAATTTTCTGTAGGTTAACAGATCTGCCTTCCACTGTGCTCTACCAGGAGAGGAAATTTGTAACCTTTTCATCTGCGTCTTCAACTAATTTGGTATTAACTGCCTGATTGATCAACGATGTAGTTATAATGCATAATGGGTCGACAAGAGATATTTTATGGCAATGTAGATTGAGTTGTTGCGGTAAGGCCTTATTTGCTTCTAGGGCTTCTTTCTTAAATTCCTTGACCTTAGGATATTCTCTGAACTGTTTTGTATATAGTTGTAGTTGTGAGATTTTCTCCTCTTTAGCTTTCATTTCTTGTTGATGCGTCAATTGAAGTTGTTCAAGCTATTGGGATAACTGTTGTTGTTTTTGGATGGCATGTTGGTCAATCTTCAGTTTCTCCAGGTTTAATTGAACTTTGAGCTGCTCGTTCCTTTGTTTTTCTTCTGCCAATTGTTCTTCAAGACGATTAATCTTGTGTTGTTCTACTACTATTTTCTCTTCAAGCTGAGTAATCCTTAGATATTTTTCTTTGATTAATTGGTTAACTTCAGTGGCCTTATCAATTGTGGCAACTATGTAAGCCCCTGCATATTGGGATAACTTAGTCAAATCCTCAGAAGGATTCACCTCTAAATCCTTCCATATAACATTCATAAATTCAGATTGAGGAGCTATGGATGAAATTTGGTCAATTTTCCTCTTTTTTCTTTGTCTCCTAACTATAGCCCTGTGCTTTGGGTTGTAAAATACACCCAAAGGTGGTATTTCATCAATATTTAGTGTAATTTCTCCTGAAGGATTTTCAGGGATTATTTCAATCTCTTTCTGAGCTATGTCTGTATTGGGTGTCCCTTCAATCACACTCTCAGTAACAATGGGTTGTTGTGTTGCGAGTGATGCTGATGCGATAATGTTTCGGGGGTCGCTCTGGCTTTTGATCTGCTGATCAAACTGCTCCCATTTTCTAATCAAGATGGGGTAAATATTAACATCTGCGCTAAGGGGTTCACTGGTTTTTTCAATTGTTTCCCCTTCCCCGGAAATTGCTTCAATAGTCTATTCCCCATTTTGCTCTATTTGTTGAACAATAGGGGTAGTATTCAATAAATCTAGAGGCAATGTATGTAACCTTCGTGTCCTGTATTCCATGAATTTAACCATATTTGCGGATCCTAGTTTGAATCTTGCCAGATGAGTTACTTGTGATAATAACTCTATTGAAGCGAATAAATCATCAAACTCATCCTCCTCATGTATAAATTTACTAATTTTCACCTGACTGGTGAAATTGTAAGCGACCTTGTTTGGATCATACTGTCTTTTAGGAATCACTGCTAGACTCAGATCCTTAGTTTTCTCTGCTTCTTTCTTAACATGTTTAAAATCATGTAGTGTGTAAGTGCCATAGCAGAGGGGAAATGGAGACCACATTTGTTTTTTAGAGGCTTTAAGGTTTCTAGTCATCCCCTTTTCCACCATCTGGTATGCTATTTCCCTAGCTAATAGCTTATCTGGTATATAGAGTGGAAGGACATGGGGGTCTGTAACACTGCCAAAAACCTTAACATAAGTGAAATTTTCCTCCCCGAACCAACTTCTAATTGAAGTCAAATAAATGCTAGCCTCATCAGACACCCGAGGAGCAGGTTTGTTAAAAATGTCTTGATGAACAGGTAAACAAAACCATGGAAAATTATGTATATATGATTCTTGTTATCATACTTCGATAAATACTTATGATAAATATGAATGGGGGTTGGATCTTGAACAATCCATTTCCAACCTAGATTGGGAAAGTCAGAATTAAAACAAATTGTGTCCATTATGTAGGCGGTCATATAAAATGGGGGCATGACTCAGGTGGTAACAAATCTTTTCCTTCTATAATCTAATATTTGACTGGCCATTTTATCTGATATAATGGTTGCCCAATCCATAATAAAGGAGTTGATTGTTGCTTCTATTAATGGAACCATTTCTATAGAAAACCTAGCAGAATCGGGGCTTCCAAAGAGCCTACATACCATTGCAGTAGCATAACAATACGGAGATGCTAAGGAGTCCACAGAGTACATACCAGAGGATTCGTGTTTATGCTTGTTTGGAAAATGTCTCCACTGTTTGATAGGGTATGACTCTATGTCATTCTCTCTAGCGAAAGCTTCCAAAAATGCCTTGTTGTAGTGCCGATGGAGATCCGGCAAATGACACATCTTCGTGATATCTTTAGGCTTGAATGTCTCGAACATCCTCCCATCGGTTGTGAAGAAAGCTCTGTCTGTTATATTAATACTTTCAATTACCCATCTCACTAGATCATTATATGGTAAAACTTTGGCTCGGGTTGCTATTTTATGGAGGAAGGAGCTCGCCAAATCATTAAGCATGCTTTCTCTTCGATCAGTTCCATCTGTTGTTGCTTTTTCCTCTATCTCCATTGGATTTTTTGCTTCGAGTAAAGCATATATGCCTTCCCACAAGATTTTACCAAGGCCTAGACAGATAGTTTCTGCAATTACCACCAATTTTGCTGGTGCTTCTTCCACTATAATAGGAGCCTTTGCCTTTCAAGATTTTTTAGACATCTTGCCTGATTGTGTGATTCTCAGTCAGCTTTGCAAAATGAGAAAGAGGAGCATAACAGTTGAAAAACTTGAGAAGAGATAATACAAATTACAGACCAAACACAGTTAAGCGCATTAGATGCATGACATGTTATATTGTACTTAGCTATCTCGGATGGACTCTTTAAATGAATTACTCATAACTGCTCCTTAATGTTTTACCATAACTTCCAACGTGAAACTTTAATGCTGAAACCATATGTCACGTCGCAAGTTTGGTAATGGTCCTTTTTAGAATAGGTGTCATAACTCTATGATCTGCGATCAACGATTGCAATATTTTAATATTTGTGCAATAATTGTGTATCACAAATCGGGAGTTACAAGTGCCACACTCAAAAGGTTTGTTTCCATAGTTGTGATTGCGATGAGTGTTGAACTGGCATGGGGAGACAGCGGGTTTCAATCTTGGCAAACCGCGTTATTTCTTTATAATCGATTTATCCCTTTACCGCATGTATTCATAATATTTATCACTTTGTTTTTATCGAGAGCGCGACATGCGATAATTAAATCGCATCGTGATTCTTCAATGCAATGTAATGAATCAGCGATATGTGGTTGCGATAGCCTCATCGCATTGCAAGCTTCCAATGGAGTGTTTGGATTTTTTCCTATGAATTAGCGATATGCGATTGCGATAGCTTTATCGCATCGCAAAGTTTCAATGCCGCTTTAAGTCATCCTATGGGATTAATGATGTGCGAGGCACGATAGTCACATCATATCGTGTTTTTATAAATGGCTTATTTTGATTGAAAATTTGTAATGTGGGCTTTGATATGGCTTTGATTGAATCACAAGCTCTACAAATGGATGTTCATGGGTTGTAAAGAAATGCGATTTGCGATGAGCGGCCATAAATACTCTAAAAGAAATTTTCATATGACTTTTTATATAAAATTTATTTTATTCAAAATTTTATTGCTTTTATTTATATTCAAAAGGGGACCCATTTCTTATTTAGCATTTTAAGACTAAGAGTTTAAAACTTGAAATGGGGGGGGGGGGGGGGGGGGGGGTGTTGTTGTATAGCACAACAGGTTCATCGTTGAACCCTTGTGGGACCAAATGAGGTCTAAAACCCTCGGGATAAGTGTTGGGAACCTGATTGTTGTATGTATTGTGTTGTTTGGTGTGTTTTCTTTGTGATGTAAAAATGGATGTAGCATGATACTAATGATTGATATGGTTTTATTGATACTGAGGTGCCAACTGAGGTTAAATGTTGCAGTTAGCTTCTCACCAATAGATTTCCAACAAGAAGCCAAGGTGATAGTGTGGGTGAATGCATGAAGATGGGTTATACTTTTGGGCCAAATGTGGTGATGAAATTTCAAAATTTTACTCTTTTATCGAATTGAAGCCCCCAAAATTCATATAAGCACTATGAATTTTGATTCAGAGTAAAAAGACTATGTGGAGAATTATGTTGTCTTAATATTTTTTGCAAAAATATTTAGCGTGGTATAATATGTCAATTTTCCATTGAATGAAATACTTGTCCTTGCAAATTTTTGCACATCTAAAAGGTATGTGTGTGTTCACTTAGCATAATTTAGTCTAAAATGGGTAATTTATATGAGCATGATCTACACAGAGAGAACTAAGCTTTTCATATTTTATACAAAATTGATTTTTTTTTTCTTTTTTTTCTTTTTTTTTTTATGTTGGCGAAGTAATATTTCAATTGCATTTTTCATACACGTGTTCACTAAGATTTTTTTCTACTATTTAAATAAATTCAAAAATCAGGAGTACCCTTTGAAGAGGACTAGTAAACAAAGGTATTTGTATTTTTTGAAATTTTTTCATTTTGTATATTTTATGTTATTGATTTTTTATTTAGCTCCTTTGAAACTATCCAAAAAAGTTTCAAGCATTATGTTTAAAAGAAATTAGATAAAGAATATCATATGAAGTTGAAAATGTCAAACTCATATGCCATTGGATAAAGGATTCCTTCCCGAGTCTAACATGATCAACTCTACCACTTAAGGACATATTATGCATGGAGTCTGGTAGGGTAAAAAATGGCGTTGTAAAGAAATCTGTAGAAGATCGAGCACTTAAAACGCTTGATGGAGTGTTTAAAATAAAATTTCAAATAACTCGATCGAGGGTTTTCAATCGTACCCTTAACGTGGTTAAATAGAGGCTCGATTGAGCTATCATAATTATCTAAAACAAGTGAAGCCTCTCAATACTTTATTTAAGAGAAATATAAAATTTATTTATTCCACAATTTTTTTTTTAATAAATATTCAAATATTCCAAACTTTAATTTTCGTTAATTATAAATCCAAATTTTATTTTATTTTACCAAGAAAATAATTATAATAATACATAGACAACTTTATATAAAAAAATTTAATTTTTCTTTTTCAATATGAAATTCTTAAAAATGATAATTTGGTTATTGTTTTGATTTTAAATATAGCATATTTTTATACTTAATCATTTTATAATTTTTTTATGTATAAATAAATAAAAACAACTAAACTAAACTATTTCTTACTAACATTTATGAATTTGTCACCATCCAATCAACTTGAAATATGTTCACATTATAATACAAAACTAAACACTAAGTATAAAGATTCTATAGCAGATTACTCATTAATCACTTTAAAAAAAAAAAAAAATCATATATTATATTTTTTCAAACCATTATTTTAAATTTCTGTAAATTTTATAATATTACCATTTTAAAAATATTTTTTCTCACATTTAAATCTAGATTACTCAAATTCAAATTAGTCAAATAAAGTTTTAAAATTTATGATTTTCTTATGTTTTAATTATTTTAAAAATATATATTGAAAATCTGAGTCAAGTGTAAAAATTTATATATATCTTCAAACTTGTGCAAACTAAGGACAAAATTGAGTGCAACCAATCATATTTTACAAGTTGAGAGGGATTTATAACGCACATACCATTGCATCCATTACAACTATATTAATTACAACTTACAACTATTACAACTATGTTAATTATTACTGCACTCATTTCTTTCTATGAACAAGTGGATATTAATGCATTATATGTGTGTGCATGTGATTTTAATAGATATGATTATGACTTGTGGCTCATTTTTTATTAACTCTTCAGTGAATTTTATAAAATATATATTTCCAACAGTTTCAAATTCAAATTCTTGAATTACACTTATTCATATAAAAAATTATAATATTTATTACAATCAAATTGATAAATTTTCTTATGTTTAATCAATTTATTATTTAAATTATAATGCTGAAAGCTTAAATCATATTAAAAACTGTTTTTTAAATTACCAAATTATAAATATAAGAATATTACAAATTCAATTGCAAGTGGGATAGAATTATTTTTCAAATCTATACACCAACACTCTAAAAAGTAATGAAAAATTAATTAACACCATTGTTAATTACCTATTCAAATGTAATTAGTAATTAAATTTGGTTTTTTATTTATAACTATCAAATACTTAGAATTTTAAAATCTACATCATTATTGATATATTACATAAAATTTAAAATTTCCAGCTTTAAGGTTTGATTGACCTCTTAACTCTTCATTACATAGGAGGTTGATCGAGAGTTCGTCTTAATGCTCAAATCATCTAGGCCAACACCTAAGAATGTGGTTGAAGCAAGGTCCGTAATGGGATTGGAAGGCTATTACAAGAGATTTATTAGGAATTTATCCAAGATTGATTGTCCAATTACTGCGTTACAAAGGAAGGGAAAGAAGTTTGAATGGAAAATTGATTGTGCAACAAGCTTTGATCAGCTAAAGCAATTGTTAACTAATGCATCAATGCTAAGAATAACAGATCCTGAAAAGGACTTCATTATATGCACAAATACCTGCAAGGAGGGACTTGGTGGAGTATTGATGCAAGAAGGCCAAGTGGTTTGTTATGAATCAAGAAGGTTAAATGAACATGAACATAATTATGTAACTCACAATCTGGAATTGGTTGCCATCATCCATGCACTAAAAATGTGGAGACACTACCTCCTTGGCAAAATATTCACTCTAATGATTGATCATGTAGGGCTAGAATATTTGTTTTATCAACCTAAATTATATGCAAGGCAAGCAAGATGGTTGACCATGCTTAGTGAATTTGATTTGAAATCAAGTATATAAAAGCCAAGGAGAATAGAGTGGTAGATGCACTCATCAGGAGAGTGCAAGTAAACCATATAGAAATTATAAGTTCATATGGAATAGATCTTGAAGAAAGGATCAAACATGTGGGGCAACAAGATGAAAAATATCAACAATTAAAGGAGAAGTTGCAACAAGGTTCTGAAGGAAATGAAGGTAAGGATTATTGCCTTATGAAAAAGGGGTTAATTAAATTCAAAAACAGAATTTATGTCCCAAACAACAACGACTGGAAGAAAATCATATTAAGATAGTTTCATGTGAAGCCATATTTTGGCCATCTGGGATATCAAAAGACTTTAGCGGCCATTAGGAAATTTATTTTTGGCCAAACTTGAGAAGGGAGGTGGCTAATTTCATCTCCACATGCATAGAGTTCCATCAAGTAAAGGTTGAGTGCAAGCACCTAGCTAGCTTATTGCAGCCTATTCCCATTCCAAAATGGAAGTGAGAAGTGATTTCTATGGACTTTATTCAGGGATGCCAAGGACTCTTAAACAACATGACGCGATCATGGTAATGGTTGAAATGTTGAGTAATGTGGTTCACTCTGTAGTTGTTAAGTTTATAAATTCAGCGAGTGATGTGGGTTAGAATTTCATAAAGGAAATAGTGAGATTGCATGGAGTTCGAATAGAGATGTCAATTTTACTTCAAGGTTTTGGAAGGAACTACAATGTAGGCTTGGGAACAGAGTTGGCCTTTAGTACTGCTTACAATCCTCAGATGGATGGGAAAATAAAGAGGACAAACATAATTCTTGAGGATATACTAAGAATGTATGTAATGCACCAACCAAGGAAGTGGGAATAATATCATCCACTTGTAGAATTTGCATATAATAATGGCTATCGAGAATATTTGAGGATGAGCCCATTTGAAGCACTTTATGGGAGAAGTTGTAATACTTCTATCAGTTGGAGTGATCTAGTGTATAGGTTCTTTATTGGGCTTAATATGTTGAAGGACATGGAATAGGAACTGCAAACCATCAAAAGAAATTTGAAGGTGGCACGGGACAAACAAAAGAACTACACTGACCAACATAATATTCTCGAAGAATTTCAAGTTGGGGAGCATGTGTACTTGCAAGTTAGATCCAAGGAGAGCTCCTTGAAGATTAGGTCATGTGCCAAGTTGGCACCACGATTTTGTGGGCCATTTGAAGTGCCTAAAAGGATTGTTAAAATTGGAAATTAGGGCCAAACTCCATATGGGTCATATTATTCATGGCTGATAATATTTTTATTAGATTCCTCTCGTCGAGAGGTGTAGGATTGATCTAAAGATCATCTGATTCCGATAAGTATTTATGGAGATATGAATTTAATTTTGATTATGGAATAATTATCAAGCTGACCTGCAACTCATGTAGGCTCAAAAGCCCAACAGTTGCATCTATTCAATCATCAACATTTGTGTATAAATACAAGAGGTATTTTCCTCATTTGTACTCACTCATCTCATCACATCTCTCTCTCTCTCCTGCGCAGAAAAGAGGATCTTCTCCTACTGCGCAAAAAGAGACTCTTCTCTCACACGTGTGGAAGGAAGGACACAGATTTAGGGCTGCAACAGTAGATCCAAAGTTTGACCAATGTTGACCATGAGTCTCCCTCTCAGAACTGTGTTGTAGGTGAATCTGGATCTCCTCTGAAGGCCACATTTTTTGGTGAAGGAATCAAGCCGATCCGACGGTCGGTTTGCAAGATATTGTCTGCCCTAGTTTGGCTGATCTAGGGTTTGTTGCTACTGATGTAAATGAGATTTATGTACTATTTCTCTCTGCTGAATTATTGAAGATAAAGGAAGATTTGATCAAAGGGTTTCCCCACATTGGGGTTTGTCCCTAGCTAGCTGCCACATCTTGTGTCTCTTGTCTTGGCTTGTTTTCTATCGATCATTTAATGTTCTATCTACACTTTACTTTATGTACATGTGATTGCTAATTTGTGGATAATAATAAGAAAGATAAGTAAACTGCTCTAAGCATAGAACATACCATAATCGAACATGGTATCAAAGCTGAGGTGAAGACAAAGCCCGAGCAAGAGCAAGAGCAATCACTGAAGAGAAGATTGGCAAGGCTATCCTAAAAGAACTATGGGGTCCTCAACACTCTTCCCTGCCGAAGACAAGCTCTGTGAGAAAGCTGACTATCACGGATGGAAGATGTCTCTCGATCTAACCTTAGAAGATGAAGGAGTGCTAGATGATGTGAGAGGCAATATTGTTGAGCCTCCATCAAATGCACCCGCTACTTCCAGGAACAAATGGAAAACCAGCGAAGTCAAAACAAAGAAGATCATTCGAGACTCTATCGACAAGCACTTGGTGGCCTACATCTCCGACCTGAACACCTCCAAGGAAATCTACGATAGACTGGTGAGTTTATTTAAAGTTAATGATGCAAATCAAGTCTTGTTTCTTAGAAATAAGCTGAAGGAAATTAAGAAGGGAAATGATGAGAGTATGCAAGTATACTTCTTAAGAATCACTGAGATCAGGAACGATATCCTATCTATTGGGGAGATTATTACTGATAGGGAAATGGCACTCACGACTCTTGGAGGATTACCATCCGAATGGTACGTGTTCAGGACTACTCTTCTGAACAATAATGTAATTCCTGGTTTCGAGGAATTAATGGCTAGATGCATTCAAGAAGAAACAAGGGTAGAAGAGCAAGAAATGCCCATGCCTAAAGGTCCTCCTGCTGCCTTTTCTTCTCATGCTAAGAAAAGAAATAATTCCAAGACTAAATAAAAAATAAAGGCTGGACCTAAGGGTGGAAGAAAAGGACGATGTTACATTTGCGATAAAGCAGGTCACTATGCAAGGGAGTGCCCTGATAGAAGGGACTCACACCAGGACGATGATCAAAATCCCTCTCATGGAAATCAAAGGAATGGCAAATCTAATAGCAGAGGTAAAAGGAGTGTTGGAAATCAAGGAAGAGGACAATCATTCAAGAAGGCTAGAAATTCCAAGTATGAATCTAACATTGTTGATAATAAGCAGGATGAATATTATCTACCAACTGCTCTATCTACCTCTGCTCCTTCGGACTCAATGGGAATTTGGCTCATTGATAGTGGTGCCTCAAGGCACTTCACTGGTTACAAAGAAGTTCTCCATAATCTGATAGAGAAAGAAACTTACTTGGAAATTGTCCTTGCAGGCAATGTCTCTCTTAAATTGAATCAAGGTAATACGATCCACTTATAGGATGTATTATATGTACCTGACCTCAAAAAGAACCTGGTGTCCATCTCGGAAATGGAAGACAAAGGCTATAAAATGACCTTCAACAATGGCAAGGTATGTGTATGGAAAAATAATGTTAAAGATGCCTTTACTCTTGGGTTTCGTGTTGATTCATTATATCAGGTTGTGGAAGTCCGCTAGGTGTCATGTCTTGTGACACATCTCTTCAATTCGAACTTTGGTATCATAGGTTTTTCCACCTTCATTATAAAGCTCTACCTGATGTAAGACAAATGGTGATAGGGATGCCCGAATTCCGAGTAAAGAAAGAAGGTGTATGTCTAGGATGTGCCGAAGGAAAGCTCAAAAGGGGACCATTCCCCTCAAGCCAAAGCAAGACCTCCGATATATTACAGTTGGTTCACTCATGCATATCTGAGGCTAGCATTAAGAGGGAGACTACTACACCATATACTCCTAAGAAGAA
The DNA here is from genome assembly GCA_031772625.1 of Pinus tabuliformis. Lineage (NCBI taxonomy): Eukaryota > Viridiplantae > Streptophyta > Pinopsida > Pinales > Pinaceae > Pinus > Pinus tabuliformis. Next base: position 862,494,643 of record CM062809.1, read on the forward strand.
TGGTGTGGCGGAAAGGAAGAACCGTACGATTGTGGAAGCTATCCATGCCATGATCTATGATCAAAGACTTCCGAAGTTTCTATAGGTAGATGATGAAACAATGCTTGATGTGGAAGAACCCATGGATCCTATTGATCCACCTAAGCCTTCCTCTTCTAGGAAAAATCCCTCTTGGCTTAGGGGGCTGCTCGATAATGCTGAAGGGCACACTGCACCCCGAGGAACCTTCCATGAAAGTAAGAAACCTAACAGGTATCAGGGATACCTGACCATCATGAGCATGATCATACAAAATGAGCCTTCATCATTCTCAGATGTCGTCAAGCATCAAGTATGGAAGGATGCTATGACCGAAAATTAGTTCCCAGACCCTAGGACAAGACAGTTGTCAATTCTAAATGGCTTTACAAGATAAAGCATGCAGCAGATGGAAGTACGGAAAAGTATAAGGCTCATTTTGTCGCTCGTGGCTTCTTCCAGAAGAAAGGTATAGACTATGATGAGATATTTGTACCTATTGCTAGATACACCACCATTCGCTTGATCATAGCCCTTGCGGCTTCACAAGGATGGAACCTACATCAAATGGATGTCAAGACCCCATTCTTGCATGGTTTGATCAAATAAGAGGTCTACGTGGAGAAACCCGAAGGATTTGAGATGTATGATCAGAAATCTCACATATGCGGGTTGAAGAAGGCTCTCTATGGGCTGAAGCAAGCACCCCAAACATGGTATGAGAGGATAGATAGCTCCTTGATGAAGTTGGGATTCACTAGGAGTGAAGCTGATCCTAACCTTTACTTTAAGGTTGAAGATGGCAAGCCTCTCATACTGGTGTCGTGACCTATTTCTAATAGGTGCAAACCCTCTCATTCACAAATGTAAGATGGAGTTGGCTTCTGAATTTGAAATGAAGGACCTAGGATTGATGCACCATTTCCTAAGACTTGAAGTGTGGCAGAAGCCAGGGGAAATTTTCCTATCTCAAGGAAAATATGTGGTGATGATATTGGAAAGATACGGTATGGTTGACTGCAAGCCTGTTACTACCCCGATGGAGCTTGACTTGAAGAAGTTAAGTGGTAGCGCTGCTGGACCTGTTTTACGAAATGCCATCGAGTATTGTCAACTAGTCGAAGCATTAATGTTCTTATTGAACTCCCATCCAGATATATGCTTCGCAGTCAACACGTTGAGTCAACATATGGTTGAACCTCACCATATACATTGGATTGGTGCCAAGAATCTGTTGAGATATCTTCATTGCACAATTACTTATGGGTTAAGATACGTTGTCAGAGATGTGAGACTACTTGGATACACTGATGTTGATTGGGCAGGAAATGTGGAGGACTGTAAGAGCACTTTTGGATGTTGTTTCTCCTTAGGATTTGCTTCAATATTCTGGATGAGAAAGAAGCAGAAGTCGGCAACTTTGAGCATCGCCTAAGTAGAGTATATTGCTGCTATCATGGCCTCCTGTGAGGCAGTCAGGTTGCGAAAGCTCTTCAATGAGCTGTTTGGATTTACATTAGATATAATCGTGATCCTATGTGACAACCAGAGTGGGATTTGTTTGTTAGAGAGTCCCGCATTTCATGATCTCTCCAAGCATATCGATATCAGGTACCACCATATTCGATATATGGTGCAACGGGGAGCTATGAGGCTCCAACATATCAGGGCAGATGAACAGGTCGCCGACATTTTGACAAAGCCCCTAGGAAAGGTAAATTTTTTTACTTTCTAAGAACGATTTGGTGTCTTTCAAAAATCCTCTGATGAGGGTCCTGTATGATGTATTGAGCTCTGGGAGCTTCGGGGGGGGTGCAGGGTACTTCTTGGAGTGACATATGACGAACATGGTAAAAGAATCAAAACTTTCCCTGTGACACCCCGTGGCGACTATGTAGCAGGATGATTTGTTCTCCTGTGAGGTTTGGATGTTGTGTTCTCCATGACGATTATGTAGTAGGATGATTAGTTCTCCTGTGAGGTCTGGGTGATGTGTTCTCCATGATGATTGTGTAGCACGATGATTAGTTCTCCTGTGAGGTCTAGATGATGTGTTCTCCATGACGATTGTGTAGAAAAATGATTAGTTCTCCTATGAGGCCTGGATGATGTGTTCTCCATGGCGATCGTGGACAAGATGATTTGCTCTCTTGTGGGATAGGATGATTCTCTCTCCTGTGGATAGGATTGATTAGTTCTCCTGTTGAGGCATCCTACCCATGTAGTCTGGGACTCATGGGAAGTACCTCTCATCTGATCAATGAGCAGGGAAATGAGGATAGGGACCATAGTAGTACTGATGGACGCATCACTGTATCTATCGTACTCCCTATGCTAGGATGACCTTCATTGATCTGGGATCAATGACATTGGTCTGGGACCAATGGTAGGAGTTGTACCCACTATGACATTGACTTCAGGTTAGTTGAGAACTGGTCTGGGACCAATGTTACACACTCTGAGACTGACTTTGAGTCAGTGGATGATGATACTGGTTTGGGACCAGTAGTAGGAGTTATACTCACTATGACACTGACTTCGGGTCAGTTGAGGACTGGTCTGGGACCAGTGGTACACACTCTGAGACTGACTTTGAGTCAGTGGAGGATGGTATGATACATCCTCGATCATTTCTTCTTCTTCATAATTTGGATAAAGCATAGCATAGTAGAACAGAGTAGAGCAGAGCAAATCAAAACAGGGCAGAACATAACAGAGCAAAGAAGGCAGAATAGAGTAGAGCAGAGTAGGGGTCATGTTGTACAGGGCAGTGCATTTGATGGATGAATAGTAGTTTCCGACAAACGAATTACAGATGGAGTTCTCCCTAGTTGAGAGGGAGTGTTAAAATTGGCAACTAGGGCCAAACTCCATATGGGTCATTTTATTCATGGCTGATAATATTTTTATTAGATTCCTCTTGTCGAGAGGTGTAGGATTGATCTAAATATCATCCGACTTTGATAAGTATTTATGGAGATATGAATTTAATTTTGATTATGGAATAATTATCGAGCCGACCTACAACTCATGTAGGCTTAGAAGCCCAATAGTCGCATCTATTCAATCATCAACATTTGTGTATAAATACAGGAGGTCTTTTCCTCATTTGTACTCACTCATCTCATCACATCTTTCTCTCTCTCCTGCGCAAAAAAGAGGCTCTTATCCTATTGGGCAGAAAGAGACTCTTCTCTCACACGTGTGGAAGGAAGGACGTAGATTTAGGGCTATAATTGTAGATTCAAAGTTTGACCAACGTTGACCATTAGTCTCCCTCTCAGAACTGCATTGTAGGTGAATCTGAATCTCCTTTGAAGATCGCATTTTTTGGTGAAGGAATCAAGGCGATCCGACGGTCGGTTTGCAAGATATTGTCTGCCCTAGTTTGGCTGATCTAGGGTTTGTTGTTGCTGATGTAAATCAGATTTATGTACTATTTCTCTCTGCTGAATTATTGAAGATAAAGGAAGATTTGATCAAAGGGTTTCCCCATATTGGGGTTTGTCCCTGGCTAGCCACCACATCTTGTGCCTCTTGTCTTGGCTTGTTTTCTATCGATCGTTTATTGTTCTATCTGCACTTTACTTTATGTACATGTGATTGCTAATCTATGGATAATAATAAGAAAGATAAGTAAACTGCTCTAAGCATAGAACATACGATAATCGAACAAGGATAGAGTCAGTAGCTTATAGGTTGGCCTTGCCACCATCGGTGAAAAATTCATGATGTTTTTCATGTTTCATTGCTTAAAAATATATGTACATGATGTTAATCATGTCATTGATTGGTTTGTCTTACAGGTAGAACCAGAGGGATATTTTCAACCAGAACCTCTATGCATCTTGGATTGGAGGCAACTCACGCTCAAGAATTAGGCAATAGAGCAAGTCAAAGTGTAATGGAGACACCTTGGTCTCGAGAAAACCACATGGGAAATGGCTAACTAGATGCGAGTAGCATATCCTTTTTGTTTGTTTATTGAGGCACATGTAAATACATTGTAAATGTAGCATAGAGTTGTGTGTATAAAGCTCCAAATCAATTGTGCTTAGTTTTAAAGTATCATTTTGTTTTGTGTTCAATTATAGAACATAAAAGATGATTTTCCTCCAAGGGGGATGGGTTTGTGATAGCCCCAGGCTAATTCCCCTTTATTGTAAATATTCTATGTATTTTGACGATACTTATAAAAAAAAGGCCTGAGAATTAGGACATTGATTCCAGAGTTTGAGGAATGAGGTTGCTTGGGATTTGAAGGAAACTTGACTTGTTTTATCACAACCATTGAGGGTTGGTAGGTTTGCCTTAAATGGACCGAGTTTGCAAATTAATTGAACGGGAAGATAGGACTAAAGAACCATGATTGACTTAGGTAAATCTACAAGGTAGAAAGGACAAAATTGAATGAGGGAAGGGTTGGATTGACAAATGGGGGGTAGAGAAGTTAACCAACAGGAAGTGGGGAGGAAGGAAGTGTTGATACATAGCATTCTCTCCACTAGTCAGAGACAATAGAACCATCATGGACGAGAGGAAATGGACAACAACGTCTGCCCACAAAACTAGAATAAGTTGCAATAGAGTAATGGGCACGATGGGCATCACACTTGGGGGGAGAGGAAAAAATGACGAGGGCATATAACGAAAAGGGGGAGATCCCTGTTGAGAAGAAAAAGAGGGATGATGTGTGTTGCAAGGGAGAGAGCTTATGCGTAGAAAACACTCCCGCAAATGGATGGAGAAAAATTTTGATATAGAGTAGGATGTAGGGAACACAGTTGAATAAACACGAGAGAAGAAAACTTAGTACTATTATTAGAACACAGGGAGCAAATACATTCTTTAGTTGTGAATTGGGAGATGTAATAATAGATATTAGGTGAGGACAGTAGTCTCTGGAGACCTAGTAAAACTAGAGGGTGGAGATGGTCTTCTCTGGATTCCCTCGACAACATGGGTGGAGACATGTGCCTTGGACTCCCGATAGGAGAGTTCTTTAGCCCCCCCTTTGTTTATTTTCTTGGTTTACGTTGAGCTCTAGATTCCCTTGTTTCTTTGAGGGTGGAGGCACAACATCTAGATTCCCTTGTTGAGTGAGGGTGGAGGTGTAGCCTCTGGAATCCCTTGTTACTTGCAGGATGGAGACACGATCTATGAATTCCATTTTATTGAGGGTGAATGTTTGGCCTCTGGAATCCCTTATTGATTTGAAGGTGGAGGCACAACTTATGGATTCCCTGATTAATTGAAGTTTTAGGTGTAGCCTATGGAATCCCTTGTTGCTTTTAGGGTGGAAGCACAACCTCTAGATTCCCTTGTTGATTGAGGTTGGAGGTGTAGCCACTGGAATCCCTTGTTTCATTGAGGGTGGAGGCATGACCTCTAGATTTACTTACTGGTTTAGGGTTGAGGAATAGCCTCTAAATTCCCTTGTTGCTTGGAGGGAGGAGAAACAACCTATGGATTCCCTTATTGATTAAGGGTGGAGGTATAGCCTCTGAATTCCCTTGTTGATTTCAAGGGTATAGGCGGTGGACCTCTAGATTCCTTGTGAGATATTGACTGTATGAAGGAGTTGGTGGGTGGAGGTGGATGGTCCTCCGGAGTCCCTATTCCAATTGGAATATTTGGTTAAATCCCTTAAGAATTCATCCTCAAACTTTTGAATCTGGCTCAGGGTGACTACTACAAGAAATACTTAGTTGCATTGTGTCTAAGTTTGGGTGGAGAGCTGAAGTCCCAATCTCAATTGCTTGGATTAATTTATCAAAGATAAGTGTATGTTGATGTGTCTTATGTTCTGAATGCTTTATGTTGGTACAATGCATTGCTTTATAATGGCTTGTAATGTCGAGGACTAGGGTATTCATGATTGAATGAAAATTGTTGTTTAAGAGACATGTTTATGGAACAATTTTAGTTTATGTGTTGGCCTAAGCCTATATTGATATGAATTCAATGTATTGGGTCAATGCATGTGTTATGCCACAAAATGTGATTTTTTATTTTTTATGTTGAATAATGATGATTCATGTATGAATTAGAAGTGTGAACATTTTGCATAATTGAATGGATCAAATGCTTGTAATATTTTGAGCACAAAGTTCAGTTGATTGGCATGTGTGCAATGTATATATGAATGATCTAGTCATTATTCTTGAGTTTGAACATGCCCTAATCTACCTGTCCACTAAGAGATAGATAAATCTTTGTTCTATGTGATGTTTTGGTGTCCAGACCTTATTTTTCATGTGCCAAGTTCAACAAGAACTACTATATATATATATATATATATATATATATATATATATATATATATATATATATATATATATATATATAGATATAGATATAGATATAATAAATGTAAATATGTTGACTGGTTAGGTTGAGCCCTATGAGGAGCTCAAGAGCAATATACACAATTGAAAGCTCAGGAGGGGTAGTGTTCAGGTGCTAATATACATATATACATGCCTAAGTACCCAAGTATAAACTGACTGGGATGAAATCCCCATAAGTGCAAGAGGGATGGCATCAAGACAAGTTTTTCTTGCACATTCAAGTTTAGGAGGGATAGATGTGAGAGCTACATAACTATACATGTATATAAATGAGTTTGATTCAAGTTCAAAGTGATAAGAGGATTGGACCTTATCCATGTGTGCAACCATTGTAACCAAGAGCCAAGGGAGAAAGCAACCTCAACTGCATATATGAATAAGTGTCGTAGCGTCGGATGTTAGGGATCAAAGGAAACAAAGGATCTCAAGCTTAAGCCTGTGTGATGAGGAATCATGCCCAACAACCTAGGCAAGGGAGATCATTTCTGTCAAATGTCCTACACTTAAACCCATCCACACATCTCAAAACCTTTTTCCCTGAGATTTCAAGGGGAGTCCCAAGATAAACCTCCAAGAAATGATTCAACAGGTGGGTCAAGTAACGAATTACTTTATCTATCGAGGCGAAGGAAGCACGAAAGCAATTTTAATGTGGAACTTTGATTTTCACCAAGCCTCGGATGACTAGGTAGGACCCACGCCTAACGTGGTGGATGACGTGGCCTTGGGGCCACGTGGCTTCTGTAGAATGGGACATGTGTCAACTAGTTTTGAGGGTTTTTGGAGCCCAAGTGAGGTCTATGTGACACTTAGCATGTGTCGAGTGGAGCCACATGAAGGGTGACATCACCCCTATGGGAATGGGGCGACGATGTCACCTTGACGCTTTGTCCCCAAAAGAAACAACAAATGATTACACAAGTAAATTTTAAGTTTTAAACTCCAGGATGATGTGGCAGAAGTGGGATTGAGTGTGTTTTACTATTATAAATAATGCAAAGACATGGTGGAGAAGGGACTTCTAGGGTTCCATGTAATAGTGGAAGGGTTGTCCCCGAAAGAAAGGCGAGGGGTTGTAAGAATTATTTCTGAAAATTTTATCTCCAAGGTGACATGACCTTCAAGGGACCTACACCCAATTATCCTTCATGTCTTACGTATGTGTTTTGGTTAGGCCATGCAAATGTAGTGGGGTTAGTTCGTGATTCCTTCTTATGGACGGGTCGACAACTAAGGTAACACTTCCATGTGGTGGTGTGGTATCTGACTGGGATAGCCACATGGGCACCACGTGGGGACCGCGTGAGCCCCATGTGGGTGCCATGTGGAAAGTTGGTGAAGTGGCGCTGATTGAATGGCTAATCTATGAATGACCATATTTTTTTATTTGGGGATCGGAAAATAACAAAGTTCTATATTGTTGGAAAGGTCTTGATGAGATGAATGCAACGATGTCATCCATTTTAAATATTAAGAGATTGGAAAAAAACATTTAGACCCCATTTCCATAACTCGGCCTTGGAGATTGGGTCAGCTTAGTAACTACCTCCTTCTACCCTTAGTATGAGCTTAGTAGGGGGTAGGTTACAAACACTAGGGTAAGAATCCTTGTTAGTTTTCAACTTACTTCCTCACATTGCAATCTCTTATTTCTGAAGCACATAACTTGAAATTTTTTTTTCATTTGATGAATGGAATGGATCTTAGTGGATATGCAAACAAGCTCGAAAAGACACCAACAAGAAAGATTTGAGAACACTTTTCAAAAGAAAAAAATAACAAATTAGGTTGTGAAAATTGGTAAGTCCTTGTTAAGGTGTTTTGGTTGATGAATGGGGAAAACTTAGCTATGGGTTAAATTTATGAGGCTACCAATCATGAAAAGTATATAAGGACAACATACAAAAATAGAGTAGCTAAGGACGGACCTATCTAGGAAATCATTGATAATAGATGGAATAATTGATGACATTTCCCTATACATGTTGGATATCTCTTGAGACCAAGGTATCATTGCAGAACTCTACAAGGAGAAGATCAAACTAGGGAGGTCAAAATTGAATTATATTGAGGGAAAATTATTATATCTTGCTTATGTATAGAAACATAGTTTCTACAACATTTAAAGTGGCATTTCCTACAACATAGTATTACGTTATGTCAATCACATGGTTACATGTGGTTGATACATGAAACTTTGCCCTGAAATAGATTGAGTTTGCTTAATAATGAATTTTGTATGTAGTTTCTTTTAGGGCCTTATTGATTGTGAATATGATTCTTGTTTATACTCATCTAAGAAACACTAAATATGAATTTAAGTGACACCCTTCTGCAATGAAATGGAATGTTAGAAAGTGTTGATGTTTGGATCTTAGGAAGGTGCTTCTGCACAAGACTAAGTGTCTAGGCATGCATAAGTTTCCTAATACACCCTTAAACTCAATAATAATTTCTTTTATTAGACAAAAGTGAGTTAATATAATAAAATGAAAAGGTTTTTCCACTAGTGAATTTGATGACTCTCAACCATCGATCTCAAGTGAGGTGAGATCTAATATCAACAGTCAATCACTTTGGAGATTAAGGTTTTGGATTTGGTCATACCTTAAGATTATTAAAGAAAGACTAGGCTAAGGGAAAAGACAGATAAGACATTGAGTGAGCATAGGACATTTAGAGAAGGACATATCAATGATTGGTTGGAGACGTACTTCAATTCAATTTTGTCGGGTCCGAGGAAGTTGCAAGCAGCAGCAAGGGAGCTCTATATCAACTAAGACAAATTGAAGGACATATAAATTGGATTAGATCTAAGGTATTTTCGTATATTTAATTTCCTCATAAAACCATTTTCCCAATAGGTTATGAGGTTATTTTTAATAAGGTTCCGATCCTAAAAATAGTAGTATGTTTTCATATATTTTAAAAGGTTGTCAAAATATAAAATTACACATATTTTAATAAAGTGAAAAAGGTGACACACACACACACACACTGATCTACGCATGCACTTCATCTGAAAACTTATTCAATTGGATAATGTCCTCAAAAATCTATTTTTCCCTATAGATGATCAATTTGTAGACATTTTCACAAAGTCTCTTATAGAAGCAAAAAAAATCCAAACTTTGATCTATGTTAGGAGAAACTTAGGAAGTTGTCATTAAGGGAGTGGGGCGGTTAGGGCAGTGTGGGATAGGCTCTAATGCCTCCTCATTGCTCCTATTATGTGACCTTTTTAAATCCTTGAATTGTATCCCAAGTTGTTGTTAAGGAGGGATGATAGGATATTTAGGCACTTAGGAATTATTTAAGATCAATTTGGTCTAGTGTATGTATAAAAAGTGTGTTTCTTCTGTATGCATTCATAGTTATGTAATCCAATGTTCACAGTACGTTCTAGACATAAATTGATCTAAAAACTCATATTCTCCTCAATACTAATCGTTATTGATCCATGACCTAAAACCCAAAGGTCCATGATCTCTATTTAAAGAGCATGGAGCTTCATTTGCTAATGATCAATTGTGAGAAACTCTTTGTGCTCAATTGGGTTCGTTTGGGTCATTTGTTGTTGATTGATTGATGAATAACTCTCTTGAAATGATAGAATTAGGATATTTGTGTTATTTCCTTGGCCTTCAAGTATGCATGTGACCTTCTTTGTCGCTTTCACATGGAAGATTGTAAACTAGCCCCTTCTTTCCTCCAATCTAGGGTCAAAATTGTTGCCATCTATACTATACCCAAAGTCAATACCACCTTGTACCATCAGTTAGTTTTTAGCCTCTTATATTTGACTCATGCATATCGATATTTTATTTACTGTTGGTCTTGTTGTTCAATATATGTAGACACCCCATGAAAGCCATTGGAAAGCAAAGAAAAAGATATTTCAGTTTATCTAGGGAACTATTTAGTTTGGGATACATTACAGTTTAGGAAATACTCCTTTATTGGTTGGTTTAATAGAATCCAATTGGGTTGGCGACGCTAAAGATCCGAATTTTATTATGGGTTATTCTTTTAGTCTTCACTTTGGACTTATCATTTGGGCTTGTAAGAAACAAGCTCTTTCTCTTTCTTTGACAAATGCATAGTATCAAGTAGCAATTAAAGTAAGTCAAGAAAAATTGTGGCTTCAACAAATTGTCTTAGAGTTTGGATTATGGAAACAACATTTGATCACACTCTACTACGAAAATCAACGTGTCATCAAGATCATCAAATACCAACTCAATAACAATGATTTAACAACCCAAACAATTCAAAGAAACTAATCTCACTTCTTGAAAGTAAAAGCACACAACTCAATTAAAATCTTTTGGATGATTAGGCATGTACTAGAATTCCACAAGTTGTAGTTTCTTTGGGTTCAAAGGCTTTTAATGGTTGACTCGGTCTTGTACTCTATCATCATGGTTGATTTCAAGTGTCAAAATGAAAATAAATTTTCAATAATGGAAACAATTCATTGTTGCAAGGCTATGCATGCATTAGGGCCTTTTACTAATGGATGGGCTCTCCTAATATTTTACCCAACCCTTCAATAAGCTTGTTTCTCAGAGCATTTACTAATCTATGGAAATATAAACCTACAATTCATGATGTAATTCTAGTTTTATAGATTATGTATGAATTAAGCCATTTTCCTGATAGAAAGGTTCACTTAATATTTTACCTCACCTATCAATAAGTTTGTTTCTCAAAATCATTGACTATCTATGGTAAAAAAACTTGATTATGATGACCAATAAAGTAATAAGGTTGATAATTCAAAGGAGTTATGAACAATTATGGACAAGAAAAGCATGAAAATGAATGTAGGGACAAGGTAATTGAAATCTCATGAAAATAAAGACTTGCTTGCATATGTAAATGTAAACATGAAAGAAAAATACACACAACTTTATACCAACATCCATGGATATGAACAAAAATGAAAATAAGTGCACATGTTTTAGACAATGGGGCCCCTCCATGCATTAACTTGTACACTGAAGACTACTAGTTAATAAAAACCCACAAGGATTTCATCTATTAATAATGGTGAAACTTGAATTAGGGCTTCAATGATGCAGTTTTTGAGTATTAATATCACAAGAAAAAACCTGAAATTTTGAAAATATAAAAGTGATTAACAAGCTTCACTAGCTTGTCATTTATACATAGAAAATGAAACCAAATACTAAAATTTTATTTGTGGCTAACCAAATACAAATCTAAGACATCTTTTAAATGCAATTTGACTTTCCACATGGCCAAAATCATGGAAAATTTGCGTTTTCTCAGATATGATTGAAATTCATCACTAAATATGTGTTTTAGCAAGTAGGTTGTGTTGGGAATAATGATTGTCGTTAGACCAAAACCTGCAAGTTTTAGTCAATGATCACATCGCCAGAGATAAGGATCCATGAGAGGCAGTTAGTCCATGTCCCAAAACACACGAGAATATTTTGTTTGTCCAATGTCCAACAATATCCCCCCAACTCAATTCAAGTGTGTATCGAACTCATGACCTATTCTCTGATACCACTTGTTGGGAATCACGATTGTCGTTATACCAAAACCTGCAGGTTTTAGTCAATGATCACATCGCCAGAGATGAGCATCCATGAGAGGCGATTATTCCATGTCGCGTAACACACGAGAAGTGTTGGTTTATCCAATGTACAACAAACTAACTGCTTTGACCGAAACTCTATATGTGTTTTCTTGCAAAACCATGAGGAAGTTAACCATATTAAGATCATGGGTGGAAAAACCCATGTCCCTAATTTTTATCAACTAGCCTACAAATACCTAAACAAGTGAGAATTTATGAAAAATATTTATTTCTTGTAAAAATATGGTGAACTTGATTTAGAATGCATAAACTTTCATGAAATTCCAAAAATTAAAAATTAATGACAAAATACCCCAGGAAGTGTTTTATTGATCAAAATAAGTAAAAACTGTGATGAAAGTGGTGTAATATAGGTATATTTAGGCTAGGATTTGGTATATTATCATGGAAAAATGTTGTCAAAATAGAGGATTGGCATCTCCCCCATAACAAAGATGTCTCATGTCCTCATCCTCAAAAAAATGTCACTGCCCCTCAAAGTGCCCCTAATGCACAGAGAAGAATGTCTACATTGTCTCTTTGTGGTGATCGTGCTACTTTCCTTCACGTATTCGTTAAAAGCCTCACCTTGAGGCTTTGGTTCATAGACTTTAATTCCTTTTTTTGCTTATACTAGTCTCGTGTGATTGCTTGGACACCACAAATTCTCTTCTTTAAGTCTTTCATTCTCCACTTCAAATTATTCATTTTCCTCTACTAGAGAGGCTATGTCTTTTGAGCCAGTCATTTTTAGTTTGATGTACCAATCCAAGACTTTCATCCATCTAATAGTTCTCTTCTTTTTTCTAAATTTTATTCTCTTTTTATTCATAGTTTCTTCAGTAGTACTCATATGAGCTTTGCATTTTGTTGTTTGGGGAATGCTTTTCTTCATCAGTGAGGGTGTATTCTTTTGGCGTCTTTAATTTCTCATCTATAAATTTTGTTGATGATAATTGTTGATGTTCCTTCTCCTTGGATTCTAAAGGCTCAATATAGTCATACAATGTTTTTTGGTCCTCATCTATCTCCAAGGTATTTGTTGAAGAGATTAGTTCTTGTTCTTTTTTCCACATCAGCAAAATCTTGTTCCTTTTTCTATTCATCTTAGCTTTTTCTTACCATGGCCCTTGTGACTCTTCTACTATATGTGATAGGTTATTTTCTCAGTGCTTGTGTTTGTTGATATTGAGGTGGAGATATCTCAATTGTTTCCTCTTCCTCCATTATTGATTCTTCCTCACTGATATTTTCAACAAACTAATTATCCTTGAGAAAATGATCCTAGTTCTACTCATACTTCTCTTGTTCCCATTCTATGATAAACTTGATGAGGCCATGGTGATATAAAATTATTTGCCCATTTATGGGGTGCTTCTGAATCAACTTTGTCATTTTGGTTAGGCTAGTATGGCACATTTAGCATTTTGTCTCCCCTCAAATGTAGCAATATTTTGATATAGTATAAGTAAATGAGGTTGAATCTTCCCTCACAAGTTCATACATCTAAGCCAAGAAGGTTAATTCATCCCAAGGATGTTTTAACCAAGTGTTAGGCATGCCTCTAACCCAATTAGGCTTTGATCTTGATTTCTTTATGAATAATGTCCATCTCTTCCTCTCTAATTGGATTGAAATTTTGTAAATTAGAGCCTATGTGTGTTCATGTTGTCATTACTCATCAGTAATCAAGGGTGCATCATGTTGAGTTGTATTATTTGTAAGTAATTTCAATTAATTCGATTTTGGTTAGTTGATGGTCTAGTCAGACAACACGACTAGGAATGAACCTCAACAAGTTTGGTCGGGAACAATCAACTAGGGAATATCAGTTGATGGTTTGATCGATAAATCAACTACCAAGTTGAAAGATCAGTCATCTCAGTCAAAGTCGACAGAAATCGAGCATCCAATGGAAGTTGGTAGTGGACTAGAACAGTTGAAGGGATTATAGTTGAGCACAAGTGCACAATCGACTTAAACTCATGGTTGATTGTAGGACAAAAGGGATCAACTACAGTCAGGAAATGATCTTCAACCACCTACACTTATTTGAGATGCTTTGAATTAGGGTTTTTCTACACATATAAATAAAACTAGATGTAAGGCTTACGAGATATATTGAGTTGCTAAAAATTGAGAAATGTAAGATGAATGCATTAGTATTAAGAGTGGACTAAAGTTTAAATTCATTATATATTAGTTGTAATATTTAGTTAAGAATATAAGAGCATTGGAGCTCAAAGTTTAATTGATTTTCCTGGTTAAGGGTTTCTAGTGTAAAATATTTATGTGATGCATAATTATTTATGGTGTACTATTATTTATTTTTTAAATTTAAGTTCTCTCATGATATTTAAAGATTTATATTAAATTCAAATTCTAGCCTAGATTAGATGTCTAATTGTCTTTATATTTGGACTTTCTGCATTTGTATTATAAATCAAGTGACTTAAGCCCAACATGTGGTATCATATCTTATTTTGATTGTAGAGGGATGTCTCAGTTGTTAAAGATTGAGGATATTTAACTTGGATCTTGTAGCATACCCAAACCCTTAATGTCTAATTAAGGTTGCAGGGTATCCAAAACAACCTCTTAGATCACCTTATGGAAGTGGGGTTATGAAAATTCCTCCACTTGTATCCATATTCAAACTTGTTGTTTAGTCTAGCATCATTTTCTACTCATCGAGGACATTCTAATGATATAAAACTTGCCCCATTCCAAGTCTAAGATATCAAGATTTGGCCCTTACAAGATTTTTATACCAACGCCACGCCAACATATTTGTACATATGACATGTGGTAGATGACATGGGAAATAGTGCCATAGGTAACCCCAAGGATGTTTCTTGCTAGGATTAGGGCCACTTGGCCATCCCATGTCATTTTTATGTCCCCACATAAATTGCTTTTACGTTTATTAATAGAGGGTTATGAATTAAATTATTTAGATTTATTACATCATGCCCATTTTAAATAATCGTTCCAAAGTCCAACGAGGATAATTATTAATTTATTATCCACTTATTGGCTTCATCCACCATAAATTTTATTATTTATTATTTATATCCAATTCAAAATATTTGGGCCACTTTTCTACAACACATATTTATTTTAATATTTATTTTCGTCTACCTTGTGCAAAGAGGTGGAGCTTACTCTTACCTTCGCAAAGACTTTACCTTTTCACATATTTACCTCTACAATTTTTTAGCATTTAATTGCACTTGAAGTTCCACACTCCTAATAGCACCACCCATATTAGTCTATTTCAAGACTTGTGTAGAAATCCCTTCCTCCTAAACCTTCCATACACCATACACTTCCATGCTCCTTCTTTACCTAGTTGATTTTTTTTTTCTTGTGCAGAAGATTTTCCAACTCATTCCTCGCACAATCCACTCTCCCACAAAGACTTACTCTTGCAAGTTTTAGACTTGGCAATAATTTTTCAGAGAAGAATTATCACATATGCTTATAAACATTAACATAAACATATACATTTATTTAAAGTGATTAATAACTCTTATTTCCAGGAAAGAATAAATTAAAAGTTTATATCATAAATGTAAAATGTTCATCAGTTTTAGCAAGTAAAAACAAAAGAATTATGTTTGGGCATATTTCCTTCTTTCACAAAAAATATAGGGGAAAAAGGAAAGATCTCCACCAAATGAGGGAGAATATATTTAATGCTTTCATGCTTAAATTTTATATATATACTATTTGAATCTTTCCACATAACACAAAGTAAATCATATGAACATGTTAATTATTAATTCATTAACCCAAGTTATGCCTTATATATATATAGTTGCACCCTGAGCATGACAACAGTTAGGGTTTTGACTTAGCAGTTCGAGGAGGCATCTCCTTTGTCTTCTCTTTGTTGTTCGTCTCCTCATGGCATATTATTCAAACTTTGTGAGCTATTATTTCATGTATTCCTCATCTTTGTTGGATTTGTTCCCTCAAGTTTAGCTCATGGCTGAGGCGACCTCCTTAGATCTAGGAGATTTTGTGTCCTCTGTTTTTCTATAGCTATTTTGAGTAGTGAAATGGTTAATATCGGTCTCAACGTTGTTCCAAATTTTCTCCAATATTTAAACGACAACAACATGTAGATCCTGCTAACAAACCTTGGAAACATGTACTTCATATGTGAAACGCCTAGTCCCTATAGTGGTATGAAGATGGTCATTGATGTACATTCTATTTCCGCTAATTGTGGATCCCCCGCCATAGGCTCAACCTCACCATTCATGTTTGTGTCTTGTCTTGTTCTTGTTTCTAATTTTCTCCATCCCTAATCGAGCACAGACACCTCAAATCTTGTTGTCATTTCTAGTGTTGTAGTTGTAGATCCATTTTAAATAGTAGGCTTTTAGAATTTTGTCAAGACCCTTAGTGGAAATATGATCCAATTATGGATCTCTGGATTGGTTTTTGGGGTAGAATTAAAGCAGTTTGTTGAAAATCGGATGGGTGTTCTTGTAGCCATGCAACGTCTTCTTTGCAAAGGGACACTGTTGTAATATTTTTCCCAATTGCAGGATTATGGCAATGCTAGAAACTCTACTATCATCTTGGCATTGAGGTTTTGTAGGGGTGCCTTGGAATCCAAGAACCCGGGAGGCTCAACCTCCTACAAGGATGTGGCATTGGGTAAAGGCACTAATCCATCAGATCTACCACAATGCAATCTTATACCTTACATTTTTGAACAACAACAACAACAAGTGTCGTCTATGGAGGTAAACCTAACAGAGGTAAATCAACTTTTTTTGTACTTTAATCTAGGGAAGTGATTTGTAGATACAATGGTTTTTTGCCCAAGTTTGATGCTCTACATCAGTGCTTTTTTAAAACTTGGACAAATAATTGCGATATATACCTATGCTCAAAAGGTTTCTTTATTTTTCAGTTCGATACTCGGGAATATTTGGAGAGAGTATTGAAAGAAGGGCCATGGATTTAGGGAAATGCAGGGCTTTTCATTACCCCTTGGTTTCTAGATTTTGATGCCACAAAAATGGTGGTATAAACAACACAAATATGGGTGAGGCTACCAAATCTTCCCCTTCCTTTCTGGCATCACAAGGTCCTTGAGGAAATTGGAAACACCCTAGGGTCATTCAAAAAGATGGACTAGGAGAGAACAAAGAAAGGGTTATTTACCTCCACCAAAATCTATGTAGAAATATATCTAAGTTAAGGTCTACCTGATCACATTCAGTTGAAAAATAAAAAATTCTAGTGGACCCAACTATTGGATTATGAAAATATGACATTTAGATGTTGATTTTGCAACCAAACGGGACACTTGCAGGACACATGACCTCAGGAGAAAAAGCACCCAAAAATGAAAAAGGGGCAAACCAACAAAAGAAAATGATGGTATATTTTTTATACCTACCTCATTAAGGCAGAATAATAAGAATCACAGAGAACCCTCCAAACCAAGAAGAAGGGTGTACTCAAGTCTGGAATGGCAATACAAACCACAAGTAGAATGGTACAGAATCACAAGAGATCCATGAAATAGAACAACAAAAAAATGTGGCACACAAAGAGGATGGGATGGTGGGCACAAAGAGAATTCATGTTTCTAAAATTGTATTCAAACAAATAACTCCCATTGAAGATGATCAGAAGCAATTTGGAAATGGTTCTATTCGACCTCAACTCAAGGGGTGGAAAAAGATCCAAAAAAGGAATATAAGAAAGAGAAGTTAAGTGATTACTAACACACTTAAATTCACAAGTTTATATTAATTTTCAATTTGTTTGTATGCAAATAATCCAAGAGGCTTCTCTTATTGAATGTGGTTAGCATGTACAAATGTATTTTTCCTTTCAAATTTGAATAAAATTATGGGTTTTTTACCCTTGTAAAAAAAGTCATATTATGCCCTAACTTCTCTTAGTATTTCATAGGTCTTAAGAAATTCCATCCTAATAATAATTTTTATTTTATGTGGGTGAAAGAGAGTACAAAATAAATCATCCAACACATCCAAGTTTGTACTTGTATTAAAGTAACTATCACTGGGTACCATACAATTAAATACATGTGATAATTCCTATATTCACGATAACCCAAATTGCTCTTAAAATTTATGGAAACTCAAAAGCTCTTTAAGCTTCCCTGCTAGAACATGTGTTATCATTCTATATTGGTAATTACTCACCAATATTCATTTTACCAACTATAAAGGCCCCAAAATAATTTTACCAAAAACTTGTCGACTTCCAACGTAACATTAGTTATAAAATATTGCATAGCAATATCATTTCATTCATATAAAGAAAAAGTTGGAAATTGAAGAAGAGATTGTCATTATCCACCCACCATAGGCATAGCTATACAATAATATTTCTTGCAGTTGGCCAGCTTTGAGCCAGATTTGATGCCTTCTGAGTAAGATTCACTTAGGGTTCAATAAAATTTCATAATCATCATAAAGAACATGAAGGCTACTCCTTCATACATAGGTGTTTAGTTACCTTGATCCACTGAGCTAGGCCCTGTTATCTTTGATTGTGTGACTACTTTGGGCCCACATAACACAAAGGGATCCCTTCACTGAATCTATAGTTCCTCAGTATTTCCCTTTCTTAGTGCTCATTTTTGCATATGTTTAACAAGCTTTCTCAACATTTTCATTTGTCCCTCTAGCTTAGGCTAATGGCTTCAACACTAAATTCCCTCTCCATTCAAGTAGTCCATAATTCCACATGGGTCTATTGTGACTTAGAGGATTCTTTTTCATTGTTGTTTAAAGTCATAATTTCATCCTCATGTGTGGTTCAATTTTTTCTTACAAGTTCCGCTGGTTCAATTGTAGATACTTGTCTATCTCTCTCACACATTTCCATTCCATTGTCCTCTTCTCTATGTTCCACCACCCCTACATATACTCCCAACATGAGAATTTATTTGGGTACCTCTTTAGGTTGTGTGGTCAAACGTCTCTAGAATCGGTATGTAGCCCATACTCCTAGAGAAACTCAACACCACTCCCATTCCTTCCCATAACTATTGACAGGTGGGTGGTTCAAATAACAAATCATAAAATTAATACATTATTTCAAGTGAGGCAATGTTTTTTCTTGAACCCTCCTTATAGTTTTTCCCCTCCCCCTTAAAGGAACATTGTCCACAATGTTCACACCATTTTAGGTGTTGTCCTTAACAACACATCATTCTAGGTTGCCTCTCATTCATTGCAGTAGTATGTGGATTACTTCCTTTCAACTGCACCAACATCCTTTCTTTTGCATATCAACATCATTTTTCATGCTATTTATCTTTTTCAATGTTTCAATAATGGTATTTGTCTCCATAACCTGGTTACCTCTAAACTTGTAGTGTTCCATCTAGTACCTACATTAGGAAACCAATATAACATGTGTTATGACCATTTTCATATACAATCATTAACTTTTCCATAGGGGATCTCAATTTCCACAAAGAAACATGCATTTCAACCAATTAAACTTTCAAATCAATACTTATTTTTATGGTTATCCTTCACCTCGTCAAGCTTCCATAAGTAAAAAGTTCAACTCATTGCTTGCATCTAAAATACATATTCACATTTATGATCCCAATGGACACGTGTCATAAGATTTTCATAGCTATTTCATTCAAGTCTCCTCCTCCTTGTTGTCACTCACCATTTTAGGTCCAGGGAATCCCCTTCTTTGTTATACAATACTTTGAGTAATCTACTAAACTAAGGATTTCTTACACAAGAAGACTAAAGAGACAATTAGAGTTTTATAGCTAAGGCATCCCTCTAGCTTTCTCTAACATCATTTTCATGCCATTTCTCATGGAGTATTATAGCCAAGGCATACCTATGGCTTTCTCTAAAATGGTTTACTTGTCATTTCTCATGACGATCAAGGCATATCACAAGGTCCAGTGTCATCACAGTGACCTTGTTCCTAGGCTTTCATCTTTAAAACCATCAATTTTTCGAACTAGGGTAGTCGTCACATCCTTTTAAGGAGGCATTACATGAAGACTTCCAAGTCTTCTATTGTTCCACTCTAATTTATAGCCATCATCTATCCTCCCTAGATGGATATATTGTCTTGTATGGTTTCCATCACTATGCATACTTATCTGATGATTTTTCAAGGATGCCATTTGGCTACCTCTTTAGTTCCTTGACAAGCTCCATGTCATTGTCCTCATGACTCTTTTCAATGGATAAAGGTGATTTTTCTACCTCAAATCCCATTTCCAATAAGGGATCTTTTAATGTTAATACTTGCGAATTGTCTGCATATTTTCCTGATTCACAATTTCATTCACACATTGGCTATTAGTAAAATCAATTAAAACGTGTGTTATAGTACTTCTAATTGGCAACCAATTCAAATTATTTACATGCATTAAATTTTCATTTTATTTTTGGTATTTCAATTGTGCATTCACATCTTAGCAAGAAATCAAGCATTCTTGGGCTCAAGTTGATTAAGCTTATGGCCTAGTTAAATCCACCTTGATTGATTCTTAAATATTCAAATTTATCCTCTTATGCAACTTTTATGTTTACTCAGCAAGAGCACTTGGAAAGTTCATTCAAAATTAGCATATCAATATTATCCAACAAAATTTAATTAATTTTTTTTTCTTCTTAAGTCTGTATAGAGGATTCACCCCCCTTTGCACTTATGTGCATACTAGTTGTTGCAATATATAATTTAGGACAACTTTAACTTGCTCCTAGTTTCCTATTAATTAACATCAAATTCCATAGCCCCATCTTGGGATTTTTTTTTAAATTATTAATCATCTTAGAAGATTTTTCCATTGCTTCCTCATTTTCCTTAACCTCACCACCAACGGTGTGTGAATTTTCCTTTTTAATTTCCCCAATTGTCTTCTTAGATAGTTACACTAGCCAACTCCTTACATGCTTAGATCCTTCGTCATTGCATAAATATTTAGCATGATTCTGGATACTATATACATAGTAGTAGCCTCTTGGACATTGAAATATTTCTTATCATTATGATGCTTGTAAGGAAATCATGAAATATATTGAGTTTGCTCAACAATGAATTTTGTACACAATTGTGTTTAGGGTCTTACTGATTTTTTAGGGGACATTAAATTCACCCCATAGAATCATATCATTATTCGTATTTACAACATTATTCAACAACATATGAAATTCTATAGAAAGAAAAACATCATCATCAATGCATCGGAACATAAAGGAACAATAGAAGAAAAGCATTCACACATAGAGACACCAGGATTGGTCGGAGTCTAGGGAAAAACCCACTACGGGGAAAACCCTTTCAAATTATTCTTCTTATTACATTGCCATTGAATGATTCAGCAAAATAGATTACAATGATCCATATATTCAATCATAATTCTATCCAACAAAATCAGATAAACAACACCCATGAGATGAACCCAACAATGCTAATAATTAAAACCCTGATTCATAAGCCTGCAGTTATTTGTCACTTTTTGTGATCAACTACCGAAATCTATGATCAACTGAGGAATTCGTGGTCAATTGTAAAATTCAATCCCTATGTATCAACTGCATGGATAAAATGTTGTACATGCGACTAAAACCTTTCAACTGCATGCCTGCAGTTACAACCAAAATTTCCCTATGACATGCTTGTGGCTGGGAACCAAAAACACTATAACACACATGCAAGCTTTAGACCCTGCAATTTTGGACCTATACGAGCCAATCTCCGCAAACTTCCTCAGACCTATACAAGCCAAAACCAAAGAAGAGAATATAAGAATGCTTCATGATGATGTCCAAATGAGGTTGAGGTCACTTGTATCTATAGACTTCCAAGAGTTTCCAAATTTTTTTAGGGTCTGTTATGCTCCTATACCAATAGGTGTCATATTTCATGATTGACTTGATTAGCTCTGCAATATGTACATACCTTTTCTTGCTGCAAAGGTTTTCCATATTCTTAAAGAATCAAAAAATTTAAAAAATGAAAAGAGGGTATACCCTAAAAGAAAAATCAAAGGGTAAAAAGAATAAGATGGTCAGAAAAAAGAAAAGAAATGAACCCCAAACAAAAGACCAGGAAAGTGTGCAAGTCCAAAATGCCACTACCATCCTATTTTTGCAATAATCTGATGGTGTGCAGCTTGTTGACCTATGTCACCATTGATGAATGGCCAAACAGCTCAATCTTGGCTAGTTCATGTCTGAATTTACCTGTTTTAGTGATAGAGAATAAAATTTGTCCAAACTATTTAATCTTGGCAGATAAATAGTTAGGTAGAGAAGCAAAGGAGCTCAACAATTTAATCTGAGCCCTTGGAAGAAATAAGTGCAGATCTAGATAGGTTTATCATGTAAACAAAAGAAAATTGATCAGGGTTTGCCAGCCCAAGTGCACCCAAAGAAGAAGAAGAAAAAATGTTAGGTACAGTAGGCTGGGTAGGCAGTTTTGGTGTTGCTGAAAGAAACTTGTGATAGGTTTTGTTTCTCAAAATTATTCATCTTATTATTATCACAAGTATCATGGCAGGTGTCTGCATCCAGGTCAAGCAAAGCATGAATAACTCCCCTCCATCCTTTTCCCAAATCACTTACTAATCTCCCCCTAGAGATATTGAGATCTGCTCAATATCCCCTACTCATTCCGTCTCATTATTGCCTCAGTAAACTCCCATTTTGCTTATGAAAATGGTTATCTTCTGTGTATTGACCCCTTCTCTTCCCTTTGGGCCTAAGTTTTTGTGTAAAAATTCTAAAAAACATTTAAACTTAGCGCTTGCTTTCATTTGTCATATTAACACTAATTTGTATAATATAATTCCCCTGAAAAGATACCCTATCCCGTACTATATATAATATAATCCCCCCACTACTGTATTACTCCCGCCCCGGCTAAACTATAGCCATATATCATTGTTTTAATGGAATTATAGGTTTATTTGAAACCTTATAAGAACCATTCCCCACGCACAAGAAGGATTAATTAACACCTGGTTAATTAATAACTAAACCCACCCCGCAACCAATGAACGCCGCCCCGATATGATTTATTAGTATTTATTGCATCGGGCCCCCGCGCCGTAACCCTCTGTCACTTCCGCTGAGCGTCAACCATCAGATCAACGGCCCCAGATCCGACGGTCAAGATCTGTATCGCAACCCCCTCCACCGCTGCACTTTAACGTCTGGGGAACTGGCGGTATCGCGCCCGTACCGTGGACGCGTGTCGACCGCCCGCGCTGCTCGCGGCCCCCCCATCTGAAACCACTTGAGCCGATAAGCGGTGCGGGCCAAAACCACTTACCACCCTCCCGCTGTCTCCTCGTTGACGTCACTACCACGTCACCATCCCATACCCCCACTAAGCGACAAGGTGTCCCGTCATGCTGACATCATCTGTCAATAAATGCCAAAAAGTCCCGCCAAAGCCAAAATTTTGTTAAAACCACGATAAAATGTCATTTTCGTCCATTTTTCTGTGCACTGTTTTCATGCAAGATACGTCTGGTTGATTGCAAATCACGTCCAGTCCGCCACCCGCCCAAAAAACTCCAGCATCCTGCTCTGCAGCTCATCCAGCAACCTGCGAATTACACGGTTCGCCTTTAAAAATAGGTATTTACCCCAATTCACTTCCCGAATCGGTAATTTCATTTTTTCTCTGTGAATTCTACCCAAAAGAGCCAAATTCAAGTAAAGTCAGTCTGTAGTTGTCATACCAGGACACCCAAAACAGTTGTTTTGCCCATTTTTCCACAGAAGCCCGAAATTCTGGTTTGAAAACACAAGAACCAAACATGGAAGCTCCCGCAGCCCTGAACGTCACGCCCCTCAATGCACCCCATAAGGACCTGAATTATTTGTCTTTAGCTGACAGAGATTTCCAAATAAAAGACCCATCTGGTGACGGGAATCATCTTCAGACCTTCTGCCAGATAAGGGATAGCCATTTAAGCAACTTTGACATTTTTGGATTGTGGGAATCAAACCTTCCCATGTATTTCCTGCCCTTAGTCCATGTCTTCCCAGACATCATTCACCAGTGTTGTCAAACTCCTTGCAATTTATCATTGGAACTCCACGCACAACAATTGGGACTCCACACACAGCAATGAATTGATTATACGCACCACGCAAACACTCCTTCACGCAGCAATACACACACACTCCACAGCACACGTATGCTTCCCACGCAGCACCAGCAGTTGTATACAGCACGCAGGGGCACAATTCAATCACACCTCCACTGTTCACTGCCGGTTCATTACACGCGGCTCCAAAACCAAACACACCTCCACAATCAGGCAATCATATGCACCAGTTAATGCGCTCCTTCACTCAGCGCACCGGCAGCACCAGCTCAAATTGTAATACCTCCAGCAATACAACTCCACACAGGTAAGAAAACAAGGTTGCACGCAGGTCAGAACACAAGGCTCCACGCAGATGAACAGCAACCAAACGCCTGCTGCCTCCAGCACGCACACGCACACAGCAAAGGATCACGCAACAGCAGCAGGTGAATGTATCATACGCTCCATGCAGCAGGTCTGAATAGCGCCCTCCAACTGCTCTGATACCACTTGTTGGAGATCAGATGCACAACATAATTAAAACAAATACACACAGCTATTAAATCAAGCACATAAGACAGAGGTTTTTAACGTGGTTCACCCAACCAATCTGGGCTACATCCACCAAACATAGGCATCGACAATCTTTATTAATCAAACAGGAGATTATAAAATTAATCAAATCCTCACAAACTCTCACACCCTCATACCAAAAAACAATCCGTATGAATACCTGTTTTATAGCAAGGAGGATCTAACTGCCTCATAAATCCTCTCAACTCAAATTTAGGACGCATTAACTCCCTCCCAACAAACTGGAGCTAATCTAGGAACTAATTCCTATTGTTGTCAACTACTGAGATTTTTGCCTAATTTATGAAACAGAAAATCTCAACAGATATAATGATTAATAAAATGTATTTTTAATTTTAGAAAGAAATTATTGTACCGTTGTTGAGTATCCATCGAAGGCTAAATATATATTAAACAGTGCAAATGAAGCTTCTTTCACTCTCATTGCATTTTTCCATCAACTTACCCAACCCGGTACAGAATTATTTATTTCTGGCAATAATTTACATAATACACTCAAACAAAATGAAAAGAAAAGAAAATTACTCAATAAACGTTCAGAATTTTGACTAATTCTCATTAAAATTAATTTAATATAAAATAATTGATAAATAGAAAATAATTAATAAATAGATATATTATTATTAAAATATTTATATTAATGTTAATAATAATTTTAATATCAATATTAAATTAATATTAATCTTAATATTAAAATTTAATTAATTTATTAATAATATTATTTAAATCCTAATAAATTTATAATAATATAAGTTTATTGTGTATAAAATTTATTATTTTGTATTTTTAGTTTATTGAAAATTGTTTTTAATATTTTTAGTTTGAACTTTTCTTGATTTTCAATTAATTTGAATTAGTTTTTATTGTTATTATTTTTATGTTATTTCATATTGCTATGTTTGATTTGATTTAGTCCTTATATTTTTATTATTTTTATTTTTTTATATTAATTATTTTAATTCAATATTTATTATTATTATATTTTTTTATTTTTATTTACTTTTTAGTATCTTTTTTTATGACCATTTTATTTTAGTTAGTTGACTCTATTCTCTGTACATCATCATCTTCACTATTTAATCTCTAGTCCAGATTAAATTTTCAATCTTGGTCCTCACGATGACACCACACTGGATGGTTTGAAACGCAGACACAAAAATGTCATTGTGATTTTTACTAAAAGAAATTCAATTTAAAATATAAGTTTAATTATACATTAATATATTAATCTATAAATTAACACATTAATAATATATTAATCTAATCATTAACACTTCATATTCATGGTTGATTTGGTTAAACATAGTCAACAAGAACATTATGTTCAACTATGATTAATGATAGGTATTTTGTTCATCATGCCTATAATTAACCATAAACACATTACAAAGTCAACATGATGATATAATCAAACACAGTTAACTTTTGTAGTCAATCTTTACAGTGAATGTTTAAATAGTCAACTCTGGTCAACCTTAATCAACCATATTAAAAATGTTTCATATATCAATCTAAACATTAACACCATGTTCAACAACAACTAATGATAGCATTATGTCCAACATGCCTATAGTTAACCATAAAAATCATGCTTGACATACCTATAGTCGACATGATGACATAGTCAAACCATGGTCACCCATTATCAATGTTTAATAATATTAATATTAATATTAATATGGTTTAAAACACATTGGTTAACTTATGTGGTTGTTTATGCTCCACTATATTTGATAGTCAACACTCTTCAACTTCAGTCAAACATAATCACATATTATTATTATTGATTAATATTAATAGTCAAATGTAGTCAACCACATTAGTCAACATAGTTAAACAAAGTCAACCTTTATAAATATTGTTTAAATAATTGACCATAATCAGACTTGGTCAACCCTTTGTTTACCATATTTAACAATAGTCAACCGTATTCACTCATAATAATATTAATATTATAAAGTTGACTAAAAATAATAATAATATTGTGTGGGAATCGTAGAGAAATCTATCCAACATCACAATGTGAAAAACATTGTGGCAATGTTACATTACATTAAAAAATTGTTCAAACACATCTACTAATGTGGTTGAATGTATTCAACTATATCTTAGTATTTTTTACAATGTACTACTTCTATTACATAAAACAAAAATGACTTGGTCTGCTATCTTCTATAATTGGTCCTACTCTGCCTTGCATACACATACCCAACTACCATTGTCTTTGCTTCCTTTCTTTCTACTACACTCTTTGGTTTTCTCTTTACAACCTCAGCATTAGTACACAGCCATTAAAGCACATATCCATAGTGCACATTTCTCCTTTATCACACTCAACACGCTCAACGCACATGCAACATTCTCTATGTTAAATTTCTTGTACATTCTCACTTCAGTTCTATACTCAGAATAACTTTAAGCTCAATGACCTAGTTCAAGAATAGTCATTAATTGAAACAAAGTAATCCAAGTAGAAATAATGCAACACAACATCAGTGGACTTTAATTACTTAGTATGGTTTCTTTGCATGATCCAATGACCTTTAAATTTTTAGTATGGCTCCCCTTTCCTATGAATTGACCATAGTACCTGAGGAGAGCATCGACAAGGTTTGCATTCTCCTTCAAACTTCCTGAAGGGATTTTCATTTAATTCAACATGGAAGCAAGGGTACTTCAATTATCATTGGTACAGATTGATGAGGAAGCCCATCACTGTAGTACTGAAGTCCACCTACTCCATTGATCAAACTATTCACATTAATACAAGTTGTGCCATTGGCCTTAATTCCTTTTCATGAGTGAGATTTTTAAGGTTATGATATCAATTTCAGTATTTACAAGATTTAGTAGAGGTTCCAACTTTAGCAAGCCTTCAATTTTGATGGAAGAACCACCTAATATGGCCTTTACGCCAACATTGTTGTCGATCTATTCATACTTATTTTAACCCCAAGTATGGTGAACAACCAACTCTATCGAACATGGCCAAATATGGAGGGACCTTCCCAAATATGTTGTCGACCCATTCAAGCCCTCAAGTGTTAAGTATACACCTGAAATCCTTTTGAATCAAGAATATAGATAATGAGGCCCATGGTCACTTAACACAAAAAAACACCACAAACCCAACTCCTAGGTATCCTTTTCAACACTTGACGGAAACGTTAAATGTTGGGAAATTTCTGACCTTGGTCCTATCTCCTCAGAGATTTCTTACGGGGTTGTTAAGAAAATTCTTGGCATAAAATCATCAGGGTGATGTGTTCTGGTGGTACTAGCTCTCATGACTTGTGCCAATGATAAAATCACTAGGGTGATGTGTCCTGTAGGATCTGCCTATGCAATTCCTCTTGGGCTTACTCCCCTTGCCATCGTGTCTTGATGCCTCGTCACCCTAGAAAAACAAACTGAATCTACAAGGGAAACTCCCAAGGAAATATTACCGGGATGGTGTGCCTCATGGGACCAACCACTGTAGTTCACGGGCTAATTAGAAATTGTTAGGGTTACATGTGTTTTCCACCATGCCACTGGGCCCCATGCTCCCTACCCGTGCCAATGGGAAATTCGTCAGGGTACATGTTTGTCCACCCCGGATGACTTGTCTGTCACTTGTACTTATATTCCATGTTTCATGCTCCAAGTGGTTCCATGTGTCACTTGTTTTCAACCCGTTTGCACACCTGAAAATGCCAAATATGCCTACCATGTGTCATCATCCTAATGTGCCACATGTCCTAGGAATTTTAGATGTTGACAGCATCATGCCACTATGGATCCACCTATGTTTTTCAACCAATCAAGATGCACCATGTGGCCTTATGCCATGTCACTGGTATGGAGGAGGAGGGGGTCCTAGCGTTTGATTTTCATGAATTTTTGTTGTAAATGTTTTTAGGTTGAGACAACAAAATATTCCCTACAATCAGTGGATATATTTCCAACTTCCCAACACAGTCTCGTTGGAGCTTTGGTTGTGAGCTACACTAGAAACTTCTGGGGAGAAACCTTTGGGTTGATGTGTCCTATGGGATTTCCCCACACCATCTCTCTTGAGCTTTGGTTAGTCTTAATCTCCACCTTTGTGTGCCAGTTCATCCTAGAACAATCTCCTTGACAAATTTATCATGTGCTCCATTGAAAATTACCGAGATTTATTCATCAAGCTTACATGTAATGTGGAGCCTCCCACACCATCTCTCTTGATATTTATATTGTTCCACACCGTCAAATTCCTTAGGCTGGGATAGGAAGTCTGACGGAAATAGATGGGAATTTTCTCGTTTCCCTAGTGCCATTACCTCAGAAATAAAACTTGCGCCTCCTTTCAAAACCGTGGGGGTTATGTGGCCCTAGTGGGATGTCACAAAATCTCTACTGATATTTTTATTGGTCCACATCTTTTCCCATGTGGCTGCTCTTGCCACCGGTGTGTTGACTAAGTTGTGGGACCCATGGTAAGAACACAAAAAACTGACTTTTGGCGTTAGAACTTTGACCTTCAATAACTTTTTATCCGTGAGGCCTTTTTCAAACTTTAGCATACTATTGGAAATCTCTTTCCCGACACTATCCAACTGTTCCATTTGTAGGAGCATTTGAGCTAATATGTTGAGGTAAAAAATCCCTCAAAGTTCGGGCCATCTAACCACCGTATTTATAAGATATATAACTTCTTAACTTATCCTACTACTATGATGGTTCTCTACTAAATACTATAGCTACTAGAGCACTCCCCCTGAACTTGACACTCCATGCATATCAATGCCAGACATACTATGCACCTGCCACCCTAATTCAATTGACATTAAAGCCAACATTATTCCCAAGAATATCCCCCTTTGGCCTTAATGGCAACATTTATAGACCTTTTTGCGGTAGCTCCCCCTGAAACCAAGCAAAGTCCTCTCCATCTCTACACTACCCCAGGAACTTATGATCATCATTTCACATAGAATTCTCCCCCTTTGACATCACTGGAAAAGGATGCAACAAATGGAAGAAACTCTCCCTGACACTATAAAGAGTATCACGAATATTAGGATCACTTTGCAATCTACCTGCCAATTGAACCAAGGAGATGAGTAGATACCAATACTCATTCAAGTTGATTCATTTGGTTGTAGGAGAAACAAATCATATTTGCTTCCTAAGATACTCAAATGGTTCTCATGCTAGTGGATTTGTGAATATATTTACAAGTTTCACATTAGTGGTCACATATTCAAGTCAAACAAGATTAACAACAACATTTTCTCTTAAGAAATGAAACTTAATTGGAATATGCTAGGTATTTGAATGCATGACATCCTTTTTAAATATTTTGATAGCACTAGTGGCTAGTAGGTTCATCAGTCCACAATATTCCTAGTGGGCCAATCAGTCTTAAGGCACAACACTCTTGGTGGGTTAATGAGTCCTTAAGCAAGCCACTGCTCTCTCTCTCTCTTTGTTCCTCCTTCTGAAATGCTCTCTCTTGAGCTAGTGTCTTCCCAACCCAATTGTGATTTATCCCCTTATTTGATTGTTGACTCCTTCGCCCCCTTCCTCTTGAATGAATGAATCCTTATTTTTTCCTTCTCTTCCTCGAGAAGTAATTTTCCCACTACTTCCACTACCTTTTATACAAACCTATGTTCACCATGTTGTTGTGCACCCTCCGCTCTTTTCTCCCTCCTTCCCGTCTTCGACCAATGGTTCCGTTGTGGGGTGCACTCATGGGGATGTTGGTACACCAGCTCCTTACACCACTTCCTTCATTGTCCTTCTCTACTCCTATCAACGTTGTCCCCTCTTGTCTTGTGTTCATCCCATGACAAGCCTTATTTCCAGCACGACTCATTCCACCATTTAATTTTATGTGTTCTTTTACTTGTGGACTTTCCCCGAGAGTAGCATGGGCTCTTCCTTAATTTTTCAACCAAATAAAACGTGGTCAACCCATTAAAAGCAAACCAATTAGTGTCCATAATTGACATTTAAAACAACTAGGGTTCCAGTTAATGTCCATGACTGACATTTAAAACAACCAGGATTCCAGTTAGTGCATGACTGACATTTAAAACAACCAGTATTACTTAAGAAATATCCCTCCTAAATCTCTGAAATTCATGTCCCAATATCTCATCAGCTTAAGCATAAAAAAATGGTTTTAAATATTCACTATAGGGGGGAATTAACCAGGCATTTTGATAGCTTAGTTGAAGGGAGACGGTGAGAGGTATCCAGTGGGAGGAAGTGGTGGGGAGCAACAACCATTATGCAGGTGAAGCAGTGGGGAGAAGGTTGGTGTAACAGAGGAAATGAGAGGTTTCCATTGGGTGAAACTGGTGGGGAGTTAGTTGAAGGAAGTGGTGGGCAGAGGTGTCTAACACCAATAAGGTGGTGGTTAGAGGTGTCTACCACGTAGATAGAGTAGGTGGCAGAAGTTTTTATCTCTCTCTCATCAAGAAAAATTAGGTTGTAAACTTCTAGAAGACATATGTAATGTAATGTTGTAGAAAGGCATATGAATTGTGGTTACATTGCTAGAACTTAGGTTGTATATTTTTCACTAGAAAAACTTAGGTTATTTCAATATTTTTCTTTGGAAAAAAACTTGGGTTATTTCAGTTTTTTGTAATTGAAAACTTACATTGCAATAAGACCTAATATATCATTGTACAATCAGATTTGTAATAATATTTTTTTCTTTATTATATAAATAATAAATAATATTGTCCTAAATTAAATATGAGAAAAAATGAAAAAAATATATAATCAGCCTCCAAGTTAATATGTATTGAACTATCTATCAATTAGCAAGGATTAATAAGATAAACCAATTATACAAAACAAAAACCTGATAACCTAAGAAAATAAAAACATATACCACTTGAAACATTTATTTCTTTATCTTTCCCTTTATTACATCGAAGACTCTCTATATTATGGATGTCCTGCTCTTGATTACATCATACGTGTTCCTCTCACCCAAGAGTTACCAATTAATTAAACTTTGGTAGGAAGTTGGCTCTATGATTTCAGAACTAAATTGGAATCCACTTTATAAATGTATGGGGATTTACAACCTCTGTTTTCAAATTTCAATGCCTATAAATTGTGAGCACGCTGATCATGTTGGTGTTAAAAATTTCACAACAGTAAATTTACCATTTGTTTATAGTTAAAATAAATATTTAAAAAACTATTGGAGCACATTTTCTGATCCAGGAGGATCCTTGAAGTGCTCAAAATTTTACAATCTTATATGCTCATGAAACCAGTGCCAAGATGAAGAGCTTGTCACACTCATTCCGGTGGTATATTATGTTTGCAAAATGGCCTCCGTATGAGGTAGAAAACAGATTCTGAATTTTTTCTCCAACAGGAAAAAAAAAATGAGTCTGAAGAGCTTGTCACACTCATTGCAGGCCAAGTGGCAATTTCTGAACAAGACACATGGCAGTCAACACATTGAAGAGCTTGTCACACTCATTGCAGGCCAAGTGGCAATTTCTGAACAAGACACGTGGCAGTCAACACATAGGTCAAAAAATGAGTCTTTGCAGGCCAAGTGGCAATCTCTGAACAAGACACGTGGCAGTCAACACATAGGTCAAAGTCAAACTCCGTATATAGGTCAAACAGGAAAGGTTGGGCTCGAACCCATGACAACTACGGTCTTGTTACAAAACTTTACCAATGGGCCATGGCTTCAGTTTATTAATTCATAGCGCAAATATTGTATTTAAGTTTTATTTTAAATGGAAAATGGGGCGTAGGGTTGGCGGAGCCCGCCACATCCAGTGGCCTCGCAAAATCCAATGTTTAAGTTATCATTGTTTTCAAAACTTAGCGGAGTCTCCAATGTTCCTGGTGCAGAGTTGGCACATATTCCAAAGTTATTCATATATTACCGTTGTCCAATGTTTAAATTAGATGATGTATCACCATTGACACATAATTAATATATGTTATGGTTATATCATATCCAAAGTTCATATGGCACATGGAGACTGTGGTTATCATCGCTAAGGGTTATATATGGTATATATGTTGTCGTCGGTCGATCATTAATGTTTGGTTAGAACCATATGTTATGTATGGTTGAAGGATCATATTTGTCGGACCATTGCATAAAGTTTTAAAACTATATTTGTTATATAGTTCACTATTTCAAAACTATTTTCCATATATTACAATGTTGTTCAAACAATTACTATGTATTGCCACCACCAAAATCTTGGGAGGCCCGCGGGTTTGACCACGGGACCTCCCATGGGCCTATAGAAAGATTTTCCATTGTGCCTTTGGCAAAGGATTTGTATTGTGAATCACAAGAATTTGTGTTATTTGTGCTTGTAATATGCCTTTTGAGGCATAATTTGACCAATATTGGGCCTTTTGAAATATGTAAGTTGTGTTGGAGAGTTGAGGTCGAGGCCTATCTTTTGATAGTAGTCGTTGATGCCTGTGTGCACAATCCAGAATGGATAAGTTGATGTAAAGAGACTTTTATGAGAATTTTAATACAGTGGACGCCCACTTGGAAGTGGACCCAGAGATGTAGTCCAAGAGGGACGAACTCCATCATCAATTTTTTGTGTTTACTTATGTTATTTCTACTATTCATGCTTATTTTTAGTTCTCAAGTTTTACGTTAAGGCACTTAAAAATCAATATTCTCTCATTCATTCACATAAAAGAAACCTTAGTTAATATTTGGTGAAATTGTGCAAAAAGTCGATTATGTTATTTTCGGATCATATTTTGGTATCAAAACAAGGTTGATCATGTATAAGCAGGATATTTGCCAATGTGAATGTTGACTAGATCTAGGTTGCAGCGCGGAGAAGGGAAACTTAAAGAGATAAATCCAGAGATTGGAAAGAGGAAAGTTTCACAAAAGATGGTAGGTTCAAATGAAGGAGAAGCTCCTGAGACAAAGAGTGAGGAGCAATTTCAGTAGATGTTCCTTAATATGAAAAGGATGATTGCAAAACTTTATGAAGACAATAAGACTAGAGATGCAACTTCGTCTTCTAAAGGCACGAAAGTGAAAAAGGGAAATGGAAAATATGATGGTAATGGACCTCCTTCTCCTTCATATTCGTCTTCTTCTTCTTCCTTATTCTCTTATCATTCTAATTCATATTCAGACTCACAAAAGAAGCAAAATAAATCTCCTTTATTGAAGCTTGATGTTAAGTTTGAATTGCCAATATATGATGGTGAAATGAATCCTGAAAAGTTAGATAACTGGATAAAGAAACTTGAGGTGTATTGTAGAAATTAGAATATTGTTGATGAATTTGCAAAAATCCAGTTAGCTACACTTCGAATGGGGGGGACATCTTTGATTTAGTGGGAAAGTAAAACTTAATCAGATTTGAAGCATAAAGGTAAAATTATCTCTTCATGGTCTAAGTTTGTTAAAGCTCTTAGAAAGAAATTCTATCCTTTAGGATATATGCAACAAGCTGTAATGATTGGAAACATTTAAGGCAAGGAAAATGACAGAGTGTGGAAGAGTTTACTCAGGAATTCAGGAAAAATGCATTATCAGTTAACGTTCCATTAGACACATGGAATATTTTGTTGAAGTATATTATAAGTTTGCATTCTTATTTGCAACATACATTGCTTATGTTTAATCCAACTGAATTTAATGAAGTGTGCGTACAAACAATTCATATTAAATCAGGTGGCATACCTTTTTAGTGAAACTTTTCAAAGAAAGCATTCAAGCATTCAGAGAACAAAGATTCCAAATAAGGCAAAGGGAACAACAAGTTGAAAGGGAAGAAATCAACAATAGCTAAGAAGGAATTAGAAAGGTCTACTTGTACTCATTGTGAGAGGGTTGGACATGGTGGCTCCAAGTGTTGGAAGCTTCATCCAGAACTTAAGCCAAAGAAGTTCCTTAAGAAGAAGAGTGAGATGAAAGCTAATGTTGCAGTCCAACAAGATTTGGGATCCGACTCCGGTGACAAAAATAAGATAACCGCTATGGGTCTGGTAGGTAACCCTTCTTAATCTAGCTCTAGTTCTACTTATTCTGCATCTTCTTCAAAATATAATGATGTGATTGAAGAAAAGAAAAGAGTTGAATTGTTTCATATCAGGATTATCTCCAAGCACACTAAGATAGATACATTATTTGATAGTGGATCAAAAGAAAATCTAATATCTGAGGAACTAGTAAGGAAATTGGGATTGGAAACTAAAAATCATCCAAAACCATACCCTTTAGGATGGTTGGAAGAAAACACTCAGATGCAAGTCACAAAACAGTGTCGATTAAGGTTTGAAATTACAGCTAATTTTGTTGGTGAAGTTGAGCTAGATGTGATTCCTTTGGTTATACGTGGAGTTGTGTTGGGTAGTGTAGAATTATTCTACAAATCAGCTAGCTCTGATACCATGTAGAAATTTCACCTGTAGAACAAACCGATATATGCAATGTCCTAAAGCATAATACTTGTTCTACTTCTACAAAACATTAAGCGGAAGCATAATCAAATTCATGAGCAACATCAAGTAGAAACATACATAACTGATCAAGAGAAATCAACCACACATAACACAGAATATATCACTGGGGAAAGCACCAGCATAAAACCCCAACACTGTATTATCAATCAAGTGGAAATCCTCTTCAACATACAAAAAGAATCAGCTCAATAGCTATCCTACTCTCTCTGTACTCTGATGATCTTCAATCAGAAGATGAAAATCATGGACTACCTAGGCCTCAATATATAGGCCACAAGTCCTCCAATCTCCTATAATAGATCCTTCTCCATGCAAGGAATACTTACTAGAAATATCCAAGCATCTGATAGTACACTGTCCCACATCTGATCTCAACTGGGTCTCTGACAGAACTGACATGCAACAATTATCCATGAGTGAATCCTTAGTTATCTAAAATAATAGTTGTCACATGCATGCAAGAATTAACAAACTATATTTTATTATTTTAACAACTTGTTAAAATAATCTAACTGGACTTGACTAGTTAGAACTAAGTCAACTAATTCTCTCATTATAGAACTCATACTTATTCCCTCAATCAGTGGAGGAAATTAAGGATAAATTCCTCAATCAGTGGGACAACTCATGTGCATGCTCACAAAGACTTCAAACAAATTTCCTTAACTAATTAACTCAACTGGATTAATTAATATTTCCAACTGCTGTTAAGACCAAAATTAATTTTACTTCCTATAGATAGACTAGGGACTGCTATAAATAGGAAGGGACCCAGAAATGCTATTTTTAGAACTTTCTATTTTTAGCAGTTTCACCTCTCACCCAATGTGGCCAATGACCTCACTGGCCAAACTGCTATTTTTAGACATGCTATTTTTAGCAGGTCTATTTTTATCACATTCTAAATTTAACATTTCTTGTTTCACATTTTTCAACAGGTAGTCCTTATCTTTATGATCAATGCCATATTTAATACAAAGGAGAATAAGTATCATCTCTTTAAAGATGGAATTGAATACATTGTTAGGTTACACAATATTAAGACAAGCTTGGATTTAATAAATGTTAGTCAAATGAAAAGACTCATAAATTCAAGTAAAAAGTATGTTCTCATGTTTGTTAAAGAACAAACTATAGATAAGTATGATGCTTTTCAAGGGCTTGATTCTTAGTTTAAGGAAAAATTGGCTGAAACAATAGATTCTTATAAACAATTGTTTAAAGAACCAAAAGGTCTACCTCCAAAACGAGAAATACAACATGATATTCAATTACAATATGATGCTCCTCTTCTGAATATTGGCATGTATCGTATGTCGGTCGCAAGAAATGAAGAAATTAAGAAACAAATTTAGGAATTGGTTGATAAAGACTTCATTCGACCTAGTTCTTCTCCATGTGGAACACCGATCATATTAGTCCCTAAGAAAGACAAAACTTGGAGAATGTGTCTTGATTTTAGAGCCCTAAATAAAATCATTGTTAAGAACAAGTATCCTGAACCTAGAATTGATGATTTTCTTGGTCAGTTAAAGAATGTTGTTTACTTTACAAAACTAGATTTAAGAAGTGGTTATCATCATATTCGTATTGCAGAGAATGATATATGGAAAACTACATTTAAGACTAGACAGGGGCTTTATGAATGGTTGGTTATGCCGTTTGGTTGATGCAATGCTCCAACAACTTTTATGAGAGTGATGAATGATGTTTTTCATCCTTCTCTTGATAGGTTTGTCATAGTCTATCTAGATGATATTATTATTTTTAGTTCAAGTTTGAAAGAACATGTAAAGCATGTTAAACAAGTTTTTGATGTGTTGCAAAGAGAGAAACTGTATCTCAAACATTTTAAGGGTGAATTTGTGCAAAATTTCTTAGTATATCTTGGTTAAATAGTTGGAGGAGGTCAAATAAAAATACATCCAACTAAAAGTGATGTAATTCTTAAGTGGCCAAGACCTCAAAATGTGACAAAAGTTAGAAGTTTCTTGGGTGCAGTTCAGTATTAGAGGAAATTTATTTCTCATTCCTCTTTTATTTCATCACCACTTCATGATTTAACAAGTTCTAAAGTCTCCTTTCAGTGGGGAGGAAAACAACAAAAACATTTGATACTTTAAAGAAGAAAATTGTGACAACTCCAATCTTGTCTTTACCATACCTTCAACAGTGATTTGAAATAGAAACTGATGCTAGTGGGCACACAATGGGTGCAGTGTTATTGCAAAAAGGAAAGCCTATTTGTTTTCATTCATAAACATTTTCTAAAGCAGTTTCTAGCTATCCAACTTATGATAAAGAATTATATGCATTAGTGGAAAGTGTTAAAAACTGGAAACATTGTTTAATGGGAAAAGAAACAGTGATTCATACAGACCATCATCCACTTCAGTACCTTGAATCTCAAACTAAGTTGCAGCAGTCTCGACATTATAGATGGATGGGCTTTTTGCAGCAATTTCACTTAGTATTCAAATATAAGGAAAGCACCACCGATAAAGTAGTTGATATGTTATCAAGACCTTCTTTGAATTCTTAAGTTATTTTACAAAATAGTCTTTAGCACATGAAAGTTACATTGAACAATATAATTAAGATAATGATTTCAAAGATGTTTATGAATCACTAACTCATGGTGCTCAAGTGGAAGAAGTGAATTATCATGTTCATGACAGGTTATTGTACCATATTGGCAAGTTGTGCATACCATAGGGTGAAAGAGTGCATGTGATCAGGGAAGCACATTTTTCTAGTGTTTCAGGGAATTTTGGAGTAGGTAAGAAAGCAGCATAGTTACAAAGGTATTTCTATTGGCCTCGAATGAATGAAAAAATTGCTAAGTACATCAAAGGTTGTGTCATGTGTTCAATAAGAAAACCAAGCAATAAAAAGTTAGGTTTGTATATGCCACTTCCAATTCCTTCTCGGCCATGGGACATTATATCTATGGATTTTGTAGGAGGGATTCCTATGTCTAGAAAAGGGCATGATTATTTGTATGTTGTGGTTGATAGATTTACCAAAATGTGTATTCTTGTTCCATGTAGAAAGCAAGTAACTGTTGAATAGACTGCACAAATGTTGTTTCAAAATGTATGGGTTCATTTTGGGTTTCCTACTTCTATCATTTCAGATCGGGACTCTCATTTCATGGGAGACTTTTGGTCCACTTTGTGGGGACTCATGGACACTAAATTGAAAAAGAGCACAAATTTTCATCCAAAAACCGATGGGAAAAAAGCGGTGGTGAACAGAACAGTGTTACATCTTCTCAAAGGTTATTGTACCAAACATACTAAGTTGTGGGATGAATCCTTACATTATGTCCAACATGCTTACAACTAGGCCTTGCATTCTTCTACAAGTAGATCTCCTTTTGAAACATGTTTTGGGTACCTACCAAAATCACCAATAGACTTCATGTTTGGTGAAGAAGCTAGGGAGGATGGACATGGAGATGTCGACAAAGCAATGAAGTTCATTCAAAGAATCCAAAAGAATCATGAAGTAGTGTGGGATCAATCAGAGAAAAGTTAGACCAAATACAAAATGCGCCATGACAAGCATCGGGTGGATCATCACTTCTAGGTTGGTGATCAAGTATGGCTTTACATCAACAAAGAGAGGATGAAAGGTGAAGGTAAAAAGTTGAAACCCATAAGTTATGGTCCTTTTAGAAT
Organism: Pinus tabuliformis; assembly: GCA_031772625.1. Classification (NCBI taxonomy): domain Eukaryota; kingdom Viridiplantae; phylum Streptophyta; class Pinopsida; order Pinales; family Pinaceae; genus Pinus; species Pinus tabuliformis. Next base: position 862,533,469 of record CM062809.1, read on the forward strand.
TGTTGAAAATATTGGGCACAATGCATTCCGGTTGAATTTGCCTCCATACATGCACATATATTCAGTTGTAAATGTTGAAAATTTGAGGCTGTATGAACCTATTATGATCATGGATCCAGATGAAAATGCTCAAATTCCATCTGTAGATGATTTTTCACCCAAATGTATGATTGAGTTACAGGAATATACCAGGGGTGGAGATGTTGAGTATCTTTGAGTGGGACTCAAAGGCATGAATCCAAGTAAAGAAAGGTGGATGGAGATTGGAAGGGTGAGGGAGTTGGACCCTCACCTCATGTCTGTTTAAACCAAACTTTCGGTGGTCCAAAATCTTCCAATGGAGAGGAATGATCTAGGAGGATCCTTGAAATGATAAAAATTTTACAGTAACATATGTTCATAAAACCAGTGCCACATCGAAGAGCTCATTGGGATGATTCTGGTGGTATTTTCAGTTTGCGAAATGGCCTCCATATGAGGGAGAAAATGTATTCTGAAGTTTATCTCTAACAGGTAAAAAATGGGCCTTTGCAAGCCAAGTGGAAGTCTCTCAGCAAGACACGTGGCAGTCAACGCACAAGTCAAAGTCAAACTCAGTATACAGGTCAAACTGGCAAGGTCGTGCTCGAACCCGTGACCATTGCAATCTTATTACAAAACGTTGCCAATGGGCCATGGCATAACCTTATTAATACATAGTGCAAATATTGTATTTAAGTTTTATTTAAAATGGAAATGGGGGGTAGGGTTGGAGGAGCCTGCCACATCTGACGGCCCCACCAAACCCAATGTTTAAGTTATCGACGTTTTCAAAACTTAGCGGAGTATCGAATGTTCCTGGCGCGGAGTTGATATATCATAGTTGACACAGAATTGATATATGTTATAGTTATATCATATCCAAAGTTCATATGGCACGTGGAGAATATGGTTATCACCGTTGAGGGTTATATATGGCATATATATTGTCGTAGGTCGATCATTAATGTTTGGTTAGAACCATATGTTATATATGGTTGAAGGATCATATCCGTCGAACAATTGCATAAAGTTTTAAAACCATATTTGTTAAATAGTTGCGCTATTTCAAAACCGGTTTCCATATATTATAATGTTGTTAAAACAATTACAATGTATTTCCACAACCAAAATCGCGGGAGGTCCACGGTGTTGACCCCAGAACCTCTCGTGGGCCTATAAAAATATTTTCCATTGTGCCTTTGGTAGAGGAGTTGTGTTATTAAGCTCCAGAACTTGTGTTATTTGAGCCTATAATATGCCTTTTGAGGCATAACTCGGCTAATATTGGGCCTTTTTGAAATCTTTAAGTTGTGTTGGAGAGCTGAGGTCGAGGCCTATCTTCTGACAGTAGTCATTGATGCCTGCGTGCACCATCCAGAATGGCAAAGTCGATATAAAGGGATTTTTATGAGCATTTTAATACAGCATAAGCCCACTTGGAAGTGAACCCGGAGATGTAGTCGAGGAGGGACGGACTTCGCCATCAATTTTCTGTGCTTTTTCCTGTTCTTTCTATTATTCATGCTTATTCTCAAGTTTTATGTTAAAGCACTAAAAAATCAATCTTCTTTCATTCATTCACATAAAATCAACCTCAGTTAATATTTGGTGAAATTGTGCAAAAAGTCAATTCTACTGTTTTCAGATCAGTTTCCTATAAAAGAAATCTACAAAAGTTAAAGCTGTTATCCCTCCCCACCTAAAGATTAGGTTAAACAACTTTAATATGGGCAAGCATGTTACTTGCAATTCCTTAAATGGGCAAGCATGTTACTTGCAATTCCTTAAATATTAGTATGGTATCTACGTATTTAAACTTTTACAAGCAAACATGTTTGTATATTTTCACAAGCTTAACATGTTGGAAAATGTTTTCATAAGTGTGCATTATTTTTTTTAGTATTTTTTGTTTTTGTACTTTCTAGATGAAATTAACTAGATTGCAAAATTTTAGAGTATTTTGAAGAATAAATTAAATCCATTACAGATTTTGGAAACTATTTTCACAAGTAAGCATTTTTTTTCCCTTCTTGTAATTCTCTGGCTCTTTGGGAATATGCTCTGGATGTTTGGGAATATTATGAAATTTTACATTTACTACGGATCTTTGGAAAATATTTTCACAAGAAAGCCTGATTTTTTTTACTTTTCTCTTATTATAACCTCTTTAATTGAAATTCACTTGATTACAAACTTTAAGAATATTTTGAAAAATTAAAACAACTCTAGATTACAGATTTTGGGAATATTTTGAAAAATTGAAACAACTCAAAATTTTAGAAATATTTTTAAATCTGATAATAATATTGAAGTCAATGTTTATGGTCACTCCTATCTTAAAATTTCTCCTTCATTTTATTATTTGTTGTTGACTGATTCTGGTGAACCAAAATGTTATGAAGAAGCAATGTATGTAGAAACCAAGAAGTGAGAGCTAGTCATGAAAGAAGAGATGGGGACCTTGATACATAAATAGACTTGGGACTTAGTCAGGTTGCGTGCATGTAACATGATAAATGGATTTACGGGTTGAAGGAATAAGATGGAGGTAAACAGAGGTACAAGGCTAGACTTGTTGTGAAGGGGTTTTAATGGAAGAAAGATATAGACTTTGATGAAATATTTTCTCTTGTCATTAAAATAACTTCAATCAAAACTATTTTAAGTATTGTGGCAGAAAAAGATTTGCATCTTGAGAAGTTAGATGTAAAGAAAACCTTTCTCCATGGGGATTTGGAGGAAGAGATCTATTTGCAACATCCACAAGAGTATGAGGTCAAAGGGAAGGAGAAATTATTGTGCAGGTTGAAGAAGATATTATATGGCCTAAAACAAGCTCCAAGGTAGTGGTATCTAAAATTTGACAACTTTATGTCCGAACAAGGTTATACTAGATGTCACTTTGACCAATGTGTTTATCTTAAAAAGAAAAAACGATGGAATCTATATTATATTTTTATTGTATGTAGATGACATGCTTGTTGTAGGGTGTAACAGGAAGGAAGTAAATTTTCTCAAAGGAAAATTAGAAAATTGATTTGAAATGAAAGATTTGGGTGCTGCAAAACAAATCCTTAGTATGAGAATAACTAGAGACAGGAAAAATCACAAATTATTGTTGTCTCAAAGTGAGTACATATAAAAGATGTTGGAAATATTTAATATGCAAAATGCAAAACGAGTAAGTACACCTTTGGCTAGCCATTTCAATAAGGAGATGTATCCCAAGAACCAGGAAGAGATAGATTATATGTGTAAAGTTGGTTCGATTATATGGTTATGTATGCATTAGCATTTGAAAGCTTAATGTATGCAATGGTCTGCACAAGGCCCGATATTGTACATGGAGTGGGAGTTGTAAGCAAGTACATGAACAATCCATGAAAATAACATTGGATGGCAGTGAAATGGATTCTCAAGTATTTGAGAGGTACTGCAAATCAAGCATTATTCTTTGGTGGTTCAAATTTTGCTCTACGGGGATATGTTGATGAAAATATGGAAGGTGGTAGAGATAATAGGAGGAGCACTATAGGGTATGTGTTTACTATAGGTGGAACAACTGTCATTTGGGTTTCAAAAATGCAAAGTGTTGTTGCACTTTCAACAACTGAAGCAGAGTATGTTGCTACTACAAAGTCCAGTAAAGAAATGATTTGGTTACAAAGGTTTATGGACGAATTAGGCAAGAAGAAGGAGATCTGAAGGTTATACAATGACAACCAGAGTTCCATTCATCTTGCAAATAATTCATGATTTCTTTCTAAGACTAAACATATACATCTCAAGTACCATTTCATATGATCAGTGTTGGAAGATGGACAATTGAAGCTAGAAAAGATACACACTAGCCACAATCTTGCAGATATGTTAACAAAAGTGTAGCCAAGGAGAAACTAAGGTTATAATGAGTTTTAATTGGTCTTCAAGTATGATGATGAAGATGAGAAACAACCTACCAGTGAAACATCTCCTTTGCCTAGGTATAGAAATTTCGGGAGTCGTAGGAGGGAAGGAGGGAAGTAGGTGAACAGTTAGGGTTTCTAGGCTTCTACAGGTGTTGATCTCCATGGAAGGCACAAAGGAGGGAGCTCCACTCCTTCCTATGAGTAGGCTATGGCCAGCAGAGGCAAGAAAAAAATAGAAAATGACAGAGGTCCTTCAGAAGAAGGGAAAAGGAACATTGAAGAGGAGCAAGATTGTACCAAATAAAAGGAGAATAATAGCACAAAAGACAATGAGAAAGAATACAAGGAATAGGGAACAAAAGATAAAGCACAAAAGGGACCATGTAAACCCAAAGTTGAGATCACACCCAAAGTAGTTTTAAATGATCTTGCTCTGCAGGCGCACAGGGACCACATGCGGACATATGCAATCATTTGTAAATTCATGGGATTATGGCCCACTGAAAAAGCTTTACAGACATGGATTAAATACCACTGGAAACCAAAAGGAAGCATAGACCTACATCTTGGGTCAAAGGGATTCTTCACTATGGTCTTTACAAATATTGAAGATAAAGATAGAGTGTTTGAAGGAGGGCCCTACTTCTATGCAGCAGCAGGCCTCTATATGCGACCATGGATTATGAATTTGTCTCGGTGCGTGAGACTTTTACTTAGGTCCCGATCTGGGTAAGACTCTACTCTCTACCTCTTGATTACTGGCAAACATAATCGTTATCTACCATAAGAAATAAATTAGGGCATTTTTTCAAAGCTTTTGAGGCCACCAGAAGGGGAAAATACACTTACTTTGCAAGAATATGTGTGGAGATGGATCTCTTTGGAGCTCTACTGGATGAGGTAATCTTGGAAGTTTTTGATGAAGAATGGGTGCAAACAGTAGATTACGAACATATTCTATTCAGATGCCATAGATGCCATGAGCATGGGCACCTATTCAGAGACTGCCCTCTCAGTAAAATAGAGAACAAGAGTAAGGCTGACACAATGAAAGACATTGAAAGCTTTCACAAAGTGGTATATAGAGGAAAAGGGGGCCAAAGCAACATCAAGTAGCAGGGAAACAAGCCAGTCAGAATAGGTTCCAAGTACTAGATGAAGAAGAAGCGATAACAAAAGTAGATCAGGCAATGGGAGGAAGTCCACTGGAGAAAGAGAAGAAGAATACTGTGAACAAACATAGGATATTAATAAACAGAAAGAGACTATGATGAGCGATGCAGAACTGGAGATGGACCAGGAAATTACCTAGAGTGAGATGGAAATGGAGGACCACGAACTACAGGAAATTCTTGATAGAGAACACCTAGATCTGGAAGGGTGTTTGAAACAGGGAACCATGGGAGGGGTAGACTCATTACCTCAAGAAGAGTTCAATAGAGTACAACAACTATTCATATGGAAAACTCAGGCTAAAGGGCTGGAGAGGAAAAGAAACAATGAAAGGTAGGGTAATGAAGGTGTGAAAACTATGAAAACCACACCAGGATTAGCACCTAGAAACCTAGGAAAAAAGAGGCAGGAAAAAGCAGAACGAGCTATTGATGAAATGTGGAAAGTTGATTATAGATTCAGGTAAGATGAAAGACCTAACCAGCTACTCCTTTACAAATCTTTAACAATGAAGTTCACATCTTGGAATATCAGGGGTCTAGGTAGTAAAAGAAAACAAAGGTTACTTAGTAATAGAATGAAGCAAGCAGCTCCGGATATGATATTCATCCAGGAAACTAAATGTTCCATTCAAAAAATAAAAGAAATACATAGCAAGTGGCTCAATCGATTTGAGTTTCTAGAAGTCAAAGCAGATAATACAGCAGGAGGCATACTCACTCTTTGGAACCCCCAAAATATTGGCATAATAGATGCTGAGGCATCTAGGAATTATTTATTAGTGGTTATTCAGCCTGTGGGAGATAGGGAGACCTATCTGGTCACGAATGTTTATGGCCCTCAAAGAATGGATGATAAACTCAGGTTTCTAGATTCTCTTGTGGATCTTAGAGACAGACATGCAGGAATACCATGGATCATGGGGGGGGGACTTCAACATGATCAAATCACTTTCGAAGAAAAAGGGGGAACCAGAACTCTAAGCAAAGACTCTTTAGCATTTCAAACTTTTATAGACAATTTGAAGCTAGTTGACACTGATATGAGTAATGGTCTCTTTACTTGGAACAATAAAAGAGGAGGAGAGTCTCAAGTAGCATCAAAGTTAGATAGATTCATAATCTCAGAGGACCTTATGCTCATCGACAAGGAAATGATAGCGAAAGTTCTCCCCTTTGGAGGCTCAGATCACTGGCTAGTTCAACTGGAGGTTCAGGGCATTGGTACCCCCAGGAATAGACCTTTTAGATTTGAGAATATCTGGCTCACCCACCAAGATTTCATCAGCAACATTGCAAATTGGTGGTCGGAAGATTTGTTTATTCAGGGTACAAGAATGTTCATTCTACACAAAAGACTAAAGCACATCAAGCTAAAGCTCAGTCTTTGATAAATTCAGAAGTGATCAAGTCACCAAACATCATCAAGACTGGGAGAATTTATGTAAATAAGAGGAAATATTTTGGAGACAAAATCTAGAGTTCAATGGATAAAAGAAGGAGAGCGAAACACTATTTTTTTCCATAGATCCACCATGGCCAACAGAGCTCATAATAGGATCTCTTTGATCAAGGATGAGGGAGGGAATCTTCTTAATTCCCATGAGGAAATAGAAGCCGTGTTAGTTCAGCACTTTCGAGGCATAGCAAAGGAAACCATTTCAGATAGAGAGCATTTCATCAGGGACTTAACAAGACATATACCTAGGCTAGTGTCTAGAGAGGATAATTTCAACCTTAATAAGCCAGTGACTAAAGAGGAGGTTAGTGAGGTCCTCAAAGAAATGAAGAATGGTAAAGCACCAGGCCCTGATGGTTTCAATGTGGATTTCTTTAAATCTTGCTGGAATATTGTTAAACAGGACATTCTGAATGTAGTGGAAGATTCCAAGATGAACAAAACTATTTTGAAGGTGCTCAATACCTCCTTCATCTCCTTGATCCCTAAACAGGACAATGCTCAAACTCCAGACAGGTTTAGACCCATAGCTTTGTGCAATGTGGTATACAAGATAATATCCAAGGTTGTGGCCAATAGACTCAAACCTCTTCTTCCCACACTAGTTTCTGTGGAACAATCTGGTTATGTGGAAGGCAGACAAATTCTCAATAACATCATTCAAGCACATGAGGTGGTGCACTCATTGACTAGCAATAGGAAGGCTGGAATGATCATGCAATTGGACCTAGCCAAAGCTTATGATAAGTTGAATTGGATCTATATCAGGAAAGTTCTTATTGCTTTTGGGTTTGATCATAACTGGGTTAGATGGGTCATGGCCCTGGTAACTTCTTCCAACTTTTCAATATTGGTTAATGGTTCTCCCTCCGAGACTTTTATTCCTTCAAGAGGCCTCAGGCAGGGAGACCCGCTCTCTCCCTTTCTCTTCATCCTCATGATGGAAGGACTTGGTCGGTCTATCAAGCATGCAAAAGAAGTTGGTAAGATTAAGGGTCTCCAACTTTCTGAGAATGGACAGGCCTTGACTCATCAACAATTTGTTGATGATACCATGCTGCAGGGAATCCCCACGATCAAAGAAGCTCTTGCATATAAACAAATCCTGAGTGACTTTGCCATGGCTACAGGTATGGAAGTTAATCTCTCCAAATCTAAGATTTTTTTCTTTAATACCAATATTGCTATTCAGAGGAATATCTCCAGAATTCTGGGCTTTCAAAGGGATGTGCTCCCCTCAAAATATTTGGGAGTTCCTCTAACTGCTAAACCTTTGCACAAGAGCATTTGGGAGTCGGTGATTAATAAAATGCAGGATAAAATCAGGAAATGGACTATTAGATATTTAAACTTGGCTGGTAGGTTGGTGCTTACAAAGGTTGTTCTTCAATCAATCCCAGTTTTCATGCTATTAGCACTCCCAGCACCAAAGGGAGTCTTGCAACATTTCAGAACCATCCAAAGAGATTTTCTTTGGGGAAAGGGGGAGGAAAGAAAGAAATTGGCCTTGGTAGCCTGGGAAAAAATATGCTGTTGGGTCCCTATAATACTAGTGATTACCCCATTACTATTGTAGTTATACCCCTTATTTATATTTTTGTGCCCCTATTACCCCCATGTTGTTATCTCTGTGCCCCATAAAATCCCTCTATTGTTATTTTTGTGGCTTTATATTATTATTGTTAGGTTGGCTGGATTATATTGTGACTCCTTAGACTCCTATATATAGAAAGGAGGTTTTCTCATTTGTATCATCCAAGAATTGTTCATTTATGTAATGTAAAGGAGGTTTCCCCCTCGAAGAGGCTGAATTCTAAGGCGTTGATCTATCTTTTCTATCTTTTCTTGAGCTGGTTTCATAACATTTGGTATCAGAGCTTTGGATTCTAGGGTTTCGCTGCTCCAAACAGGTCATCGTGGCATTTTCGCTATAACTTTTTTCTGTGACGTTTCAGAAGTCGCAAAAAACACCCATTTGAGAAGAAATCGCGTTGAACCTTGGGTCCAAATTTCAGAGCTTTTCGCGCAATATTTGCAGAGATATGATCTGAGGAAGTTGGTCTTTTTGCAGACTCCTGAATTACATTCAAAACAGGTGACCTGGGAAAAATCGTCATAACTTTCTCTCTGGGGATCGGATTGAAATTTCGTAAGAAGGTACAAAAAGAGGACAGACTGTAGTTTCTTGTATGCATTTTTTAGATCCATAGGTCGAAACAATGACTCGTGGCACATTGTACAAGTTCTCTCTACTGAACTAGTCTATAATCAAGTCACTGTGGGAGATTTCGCATAACTCTTCCTTGGAGAATCCAAATTGGGTCAGACTTGTGGCATTGGAAAGAGGACATATAAGGCTACTATAGGTATCAATTTCAAAATTGGAGGATCTGGAATTACAGAGGTACATCAGATTCAATATCAGGCTTCTACAAAGTGAAAAAAGGTGTGTAGTTTTAATTTTTTAATTTTTGTGTAAGTTGGGTTTGAAGGAATTCAAAGGGCATAGTAAAGAATTATTATCGGTAACTGATATCCCGAAGAAATAAAATGCAAACACCTAGTAAGGAACCTGAAAGCTCTAGCATGACTCATGAAGAAGAAGAAGAAATGCTACATGATATATCAAAATTACAAGAACAAGTGCAACAAATGTCACGCTCACAAAAGTTAACAGAAGCTAAGATAAGTGGCGTGGAAGCTAAGATGAATGGAATGGAAGCTAAGATGGACAATTTTAATATAGATTTGAACACAAATTTGAAGACAGGCATGGCAGATTTGAAGACAGATTTGAAAACAGACATGGTAGATTTGAAGACAGATTTGACAAATTTTCTACAAGAAATACTTACTAATGGTGAAAAGGTTGTAAAGGAAACTCATGATGTGAACAAAAGCAATGTTAATAATGATTCCATAGACTCTAATTTTGGATCTAAGACCCACCATATTCCAAAAATTGATATGAGGAAGTTTGATGGCAAGGATCCCGCCACATGGATATTACAGATGGAGCAGTTTTTCGATCTCAATAATGTGCAAAACACACAAAAGGTACGTATGGAAACTGTATATTTGGAACCAAATCAGTTTGTGGTATCAATGGCTTTGCTCTCGTAAAAAAATTATCACTTGGGAAATTTTTACGGAAGAATTGATAGCACATTATGAAGATACAAAAAGCAACACTTTTTTTAGCCAATTGATAAGTCTCAAACAAAAGGGTTCAGTAATGGAGCACATTGAGAAGTTCCAAAAATTGAACATAAGGGTAAAAGATATTCCAGAGGAGCATAGGATTGATGTGTTCATAGGGTCTTTAAAGGATAATATCCAACATGATGTTCACCTTTGGGAACCTGATTCATTAGAAAAGGCATTCAGGTTAGCAAGAAAAATGGAAAGCAAAATTATGGCAACCAGGAAGCATACCACTCACAACTACAAAGACGGAAGTGTGGTTGCCCCTAGTCTTCCATATAAGGTTGAAACCACAACAATTGGAAGAAAAAAGAGCAAAAGGGCTTTGTTACAGTTGTGATAGCAAATACACTAAAGGTCATAAGTGTGCTGAGAAGAAATTATTCTACATAGATTATGAAGAGGAAGAAGAAAAGGAGCAAGAAAGGTCAAAAGAAGAAGATATACTCCAGGAACAAAGCCTAGATGAAGAACAAATAAATCCTACCATATCTTGTAATGCATTGGCGGGAATTACCACTCCTCAAACCATCAAGATAGAAGGAAAAATCAAGAAGAAAAAGTTAATAGTGTTGATTGATTCAGGAAGCACCCACAATTTTATTCATTGTAGGGTAGCAAAAGAATTGAATTGCTTCCTATATCCAGCACCAGAGTGTCAAGTGATGATTGCAAATGGAGGAACAATAAATTGCTCTGGAAGGTGCCATAATATCAAGCTATCCATGGGAGAATATGTATTGACTAGCCCAATGCTTTCCATTCCAATGGGAGGTGCTGATGTTGTACTAGGAGTCCAATGGCTACAATCCTTGGGTACAATAGCTTTTAATTTTCAAGAACTTTTCATTAAATTTTCTACGAAAGGAAAGGAAGTTGAATTAAGGGGTATTGCAGGGAAACCAAGAAAGATAATCAGCTCTCATGGTATGACAAAGCTTCTAAAAATGGAGCAAAGAGGTGTAATTGCACAATTATGCTCGCTAGATGTTTCCACATTGGAATCATCTATTTCTCCAGATCTCCAAAAAGTCCTGGACAATCATTCCAAGGTATTTGAGACTCCCAAGGGTCTCCCACCTATGCGTGATCATGATCATGCTATTCATCTGATTCCAGGAAGTGTTCCTCCAAACATTAGGCCGTATAGATATCCCTATGTCCAGAAAAGTGAAATTGAACGCATGGTTGCAGAAATGTTAGACACTGGTATAATTCAACCAAGTCAAAGTTCTTTCTCTGCTCCAGTAGTATTGGTGCACAAGAAGGATGGATCATGGCGCATGTGTTCGGATTATAGGGAGCTCAACAAGCTCACTATTAAAGATAAGTTCCCCATTCCTGTCATTGATGAATTACTGGATGAATTGCATTGATCAATTTACTTCACCAAGTTGGATCTTCGTTCAGGATATCATCAAATCAGAATGAAGATTGAAGACATTCCGAAAACGACATTTAGAACTCATGAGGGTCATTATGAATTTTTGGTCATGCCTTTTGGCCTTACCAATGCACCTTCAACATTTCAAGGTTTGATGAATTCAATTTTCAAACCATTCCTTAGAAAATTTGTGTTAGTATTTTTTGATGATATACTAATCTACAGCAAGTCTTGGAAGGATCATGTTGAACATGTTGACAAGGTGCTACAACTATTGGAGGAGAAACAATTATATGCAAAAAGATCCAAATGTTTCTTTGGAGTCCAGGAGGTGGAATATTTGGGTCATATTGTATCTCATGAAGGAGTTAAGGTAGACCCTAGCAAAATTAAAGCCATTAAGGAATGGAAAATCCCCACATCCATAAAGCATCTACGAGGATTTCTTGGGTTGACAGGGTATTATCGCAAATTTGTTAAGAATTATGGGAGAATAGTAGCACCTCTAGCAACATTATTGAATAAAGATGCATTTTCATGGACTCCGGAAGCAACAAAGGCCTTTGAACATCTTAAAGAGGAAATGTGCCAAGCACCGGTCTTAGCTACATCGGACTTCACAAAAACCTTTATTGTGGAATGTGATGCTTCAGGAAATGGAATTGGTGCTGTTCTAATGCAAGATGAAAGACCCATTGCTTTTGAAAGTCGTCCAATCAAGGGAAAGTTTTTAAGCAAAGCTATTTATGAGAAGGAAATGTTGGCAATACTCCATGCACTTAAGAAATGGCGACCCTACCTAATGGGAAGACACTTCAAGGTAAAAACGGATCATGATAGCCTTAAATACTTTTTAGAACAAAGATTATCCTCTGAAGAGCAACAAAAGTGGGTCACAAAGATGTTGGGTTATGACTTTGAAATCATCTACAAAAAAGGGAAGCAAAATGTGGTGGCAGATGCACTCTCAACAAAGGATGAGGATGTGGAAGCATTGTTGTGTGTCATTTCTATTATCCAACCAGATTGGATAAACGAAGCAAGGGAGGAATGGAAGAATGATGAAGAAGTGTGGGCACTTATTCGAAAGCTACAACAAGATTCTAGTACGTCTGATACATTTAGCTGGCAAAATGATTCGTTATGGTACAAAGATCGCTTATACCTCTGTAAGAATTCTCAGCTAAAACAAAAGATTCTTATGGAATTGCACACTTCTCCCTTAGGAGGGCACTCAGGATTTTTAAAAACTTACCATAGGGTTAAGAAGGAATTTTTTTGGGATGGCCTTAAATCAGATATTCAAAAGTTTGTGGCGGAATGTTTGGTTTGCCAACAAAATAAAGTTGAAACAATTAAGACACTAGGTCTATTACAACCTTTGTCCATTCCAAGCCAACTTTGGGAGGAGGTTTCAATGGATTTGATCACAGGTTTACCCAAGTCTGAGGGAAAGAGTGTAATCATCAAGGATAATTTTAGGGGCGAATGTTCGCCCTTTGGCGAATTAAGGGGTTTTAAATTTTTAGTGGGCGAATGTTTTGTATCATAGTACATTTTTACAAATCACCTCAAATAACCCACCTTATTTTAAGGGAGAGGGTAAAAAAGGTAAATTTAGCCCTTGAAATTAGGACTTACAACCTTCCATTCGCCCATTTTCAAGAATAGGTTTTATCTAAGTGAATCCATTCGCCCATTTTCAAGAATAGGTTTTATTTAAGTGAATCCTATGGGCCAAATACCATATTTATAAAAGAGGTATGGTAAATTAATAAAAATATAAATAAATGAGAGGTATGGTAAATAAATAAAACATTTTTTATATTTACTCCATAAGTCACCTTATATACATGTAAGGGTGTAAACAAATAAAAATATAAGTAAAGTGGAGGTATGGTAAATAAATAAAACGTCTTTTTATACTTACTCAAAAGGTATGGTAAATAAATAAAAATATAAATAAACTAGACGTATCGTAAATAAATAAAACCTCATTTTATATTTAGTCCATAACCCTCGTTCTATTTATGAAGGCTCAAGAAAGAGGTTTTATTTAAGTGAATCCTATGGGCCAAATACCATATTTGTAAAAGAAGTATGGTAAATTAATAAAAATATAAATAAACTAGAGGTATGGTAAACAAATAAAACATTTTTTTATATTTACTCCATAAGTCACCTTATATTTACGAACACTCAAAAAATGGGTTATATTTAGGTGAAACCTATGGCCAAAATACTATGGGACAAATACCATGGACTAGATTGTTATTAATACCATGAAAAAAACCATTATTAACCCTAATATTAGAATTAATAAAAATAAAAATGGCACATGGTATTGACCCATGGTATTCACCAAAATGGCACATGGTATTGACCCATGGTATTCACCTGGAATGTAGCCTATTTAAATGGGGGAATTAAACCAGCATGTAGCCTATGCTAAGAATCACTAGGACTTTACAAAGTTTTATTATTTAGTGAAAGACTCGCCAAGATCTTACAAGATTTTATAATTGAGTAAAATATTCTAATAAAAATAAAAATGGCACATGGTATTGACCCATGGTATTCACCAAAATGGCACATGGTATTGACCCATGGTATTCACCTGGAATGTAGCCTATTTAAATGGGGGAATTAAACCAGCGTGTAGCCTACGCTAAGATTCACTAGGACTTTACAAAGTTTTATTATTTAGTGAAAGACTCGCCAAGATCTTACAAGATTTTATAATTGAGTAAAATATTCGCCATGCCTGGTGAGAGATTCGCCAAAAAATTATATATACATATTATATTATTGATAAAATCGCCTTCCATTTTTCCTATATACCATGGAGATTCGCCCATTTATTATATTTATAAATTTAGGGGGGGTTCTTAAAATTTTCCCTGGTAATCATGGTGGTAGTTAATAGACTTACCAAGTATGCACACTTTTGTGCATTATCACATCCATTTAAAGCCAGTACAATTTCTACTGCATTTATGGAAACAATTCAAAAGCTACATGTAAACCCAAAGATTATTGTAAGTGACAGAGATCCCATTTTCACTTGAAATTTTTGGACAGAATTATTTTCTTGTCTTGGTACTCAGTTAGCTCATAGCTCATCTTATCATCCTCAATCTGATGGGCAAACTGAGATAGTAAACAAATGTTTGGAAGGATATCTTCGTTGCTTTGTTTCTAATAAACAGACACAATGGGTCAAATGGTTGCCTTTGGTTGAATGGTGGTATAACACTTCCTTCCATACAACAACAAAAATGACCCCATTTATGGCACTTTATGGGTATCAACCACCATCCATCACATCATATTTAAGAGAAAATTCTAAGGTTCAGGCAGTGGAACATCACATTGAACATCAACAACAAGTCCTCCAACTCTTAAAGGATAACCTCGTGTTGGCACAAAATAGAATGAAACAACAGGCAGATCAACATCGCAGTGAAAGAAGTTTTGATGTAGGTGATTGGGTATTCCTACGGCTACAACCATATAAGCAAATGTCCCTAAAGCAAGCTAAGAAGGATAATAAATTATCACCAAAGTATTATGGTCCGTACAAGGTGTTGCAAAAGATTGGTACTATGGCATACAAATTGGAGCTTCCTACAACTTCTCGATTGCACCCAGTTTTCCATGTTTCATGTTTAAAGAAGGTTATAGGCGACAAGCTCCTAGTTCTAACAATATTGCCAGAACTTGACGAGGAAGGAAAAATTATATTGGAACCGGAAGCAGTCACAGAAACAAGAACTCGACAGCTACGAAATCGATCAATTTTGGAGTATCTTATCAAGTGGAAGAACTTATCTGCTGAAGACTCCACATGGGAGGATGAGAATTTTATGCAGAAGTATCCAGAACTACTCAAGCATTGAGGACAACACTTTTTTGAAGGAGAGGGGCATGTTGGGTCCCTATAATACTAGTGATTACCCCATTACTATTGTAGTTATACCCCTTATTTATATTGTTGTGCCCCTATTACCCCCATGTTGTTATCTCTGTGCTCCATAAAATCCCTCTATTGTTATTTTTGTGGCTTTATATTATTATTGTTAGGTCGGCTGGATTATATTGTGACTCCTTAGACTCCTATATATAGAAAGGAGGTTTTCTCATTTGTATCATCCAAGAATTGTTCGTTTATGTAATGTAAAGGAGGTTGCTCCCTCGAAGAGGCTGAATTCTAAGGCGTTGATCTATCTTTTCTATCTTTTCTTGAGCTGGTTTCATAACATATGCAAACCCAAAAACCATGGGGGTCTTGGATTGGATGATCCGGAGATTCTAAGCAAGGTTTTAGGGGCAAAATTATGGTGGCGGTGGGTAAAAGACCCAAAGGCTCAGTGGGCTAGTATCTGGAAAGAAAAATATGCCAGCACTTGGCAAAATAATGATCACATAAGGATGTCTGGAAGTATAAAGGGCTCACACATCTGGAATAAGGCCTGGGAGAACAGAGGCCTAGTACAAAAAAACAGCTTCTGGGAAATCAGAGAGGGAGATCTAGCTTTATTTTGGGAGGATAAATGGTAGCAAGAACCTATATTGTTAAAAGAGGACTTTTTGGACCTCAAGAAAGAGACAAACACCAAAGGGTTATCTAAAGTAAAATATTTTTGGGATCAAACCAATAGTACAGGAAAATGGAGAACCTGGAGGAATATTGATTACAGGGATGACAGCCCCTTGAAAGAAAAAGCAGAGGCACTTATGAAAATGTTGGAACAAAGGAAGATTTTAGTGACAGGGGGGCATGACCAACTTAGATGGGGCAACAATAATGAGGGTACCTTTAATCTTAAGGAGGCAAAATGCATTCTCCTTGAGCTAGATTCCCATGTTCCGGATAGGATTTGGCAGAACCTATGGAGGCATCAAGGTTGGATGAAGATTAAACTCTTCATGTGGCTGGTTCATCATAAGAAAATTTTGACTTGGGATAACATTCGAAAGAGGGGAGTTCTGGGGCCTTCCAGATGCTAGCTCTGCGAAGCCCAAGAGGAAACAATGGAGCACCTTCTCAATAGTTGCATTTTCACCTCCAGGTTGTGGGATACTTTTTCCACCATTTTCCAACAGACCAACAGGGACAAAGGGAGTATTATCAATACCCTAAACAATTGGAGATGAAACTTTTCAATTTTTGAAATTCTTGGCTCAGCTTGGGCTCTTACGCCAAGCTTCATTATATGGAATGTCTGGAAAGAAAGGAACATTAGAATCTTCAAAATGAAAAGAGTCCCTACCAACACCTTTTTGAGAAAATCTTAAAACAGCTTAAGGAGACGGTTGGCACTACGGTGCGAAATCCCCCTCAGTATCCACCTTTAGAAGCTGAAATGCAGATTCTCCATTAGTTGGTCATGAAGGGGCTTATTCCTCAAGGCCTGGATAGGAAGGTAATGAAAATGGATATTGAGCAGGATTTCTGGCATCCTCCCCCTCAGGGTTTTTTGAAATACAACATTGATGGGGCTTCAAAAGGCAACCTGGGTACTGCTAGCTTTGGAGGGGCATTAAGGGATGAAGATGGAAGTATTCTTTTCATCTTCCATTTCCATTTAGGAAGAGCCACTAATAATATGGCGGAATTAATGGCTCTAGAGCAATGTTTAGATTTCCTGGAGCAGGATAACCACCAAAATGTGATTGTCGAAGATGATTCTGAGTTAATCATTAACTCGGTCAAAAGAATAAGCTGTGGCACGGCGCCGGAAAAAGTCTCAAAACACTGGAGGCTGATCCAGGTCTTTCAACGGATTCAGCTTCACCTCCAGTGCCTTCGTATAGTAAGTTTTAACCATGTGCGAAGAACGGCCAATAAATTGGCGGATATTCTGGCCAATCAAGGAGTGATCTGTTCCGAAAGCAGGGTCGTGATGGGTTGGCAAGAGATGCCTCAGAATAGATTAAAGGCACATTGTCACGACCAGGTGGATGAAGACAGGATGGTGTTTCGAAATAGAGCCATGGAGGCGGGGTCTAGATGACTTGGATTCATTATGAATTGCTGTTTTTTTCACAGACTGGTCTTTTGTGGGATGCAGGCCACTGTCGGCCTCCACAACCCTGGTAAGTACAAACACAGAGGCTCCAGGTGGAAGCTGCTCGACAGAATCTGTTTATCAGATGGTCGGCCAGATGGATGGAGTATCATCTTACATTGCTTCAAGTACAGGAGTAGAGGGGATGGTGCGAGGGGCTGGAATCCTGGCTTTCTCGGTGGCCTTAACACCCCCGGTTTTCTTTCTATGGACGCAAAACCGCTCTCGTGGTGGTATATGGTTCATCGCAGGCCTTTCAAGCGGGAAGCAGTTTTTCTGAAATGGAAGCGATTCCACTCATCAAGCTACACGTGGCCAAGGGGAAGGATTGATTACCGCCCTCATTGCGTGCTAATGTTCGGTGCTGTAGACCCGTGTGATATGATCCTCAGCCGTCGGATTAAGCAAGGCGGATCTACGGTCAGGAACGATCGAGCATGTAGGTGGGTCCAGGTCATTAAGCGTCGTGCTGCTACGCACTGCGAAATCTTCCACTACCGTTGGATCGGGCGTGGAAATTTGACTGTTGAGATTAAGGATGCAAGTCCGGATGAGGAATATATTCCGTGCTTGTTTCGTTTCATGGAGGGAATCGATGATTTTCGCACGTTCCACAGGTACGTGGGATATTCCCCCATTCGGACCCGAAATTGGTTCCTTTTTCCTCTTCGGGTCCGATTCTAAATTTAAAGCGTGTGCTTGTTGCTGGCCCGATTTGAATCTCATCTGTCGGATTTCTATGGGAAGATCATATGGTCTCAGCATGGTCTGTCTTTTGAGGGGATTGAGGTTTTGTTTGTAGGGTTTGGGGTTTTTTCCTTGGTCCACAGTTCCTCGTGGACTAGTGTATTTTATGTAATTTATTTTCCGATTTAATGAAATAGAAGGTCCGACTCTTGCTTCAGCAAAAAAAGAAGAAGATGAGAAACAACCAGGTCCAAAGTGGAAGCATTATCCAGCAAGTGAATCAGTTGTGGAGTTGTTATAATCAATCTCCAAGTGGGAGATTGTTAGGTGTGGAGCTTGATTATCTTCCTGATTCAGAGGTCTTTGTTTAAGCTATATGTATTCTCCACGAAGACTATACACCCCTCCATAAAGGGAAGACTTGTCCCCCCCGTGGTGGTTTAGGGGAAGCGACCCTGAAGCTAAAAATAGATGAAAAACTGCCTTGCAAAATATTGTAATTTCATAGTTAATATGTGTCGTTCATTAGGCGGATGATTTGGTGGTAGAATTTATGTTAATTTAGGGTTTTTTTCCCTAGAAGTTTACTCTCAATTTAAATGAGGGAATTGTATTGTGGTTGTGTATTATTATTACTTTGAGCGAGAAAAGAAGAGGAGACTGCGTGAGATCGAAGAGGAAATTAAAATGGATTTGTTGTAGGTTGTATCTATTCATTTTGCTAGATAATATAAAATGAAGGAATGGTTGTTTCTCCATGGACGTAGCCCAAATCAGGTCATCCACGTATATCTATGGCTCTATTGTTTTATGCATTTTATGTGTTTATGTTTTTGCAATATTCTATGTGTTTCATTGCTCTTTAATATATAATTTTTTAATAGTATAACCTTCCTATCTCCTGCTTCTTGCCCAGTTCATCCATAAAGATTTGTAACCATATCATTTCTTTACTATCCTTTGTAGTAGCAACATACTATACCTCCATTATTGAAAGAGCAATAATGTTTCCAATTTTGAAACCCAACTGACTGTTGTTCCACCTACAGTAAACACATACGCTGTGGTGCTCCTCCTGTTATCTCTGTCCCCTGTCATATCTACATCAACCTAATTCCATGTAGATAAATTTTTGAACCTCCAAAACATAATGCTTTATTTTTAGTACCTCTCAAATACCTGAGAATCCAATTCACTGCCACCTAATGCTCTTTTCTCGCATTGTTCATATAGCTACTTACAACTCCCACTCCATGTGCAATATTAGGCCTTGTGCATACCATTGCATACATTACGATTCCAACAGCTAATGTGTATGTAACTTTACACATATAATCCATCTCTTCCTGGGTCTTGGGACACATCTCCTTACTTAGTTTGAAATGGCTAGCCAAAGATGTACTAGCACATTAGGGAAATTTTGAGGTCTAAAATGGGCCTTCTATGAAAATGTACAACCAAAATAATATTTATAAGAACCAATACGATTCAAGATGATGATGTCAACCATGGGGGATGATTCACCATTTTTGGAGTAAAAAGGTAAAAAGGTTGAAAAACAATAAAATAATAAACCTACTATTTCAACTCGTATTTTCAACTTATCTCCCTATGGGTTTACTCAAATTTCAAGTGACATCACTTATTGGATGCATAATTTGATTCCTCATACAAGGATTACCCATGTTTCATACTTCAGATGGACCCTTCTACGTGAAAAACGAGAAGTACATGAAAAACATGATTGTTATCACGTTTTTCATGTATTTCTTGTTTTTCACGTAGAAGGGTCCATCTGAAGTATGAAACATGGGTAATCCTTGTATGAGGAATCAAATTATGCATCCAATAAGTGATGTCACTTGAAATTTGAGTAAACCCATAGGGAGATAAGTTGAAAATACGAGTTGAAAAAATAGTTTTTTCTTTTTTCCCTCTAAAATTTGATGATGTAATCTAATATTATTTTATTATTTCCACTATTATTTTATAATTTCCTTAGGAGGTCCATTTTATACCTCAAAATTCCTTGAATTTGGTTTTGGGTTTTGCATATTAAATCTTTCCAACACCTTTTCTATGTACTCACTCTGAGACAATGTTAATTTGTGATTTTTCCCGTCTCTAGTTATTCTCATACGAAGGATTTGTTTTACAACATCCAAATCCTTCATTGCAAATTAATTTTCCAATTTTCCTTTGAGCACATTTATTTCCTGCATGTTAGACCCTAAAACAGGCATGCCATCTACATATAATAGCAATATAATATAACTTCCATCATTTTGTCTTTTGAAATAAACACAATGGTTAGAGTGACATCTAGTATAACCTTGTTCATACATAAACCTATCAAATTTTAGATACCACTATCTTGGAGCCTATTTTAAGAATACAATATCTACTTCAATTTGCACACTAATTTCTCCTTCCCTTTGACCTCATACCCTTGTGGCTGCTGCATATATATTTCTTCCTCCAAATCCTCATGGAGAAATGTTGTCTTTACATCTAACTGCTCAAGATGCAAATATTTTTCTACCACTAGACTTAAAATAGTTTTGATTAAAGTCATTTTAACAACATGAGAAAAAATTTCATCAAATTCTATACCTTGCTTTTGTGCAAATCCTTTCACCAAAATTCTAGCCTTATACCTTTGTTTACCTCCATCTTCTTCCTTCAACTTGTAAACCCATTTATTTTGCAATTTTGTTTTACCAGTAGGAAACTTGACTAAGTCCCAATTCTGGTTATGCTTCAAGGAGTCCATCTCTTCTTGCATGGCTTTCTCACACTTCTTCCTAGTTTCGACCTGAATTGCTTCTTCATATATTTCTGATTCACCAGAATCAGTCAACAATACATAATACAATAAGGGAGAGTATCATTCTGGGGGTCTACTTATCCTGGTAGCTATTCTAACAAAAATTTCAGGTGCTTGAGGTGCTTTTTGTTGTTTTGGTTGTTGTTGTTGTTGTGGTTGATGATCATTCTAATTTTTACGCACCTCTACTTTTTCTATGATCTCATCAACCACTATGTATTCTTTGTTTTTCTTTTCATTTTTATTTCCATATATCTAATCCTTGTATAAGACCTTTTCATTGAATATGACATCTCTTCTCCTAATGATTTTGTGATTTTCATAATCGTATAAGCGATAACCAAAATCATTTACACCATATCCAATAAAGGTACATTTCTTTGATTTTTCCTCAAGCTTTGTTCTATTTACTTTATTGATGTGGACAAAGGCTTCACAATCGAAAGACTTTAAAAATGAGTAGTTTACCTTTTTACCTATCCACACCACCTATGGAATACTACCATCCAAGGAACTTGAAGGCCCTCTATTTATTAGTTAAACATCAGTATCTACAACATATGCCAAAAATTGTAAGGCAATCCTGCATGCAATCTCATGCATCTCGCACACTCCATTATTGTCCTACTTATCCTTTCTAACACACCATTTTCCTATGTTGTTCTTGGAATTGTCTTCTCTCTATGAATTCCATGCTCTGAACAACATTTATCTTTGTTACAGTATTCAACTCCATTTTCTGATCTAAGACACTTAAACTTCTTTTCAATCTCATTCTCAACAAAAACTTTCCATTTTTTGAAAGTATCAAATACATCAAATTTATTTTGAATACATTAAATATAAGTTTTCCCAATTGCTTCATAAATAAAAGTAACATAATAGTCAAAGCCAACAAGAGATGATACCTTAGCAAGTCCCCATACATCTGTATGCACAAGCTATAATTTTTCACTCTTCTTTTTTTTCCCAACTCTAATAAATCTGACTCTCTTCTGCTTTCCATAAACATAATTTTCACAGGAATCCAAATCAACATGCTTCAAACCTGGCAAAAAATTTCTTGAGTGAAGAATCTGCATCCCCTTCTCACTCATGTGCCCGAGAGTATGATGCCATAGTGTTTTATCTGCTCCTGTGGAGGTTACAATATTAACAAAATTAGAAATATTATTTCATATATACAATTTACTAACATTTTCTCCTTTTGTTATTATCAGGGCTTTAGTGACCTTCTAGGTTTTGTCTGTAAAAGTAGTTACACAACCTTCACCTCCTAACTGCCCTATTGAAATTAAATTTTTATTTATATATGGAACATGTGTTACCTCCTTCAATATCCATTTATTTTCATTCTGTTTCTTTATAAAAGCCTTACCCATTCCAACGATTATACGACATTTATCATCACCGAGATGAACATATCCAAAATATCCTTGAACATAGTCATAAAAAAAATTTCTATCAAGTGTGGCATGGAATGAGCCCCCTGAATCTAACACCTAGGCATCAATAATATTCTCTAATGAAAAAATCAAAGCATATTGCAACACATCACCTGTCACATTCACTTCATGATTGTTCTCTTGTTGTCCATCTCCTTCTTTTCCCTTTCGATATTTATAGTCTTTCTTCATGTGTTCTTTCTTCCCACATTTCTAGCACACTATCCCTGATCTGGATTTGGATCTTCCTTTTCTTGAATTACTGTGTTTCCTTGGGCTCCTTCCTCTTTCCATTTTTCTTCCCCTAGTCTCCATAGTCAAAGCATTACTTTATGTCTCATCAGAGCTTTTGTGTTGCATTTTTCTTGCTAAATATGGCACCAACAACATCATCAAACTTTAAAGTACTAGATCCAGAGACAACGTTAATAATAACCATAACTAAATGATTACAACTTTCTGGTAATGAGCACAAAAATAATAGAGCCATAACTTCATCATCAACATTTACCCCTACAAAACTTAACTGAATGGTAACCGTATTGAACTCATTTAAATGATCAACAATAGATCCACCTTTTGGCATATTCATATTAAACAAATGTGATCTGGTAAAAAACCTGAAATGCCAGAAGAAAAGATGAGAATACGTAATAAAAGGAAACAACAAAGAAACATTTTATTAAAATAGAGAATAACTATAAAAGTTACATTGTGGTGGACAATATGTCCTTTTACAAAATGTGACTTGTTACTTATATCCTTTTTTGGTTACAATAACACAGGTAAATTCCATGGGTGGGTAAATACCATGGGTGAATGAATACTATGGGTGGATGTCACTTACAATACCATGGATAAATTCCATGAGTGGATAAATACCATGGGAGTATGAATACCAAGAGTGGATACCACTTAAAATACAACGGGAAAATACCATGGGTGAATGAATATCATGGGTGGATGTCACTTACAATACCATGGGTAAATTCCATGGGTGGATAAATACCATGGGTGGGTGAATACCATGGGTAAATTCCATAGGTTGATGAATACCATGGTTGGATGACATTTTCCATTCAGACCATTCCTCCCTCCGTAAGAAGAAATGTTTCCCATTGTGTGAAGTTCCCTCCTGAGAAGCCTTTGTTGAATATGAAGAGCCACTAAAGAAAATGGTTTTGTGTGCTTAACCCATAACCATGATGAATGAAGATCAAAGGATAGAGATACCCTGTAATTCTTGTGACTGACTGTGATACTAACAGTGTGCGCCCTAGAAAATGGACTACGATGAAGTATGGGTTTGTCGATGAACCATAACCATAAAAAATGAAGATCTGAGGATAGAGATACCCTGTAATTATTGTGACCAAATATGATATTAATAGTGTGCGGCCTAGCAAATGGACTTCGATGACAAGGGTTTTGTGCGGTTGACCCATAACCTTGATGTTGACTATTGATAAAGTAGCAAGTGCCTACATAGCGTGGGGTGGGTGGGAACGTCTCCAAAGAACCCAAGTCAGATGCTGTTGTGCATAAATTAATGAATGTGAATCAGGTGCCTAATTATAAAGTGGGATGGGAGGACACGTCTCCAAAGGGAACCCGCTCTTAATGCTGCTCCAGATATAAAAACTCATGGATTTTGGGTGGGGTACATAACCAAGCCACACCATAGATGTACTTGAACTATAAATTTTTTGCATACTTGTAGCAAAAGTGGCCATGGGTATTGTAGATTCTCCTATCCAATGAGATGTTGTAAAGGCTTCCTTCACATTATATACCTCTTGCTACAATTTTGTTGATAACTTCTGCTACAGATAATGAAATCAAATTCCGTCAAAGACCCATTTTAGGTATTGATGATATATTTCCATTGATATAAGACAATTAAAATTTCATGACCCGCGGCGTGAGAAAATGATTGCAGAGACGTATGGTACGAGTTGTCGCACAATTTTATAGACATGTGTAGCTTCAATTGCTTGTATCTCTCAAGCCAGGAAACGAAATCAAAATTTGTAAAAAACCTGTTTGAGCTAACACAAGATAATTTCAAATGAGATATGCTTCACCTTATAGATTTCTCTATGTAATTTGTAGAACTTTCATTAATTTTCCTGAAGATTGCTGCAAAATTTTGAAACTGAAATATGCTTCAAGCCCTCAATCCCATGGAGTCATAATCTAAATCTGATACCACTAATCTAGATCCTTGGGGGAGGCCCCCAAGATCTAAAAAAAATGAAATGACAAAATAAAAGAAGAGAACACACAATTAAAAAAAACCACAAAGAAACTTTTTATTAAAATAGAGAATAAATATAAAAGCTACATTGTGGTGGACAATCTATCCTTTTACAAAATATGACTTGTTACTTATATCATTTTTTGGTTATAATACCATAGGTAGAATCCATGGGTAGGTAAATACCATGGGTGAATGAAAACTATGTGTGGTTGTCACGTGCAATACCATGGGTAAATTCCATGAGTGGATACATACCATAGGATAATGAATAGCAAGGGTGGATGCCTCTTACAATACCATGGCCAAATACCATAGGTGAATAAATACCATGGGTGGATTCGAACTACAATACCATTGGTAAATTCCATGGGTGGATAAATACCATGGGTGAATGAATACCATGGGTGGACACCACTTACAATATCATAGGTAAATTCCATAGGTTGATGAATACCATGGGTGGATGTCATTTTCCATTCAGATCAAAAAGCTTCATAAGAAATACCTTATCGAGGCAGAGGGTTTTTCATATAGTTTCTCCAAGGCCCTCATTAGACCTTATGTTGTTGTTTCCTTTGAAATATTGAAGGCTATTGATGCCGCCAGGAACAACCGTATTGTTCCTAATGCTTTTTTGTTAAGAATCTCCCATTATTCATCTGATATACTTGCCAAATTCTTTGTCTTTCCGCTCAATGGTAGGTACAAGTCTTTTTGATACAGATATTCTTCCATCTGCATTTGGCATAACTGGTAGTTTTGGTTGTTAAATTTCTTGACCCTAAACCTACCATCTTATGTCATTGCTCCCACCTAAACCAAGAACCCTTCTCTCATGTGATTTTATCAACCAAATAAACCTTCGTCTCTAATATTAGTTGTTAGAAGTTATTTAACAAAGCAATGGAACACATAAAATTTTCAAAAAAACACATAGAACAAGCGAGACACATATATATGTGGTTCACCCAATTTGGGCTACATCCACAAAGAAACCACCAGTCCTTTCTCTTATATTATCCAACAAAATGAAGAGATACAACCTAGATCATATCCAGTGTAAGTTCCTCTTCGCTCTCACACATTCTCCTCTCTCTTTCTCACTCAAAATAATAATACACATCCTCAATACAATTCTCTGATATAAACCGAGGGTTTTCCTTCTAGGGAAAAAAACCCTAAACTTAACATAACTTCTATTGTCAAATAATTCGCCTAATGAACGAACTGGATTGACTACCAAATTACAATATTTTACAAGCCAATTTTTCATCTATTTTTAGCTTTGGGGGTGCTGTCCTCGAACCCCCACTGGGGGGGACTTCAAACATGTAGTCACCCCCGTGGACCCCCCAGGAAGAAATAGTGAGGGGGTCAAGCCCCCACCCACACCCCCCCATTGGGAATTGGGATCCAAACGCAGTTGAAACAAGACCTCTGAATCATGAAGATAATCAGGCTCCACATCAAACAACACCAAGTAAGATCAAGGTTAAAATTAGCCCACTGGGTGAACATTAGCCCCTAAATTTTTCCATGCCCTCAACCCTTTCCCTAGAGCTCCATGGCTTCCTACCACACCCAACCAATTTTCCCAAGGCCCCAAAGCATGAACGATGAAACAAAAGATCAAAATGGAATGATGGCAACAACATAAATTGCATCCAAAAGGAAACATGTTCATGCATTTAGTTAATAATAAAAAATAAAACGCAAATGAGAAGTCAACATCAAGGAACAAAAAAAATGAAACATCTAATGCTTCCATATTAACCCATTCCCATGTTTTCCATAGTTTCCAGTGTGTCATGTGTAAAATCTCATCTTGAGCCGTCTCCAAAGTTTCACGATGGCCTCTTAACTTTGCAATGCCCCTCTAATTTCTCCAAGGAGAGATTCTTCAATTATTATCAGAGGCCCTTGAGAGAATGTCCCCTCCTCCTCCTTTCTCTCCAAACATTATACGTTGTTGGTCTAAGCACCTACGAGCTCTCATGAGCTACGTTTCTCTTGTTGTAATGGTATTTCCAAACATATTTTGTTGTTAGTGCATTAATAACAAATCAACACGGTTTTGAAAATTAGAAATACCGTGGGTGCTTCACTTGGGGAGCAATACCATACCACGTGTGTTTATAGTGAGGGATATATATTGAGGAAAAAATGAGACAATATATATAACATATAATAGGGGGGCTAAAGGGTTTTAATATGTTGTGTATAAAAAACAAAGATCAAATTTAATGAAAAAACATAAAGGGGTATAACAAATGTTAATGAAAAATGAAGACCTATAATATCTAGTGAAAGTAGGGGTTTTTTTAATTAGGAAGGTGTATTGGGTTTGTATTGGTATGGGGTTAAATAAAGTGATTTCTAGGGGTATTTTATAATATGTAGTCAAATTAAGGGTATTGTTTAGTATGCCACAAAAGAACGTGCTATGTTAGAGGTTCATTGAGTGAAGCTCTTGTCAGAAACACATATATGCATATACCAACATGTTTACAATCATATCATCACAAATTTTAGAAATCATTCTTTTTACCAAGACCATTAGCATTAACTAAAACCAACCTCTTTATGGAGACAACCGTTATGAGATTTAAAGAAAATCGACCCCTTTAAAATTTTAAAGTCTTTCTTCCTTATCAACCAATGTTATCAATTTCAAAGATCAATCTTATTGCTAAGTCCACCTACAATTATTAAATCTAGCCTCTTTTCCAAGGCCAACAATCATGGCATTTTCTACCTCAAATGGGTCAGTTAGAAGCCATCTATCACATAAACATCTAACATCCTTAGAATTTATAATCATCACATTCATAAAATTTATCATGGATATGTAAGTAATCTGTGTTTAACACATAACCTGTCAATCACAATACTACACCCAACACCCACTTTCTCAAGCAAGAAATCGACACACAATTAGGACTCATTGTGCTACAACCAACACCCACTTGCACAAAGAAAGAAATAATTGAAACACATCACTCTCTAATAAAGTCACAAAGTATCATGCCTCCAATCCATCGAGAGTCTTTGCCACATAACGTACAAACCATGGGATTCTCACATCCCAATATATATATATATATATATATATATATATACACACACAGAGAGAGAGAGAGAGAGAGAGAGAGAGAGAGAGAGAGAGACCTAACATTCAACAGAAGTTAGGCAATGTTATGCAAATATAAGAAACATAGGAATTTCCAAAATCCCTCATGTCATATGAACATTCACATGCATGTTTCATTCCAAGGGTGTAAGAATACAACACTTAACCAATAGTGTTGGTACACTACAAGCAATCATGCACAAAACCATGCAAGTAGTTCTACAACCATAAAGGAAATGACAAGCATCCCAAGTCACAACAATAGGTTGTTTAAACCTTTAATATGGTTTATAGAAAACACATGCAATTCCATTATATTTATCAAATAATTCAAAAATCAATGTCATCAACATGAAATCCACAATCAAATTTTGTAAGCAGCACATGATCACATTCACGTTCAGTTTCTATACTTTTAGAGCTCCACTTCATCTCCATTGGTTCAAGAATTGAACCCTTTGCTCTGATATTACTTTGCAGCATAGCTTCAATCTTTATTCCCAAAGGCCTAGCATTGAACCTTTTCTCTGATACCACTTTGTAACATGCCCCTTGCCACCCATAGCCCATATTAATGGTAGAAGAGGGTGAAACTAAAATTGACCCAACCTACAATGTCCTATTATGGAAATGGGATCTTATAATTTCATCATCTTTAAAAATCCTAAAAACATAATTTAGACATTATCATTGCATCTATCCTGTCGATACCTTTCCAACAATATAAATTTTGCCTGAATCTGATTCCTGGATCAAAATATATGGCCATTTAAAGATCAACCTTCTTTTCCCTGCCATATCATCGATCTATGCCATGTGGTGCCCAAGTGACGCTCCATCGTATGGCCATATCAAACCCCCAAGGGATCCATGTCATACTCTCATCTGTCGCTGCCACAATGGCTATGCCAGACCACCATGTGTTGGTACACGTCTTTCCTCACCCCCGACCCTTTTCAACATAATACATGCCCCCTCCTTTCCAAATGCCAAGGGTCAAGGGCGAAGGACGAAACCTTTTAACATTATTAGATGGGAAAGCTCCCATCCCAGGGAAGACTTTCCCCAACCCTTTTATCCTGCGACTCAACCTTAAAATGTCAGGGTGATGTCACGACCTGAAGCCTCTAATGTGATGCCCTACCCCAACCCCTTTTCCTAGGATCTATTACATTGTACCCCCTTTGGAAATCACTGGGGTGATTTCATCTTGGGGTGACGTCACTCTTATGTCATGTTAACATCACACCCTCCATGTGGCCTCCTCTAGGAGTGTCACATGTCACTCATTTTTTCCAACTTAGCCCCTACAAAAGCTCGAATTTGGCTACCACATGGCATGCCACCATGATGCCACATCAGCCTAGATTCATGTTATCAGCGCCACGTGGCTTGGGTCCCACCAAGTCTCCAACCCCCTTGAAAAATAGGTTTTCCCCATTATGATTGAAATTTGAAATTTGAAGAGTTTACGTCGTCCTTGGGCATTTTACCCTAGCCAAAGATTATAGCATACACATACAAAAACCTCCAGTGTCCCAAAGCCTCGAGACCCATCCAATGTTCCTTATGGCTCGAGGAAATCAATGGCTCAAATTAAATGAGGGACCCTCCCTCCTCGTGATGTCATGGGGGGTGGGTCTCTCATCATAGTTCCACCTCGTGGTTCCTCAGTCCTTATCTGACGAGTATCATAGCTCCTTTCAATCTGACGGATGAGATTGAAATGAGGGGCCCCACACCTCCCTTATACATGACATGGTGGGTCCCTCAGTGGAGTTCAACCCATAATGGTTCTACTGTGACCCTTGGTGCTTTTTTTAACATATAAACACACACACACACACATATGTTTGTAGCCCCATCAATAGTTAGTCGATTTGATGCCCCTCTTGAGCTTATATGTGTACATATTTGATGCCCCTCTTGAGCTTATATGTGTACATACAGACATACATACATATACACACATGGGGAAATGAAACCTCGTTGAGATCTCAACATATAGCCATGGCACCTATCCATTATGGGCGTTATAAGGCATGAAGACCTATCCCTCTTGATCTTATTAATACCTCAATCTAGTCTAACATGAAGTGCCCACACACACATACACTATCCATCCTAAGATTTATATAGACCCTTGGGCTGACCTACCTATAGATATTTATATATTTATATACGCAACAACATTATCTCTTTTGAACTTGCATTACACAGGGGATTCATCCCTCTTATTAATTAAACATAGGGGGCCGATATTCAATTCATTTACATGCAAGATTTTCATCAATAAAAATGATTTAATCATCTCTTTTATACTCAACTCCTTTTTAGTTGATGCATGCCATAGTGGCACAAAAACACATATATGTTCAGGACTGGAAATTGATTAGATTCAAACTCAGAAATAGGCACAAGATAAGCATTCCTCACATTCATAATGGAGCATAGTTAGTATAGCAAGGATACATATATAATTCACTTGCACATAGAGAATAAGAAGAACTTATCTTAGAAATGAGTCTAGCCACTGAGATTGGGACTTCAACTCTCCACCCAACCTTATATTGGTCTGCACAACAATCTTTCTTGTAACAAATAAACCTGAAGCTAGATTTTAGAGCTTGAGGAGGAGTAGGAGCTTGAGGAGGAGTACTCAAAGGAATAAAACTAATTTTACCAACTCAAACGAGTTCTCTTGAGGCTACACCACCTCCACCCACTAGCTAATAAAAAATTCAAGCAATTGTTACACCACGGGGACCTTTATCTAGAAAGTCATCAATGTAGGGAATTCTTGCAAGCACAGAGAGTCACCATTCAGTTACAAGAGTTGAGTTTAACATGGGAAGCTTCATATTGTGGACAAGCTATTGTCTGGCCAGTAGGTTCATTAGTCCACAAATTTCCCAACTTTATCTTTGCACCTTATTTTCTTTGTTTTTTCCTCTCATGAGGAACTCTTGATCTATCACTTAGAATAAATAGGACTTATTTTTCTCAGGGGCTCTCAACCACTGTCAGTTGTCACACCACAATGAACTTCTATTTATTCATCAACAATGTAGGGGCTTATACAAGCACTGGGAGTCACAGTTCAATTACAAGAAGTGTACTTAACATGGGAAGGTGCATTAGCTAGAAAAACTATTTTTTGGCCAGTACGTTCATAAGTCCACAAGATTCTTGATGGCTTCATTGATCCTAAGACAAGCCACTGCTCAGGCATAGGAGGAGAGATCAACATGGGAAGGTTCATCAACTGGACAAGCTATTGTTTGGCCAATAGGTTCATCATTCCAAAAGCTTCCCAGTGGGTTCATCAGTCCTTAGACAAACCACACTTGGTGGGTTCATCAGTCCTTAGGAAAGTCATTGCTTAGTCATAGGAGGAGAGCACAACATGGGAAGGTTCATCAACTAGAGAAGCATTGTCTAGCCAGTAGGTTCATCAGTCCACAAGCTTCCCAGTGGGTTCATCAATCCTAAGGCAAGGCACTCTTGGTGGGTTAATGAGTCCTTAGGCAAGCCAGTGCTCTCTTTCTTTGTTCCTCGTTCTGAAATGCTCTCTCTTGAGCTAGGTTCTTCCCGAACCAATTTGTGATTTCTCCCCTTCTTTTCTTGTTGACTCCTTTGCCCCCTTCCTCTTGAATGAATCAATCCTTATTTTTTCCTTCTCTTCCTTGAGAAGTACTTTTCCCACTTCTTCCACTGCTATTGTTACAACCTTATGTCCCCCATGCTGTCGTACACCCTCTGCTCTTTTCTCCCTCCTTCCAATCTTTGACCAATGGTTTTCTTGTGGAGTGAAGTCATCAAGATATTGTTACAGTAGCTCCTTACACCACTTCTAGATACTTGTCCTCGGCTTGCTATGTTCCTGTCGGTGCAATCCCCTCTTGTCGCATGTCCGACCCATGACAAATCTCGTTGCCAGCACGACCCATTCCACCATTTAATTTTGTGCTCTTTTACTTGTGGAATTTCCCAAGAGGGGCATGGGCTCTTCCTTAATTTTCCAACCAAACAAACAACCCATTAAAATCACTCCAGTTAGTGTTCAAGACTGACATTTAAAACAACCAAGATTCCTTAAGAAATCTCCCTCCTAAAGCTTTGAAATCTGTGTCACAATATCTCATGAGTTTAAGTATAAAAAAATGGTTTTAAATATTCACAATAGGGGGAAATTAACTAGGGGTTGTTACAGGTTGGTTGAAGGGAGACAGTGAGTGGTTTCCAGTGGGAGGAAGTGGTGGGGAGCAAAAATTGTTATGTGAGTGAAGTAATGGGGAGAAGATTAGTGTAAGGGAGGTGATGAGAGGTGTCAAGTGGGCGAAAGTGGTGGGGAGTCAGTTGAAGGAAGTGGTGCCCAAAGGTGTCTAATACCCAAAAGGTAGTGGTTAGAGGTGTCTAACACCCATATAGAGTAGGTGGCAAAAGTTTTTGTCTCTCTCTCATCAAGAAAAATTAGGTTGTAATCTTGTAGAAGACAAATGTAATGTAATGTTGCAGAAAGACATATAAATCATGGTTACATTGCTATAACTTAGATTATATATTTTGCGTTAGAAAAAATTAGATTATTTCAATATTTTGCATTGGAAAAAAAACTTTGGTTATATCATATAATATCATTATACAATCATATTTATAATAATATTTTTTTCCTTTATTATATAAATAAAAAATAATGTTATCCATTAAAAAAAAATGAAAAACTCTAGAATCACACTCCAAAATAAATATGTAATCAACCATTTATTAATACATAAGATTAATAAAATAAACAAAGAATACAAAACAACAAACTGATAATTGAAAAAAAACATATACCACTTAAAACATTTATTTCTTTATTTTGCTCTTGATTGCATCGGAGACTCTATGTGTTATGGATCTCTTGCTCTTGATTACATCGCAGGTGTTCCTCTCACCCAAGAGATACCAATTAATTAAAATTTGATAGGAAGTTACCTCTATTATTTCAGAACTAGATTGGAATCCACTTTTTGAATGTATGGGGATTTGCCAAGCCTGTTTTCAAATTTGAATGCCTATAAATGGTGAGCACGCCTATTTTTAGTGGTGTTCGAAATTTCAGAACAATAACTTTACACCATTTGCTTACAGTTAAAATAAATCTTTAAAAAGCTATTAAAGCACATTTTTCTATAAACGAAATCTACAGAAGTTAAATATTTTTTATTATAAATATTTGGAAAATATTTTCACATAAAATTATTTTATTTTTTATTTTTGTTTTATTATAATCTTTCTGACAAACGCTTATTGGATTACAGATTTTGAAAATATTTTAAAAATTAAAACAATTTTGAATTACAAATTTTAAAAATAATTAAAAAAAATAAAACATTTCTGAATTTTAAAAATATTTTTAAATCTATAAAAAATTAAAATCAATATTTATGCTCACTCCTATCTATCATCAGATTTTAAAATATTACAAATATTAGTCATTAAAATTTCTCCTAAAAATGTAATATTTTCGCTAAATTGTATTTTTTTTCCTGATCCTAGTAGCTTTGATTAGTATTTTTCGCTTCATACTTCAAGAATTTGATCCTCTGCTTTGTGAATAGCGATATATTATCATCAGCGGAAAAGGTTGTTAAGCACGAATCATGTTTTACCGTAATTGACCAAGATTTAATGATAGCAATTTATTAAAATTTAATAATATGATTGAGATGCGAAGGATTTTGAATGGGAAATTTACAGGGTTATAAAGATAAAATTTATTTTAGAATTTTTTTTGATTAATTAGTTTGTGTGAGGTTTAATTTTCAGAAATTCAAATTTTATGGGTAAAGGTTGAGGATGAAAATCTTAATTAAACTTATTCATGAACTACTTTAATATGATTTCATATCAAAATAATTAGATATCTATTTTGGAATTGGTTTTTATAATTTTTATTTAATTATTAATAATTACTAAATAGATGGTAGGGATTTAACCTATTCTAGAATTTTTATATTAGTAAACACCATTAATAGATCGATGGTAAGGATTTAACCTCCATAAATTATTCTAGAATATTCATATTAGTATACACAAATCAAAGGTTGAGATTTATCTCCAAAGTAGTTATGTCGTTTTTGTCATTTTTTATTAAATTAATTAATTATAAAAAATAGCACTTGAATGATCATCATATAGAGAGAGTAATGGTTTTTTGAACATCAAGTATTGATAAGCCATCGCATTGGTCCGTAGTAAATTGAGAGTAAATATCATGATTAAAAATCTTGTTTTATATATATATATATATATAATTTTTATAATTAATAATAATAATTTAAAACAATAAAAGTTATAATTTAGTTAATTTTTTTAAGTAGTATAAGACTTATTATGAAAGAATTAATTCTGGCCAAAATTCAACATAGGAATTTTGTGAACCTGCTGGACTCTGTGCAGAGGGATCAGAAAAGTTGCTTGTTTATGAGTACTTATAAAATAAAATCTTCCATAAATTTCTATTTGGTAGCTCAGTTTTATTTAATTATATTATATGAATATAAAAAAATACAAATGCAATAATCTAAATAGTTAAGTGTTGAATATATACATAATTTTGATTGAGATAAAAAATTAAAAAAAAATCATGTTTAGAATAGCTCTCAGATATATATAGTTTTATTAAAAATAGACATAAAACTTACAACATCATTGAAGGAATAATTAGTGGGAATCTGAGAATAGTAAGTGCTAGGCATTGTGGGATCTTGGTTTCAAGCAATAAGTATAGTGGATACATACTCGGAGATTGATTGTATTTGAATAGAATGCATAGGCTATAACTTCTCATCATTGTTTCAGAAGCAATATGGGACATATCATTAGCATCAATAATAACTTAAAAAGTAACATATTATTTTTCCATTTGATGTTACTTTGCTATAAAGCCCTGATACATTTATCATCCGCATTTTAACAACTTACTCATAATTTTCTTCCAGGAGAATTGTTGAGTTCTTCAGTCCAACTAAATTTACAGTAAATAACAACTTACTCATAATTTTCTTCCAGGAGAATTGTTGAGTTCTTCAGTCCAACTAAATTTACAGTAAATAATAGTTGTTGCTGGCCACGGAATCGGGTTTTTTCAACCTGCATGGTCATTTTGCTGAGCCAGGAAAGTAAATTATCTTGCTTCATTTGTATACCATAGTCCTCCTGTCCCGAGGCAATCTTGCAGGCATATTCTTTTCTTATTAAACAAAAATATTAACATATATGTCATGCATCCCTCATTTAGTGAGTCCGTTGTAATTTTACATTACAAAATGGAGAGATGTTATTAGTTGAGTATATATTATCAGAATATTATCATAATGTGAATGTAATAACATGTTGTAAATATGTGGTGTGACTACTATGATTTTGATTTTTCACTTCATATGTTTTTTTTGCATCATCATTTTCTGCGATTATAATTTCATATGCATCTTGTGTTTTAAAATTGATCAGTTTGTAATTTTTGGCAGTTATTTTAATGCAAATGTGCTAATTTTATGTACACTCAACTTCTCATTTGTTGATAACCATATACTTTCAACTTTTTATCTGTTGATAACCATAAAATCTAATAGATACTACTCTAAAATAAATTCAGTAACTAGCTTATACTTAGTCTTTAATTACAAAAATTAGTTATTACTAAACGTATGTTTATGTCTTTCTATTTTGAAGTTTTGAATAAATTTAATGTATCCATTACTATGGCTATCCTTCTTTGTTTCCAAAGCAAAGATACAAAGTGTACGCTTGCCTTCTGTCTCTTCAAAACTGAAGAGACAATATTCGCTATTTGCCTAAGCAATATAGGTGGTATTTTGCTAGGTCATGGTTATTGACACAACATATCTTTCTTACCTCTATGGCAAAATGTATATCAAGAAAAAAACAAAATCATGGCCTTCAAAAAGTGTACACACTGGGCTCCTTCACTGCTTCACACACTGAATATTTGTATATTGGATATTTGCAATGTAATTTACGAAAATTAGTGTGAATTTTGCATTATGGTTTGTCAACGAAGTACTGGTTTAGATATGATTTTTAAATCAAAAACCAACGAAGTACTGGTTTAGACATGATTTTTAAATCATGTGATTTTTGCAAGTTTGATTAACACATTATTTGTTTTTTATTATAATAGTGATCATTATATTAGCTTACTAGAAAACAATATTTTATATATTTCACTATTTTATATGACCAATAATCAAACATTGATCTCTATTTTCAGATAAGCACAAATCAAAATTAAGTGGATTTTTTGTAAGTTTTTTTGGGATGAACCTATATACATAATTCATCTATATAAAAAAACAATGATCTACCAAGTGGATTTTATTTTATAATTATAAAATAATAAAAGCAATGATCTACAAAGTGGAATTAGTTTTATAAATATTATTTTATAATTGTAAATATTATTTTAATATTAATATTATTAATATTATATATATATATATATATATATATATATATATATATATTTTATATTTTTTTAATTTATAATTGTAATCTTTAATTATTCATGATATCTATCATGATTCTCTTATTGAGGAAGGAATGACATTAAATTACAGATTATCTTCGGTCCAACAAAAAAAATAATTTCCAAATTTATTATTCAAACAAAAATAATATTTGTTTATATTAAAACAACGTGTTCAGGATCTACCACAAATAATTACCAATACAATGTGGTACCAATAAACGTGAATTTATTCTTCAACGCCTCCCTCAGTGGATATTTCAGGAATCTACTAGTCAGTGTGCAAACTAATAGAGCTTATTTTTCACTGAAATAAAATGGAAGGCATCGACTATTTTGACTCAAATAAAATAGAAGGCATCGATTTAATGAAGAGCCAAGCTCAGATTTATCGAGCATTAACTTCTGTTTATATTTTAAAGTTGTTATGAGATACTGAAATATAAGTTTCATATATAAAACTTGTGGTAAATCTCAACTTACCCATATTAAACTTGTTAGAGTTGAGATGTAATTTTTATCAAGCTCAATCTTCAATTCTGGTAATATAGTGATTAATTAAAATGTATTGTGAAAGAAATTACTGTACAGTTGGTCAGTGTTAATTGAAGGTTAAATGTATATTAAATATTGTGTAAATCAAGTTTTTTCCCTTTTCATTGCATTTTTTCTTCAATTTACCTAAGCCCAGCCAGAAAATGATTTATTTTTAGCAATAATTTACCTAATACACTCAAACACAATGAAATGTAATGTAAATTGTTCAATTAAAATTAAGAATTTTGATTAATTCTCATTAAAATTAATGTAGTATAAAATAATTGATAAATAAATATATCATTGTTAAAATATTTATATTAATGTTAATAATAATTTTAATATTATAGTTTTAATATTAATATTAAATATGTTGATGTTTCAAGTTTTTGCATATTAATATTAATCTCGTTACTAATATTTATATTAATATTAATATAACATTAATTATTAATAGTATAACATTAATAATAATATTAGTATTAAAGTTAATAATAATATTAATATTAAAGTTCATTGAATTTATTAATAATATTAATAACTTAATAATATTATTTAAATCATAATAAATTTATAATAATATAATAAAAATTATACATTAATATATTGATTTATAAATTAATACATTAATAACATATTAATTTAATCCTTAAAACTTCATAATAGTTAAATATAGTTAACAAGAACATGTGACAACTCCACACATGATCGTCTTATAAAATACATTGTAAATATTTTTCCTATATGTGAAATTTGAAAAAATAAGGATTGAGTAACAGGGACACGGATTTTAGAGCTGGGGAGGAGGATTGCTTGCTTGGGATGTTGTGGTTTTTTGTGCAGAGAGAGAACCCTGGATTGTGGGACAACCATTAACGGTTGGTTGGTGCATGAAGTCAAGAGACTGGTTCTTGACATTAAATGGGCTACAATTGAAAGTACTCAGACCCATGTTGCTTGAAAAAACATCAACAAGAAAAGAGGACAGTTGAGAAAGAGGCCGAAGCAACAAGCACGAGCGGAAGAATCCCTACAAAACAAGGAAAACACAATAGAAGACACATTCAATGATTCATTCAATCATTTGATGGCAAGCTGAAGGTCGACAGTAGAAAGCACCCATTCGAACTCAGGCATGCAAGAGGCAGATACAAAAGGTAAGGGAATTGAACACCCAATGAGAGCAATCAACAGTTAGCGCTAAATAGAAGAGAAGAGAAGATAAGGGGATTGGTTCTTTGGCACCTTGGATGTTGTGGGTTGAGATGTTCGTCTGTGGAGCCCTATAACAGCTTGGGGTCCCCAGAGGATGTGGGTTGAGATAGGATACTCGGAACCATGTAACAACTTGGGTCCCTGGAGGTTGTGGGTTGCGACAGAGGTCTCTAGAGCCCTGTAACAACTTGGGTCCCTAGACCTGATTAGCCTAAGTCGAATAGGTCACATATGTTAGATCTCTAAAACTTGCGCCCCTTACAACCCTTGCGACCTTCCGACCAATAGTTCTTTGGGTCGCAAGGTCGCATAGGTCGTAATTCACAGCCACTACGACCATGTGACCCTTGTGATCTAGTGGCCTTCGGAGGTCGCAAGGTTGCATAGGTCGCAAGGTCACACTCCTCCCCCACTGAGGGACTTGCGACCCATGCGACCTCCACAAGTGCAACGAAAGCTATATATAGCAAGTCAACTAGGGCTCATTTGTAATGGTTCTTTGGTTGCACAAGAGACGAGGAAGATTTGCAACCATGGAAAATTTTAGGGGCTAATATTCATAACTGGGCTAATTTTCCATGATTTTTCCAAAACAAAGATTCGTCAATTTCCATTTTTTCTAAAAATGATTTGCCCAAATTTTAAAATATAAAATTTTAAAATCATTATAAATTTGAATAATTTTACAAATATATCAATAAACATTTTATAATTTGCATATTAGGGACGAGTGAGATTCGCCAATGTTTTTAAACTTCAAGATCATTTTCCATCCTTAAATATTTACCTATTTCCGACCAGGGTGCGCGTGTGTTGTCTCCAGGTAGGCGACCTTTCATCTTCCCCTATAATCATTTTCTTCGACCAAGTGTCGCCATATTCCATCCTGACCCTGCAGATTCCAACCGTAGGGGGTTTTAGATACATTTCAACCTAAGTTGCACCACAACCCTCAAATCAATGCCTTTGGACTCATGCAACCCCTTTTGCCTCCCTCAAAGTCATTCCTCGCCCTTAGCCACCCCTATTTTCTCTTGTGAGACTGACCATTTGGCCTTGAATAATTTCAGACATCTCCCTAAGTCTTAAGCTGCCCTTTTAGCTTGCTTAATGCACAGGTCACACTGCCAATAGCCGCGATAGCCAAAATCTTGCGATCGGTGCGACCCTGCGACCTCGCAACCGGTGAGACCCCACGACCCACAACTCCTATACTTAGTCGCTAATTCACACTCCTAACCTTGCAACCCCTGCGACCTCCCTATAGACATCTTCACAGCATCTAGAACTGATTTTATTGAAGCAGTCTTTGTTATTGTTTTTTCATGCATCACTCTCAACGTGGGATTGTTTGGTCGACATGCCAGGTGACGTAGATCTCGAGTGCATCTCCATCTCCTCTTTCAAAGACGAGATGGCACCCCCAACTATAAAGGTCACTCATAGAAGTTCGGGGAGTAGTTCATTGTAAATATATTAGTATGAGGAACCACCCATATATGGAGACATGACCTGAAATATCAGTAAGACTACAAAACTCTTCTCATACAACATTTATGAAGAGTTTGCCAAGATGGACATACTAGAAACCCAAGAATATTTCCTAGTGTACCTAAATGTCGAGATGTCTAAACTCCACAATATAACATCACACCCTCCTAAATTTGTGTGCGCTGAAACTATCGATTGGGTCCTGGAGAGAACAGATACAGATTCATGGATGGTGAGGGACCATACTGGCACACACTTAGCAACAATCTCTTCTGCAGATATTGCCACTTACTACAGACTCCCTAAGAAGTAGGAGACCTTCAATACCTGGTGGCTCTTGAG
Source organism: Pinus tabuliformis (assembly GCA_031772625.1). Taxonomy (NCBI): domain Eukaryota; kingdom Viridiplantae; phylum Streptophyta; class Pinopsida; order Pinales; family Pinaceae; genus Pinus; species Pinus tabuliformis. The sequence goes on from CM062809.1 coordinate 862,573,158, forward strand.
CTTTGTAACACCAACTAAAGACATCCTAAGGGAATGGTGAAAGGACTCGTCTAAATTCCGGGTTAGAGTAGATCAGGTGTACAGGACAAACGAGCTAAGGAAATTTTATCAGCTGATTGCCTCCATGATGTGCCACTTGTATGGCAAAGTAGAATGTGTTATATTCCACAGTACATGGGTCCCTCTCATGTACGTTGTCACAACCCGTGGAATAGTCGTCAACTGGCCAATTATTCTTTTGTCGTCCCTAAAGACAAACATCATTGCAGCCAAGCATCTAGAGCCAAAGCAGCCACCAAAATTCTACATGGCTTGATACCTCCTAGATGTCGTCTACGTAAGATGCAAGTTCAATAACTGGTGCTATAAGTGGGATACATTAGCAACCAACCACGTGCACCACCACTACAGGGTCTTCTAAGACATCGCTTATAAGGGTATGATAGATGTTATTTCTGAATCTTTTATCACCCCACTATACCAACAACTATTCGAGGAGGAGCCATCGTGCATGTCGAGGAGGGCTATGGAAATCATTGTCAAGATGGCACATTGGTTCCCCATCCAAGAGGGTGCATTCATTATAGTTTTTTATACCCATAAGGCCCCCCATGCTCTGCCTATATTTTTCATAGATAAAGTACTCCTGCAAGAAGTATGCTACCAAATGACGTAGGGTTTTTTGAAGGTACTAAGCAAAGGAAAGAAGAAACCATGGTGGGCCTTCCCGCTCATCATCAGAGCATATGTAATTGTGAACTTCAAAACAAGTCGAAGCAGAAGATGAAGCTTTAAACATAGTCACTTTGTAAACCTCAACTATCGGACATACGATCCTGAGAAAGTCATGGCTACCCACTGCAAGAAGGAAAAATTTAACTGGTCATATTCGCACACCAAACAGGATCACGAAGACAAGGTAAAGAATTGGTATAACACCACTAGGGAACTCAGCCCCTGTGAGTAACAAGAAAGAGATGACGAGCTCCTTGAGCACTCCCAACAAAATTTCAGTCTTCAAGAGAGAGCATCCACCCTAAAGAAGAAACAACATGAGACACAAAATTCCACCAAGAAATTTAAGAAGTAGAAGGATAAAGAATTCGAAGATATTCCAAGCAACCTAGAAAAGGAAGACAATAACGAAATGCTAGAAAAAAGGAATGTTGCCCTAGAAAAGAAGAAACGAGATCTCAAGAGAAAAAGGGAACAAGAGCTCAAGCAATCTCAAGATTCCAGTGATCAGGGCTAGCTCAAAAAGAAGAGGTAATAGGAAGAGGAGGAAAATAAGAAACAACTAGAAGAAAAGCGACAGGAGAAATGAAGGGCCCAGGAATAAGTAGAAGAAAAAAAGACATCAAGAAGAATAGAAGGTCACAAATGAGGAAGATAAGAAGAGACTAGAATAAGATCTAAAGGAGAAAGAAGAAAAACTTAAGTAGGTTGAAGAGCTTGAGAAGAAATAGGCACTAGCAGAGCAAGAGAGAAGTGAATGGAGGAATAAATAAGGAAGAGTAAGGAGGTAGAAAGAAGGGGAGTTGAATGGGGAGAGGCTAGTAAGATGTATGAGTTAGACATGGAACAAGATGAACTAATGCCATTAGATGTTCCTCCTTCTACTCCCCTCACTGGAGGGCACCTTCCCTTACAAGAGTTGGGCTTCTCGGAGGAGAAAGAAGAGGAAGTCCTAGATCTCACTAAGCTCACCTTCGACCAAGTCAGCCTCAAAATCATGTAGGAAAGGAAAAAGTATTATGCTAGAAACCCAATGGAGCCCTTATCGGTCACCACAACCAAGGAGATTATGCTTGACACCACTGTGAATCTAGAGATGATTACCTTAGTTGGGATGATTTTCGTAACTGCCACGGAACATAATGTGGCCCAGATGAGAAAACATATCACAAACCTTCATAATAGGATTTACGCGTCAGAACAAAGGGCCGCTAGGGCAGAGCAAGCGAGAAAGAGAGAAGAAGAAGAAAATGTAGCCCTCCATTTAATTCACTCAAGCACAACGGAATTCTAGGAAACAATCAAAGGAGAGGCGGAGACCCTCGGGGAAGCCATGGAAATGGTCTACGAGGAGATGTCAAAGCTACACCACATAGTGGCCCCAATATTGGCTATACAGGCTTAAACAAAAGAGAGAGTTGTGATGCTAAAGGAAGTCGTGGTCGCTCTAGATAGTATGCACGAGTGGTCTGTCAAGTACCTAGGAGCACTGTAGTAGTCCCCATGAAGGATTGGATCACCATGAAAAACACTAAGGTTTAGATCCGCATCAAGATCTAGTCAAAACATAATCAATCCAAATATTTGGACAGGGTGTTGACTTCATACAGACACCTTTTCAACAACCTAGAGTCTATGATCCAAATTCATGGAGTTCTATCCATCGAGGAAGTCGGACATGTAAGGAAGTAGGAAAATATCCCAAGGGAAGTGCAAGCCTTCATTGATACATATAAATAGGCAGCCCTTACAGAAGATATTCCTGTTACTAAAGAGAATATCACACGCTATGTGGTGGAACAAGTAAGAATGTACACCAAACAGGTAACCTTGAGTAATCAGGTGAACGCCAAAAGGACTACCCTCATACCAGATGCACTCGAATGCCTTCATAGACATGATGAATAGTAGCTGCAGATCTCCCCCATTGCAGTTGAGTTCAAGATGCGGCACACATACTTAACAGAGCAGCTCAACCTAGACATCCTTAAACTTATTATTGTTAAATTTATAGATTAGATTAACAATTAATTTTGTGATTTTTGTAATTAGATAGGATAAGACATTTTTGGAATGTATAAGGTGATAAGGAAGTCCAAGAGTCACCAGGTAGTTGAAAGGTCGTGACGAAGCCCAAGAGTTAGGGGTAGGCCAAAAGTCACCCTCATTCTATAAATACACCCTCATGACACATTGTAATGGACTTTTAGCTTAGAACTTTTCTGGGACATATTGTTTGAGAGAACTTATGCTCTTATAATTGATGCAAGGAGTAATTGTTATGTTCCACTATTGGATTCCACAAATTTTTTATGTAGTAATGCCATGAGTATTTTTCACTTGATGGATCGGACGTTCCTAAGAGTTATTTGATATACGGTCTGTTCATGTGTTGTCCCATACTACAAACCTTGTTTTTCTACTCATGGATGGTATATGATTTGCTAATTCTATGCTTATATTGGTGAATTGTTTCATTGATATTGGCATAATCTATCATTGACTATATCTTTACTTATGCTTATAGATGTTTGATTGCTGTGAACTGATTTACAGTTGTTAAGCACTTCATTTTATGGACATGAGTCTTATCTGAAGTCTTCTGAGAGTTTATTTATGTAAGGTTTATGTTTTTTATAATCTAGCTATTCATGGTATGCACGTTATAAGATATTTTTCAATTATTTCCTTGTGTTTATTGATGTTCATGCATTCAATTAAGCCTGCATTCCACTTTTGTCTGAAGCAAGATCAACTCATCTGAGTGGCTACCGTGCCTATATACCAGACGGGTTCCCTAAATCAAACAGTGCATGGTCTGGTTGGGATCCTACACCAGGGAGATCCCCTTTTCTGTTGGTGGAAAATTATAGCCTGTCAATAGATTTGAAGCTAGAAGGAGAGCCATGGTAGGTACCACTGCACACCCTCACACTGAAACTTCCCATCAAGCTAGTAACCAACACTGCCCCACCTCGCCTCCTCAAATACCATATATTCCCCCTTACAGTCCATCTTTCACGAGGTCCCATCAAGAATTTTCCAAACCTCCCCCTCTTGAAGATGTCCCAGGAGGATAGGAACCCCCCCTTTTCGAAGTCACCAACGAACAGCTTAGGGCCATGCGCCCTATTACTCGCCAATTTGCTAAAGGTTTGAAATGCATTCCTGCCACTAACTCCCTATCCAACCCTCGCACCTCCACGCCTCATCACACGTGTCAAGACATCCTAGTTAATTCCATATCGCAGTTAATCGGGCTAGCGCTTGATGACTATGCGAATGCTGTTGAAAGGCCCTCCATCGAGGGGTTGGATAGTACTCCTGAAGATGAAGGAGAAGACTCCAAGAATACATTCATCGAGGAAAACAACCAGTCACAATGGGGAGGAATGCCAAGAAAAAATCAACAGTCCCCAGAAGGTACCCTTGTCAACAACCAACCTCTAAGAGAGAATATTGAAGGGACCCTAGGGCAGGGGACTGGGGATCACATTAGAGACCGTATTAACTTCTACAATAATCAACGTCTTCTGAGATTTCAGGGGAACGTGAGGAACACCAGAGACTTAGGACACCTCAGAGTGATTCAAGGGGAAGGCAGACACCCTCCACATACCAGCAGAGGGTCAAGCATTGGTAGTGAATCATATGGGAACGACAATTGACTCTTGTTTCCTCCCCCAGCTAGAGGCAATCGCCACCAACCTTTGGCCTAGATGGCTCAATCCCCATTAGGAATTAGTGGCTAACTTCATGATATGCTCCACCATCCTGAGAAACACCTCCCAAAGTTTGACCTTGAGAAGGGAACCTCGACTGATGACCATATTATCAATTTCTACCTAGCCTTGCAAATGATGAGGGTTCAATACGATGACATGGCTTGCTGCCTTTTCCCTCCCACTTTTGAAAATAAGGTTTCCACCTGATATCAGTCACTGCCTATAGCCTCAATCCAAACATGGGAAGAATTTTGAAAAACCTTTCTAGATAATTTTTCAGAAGACAAGACATCTTTTATGCTCCTCACCAAGCTTAGTATGTTAAAGTGCCACAAGAAGGAGAAGGTGAAATATTCCAATCAACAATTCACCACCATTTTGAATAAATTCCCGTCAGAGGTGGCCCTTAATGACTCCATCATGATCAATTATTACACCAAGGCCCTTCCACGGGAAATTGTTATGTTCGTTAAACATGAAGAAAAACTCATGCTAGTAGAAAACTTTGTTATAGCCCTAGAGGTCGAAAAGGATCTACTCTCTATCGGTGCCCTCGAGCATGATTCGCGAGAGGAGACAAAACCATCCTCCAAGAAAAAGCAAGCCTCATCCAGTAAACCCATTGATAAAGACAAAGATTCCTTTGATTTCAAAGGATTGGCTAAATCTTTAAAGCAACTGACTAATGAGGTGTCCAAATTAAAGAGAAAGACTAGTGACATCTTAGGAGGGGGAAACCCCACTAAACCTTTTTTCTGAAAGACCAACCATCCCCCCCAAGACATCCCAGGGATCCAGTACGAACTTCAACGTGGAAGAACTAGAAAAAGACAATTTTTGCACTTTCCATCAGGCCTCTCATTCCAAGAAGACCTGCCCCTAGTGGCTCCATAACATGACTGCCGTAGTAACCCAACTCCTAAAAGACTAAGCCACAGGAGAGGTCAAGGAAGAAAATAACGACCATGAAGAAGAAGCCTCCCCTCCCAACGATGATGATCCTTCCACCATGCTAGCCTTCAAAGTCATCCACAGGGGAGAGGTTTTGATTGCTCAAGAGGCCATCGTGGGGGACACCCCTTCCCCAAAACCTCCAAAAAGTTACAGTCTCAACAGTAAGGGACCTGTGTCGGACTCCACACTGGAAGACAAGAAAAGGGCTCTGTTAAGAAGGATTCTTCCACTCACTAACATTGGTGAGCCATCCACCCCTTTCCCCAAAGGGACAACTGACCAAAGCTCTAATGAATCCCCGATGGGTGGCAAAGGAGACACATTCATACCTAAAAGTTCGACCAAAGGGGTTACAACTAAAACCACCTCATCCTCGCAAAACTTGTTAGAAGACACTTTATCCATTGACTTCGATTACAATATCATCGAGGACATGAAGAAGACGCAGGCTAACATCTCGTTGTATGAGTTATGAAAGTTGACGAGGCAACGCGAGTTGATAATCAAAACCTTTTCCGCCTCTCCCACCGCTTAAAAACCTTCCTCATCAATTAGGGCCAACTCCTCAATCCTATCCTAGTCCATGACTGACCTTCAAGCCATTGTAAATGCTGCCAATGTAAACTCGAGAGGTTCAACCCCTCCTTTCCTCTTGACCTTTGATATTTTTCAGCTACAATGTGCATAACTGCCTCATTGGCTCTAGTGTGTCAACCAACGTCATGCCCTGGTCAATCTATAAGAAGCTAAATATCAAACCCAAAAAAACAGATGCTAAAATCACCGAGTTGGATAGGTCCCAGGTCCTAAAATTTAGTGAGTTGAATAACGCTATTATTAGGTTGTCTTCTGATTCTTGGGTGCATCAATGCATTGACATTATTATAGTAGACATCCTAGAAGCCTATCGATTGCTCCTTACCAGGGATTGCTCTTGCAAGCTTCAAGGCTACCTCACCACAGACTCATACCACTTATGGCTACCCTATAAAGGAAAGAATAATCAGATCAGAGTCAACAATGAACCTTTCATGAAACACACTATGACCGATCTTGAAGGCTCTAACGAGCCGATTAGCTACACCCAAGAGGAGTTGTGGGTGTGTTTCCTTGAGACATTATTAGGTTGCTATCAGTCCCATACATCAAATATTCCTTCGGATGCCTAGCTCAAGCTCCCATTGCACCCACTAGGCAATGAGAATGAAATCTGCACTTTAAACTTGCACACTCCGGACCCACTGATGAGCCCCAAATTTGGTAACTTGTTGGGCTCATTTTTCCTAATTATCCTTGTTCAAACCTTCATTTTTCATAGCTTATGCATTATTTTTCAGTATGTTTATGCCATTTGTACGAATAAGGGTAGTCACTCTTCCTAGGTGGCTAACACGTGCTCATTTCAAGTTTTTTGAAACATGTTGGAGCAAAACGAGCAATCATGGGCTGGAAGACAGCCAAGCTTGGGGTGAGGATTCGTAGGGGGGTTGTCTATGGCATTAAATAGCCTTCCTCAGGATCTTCACCCCCAACTCCGAGCTCTAAAGGCCACCAAAACCGGACCTAGAAGGCAGCCAAGCAGATTTTGGAAGAAGTTGTCTACTCACAGTTTGGGCAGCCAAGTCCCATAGATTTAGGAGGCCAGCTAGAGCCCTCATGGTGTATAAATGTTAAGGCCTCAGCCTTCGTGAGGGACTTTTGGAAACTCTTGCATACTTTGCACTACAGTGCTACTAGCTTCATTTTGTAGCCATTTTTGGCATAACTCTTGACTTATGATCATGTTTTGATAATGAGAGGCAGTCCGATTTTATACCAACTCTGAGTTTTCTATAGGAGCCATAGCTCTCGGGGTTGGGCCCAACCTGAGAGCCTAGGGCCTCCTTCTTTGTACTGTTACCTTTTCTTTATGCATCGTGATTTTCCTTTTATGCATTTGAAACGTGTTTCTGTTAAGCATATTTAGTTGTGTTGGTTAAATAGGTCACTGGTTATGAATAGAATTGCTTCAGATGTTTAGAATAGATTGGTAGGATAATAACACTTAAAGCTCCAAGAAAAGGGTCAACAACACTCTCAGTTTCACCTCATCCTTATTGGATCAGGGGCTAGAATTGGAGAAACAGTGCTGCCCCAACAAAAACACTAGTTTGCTTGACCATGCAATCCTTGGTATAATGTTTTCATTGGTAGAAGTTAGTTGTGCGTTCAAACCTCTAAAATGTTTCTTTGCTTAAGTGATGTACATGGTTCTCTTTATAAATAAAGCTGTTGTTCATTTGTTTCATTGACAGTTAGAGTAGATTAGCTAAGACTTTGATTGTGTGCAGGACTTTGTTGATTCGGTTAAGTGTACACCATGCAGGGCATCTCCACCACTCTCTCATCTCACTGAGCTTCGTCCAGGCCAACTGCTCCATCTCCTAGTTAGGTTCCTCATCTCACAACTGTTCTTTTGCCCACGTAACCCTACCTTCTTGCTCCTCCATTGTCTTAGCCTTCTTTAAGCCAAGACAACCTTCTACACCCTCTCACCACTCCATCCATCAGCCCCTGGGTCACTTCAGGCCCCTATCCTACCTCCCTATCCATTCATGCATCTTCCCTCACTCACCCATCCTCTAAGATCCACTTTTTAAACATCCTGTAGAAATTTCTGAACATCCTGTAGAAATCTCTGAACATCCTGTAGAACCCCTGCAGACTTCCTATAGAAGCTCCCAAATGAGGTTTCTTGATAGCGAAACTTTGTGGAACTCTCCGGAAGAGTGTTAGGGACTCCTTAGACCCTCTCTAAATCTTCCCAACCTTTTCCAATAATTTCTCCTCCTTGGTCCGCCCCTGCACAGTAAAAAGCCAGTTAAAAGCACATGCATGATAATTCTAATAACTTACTCAAAAATACAAAAAGATGTTTTCTTCAGATAAAGGTAGTCTAGACACATGCATTCACCTTCATAGAAGTAATGGCATCTCTTTTAATAGTTTGCATCCTCTCCTTTGCATTAGTAGGACTAGCTGGTAGAATTAGGGTTTGCTAGGGTTTGCGTTACTTTTTGGCTTTCAATTCTTTCTACAACTAGATTAGCTTGCTTTGAGTTAGCTTCCATCCATTAGTTAAAAAGCTTCTTCTAAGAGCTCATAGAAGTTGGATTAAGCCCCTAGCGGACTTGTGCCAGCTGACCAAGTGACAGCTGCAGCAAGAGCTAGTACTTGTGCATACAGCACCGTCGCTTCCAAGTTTGTTACGAACTACCAGGTTGATAAAAGTAAAGACGGGAGTCCGAGGAGTTGTAGCATTATTGCTGCAATACTAGAGCCCACCATCTTTTTGGCGCCGTTGCCGGGGAAGCGTCAGAGTATTAGTGATTGTTGCTTTTCTTCTATTTTTCTACTCTCGCCTTCTGCTAAATAGTTTATTTCATTTCCATTCTGCAATTTCATTTCCGCAAAAGTAGAGTAGATATTTCCTGCTTTCATAGATTAGCATTTCAATTCCGAAATTTCAATTCTGCAAGCGTAGATTAGCATTTCAATTCCGCAATTTCAATTTTGCAAGCGTAGATTAGCATTTCAATTCTGCAAGCGTAGACTAGCATTTCATTCTTGCAATTTCATTTGAGCAAAATAGATTAGTCCTTTCCTGCTTTCATTTTAGTTCCGCATTTTCGTTTCTGTGAGATAGTTAGTTGCAGCTCAATCTATTTTAGTTTTTGTAGGTACAAGCAAAAAAAAAAAAAAAAGACATCGAAAGTCTTTCCATTTCATGCCTCGTAGGAACAGAGATAAAACCGGCAAATTCTTACCCAGCACCCCCACCACTTCACTGAGTCACCCTTCTCTCTTCTTTGGTTACAGTGATCTATAGGAACCTATAGGTGAGCCTCCTGAGATATACGAAGATCCTATAACAGAAAAAGGGTTAGAGAACACTCCATCTGAAGCCATGGCTGAAAACCGAAACGGTAGAAGAGAGGATGAGAGAATAGAGGGTGCCTTTCCCATCCAAGAGACCAATGGAGACATGAAAATAAAAAACATAAGCCCCTCCGCTTTACCTCACTTCCATGGATTGACTACTGAAGACCTTGATACCTTCCTGTTTGAGTTTTCTGTCCTTTGTCGAACCTATGACTATACAGAAGATGAGCAAAAATTGAAACTCTTTCCCTCTACCCTCAAGGATGCAGCAAGCTTTCAACACCAAATACCGGGACTACTGTAGATCTGAGGAAGCCAAGGGAGAAATCATTCGGATGACCATGGGAAACGATGAGTCTTTAGAAGATTACGAGGAAAGGCTCCAGCTTAGCTATAAATGGGCCAGGTGCACACTTGACCTCGGATATCTAAAGCTGGTCGTGCTCTGAGGAGTCCCTGAAGATATTCTAGATACCCTTCACATGCTAGCTGGAGGAGATATTTACCAACTACCTTATGAGGATATAAATATTGTGTTTAGAAACCACTCTAGGGAAGCCCGGAAAAGAGGCAGGGGAAACCCACTTTTAGTTAGTACTACCTTCTCCAAGCATGAGTTTGCTAATCAGCTGGAGGACCTCAAAAGTGAGGTGAGACAGACCATTGCCATGCAACTAGATACCTTCTGAATCCAGCAGAAGAAAGAGGATGCTGAGAGGGCTTTGGCCATCTTCTTTCCCAGGTGTATGAGGAAGCACCCTAAGAACGAGTGTCCATTACACTCAGTAGAGGTATGTTTCGTTTGTGAGGAGGACCACCCCACAAACCAATGCCCAACCTTACCTGGATTTAAGGCCATATACCAAGGGACTGAGGCACCCACCGAACCTCTCTACTTCCTCAACCAAAGGAGGCCGCATGGACCTAGACCTTACCAGTAGGGGATGCAAGGGACATCCCAAGCTTATTATAGCCCCAACCAATCTGCTCCTATGCCTTCTTGGGGTCCCCCCACTCATCCTTCCTAGTCTGTGGTCCATGCCCTGAATAAGTTCCGACACTACATCACTGGCTATCAAACATTTGTACATACTGATCATGCTGCAATTAGATATTTAATGAATAAACCGGATGTGAATGCTCGTATTATTAGATGGTTACTTTTGTTGCAGCAGTTTGATTTGACTATCGTTGAAAAACCAGGTAAAGAAAATGTTGTTGATGACTTCTTGTCTAGACTGGATTTACCTGCAGGTGAAGATGGAACAGTGGATGACCAGATGCCAGATGAACATCTGTTTGCTATCTCAGTACTCTCTCCATGGTTTGCTGATATAGCAAACTACCTGGTCTCAGCACAGTTCCCTCAGCATCTATCCTCAAAAGAGAAGAGCAAAATTGTGAGGAAAAGTGCCTCATTCACTTGGATCGGGGGCAACCTGTTCAAACTTGGCCCCGATCATATCTTAAGGCATTGTGTAAGGGAGGAGGAAGTCTTTGACATCCTGCTAACCTGTCATGATGGGCCTTGTGGAGGACATTTTGCAGCCAATAGGATTGCCTTCAAAATTCTACAGGCAGGCTACTATTGGCCCACGCTTCATCAAGATGTCAAAAGATATATCAGCCAATGTGTCCGATGCCAAAGGATGGGGAAGCCGGCTCCAAGGGACGAAATGTCTCTCCAACCTCAAGTGACTCTTGAACCATTTGAGAAGTGGAGTATGGATTTTGTGGGTCCTATCAATCCTCCTTCAAGACAAAGGTCTTACATCATTGTGTGCACAGACTATCTGAAAAAGTGGGCGGAAACCAAGGCAATCAAAGCAGCGACAGAAGAAAAGGTGGCTGAGTTTTTAAGGGAAAACGTCTTCTACAAATTTGGCTACCCAAGAGAGTTAGTCACCGATCAAGGAAGCTAGTTCACCTCCAACTTAATTGAAGACTTGCTCGCTCATCACAAGATCAAGCATAGGACTTCCACCCCATATCATCCTCAAGCAAATGGGCAGGTGGAGGTCACCAATAGAGCATTAGAAGGGATTTTGACTAAGGTGGTGAGCAGCAGCAGAAAGGATTTGGTAGATCGCTTGGTTGAGGCCACTTGGGCTTACAACACCACCTGGAAGACCACAACCGGCTTCACACCTTATGAGCTGGTCTATGGGAAGAAAGCTTTGCTGTCAATCGAGTTCGAGTACAACACATTGAGGATGGCAGCTCAGCTGGACCTGGACCTCAGCCATGCTCAACAACAAAGGTTATTGCAGCTGAATGGGTTAGATGAACACCAAATGCAGACCCTCCTTCACTTAGAAGTGGTTCAACTTCAGAGGAAGATATGGCACGACCGGCACCTCAATGACAAACAATTCCAGCCGGGAGATTAGGCGCTATTGTATGATTCCAGACATAAGGATTTCAAGGGGAAGCCAAGGACAAGATGGCTAGGAACATATGCAGTGGAGAAATGTAATTACAATGGTTCTGTCCTTATTCGGACCATTGATGAAGAAGCCATCCCCATGCTTGTCAATGGGCATCGACTAAAGATCTACAGTAAACCTCTTTCGAGGCAAGAGTTCATCAAAACTATGGAAAAATCAGTTCTGGTCATAGAGAAGGGTTCTGCCTCTGTTTTGGGCATACCCTGAGCATCATAAAAAAAAATGCAAATAAAAAAGATCCTTGGGTGAAAACCTTTCTGAGGCACCCAAGGTAGATGGTAGGGGTGAAAACCTCATTGAGGCGCCCCTGCTGTCTCTCTGAAAAAGAATATGAATAAAAAGACCCTTGGGTGAAAACCTCTCTGAGGCGCCCAAGGCAGATAGTAGGGGTGAAAACCTCATTGAGGCGCCCCTGCTGTCTCTTAAAAAAAAAAAAAAAGGGAAAAAAAGAAGAAAAAAGAAAGAGGAAAAGAAAAAAAAAGAGAAAGAGGCAGAAACAGAAAAACAGGCTTAATCTTTGGAAATTGTTGCAGGTTGCAGGTATTCAATGCAAAAAGGAGGCCTCTCAACTCAAGGACAAAGGTCCCTACCAAGCTACCAGGCAACCTCACAAACACTCCCTCCATAAACACTCATCTCTTCCAAGGTTTGGACGCAATCTGGTCATAGTTTAGCCTTCTACAGGAAGCTACAGGACTTTCTACAGGAAGTTCTGTATTTCTACAGGAAACATCCGGTAGAGCCTTTAGGCGGACCAGGACCGATCATCAAGAAGAATTTGAAGCTTGAAGTCCGTTGAGGAGGCATGCAACCACTCTTTTCTTCCATCCTCCACTTGTTCCACCTCCTTTCACCACCATTGCTGCCATACAGTCAAAATATACCTGCACAGTCATACCAGAACTTTGTTTTCTTAGATAAAGGAATTTCTTTGGGAAATAAACGCATGCAGACGCTCACATACCTTACCTGTCAAGGCAATCTAAGGACCCTGCACCTGTGAACGTGACTCAATTATTTCGACATGCACCCCAGGAGGAGAAACGGGTACAGGATGTCCTACAAGAATCCTGTAGCAGCTGATCCGGCTAGAGCACATACCATGGAGACACCCGTAGCTCATGAAGCCGGCGCATGCAACATTCACAGCCAGGAAATCGGGTCTCAAGGTCTCGTAACGAAGCAGCAGCAAGTGGATCCATCATTCCTCGTCTTGAAGCCTGAGAAAAATCACGTCCACGGCCGCACAGGTAAGTGCCTAACCTTATTTCGTCAAATTACATGAGCTATACTCTAAAATGTGCGTAACTGTGAAAATGAATAGATTGAACAAGTCGGGTAGCCATTCAACTGGCCACCACAACCAGTCCGACGGCCTCGTCGGATCCGAAAGGCTTTGGTTATGTCGAAAAGACAGGAAATGGACACGTGGGAAGCGTCCAGTCGGAGAGAAGCGACAGTCTAACAGGAATGGCGGCGGTAGATACAAAGGGAAGGATTCGGCGGTCAGGAATACATGTAGCGGAATGATAGCGGTGACGTCGGCCAATGGGTCGATGGGGACAGCTCACCCCCGCGCCATGAATTCCGCAGCAATTCAAATCAGCCGGCTGAATCACTTATGATGCACTGCAGTCATTTATTCACAACTGTTTTGCAGCCGAGTATGCATCCTCAATTCTCTGAAGGCTATTAACCCGAGTTCTCAGCCTGTTCCAACATCCTGTTGCTGCACAGAAGGTCCAGAACCACTGAAGCGTTCCCCAGAATTCGTGCACGACTCCTAGAGGAAGCTGCACTACAGGAAGCCCAGCATTACGGAGGAATTTGGACTGTTCATGGCGAAGGTGGCAATTCTGGAATAAGGTAATCCTGAACATAATTCTCCCATGCAATTGATTCAAAAGGTGGTGAAGACGATGTGTTGAAGGGGTAGGAAAGTGTGAATAAAATTCTGTTCATGAATTTACAAGCCATTTTCTTATCGCTGCATGAGAATTGTCGTCATAGTATGTATACGGGATTTTCTCTAGGGTTTGAATTACAATTGAGCCACTGTCAAGGCTCACTGATAGAAAGTTGTGAATTTTATATAACTGTGTGCATAACAGAGACATAGCTCTGCGCTCTGTCTAAGAAAATCCCGAAGCTCTACTTCTGTACACGAGCAGGCAAGCTCAGGACAACAAAACAAGTTTTTACCATGCCGGGAGGGTTCATTAGAAAAGAGCCTTCAGACTCCAAGAAGTTACGGGAAACCCCTGAGGTGGTGGACTTGTTTTCCCATGCACACTGGATGTCATTCTGTGACAAGCTTCAAGGTCACGATGACGAGGTTGCAGAAGAATTCCTAAGGTCCTTGAAGCCAAAGTCAAAGACATTGGCCGTTGTCAACTTCAGAGGATTGACCCTCAGACTCACCCCACAACTCATTAGTAGAGTAACTGATCTACCGATGGGGGTACCCTGGGATAAGGAGGAGAGAAAACTGGGTCAGAAAGCTAAGAAGGAGTTCTTCTTGCCAGAGGAACAATTTTCAGAGGACAAGAATGGAGTTCGAATAACCAGCCTACAGCCGTTCTGGAGTGAGGTCAGCCTCCAAATTATGAAGTATATTATGTGTGAGGGGCGATTTAGCATTGTGTATGGCTATCATTTTCGGTTGCTCATAGAACTCAGGCATCGAATGGACCTACCCTCAGAGCAAAAGTTGAGCATTCCTTACTTCCTCCTGCAATCCATGACTGAGTGTGCCACCAAACTGAGAGAGGGAACGCCAGACCAGATAGCCCATCATGGGCTCATCAAGCTCCTTGTGGAAGATGCACTCCACACTTACACCGTCCCTCTCTCCTGGGAAACTTTTCGGAATATGTCTAAGGATGATGACATCCGAATTTTGGTTGAGGAGCTCACCTCCTCCAGCAGCGAGGACAAGGAGCACATTCAGACAAAGGAGAAAGATAAAAGACGGGAAACCCCAGGCACAACACCGAAGAAAGAACTGAAGGGAACTCAAGGAAAAAGCCAAGCTGCCAAAATAGGGGGTGATAAAACCACACCAACACCCAGGGAGAAAAGACTACAAATCAGGGTGGAAAGGACTAAAAGAGTCCACGCCAGTGAGGGCATCTCTAAGGCAGCCTCAGCCAAGCTAAAAGAAAAAGCACCCTCAGCCAAGTAGGCTAAAATGGTGCCGCCTGCTTCTATAGGAAGTTTAAAAATGGCTTCTACAGGAAGCCAGAAACTAGCCACTACAGGGCTTTCTACGGGAAGTCCTGTAAAAGGGAAACAAAAGGAGAAATCGGCCGAAATTTTTGATAGGGAGGCAGCAGCTGTGCTGGCCGCCCTAAGTACCTCTCCCAAGCCAAAGGAAAAATGAAAGAGGGAGACTCCTCTGTATTTCAAAGCAAGAAGAAGTGTAAGAATTAAAACCGACAGACCCCAACCTCCATCCAAAGACCCAATTACCATTGAAGACACACCTGCCTCGCCAAAGGAGAAGTCCCCCTCCAAAGCATCAGTCACTTATGAGCAGGGGAGCCCGAAGACATCTACCTGGAGGGAGAGAATGGAAAGATTGGCTTCAAAAACCTTTCTACAGGATGCTGAAGCCGTTCTACAGGAAACATTGGCCAGGCTCAAGGAGACCGAAAGAATGGAAGGGGAGGCAGCAAAATCACCACAAAAGGAAGAAGAGGTAGAGCACATTATGGAACCTAGCCCCCAGCCCAACTTGGGATCTTATTATAACTTTTTAGAGGCTGGAAAAATCATTCCACAGAAATTCACAGTGCCGCTTTTCATTGCACTAGAGGAAGAAAGAGTGAGGACCCACACATGGATGAGAATAGCCAAGTCTAAAGGAGTAGCAGATATAGGCCCTTTGGAGGAACAACTCAAGGAGGCAAGAAGAGAATTGCCTATGGCCAAACATGTGGGGAACTGCCAGTGAGTATTCTACAGGAAGAAAATGAGAAGCTCAAACTTCAGCTACAAGGACAGAGGAAAGAAGGGGACACAGCACCAGAGGACACCACAGGAGAACCTCAAGAAAAAGAAGGAATGCAAGCTAGTATTGAGGAACCAAACCAGCAACTACAGGAAAGAGAATTGCAGGCAAGCATATAGATACAAGCTCTAAAACAGCAGGTGCAAGAAAAGGAGGCGCAACTGGCCTGCATGTCCAGTTGGGCAATGGACGCTCTGCAGTGTAGGCAGCCGGCCAAATCTTATGGCCTATACCTATGGGACTAGTGGCTGCAATTCCAAATTAATGCATTGGCACAGAGGGGTATCTCCCAAATCCAAAACCCCAACAATTCACATATTTATGTAACAGTAGTTCAACAGAGGACAAGGCCAAGCTATCAGAGTTCTACCTTCATAATTTGGCCCTTCCAAATGTAACTTCATGGGACCCCAACACAGTCGTGGGAGATATGTAGCTGATGGCACTAACCTCATGGTTAAACCACAAAGAAAAGAGAGTGGCAGAGGTCAAAGATGTCATGAAACGAGAGCTACATGAACCACTGCTGATTAGAGTAGAGCCAGGGGACCCCACCACATTGATATCAACCCACCAGCACCTAGCAACCAACTCTCAGGCTTTATTAAAATACATGGATCGGTAGGCTCAGGCTATAGCACACTTCAAGGATATGGAGCGATTATTAGGGGACAATTGTGTTCATGCTTGCACTCGTAGGTGGAACACATTGTCCCACAGCCTCAAAATCAGGGAATATCACACTCCAACTAGAATGAGGGAGGCCCTGGCACGGGTGCCTCTCTACAAGAAGTCCATGCAGAACCTCCAGGCTAGCTGGATCGGCATCAAGCTAAGCCCACCTTTGCTTTTGGGATTGGTAGAAGGAAGCATAGAAAAAGATGAGCATAAGCAATGGAAAGAGGTGGAAAGGAAGGTTGGATTCCATAATAGTGAGGAGGATACTACTTCAGAAGCCTGGGATGTGAGGGTGGCGATTAAAGCAATGAAAGACGAGGAGTTGGACTAGTTGCTCAGAGGATGAGCAACCATTTTAGCAGGGGGTGATGATGAGCCCCAACTTTGGTAACTTGTTGGGCTCATTTGGCCTAATTATCCTTGTTCAAACCTTCATTTTTCATAGCTTATGCATTATTTTTCAGTATGCTTATGTCATTTGTACGAATAAGGGTAGTCACTCTTCCTAGGTGGTTAACACGTGCTCATTTCAGGTTTTTTGACACATGTTGGAGCAAAATCGAGAAATCATGGGCTGGAAGACAGCCAAGCTTGGGGTGAGGATTCATAGGGGGGTTGTCTATGGCATTAAATAGCATTCCTCGGGATCTTCACCCCCAACTCTGAGCTCCAAAGGCCACCAAAACTGGACCTAGAAGGCAGCCAAGCAGGTTTTGGAAGAAGCTGTCTACTCACAGTTTGGGCAACCAAGTCCCATAGATTTAGGAGGCCAGCTAGGGCCCTCGTGGTGTATAAATGTTAAGGCCTCAGCCTCCGTGAGGGACTTTTGGAAACTCTTGCATACTTTGCACTACAGTGCTGCTAGCTTCATTTTGTAGCCATTTTTGGCATAACTCTTGACTTATGATCATGTTTTTGATAATGAGAAGCAGTCCGATTTTATACCAACTCTGAGTTTTCCTTAGGAGCCATAGCTCTCGGGGTTGGGCCCAACCTGAGGGCCTAGGGCCTCCTTATTTTTACTGTTACCTTTTCTTTATGCATCGTGATTTTCCTTTTATGCATTTGAAACGTGTTTCTGTTAAGCAGATTTAGTTGTGTTGGTTAAATAGGTCACTGGTTACGAATAGAATTGCTTCAGATGTTTAGAATAGATTGGTAGGATAATAACAGTTAAAGCTCCAAGAAAAGGGTCGACAACACTCTCAGTTTCACCTCATCCTTATTGGATCAGGGGCTGGAATTGCAGAAACAATGCTGCCCCAACAAAAACACTAGTTTGCTTGACCATGCAATCCTTGGTGTAATGTTTTCATTTGTAGAAGTTAGTTGTGCGTTCAGACCTCTGAAATGTTTCTTTTCTTAAGTGATGTACATGGTTCTCTTTATAAATAAAGCTGTTGTTCATTTGTTTCATTGACAGTTAGAGTAGATTAGCTAAGACTTTGATTGTGTGCAGGACTTCGTTGATTCGGTTAAGTGTACACCGTGCAGGGCATCTCCACCACTCTCTCATCCGCCTGAGCTTCGTCGAGGCCAGTTGCTCCATCTCCTAGTTAGGTTCCTCGTCTCACAACTGTTCTTTTGCCCACGTAACCCTACCTTCTTGCTCCTCCATTGTCTTAGCCTTCTTTAAGCCAAGACAACCTTCTACACCCTCTCACCACTCCATCCATCAGCCCCTGGGTCACTCCAGGCCCCTATCCTACCTCCCTATCCATTCATGCATCTTCCCTCACTCACCCATCCTCTAAGATCCACTTTTTAAACATCCTATAGAAATTTCTGAACATCCTGTAGAAATCTCTGAACATCCTGTAGAACCCCTGCAGCCTTCCTGTAGAAGCTCCCAAATGAGGTTTCTTGATAGCCAAAATTTTTGGAACTCTCTGGAAGAGTGTTAGGGACTCCTTAGACCCTCTCTGAACCTTCCCAACGTTTTCCAAGCATTTCTCCTCCTTGATCCACCCCTGCACAGTAAAAAGCCAGTTAAAAGCACATGCATGATAATTCTAATAACTTACTCAAAAATACAAAAATATGTTTTTGTCAGATAAAGGTAGTCTAGACACATGCATTTCACCTTCATAGAAGTAATGGCATCTCTTTTAACAGTTTGCATCCTCTCCTTTGCATCAGTAGGACTAGCTGGTAGAATTAGGGGTTGCTAGGGTTTGCGTTACTTTTTGGCTTTCAGTTTCTTTCTGCAAGTAGATTAGCTTCCATCCATCAGTTAAAAAGCTTCTTCTAAGAGCTCATAGAAGTTGGCTTAAGCCCCTAGCAGAATTGTGCCAGCTGACCAAGTGACAGTTGCGGCAAGAGCTAGTACTTGTGCATACAACACCGTCGCTTCCAAGTTTGTTACGAACTACCGGGTTGATAAAAGTAAAGACGGGAGTCCCAGGAGTTGCAGCATTATTGCTGCAATACTGGAGCCCACCACCCACCCATTCTCAATGTTGGAAAATAGACGCTATATTACGACGGGTCCAAGACTCACTGTTACACAATAATTTGTCACCGTCCCTGTTACCCCTCTCCCGCACTTTGGAGGACTCATTCCAGGATCTGTGAGAAGTGACATAACTTGAAAACACTTGCATTATGTTCCCCTAAGTATGGACTTCATATGCTCTGAAGACATCTCCTGCAGAATATCCTTAAAAAGTTCCCTTTTTCCATTAGCGCGGATCCACAATGTATTACTCGCGCCAATGGGGGAAATCCTCCAAAGAGGGCGTGCCAGTTGGCGCTATGTCTCAGATCTATACCCGCGGCAACCAAGTTTTGGAAATATTTTTAATAAACGCATGCGCGAAAGTTTTTTCCTTTCGACTCATGAAGCTTTTTAAGGATAATGCCAATCCTATGGATTTCGAGATTCACCGTATCTCCCTTTCCTCTATCCATAATAGCTTTTTGAGGATAAACCCAATCCCATAGATGGTGTGATTGATCTTATCTCCTCCTCCTCCATCTATAAAAGCTTGTTCTGTTGCATTTGACAAGCTAGTTCGAGCATAGGGAGAATTATACTTTCAGAAGTCTAAGAGATTGCTATAAGAGTCTTCTTTGCATTCATAATCAAAGAGAGAGAGGCTTGTTCCCAATCCCGACAAGCTTTGCAAGGCATATGTAGCTGATCACCCAGCCAAAGGAGGATTTGACGTCAGAACTATGGTTGTATTCTTCTTTGTTGTTTATCAATAATAGATGACTATCATTATGGTTCCACTCTTATTGTTCATCGTAATGATGTTTGAGTCATATCTTTTCTGACCGATATATAATTGCATCTATTGGATTTTATGCTTGTATTTGTGTCGTTATTTGCATGTGTAGGTGTCCATTCACGGAGATCGTGAGGATCGTGACCAGCTGGAGCAAAGGAACGGGAGTGTCAACTCTTCGACAACACTAGCGTTGGAATTCAAGTAGTGTCTCATCATTTACCTTTAATTTGTAATTAGGAACCTGTGTGTTAGCATTGTTTGATTGTTGCTAGACCCGTTCTGGGCTAGTGGGGATCGCCTCTGTCCGCAGAGGGGATTTACCTCGCCAACACTCACGACGGAGTTGGAGCAGGTTGTATCTTGGTAGACCCTAAAGGGAACAAATTCTTGATTGCTTGCATATTATAGTTCCAATGCACCAACAATATTGTAGAATATGAGGCATTAATCCTTGGCCTCAATAAATCCAGAGATCTAAAGGCGGAGTTTCTGAAGGTAATTGGGGATTCTGAAATTATTACAAGATACGTACCCAACACAATTCATTTTTTGTCACGTCACCTCAAGAATTACCAGCAAGAGGTATGGCACTTGATAAACTCATTTAAATCTTTTAACATTATTTTTGTTCCTATATTTAATAATGTCATTGTAGATACTCTCGCGAATGCAACAACTAGATTTACGCCCCTTAGGGATGTATTTTCAATTGCAATTGTTTATAAACTGGTTGCTCCTCATAACATAACTAACTTACACGTTTTTAATTATGACCAATAGATATTGGAGTTCATGACAAATGAAAAATTGTTTAAAGACGCAACCATGAGGAGGAGGAGCATGAAAGGTACCTACAGGAAGAAGCAGTCTCATGAAAGGGAAACCCTATACCTAAAGGAGTGGTCATGTTAGAAAAATTGTTTTATTTACAGAATCGTTTTCGAGGCCCATGTGGTGAAGTAAAATTATGAGTGCAGAAAAAAACAATTCCTCTAGCCCGATAATGGGTCTAGCCACAACTGATACATTCTATGGAATATTTCTTTAGGTTAGAGCCAATTAAGAGGGCCAACCTCTTATTACGCTTATCCCGTTTGATGATGTCCTTGCTTTCTTGCTCCATATATCTCTCGCTTCCTTCTTCAAGCACCTGAAACAAGTAAACAACAACCGTGATAATAGACAAATTATAATTCAACCTACTTAACAAGTCAAGAAACATTAAGCCATGAACATGTAAGATGACCCATCATGTAGGAAATCAATTGATAGTTTCATATATATTGAATCAAGAAGAGATTACAACCATTGTCTTGACATTGGCATTCTCCTCCAACAAAACCAGGTTCGCACAAACTTCTGCTAGCATTCCATGATGGCCTCAACAATAATAGTTTTAAGGCTCTTCCCTTTAAGCTTCACACTAAACCAAATTCACACTTATCCCTCCCACAACTAGAGAGCTACAACTATGAATAGCTTGATGTTTATTGCAAACTTAATTAGAAGTAGTGCACCAACATTAACACTACGACACTAACACTAGCTTGTGCTTGGGAAAAATGGAGGTTTATATAGCATGAGTGGATGAGAGATGGATCCTCTTCTCATGGGAGAAGGTCTTATCTCTTGAAGCAGTTCCATCATTATAGGGTAAATGAGCCCAAACTGACATCCTCGACCCCATCCGGCCAAACCATTTACCATACTTCTATTACGAAGCTTCCAGAGTTGGAACCTTTGGCTCTTTATTTAAAAAACTTTCCATAAAAGGACTGGTGTGGCTGGAAAAAATCTTAGTCACTTTGGTCAATGCCAGGGACAGTTTTAATCCCTACATATCGATGCAAGGAGGACAAGGGCCATTAGCACTGGTCTTGTAAACTGGGAAAAACAAAAGATTTGGGGGAAATGATGCAAACGGGAATTGTTCTGCTCATGAAGAGGGACGCAATGGAAATTTCTTCATGAAGGGAAAGCATGTAGGGTTCACTATAGAGGTCCTCCAAGATCAAGGAATGGGGAGTACAGGGACAGTGAAAAAATTTTGTGTAACAAATTCCCCCTAAAGCGTGAAGGCCGAACTAGAGTGAGGGACGAAATTCTTTATGAATCAGTGCGGGGAGCCATAGTCTACCGTCGAAAAACCTGTAAGCAAGTACAGATACATATACATAACTGAAATTTTTTTCAAATGATACATGAATCGTGGTATGGACGCAACCATCAAGAGAATGATCATGTAAATGGATCTAGGCATGGGCACAGCCATTCTTTTAAAGAGGATCATAATGAAACCAAGGTATTGTCACAACCATCCAATAATAAGAAAAATCACATATGATAACTCATGGTATGGTCGCAACCATCTATTTGAAAGAGACATGTATATCAACATAACCATGTCACATCACTTTGCAACCTGGACTTTTGTGATTTGATTCTAGGATCTTGCGCTCCAACACGACCCGATCAAAGTACAAATTCTAACATGTGAATAGATGTGTTGACGTTGGACATGCTAGAAAATCGCTTGATTACTAGTCAATGATGTAAATTGTTAACAAGTGCAAGAGAAACCACCAATAATGGACAATGTTCCTCAAGGTGCTATCAACGCAATCCACGAAATGTGAATAGAGGAACTGAATTCAAACACCGGTGAAATCACTCGATCAAAAGCCAATGATGTGAACTTGTCGTCGAGTGTAAAGAACTTGCCATTAGGGCATGCAAGCTCTAAGGTACTAGGAAGGAGTCTCTCGGTCAACTTCTCAGATAATGAGTTGAAGTCGACAGGAAGTGACCATGTCGAAGGAGGGCCATAATGTATCCCACATCTTCGATATGAGACAAAAGGATGCAAAAGGATTTTGGATGATACAGAGGATTACAGGTAAGTGTAACTGCAAAAGGACAACTCTTGAACATATCAACGACATGACTAGAAGTTTGGAAGCTTTTGGATCCATAAGATCGGTGGTCATGATGATGTAGCAGAGATCAGATGGAAGGAAAAATAAATGACCCGACCCAGGGAGGTCAACGATACAAAGGAGGATATCCCATCCTGACATGAAGCAGAAAATGTCATGTTAAAGAGTAAGCTACCGACACAACTGATTAGATTTACAAATTTTCCCCCACCATTTCTTGAAGGTACCTCAATTATTCGTAATCGCAAAGCTTGAAGGTGATAACATATGCTTGCACTGTAAGTTCATCCTTCAGACAAATCTGACCTAGTAGGTTTAATGAGCCCTAGGAAGGAGAAGCTCGTGTTCATCATGGTGACGAATCTGATTTCGTTTAATATTTTAACGAGTATGACAAAGATGTAACTCGGTATATTTTTCATGTTTAGAGAGTTTGAAAAAGACATGGAAAAGAAAACTCCACATGGTCTCTTTTCATACATTTGTGTCTCTCGGGCCCGAAAAGGTAGAAAACGATACTTGAGAGAACCGCTTAACCATTTCAGTCAAGGAGTACCTTTTTTGTAAATAGTTCATCATAGCCCGAAAACGGGGTAAAATTATATTGGGCACAAGACGTTTCGTAGCCTTTAACGAGTTCAAAACGACAAGAGCTCGGCAATATTTTCATGTTTAGCGAATCAGAAAAGAGCTGAAAGCAGACCTCCTATTTTTATTTTCTTTTAACGAGTCAAAAAGGGAAAAATACTCGGCGATATTTTCATTTTTTACGAGTCATAAAAGAGCTTAAAGGTGAGTCATCCTGGAGGAATGAGTGGTATAAATGGTAGCGACTAGTTCCAGCAATGGTGGAACTACTCAAAACGTGTAATGGTTAAGAAGTTGGCTAATAAAACCACTCATCGCTGTGGTCCCTCAGGAAAGGAAAAACAACCAAGTGAAAGCATATGATCAGCCAAATAGATGGTGGTGATGGAATAAAACAAACAAGGCTCATCTAGAAAAAATTAGCTGATAAAAACGACAATCACAAGATGTAAAGTGGGCATGAGTTCATTTTTTCACAAGCTTGAACCATGGAGAACTCTGATTGGATTCGGTTTCATGTTTACGAAAGCTTGAAACGAAAAACTATGCTTGAGATAAGTTTGCATGCCCCCGACATAATGACTCAAACGAGGTATATGCCCCACAAGATTCATTTCATTCAGCTAGGTGGATGGAATGAAGGTTCACTTTTGATATCGAGGAAAGACTCGACTGGTATTTCACGAGATCTCAATCAAAGACTCGATTTGGAAAAGGGAGTTGTTTCATTTTTTAATGAGGTTGAAATAGTAAAATAACTATCCTCAGACATATGTTCATTTTTTAACGAGTTTGATATAGAACCAGGAACTATCCTCAAGACCCTTGTTTCATTTTTTAACGAGCTTGACACAAGACAAAGAACCATGCTCACACCCTTGTTTCATTTTTTAATGAGGTCAACATAAGACCAGGAACTATCCTAATACATATGTTCATGAACCTTACAAGAACATGGCTCCCAAGAGGTCTTCATTACGCTCTGGGAGGAATACATGTCATTTAGTACCAAAGACATATCAGGTTCAAATGCCCCTAATACATAATGTACAATACCATCTGTGTGATCATCAGCAAATGCGAAGACAGAACGGGTAGACACATAATTGACTTGTGGTGGGGAATTTACTACTTTCAAACAATAGACGATAGGGGATGATGGTTGTAAAGGAGGTTCCTAGTAACCAATGAATGGAAGTTGATCAATAGTCATGATTCTCCCTTCATGCGGAAAACAAACCACACGAAAAAGTGAAGAAACAAGAGCTCGTATGACATAAACATAGTCAGATCCAAGGAGAATATTGAAATCTAAGGGACCTTGGAATACCATCACGTCTATATAGATAGTCTTTCCTCCCAAAGTAATAGGGAACTTCAGAAGGATCCCTAAGGGTTGATTGGTTCCTCCGTTGAAAGCCAACCGATTTTGGGTGATAGGCACAAGCTATGGGGAGCCCAAAGCTTTCCAAGTAATAGAAGACATGATGCTAACAGATGTGCCTTCATCTAATATACTAACAG
The DNA here is from genome assembly GCA_031772625.1 of Pinus tabuliformis. Lineage (NCBI taxonomy): Eukaryota > Viridiplantae > Streptophyta > Pinopsida > Pinales > Pinaceae > Pinus > Pinus tabuliformis. The sequence goes on from CM062809.1 coordinate 862,597,911, forward strand.
GTACTACCATATTATAGGCTTGTACAATGATCTAGAAACGCAATAGGATGGGAGGTAGAAAGTAGCCAATGGACCCCAATCGAAAGAGACGATAGAACTACTTGGTGGGGGTATCTTATGATTGCCCCCATGCTTTACAGGAATAGGAGAAGGACTCTACTAAACAAATGGGACAGGAGGGTCACAGTTCGATTCATGAGAATCTAAGGAGATGAGAAGAACATGAACATTATGATCACCACTCTCTTCCGGGATAGATTGAGCAACTGGTGGTGGAACCAAGTCGACACTCTTCTCGACCAAAGGTTGGTCATAAACAAACACAACAGAGTCATGCTCAGGAAGAGTAGTATGAGCAATAGATGAATCCAATTCAATCTCTTTACCAACCAGGACAGGGTCAGAAGAAAGCCTCTGATAACCAATAGGAAGTTGGGGTTGAGGAGTTGCAAGGTTTTCCAAAAATTTGGAAGCTTTATCCATAAGAGGAAAAAGGTGAATAAGATTCTCTCCTTCACATAACCTATAGGGGAATCTAATCTTCCCTTTCTTCTTACCATTGCTAACCAAGGATGCAACATCGACATGATCTCTAGAGGTCAATGGGGATGGTCGATCCAGATTTTGAGACCATACCTCTAAGTCTCTGGGAATGCTAGGACAGTATTGAAGGAGATGGTCACCCTTACATAGCGTGCAAGGGAATTTTACCTTCCTTGAAGGATCAAAATATTTGTTGATAGGAAGTACATTTAGAGAAATAGCTGCACAGTTGGCCTCTCACTTATCTGACTTCTTCTTCTTCGTCTTCTTCTTCTTCTTCTTCTTAGCCTCCTAGTTACTGGATTTCAAACTTTCACCAGGTCAATTAGAAGAGGAAGAGGAAGAAATAGGAGTAGAATGGGAGAGATCAACCTTAGAATCAACGTGATGTAATTCAGATGAAGGAGATGGTGGGGCAAGAGTTGGGACACTCGAGATCAACGAGGTTGAAAATAACCAGATAGGTAAACCAATGGTTAATCTAGGGAGGGACAACGTTTCCATATAAGGAGCACCCACATTTCCAAAAGAATGAAAAGGACCAAGATTCCCATCTGAGGGGAACGCTTGACTAGTAGACTCTAGGAATGTTGCCATCGGAATCAACTCTAAAGAATCACTAAGGAAGATAACTTTAACCAGGAATATTTCATGGGAAGTTAATTTTATAACACTGAAACAAAACATTCCCTTTTCATGTTTAAAGAGTTGAGAAAAGGGTGAAATGTGACTCTATCAGTTTCGATTTGAAACAAGCTCGAAAGGACAAATGCTCAGGTGATATTTTAAGTTTAAAGAGTCAAAAGATCGAATGACTACTTAGGATACTCTAGGCATAAAGGATGACCAAGTAACCGTTAACTGCATAATACCTCCTAACAAACCAAGAAGTACGAGCAGGCAATCTCCTCAAATGTTGTGTTTTGTGTATCACGTTTATAAGGCGACAGAATCGGCTTCCTATGGATAAAGGATTGCAGACCTATAAGGGTCTCCCTTTATGTACGCGACGATATAGGGAGCACAAGTCTGTACTAGCGTTGTTTAGTGCCGAAGAGAATGACAGCTACTAGGTTTAAAGATGTCGGAATATGTCTCTAGCCTAGACCACTAAATGTAAGCATTAAGTTTCAATGCTTCCTTAGGTTAATTCAATAAATTTTAACAATTGATCTTGAATTAGGTTTCAGTTACAAGGCCCTACTGCTGTCATCTAACAAAACTCTTACATGCAGCTATATGAGAAAAGAGATCTTTGTCTTCGATGAAAGCTATCACTAATTGAGAGATAGAGGGCACACAACCAATGCAACAATCAAATAATGAAAGCTTTCACTTATGCATGTCCTAATTGCACTTAATCTTCCCTTGACAACAAAATAAGTTTCATTTCATTTCTCGTGCCTATGCTGATGCAATTCTAGCTTCTTAATGATGCTACTAATGCAATATTTTCGCTTAAGTAAACTAGAACGATGTTCTTCTTTCATAAAATGCAAAATAAATCTTTCACATAAATCACTTTAATGAAAATTTCACAATTTTGAAAAAACAAGCATTGATAAAATCCAAAGCATGATGAATGAAACTAAAAGTAACTTCTTCCCTGAATCGAACAAACCAAACACATAAATGCTTCAATCGACAAACCAAGCAATGTAATCTATGCTTGGAATGAGAAAAGAGACACTCAAAATAAGAGAACAAATGAGACTCTTTCACTCATTCAATTGAAAATGAAGCAAACAAAGCATCCTAGTCACTTCTGGGAAGAAGAAGAGAGTCCGAGGGTCAAGACACACTGGCATTGGAATGGGAGAAATTTTGATTTTTTCTTAACTTAGAGACTGGAGCGATTGCCTAACTAACAACTAGCACCAATAGGCATGACTGCCACAACTGACCAGTACTACAACTAGCATTGATGGCCTAATCAACGCGACTACCTAACTGACAACTAGTGTTGATCGAGGGATTCAAAGAAAAAATAAAAAAGAACTTCACACAGGGCCATAATTAACACATCAAAGGGTGGGCTAAACCAAGCAAGCACACAAAGCAAGCTAAACGAAGCTTTCTAGTCAGGGGGAACACAATCTAAACAAGTTAGAAGGCAGAAATCAAAAGAGCAAGACACACTAGTTGAGATCTGGGGTGGACCCTAATCTTCACTTACAGGAATCGGTGTGACTGCTTAATTGACAACAAGCACCAGAAGGGGGCCGACATGATTGTTAGAGAGCAAGTCACTCCAATCGGTGCGACTATCAGAGTAATTTGCTCGTTGGGCTGATGATTCAAGAAAAAATAAAAAATAAAAATTCAAAGGGTGAGACTAGACTTGCTACTGTGAATTTCAAACCCAAAGCAGTAAACAAAGCAAAGCAGACAAGACTAGAGGGAAATGGTGATACTAGAAAAGTTCACACAAAACCATGAAATTACAAATAAGAAAACAAAAGAATTGGATCCCCAGTATGGTCACTAATTTGTGGTGAAGTAAAATTATGAGTGCGGACACAAACAATTCCTCTAGCCCAATAATGGGTCTAGCCACAACTAATACATTCTATGGAATATTTCCTTAGGTTAGAACCAATTAAGAGGGCCTACCTCTTAGTACGCTTATCCCATTTGATGATGTCCTTGCTTTCTTGCTCCAGCTATCTCTCACTTCCTTCTTCAAGCACCTAAAACAAGTAAACAACAGCAAGCAACAACCATGATAATAGACAAATTATAATTCAACCTACTTAACAAGTCAAGAAACATTAAGCCAAGAACACGTAAGATGACACATCATGAAGAAGAGATTACAACCATTGTCTTGACGTTTCCATTCTCCTCTGGCAAAACCAGGTTCCCACACACTTCTGCTAACATTCCATGATGGCCTCAACAATAATAGTTTTAAGGCTCTTCCCTTTAGGCTTCACACTAAACCAAATCCACGCTTCTCCCTCCCACAACTAGAGACCTACAACTATGAATAGCTTGCTATTTACTCCAAACTTAATTAGCAGTAGCACACCAACATTAACACTACAACACTAACGCTAGCTTGTGATTGAGAAAAATGGAGGTTTATATAGCATGAATGGATGAGAGATGGATCCTATTCTCATGGGAGAAGGTCTTATCTCTTGAAGTAGTTCCATCATTATAGGGGAAAGCAGCCCAAACTATATCCTCGACCCCATACGGCCAAACCATTTACCATACTTTCATTACAAAGCTTCTAGAGCTAGAAGCTTCAGCTCTTTATTTAAAAAAAAATCCATAAAACGACCGGCAAGACTGGAACAAAGCTTAATCGCTCTGGTCGGTGCTAGGGACAGTGTTAATCCCTGCATATCGATGCAAGGAGGACAAGGGCCATTAGCATTGGTCTTGTAAACTGGGAAAAACAGAAGATTTTGGGGAAATGGTTCAAAAGGGAATTGTTCTACTCATGAAGAGGGACACAATGGGAGTTTCTTCATGAATTGAAGGCATGTAGGGTTCAATTTAGAGGTCCTCCAGGATCAAGGAATGGGAAGTATAGGGACAGTGAAAAAATATTGTGTAACAACCCGCTGAACACCAAGACCCAAAGTTCCACCCTCTCGCATGAGCACATCAACCTCAAAACCGAGTCTAACCCCAAATGCGTCAACATAGGACTAGGATGCTCCCCCGAGGAAAGACAAGCCCTCATCATCCTGTTTAAGAGGTACCACAACATTTTCGCTTGGACATATGACAACCTAAAAACATATGATACGCAGATCATCCAACATGTCATTCCTAAGAAAGAAGGGGACAAACCATTTCAGAAAAAGTTGAGGAAAGTGCATCCAGCATTAGAACTACTTACCCAAAAGGAACTCAAGAAGTTGTTGGATGCTCACATCATCTTCAATGTTAGACACTCTACTTTGGTGTCCAATCTAGTTCCATTACGGAAGAAATCTGGAGAAATTTGTTTATGCGTCAATTTCCGGAATTTCAATCAGGCATCAAACAAAGACAACTACCTGATTCCCTCCATGGAGAAAATTCTCCAAAACATCTTGAGATAAAAAAATATGCTCCTTGTTGGATGGATTCTCTGACTATAATCAAGTGCGAGTAGTCAAACCAGACTGGATTAAAACAACCTTCAGAACAAAGTGGGGAACGTTCATATTTCATCATATGCCATTCAGACTAATTAATGTTGGGGAAACGTTCCAAAGATAAATGGATATCACGTTCTAGGGTTTAATCAGCCAAAGTGTGGTGGTCTACCTTGAAGATTTCACTAGTTTTTTCAAAGAAGAGGTCTGATCAACTTCACCATTCGAAGAAGATTTTTGAACGGTGCTAGAAATATGGAATTTCTCTCAACCCTAAAAAAACATATTTGCAGTTTCCGAGGGCAATCTCCTTGGACATATCATCACTAAATATGGAATCACTATCGATCCCGATCGTGTAAAAGCTATAGCACAGATCCCTCCACCGAGAAACAAAAAAGGTATGCAATCCTTCCTTGGTAAAATCAATTTTCTCCACAAATTTATTTCATATTTTGCGCAAATTGTTAAGCCTTTGCAGAATATGATAAAGAAAGATTCGGTCTTCAAATGGAATCAAGAAGAAAAAGAGTCTTTTGATCGCATCAAGAGAGCAATCGTTGAGGCCCCTTCCCTTTTCAGATGGACTTCAGTAGGGATTTCATCTTATATACTTTCGCCTTTGATTCGTCCTTAACCACAGTCCTCACGCAAAAGGATAACAACAACGATTAAAATCCTTGTCACACGGAATAAGTCGATCTTGCGGACAATATAGACCTTCCTAGAATCTAAAGAAGACCTTATGACAAGCAAACCAACCAGACACTATCTTTCTCTAAATATGCTTTTATAAACAATGGCAAACAAGTGTTTTTAGGGCCTACCTTAGGTCCAACGCAAGTTTGTGGATGCCCTTGCTCCTTCGATCCAAATGAGATCCTTTGTCGCGAATATGCAAACACAAACAAGGCAAGCAAATTAAATAGCACCTGAAAAACCAATATCATAAAACAAGTTTAACATGAAAGTCAAGGAGTCCATGAAACAAATAAAATGAGATACTTGTTGAGAAAAATGAGTTTGATTGTATTAATTCAAAAGAAGAAGAACTTTACAACCTGTGCCTTGACGCTGTACAAGCTCCTCCCAGGGTCCAGCAAGAAGTCTCCTCTACTTTGACAAGTTTCACTCACTCCCCAATGAAGCCAAAAAGGTATGTGATCTCTCCTCTTAAGCTCAACTAGGAAGTCTTGATTTCACCAGCATTTACCCTAAAAAATGTTCAGCTTCTAACCTCTCCAGAAACCAGCCCAATGCTTGAATTTATAGTGCAATGGAGGTAGGTCACTAGGTCCTCCTTCAAAGGGATAAAGCCCTCCTTCAAAGGGATAGCTCCTCTCATCAAGGGATTAGCTCCTTCTCTTTTGGGATGCATGAACCACCTCAGAGCGAACAATCCATGTCAAAATTCCTTCTAGAATCCTCTAGAATTAACCCAAAGTGAGTTTTTTAAGATAAAAATTGTGCCTTTTGACTTTCACAGGGGTCCGCACCCACACCTTTAGGGACAGAGCGGGTAGGTCCGCAATTTTTGTAAACAGAAGGTGCGGGACTGCAGGTGACAGTGAGAGAAAGTGCGGAACCAGAGTTTCATTGATTTTCAATGTCTTTCTCCCATTTTCAAAGCTTGACTTGAAGAGCTGAGGTCTGAGACTTGCTTAGGAGGACAGTACAAGTGATGATAGACTCATACTGACTGCGAATAATCATGGTGACGATATTTTTGTGTAACAGATTGCCCCCTAAAGTGCAAAGTCTGTAGTAGATGAGGATTTCATTTATCATTTAGGAAGTGTTAAGTACTTTATCATTTCGAGGATCATCTTGTGGAGAGCCCGGTTGGAACCTGTAAAAACATTCAATGCAAGATATATATAAGGGATCATATCATCGCTGAGGTAGGCATTCCCATACTCAGATCAAAACTGACTAGAAAACTAACTACTGCTCTGATACAGGAATGATCTTGTAAAACATCATGTGGACACAGTATGGATGCAGTCATCTGTTTATGAATAGTCCATTATATAATGAATACAAAATTTCTCGCAGCCTGGATTGTGGAAACTAGATCCAGGGTCTTCATTTCTACTTCCCGAAACAGTACGATTCTATCCATGCGAATGAATGTGTTGATGTCGAACATGGTAGAAACCACTTGATTACCAGTCAATGATGTAAACTGTTAACAAGTGTGAGAGAAACCACCAGTGATGTCAATGGCTCTCAAAGTACCCAGTACAATCCATGAGATGAGAATAAATGTGTTGATGTCGAACATGTCACGGAATCCTTTGATCGAAGGTCAATGATACAACCTGTCATTGAGGCATGCAGATCTCAAGGTACTGACGATTTCTAGATCATCTTTCTAGATAATGAGTTGAAGTCGATAGAAAGCGATCCGTTGTAGGCAAGCCCACAACACGAAATCATAGATCAAGTCAAAGAAATTTAGTTGCAATGACTGACTCAGGGATGGTCAAGATGGATGACAGATATTTTTCAGATGAATGGCTTATTGGCAGTGACCTCTTGAACACATAACAACACAACAGATGGCTTGGTGACAATTGACCCAAAGTTAATACCCAGAAACCAGCTGAAGACTTTCAATGTGGTTTGATCAACTGTTAGGCAAAGGATTTCCCAACCCAGGTGAATAAAAGTGTCGTGTTCAATAGTGGTTACAAAGTATGACAAACAGGCTCATTTTATCTCTTTTCCCCCACCATTTCTGGCAAGTACCTCTTTATTTTTGACAAGCTTGAGGAGGATAACATTTGCTTGATTATAAGCTCATCCTTCGGATGAGTCCAACTTAGTTTAAATTCGAACCCTAAGAAGGAGTGGTTCATTCCTGTTTGTAATTGAACAGGTCCTTTACTGTGAAATTTTGACGAGTCCAGTATAGGAGAAACTCGGCGTTTTTCAATTTTAGAGAGTCTGAAAAAACTTAAGAAGACTCCAGGGTTGACCTTTTTTGTAAATTTGTGTCTCCCAAGCCCGAAAAAGTATAAAATAATACTTGAGAGAACTGCTTGATCTTTTACGACCAAGGAGTACTTTTTGTCATTAGTGCCCTTGATCCGAAAAAGTAAAAAAGTGATCAACGACACGTCGTTTTATACCCAATATCGAATTTGAAACGACAAAAATCCGGCAATCTTTTCATGTTTTTACGGTCGGAAAAGAGCTGTAAGTGGATTGTCTTTTAATTCCGTTTTAACGAGTTTAAAAGAAAAAAATCGGCAATCTTTTCATGTTTCAGGAGTCAGAAAAGGGCTTAAAGACGACTCTAAATGTTTTTAATCGAAAATGATAGATTTCGTCTGAATAATCCGTTATCCTGCACAAAAACACAAACATTACTCATACCTGTTTGAAATGGATAAAAATGTCACAAAAATACCTTTCCAAAGTGAAACATAAACAAATTTGCAATTTATTTAGTCAAAAAACTTATAAAAAGGGCCTTTGTCAATTCATTTTTACCGTTTGAGTTTTGTGTGAGAAAATAGGGCTTCTGCTCAGAAAACTTCCCGTGAAGATTGCGGAAAATCCAACCGTCGGAATCGAACGTCGTCTTCTCCAGGTAATCCACATCATCCTACTCTTCATTTTTAACCGTTTCAATTTTTGTTTTAGTCATTTATTTCATTTTTTGGGAGGGTTTTTAGGCTTAAAACCCGTGCGCTGGGGCCCGCAGGTTTACCACTGCTGGCCTGCGGACCCCAACTTTTTCTCCATTGGGAAAAAGCCAGGGGTCTGCACCTTCCATGTAGACAAAGTGCTGTCCCATGCACTGTGTCTAACTCGGAGGGTGCGGTCCCTGTCGCAAGGGTTTTTAACCCAAAAATTCTCAAAAATAGACCAAACAAAATAATTTCTAGCAACTTAATTTATCTTTATACTTGATGCAGAGAGTACATCATGCTAGATTAGCGCGAACGAGAGCATGAGGACATGGATGCTGCCGCATGGAATCATCAGCCTTCACTTGATGCTTTGAGGGCGTGCGGCTTGTACAAATTCTGGGCCATTCCTGGCATGAGGGCTCAGGTGGATTTCTTACAGTGGCTGGTTGATAGATGGAGCATACAGGACCAGTGTTTCTTCATTGGTGGCCACCAGCTTGAAATCGAGCCGGTGGACATATATTTCTTGACTAGTTTTCCTAAGAGAGGCAAAGACTTGACTCTGTTTGGGGCTAGGCCAGGTGGCCAGTCTGTCGATAGCCTCCGGCTAGAGTACTGCAACAGCCAGGCTAGAGACAAAGGGATAGACATAAAGACCATATCCCGTCCTGAACTCATGGTGATTGCGTTTACTGTCACTAGACTTTGCGGGGCTACCGCATTACATATTGCCACCGGATCCCAGATGCGTATGGCAGTTGATTGCTTTCGAGGCACCATCTTCAACTGGTGCGATGCCGTGTTGGCCAATCTGAAAGGCCAACTGACCAGGGCCAAAAACGGACAACTAAAGACCTTTGGTTATGGGGCTTTGGTTGTGAGTTTTGGCCCGGAGAGGGTTCCCATGTTGATCCCATAGCACCTTACTGTTGGAGCTGGGCTTCCTCGAGAGCCCAAACTGATGTGATGGGTCGCAGTTATGGCCCGTCACCCGGACGAGAGGACAAAGGTTGCTCGATTCAAACCTGAGTATTTCCAATGGCTGGAAAACCAGGTCTTTTCTATTCAGGACTTCCCTTACGCTCGGGTAGATTTTCGTGGCAACCCAGACATGGTTCTTCCACCAGGAGAGCAGTGGGATGACTCAGGTAAAATCATTTTCAACATTTTTCCTATTTTATTTTTTATTATTATTTTTCCATCATCTCAAAACAGATAGTAAAAAATTTCAAATGCAGATGTGGGTCCACAGCGACCAGCCGCTCTCCGGCCTTACGAGAGGAAACAACCAGTTTCACCTGCGCCAGCCCCACAGGATGAATCAGCAGAGTTTTTGGCCGAGTTGGAGGGTCATCTCGAGCGCTTGATAGGAGATATTCCAAAGACCACTATAGATGACATTCCTCGTCGACTTCAGCGCTATGTGATTGGGGTCCCAGGACTTTTTAGGAGGTTCCTTTACAAGGTGGCCCATGCAGTGGTTTCTTATAGAGATCATCACCAGTGATAGGATGATCGCCTATTGTGGGAACATATGACATTTTTGTTTTTTGTACTTATCATTTTTGCCGATCATAAGGTGTTTTTCAACCTATGATTGAGGACGATGTATTTTTTGACACACTCCTATATATATATATATATATATATATATATATATATATATATATATCACTAATACCGACTTACCTTGTAAATCATGTTATGGAATGGTTTTAAATTTACATGTATGATTATTGCAAATGTCTATTTAACATTCGAGAAGCAATTGCATCTGCTAATGTATTTAAAGATCTTGGAATATGCTGATATTCAATATAATCAAATTCACGTTCCAAGAGACGCACTCTCAAAAATAATCTTAATAACACTAGATTTCTAATGGCATAAACTCTATTAAGCTGTAATACAACGAGTTCAGAATCTAACCTCACTATCAAAATCCGAATCCCAAATGAAATAGATTCAGATAATAACTCAATCACTACACTATACTCGGCAATGTTGTTCGTTGTTTAACCGAGGCTTACCCCATGCATAGATACTAACTCATTAGAGGGCGAATAGATAACCCAAGCTGCGGAAGAAATGTTCCATGTATTACGACAAGCACCATCAGCAAAACCAATGTATGTTTGGAGAGGCATCGACATCTGCAATATCAAGAGTAAAACCAAGATAAGCAGGAATAATGACAAAAAAAACACTCTCTAAGCTAAGCACACTGTTTAAACTAAAACACACTAGCTAGAAAGAAAAACTATCCTAACTAAAAATCTCCATACCCATTTTTTAAGCATAATACCTCTTCAAGTAAAGACCATTTCTGGGTTTACCTAAAGAGTCCCCGTCAAAGTTTACCAATTCATAGGCCCCTTTTGCTAGCTTTCGCTTGACAACATAGGGACCATGCCACATAGGAACGAATTTTCTAGTGCCTAATTTATCATTAGCTTGATCGTAAACTAAGACTAGATCTCCTTCCGAAAAATTTCGAGGGGTCACATTTCGATCATACTAAGCTTTCATGTGTTTTGCATGAGTCTCGATCACAAATGCAGCATCACGTCGATTCTCATCTAATTGAGCCAAGTATAACAAATGCTTTTCCTCTTCGGAAGTGGCTGGAAGTAACTCGATGGCCATTTGCAGTGACGGGATTTCGCATTCAATGGGTAACACAGCTTCCAAACCATAGACTAGTTGGGAAGGAGTGAACCTTGTTGATGTTTTTGCTGAAGTTCGGTACGCCCAAAGCGCTGAAAATAGCATGTTATGCCGATTCGACCGATGAATCCCAATGATTCGTCAGATCATGATAACTAAAACTTTGTTGATGGATTCAACTAGACCATTAGCTTGTGGATAATAAGGGGTTGAACTATCGTGACGTAAACCAAGCTGGCCTGTAAGTTTGGTCATCATAACGTTTCGAAAATGATGCCCATGATCAGTGATTATCGCTTGCGGGACACCAAACCTAGAAATTATATGATTGAACACGAAAATTGCAGCTGTCTTGCCGTCTACCTCAAATGTAGGCATCGCCTCGGCCCACTTGGTAAAATAATCTACCGCAAGGATGATATACGCATGCCCCCCGGCCGAGTGAGGGTTACATGTAATAAAATCGATACCCCATTTGGCAAAAGGACCAACGGCAATTATAGGGTGGAGAGGAGTAGGTGGAGCGCGCATCTTTCGATCAAAAATTTGGCAGTTGTGGCATTTGCGGACCGCCGTAATACAATATTTAAATAAAGACAGCCAGAAGTAGCCAGCGCGCAATATCTTTTGGGATGTGGCATACCTAGACATATGACCGCCACACGCTCCAGAGTGACAGTCATTTAAAACCCTTTCAGCTTCCTTGTGAGTTAAGCAACGTCGAAAAATAGAGTCTGCCCCACGACGATAAAGAGTATCTCCAATAATCCTGTATTGTTGGGACTGGAATCGAATTTTTCGACGTTCTGACCTTGAAATTTCTGGCCGAAAGGATTGGGCATGGAGATAAACGATGATATGCCTATACCACGGATCTAAAATGCTGATTAGAAACAAGGATTCGTCCGCAATGGGCTCTTCCGCCACAGTTTCCGTGTCAGCACGCGGGAAGTCACACATTAACTCGGCAAAAACTAAATATTTCTTAGACTTAGATTTCTCAAATTCCAAGTCGAACTCCTGCAGGACATCATCCGTATGGGTTCTTCATTGGCACTTGAGGACGAACCTATCATCTTATTGTCTTGAGTTGGAAAAGGATCCTTCAAAACAGTAGGAGTTTGGGAACCTTTGACAATCTTCACAACCTCTGCACGATGAGGGCAGTCTCTTGTAAAATGTTCATCGTCACAAATGAGACAAGGATAATGAGGTTTGCACTTTTCATCATTGGATTCCGATTTTTCAGGTTTCTCCTTTGAATTTTTGTCCGTTTTATTCTTCTTCTTTCCTTTCTTCTTCCCACCGGATTTTGATTTGGCTGTAGATGACTCTACAATGTGAATATCGGCGGAAATCTCTGCAGAAGAATCTCCTGTTGGGGAATCAAGCAAGGTTATGATAGGAGAAGAATTCTTGGAATATTTCTTCTTACTTTTAGTGTTAACCGTACCAATCATACCATCGGCGGCATGAGATCCCGAAGGAGCTGCAGCGATTTGATTTTGCTTGGGAAGATCAGGGATTTTCTCGTGTAATGTACTTGACTGAGTATAGACCAAGTCAAGGTACTGTGCTTGAGCAATTACTTGCTCCTTAGTAACAACTCTGGTTTTAGCTACATCTTCAGTGATCTTTGGCAACAAAGATTTTAAAAACCACTCGGCCAAGATCTGATCCGGAATAAAAACCTTCACTAAACGTCGTCGACATCTCCACTCATAAATATGATCTGAAATGTAAGTGGATGTCGATTGTTTTAACGAAGTTAACAATTCCGTGCCATTGTCATATCGGACTGGCAACTGAAAATGAGTTAAAAACGAGGTAGCTAACTGACTAAAATTATAAAAAGTGCCTCATGGTAACTCAATGTACCACTTGTCCGCGAGACGAATTAGAGTGCGCTGGAAAAGTCTAAGACGGATTGAATCATCTGAAATGGAGTTATACGCACACCAGAGGTGGTAAGTCATCACGTGGTTTGACGGGTCCTCTCCTGATTTACCTTCGAACTTAGGAATGTCACTGGGCAACTTATTCGACATTGGCGGCCAAAACGGAAGATAATTAATGGGATTTTTCGTTAGGCGCGACAAGTCAGGTAAGTCCAAAGTTGCGATAAACGGTAACTGACGATTAGGGTCCCTAAAACTCTGGGTTATGAGACCAGCCCCAGGAGGAGGATATCCAGGATAACTAGGGATAGGAATTGCGTTTGGGATATTGTATCCTCTCGGAAAACCAGGATTAACCGGACCGTACTGGGGTTGTTGAGGTTGTTGATAAGTGTACCCAGGGTACGGTTGATACTGATAGACTGGCTGCTGCACAGCAAGACCGAATTGGTACTGTCCCTGGTACGGTTGATAAGTAAATTGTGGTTGACTTGTAACAACCGTACTTGAACCAGGTTGTCCTACAGGTATCTGAACCGACGTTTGAATCGTAGATCCAGACGGTGGTAAAGATGTCCGAGGAGTAGATACAGGAACAATAGAAACTGGAGCTGCCGATACTCCAGAAGTAGGTGGGGTAGATTGAACAAATGTTGCGGCAGTTGTAGCAGTCGTTTGAGGTGGAGTACGAGGCGTACTAGGCCCAGGCTGAGAAATTACTGAAGGTACAGAAGTTTGAATGTTAGACTGGAATGGTTGTTGGGGGGTACCAGAAACTAAGGGTTCTCCAGTTTGAGATGTAAACTGTACATTTGGCTGCAACACCTGTTGAGTTTGCGATGGATCCCACACTATATTCATTCCGGGGTACTGACCCATAACAGGTTGAGAATATTGAGGACCATAACCGGGTTGAGGGTAGGATTGATAATTGAAAGGTACATTTCCCGTTCCTTGAACATACGTTTGACCGGAGGGTGGTTGGAAACCTTGGTTCGAGTACTGACCTTGGGGTTGATACCCTTGAGGCACGTACTGATACTGGGTTGACCTTGAGGTATAAATTGATATTGGGGTTGACCTTGGGGTACATATTGAGTCTGGGGTTGACCTTGAGGAATGTACTGTCCCATAGGTATGTACTGTCCTTGAGGTTGCCCCCCAGATGCAAATTGGGTACCTTGAGGTTGCCCCCCAGGCGATAATTGAGGTTGCCCCCCAGGCGGTAACAGGCCACCTTGAGGTTGAGGATTGGGAATAGAACCTGACATCATGAGAATGTCTTCTACGCTCAACGGTTTAGTACCATTTCTTCCAGTTAATAACCCTTGCTCAATGGGTTGAGGAGATGCTCCCAAAAAAGTACCAGAAAGGGACTGATACCCAGAGGGAACAGAAGGACCGCCGTACAAAAAGGATTCAGGCGATTAAGTAAACATGGACGACTGATTCGACATATTTAACGGAGGATAATAACCTCTAGGTGTTGGGTGATAAGGAGCGCGAGGTGGTGAAAAACTTAACCCTGGGTTTTCTAAGAAATTAGTCAAAGAAAGATACCAAGTATTGCTCCTAGGTGGACTGTAAAAAATTAATTCATGCTCCCTTAGCTCAATAACAGGTTGATTTTCAGGGATAGGGATGCCTACTTCTTCTTCCAGAGTAGCAAGTTATTCAATAGCAATAAGTCCAGAAGGAAGATCTTGAGTGATTACTCTTTCTACCCTAGGTGAACCAGGACCACTAGAAACTGGAGAAACAAACCCCAATGTCGGGGTAGCAGAAAATTCACTTTCAGGCTCGGATATTTTAGGTTCCTCACCTATATCACTAGTAGATGAAAAGCTACCAGTAACTTCGGAAACAAACACTGACTGTGGATTATAATCTGCCACTGACGTTTGAAAATCAGGATGTACTATCGAAGAATATTCTCCTTCTTCAGGTGACCCAACTCTACTGTCTCTAGGAGTTACGAGGACTTTCAAGCCTTCAAGCTAGCTCGGGACTTCTTCAGGAGGCTGGCCCCGAAGTCTACGGGACTTCCTCAGTAATTCAGCCACGTTTAAAAACTCAGGAGATTGGCCCCGAAGTCTACGAGACTACCTTGGTAATTCAGCCACAGTTAAAAAATTTTAACTACTTCACACGCAAACAAAGTAAAATCTCAATGAAAACCACCTAAAGTCTCTAAAGAACCAAAAATTTTTGAATCACACGCCTAAAGAATCTAGGAGATCAAACACACACAAACAGTAACTTTCCGTACTAAAAACACTAGTTGGTGATGAAATCCAACGTCGCAGAGTTCAATACAGAAATGGTGGTTGGAAAAGTTACCCCGACAGCCTGCTTAATGAATAGACTAGCACAAGTTCCTCCACTTAACCGTCTCGAGTGAAGAGAACCCCCCAGAAAATCCAAGTGAGTCTAGCCGACGTCTACTCCAGGTACAGTGGGATCTTCCCACCACTGTCACCTCTGGAAGAATCCTAAAGAATATGGCCACTAAGGTTACCAACTGAAACAAATATACCTCGGGGAACAGTCTACGATCCAATACGCACGCAAGGGCAGAGTAGCAAGCTCAATCCCCTTGAAAGCTCCTTGACATAATCCAAGGTTTATCAACAAGTGACCTCAGGCTCCTCGACAATGGTTAATCCGAGGTTTACCGTTTTTAATACGTGAATATCTGGCGTTGTTCCCAATGAGGAAGGATTGATTCCCACACTGGTTCAGACACGATCTCGTGCTTCTCCTTTAAGAGGAGCTTTCCTAGAGCATAAATGCAACATTTGGATTTCTTCCCTACCACAAGATACAACTACTTGTTTGTTTTTACTGTCTTGGAGAGTTAATTACTCTCCTACTCCAAGACACTAGCCTAAGCTAAGTTGGTGTATCAGAGCCCTAGAAATAAAAATGTTACTAAATGAATTTTACTTTAAGCATTATTTTTATTGGTTTTTGTTTAAGTCAATAGGTGCGGAGATGAAACTCGTGGTATGAAGACTTGACTCAAAATCACTAGAAATACACCTAAGATGATTTAAACAATATTTTTCTCTTCGATGAACTTCTAAACGAAGAAAGAGTTTTAGAATGCAAATACTTTGTAAACACAAATCTTTCTTAATCAAACAAATTAAAGGAAGAGCTTTTGCCTTTTCCAATGCACTCAAAACGAGACAACTAGTTATTTCACAAAAATTTCCCTTTTTCGTTTCAAAGCACTCAACCACTACAAAAAACAATCTTTTTTCCAAAAGAGATTTTTTTTTATTTTTTTATAAAACACTCAAAACTATGGAAATGACTAACTTTGAGATTTATAAATTACAAAAACCTATTTGAAGTCAAAGCCTACTAGATGTCTTTTTTAAGGATGTTTTACTTAGCTAGATGTAAGCTAAGGACCAATTTATGCAGAATCACAAATCAGTCAAGAACAACCAATTTTGTTTTCTTTTTGAAAATGAAAATCCAAACTTCTAAACACAAGCTTTTTGAAGTTTTGTAAAGAGAAAACTCAAAGCGAATTCCTCAACAAGGGGAGATTTCATAAACGATCAGACTCATAAGAAGGCTTGTAGACACTAAGGTGATCTGAAGTCCCTACAGCTTCTAAGCTCAGAGCCACTACACAACCAAAATGAAAAAAAAAACCCAACAAGAAAAACTCCTAGGAATTTCACCTAAAACCCTAACACTAATGAAATCAACCTAAGGAAAGCTTCTGACAAGTTATATGCGGGTCTGGGCAGTGCATAACAATTTCTAAACAAAAACTAAGCTGACTAAAAGAGGAAATCTTAGGTTTTTCAAAATTTTGACAGGGCCCGCAGGCCCACAGTTGACACAGGTGCGGTCCCGCTCTGTGCTAAAAGAAAAGGTGTGGATAGGTACACATTGTGTCAAAGGGTTAGGGTGCAGTCCTCTCTCAAAGCTATGAAAAACAAAAAATAACCCTGGATCTACAAACTCTACCCAATTTTACACACAACAAGCCAAAAACAGAAACAAAAACACAGTTTCTCAGTTCAAAGTAAAAACAAGGAAAACAATCAAGTCCCCAGTGGAGTCGCCATTTTGTCACATGGAATAAGTCGATCTTGCGGACAAGATAGACCTTCCTAGAATCTAAAGAAGACCTAATGACAAGAAAACCAACCAGACACTATCTTTCTCTAAATATGATTTTATAAACAATGGCAAACAAGTGTTTTTAGGGCCTACCTTAGGTCCAACGCAAGTTTGTGGATGCCCTTGCTCCTTCGATCCAAATGAGCTCCTTTGTCACGAATCTGCAAAAACAAACAAGGCAAACAAATTAAATAGCACCTGAAAAACCAATATCATAAAACATATTTAACATGAAATTCAAGGAGTCCATGAAACAAATAACATGAGATACTTGTTGAGAAAAATGAGTTTGATTGTATTAATTCAAAATAAGAAGAACTTTACAACCTGTGCCTTGACGCTGTACAAGCTCCTCCCAGGGTCCAGCAAGAAGTCTCCTCTACTTTGACAAGTTTCACTCACTCCCCAATGAAGCCAAAAAGGTATGTGATCTCTCCTCTTAAGCTCAACTAGGAAGTCTTGATTTCACCAGCATTTACCCTAAAAAATTTTCAGCTTCTAACCTCTCCAGCAACCAGCCCAATGTCTGAATTTATAGTGCAATGGAGGGAGGTTACTAGGTCCTCCTTCAAAGGGATAAAGCCCTCCTTCAAAGGGATAGCTTCTCTCATCAAGGGATTAGCTCCTTCTCTTTTGGGATGCATGAACCACCTCAGATCGAACAATCCACGTCAAAATTCCTTCTAGAATCCTCTAGGATTAACCCAAAGTGAGTTTTTTAAGATAAAACTTGTGCCTTTTGACTTTCACAGGGGTTCGCACCCACACCTTTAGGGACAGAGCGGGTAGGTCCGCAGTTTTTGTAAACAGAAGGTGCGGGACCGCAGGTGACAGTGAGAGAAAGTGCGGAACCATAGTTTCATTGATTTTCAATGTCTTTCTCCCATTTTCAAAGCTTGACTTGAAGAGCTGAGGTTTGAGACTTGCTTAGGAGGACAATACAAGTGATGATAGACTCATACTGACTGTGAATAATCATGGTGACGATATTTTGTGTAACAATCCTATATCCTTCATTAGCATTGGGTTGTAGGGCATAGAGCTCAATTACCTCGACATCGATAAGAAGGCATACACAGTCTACAAAGAAATGAAACACTTCAGACTGTACATTCTCAAAAAACCATGTCACAATTATGGTCTCGCACTTGGTTATCAGATCACTCTTGATCCAACAAGAGTTGGGTGAGAGGAGATCCAGCTGGATGACTTATCTGCAAGAGTATGATTTGGAGTTAAAACCCTCACATACATTGAAAGGACACGAGCTTTGTAAACTAACTGTCAAGGCTGCAGATCAATAGGGTTCAGAGGCAAAAGTTGGGAGCATGAGATCAAAATATACCAGAATAAGCTACTCAACTCACATGATCCTTCTTCATGATACTATGACCTGAAACAATACCTAGTGCAAGAGGCTCTACCACATACTTTGTTTACCAAGCAAAAGAGGGCCATCAGACTCAAGGTTTCTTGATATTGAATAGTCCAGGGAAATCTATTCAGAAAGAACCACCTCAGAGACCCATCAAACTCAAGGTTGATTCGTATCAAATAGTCTAGGGAAATATATTCAAAAAGAACCACCTCGGTGTGGTGCTACGATGTTTGGAATATGATGAAGCTCACTGAGTGTTGAAGGAATTATTCGATGGACCTAAGGGATGCCACTATGCATGTGACACCATTTCCCACAATATCATGCGGGCAAGTTTCTACTGGCCCACACTCTTTAAAGACATGCACGCCTATGCTTGAAAGCGTCCCATATGTCAGAAGCACGTTGGAAGATAAGCTTGATCATCCACCCCACTCCAACCCATAGTGGTAGAAGAGCCTTTCCAATAATCAGGATTGGATTTCATTGGAGATATCATGCTGAACTCATCAAACAACATATGTATATACTCACGGCCACCGACTATTTCACTAGGTGGGTGGGGGCAATCCCGTTGTTTAAAATCAATGACGATGAGGTAATATCTTTCATCAATCAATACATCATCACCAGGTTTGGTGTCCCAACCTCACATATATTTGATAATTCTACATATTTTTTGTCCTCAAAATTGAATGTTTTTTCTTTGGAAAACAATATTGTTTTAAAACATTCAGACAATTATTACCCGCAAGGGAATGGCCTAGTGGAATCTACCAATAAGAACCTCATCCGCATCCTTAAGAAAATATTTCTCTCCCATGAAAGAAATTGGCACAATGCACTCATCAACACCCTATGGGATGATATGGTCACTCCCAAACCATCCCTTGGCACATCCCCTTACTTCTTGGTTTATGGGAAAGAAGCCATACTGCCTCCTAATCTTTATCTCCCCGCCCTCAAAATAGCACAAGAGTCACAAGACTCCCCTTGCCCTGCCATTTAAAGCCGCATTTGTTGGCATTATGATTCATGTGTTGTACTTTATGGTAACCCACTTGTAGCTAAACAAGTATATGGAAACTAGATGCATCTACAAGACATGTCAGAGCTGACAGAATGATGGAAGAGAAAATTTGTCAAAGGTTTGATACTAGAAGATTGTTAGTGTGTGTTTTCCTTGATATTTGATGAATTAAATAATTGATAAAAGTATAAATAGGAAGTGACAGAATGCAAGGAAGTTGTGTTTACAGATATGACAAATTGCAGGGCAGCTCAGAATAATCAGTTCAGAAGTGATGTATGATGGAAAATCACATTATAACAAGTCAATTTAGAGGTAACATGGAAATGGCATAGAAGAATAGGATGTTGGAAAAAGGACTACAGATCAGAATCAAGAAGCTGAAGAAAAAGGATGTTTTTAGGTATGTTATGTTGCATACGTGGGTTCACTGTACAAAAAGAGCATATACGTATGCATGCACTTTCAGAAGATGAAAAGTGCATATGGGTTGGAAAATCAAGGAAATTCAAGATTAAAGAATATCAAGGGTCAATACCATGGTAATAGCCCACAATATTGAGCGGAGTAACAGTTATTTGATCCCATCTAAGAATACCATAGGTTCTATGTGTTTTTTTGGTCTGAGGTAATGAGAAAGGCTAAAACTATATAAGGAGGAGAAGATAAAAGGGCTAAGTGCACAAGGAATGAATATCTTATGAAGCATTACAAAAAAAAAAAATTTATGCATGTTATGGGTTTTTGATGCTTTACTTGATCTGAACTAAGTATGCACCTGAGTGTTTAATGATGAGATCTAATAATGGATCAAGATCATAATGATTTAACATTATGTGATCTAATAATGGATAGGCTAGATCTGAATGCTAATGAATGTTTTATCCTTTATATGTCATTATCTGGGTATGCCTGAAGTCTGGAATGGTTGCGAAGTTATAAGTAAATAAATGCAGATATATACGCTGGTTCACCTTCTTGAAGGCACGTATACATGTTGGTTCAGCATTTCCAAGTAGCATATGCAAAAGAGACGCTTGTTGTTCAGGGATGAATGATATATCTGATCAATGATGTTGTTTTACTATTTTTTTTCAATGATGTATTCATTAGATCTAAAAGTAACATTAATTGTATAATGAGATTGAGTTTGGTTGATTGTTTGATTCAGAAATAAGGATGATCGCTGTTGCTATCTGTTTAGAACTCTATAATATGACAATATATATTCAGAATGTCACTGATTGGTATAGTTTGTGGTTTACAGGTTTTATGATTCAGTATCTTTAGAGGTATACGTAGGTTGGGCTAAAGGAAGTAGTGTATACACGTAGGTTGGCTTCATTGAAGGAGAGTATACATTATGACACATGAATTTTGAGGTTACAATTGGTTCTGGTTGTTAATGCAGTGTTCTAAGTTCAGATCTATGTACTGGTTATAGTGCTCTGTCCATTTCAGTTGATTGGTTGAATTTTATTAAGTTCGAATGAATGGATGATTAAGTTGTGTTAGAGGTTTAGTGATTGTTTGATTCCGTATGTTATAGATTTCAGTGATTCAGTATGTCAGAGGTTTCACTGATTGATTGATTCAGTTATGGTTGATTCAAAGATTGATGATTGGGTTTCAGTTATACCAGAGATTCATGATTAAGTTTCAGTGGTTGGTTGATGCAGATGTATTTGATGGATCTATTGCAGTAGTGATTTATTTTAAGCTTCAATGTTATTGGTGGGTCCAGTATGAAAATTTAATGAAACACGACCTTCATATTGTGTTGTTGTGTACCAAGAGCATCCAGTCTGAAAATTTATGAAACGTGATCCATGGAGAATAGTGAGAGTTGGAGCCTTTAGTAAGGAAGTTGAATCTTCATGCTAGTAGTGGCTGGTGATTTGATAAGGAGGTTGGAGCTCCCTTCCAGTAGCACCTAGAGAATGAGTGAAGGTTGTAGCCTTTTGTAGGCTAGAGCCTATGTACTAGTAAACATATTTGCTAGTACAAGAGCTAGGGGGTTGTTGATCCCTTCTATTAGAAGCCGGAGAATGAGAGAAGGTTGTAGCCTTCTGTAGGTGGGTGCCTGCGTACTGGTATGAGTTTGCACTAGTACAAGATTGTAAACAGATTATTCTTTATATTAAAAGAAGACAAAGACAACAACAGTAGGTGGTTTTCTCCCACATTGGGTTTCCACCTTAAATATTGGTCTTCATGTGTGTTCCTTATGTGTGATGGTTTATTCTATTATTACTACACATGGTTACTATTTAATGTTTAATAAAGTACGGATGCAGTGATTAAAGATCAACATATGATGAATTAGTTGAATCATAAGTTCACTAGATATACGATGGTTGCCTTAAGAACAGTTGCGTGCACACACGAGTTCCCTTCACTGAAGTAGCATAGATAAATCTGATTGTGGAAATGAAAAAGTTAATGATTTGTAAATATTGATTCACCCCCTCCCCCCTCTCAGTATTATTCCCAACAATTGGTATCGGAGCAGGTCCTTTGGAAGAAGCTTGATCGCTTGAAGGAGATCCATAGTAACAATGGGAAAGAAGCAAAAGTAGAAAGAACCTCAAAAGAAGAAGACTTATCAAAGGAACTATGAAAGTGGGAGAGATGATTGGTCATTATGTGGAAGCAACTCTTTAGATTCAGAATCACCTCAGAATGAAGATGAACAAGAAAAAGAATTATTAGGTACGAATTTGTTGTCCTCTGGTGATACATTTCTCTATTCATTTGAAGATAATGAATGTGACAATGAAACAACTAAATTTTCTCTTATGGGTGAAAGAGAAAGAAATCAAATAGAGGAAGAATTTAAAAAGCTCAGGCACATAATTAGAGATCAAAAGGATCTAATTGATAAAAGGGAATGTGCCTACAAAGAAGGAGTTACCAGGTTAAAAGCTCGGTTGGAGGAAGGAAACAAAATAAAGAAGCAATACAAAGAAAAGGAAGATCAAAGTCAAAGGCTACAGGATGAAGTGACATCATTGAGAAATGAAGTGAATGAAAAGGGCACAACAACCAAGGAACTTATAGAGAGAACCAATTACTATGAAGGTCTTGAAGCTGTGGTCGTTTCTCTAAAGGAAAATCTAAAAAATTCAAATAAGCAGAATGAAGAATTACTTCAAGCATTTGAAGAACAAGAAAATGAAGTTCTTGAATTAAGGCAACAAGTGGAAGAAGGAAGAAAAGTTGAAGAAATCATGAAGAAGCAATATCGTGAAAAGGAAGAGAAATATCAGGTTGAGGTAAATATCTTAAAAGGTAAATTAGAAGAAAAGGATAAACTTTTACGATTTCAAGATAGTACTAAGATTTTGGATGATATTCTTAGAAGTTAAAGGTCTCCTGCCATCAAATCAGGTCTTGGTTTTCATGAAACCATTAAAGGTGAATCTAGATCACAATCTGAAGCAAGGAACTCTAGTGCAAAATCCGAAATTCTCAACAAGGAGATAAGAGGTCAACCCCATCAACAACTAAGGAAAGAAAGTATTCAAAGAAAAACATTTACTCCTAACTATGGAAGTGTTAATCGATTATTTCCTCGAATGAATAATGTTGAATGTTTTATATGTCATAATTTTGGACATGTTGCAGCAAGATGTAGAAGTAGAATGGTTCAAGCTAATAAACATCACACAGAAAGATCATCAACTTCTAGGTACTTTAAGGGATATTGTTTTTCTTGCAATATGTTTGGTCACAAAGACATTGATTGATTTAGAAGGAATATGAAACATATAATTTGTTATGCTTGTAACAAGTTTGGGCATATAACAAAAGAACGCAGGGACAATTCTATGGATCATCGTAGACAATATGGTAAGAAATCAAATAAGCAGATTTATATCAAAAATCTGAAAAATATGAATCCATCAATAATCAAGAAAATGAATATCAAATAAGGTGTGATCTTTCTCTCTGCTCATTCGAATGCAAAGATGATAGTGGAGACAAGAGAAAGATGAAGTCTCAGATGAAGAACCATCATGGTAATGATATTCTTGGAACTGATGCTTCAACAAAAGTTCTAGGACCAGGTACAGTCATAACAGACTCAAAAGGAATTGAAAGTATAAAATTTCAATGTTCCAATTCTCATACATTGATAGTATGAAGACAAGTCATGTATATATGTGAGTTCGAAGTTGCACAGTCACGTATATGTTGGTTTGATGAAGAAGCAGTGGGATAGACTCAGAAAAGTGATCTGTTATGGTTCAGACAATTATCAGTTATCTTTTATGTCTTGATGATTGATGACTACAATCTGTGGATGTTATTTAGAAGTTCTTTTGATCCTCATAAGTTGTTGATTACTTGATGTATATCTGATTGATGATGATGCCTTGATGATTCTTACTGATATTTGCAATGATCAGATCTGATAGTGAACAATTTGTTAGAAAATTATATATTACGGAGCAATGGAACACATAAGATATTGCAGAAATATAAACACAGAAAACGCACAAAACAAGAGAGACACAGATATACGTGGTTCACCCAGTTTGGGCTACGTCCACCTCAAACAGCCAGTCCTTCCTTTCTATTATCTAGCAAAATGAAGAGACACAACCTACAGCAAATCCACTGTAATATCCTCTATTTTCTCTCACAGTCTCACCTCTCTGTTTCTCGCTCATAGAATACACATATATTTCACAGCCTCAAATAAAATACCCTCATACAAAGAGAGGGGTTGCCTTCTAGGGAAAAAAACCCTAAACTAAACATAAGTTCTACCGTCAGATCATCCGCCTAATGAACGGCCTAGATTGACTAGAAATTACTGTACTTTTACAAGGCAATTTTACATTTGTTTTTAGCTTCGGGGGCGCTGCCCCCGAGCCCCCGCCGGGGGACTACTGGCCCTCGGACCCCCTAGCCGGGGGGGATTGGCCCCCCCGGACCCCCGCAGGGGGGACAAGTCTTGCCTGCACCCCCCCGCGTGGAGGGGTCTACAAGACTTCCTGGGGTATACATCCGGCTGAAACAAAGACCTTTGAACAATCATGCTCCACACACAACAATCTCCCACTTGGAGAATGATTGTAGCAACTCCACTGCTACTTCATTTGCTGGACAATGACTCTTCTTTGGACCTGGCTATTTTTCATCTTCATCGTCATCCTTGAAGACCAATTGAAACTGAGCATGTTCTCAGTTTCTCCCTGGTTACAACTTTTGTTAGCATATCTGCAAGATTCTTGCTATTGTGTATCTTTTCCAGCTTCAATTCTCCATCTTCCAACACTGATCTTATGAAATGGTACTTGAGCTGTATGTGTTTAGTCCTAGAATGAAATGTTGAGTTCTTTGCAAGATGAATGGCACTTTGACTATCACTGTATAATGTGCCCATATCATGCTCCTTACCCAATTCACCCATAAACCTTTGTAACCAAATCATTTCTTTACTAGCCTCTGTAGCAGCAACATACTCTGCTTTTGTTGTTGAAAGTGCAACAACACTTTGGATTTTTGAAACCCAACTGACAGTTGTTCCTCCAACAGTAAATACATATCCTGTAGTGCTCCTCCTGTTATCTCTGTCACCTGCCATATCTGCATCAACATATCCTTGTAGGGAGATTTTTGAACCACCAAAGCATAATGATTTATTTGTGGTACCTTTCAAATATCTGAGAATCCATTTCACTGCCATCCAATGTTCCTTTCCTGGATTGTTCATGTACCTGCTTACAACTCCCACTGCATGTGCAATATCAGGCCTTGTGCAGACCATTCCATACATTAAGCTTCCAACTGCTGATGCATATGGAACTTTAGACATATAATCCATGTCTTCTTGGGTCTTTGGGCACATTTCCTTGCTAAGTTTGAAATGGCTAGCAAAAGGTGTACTAACTGGTTTTGCATTGTGCATGTTAAATCTTTTCAACACCTTTTGTATGTACTCATTCTGAGACAATGTTAATTTACGATTTTTCCTATCTCTAGTTATTCTCATACCAAGGATTTGTTTTGCAGCTCCCAAATCCTTCATTGCAAATGAATTTGCCAATTTTCTTTTGAGCACATTTATTTCTTGCATGTTAGATCCTGCAACAAGCATGTCATCTACATACAATAACAATATAATATAGCTGCCATCATTTTGCTTTTTCAAATAAACACAATGATCAGAGTGACATCTAGTATAACCTTGTTCAGACATAAACTTGTCAAATTTTAGATACCACTGCCTTGGAGCCTGTTTTAAGCCATACAAGCTCTTCTTCAACCTGCACACTAGTTTCTCCTTCCCTTTCACCTCATATCCTTGTGGCTGCTGCATATATATCTCTTCCTCCAAATCCCCATGGAGAAAGGCTGTCTTTACATCTAACTGCTCAAGATGCAAATCTTCAGCTGCTACAAGACTTAAAATAGTTCTGATTGAAGTCATTTTAACAACAGGAGAAAATATTTCATCAAAATCAATACCTTGCTTATGTGCAAACCCCTTCACCACAAGTCTAGCTTTGTACCTCTGTTTTCCTCCATCTTCTTCCTTCAGCCTGTAAACCCATTTATTCTTCAATGTAGCTTTTTCCTGCTGGCAACCTGACTAAATCCCAAGTCTGGTTATTCATTAAGGAGTCCATCTCTTCTTCCATGGCTACCTCCCACTTCTTCTTGCTTTCAACCTGCATTGCTTCTTCATAACATTCGGGTTCACCAGAATCAGTCAACAATAAATAATATAATGAAGGAGAGTATTGTTCAGGGGGTCTACTTATCCTGGTAGATCTTCTAACACCACTTTCAGGTGTTTGGGGTGCCTGTTGTTGTTGTGGTGGTTGCTGTTGTTGTGGTTGTTGATTATTATTATTTTCAGGCACCTTTATTTTTTCAGTGATTTCATCAAGTACCGTGTATTCCTCGTTTTCCTTTTCCTGTTTCTTTTCCTGCAACTGATTCTTATACAAGACCTTTTCATTGAATATTACATCTCTTCTCCTAATGATTTTGTGATTTTCGTAATCATATAAGCGATAACCAAAATCATTAACACCATATCCAATAAAGGTACATTTCTTTGACTTTGCCTCAAGCTTTGTTCTATTTTCTTTATCAATATGGACAAAGGCCTCACAACCAAAAGGCTTTAAAAAAGAGTAGTTTACCTTTTTACCTGTCCATGCTTCCTTCAGAACACCACCATCCAAGGAACTTGAAGGCCCTCTGTTTATTAGATAAACAACATTATCTACAACATCTACCCAAAACTGTAAAGGCAATCCTGCATGCAATCTCATGCACCTTGCACGCTCCATGATTGTTCTGTTCATCCTTTCTGACACACCATTTTCTTGTAGTGTTCTTGGAATTGTCTTCTCTCTGCGAATTCCATGCTCTGAACAGTACCTATCAAACTCTTTGTTGCAATATTCACCTCCATTGTTTGATCTAAGACACTTCAATTTCTTTCCTGTCTCAATATCAACCAAAGCTTTCCATTTCTTGAAAGTATCAAATACATCAGATTTATTCTTAATACAATAAATCCAAGTTTTTCTAGTTGCATCATCAATAAAAGTAACATAATAATGAGAGTCACTGAGAGATGATACCTGAGCAGGTCCCCATACATCTGTATGCACAAGCTCTAATTTTTCATTCTTCTTTTCTTTCCCAACTGTGAGAAATCTGACTCTCTTCTGTTTTCCATAAATGCAATTCTCACAGAAGTCCAAATCAACATTCTTCAAACCTGGCAACAAATTCCTTGAGTGAAGAATCTTCATCCCCTTTTCACTCATGTGTCCGAGCCTATGATTCCATAATTCTGCATCCGCTCCTTTGGAAGTTAAAGCATTAACAGAGTTAGAAATACCATTGCATAAATACAATGTACCAACCTTTTCGCCTTTTTCTATTACCAGGGCTCCTTGGTGACCTTCCAAGCTTTATCTATGAAAGTTGTCACACAACCTTCACCGCCTAACTGCCCTGTTGAAATCAGATTTTTCTTTAGATCTGGAACATGCCTTACCTCCTTTAATAGCCATTGGTTTCCATTCTTCTGTTTTACAAGAACCTTACCCATTCCAACGATTTTACAGGGTTTATCATCACCCAGACGAACTTGTCCAAAATCTCCTTGAACATAGTCATGAAAGTATTTCTTATCAAGTGTGGCATGGAATGAAGCCCCTGAATCTACCACCCAGGAATCAGTAATATTTTCAAAAGAAAGAATCAAAGCATCTTGTAACACCTCACCTGTTACATTTGCTTCATGATTGTTTTCTTGTTGTGCATCTCCTTCTTTTCCCTTTCGAGATCTACAGTCTTTCTTTAGGTGTCCTTTCTTTCCACATTTCCAGCACACTATCCCCGATCTGGACTTGGATCTGCCTTTCCTTGATTTACTGCGATATCTTGAGCTCCTTACTCTTTCCATTTTTCTTCCTCTAGACTCTGCACTCAAAGCATTTCCAGATGTCTCACTGGAGCTTTTTCGTCGCATTTCCTCGCTAAGGATAGCACCGACAACATCATCAAACTTTAAAGTACTAGATCCAGAAACGGAGTTACTAATGGCCATTACCAAACCATTCCAACTTTCTGGTAATGAGCACTATAATAACAGAGCTCTAACTTCATCATCAAAGTTTACCCCTACAGAACTTAACTGACTTGTAACTGTATTAAAATCATTTAAATGGTTTGCGACAGATCCTCCTTCCGACATATTCATATTAAATAACCGTTTCATAAGAAATACCTTGTTTGAGGCCGAGGGTTTTTCATATAGTTTCAACAATGTCTGCATCAAACCCTCTGTCGTGGTTTCCTTCGAAATTTTGAAGGCGACTGACGCAGCAAGGCACAACCGTATTGTTCTGAGTGCCTTTCTATTGAGAAGGTTCCATTCTTCGTCTTTCATACCCAGCAACATCTTTGTTTTTCCGTCCAATGGTAGGTATAGATCTTTCTGATACAGATAATATTTCATCTGCATCTTCCACAACGAGAAGTTTTGACCGTTAAATTTCTCGACCCTAAACTTACCATCTTCCGCCATTGCTACCATTCGAACCAGGAACCCTTATTAACTGCGAGTTTATCAACCAACTAGACCTTCGGCTCTGATACTAGTTGTTAGAAAATTATATATTACGGAGCAATGGAACACATAAGATATTGCAGAAATATAAACACAGAAAACGCACAAAACAAGAGAGACACAGATATACGTGGTTCACCTAGTTTGGGCTACGTCCACCCCGATGTTCAGCCAGTCCTTCCTTTCTATTATCCAGCAAAATGAAGAGACACAACCTATAGCAAATCCGCAGTAATATCCTCTGTTTTCTCTCACAGTCTCACCTCTCTGTTTCTCACTCATAGAATACACATATATTTCACAGCCTCAGATACAATACCCTCAATACAAAGAGAGGGGTTGCCTTCTAGGGCAAAAAACCCTAAACTAAACATAAGTTCTACCGTCAGATCATCCCCCCCGCACCCCCCCGCGTGGAGGGGTCTACAAGACTTCCTCGGGTATACATCCGGCTGAAACAAAGACCTTTGAACAATCATGCTCCACACACAACACAATTGGCACAGGTTTAGGGGGAGAATATGTTATTTTTCTAATAATGCATTTTTGGCATTATGTTTAGAATTCTTTGGTACCTAATGATTCTTATAAATGGTGATGATGCTTATGTTGCTGAAGTGTTTAAATGATACATCATGCTATTCTACGGTTATGAGTTGCATATGATAAATTCCCATATGATACTTGCACTGGTTGGGGTTACATAGTTGTTATTCAGATCATATTTATGGATGTTTGTGGATGACTATTTTGATGATGCATATAGTACATATGGTATGTTTCTTACATAGTGAATTTCATAAGGAAAAGGAGAAGAACAATGCTCGAGTACACAAATTCATGATGATAAGAGTCACTCATTTCTTGTATGCTAATGTCATCATGCCTTAAAAGATGCATAAAGTTCATATGGTGTAGTTATGGTGCAAGATACACATAGTTTACATGATATATTGGTTGAGGATTGTTGCTCTTGATGGTATCAAGAAAGTTTGACAAATGACTGTGAGCTCATGGTTTTATTTTCACATTGATGAGAAGCTAGATACATATTGCTATCTCTATGATGCATACATATTATGTTGGATGATTACTTAAGTTGCATATGTTGGTTGGCCAAGAGAATGGTGTTATTGCAGGTTTCATGAAGACATAGCTATTTGAAGACATGGATATTTGGAGACATGGCTTACTTAGTCACATAATGATGATGACATCTTACTTCATGATGATAGATTTGATACTCACATATGTTGACTATCATGATTGATGCTTATCAGATGTGGTATATTAGAAAACTCTCTAGTGAAGATACATGGTTGATATATTGAGGGTTCTTGTGGAAAGATCATGCAGTTCTTGATGATGATGTTATGATCATAGATGACGACTATGGTGTTTTCACATACATATGATATAATGTGAATTATTTTGTCTTACTATTTGGAGATATGACATATGCTTAGTTGATTCATGGAAGGTTATGATAAGGATCTTTCTACTAATGAAATGGAGCAAGTTGATCTTGATGAGATCAAGAGGATGATTTGATATCTATATGTGGCATACTTTGTCACAGGTTGATGATATTTACATTGTCATATCTTGGGAACTGATGATGGACATATATAGGTTGCTGATATATTTACCAAACCGCTTCCCAGAGACACATTTGAATATCTCAGACAAAAACTGGGAGTAGTTTCTGCATCATCCTACGGTTAAATCCAGTTTTGAGAAGAAGGTTCCTATATGCGGGTTTCATGAAGGATAGTTGTGTATATACATGAGTTTCTGTGGTTGTAGGAGCGTATATATTTTTTTGATAGAAAAATAGTGGGTAGCATAGGTTCAGGAGGAGCATTAGCCTTTACAAACATTCTTCATTGTTGGCAGTATGGTTGTGGATTTCAATTATGGTTTCAGATATTCATTGTTGCATAGGTCATGTAAAGATCTAGGGTGTAATATGTCTCCTTCTGTCATAGTCTATTTTTGAATGAGTCCTATTGGACATATGATGTAATTTGTATCCCCATTATGCATGGGAAGGATGATGTAATAATTGTTGTATTTCAGTCATGTATAAATAATTGGTATATCCCCACTTGGTTGGGTGATTGATGTATGTATAATTCATTGGTGACAGGAAGGTCATACTCACATACTTGAGTTATAGAGGCATGTTATTCTTTTGGAAAATATTGTTGCTCACTCTGCATGTGCTCAGGGGGAGCATGGACATGGACGGTATAATGCATCTCAGCATGTACAAAGGGGGAGTTTAATCAAAGAATTTAGCATGTGCCTAGGGGGAGCATGATCAATGTTCATATTCAGTTGTTTAGATATGGAAGTATTCATTTAAAATTGGTCAGTCAACCATTTTCCCTTGATGTCAAAGGGGGAGAGTAGCTTGGTGTTTGGAGAGTTGTTCTTGGTGTTTGGAGAGTATCTTGATGTTTAGAACAAATTGGTATTATTTACAGGTTTTGGTGACCAAACACCAAAGTAGTTGCCATCAAGTACAAATGGGTAGATTGTTGGCATTATGATTCATGTGTTGTACTTGATGGAAACCCACTTGTAGCAGAACAAGTATATGGAAACTACATGAATCTACAGGATAGGTCAGAGGTGACAGAATTATGGAAGAGAAAAATGGTCAAATGTTTGATACGGGAATATTGTTAGTGTGTGTCTTCCTTGATATTTTATGAATGAAATAATTGATAAAATTATAAACAAGAACTAACAGAATGCACAACAATTGTGTTTATAGATATGACAAAATGCAGGGCATTTCACAATAATCAGCTCAGATGTGATGTATGATGGAAAATCACATTATAACAAATCAATTTAGAGGTAACAGGGCAATGGTACAGAAGAACAGGATGTTGGAACAAAGGACTACAGATCAGAATCAAGAAGTTAAAGAAAAAAGATGTTTTCGGGTATGTTAAGTTGTATACGTGGGTTCACTGTAAAAAAAGAAGGTATACATGCAGGGTTACTGTACAAAAAGAGCATATACATATGCACACACTTTCAAAAGAGGAAAAGTGTGTATGGGTGGAAAATCAAGGATATTCAAGATTAAAGAATACCAAGGGTCAATACCATGGTATTAGCCCACAATATTGATCGGAGTAACAATTATTTGATCCCGTCTAAGAATACCACAAGTTCTAAGTGTTGTTTTGGTCTGAGGTATTGAGAAAGGCTAGAAATATATAAGAAGGAGAAGATCAAAGGGCTAAGTGCATAAGGAATGAATATCTTATGAAGCGTTAGATCAAAAGAAATTATGCATGTTATGGGTTTCCAATGCTTTTCTTGATCTGAACTAAGTATGCACTTGAGTGTTTTATGATGATATCTAATAATGGATCGGGATCATAATGATTTACAATCATGTGATATGATA
Organism: Pinus tabuliformis; assembly: GCA_031772625.1. Taxonomy (NCBI): domain Eukaryota; kingdom Viridiplantae; phylum Streptophyta; class Pinopsida; order Pinales; family Pinaceae; genus Pinus; species Pinus tabuliformis. The sequence continues at coordinate 862,629,850 of CM062809.1, forward strand.
ATGGATAGGCTAGATCTGAATGCTAACAAATGTTTTATCCTTTATATGTCATGATCTAGGTATGTTCGTAGTCTGGAATGGCTACGAAGTTATAAGTAAGTAATTGCATATATATAGGTTGGTTTCCTTATTGAAGGCGCATAAACACGTTGGTTCAACATTTCCAAGTTGCATATGTAGAAGAAACGCTTGTTGTTCAAGGATGAATGATCTATCTGATCATTGTTGTTGTTTTACTGTTGTTTGTCAATGATGTCTTCATTAGATCTGAAAGTAACATTGATTGTATAATGAGATTGAGTCTGGTTGATTGATTGATTGAGAAACAAGGATGATCCTTGTTTTTATCTGTTTAGAACTCTGTAATATGACAATCAATATTCAGAATGTCATTGATTGGTACTGTTAGAGTCTTATAGTGATAGGATTCATAATTTTGAATTGGCTAAGTGTGAGCCTTGTAATATTGTACATACCTTTTCTTTCTGAAAATGTTTTCCATATTAAAAATTTTAAAAATGTAAAGAGGGTATTTCCTAAAAGAAACATCAAAGGACAAAAAGAATAAGAAAATATCAAAAAATGAAAAAATATGAACCCCAAAAACAAAAATAGATCATGAAAGTGTGCAAGTCTAAATGCCACTACTATTTTACTGCTTTACTATCTTAAATAATGGTTGTGTGTAGCTTGTCATACATGCCATGACCCATGGTAGTCAAACTGTTTAAATTTGGCTATTTCATGCTTTGAATTTTATGTTTATAGTTAGAGAATGGAATATGACCAAATAGTTTAATCTTGGTAGATCATTAGATAGGTAGAGAAAATAAAAGGAGCTCATCAGTTTAATTTGAGCCCTTGGATGACATAAGGTTAGAAGTAGATAGTTTTCTTTTCAAAAAAAAATGAATGATAAGGGTTTTCTAGTCTAAATGCACCCAAATAAAATGAAGAAAAAATGGTAGGGTAGGTAATGGGTAAGTAGAAGAAAGGTTGCTGAAGTATAAAGTTGATTGGATAAAAACACATTTATCATGCTTGATTATTTGTTTCAATGTGCATGAGCATGTAAGAAGGCAAAAAAAATGGTTTACAAGATCATTTAATTAACTCCCCTTCATTATTATCACCCCCTTTACTTACTAATTTCCCCATCCACAAGTAAGTTCTAGTACTTAAATCCTCCAAGTCATACATGCTTAGAGAATTTCTCTGACTTTTGGTGGGATCGGACCCTCAACTTAATGACATATGGACATCAAGTGTTAGAATTCCCTTCATAAAATTCATTTCCCTAACAAAACCCATTTTCCTAAGGTTAAACTTCATTTTCCTAGAAAAACTAAATAAACCCCATGTAAATCCTATTTCACTCAAAAAACCCACAAAAGTGCTTTATCCTAAGTGTAAATGTATGTCAAGAAAATGCATCAATATTACATTATGCTTAGTGGTATGTTCACTCCGCACATTCATTTCATATTAATTTTTAACTTTATTATATAATTCCCGATATACCTTTTCCCGTATATTAAATAAATCCCCTATATAAATATCCCAACCCTTAGTTTTAATATAAACTATACAATTTACCCCATATCTCGACAAAACCTTCTTAACTTACCAATTTTTGGTAAAGTTAAGATAACCCATCATTAAATCCCCCCCGGATCATTTAAACCCGTGATTAACCTATAATTAATCCCATACCGCCAAGGGTTAAAATCTTGGGCCCCCCCGAAACCCATGCTCTTATCACCCACACACCTCCCTCGCCCGATTATCGTTCAATCATCATTGCCCTCATCCGACGCCCCACAGCCATATCAGCTTCACCCAACGGACGACCTTTACCCGCCCGATAAGCTGGTTTTACTCAACCCCCCAACTGCTACATGTCGAACGATGGAATAGATCAGGTGACCCCTCCTAAATACCACTCCCTCCATGAAAGCGGTGCGATGGCTTGGGAAACCACCTCCCCGCCAAACCCAAAAAACCACCACTGTTCATTTGAGAATTACCTACCAAAAAGTGATCATTGCTCAATAAAAAGGTCAAGAAGCCCTTTTTTGCATTTTTCGCTCATTTTCTTTGTGAACCTCTGCAAACCAGTGCGACTCCTGCAAACACTGAATTCACCAATTGAACTCCAAATTCACTCCTGAAGAAGCTGCAGAGACCCCAATCAACCTCTCAGTCTATACCAGAGCCATTCAAACTTCTGCAGTTGCCAAGAACACCGAATTTGAAGCCAATTCACCCAATTCCAGGTATTTGAAGATGAATTTGCCAGACAACCCTTTCAATTTGAAAACGTTCAGTCTATAAAGTGTTTTAATTAAGTAAAATTAATTGAAATTACTTTAAATTTAAAAGTCTATGCCCAAAACCTTCTGAAAGGTTCTAGTTTCCTTCAAAACTTCTGAATAAACCTGTGAAAGTGAAATTCAAAGCCATAATAACTGAATTATGGCTGCTCCTATCACCATGGATGTTAGACCTATCACAACTCCCCATTTGGACCTTGACCACCTCCCCCTGGCGGACAGGGATTTTCAAATCAGAGACACAAGTGCATATGAAGTCCTGCTCAAAATTCATTGTTTGAGTAAAGATAGATATCTAAACCATTCAGGTGACATTGGCCTTTGGGACTCCAATTTACCCAAATATCAGTTTCCCCAAGTACATATTTTTCCTGAAATTGTCCATATGTGCGATGCCTGTTACATTCCCAGTCAGAGAGCTATAATGTCCCCTAACCAAATTTTTTTGTTCACAATTATAGCTGAATCAATTAATGAGATGTTGCAAGTCCAACCAGGTCCAAACCTGACCCCAATCTCAATTGGAGATCAGTTAGACTAATACACCAAGTTGAGTCCATCAAGACTGGCCCAATTATTCCAAACTTTCATTGTAGAAGAACAACACATTCCTAAAGATTTCCCTCCATATGTTTCTACTATTTTCTCTGAAAGGGGCAATCATGTTGTGACTATGATATCATGTGTTTTGGGTTGTACCACTGATGAATTTGTTGATGAGCTCATCTTGGCCTTCATGTCCATTTTCACCCCAAGAAAGCCTCCTGCTACTTTGTACAATTATGCCTAATTCATAGCTGAAAGGATGCATGAAAAGTTTACTAGAATGCATAATGAGAGATTATTCAAATACTCATCTATACTATACCATATGTTTTTCTATTATCAGTCAGACAGGTTACCTTTCACCCTCTAGAAGCTTGATACTAGAGGCCAACCCAAGTCTATCATATTTTGGACACCATTATTCCACAAGCATTCATCACCATAAACTTATACAGACTTCATTGATTCTTTTGTCCATCAAGTCATGACCATGCTGACAGGAAGTCCTCCACCTAGAATAAGTCAAGATATCAAAAGAGTCCTCCAATTTTCCAAGAAAAGTAAGGTGGGAGATTGGTACCTTTACCAAAATCACACTGAAATAAGAATCTATGGTTTCTAGCTAGCCCCATACAAAATCCCCAAATACCTCCCCATGAGGTTATTTGCTCTAGAGTATTATAGGAAAATAATGAACTCTGATGAAGTCAATTTTGTCTCAACCAAGAAAAGAACCTAGTTCAAAGTCAAAAATCAATTAGGCTCTTTCATTTACAATTCTAGAGAAGCGGGGTAGGAAGCAGATCTGATTCTGAAACAAATGAAGTTCCAAAACAGTTTCATGTGGAGATATGACCCTCAAGGGTTTATGACCAAACTTAGACAAAAGGTAAAATTGGGGCCTTACATTCATCACCCCATACCAGAGATAGAAAGATATGCCAATCAATATGAGTGGTTGGAAAACACTCTTGTAGACAGGGATAGTACAAAGGTAGATGTTGAAAATACCTTGTGTGATTTAGAAAGACATCTTGATGAAAGCTCATTCCTGCAGGTACCATAGCAAGAAGCAACCATGAGTACCCTTGTTGTTTTACAGACTCCTTAGAATGAGGAAAAGAATCCCAAGAGGAACAGAGAGGGAGCCTCCACTTCAGGCATGGACACATCCAATGTGCAGTATGAAGGCAACCAGAGAAAAAGGCCAAGGCTCAATCTTGTTTCAGAACAGGAAGACACAGAAGGCTCAACAGAAGTAACTAATACTGAGTTTGACATGAGCAGGGGCACAGCTCCATCTGGAGAAACACAAGAGCCATCTACCTCACACACTCAAATGTTAGAAAGGCAGCTCAATGTAGAAGTCTCCTCATTCAGTAGGCCTGCTGACAAAGATAAGGATATTAAGGACAGGTTTAAAGAAATCAAAATGAGAAATGAGAAACTGAAGGCACAGTCTTACGCACAATATCTCAAGCTTACACCTACAAATCAAACTAGGTTGATGTCAGCTTTTAACATCAAGGAGGGAAAAATGCAAATGTCCTTCATAAAGCCAATTGTACAATAGCCAAGGACATCAGCAGATTACAAAAAGATTGATTTTGAGGTATTGGCAAGGGATATTCATCCCATTGACCAAATTGAATTTCACAAACAGGCTGGAGAAATGATTTACTCCACCCTTACAGGTAAAGCCATAGCTGCCCATCAATTGCAAAATTCATTGACCAATATTTCAGCTCAGTATTAGTTGGAGAAGGCCTCCTCACAGGCCAAAGACACCAGAATCAAGTCTTTGGAAGACTTAGTGAATGAATTGGGACATGATCCCAAATATATCAAAGCCACTGAGCAACTAATTAAGAAAAATAATGATGACATTGCAGAACTCAAAAAGGAGTTGAAGCTACCTCAACTACAACATCCCTAGACACAGGAAGTTTTGGAAAACCAAACCAGACATGAAGAATTGATGGAATTAGTCTTAAAATTAAATGATAAGTTAAGGGAGATAGAGAAGGAATTGGATAGTTTAATCCAATTGAAGCAGACTGATATTGCCACAACCTCAGTGAATGTCATCCCAATAGTCTCAACAATTGTTCCTTCCACATTGGCTGCCTCATTGGCTCCCATAGCTCCTATGGCCATAGCGCAACAGGTTTCAGTAGAATCTACATCAGCAGCAGGTACATCAGGTGAAGAAGCATCAAAGTTAGTCAAAGCTATGGAAGAGATGTCCATATAGGAAACATAGATGAATAAGGTAACAAGCTTGAAAAATGATTACAAGCTTGCCAAAATCATGCACAAAGAAGAAGTGCAAAAAGATTCCAGAATAAATGAGAGATTAAAGGCCATGGACAAAGACCTAACACTGAAAGAACCCCTTGGCTAGGCCAAGGAACTATTATGGGCAAATATCATTGACTCTGTCAATGATATTTGGCCATCTATTCAGGTGATTTTTGAATAGATAGATTTAATAAAGATGGCTACAGAGGCCATCCAAAGAGTAAAAGAAGAATTAGGAGAGATGCCTAAAGATGCCACTAGAATCATCCAATTCCTTAACAGTAAGAATAAGTATGAGCTTCAGGAATTGGAAATAGAGGACAGAACAGAGACAATTTTAGAGGTGAGAAAAGTCCTTTCCAAGAGAAACTTAATGCTAAACCTAGAGGACAAATGTCAGAATATGTAGGTAGCTGTTTAACAGATTTATGGCTAAATTTCAAATTTTGAGAGAAAAAGGGTTACCCAGTCCCTTAGTAATAAATGACAAGCTCATGACACAGTAGGATTACAACAACAAAATCAGAGAGCTAGCAAAAGAACAGGTCAATACATCATCAATCAAGGCATTGCCAACAGGCAAAGTACTTTACCAAACATTTGAAAACTTGTTTTACCTCTAGCATGAGGTAAAACACTTGTTTATCAATAAGCCTACTTTTTCCAAGTATACCAAGGCAGATGAGATATATATGAGGATGTTAAAAATCCAATTACCTGATGCTGAAACATGGGAAAAATTGATTGATTTACTGTGAGAAATATGTAGTAAAAAGGTTAAAGTACAGTAAAAGTAAAAGTAAAATAGTCAGGTAAAAAGATGAAGATAGATCAAAAGAGTTAAAGTGTATCAGTGTCAAATTGTATCGGATGAAATCCACAAGTAAATGAAGCTTCCAGCGTGAAAGATCAAACAACAAAGAAGCACAAAGGGCTAAAATCAAATCATAAAAGTCAACAGTGCCAAAATAAAAGGGACAACATGAAGTAATTCAATAGTTGTCTCTATCTTCTTGCAAGAAGATATTTTTATTTCCTAATAAGTCTCAAATTAGCTTGAGATATTTTGTAGTAAAGTTTTGTATAAATACTTCACAATTCGAAGTATGTAGTGTGGATTCTATTAGACATTTCTATAGACTTTTTGATCAAGAAGAACTAGAAGGTTATTGTATCAGTTGATGAGCCAACAAGCTAGATTGATTAATAAAGATCAGATTGTTCCAAGGATTCATGTGTTGAGCGTATATCAGACAAGTATTTTCATGTGTCTTTGTCAATTTCTCAAAGTTATTCATAATCTTATATGTGTTTCAATCTAAATGCTATAACTGGAAATATATTTCAAAACTTGTTTGAATCATACTCTGTTTTAACAGTTAAATATTTGAATGTTTTATTCTGATATTTAAATTAAAGAATTCTTAATTTCTCTTTAGTTTAAATTGATTTCATAAATAATCCAAATCAAAGGATTCTTAACTGCCCTTTGATTTCGATCACCCCTGCTTTCATCATTCATTATCTAGGTCTAAGAATCCTTAACTACTCTCTCACCCTGAGTGAAACCCTTTCACCCCTCTATCTCAAACATCTGAAATACACTCTTTTGTCTTTCCCTTTGAACATCCCCTTTAGTGAGTTTATCCAACCTTGCTTCCTTATCAGTTGACTCCATATCCCAATGGTCTAAAAGACATCAATTTATCTATCTATTTAAGAGATCCCACCACCCAATTTTAAACAAAATCAAAACCCCTTGAACAATCATAGCTAGCCTAAAATATCTTAACTAAAACAAAGTTAAATATTAAAGAGAGAGCCCTCTCTATGTATCAGGAAGGCTAGGTCCTGATCTCCAAAAGTGGATAGTGGTTACCTTTAGTTTTTCCTTTTTCTTACTTCAAAGGAATTACTAGAGCGATAACATTTCTGGCGACCATACTGGGGAATTCGATCCTCAGTCTCATAAAAACTTTAAGGAAACCTTCAATCAAATCTTGATCCCCTTAAGGTCATTACACGAAGTAAGTTTTCAGAAAATTGCATAAAAACAATTTAAAAACTTAAAATTCTGGCTCCTAAAAAGATTCACTACACTAGGGCCAACCCAGATCCAAACCCTGCAACTGTAGTGGATAATCCAGAGAGGATTTTAAGACAGCCAAAAAACGAAGAAACTCAAGCCAGTAGTAGTTAGCTAGATAGAGCCAATTCACTCCCTGAGGAGTTTTCAACATTAGAAGAAGTCCCTTTTGATTTGTCTCACTATTTAGAACCAAATCTAAGAATAATATCCATGAAACAGTTTTAGACCCTGAGTTTACCCGACTCATAGAATCAAAAAGGGTTATTCAACCAGATTTGGACAAATTTTTCTTAGATTCTTTTGACAAATTAGAAGCCTTGACCTCTACGTTGATTAGTACTATAGATAGTGATTATCTTCAACAATTTGTAGAGCTAGTTACCCTTACTGCTGCTGCATCTCAAATTTCTTCACAGTCATCACTCACTGTAAATCCACCTTCCTTTACCACAACTTCATCAATTGTAACCAAAATTCAATCACCTAAATCACTTATTAATCAGTCATCTTCATCACCATATAGTTCACCTCCATCAATTTCAATCCCTTCTTCAACCACCTCAACTGTACCCCCCAGTCAAACCAGAATCACAGCAATGGAAAATATATATGCTCCTCATGTTTTACCAACCCAACTTCATGCCATGCCTGTAGATTATCAAAGTAAGATTTTCCTATTTGATACTACTGGTCATTACACTACCCAACAGCATGTAAACAAGATGTCTGACTTTTTTTAATTGCATGAAATAGATGAGGCAGATGTCCAAATGAGACTCTTTTCCCAAACTTTAACTGGTGATGTCAAGAAGTGGTTTAAAGCCTTTCCTTCCAACCACATTGCAGACCTAGCAAATTTTCAAAGGTTATTCATTGATAGATGGGAAAGGAAAAAGAACCCATTGCAAATACTTTCTGAATATGGAAATATTAGGAGATCTCCCAACGAGTCAATTCAGGACTATTGCACTAGGTTTAATAATATCTATAATGAAATTCCGACCAACATAAAGCCTCCACCTGACCTATCATTGACTAAGTTCCCTGATGGTTTTGATGTTGATATGTCATACCAACTAAGGGAGAGAAATCCTTAAACCCTTGAACAAATGCAGAGTAATGTTGTCAGTGTAGAAGCCAACCTGTTAGCTAGGAAAGCACGAATGAGGAATGAAAAGAAAGTTGTATTTAAAGAAGAAGCTTCAACTTCATATGGAAAAGTAGATGTTTTAGCTAAAAGTTTAGAAATAATTATGGATAGGTTAGATATCATGGATAGGAAAAATCAATGGGAAAATCAACAGCAACAACCCCCAATAAGAAACCCAAATTTTAGGAAGAACCCTAATGCTGCAAAAAATACTACACCAGACCAATAGATTAGGCCACCCTTCCAAGAAAACTATGTTGAAGAATCACAAAACCAAGAGGCACAAGATGATACCCAGATTAACTTATTAGAGACCATAGAGGAAGACATTGTTTTTCTTACTCAAGAAGAATAGGAGTTATATATGCTCTAGCAGTTATAGTTAGAATCTGGTGAATCTTTTGATTTTAAACAAGGGTATGAATCAGCTATATATGAGGTGCATAAACAATATAGCTTGAGAAGTAAGAAGAATAATGAGACTCCCATTAAAAGATCCATCCAAACTCAAACTAAGATAATAAAAGTTGTTAAAAAAAATTTGCAAATTCTCCCTAAGGGAACACTTGAAACTTCAACCCCTAGGATTTTAGATATAACCTCTAGTGAAACCCAAACATAGCCAATCATTAACAACAATGAAGATAAAAGAAAACAAGGTAAAACAATAGAAACACAAACTGAAATTCCTACCACTGAGAAACAAGATAAAGACACTCAAACTACACACATTAAGGAAGATTTGAATCAAACAAACAAACCTCAACTCCCTTTCAATATTAAAAATGAGATAGCTAAGTTGAAGATATCAGTTCCTCTGACTGAACTGGTAAAAAACGAATCTTATAGGTCACAGATAATTGAGACGTTGAACATAGGAGAGGGAGAGGATTCTGTTAATTTAAATGATGACTGGCCTGAATTGTTATTTGGCCCTGAGGCCAATGGAATTCACCAGCAAGGGGGAGTTCCTATGTTTTACATCAACCTAAATATTCATGATAAAAATTTTCATAACACTATGTTGGACTCAGGAGCGTCCCACAATCTCATGCCAAAAGCAATAATGGAAAGATTGAACCTAGACATAACCACGCCTGATAAGGATTTATTTTCTTTTGACTCCGGCTAGGTTAAATTCCTTGTTTTAATCAAAGACTTATGTGTGACTCTTGTCCAATGCCCTGCAAAGAGCATTCTAATGGACATTGTAGTTGCAGATATCCCACCAAAATATGGAATGCTACTATCTCGCTCGTGGGGAGCAAAACTGCAAGGATCTTTGCAATTGGATATGTCTTATGCGACCATATCCATTTTTGGCCAACCAAGAAAATTATATAGGGAGACATTGATGAAGTACATGGTTAGTAGTGAGGAGAAGCCCCAAAAATTTCCCATATACTCCATGCACTCAGATTTGGACTCCTTCATCTTATACAATGCAGAAATTGATAAAAAGGAAATCACACCCAAAGACCTTAAGTACAGAACAGCTGATAGTGGGAACATATTCCATGAATCACTTTGGCATTTAGACTTTGATGGGTCTGTAAATAGGTTGGGGGCTGGTGCAGAAGTCTGGATCCATAATATGGAAAATAACCATGCTGAGGGTCATGCTTTCAAATTGAATTTCAAATGTACCAATAACATGGCCGAATATGAAGCCCTGATTCTATGGTTACAATTGGTTAGGAAGCTGGGAGCCAAAAGAGTTTCTATCATGGGAGACTCAGGGCTAATTATGAAACAGATCAGTGGTGAATATTCTGTCAACAACCCTAGGCTTGGTAGATATAGGGATACTATTTTAGACTTGGTCAAGGACCTCCTGGAATCAAACTTTGTTGCCATTCCAAGAAAACAAAACATGCAGGCTCACAGTCTGGATACATTTGCTAGTACTTGTAAATTGCCATTTCAACCAAACCACCAGTACACTGCAGAAGTCAAACACAGGCCTGTTGTACCAAATAACCTTAAGTATTGGAAAATCTTTTCCCATGACTCTCAGATCTATGATTTCATGAACAGTGAAGGTGAATTTTGGAACTATAAGATAGATACTGATTGAACAATAGACAGTGATGTAGAAAATAGCTTAGATGTAAATGTTTTTGATGTACATAAACCCACTAAATTTACCAAAGTAGAAATAGATAGTTTAGAGGATGTAGAGATATATGAAATAATGGATGATGATCTAGAGATTCTTAATTTGAAAGATAATTTTTTGCCTAAAGGATTAATACCTTTAGAGGATTTGTTTGACTCTAATGATGTAGCTAGAAAGCCCAAGTTGGAACCTCTAAGAGCTGACATAGAAAAAGTTAATATAGGGACTGAAGATAATCCAAAGCTTATTAAGATATCTAAAGCCCTACCCCCAGAGGAAAAGGTCAAATATATAAATCTGTTTAAAGAGTTCCAAGATGTATTTGCTTGGAGTTATGAAGACTTAAAATCTTATGACACCAGCATAATCCAACATAAAATACCTCTAAAAGAATGTCATAAACCTTTCAAACAGAAACTTAGAAGGATAAACCCAGTTCATATGCCATCCATAGAAAAAGAGGTTAAAAGAATGTTTGATGCTCAGATAATAACACCCATTAGATACTCAAACTGGATTTCAAACTTAGTTACAACTAGGAAAAAGATAGGTGAAATTAGACTTTGTGTAGATTTTAGAAACTAGAACAAGGTTTCTTTAAAAGACAACTACCCCCTACCGAAAATGGACCATATATTGCAAAGGGTAGTGATCTCATTTAGGATTTCACTATTAGATGGATTCTCTGGCTATAACTAGATATTAGTCCAACCTAAGGACCAACCCAAAACTGTGTTTACTACTCCTTGGGGTACCTTCATGTATTTGAAGATGCCCTTTGGATTAATGAATGTAGGTGCCACATTTTAGAGAGCTATGGATATAGCTTTTTGCAAAGAAATCCATGATTTCTTAGTTGTATACCAGAATGACATTACATTCTTCTCTAAATCAAACAATGAACATTTAGACCACCTCAGAAAACTATTTATCAAACGCAGGAAATTTGGGATTTATTTAAATCCTAAAAACACACTTTTCGGTCTAGAAGAGGGAAAGTTGTTAGGACACATCATATCAAAAGATGGGATTAGGATAGACCCTGCTAGGATAGAAGCCATTTTGACCATTTCCCATCCCCGAAACATAAAAGAGCTACAATCATTTCTAGGTAAGATTAATTTTCTTAGGAGATTCATCTCAAATCTAGTAGAATTAATTAGGGAATTAAATAACATGCTAAGAAAGGACTCATCAATCAAGTGGACATTGGAATCCAAACAATCATTCGAAGCTATTAAGGAAGCATTAACCAAGACTCCAGTCCTCATTAGTCCTGACTTTAGCAAAGATTTTATTATTTTTTCATTTGCTTCAAAACACACCATTGCAGCAATCTTGCTACAAAAGAACAATCAAGGATATGAACAGCCAATAGCATTCTTTAGCTAATCCTTGAGAGATGCTACACTAAAATACAATATCATGGAAAAATAGGCATTGTCTTTGGTTAAAGCTATCAAAGATTTTAGAGTATACATTTTGTACTCTCACATCATTTCTTATGTTCCAAACTCTATAGTTAAGGACATTTTGACTCAAAATGGGCTTGAGGGAAAAAGAGGCAAGTGGATTGCCACAATATTGGAATATGACATAGAGATAAAACCTAGACCAAGCTCATCAAAGGCCAAGGTTTTCCCTTCATATTCAATTTGTTTTTCAGCACAGTTTGAGTTTCATTTGCTTTGAAATAAATTTTGGGATGTTAGGTGGAGGTTGGAATGGCCCTATGCTTTGGCCCTCATGGGTGCTCTATGGAACCATTTTTTAACTGAAACTTAACTCGTGAACAAAACATAGTGTTCAAAATTGATAGTAGTTTGAAACTTGACGGCACACACAACCCCTTTTTCTCACGTTGGCCTATCCCAGCTACTTACATGACCTGAATTTTGCGTTGTTCTAGCTCACTCATTATTTTGGGAATGAAGGAAAACTAAAGAAACCTTTTTAACACACAAATTTCGAGAAAACAATAAGGTCTCTAAAAAACTAGAAGCAACCTCTTTGCAAGTCAAATAAGTCGGGATCCCTCGTCCACCCAAGCTTACATAGCCACCTCAAATAAGTGAAAATAAGTACAGACAAATAAGTGCCAATGAGCACATCCAATTATTAATAATAAGGGCTAAAGGACTGAGAAAGGCTTCATGTGCAAAGAGGTAAGGCAACAACTCTGCTGAGGTACTGACCAGGCTCGCTGGTAGTGGAGCAACGTTTGTGATTTCTAGGTAGTGACTCTGTCAAGGTACTGTTCAAGCTTGTTGGCAATGGAGCAACACCAGAGTACCGTGACTATTATACCGAAAATACTTAAAGCTCATATCATTACTTCAACTTCCTTTTCCTTCTCGAAACAATAAGAATTGATGTCCTATTCCATGTGTTAAAGGCCAAGTTTTCTTAGAAAGGGGATAACTGACCAATGTAAAGGAGAGACCCAGGTACCATCAGTAGGACCCACAACTCTATGGAAACAACACTCATTGAGGTCCCCCTTAAGCTAGGCCATAAGACGTCTCGAGATCCTAGAGTTCTCCCAGTGAATCACCAATTGTTGTAGCCGCTGCAACAACCCCTCCAAAATTTCAAGCTCTTCAAAATTTAGGAGCCCCTTTTACCTTACAAGAGTTTTCCTCATCCTAAGAATCTGTTCAAGAGCTCGAGAGACCAGAAAAGCCTCGTAAGAACCCAAGGTTTTCTTCCAAGTCAAGCTAAGTCACAATGTCTTCCAATTCATCCAGTTGTAGCTGCATAATGCAAACTTTCCTTCACATGCGTCTAGTGTGACCCATGCGACCCGATCAACCTATGTCGCATAGGTCGCATAGGTCACATCTCTAAAATTTGCGAACATTCCGACCACGCGACCAATAGGTCATTGGGTCGCAAGGTTGCATAGGTCACAATTCACAACCACTGCGACCACGCAATGCTTGCGACCTAGCGACCTTTGGAGTGTGCAAGTTCGCATACGTCACGAGATCACACTCCTCCCCCACTCAAGGAATTGAAACCCATGAAACCTCCACACATGTGACAAAAGATATATATATATATATATATAACAAGTCACCCAGGGATCATTTGTTACAGTTATTTGGTCGCATGAGAGACAAGGAAGATTTGTGACTAGGGCGCATGCACGTTTTCTCCAGGTATGCAACCTTTCCTCTTCCCCTGTAATCATTTTCTTCATCAAAGTGTCTCCATCTTCCATCCTGACCCTACAGATTCCAACCCTAGGGGGTTTTAGATACATTTCGACCTAAGTTGCACTGCAAACCTCAAAACAATGCCTCTGGCCTCATGCAACCCCTTTTTCCTCCCTCGCAATCATTCCTCGCCCTTAGCCACCCCTTTTTTCTCCTGTGAGCCTGACCATTTTGCCTTTAGGAATTCTAGACATATCCCTAAGTATTAAGCTACCCTTTTAGCTTGCTTAATGCAATGGTCACACAACCAATATCTGTGATAGCATAAATTTCGTGACTGGTACGACCTCACGATCGGCGCAACCCTTCGACCTCGTGACCAGTGCGACTTAGTAATTGGTACGACCCCGTGACCCATGACTCGTATACTTAGTCGCTAAGTCACACTCCTACCCTTGTGACCCCTGTGACCACTTTCCCTGGAAACTTGCCTAAAGACCTCCTCACAACATCTAGAACTGATTTTATTTAAGCAATCTCTGTTATCTTTTTTCATGTCGTCACTCTCATCATGGGATTGTTTGTTTGACATGCCAGGTGACGTAGATATCGAGTGCATCTCCATCTCCTCTTTTGAAGACAAGATGGCACCCCCAACTACAAAGGCCGCTCATAGAAGCTCAAGGAGAAGTTCATTCAAAATCTATCAGTATGAGGAAGCACCCATCTATGGAAACACGACTTGCAATATCAGTAAGACTACAAATCTCTCCTGGTACAACATCTATGAAGAGTTTGCCAAGCCAGACATACCAAAAACCCAAGAAGATTTCCCAGTGTACCTGAATGTCAATAGGTCTAAGCTCCAAAAGGTAGCGTCACACCCTCCTATCTTTCTGTGCAATGAAACTATCAATTGGGTCCTGCAAAACACAAACACAGATTAATGGAAAATGAGGGACCATACTAGCGCACCCTTAGCAGCAATCTATTCTGTGGATATTTCCACTTACTACAGACTCCCTGAGAAGCAGGAGACCTTGAATACCCAGTTGCTCCCCAGCGTTGCAATGATGACTAAAGACATCCTAAGGGAATTGTGGCAGGACTTGTCTAAATTCTGAGTTAGAGTAGATTAGGTGTACATGACAAAGGAGCTAAGGAAAAAATTTCAACTGATTGTCACCATGATGTGCCGCTTGTATGGAAAATAAAATTGTGATATATTCCATGGTACCTGGGTCCCTCTCATGTACGTTTTCGCCACCCGTTGAACAATCTCCAACTAAGAAAGCATAAAATGTTATGCTTTATAAACATTATCAGAACCAAGCATCCAGAGACAGAGCAGCCATTGGAATTCTATATGGCTCCATACCTCCTATATGTCATTTGTACAAGATGTCAGTTTTATAACTAGATATATAATTGGGATACATTAGCAGCCAGCCTTGTGCACCACCACTACAGGGTCTTCTGGGACACTACCTATAAGGGTATATAAAATGTTATTTCCAAATATTTTATCGCCGCACTATACCAGCAACTATTTGGGGAGGAGCCACTGTGCATGTCGAGGAGGGCTATGGAAACCGTTGTCAATTTGGCACATTGGTTCCCCATCCAGGAGGGTATGTTGATTAGAGTTTTTGATACCCATAAGGCCCCCATGATGTGCCCAGCTTTTTCACTGATAAAATACTCCTGCGAGAAGTATTCTAACAGATGATGCAAGGTTTTTCGAAGGTACTAAGAAAAGGCAAGAAGAAACCATGGCCGACCTTCCTGCTCATCATCAAAGCATATGTAGTTGAGAAATTCAAACAAGTCGAAACAGAAGCTCAAGCTTTGAAGCGTAGTCACTTTGTAAACCTGAAATATCATATGAACAATCCTGAGAAATTCGTGGCTTCCCACTACAAGAAGGAAAAATTTAGCTAGTCATATTCACACACCAGACAGGATTATGAAGACGAGGTAAAGAATTTTTATAACGCCACTAGGGAACTCAGTCCCAGTGAGCAACAATAAAGAGACGAGGAGATTCTCGAGCACTCCCAAGAAAATCTCAATCTTCAAGACAAAGCCTCCACCCTGAAGAAGAAACAACAAGAAACACAGAAAGCCACCGGGAAATCGGAGAAGCAGAAGGAGAAAGAGGTAGAATATATTCCAAGCGACCCAGAAAAAGGAAGACAATAATGAAACATTGGAACAAAGGAACGCCACCTTGAAAAGAAGAAACAAGATCTCAAGCAATCTCAAGATTCTAGTGATCAAGGCTAGCTCGAAAAGAAGATGCGACGGGAAGAGAAGGAAAAGAACAAACGGCTAGAAGAAAAGCAGCATGAGGAACGAAGGGCCCAAGAAGAAGCAGGAAATAAAAGATAGCAAGAAGAAAAGAAGGCCAAAGAGGAGGAACAGAATAGGAGGCTAGAACAAGAGCTAAAGGAGAAATAAGAAAAAATTAAGCAGGTCAAAGAGCTCAAGAAGCAACAGGCGCTAATAGAACAAGAGAAGAAGCGATTGGAGGAAGAACTAACGAAGAGTAAGGAGGAAGAAAGTAGGAGAGTTGAATGTGGAGAGACTAGTAAGATGTTTGAGCTGGACACGGAACAAGATGAACTACCCCCATTAGATGTTCCTCCTTCTACTCCCCTCACTAGAGGGTACCTTCCCTTACAAGAGTTAGGCTTCTCGGAGGAGCAAGAATAGGAAGTCCTAGATCTCACTAAGCTCACCCTCAACCAAGTCAGCCTCAAAATCATGTAGGAAAGACAAAAGTATTATGTTAGAAACCCACTGGATCCCTTATCGGTCACCACAGTCAAGGATATTGTGCATGACACCACTGTGAATCCAAAGATGATCGCCTCAGTTGGGATAGATTTCATAACCTCCATGGAACATAATGTGGCCCGGATGAGAAAATAGATCACAGGCCTTCAGAATAGGCTTTACTCATCAAAATAAGGGGTCGCTAGAGCATAGCATAAGAGAAAGAGAGAAGAAGAAGAAAATTCATCACTCCATTTAATTCACTCAAGCACAATGGAATTCCAGAAGGAAATCAAAGGAGAGGCAAAGACCCTCGAGGAAGCCATGGTGATGGTCTACGAGGAGATGTCAAAGTTACATCATACAGTGGCCCAAATATTGGCTATACAGACTCACACAAAAGAGAGAGTTGTGATGCTGAAAGAAGTCGTGGTCGCTCTAGATAGTATGAGCGAGTGGTCCGTCAAGTACCCAGGAGCACCAGTGGTATTCCCCAAGAAGGATTGGATCACCATGAAAAAACCAAGGTTAATCTCCACATCAAGATCCAGTCAAAAGATAAACTAGCCAAAGATGTGGACATGGTGTTGGCTTCATACAAACACCTTTTTAGTGGCCTAGAGGCTATGATCCAAATTCATGGAGTTCCATCCATCGGGGAAGTCAGACACGTAAGGAAGCAGGAAGATATCTCAAGGGAAGTTCGGACCTTCGTTGATACATATAAACAAGTAGCCCTTGGAGAAGATCTACCTATTACTAAAGAGAATATCACACGCTATGTGGTGGAACTAGTAATAATGTACACCAAATTGGTGACTATGAGTAATCAAGTGAATGCCAAAAGGACCACCCTCATACCGTATGAACTTGAATGGCTGAACATACATGATGAAGAGCAGTCACATATCACCCCCATTACAGTTGAGTACAAGCTATGGCGCACATACCTAATGAAGCAGCTCAACCTGGATATCCCAGAACTTACTATTGTTAAATTGATAAATTAGATTAACAATTTATTTTGTGATTTTTGTAATTAGATAGGATAAGACATTTTTGGAACGTAGAAGGTGATAAGGAAGTCCAAGAGTCACCAGCTAGTTGAAAGGTCAAGAGGAAGCCCGAGAGTCAGGGGTAGGCCAAGAGTCACCCTCATTCTATAAATACACCCTCATGACACATTGTAATGGACTTTTAGCTTAAGGACTTTTTTGTGACATATTGCTTGAGAGAACTTATGCTCTTCTAATTGATGCAAGGAGTAATTGTTATGTTCCACTATTGGATTCCACAAATATTTTATGTCGTAATGCCATGATTATTTTTCACTTGATGTATCGAACGTTCCTGAGAGTTATTTGATATACAGTATGTTCATGTGATGTCTCATACTACAAACCTTGTTTTTCCACACGTGGATGGTATATGATTTGCTAACTCTATGCTTATATTGGTGAACTGTTTCGTTGATATTGGCATATTCTATCATTGAATATATGTTTACATATGCTTATATATTTTTTATTATTGTGAACTAATTTACAGTTGTTAATCACTTTATTTTATAGACATGAGTCTTATCTGATGTCTGCTGAAAATTACTTTATGTAAAGTTTATGTTGTTTATAATTTGTCTATTCATGGAATGCACGTTATATGATATTTGTCAATTATTTCCTTGTGTTTATTGAGGTTCATGCGTTCAATTGAGCCTGTATTCCACTTTTGTCTGAAGTAAGCCCAACTCATTTGAGCGGCAGCTGGGCCTACATACCGGATGTGATCCCTAAATCAAATGGTGTAGGGTCTAGTTGGGATCCTACATCGAAGAGATCCCCTTTGCTGTTGGTGGAGAAAGCCAGCCCATCAACAGAACAATAATGAAATTTGTTTATTTTACCATTCCTTTCCCTCACCCATCTTGAACTGGTTTTGCACCTTTTTAAACCTTTAAACCCTTTTGCGTGGTACGAGAAGGATCATACTAATGAATTTTTTATCTGTAGATCGGGCAAGGTTGCCGAACCTACCTGGCCCAAAATGGACAACACTGCACCAAAAATAATACATAGATTTAGCTTTGTTTGAAGAGCTTCTAATGCCTATGCACCATATTAAAAATTTCAATGGATAGGCTAGGGGCTGTAAGCTGTAACCCTTGTCACGCCATAAAAGCATCAATGTTTTGATCTTTGTAAAAGCATCACAAACTAGACAGACTATACAAGGAGAAGGAAGAGAGATGGGTTTTAACCCTCTGTTTTAATATCAATCCACCATGCAGACTAGGTTGGCTACCGCAAATGGGGCGGACATAATTTGTGGTAGGTTAGCCAACCGACCAGAGGTAAGTACTTTGTTTGATTCATAGTCTGTCCAAGTTTTAGCACCTTTAGCCACTTTTATCAGTTTTAAATTCAAATCAAATAAATTTCAGGGGTACCTTATCCTCTTACTTAGAAGTAGTATGACTATTTATAACATATATAGAATTTTAAAAACAAGGAGGTCAACTATATTCTTTGGTTGATAGAGATATATGATGTTTATTTTTTGCTATAACTACATTTAGAGTTGAACCTAAGTGATTCCATCACACTTGAAGAATGTGTAAGAAACTAGAGTAGATATTTGTTCATCTTGTGTGTCCGAGTTAGTTAACTTAAGGATTTGAAATTTGGCCTATCTCACATGCAACTGAACCCAACTGAAAAAATTGAAATTGTGATCAATAGTTAATTATTGCCACCATAGTTTTAAAAATCCGACTCCGACTCCGAACTGGTCGAGGATTGACATTGACTCTGACTCCGACTCGGTATCGACTAGGATTAGTTGATTTTAATGACTCGGTCTTTATAAAAAATACATTAAATATTTATTATTTTATGAAAAAACATAATTTTAAAGATTTTCATTCATGTTTCCAAACTCAAAGCATTAGAATATAGAGAGAAGACAACATATGATCAAAGTATGCTCATGAATATATCTATTATATAAAAATGGCACCTAGTGCATTCTCCAATACAGAGATCAGAAGAAAAACATATAACCAAGGAGGCTCTAAATGGCCTCTACAACAAAACATCACTAGTAACTAGTCACTACTACTAGAGAAGCAACATCATTTGGAGCGGACTCTGAATCAAAGTGAGACAGGGAAACCCATGTCACCACCTCTTCATTAACATCTCTAACTGAAAATGTAGAATTAGTAGCAGTAGCACACTGAGATAGACAAGCTATGTGCTTGCGTCGTTGCTGAGTAGAGGAAGTTCTTGCATTTGGAGGACTTAAGTATAGGTCTCATACTAGTGGATCTAAATTTAACTGAACATTATGTTCAAGTAATGCCTCCATGTCTAAATCCAAATCAAGATGAATATCCTCATCAGGGCCAAACTCTGCTCATTGAATCTCCACTACCCAATCTAATGTTGGATCAATATCTTCCAACACAATGGGATCTGTATTGTAGAAATTTTGAATAATTTAATGCATATTCAACAGAGATGATCCTGATCATACAATTATAAGCGGAACATGTATAATACATAATCTCCTCTACGTTGATCATCAATTTATAGAAGCAGAAACATTCACAGGCACACATAGAAGCATCAATCAAACTCATAAACACAGTATGTATCCTGGGGAGAGCATCTCGCTAAAAACCCCAACTATCTGTATATTATATTGATTGAATCATGTAAAATTACAAAGTACAATGCTTATCACAAGCAATCCAGTACCAGCTCCACCTGTTACACACAATAGAGCTAAGATCTGATCTCCAGTTCTATTCCACTGCTTGCTTGCCTCCACTGCTCAATACCTGCTCAAGAACTCATGAGAATGACTTCCCAAACTCGTATTTCACCTCAAAATAATCACTCACACTTTGTTGGACGTGAGAAAAGGCTACAATACTGGGCAAATACGTGAGCAAACTCATTGGCATACTCAATCCCTTGATTGTGCAAGATCTGGTGCACAACTATAGTCACAACTGATAGTAATCTGATTCTATAACACCTGTCCCTGCTGAACTGAACATGCACTGACATGCAACTGAGTTAACTGATGTATTCTATAGTTGTATTATGAATTAATAACTTGTGAATTAATTAATAACTAATTCACCCAACTCATCTCTAGTCTATTGATCAGTTAGACTAAATACAACCAGTTTAACAAAGCTAAACTGAACACAACTCCATCAACTGCACCTCCAGTCCACTAAACTCAACTCACTTGAGTTCTAACTGAAGTCCTGCATGCAAATATTAGTCATCCCATAGGTAACCACGTATTTCCCTCTGGGATCTGCATGTACCACATCCGTAGCTCATCCTGAAGTGCTCCAAGAGAATAAGATCAAGTTTATAGTCCAAATATTATTATGAGACAATAATATTTGACTTTTCTATTTTTGACAGCCAGTCTAAAAATAGACTTTGATCACTCACACTGTGATCACTCACACTTTCATCAAAAATAGAAGTCCATCTATTTTTCCCAACTTGACCAATCATCCATAAACAACAACCTGCAATCCATAGACATGATCCATATGTCTAAAAATAGACATAGTCTAAAAATAGACTTGCGCCAAAAATAGCCTGCTGGCCCACTTAGTGAAGGCGACTCTTTTCACTAAGCTCCATCATCTTGTTGCACCCTCAACAAGCATTTCTTGTTGCACACTTTTCAACACTCCCTCTCAACAAGAAAGGCTTCCTCTCAAACCCGATCCTGTAACTCTGGAATGTTCTCCATGCAACACATCTGGCCGGTCCACTTGCTCTGTCATCAAAGTCTCTGACTGCTATTGCCTCTGTCGACTGAAACTCTGCATCTATGTGCTCTTCAGTATCTGACTGCTCTAGCCTCTGTCACTTTTATCTCTGACTGCATCCATGCTGCTGCTGGTTCTATCTCCCAGCATTGCATCCGCACTGCACCTCCCAACTGACCTCCCTGTTGGGATAGAAACACCCTCTGATGCTGAAGCTCTACCTGCTGCTGACAAGTTCTCCCTCTCTGACATCTGCGCTACTGCAACATCTCCATGCATCTCGCACCATTGCACACCTCTCTGTGCCACCTAGCACTGTGCAAAACACTTGTGCCTCTCGCATTGCTACAGCCTGCTAGCTATGCGTTGTCCTGGGATTCCCTGCACTGTCGCTCTCTCTGCTGCTCCATCCGCATCTGTCTCTACCCAATCAGTCATTTCCTGCTACTACACATCTGGGGCTCCCATAGCAAGGTCTCATCCAAGAGGTTGGGTACCTCAAGGATCCTGCCCCTCCTCCTTGGGACAATCAATCCACATCACCCCACCTCCTACCTGGAGGTATGGTTGCATGCGATCCCTCAACCCACCTGGCTCGAAGTTTCTCCCTACTCGAGGTCTCTGCATGAGTAGATGTCTCTACTCGATCTCCTCTTAGCTTCCCTTGTTGTGGCTCCTCCACAATCTCCTGAAGTTGCTGCACCAATCATGGCTCCTCCACAATCGTCTGAGACTTCTTCTGGCTCTGCATGTTGAGAGGTAATATACGCTCCCTCTCAACCACCAAGTCTCCATCAGTTGCCTTGCTGCTCAAGGCTTTGCATGCATCTTGAACCTCAAGAGCATACAGGTTCTTCACCCGTGAACCAATCTGCTTCACCTGTCTAGTGATGATGTGTCTAAGGAAAACCTTTCCCTTACTAAAGACCACATCATAGCCTCTGTCTTCCAACATCGCGATCGACACCAAGTTTCTCTTCAGTCCTGGTACATACTTGACATCGGTCAAGGTAAGGCGAGCTCCATGCTCCCTCTGAAAAATAACCGTGCCTACACCTGAGACACTATACTTCTCATCATTACCCATCCCTATGAGTATCTGGAGATCTTTCTCCTCCAAAGTACTGAACAAACTTTTGTCACCAGTCATGTGGAAAGAAGCTCCACTGTCAAGAAACCAACCACTTCCCACCATGGATGAAACCATGCATGCGAAGAGTGTGAAGTCAAACTCAAACTGTGAAGCAAGTGAGGCTGCCTCACCTTCAGATCCTTCCCCAGATCCCTTCTTGGACTTCTTCTTTGGGCAATTAGTAGCATAATGACCCAACTCATGACAACGAAAGCATCTCACCTTTGCCTTGTCAACCTTCTTCCCATCATTGGAAGAACTGGATTCAGAAAGAGAAACCTTCCCCTTCCCCTTCCCCTTCTTCGCCTTACTCGCTAAGGCACAGTTCTCCTCATCCTGCATGGATGAAGAACCATCTCTGGTGCTCCGTCTAATCTCCTCCTGCATCAAATCCGACCATAGTCATTCCCAATTTGGCAGTTTCTCCCTTCCATTTACCGAGTCCTGGTAGCTATGCAAACTCTTAGGAAGGTCAAGGAGTGCTAGACTCACCATCCTCATCCGACAGTCACCCCCACACTTCCTAGCTCATCCCGGCATTGGGTGAACTTCGTGAGATACTGGGGCATACTGTCTCCATTCTCACACTGAATGTTTCTGAGTTTTATCTCTTGCTTTGGAATTAAATTCGAATTCCACCAGCACAAAAACTCAACTGCTTCCGATCTAGAATTCGTGAGAACACAATATTTCTTGTACAGAGATCGACTGTATGGGCATTCACCGGATATCTCACCTTCCAAAAGAAGGATGAATCCAGAGGCTACTTGGCTCGATTACAGATTCTGCCTAAAGAAATAAAATGTAAACACTTTCTGAATAATAGATCTGATGATCAATCCTCGCTTGATATCCTGTAAAAATCTCTTCTACAAATCAAGCACCTCTGATACCATGTAGAAATTTTGAATAATTTAACACATATTCAACAGAGATTATCTTGATCATACAATTATAAGCGGAACATGTATAATACATAATCTCCTCTACATTGATCATCAATTTACAAAAGCAGAAACATTCACAGGCTCACATAGAAGCATCGATCAAACTCATAAACACAGTATGTATCCCGGGGAAAGCATCTCGTTAAAAACCCCAACTATCTGTATATTATATTGATTGAATCATGTAACATTACAAAGTACAATGCTTATCACAAGAAATCCAGTACCAGCTCCACCTGTTACACACAATACAGCTAAGATCTGATCTCCAAATCTATTCCACTGCTTGCCTGCCTCCACTGCTCAATACCTGCTCAAGAACTCATGAGAATGACTTCCCAAACTCGTATTTCACCTCAAAATAATCACTCACACTTTGTTGGACGTGAGCAAAGGCTACAATACTGGGAAAATACGTGAGCAAACTCATTGGCATACTCAATCCCTTGATTGTGCAAGATCTGGTGCACAACTATAGTCACAACTGATAGTAATCTGATTCTCTAACACCTGTCCCTGCTGAACTGAACATGCACTGACATGCAACTGAGTTAACTGATGTATTCTATAGTTGTATTATGAGTTAATAACTTGTGAATTAATTAATAACTAATTCAACCAACTCATCAATCAGTTAGACTAAATACAACCAGTTTAACAAAGCTAAACTGAACACAACTCCATCAACTGCACCTCCAGTCCACTAAACTCAACTCACTTGAGTTCTAACTGAAGTCCTGCATGCAAATATTAGTCATCCCATATGTAACCACGTATTTCCCTCTGGGATCTGCATGTACCACATTCGTAGCTCATCCTGAAGCGCTCCAAGAGAATAAGATCAAGTTTATAGTCCAAATACTATTATGAGACAATAATATTTGACTTTTCTATTTTTGACAGCCAGTCTAAAAATAGACTTTGATCACTCACACTGTGATCACTCACACTTTCATCAAAAATATAAGTCCATCTATTTTTCCCAACTTGACCAATCATCCATAAATAGCAACCTGCAATCCATAGACATGATCCATATGTCTAAAAATAGACTTGCGCCAAAAATAGCCTGCGGGCCCACTTAGTGAAGGCGACTCTTTTCACTAAGCTCCATCATCTTGTTGCACTCTCAACAAACATTTCTTGTTGCACACTTTTCAACATGTATCAACTCTTTTGTTCAGAAATTGGTTATGTCTTAGCCGAAGGTTGATTGGACATAGACTAGATCATTTAACTATTTTTTTCCCAAATGGTTCCTCTTCTTAGTGTGAATCCTCTCAAAGAAAGAAAAATTGCGCTCACACCTAGAAGCACTACAGGTTTGACTCAAAATACAGATTGCAAACTCCTGTAATTAAGGACAATGGCTACCAAATGCCTCTCACCATTGTCCTGCAAAAAACATAGTTGTGTAATGAGTTAGCTCAACAAATTGTATCCAACCTTCAAATTATAAATTTATAAACAATTTAACAAAATAATAATTTGAAAATTGAATTTGTTTACCTCTCATTTTCTTCCCTTGCAATCCTTGCTAGGTTCTTGCCTAAGGTACCTGTGGCTCTACTGAAGCAAGTGATATGTCAATGTATCTAGAGTTGGTTCCTCTCCTTAGGGATCATGCACTCAAGGAAATCATTCAATCCATCTCTAACCTCCCCAGTCAAAGTGTCTGCCTCCCCAGTCAAAGTGTCTGCCTCCCCAGTTTGTTTTCCCAAATGGGCCAATAATTAGCCACTCTATCCTTGTATATTGCCTTTATTTTCTCCTTTTCTTGCTCCATAGCCTTATAAAATGAATCCCATATCCAATCTTTCCCCATCCACCAACCACAACACCTTAACTAGTTTCTCAACAACCTTCACAATCTCTGTTGCCTTTTTCCAAAATATTTCTTCACTAACTTTTTTCTCACATATTTGCAATCCTGTTTGCAAACCCATTGAAATTCATTCCATTCATCATTGGAAAACATTCTCGGCAATTTTCTATGTTGGGAAAGCATAGATTGCGACAACAAAAAAATAATTGCAGATCTAGTGATGGTAGGCCTAACATGATCCTTTCCCCTTGTGCTTTTCCTCATCAGGTTCAAAATCCATGAGTGACTACAGATATTTTTTTTTATTCTTTTGGCATGCTCTGCACTATTCTTGACCCAATCTATTTTACCAATATCTTCAAGCATGAGGTCTATGCAATGTGCATCACATGGGGTCCAAAAGATGGTTTTTTGTATTTCCTCTAACATTTTACCAACAATAACATAGTTAGAGGCATTATCTGTGATGATCTAAACAACATTAGCCACCCCCACCTCTTTAAAAACTTCATCCAAAATCTGAAACAACGAGTGTGCATCGTTCACCCTATATTATGCATCAACTAATTTTAGAAACATGATTCCTTGTGGGAAAAAATCAAGAAAATGTATGATGGTATGGTTCCATTGATCAGTCCATCCATCTGACATGATGGTACATCCTGTTTTTGCCCATGATCTTTTGAAATATTTCAAATATTCATCAATGGAAAAATTCTCTTTCTGCAAAAGAAATCCCCTTAACTCATGGATAGTAGGGCCTTTGAATCTTTGAATCCCTTTCCAACATCAAATATGGCATCAAACATATGTTCATAATATGGTGAACGAGAAGCATTTAAGGGGATATCAACATCATACCACTATCTAGCTTTGTAATCATAGGCATTTTCTTTCAATTATTCCTTCCAATGGTCATCTAAAGTAGGTTTCATATGACCTTTATTAGCTTGAGGACCATTTGCACTATCAGAGGGAGAGGAGGGCCTAACTGTGAAATAACTTTTGATATCACCCCTCTTTTTAATTTCACCCTTACCCTTTTCTTGAATAGACTCCAAAGAGGGAGGACCATAGTGAAAGGGTTTGGATGCATCAGCAAAATGTATAGATGAAGAGCCCTCATTATCAAAATTGGAATTGGAATCCATCATGTGTTTTATACTCCTCTTCCTCCCAATTTAAATCTCTATTTCTTTTCACCTATATTTTCCTTCCTCAAACTTCTCAAATTTTTGTAGAAACTCCTTCCAAATGTCCCCAATTCATTCTGCCAGTGTTGCACATGGAATAATTTGGCCTCTAATACCATCCAAGTTTTGTTTCAACCTATGAATGCCCCATCCACATCTCTTAATTCTTTTACGACAAAATTTGTAATGCATTTATTTATCAATTATCTCAATATATGCCCAACCAACATCTTTTGCTCTAGGAGCCATTTTCTGATATTTGGAATTCGTAATTAATGGAAAAGAATCTGAAAATAAAAGAAAAAAATTACTCTTCAATGTTCATTTCTTTTACAAAAATTACTCTTTTCAATTTCCAGATTTGCAAAAAAAAAAAAACAAGAAAAGGTAGATTTGAGAAGTGAAAAAAAATACCTCTAGCCTCTATTCTCCTCAATGTCGCCAAAAAAAACAACTCCTCAATGCTGCTCCAATGACTTCCCAAGAAGCTCCTCACTTTTGCTCCAATGATTTCCCAAGGGACTCCACACTACTGTTCCAAAAACCAACTCCAACTCTTCACAAACTCCTCATAAATGCTCACACAAATGCAATGATATAGCTGTGAGGAAATGTGAGGTTGTTGGGTAACTTTTATAGTCTTGGAACAGGTTAGATGGAGGGAAAAAATCTTGAAACCAAAAGTAAATCTGATTTGGAGTCTGCTTTTCCCACCTTTTTCTGCCAAAAACTGGCTCTGCCTAGTTAAGACAGGCTCGGTTGAGCTGACCGACCCATTACTAAATCAGCCGAGTCGGTGACCAGTTCTACCAGTTCGATAACAGACTGGCCTGTGGTCTAGTTTTTATATCGAGTTGGCCAGAGCAGGGATTGGGTGATCTATATATAAAATTGCTTGAGGTTTACTTAACATTGCAAGCGATTAAATTTGATTTTTTAAGGCTCTTATGTCAATTCATAAACACATAAACATGAATTTGAACTCAAGAAATTGCATAATATTATAGACAATACCACCATAACAGTAAACACAAAACAACAAGTGATGAAGGAGTTCACCCCTCCTGGGCTACGTCTCCTGGTCTAGCTTCTAATGCTTGGGCCTATATCATTTTGCTCATACAAATAGTGATTACATTAAGTTACAATGCTCAAATGGCTTCAATAATATCTGTAATGGCTTCAAAGATATCAAAAACCTTTGTCTAGCCTCTTTCTACTCCCAAAAAGACCAAAAACTGAGAAATTTATGCCTCTTTCCTCCTTTTCCCAAGTTCTCTAGCAAGTTCTCTAGCTAACCATCCTACAATTCAGCCAAAACCTGGCTCGAGCTCCCGAAATGTGGAAACTACCCATTAAACCTAGCACGATTCCCGCTCGATGGGTGAAATAGTAGGACAGATAAGGGCGCCATTAAGCCCCTAGGCTTGAAAAATACAGCCACATGGCGGCCATGTGACTGTCTTGAGGGCCAAATTTTGGTGCTGTTGTTTGGCCCCTACCTGGCACACACCCTTGGTCACTTTGTTGTGCATATGACCTTGGGATGGACCCTGTGGGCTGGCCCCTCTCTGTTTAGTGCCCTATTCCTCTGTGTTGGTGGTCTTATGGGTCAGCATAGGACCTGGGGCTGGCCCCCCTCCGGCTGGCCCCTTACCTCTGTGGCTTGGTCACATCTTATGGATCATATAACCCTGGCTTAGCCCTTCCTTTTCCACTCTGATTTCATTCATGGTAGGTCATTGTTTGTGGGCACATGGGCCCGATTCTTTATAATTGGGTTGCGTGGATTATATAATTCCGCGTGGGCTCGGCTAGGGCCTAGCCCTTCACTCCCCACCCATGGTCCCATGGTACTAGGGTGGTCTGAGGCTAGGCCTTAGTCCAGCCCCTCCCCAAAAGTGCATCAAACATAACATTAAATAAAGCATGCACCCTTTACATATCAAGTAACAATGCTTGGTGTGTTGGTGGAGATCGCGGTTAGTACGAAGGATGTTTGGTGTTCGATTCCCCGGAGGTGCAATTTGACCTTAACCAAATTTTTGGTGGCCACCAAGGTGCCACGTGGCAACCTATGGTTGGGAAACATGGCATCCTGTGGTTGGTCCACATGAAACCAATGAAAATTTGCCAACACAACCCATAATCCAACCAATGAAATAATTCCACTTGTCAAACTATGATTAGCCCATGGAGCCCAATCACTCTGCCAAGTCAGTAGGCCTAGACAGTTGTACGAAATGCTGACTGGGCAACCCTGCACTACCAAAACTATTTTCTTACCTGTTTCCACAAATGAACATAACTCATTTTTGGGAGTATATGGAATTAGTTTTCCACGAAACAAGTTGCGACAAATTTAGAACGACAAGATCTACGCGGTCATTCTCGTTTCAGGCCATTCCGAAAACATTGAAATTTGAGCATATTTTTTATCCAACAAATCACTCCTCCCCACTGGAAAATTTTGGACCCCAAAAGCTCTTTATTACTGAAAAATTAAATGAGGGTACAACCCCCTCACCCTTCGAGTCTTAACCCACTGGAATTTTCATGAATTCAACAATTTGAGCTTCTCATGAAAATTGATATTTTTCCTTGATTCTAGAGACCTTGTCTTGCTATTGTAGATACCACCTTGTTGCAATTTCCTAGAATTTTCATAATAGAAAATCGTCCTTGAAGGAACAAACATATTCCCTCCTCCGTCATTAATCAAAGGAAACTTAAACAACCTTAAATTCATCTCACCTCGAACACTATTGACATGACAGTGTTTAGCTTGTCTTGTTTTGTACTTGACTCGACTCTTGACCAAGTGTTTTCGCCATTTCCATGCACCATTTTGAAACCCCTAAGGATAACTTATGGAACCTATGCCTTCTTTGTCAAATTGTTTTGACACTCTCTTTGACCTTTGCACTCTTTAGCACCGATATCTTTTTCCCATCATTGTTCAACAATGATGTATGTTGCTGCAATATTTCCTCATCTTGTTTACCTCTTTTAGGAGGCAACATGTTAGAACCCCTGAAACAAATTATTACAACCATGAGAAACCTTAACTAAATCATATTTTTCATTTGATGCACTTCCTTGAAAGGCCTCATTCACAAAATCTTGATGTTTGAACATTAACGAAGATTTTTTTTTACTTGCATTCACAGTTCTCTTCATTTGTCCAGCATGCATAAGAGACAAACTCATTTTCTTATGATGCGCTCTAACTATATACTCAATCACATTCTTGAACAATTGATACTTATTCTCATGGCGATGAAAAATTCCTCTCCCGTCATAATGGTATGGGCTTCCCAAAACTATACCATAAATATCAAGCGGAACTACATCAAGTTCAAGTTCGTCAAGAAAGTTTGCAATGATTGCAAATCTAAGGATGCACTTCCTTGTCACCTGAAAATTTTCATTCTTACATATCCAGCCTAAAGGATAAGGTCTTGGATGTGGAATGGTTTCTAGATTTAAATTCTTGACTAAGTCTTCAGAAATAAAATTTTCTTGAGAACAACTATCAAATAGCGTGTCAATTTCGGTATGCTTTGAAACAACTCTAATGTGGAAAATTTCAATTCTTGTTTCATCATTTTGAGTATCATTGGAACAACTTGAAGAACTATTTCTTTCTATGTTCTTACATTTCAAACCCATCAATGTAATCTTGGTTTCACTCCTAGATCATAACCTAAGTCATGGTCTTTAATTGCAGTTGTTTTCTCCTTCTCCTTGTTTTTAAGTTTGTTGGGTGTCATTTTTGGATGGAGTTTCCAACAATGATCTTCATCATGGCCATTTTTAAAACAATGTTTGCATGTGAGTTTTTCTTTTCCCAATTTAATAGAACAATTTTTCTTCCCTTTCCCTTAAACTTACCCTTTCATTTTTCTTCAAATTCAAGGGAACTCTCGTTTTTCTCATCTGAAATATTTTCCCTCTTTCTTCTAGATGTGTGGCTTGAACACAAACCTCATCTAAATTTGTGGGATTGAACATGAGAATATTGTGCCTTATATAACTATGTAAACCTCCAATATATTTTAACAAAGTGTCTTGAGATGAAAAATCTACACCCAATACTAGTGCTCTTCTCCTAAACTCTTGAGTATAATTTTGAACACTTTGTCCTTTTAATTGCTTAAAATTTTTCCAATCCATAATAGCCTTCTGCATATAATCTAATGGATAAAATTGTCTTATAAGTGCAAAAATAAAATCAATCCAAGAGGTTGAGACCTTACCACACTTTCTCATTTCCTCTTGTGTTTTGGCTTCCCACCAAATCAGTGTTGCACTCTCCAACCTTAATGAAGCCAATTGAATCTTTGTTTCATCATCCTTGATGTTTTGAATCCTGCAATATACTTCAAGTTGATGAACCCAATTATCTAGTCTTTCAACATTAACCTCACCATTATACATGGAAAAATTGAATTTAATATCAAGTTTCAATAAGGGATTTTTACCATGTCCCTTTGAACTATGTGGAGGTGTTTGGGTAAGGGTTATTTTGGAAGAGGATGAAGATGAAGGTGAGGATGGAGGTGAAGATGATGGTGGAGAAGATGGTGTTTTACCTCCATTCCCTTTTGAAGGCTTTTCCTAATATCCTCCTTTTTCTCTTGAAGAACCCTCTCCTTTAGAAGGCTTGGAGCTCTCACCTTGCAATCTGAAATCCTTCTCATCATCTGGCATGTTATCAGGTCCTCCTTTATGTGACATTCTTACTGAAGCTTCAGGTACAACTTGAGGTGAAATTTGTGGTGGAGATTGTGGAAAATGTGCTCTCCTTGTCCTTGTTACAAATTGAGAACCTGCACCCACAAGCTTTCCTTTTCCTCTCTTGAACTTCAACCTTGTAAGCATCAAAAACACTTGCAAAAAATTAAATCCTCACAACAACAAAGAACCTAAGCTCTGATACCAAACTTGATCTGTATATGAAACTGCTTGAGGTTTATGTAAATATGCAAGTGATTAAATTTGAGTTTTTAAGGCTCTTATGTCAATTCATAAACACATAAACATGAATTTAAACTTAAGAAAGTGAAAAATATTGAATACAATACCACCATAACAGTAAAAATAAAACAACATGTGATGAAGGAGTTGACCCCTCCTAGGCTACGTCTCCTAGTCTAACTTCCAATGCCTGGGCCTATATCATTATGCTCATAAAAATAGTGATTACATTAAACTACAGTGCTCAAATGGCTTCAATAATGGCTCCAATGGCTTTAGAGCTATCAAAAACCCATGTCTAGCCTCTTTCTGCTCCCAAAAAGACCAAAAACTGAGAAAGTTATGCATCTTTCCTCCTTTTCCCAAGTTCTACAGCTAACCATCCAAAAATTCAGCCAAAACCAAGCTCGATCACCCCAAACGCGGAAACTGCCCATTAAACCTGGCACGGTTCCCACTCAGCGAGTGAAATTAAAGGACATATAAGGATGCCATTAAGCCCCCAGTCCTGAAAAATATGACCACATGGAAGCCATGTGACCATGTTGAGGGCCAAATTTTGAGGCTGATGTCTGGCACCTGCCTGGTGCACACCCTTGGTCACATTCCTGCACATATGACCTTGGGCTAGCCCACGTGGGCTAGCCCCTATCCGGTTAGCACCTTGTTCCTCCATGCTGGTGGTCTTATGGGTCTGCATAGGACCTAGGGCTAGGCCCCCTCTAGATGGCCCCTTACCTCCGCACACTGGTCACATGTTATGGGTCATATGACCTTGGCATGGCCCTTCCATTTCTGCCCTGGGTTCATTCATGCTTGGTCATGGTTTGAGGGAACATGGACCTAGTTCTTTATAATTAGGTTGTGTGGATTGTATAATGCCACGTGGGCTAGGCTAGGGCCTAGCCTATGGTCCCATGGCACTGGTGTGGCCAAGGGCTAGGCCTTACCCTGACCCCTCCCCAAAAGTGCGCCAAACATAACCTTAAATAAAACATGTGCCCTTTACATATCAAGTAACAACATTTGGTGTGTTTGTGGAGGTCATGGTTAGTATGAAGGAGGTCTAGTGGTTTACTCCCCTGAGGTGCAATTTGACCTTAACCAAATTTTTAGTGGCCAATGAGGTGCCACATGGTAGCCTCTGGTTAGGACATGTGGTGGCCTGTGGTTAGTCCACATCAAACCAATGAAAATCCGCCAACACAACCCATCATCCAACCAATGAAATAATACCACTTGTCGCAGTGAGATTGGTCCATGGAGCCCAGTAACCCTACCAAGTCAGCAGGCCTAGTCAGCTATACAGACTGCTGATTGGGTAGCCCTGCACTACCAAAAACCAATTTTTTACATGTTTCCACAAACGAACAAAACTCATTTCCAAGAGCATACGACATCTATTTTCTACGAAATGGGTTGCACCAGATTTAGAACAACGAGATCTATGTGGTCATTCTAGTTTCGAGCCATTCCAAAAACTTTGAAATTTGAGCATATTTTCTATCCAATGGATCATTCAGCTCGGTCAACTCGGCCGTTTCTGTTTTAGTTTGACCATTTTTTAGAACACTGATTGCCACTAGTATCGAAAACTGCGAGTGAACCTAATTTTTCCTTAAAAGTAGACATGCTTGCTTTGGAGAAGGGAGAAAAATAACAAATATCCAGTCTGCGTTGCATGGACATCCTATGTTGGGAACTCTCTTAAGGAAGGTAGGACTTTGATTACTATTATATTTACACTCAATGCAAGCTCTTAAATCCACTCCATAAAAGAGAATGCCAACATAAAATTTCAATTATTGTTTGTTCTAAAGAGTGAAGACCAGTAGAGTTGAAGATGAAATTATTCCATGAAACTTTGTGAATTTATTTCTAGAAAACGTTGTGGAAATTTATATTTAAAATGTCAAAATATGCTAAATGTAATGCACTTATAAATGGCAGTCTAAATAAGTAATTTCTAAGATGTTTTTTAACTTGCACGATGAAACTAGAGTGTGAAAAATTCTATTACAAGAAATTTCCCAAAGGTGTAGGGTGTTGTTACCAATATATACAACAATGAGGTTAGGACTAGGACATATGCCAATGTTTACAAGTTCTTGGAAGCTTCAGGAATGCCCTTTCAAGGTGAAGTTGCAAAGTTAAAGAAGTGGGCTGAAAAGAATGCTACAATGGTTGTGTGGTCATCCTTAAAGCAACGTATGTTTA
The DNA here is from genome assembly GCA_031772625.1 of Pinus tabuliformis. Lineage (NCBI taxonomy): Eukaryota > Viridiplantae > Streptophyta > Pinopsida > Pinales > Pinaceae > Pinus > Pinus tabuliformis. The sequence goes on from CM062809.1 coordinate 862,663,422, forward strand.
TTCACATTGCGCATGTGATTTTCATTGCAATGGATCAAATCCTTGGGTTGGTAATGTTATGCCCATTTTTTATTATTTGTGTAGATACTAGATATTTATATCATTCCCACAGCTGCAATGAATCTTAAGCAAACATTAATACCCCTAAATTTCAACATGAAATTGAGAACATATGTGAAGCCCCTAGCCCACTTATAGTTTCAGAAACATTTCAGTGGGTGAGGTTACTCTAATTTGTGTGTCTAATGGCCTCAGGAAAATACGAGGGAACCTCACTAATGGAGGTTGTTAATATTATTTTCTAGTGAGGTGAACATAAGTGTTGTCTACAAAGGAAATTAAAAAGTGAGTGGTAATTGTTAAATTAACTTTAGTGACATGGCCAATTAGGCTGGGGAAATGGAATTTGGGAGCTAAGATTTCTTCAATACTAAGGATTGTTTAAGAATAATTGTTACAAGATTGACTAGAAAGCATTAAAAAGTGCTTTTATCAACTAAATCTTCTAGGTAATGTTTCTATAAGCATTAGAGTCTAGACACCATGGGACATGACATTGTTTACAAGGCATAAATGCAAAGAACAAGGAAGCTAGTTGTAGAAATGTTTGTGAAGGATAAATATTATCACATTAATAGAATCTCATTATCACTTTTTTAACAAAAATAATGTAGTGATCTAGGTAAGTTTTATGTACTAGGGTTTATGGGGATTAGGGTTCAAGGCTGAGACGTCCTTGTGTCAAGTAACGGATAAATCAGATTAAGCATTATATATTCTAACGAACAACTCAATAAGTACAACACAATACTGAATAGAATGAACTTCCCTGAATAAATTTCCTCAAACAATATAATCAGTGTGATTTCAATTAAATCATACCACAAGAGTTCATACAATTTTGCGTTCAGATAAAGAACCAATTTCTACACATGAAGGTTTCATGCCCTAATCAACGTTCAACTAGAACCCTATCTATGGACTGATATGAAGAAATTCAAGAAATAAATCCTCCCTCTACTATAGATCTTATTGACTTCAGATCCACGTCCTTGTTTCTCATTCATTGTCTCTACTAACACAGGATATTGTTTCTGATTTAGCTCAGGTTTGATGTATTTGTTTTATTTATACTATGAGGTATTGAGTTTCCCTTTGATTAGAGTTCAAAACCCTTAGTCTGCCTTAGAGTGAAATCTCTAGGTGTGCAAATATTGTTAATGACCCTCTGAACCTTTTCAGTGATCCTTTCTCTAAATTGGCCTAAGGAGGATTCTGTACTCCTATAATTGGGCTATACTATAAGAGGACACCAAGAAATTTTCACATAAATCTTCCTCCTCTATAGAGAGGCATCCATCCTAGTTAAGAAGTTGGTTTGCGGTCTGTAGAGGGCCCTCCTAGCTTTATATTTTCATTACAAGTCCTACTGCAACTTTGGTCCTCAACTTCCATAATTCTTGGTTGCTCAAAAATTCTATGAGTTTGGATTATCCTCCTGGAATGGACTTCGATGCCTCAAGATTCAACTCTTATTTTTAGTTCAGATATATGTTTTTCCTTATGGTGCACAAGCAACTTCAAAAGACCTTGTTTCCTGAATGAGAGGGTTCTTGTAGCCAAACAAAACAAACAAATAACTTTGTTTCCCTCCTATTATGCTTAGATCCAAGAGAAAATGAAGAATTCTTGCTACCTTTAGAAATAATTTTCTTGTTCGTCAACCAAGACCAATACCCCTAGAATTCACTACCCAACTAGAAAAACCTTTGTTCCAAAACAGGGAGAAAAGAAAAGGAATGTCAACTAGGGTGGAATCTTTCACCATAGAAATTGACAAGAGAGAAGGGGTCTTAAAACCCTCAAGCCTCTAACTAAAAAAACATGGAGATAAATTGATCCACAATGATGCTCCAAAATGAATTCATCCATCTCATATTTCTATCTTTCCTAGAGGGGTCTCTTCTTCTAAAATGATTGAGTAAGCTTTACTCCAATCACCAATTTTGGGTTTCTTCACCCGACTGCCCCAAAACTTGTCCAACAATGGGGATTTTGGGGGGTTTACCCTTTAAGGAGGACTATAGGCTACTTCGTCCTTTGGAAAACTAAATTCTCAGGAACATTACAAATAAAATTCCTCCTAGAGTACAAAATTTTACAATTGTGCCCAAACTATATATATATATATATATATATATATATATAGAGAGAGAGAGAGAGAGAGAGAGAGAGAGAGAGAGAGAGAGAGAGAGAGAGAGAGAGATGTGCCGCCTTGCTACCAAGAGACATACATTTCAGAAAGTTTTTTATACTTCCTTAAAATAATTACCTTTCCATTTGACATTACCATTAGCAATCGTTTTACTCTTTTCCTTTACATAGATAAGAAAAATCTAGGAAACAAGAGATTGTTCAAGGTGTTGGATTAGAGAGCCATTTTTAGAAGGTCAACAATTGCATCTCTTTTAATGATATAAGTATCATGTTCTCTAACGGGAAAAAAAAAGATAAATTAATGCAAATAATGATGAACATGATGCAAAATTCCATATATGTGAAGTGTGGCATCCCTTCCATAAGAGATGATTGAATGATCAATATCTAAATACAGTAAAATTAAAGCTCATATAAATTATGGTGCAAACATTATACTAACATTAAGACAAGTTTCCAAACTAGATGTAATTCTTCAATTCTAATGAAATTGATAATCCATAAAAGGCTACATTTTATGTTTATTTATGTGTGAGGATTTCGTTTTACAATATAATTGAAATATTGGATATTAAATTTGTGGAAATATGTGAATCCTTGACTATACCCTTGGATCTTTCATTTATTTGGGTTCCCCTCATCCATTTCCCTAGAGCTCCATGGCTTCCTACAACACCCAACGATTTTTTCTTGAGGCACCAAAGCAGGAAATATGAAAGGAAAGTTCAAAATGGAATGGTGGAAACAAAAAAACCATGACATTGACATAATCACAACCAAAAGGAAACATATCCATGCATTCAATCAACAATAAAAAATAAAACATAGATGAGAAGTCAACAAAAACGCCCAAAACACATGAAACATCCAATGCTTCAATATCAACCCATTCCCATTAGTTTTAGTATTTCCAATGTGTCATGTGTAAAAGCTCAGCTCAAGCCCTCTCCAGAGTTTCAAGACAACCTTCTAAAGTTGCAATGCCCCTCTAGTTTCTCCAAGGAGGGATCCTTCAATGCTTATCAGAGGGCCTTGAGGGAATGTCCCCTACTCCTCATTTCTCTCCCAACATTATACACTACTGGTCTAAGTGCCCGAGAACTCTCACAAGCTACTTTTCTCTTGTTGTACCGGTCTTTCCATGCACTTCCATACATATTCCATTGTTAGTGCATTAATACTAAAATCAACATGGTTTCAAAAATCAGAAATACATATATGCATATATTAGCATGTTTACCATCATGCCATCATATATATTAGAAATCATTCTTTTTACCAGGACCATCAACATTAATTAAAGTCAACCTCTTTACAGAGACCATCACTACAAGATTTAAAGAAAATAAACCCTTTTAAAATTTTAAAGTTAGTCTTCCTTATCAAACAACATTATCAATTTTGAATATCAACCTTATTTCTAAGGCCATCTAGAGTCATTAAATCCAACCTCTTTTATAAGGCCAGCAATCATGGCATTTTCTACCTCAAAATGGCCAGTTAGAAGCTATTTATGGCATCTATCATCGTATTAATTTATGATCATCACATTCATGAAATGCATCATGGATATGCATGTAATCTGCATTTAACACAACCTTTCAATCACAATGCTACACCCAACATCCACTTGCTCAAGCAATTAATTGACATACAATTAGGAATCACAATGCTACAACCAACACCCACTTGCACAAATAAAGAAATCTTTGAAACACATCACTCTCTAATAAAGTTACAAAATATCATGCCTCCAATCCATCGAGACTCCTTGCCACATAATGTATAGACCATTGGATTCTCATACCCCAATCAAAGTATATATATATATATATATATATATATATATATATATATATATATATATATATATATATATATTAACATTCAACAGAAGTGAGGCAATGTTACATAGATATAAGAAACACAGGGATTTCCAAAATACCTCAAGTCATATGAACATTACATGCAAATTCATTCCAAGGTTGTAAGAATACACCATTTAACCAATAATGTTGGTACACTACAAACAATCATGCACAAAACCATGCAAGCAATTATGCAACCATAAAGGAAATGACAAGCATCCCAAGTCACAACAATAGGTTGCCTAGAACTTCAAGATGCCTAATAGAAAACACATGAAATGCCATTACATTTATCAAAGAATTAAAACATCATTTGCATCAACATGCAACCCACAATCAAATGTTGTAAGCACCACATGATCACATTCACATTTAGTTACTATACTCAGAGCTAGAGCTCCACTTCATCTCTAGTGGTCCAAGCACTAGACCCTCTACTCTAACATTATTTTTCAACATAGCTCCAATATTTATTCCCAAAGGCCTAACGTTGAGCCTTTTCTTTGATACCACTCTGTAACATTCCCCCTTACCACCCATATCCCATTTCTAAGGGTAGAATAGGGTGTTACTAGAATTGACCCAACCTATAGAGTCTTGTTATGGAAATGGGGCCTTAAAATTTCATCATCTTCCAAAATTTTCAAAACCCAATTTAGACATCGCCATTGAATTTTTCCCCTGAAGACCTTTATAGTGATATACATTTTTATTCAATCCCGTTCTTATATCAAAATATATGGCCATTTAAAGATTGACCTACTTGTCCCTTCCATATCATCAATCTATACCACGTGGCACCGACATGGTGCCCAAGTGGGGCTCCGTTGTATGGCCATATCACACTCCCAAGGGGTCCATGTCATGCTCCTATATGTGGTTGCCACCATGGCTATGCCACAACACCATGCACTGGTACACTTCTTTCTTAGCCCCTGGCCCTTTTCAATGCAACACATGCCCCCTCCTTTACAAATGCCCAGGGTTCAGGGAGCAGGACAAAACCCCTCAATGTTATTCAATGGGAAAACTCCTCCCGAGATAAACTTTCCTCGACCTTTTTCTCTTGCGACTCAACCTTAAAATGGTAGGACGACTTCACGACCTGAAACCTTTAAGGTGATGACATGTTGATGTTCCCTACTCCAACCCTTTTTGCCAAGAGATTTTACATTGTACCCCCTTTGGAAAGCGTCGAGGTGACATCATCTCAAGGTGACATCACTCTTACATCATGCTAACATCACACCGTCCATGTGGCCTCCTCTGGGAGTGCCACATGTCACTCATTCTTTTCCCACTTGGCCCCTCCAAAAGCTCGAATTGGGCTACCATGTGGCAAGCCACCATGGTGCCACATTAGCCCATATTCACATCATCAAATCCACATGGTCCAAGTCCCACTAGGTCTCCATCCCCTTTGCAAAATAGGCTTTCTTGATTATAATTGAAATTTGGCATTCAGAGAGTTTATATCATCCCTGGGCCTTTTACCCCAACCAAAACTTAGAATCCGCACATACAAAAGCCTCCAGGGTCACAAAGCCTCGAGATCCATCCAGTGGCCCCTATGGCTCAAGGAAATCAATGGCTCAGATTAAATGAGGGACCCCCACCCCACCTTGTGACATCACATGGGGGGTCTCTTATCACAATGTTTCCTAGTGGTTCCTCAATCCTTATCTGATGGTTATCCTAATTCCCATTGATATGACAAATAAGATTGAAATGAGAGACCCCCCTACCCTTCGGTTGTATGTCACAAAGGGGCCCCTTATTCAAGTTCCACCCATCATGGTTTCGTTACCACCCTTGGTGCTTTTTCAAACATATAAAACACACACATATGTCTGCAACCCCATCAACACTTAGTTGATTCATTTCCCCTATTGAGCTTATATTTGTACATACATACATGCATACATACTTATATATATATATGTCCAAGTGAAACCCCACTCAACTCTAGACACATAGCCATGACGAATATCCATTATGGGCTCTATAAGGCGTGAAGTCCTATCCCTTCTGAGCTTATTAAGGCCTCGGCCTAGTCCAACCTATAACACACACACACTCATATATGTTATACCTCCTAAGATTTATATAAGTCAGCGGGTTGACCTATGTATAGATATATTTATATATTTTATACGCAACAACATTATCTCTTCTAAACTTGCATTACACAGGGGATTCATCCCTCTTAATAATTAAACATAGGGGCCTGATATTCAATTCATTTAGATGTAAGAGTTTACTTAATATTAAATATTTACTCATCTCTTTTATACTCAAGCCCTTCTTTTCATTCATGCCATAGTGGCACAAAAACATATATATGTTCAAAAATGGAAATTCATGAGATCCAAACTTAGAAATAGGTACAAAAATTAACTTATTCCTTAGAAATTTAATAAGAGATCAACATTCCATATTCATACAAGAGATAAGTATTCCTCACATTCAGAATGGCACATAATTAGTACAATAAGCATACATATAAAATTCACTTGCACATAGAGCATAATAAGCACTTATCTTAGAAATGAGTCTAGCAACTCAAATTGAGACTTAAACTCTCCACCCAACCTTAGATTTGTCTGCAAAACAATATTTATTGCACAAATCACCCTCGAGTCGGATTCCATAGCGAGAGGAGAACCGCTCAAAGGAATAAAACAAATGTTACCAACTGAAATAGGTTCTCCCAAAACTACACCACCTGCACCCACTAACTAATCAAGAAGTCAAGAAATTGTTACACCAAAAGGGCCTTTCACTAAACCATCATCAATGTAGGGTATTCTTGCAAGCATAGAGAGTCACCATTCAGTCATAAGATATGAGCTTAACATAGGAAGGTTCATCAACTACACAAGATACTGTCTGAATAATAGGTTCATCGATACACAAGCTTCCCAACTATATCTCTGCAACTTATTTTCTTTTCTTTTTCCTCTCATGAGGAATTCTCAATCCATCACTTACATACAATAAACATGACCCATTTTTCTCAAGCGTTATTAACTTCTCTCAAGAGTCACACCATAGCGACTGATCTAGGTGGATATTTGTGTCCACCCGCCTATTCCACTTGGACCCCCACCATTGTTTCTTTCAGTTTTTTAGTTTCCTTATGTTTGGTCAATTTAGTGTCCTAAATTTCTTTACATAAATTATTAATTTGGGTATCTGTTGATGCCTCGAAAATAGTTGCATCCACATTGGGGGATAACCACCCAGTCTGGACCTTAATACAGCTCCTTTTCCGTTTGGGATGGTGGCTCCGACTGGATATAATGGGACCAGTTTCCTAGTAATGAATAAAAATGGATGGATGAGTGATTTGTTTTCTAATAAATGATAATGAATAGGTGACTTAATCTAAAAGCGAAAATACAAATGACTATTCTATCCCGGGAAGCTTCTATTCTTAAGTGCAACGTTTGATAATCTATGTTCATCAAAAGGCATATAGATGACTCTATTCAATAACCATAGACATTCATTCATATAATAATTGCTTTGTTCAGCTAGTTGAACAAAGTAATTAATAAAACATTATTGCACTTATCTTTTTATATTACTGATACATGTATGATTAGAAGAAAAGCATGTTGTAAACATCCAATAGTGGAAAGTGTAAAGAATGTTGTAAAAGCACATGCATATATTCAATAATAGCAAGAATGATCAAATAACAATTCACATAAAAAGAATGAACTCAGACATAGATAGTAGTACCATATGAGCTGCAAATCATTCCCAACATCAATCGCTATTCCAATTCCTTCTTCCGACTCAGAAATACTTTTAAATAAAGGAAATAGTGCACATCCACATAAAAACTTCTTTATCAAAATTGGAATAATTGGCCCAGTTTTTATAAAAAATATACCCGAAGTACAGTAGTGCAACTTCAGGTTTAAGTCATATACAAAAACTTACGACCATTTCCAATGCATTGAAAGGGTCTATAGATACTTAATTAAAACTAACAAACTACAAAATTAAAATGCTACTTAATTGGTACAACTTGATTTTGAATATCTTCCCTATAGCGATCTGGCAGTCGGCTGCATGATTCATCACTCTGGTTGTTTGCCTTTCGACCTGAGTTGGCATATCGCTAGCATTGGTTCCACTTCTTGAGGGCGGTTGAGACGAGAATTGAGTTGAACAGCATAGGTGGCATCTTGTATATCAGGAATGATACACCCGATTGCATCTGTTAAGCACTTGAGGGTGGCTCTCTGGCTGTATGGTTTTACTAGGAACAACCAATAGGTGTCCCAAGTTAAACTGTTAATACCTACGATCAATCTCCCATTCTTTTCCAGCTCTTGATAACATGATTGCTCCAATGTTTAAGCCAATAGTAATTTACCTGGTGTACATTGAGAGATCATATTAGATAAATAGAGAGTATCATTAATTAATTCAAACAAATTGCTTGTGGTTAATTTGCATCTAGAAACTACTCTCTCTGCCTTCATTAACTGGGACTACCATTCCATAAATAGGATTTCTTTATGGGATTCTAAGATTTTTGGCAAATTAGCTGCTTGTCCCTCATTAGGGTCTTGCCAGTCAAGAAAATTTGTCAAGGTCTCATCGGCCTACTCTAAGTCTGTTCTAGCATCGACTGATTTATCACTTATTGATGTTGTTATGTCACACAGGGGTTCCACTTGAGAAATTTTCTGACATAATAATCTTATTTGTGTTACCAATGCCTCATTAATTTGTAGTGCTTCTGCTCTGAACTCGGCAGGCTGCGAAAGATTCTTGAACTTCTCTATCTGACCTGATAATTGAGCAATTTGCTCATCTTTTGTCTTCACCATCTATTCATTGATTGCTTTCAATTTTGCTAATGCTTCTAAAAGCTCTTTCTGTTTTTGAATTGCACTTGAATCGATCCTTTGTTTCTCTTCATGCAACCACTTATTCAACTGATTATTTATTTGTTGCTGTGTGGACAATTGTTGTTCTGCTTGTTCTGCTTTCTGTTGTGCCTCTGATAGCTGTGCTTGTAGCGAAGCGATTGCCTGGTCCTTTTCTTTTAACAGATTACTCACTTCTGATGCTTTGTCCATGGTGGCCGCCGAATAGGCTCCAGCATATTGGGACAATTTTGTTAGGTCATGTTGAAGCCCTGAAAATTGGGTCGACAACAAGGGGGATACCCACCCGGTCCGGACCTTGGTTGGCAGCTCCTTATCCGTTTGGTATAGCGGGTCTGACTGGGGATAATGGGACCAGTTTCCCAATCTAAGGGTGTGTGTGTGCAGAGTTGGATTATGCTAATCTAAAAGTTCTGATCTAAGCTACTTTAATCTAATTCTATGCTATTGTAATCTAATGAAAATAGCACATCTAATCTATGCTAACCCAGGGTGTATTTCTTCTATTATGCGATCTAAAGAGATTTCAAACAATAACTGGTAATAAAGATCATTCAGCTATCATAAGAATGGAAATCAATTAAGATGAACCACTTTGCATAAAAAGTTAGGCAAAACAGTTGTGAACAACATATCGCATAATAAGTTATTCATATATCAAACATAAATAAATGACTCCACCGTACAAAAGTGCGAAATCGTAATTCACACATTCATGCAATAACATATAAACAACTAAAAATTGTATATCACTTTAAGAATATAAGCAGAAATGGCCAAGAGATAAAAGTACCATTTATGACTAGTCCTACTCATAAGCTTCAAGCAAAAATGATTTATCTCTACTTGTTCTAACATCTACTAAGAGTACAGAAGTGCAACATCAGTAGCAGACATCAAATGCAAACTTTAGTAAACCTCGATCCATCCATTCATCAAAACCTCCTCTGAGGGTGCAGAAGTGCATGTTCTGAGGACAAGTTTTTGACAAATTTCTGGACCCTTCTCCAAATGCATGAGAAGGGTTAAAATACTACTTCGTAATTCTAATAATAGTTAATTTACAAAATTTAGGATGCGGTTTTCAAATGACCGTCATTTTTCTAATCTAATTTTAAAGAAAAAACAACATTCTAAATAAAATTACTTCTGAATCTGATCCTTAAAGCTGTATGCATTCATCATGGGTTTGAGGAGAGTCAGCTGGCTGACTTCTGCTTTGAGCTGGGCTGAGAAATCAGAATCTATGAGAGCTGGCACTACTTTCTCGGCCGCATTTATGATAGATTTCACAGTCATCTACTGACTATGCAGCTTCACTAAGTATGCCCAGTAACACTCCCAATTTAACCTGACTAGTGCTTGGACCACTTTTTCCTTTTCCTGTGCCTTCAGCTTCCATTCTGCTTGTTCTGCCTCCCTGATTTGATCGTCCCACTCGTTGAAGAGCAACGCTGAGCCCACTTCTTGTGCTACCTGTGTATTGCTCACAGGTGTTTTTGGGGCCTGTCCTTCAAGATTGATCAGTTCGTTGAAGGTTTCCCATTCTTTGTCTAATTCTGTTGTGATGGGTGGTGCTTCAACGATGAGAGGGGGAACATCTCTTGACGGGGAGGCGATAACTTGCTGCTGTGGAAATTCCATTGACTGAGCGGTGTCCTTAGCTGATTCTTCGCCTTTATCTTGGTCGTTTACGGATTTCTTAGAATGCTCAGGCATCTCTTGTCCACTCTTAGATTTAGATCCAGCAGCGCTTGAATTCTCACTAAGGCTAATGCTTGGAGTAGGTTCTCTGGCAGGTAGTTGCAGCTTTTCTAGAGGAACAGTGGCTAGTCTTCTTTCCCTGTATACCATGAATTTTTGGAGGTTATCTAGAGACAATCGCGATTGAGCTTCCCGCAAAATTTCTTAGAGTGATATTTTATTCTGAAATAAATCATCAAATAAATCCTTCTTTCCAACGAATATCTTTATCTTGACGTTCGTTGTGAAATCTTGGGCAACTTCATTTGGGTCAAATGGCCTTGCCGGGAATTTAAATAATTGTAGACACGTCATATTCTCCACTTCGGTGAACGCGTGACCCACATCGAACAATGAAAAGGCCCCACAAGCTACAGGAAACTGGGGCCATATGGCCTTCTTTTTGTCTTTTAGGTCTTTGGTTAGGCCGCCTTCTGAACAGGTTTGATATGCAATTTCTCGAGCCAGCAGTTTGTCAGGAATATATAAAGGTAGGACATGAGGAGGGACGGTGCTTCCAAATACTCTAATATAGGTGAACCATTCTTCCCCGAACCATCTTGCGATGGGGATGATATCTATCTGTGCCTCAGGTGAGCACCTCGGGGGTTCTTTATCATACATCATTCTATACATGGGTAAGATGAGCCCATGACAAATTTGGTAGAAATGCGGAATGAACTGAGAATCCCATAATATCTTATGATAAACATGGATGAGTAATGGGTCCTGAGTTGTCCATTTCCAACCCATAGAGGGAAATTTAGACACATAACAAATAGAATCCATAACATATGCAGATAGGTAAAAAGGAGGATAGGTCCTTTGAGACATGGATCTCTTAGACCGGTATTTGGTAATAGCTGTGAACAGGTTATTAGAAAAGATCTTGGCCCAATCTATAATAACGGCATTTGTGGCAGCATCAATCAATGGTAACCATTCAGACGAAAACTTATTGATATTTGGCATCCCAAATAATCTACAAAGCATGGCCGCAGCAAAACAATACGGAGAGGTGAGGGAACCAGTGCTGTACATACCGTTTTTATCCATTTTAAGCGGTTCATCTTTTCTGGACCAATCTTTAGTGGTCTCTGATAGGTTCGGGTTCTCTGCCACAAATTTTTTAATGAATTGTGCATTGTAAGTCGCCTGCGGTTCAGGAAGATGATACATGAGCTTTAAGTCTTGTGCAGCGAATGACCCGATGATCCCATGTCCTTGAATCTTGAACTGTCTGTCGTTCATTTCTGCATTGTCAAGTATCCACTTGATCATATCCGTATATGGGAGAATTTTAGGCCTTGCTGCTATCCGATGAAGGAATGAGCACGCCAGTTCTTCTAAGGATGCTTCGGAAGAGCCCTGTGAATTTGCGACAGCGGTAACCTTCATTATTCTGGGGTTTTCTTCTTCAAGCAGTCTGTAAATGCTTTCCCACATCGATATTCCCGCGTCTCTGTTACAAGCTTTATCTGTATATAAAGGTGCCATCTCCTTCACCTCAGAGCCCTGAGCCTTACTTTTCTTTCCCATCTCTTCCTGCGTATGGCTTTGTATCGCCTTTCGTTCTTCGTTCTTGCAGCTCACAAATGGAAATGATTGATCAAGAAAGGTAATGGAAGAGTCTTAAATGCAGCAGATATATCAAATATGCCACCTTACGTGAAGTAATTCTTTGCAAAAGCACGCGTCTACATTTAATAGATGACAACTAATTCCTTTATTATCATTAAAAGCGCATGATCTTAAGTCAGATTATGGTAAGTGGCTTTTCTTGAATAACGTGCCCGAAAGTTTCGTGATGGGGTGATTTTGCGATTTGGTTCGCAATCGTCGCAGATCGCGACATCGCATTATCGCACCATCGCGCTCTCGCATTATCGCACCATCGCGCTCTCGCATTATCGCACCATCGCGTTATCGCAATATCGCACACATCGCAGATCGCAGAAGTTTTATGCTTGCCATATTTTTGTTAGCCCATTCCTGCGATATGCGATCTTGCGATCGGGGTTATCGCAGATCGGAAAATCTTAAAGGCTTTCCCATTGGCATTACTTTATTGCAATGCGATATATCGCTTAGTACGAGAATCTTGCACATACCAAGATTATACCAAAATGGAGGAGTTTTTCTGTCTTTTTATGATGCGACTTTTAAAGATTTTTTCTAATCATAAACTTAGGTTTTAAAGTATTCAAAAAGATCTTCCTAAGCTTACGATGGTAACCTTATTTCGAAGAAAGGAAACCCTAGCTTTTCCCAAAGCTTTAACTAAGGGTCCCCATTCATTTAGTATTTTGGACAACACTTAAATGAAAAAAAGGGGGGGGGGAGTTGTTGCTGGCCACAACAATTGGCGATTCACTTGGGAGAACCAGTTATCTCTGTTTTTCTATTGAACTTTTCAAATTTCCAAAACAATTTTTTTTTTTTGGAAAATTAAACTTTATTATAAAAAGATAAAGTGCATTATACCCTAAACTGTCAACGACATTTCGTTCCAACCTCTTTCTACTTTAATTATTTGCTTCCTCGGCTGGTCCTTGCATTTACGTCAGCCATTACTTGGTCTTGTAAAAATAAAAATAAGGTCTTCCCTGTGTACCAGTTATTTATTTTTTATTTTTATTTTTTATTTTATTTTTTTATTTTTTTTAAATATGCTCATTTGTCGCAGGTAGAGCCTCTGCTTCCAGCAGGCGTTCATAGCCTCGACAGGGTTACCTATTACCCAGTGATGATCCTTTATCCTGCTTAAGGTGATCTACAACTTTTCAAAGAAAAACCCATATTGACACTTTTTCCTTTTTTATTCTCAAAGAACAATGTCTTGGTTTGGTAGCCAAATTATGACACAGTCATTCACTTGATTTACACTTTTGCTGAACAAGCTAGCTCGTGATGAGACCCCTTGTCTTTTGATTTCAATAATCTTGAGTCATTGCCCTGTTTTGATGGACAGTGTTTGGCAAAGTCAGCAAAGTTTATAATATCTGTGATCATGATAAGCCGGCTCGTGATGAGACCTCTTATTCTTTGAGATATAGTGTTTCTTGGATTGTCTCTCTGAATGCTGCGATTTTCTTTAACAGGGAGGATATCATCGCTTTCCTTAAGAAAGCTCTGGACGACAATAATAGAGTTTTTTGGACATGGCTGATCTACAGGGAATCCTCATTTCGTTATTGATACCTTTCATTGTACTGATATAAAACAATTTCTTCACTAAGATTGCTTTCGTCAAATTTTTTGGAAGTTGAAACTAGTATCATATCTGGTTTAAAGTTTTTAACTGTATCTATTAATAATAAAGATTAAGTTTCCAAAATATTTGCTATTTATACGAGCAGAAGTTCAAAATCTGATAGAGAAATGGTGTCTTTAGTAAATGTCAAATGTTGTTAACCACAGGCAAATTTTATTAGGGAGGGGAAAATTTAAAGAAATGAGAGGTAACTTTTCCCTTGGATTATGTACATGATAGGGATAAGTTCTTCTCTTATTTTTCCTATCAATATTTAAAAACTAAATTATCCACTTAACAACCTAGCTAAACTACCCCTACTCCTATTCTAACTATAAACAGAAAAATTAACTAGGTAAAATGATATTTCCAGTGGAACCATCTTTTCATTTTTATTCCTACACGTATGTACCTTTTAAACATTAGTGTTAAGAATAAAACTTTTCTTGGACTGTGAACATTGGATGTAGGATTAGAAAGTGTAACTTCAGTTGGAATTACGCCTGAAATTTCTTTCTTATGAAATCTTTTGTCCAATTGGATACCTATTGGATCATAAAAATCGGGATGAATTTCTGTTATGGATTGGTGATCACGTAATAGGAAAGATGACAAGCCAGATTGCGAATATGATTTTTTAGTTTTGATGGCCTGTAATCTACTATGCGTAAAAGTCAAGCTTTTAGCAATTTCTTGTAAAAGGAAAGTTTCCACATATAAATCACTAAATAAATTAATGAAGAATAGATGGAAATTTTTGGAAAGAGATTTATCCATTAACGCGAATTGCTGGCAAGTTTCCAAAAATATTTTTTTTTGTTGATGATGTTTTGGATGACACAGAAGTTTCTTTTGAAAGGCTGATATTGATTGATCGTGGAATTGAAAAAGTTCTGTATTTCCTTGACACAATTTAGTTTTCCAAAATGGTAATACATCTTTCGAATGTTCTTTGATAAGGTGCTCAATATACCATAGTAATCTATCGAAACTCTGAAAATTTAAAACACAATCCGATTTTGTACAAAATGAGTGCAAGCTAAAAAGAATGCAATGATTATCTGTACAGCTAATGTTACAGCACAACTGGGACTGACATGAAATATCTTCTTCTTCACAAGAACTGGCCAGAATTATGGGATCTGAGTAACTTTGAATAATGTCTTGTGAATCAGAAAACAAGTTATGATTGGGATATTGTTTTGGATAGTAAAATCATGCAAATGATCTGTCACTCTGGAATGAGGATCGACTGATATGATTCTTGGATTGGAATATCTCTCATTATCTGAGCTCTGTTGAGTTACTTGAGATAAATAGATATCACCATCATCATCATAGTAACTATCATAAATGATTTTACTGGTCTCTCTAGATTTTTCTTTTTCATCCAATATTTTCAGAAAAGGAAGGTCAAGTCGTTTTTGTTTATTAATGACCAAAGGATGTTCCATAGCTGCCTCTTTATTTGGAAAACCTAATGGTGATTTATTTGAATAATCCTCGGTACTTTTTGAGATATCGTTAATACTGAGGGGGAAAAATTATCATCACTAAATACATCAGGATAAAGAGAAAAATGTGATTCCGAAACAATGTATTTGAAAATATCATCATGAAAAAATTCTTGTTCATCACATTCACCGTAGACATCGGGCTTTAGATCATACCTTTGTGTGTTTGTATTTTCCGAAAGAGAATTAATTTGCTGTTCTAACCTGGGCGTTTGACTTGCGATGATATTATCGAACCTTGTCTCCAAGTTGTCTTCTGGTTCCAAGGCAGGCTCTCTTTCAACATCTTCGCTTTTATCTTCTTGCGTTAGAGCAGGCAGGTTTCCTAAGCTTTGGGAATTTTCTTCATCATGAGTGATTCGCACATTTAAATTGGAATTTTCATTCCTATTAGAAGAAAATAAAACAAGACTCGAACTAATTTCTGATGGATCAGACATAGGAGGTAGGGAATGTTCAGAATAATCCGAAGATTCTTCATTCATGAGTTCATTTTCAAGATCATATTTCAGACAATCAAGATGAAATCGCATATTAAAATCCCTAACAGATTCATCTTCTTTTCATAGATATTCAATCTCATCATATACCTGATCATAATCATAGCAATCAAATTTACAGATGAAAGCTTTGACAAATTGGTCCCAGCTGTGAATTTAGGCAACTAGGAGGGTTCTACACCATTTTCTAGCTTCTGCCGTGAATGTAAGAGTAAAAATTCTGCATAAAACGCCTTCATCAATTCTTTGAACGTTCGAACCTGAAACTCTTTGAATAAATTGAAGAGCATGATTAAAAGCAGAAGAATTATTCTTACCATTGAATTTTACCTGAGATAGGAGCCTTACCACTTCAGGTGGAGTGTTGGAATAGGCACGAACATGGATGCAACTCCAAATTGGAAGTTTGTGAGCAGCCATCCTAATTCAAATGATTACGAATTCAAACCATTCCAACAGACACTATGTTCAGGCCCTCCTTCTAGCGCCAAATATGTTTAAGCCCCGAAAATCGGGTCGACAACAAGGGGGATACCCACCCAGTCCGGACCTTGGTTGGCAGCTCCTTATCCATTTGGTATAGCGGGTCCGACTGGGGATAATGGGACCAGTTTCCCAATCTAAGGGCGTGTGTGTGCAGAGTTGGATTATGCTGATCTAAAAGTTCTGATCTAAGCTACTTTAATCTAATTCTATGCTATTGTAATCTAATGAAAACAGCGCATCTAATCTATGCTAACCTGGGGTGTATTTCTTCTATTATGCGATCTAAAGAGATTTCAAACAATAACTAGTATAAAGATCATTCAGATATCATAAGAATGGAAATCAATTAAGATGAACCACTTTGCATAGAAAGTTACGCAAAACAGTTGTGAACAACATATCGCATAATAAGTTATTCATATATCAAACATAAATAAATGACTCCACCATACAAAAGTGCCAAATGGTAATTCACACATTCATGCAATAACATATAAACAACTAAAAACTGTATATCACTTTAAGAATATAAGCAGAAATGGCCAAGAGATAAAAGTACCATTTATGACTAGTCCTACTCATAAGCTTCAAGCAAAAATGATTTATCTCTACTTGTTCTAACATCTACTAAGAGTACAGAAGTGCAACATCAGTAGCAGACATCAAATGAAAACATTAATAAACCTCGATCCATCCATTCATCAAAACCTCCTCTGAGGGTGCAGAAGTGCATGTTCTGAGGACAAGTTTTTGACAAATTTCTGGACCCTTCTCCAAATGCATGAGAAGGGTTAAAATACTACTTCCTAATTCTAATAATAGTTAATTTACAAAATTTAGGATGCGGTTTTCAAATGACCGTCCTTTTTCTAATCTAATTTTAAAGAAAAAACAACATTCTAAATAAAATTACTTCTGAATCTGATCCTTAAAGCTGCATGCATTCATCATGGGTTTGAGGAGAGTCGGCTGGCTGACTTCTGCTTTGAGCTGGGCTGAGAAAACAAAATCTATGAGAGCTGGCACTACTTTCTCGGCCGCATTTATGATACATTTCACAGTCATCTGCTAACTATGCGGCTTCACTAAGTATGCCCAGTAACACTCCCAATTTAACCTGTCTAGTGCTTGGACCGCTTTTTCCTTTTCCTGTGCCTTCAGCTTCCATTCTGCTTGTTCTGCCTCCCTGATTTGATCGTCCCACTCGTTGAAGAGCAACGCTGAGCCCACTTCTTGTGCTACCTGTGTATTGCTCACAGGTGTTTTTGGGGCCTGTCCTTCAAGATTGACCAGTTCGTTGAAGGTTTCCCATTCTTTGTCTAATTCTATTGTGACGGGTGGTGCTTCAACGATGAGAGGGAGAACATCTCTTGACGGGGAGGCGATAACTTGCTACTGTAGAAATTCCATTGACTGAGCGGTGTCCTTAGTTGATTCTTCGCCTTTATCTTGGTCGTTTACGGATTTCTTAGAATGCTCAGGCATCTCTTGTCCACTCTTAGATTTAGATCCAGCAGCGCTTGAATTCTCACTAAGGCTAATGCTTGGAGTAGGTTCTCTCGCAGGTAGTTGCAGCTTTTCTAGAGGA
This sequence comes from Pinus tabuliformis, assembly GCA_031772625.1. Lineage (NCBI taxonomy): Eukaryota > Viridiplantae > Streptophyta > Pinopsida > Pinales > Pinaceae > Pinus > Pinus tabuliformis. The sequence continues at coordinate 862,681,501 of CM062809.1, forward strand.
ACAGTGGCTAGTCTTCTTTCCCTGTATACCATGAATTTTTGGAGGTCATCTGGAGACAATCGCGATTGAGCTTCCTGCAAAATTTCTTGGAGTGAGCTTTTATTCTGAAATAAATCATCAAATAAATCCTTCTTTCCAATGAATATCTTTATCTTGACGTTCGTTGTGAAATCTTGGGCAACTTCATTTGGGTCAAATGGCCTTGCCGGGAATTTAAATAATTGTAGACACGTCATATTCTCCACTTCGGTGAACGCGTGACCCACATCGAACAATGAAAAGGCCCTACAAGCTACAGGAAACTGGGGCCATATGGCCTTCTTTTTGTCTTTTAGGTCTTTGGTTAGGCCGCCTTCTGAACAGGTTTGATATGCAATTTCTCGAGCCAGCAGTTTGTCAGGAATATATAAAGGTAGGACATGAGGAGGGACGGTGCTTCCAAATACTCTAATATAGGTGAACCATTCTTCCCTGAACCATCTTGCGATGGGGATGATATCTATATGTGCCTCAGGTGAGCACCTTGGGGGTTCTTTATCATACATCATTCTATACATGGGTAAGATGAGCCCATGACAAATTTGGTAGAAATGCGGAATGAACTGAGAATCCCAAAATATCTTATGATAAACATGGATGGGTAATGGGTCCTGAGTTGTCCATTTCCAAGCCATAGAGGGAAATTTAGACACAAAGCAAATAGAATCCATAACATATGCGGATAGGTAAAAAGGAGGATAGATCCTTTGAGACATGGATCTCTTAGACCGGTATTTGATAATAGCTGTGAACAGGTTATCAGAAAAGATCTTGGCCCAATCTATAATAACGACATTTGTGGCAGCATCAATCAATGATAACCATTCAGACAAAAACTTATTGATATCTGGCATCCCAAATAATCTACAAAGCATGGCCGCAGGAAAACAATACAGAGAGGTGAGGGAACTAGTGCTGTACATACCGTTTTTATCCTTTTTGAGCGGTTCATCTTTTCTGGACCAATCTTTAGTGGTCTCTGATAGGTTCGGGTTCTCTGCCACAAATTTTTTAATGAATTGTGCATTGTAAGTCGCCTGCGGTTTAGGAAGATGATACATGAGCTTTAATTCTTGTGCAACAGATGACCCGATGAGCCCATGTCCTTGAATCTTGAGCTGTCTGTCGTTCATTTCTGCATTGTCAAGTATCCACTTGATCATATCCGTATATGGGAGAATTTTAGGCCTTGCTGCTATCCGATGAAGGAATGAGCACGCATGTTCTTCTAAGGATGCTTCGGAAGAGCCCTGTGAATCTGCGACAGCGGTAACCTTCATTATTCTGGGGTTTTCTTCTTCAAGCAGTCTGTACATGCTTTCCCACGTCGATATTCCCACGTCTCTGTTACAAGCTGTGTCTGTATATAAAGGTGCCATCTCCTTCACCTCAGAGCCCTGAGACTTACTTTTCTTTCCCATCTCTTCGTGCGTATGGCTTTGTATCTCCTTTCGTTCTTCGTTCCTGCAGCTCACAAATGGAAATGATTGATCAAGAAAGGTGATGGGAGAGTCTTAAATGCAGCAGATATATCAAATATGCCACCTCATGTGAAGTAATTCTTTGCAAAAGCACGCGTCTACATTTAATAGATGACAACTAATTCCTTTATTATCATTAAAAGCGCATGATCTTAAGTCAGATTATGGTAAGTGGCTTTTCTTGAATAACGCGGCCGAAAGTTTCGTGATGGGGTGATTTTGCGATTTGGTTCGCAATTGTCGCAGATCGCGACATCGCATTATCGCACCATCGCGCTCTCGCATTATCGCACCATCGCGTTATCACAATATCGCACCATCGCGTTATCGCAATATTGCACCATCGCGTTATCGCAATATCGCACCATCGCGGATCGCAGAAGTTTTATGCTTGCCATATTTTTGTTAGCCCATTCCTGCGATCGGGGTTATCGTAGATCAGAAAATCTTGAAGGCTTTCGCATTGGCATTACTTTATTGCGATGCGATATATCGCTTAGTACGAGAATCTTGCACATACCAGGATTATACCCAAATGGAGGATTTTTTCTGTCTTTTTATGATGCGACTTTTAAAGATTTTTTCTAATCATAAACTTAGGTTTTAAAGTATTCAAAAAGATCTTCCTAAGCTTACAATGGTAACCTTATTTCGAAGAAAGGAAACTCTAGCTTTTCCTAAAGATTTAACTAAGGGTCCCCATTCATTTAGTATTTTGGACAACACTTAAATGAAAAAAAGGGGGGGTTGTTGCTGGCCACAACAGGTCATCAGAAGGATCAAACTCCTCCTTCCAAACCACATTGGCTGTCACTATTTGTTCAGGGAACAGGGAAGGTTGATCAATCCTTCTCCTTTTCCATTGTCGCTTTATTACCGCCCTGTGCTTTGGGCTATAAAAGACATCTAATGGAGGTATATCCTCCACCTGCAAAATGATTTGATCCGAAGGATCTTTGGGAATTATTTCTATGTCTGTAGTAGGGGGTAGGCCGCTGGTTCCACTTGGAACCTCTTTTGATGTTGTATCCTGTGTATCAGCCGCTTTGGATGTATCGACTTCTCTTGAGCTTTCCAGATTGCTTATGATTGAATTGAATTTCTACCATTCCTGGAGAAACTTTGGGTCAATCTGGGTATCGACATTCACATCCTTGCTGCTCTGCTCTTGCTCTTTCCTCTACACTTCTTCCTGCACTTTCCTCTGGAGTTCCTCCTGCTCTTTCCTCTGCACTTCTTCCTGCTCTTTCCTCTGGAGTTCCTCCTGCTCTTTCCTCTAGAGTTCCTCCTGCTCTTTCCTCTGGAGTTCCTCAGGAATTTCTGATGTAGCAGGAGGTTCGTTGGTGAGTAACTGTTCAGGCTCGCTTGACTGTGTCATTGGGGCAGTGGCTAACAAATCTAGAGGCAGAGTTTGCAACCTCTGCTCTCTAAGTCTGTTAAATTCGACTAACCCATCATCATGATATCTCATTTTAGCTAGCGCTTGAGCCAGAAACAATGACTCGGTAGAGGAGAATAGGTCATCAAACTCATTTGTTTTATGTTCAAATTTAGTGATTTTTGCCTGTTCTAGTGCATTGTAGACGACCTTGTTTGGATCGAATCGTCTATTAGGAAGAGTGGCGAGATTCAGTGTATTTATCTTTTCTGCTTCTTTCTCTGCATGCTTGTAGTCATGCAAAGTGTAAACGCCACATCTTAGAGGAAAAGGAGGCCATACTTGCTTCTTTTTATCCCTCAGAGTCTTTGTAACTCCTTCAGAGGTAAGTTGATATGCTATCTCTCGGGCCAATAGTTTTTCAAGTATATATAAGGGGAGGACATGGGGCCTGGCATGACTGCCGAAAACTCTTACATATGTAAATTTTTCTTCTCCGAACCATCTTCCTATGGATGTCAAGTCAATCTCTGCTTGTGAGGAAATCTTAGGAGTAGGTTTGTCAAAAATAGCATAGTGAATGGGCAACATGAATCCATGGCAAATTTGATAAAGGTGGTGTTTATAATGGGCTTTCCACAACTTCTGGTGATAGATATGAATGGGCATGGGGTCCTGTGGAGTCCATCTCCACCCCAGCACAGGAAATTCAGAATTAAAGCAGAGAGTATCTAGGATGTAGGCACTAAAGTAAAATGGAGGAATGAACCTTTCAGAAACGCGAGATTTGTTTCTGAACTCAAAAATAGCTGTTGCTAACTTGTCAGATAATATATTCCCCCAATCCATTATTTCGCTATTGCATGCTGCTTCCATTAAAGGTACAATTTCTATGGTGAAATTTGCATAATCATGCAACCCCCAAATCCTACACATCATTACTCCGGCATAACAATAAGGAGAACACAAGGAATCGACAGAGTACTTACCCAAGGACTCATGCTTGTGTTTCGTTGGGTTTTCCCTCCAATCCCATATAGGTGCTGATTCAATGTCATTTTCATCTCTGAACTTCTCCAGAAATGCTTTGTTATACTTCTTCTCAGGGGCGGGAAAATGGTACATTTGTCTCAAATCATCGGGTTGAAACGAGTTGAACACTCTACCGTCGACGGTGCAAAATGTTCTGTTCGTAATTGGGATTTCCTCAATTTCCCATCTTACCACATCTGTGTATGGTAGAATTTGCTCTCGAGCCGCTATCCGGTGTAGGAAAGAATTGTCCAAATCCTTTAAGGTTGCATCGGACTTCCTGGTCGAGTCTGTTGTAGCTTGTATTGATGTTACCTGAGGCTCTTCGACCTCAACCAGATTATAGATGCTCTGCCAAGTAGTTTTACCGAGACCCAGACACGTGGTGTCCGAGATTAATCCCTTTTTACTTGGTCCTGGATCTGCAGTGTGTTGTCCTGTTACTGAGGAAGCTGAAGCCGTTCCAGATTTCTTAGACTTCTTCCCCATTTGGCTTGACTTTGCTGCTTCGGAGGAGCTCTACACATGAGATTAACTGAACGTAATGCGGAGAATAGGTGGTGCAAACCAAATATGAATGAGATATATTAATCAGTGAATAATGAAGGATTAACATAAGGTGGCCGTGGATACAATATCTGAAGGCATTTAGGCCTTACTGCCACATTAATTGGCATTTAAACCTGTCAATCATTTAAATGCTCATCATATCATTCATTGGCCAAATAATTCATTTAAGCATGGCTTTGATGTTCTGGCGGTTGGGCATAAGTGAATCACTATCGGGCAGAGAAAGGACTTTAATACTAATTAAACGTAATATATCCTAGCCTTATCAATCCTTTTTGAAAGTTGCGCCTAGCTTTATCGCAATCGGCGATCAGAGGAATGCTTAAGTCATTATATTGGTGTCCTTTCGGAATCCCCGATCGCCGATAGTGACATCGTCAATTCACATCGGGAGTTTTTAAAAGAGGGCTTTTAAATGCATGCATGTTACATCCCCCGATCGCCGATAGCGATATCGCACCAGAGCAAAGAGAGGGGCCTTTTGTTAGAGCGCTTGCCTTCCTGATATCCGATAGTTATTCGCGCTTGTCGCATTAGGGAAAACCAATGGGTCCTATTGTTATGCATCCTTTGTTATTGCGATATGCGATCTTACAATTGCTTTATCGCAATAATAAAGGATTAATCATTTTTTATTATAAGACCGATTGTATGTTTTCTCAAAAGGTTTATAATGTGTTATTTCTTTTCAGACCTTTTGAGAAATGATAAGTTGATACCAATTTAATCTAAAAGGGACCCATTTCATATTATAGTTTTGAAAGTAAAAATTTTATGAAATGGGGGGTTGTTGTACAGCACAACAGTATCGTAAACTGATGAAGTGTAGTGCACTGTTTGTGCTAGATAACCCTTCTTACTTCATTGTTTTTTGTGTTTTATGTTGTTTTGGGGGGTTTTTGGTCTTTTAATTCCTAATGATTTACAATGTAATTATCAAAACTTAAATCCAACTTTCGTAAAGACTGCTCAAAATCTAAAAATGGAAACATAGCTTAAGAAAGAAATGAAAACAGAGCTAAGAAAGACTTGGAAGCAAAGCTAAGCAAGAAATGAAAACAAAGCTTCTATTCCTATTTTACCATTATTTACAAATCATGAATTAAAACTAAAAGTGAAATTTGCAACTGATATCTAACTAATTACAGAAATAAAACTAAATGAAATACTTAGTTACTCAGCCTCTCAATTTTGGGAGAAAGTCTCCTTGGGATAACATTTGAGGAATTATGTACTTCATTAATCTACGAGAAAACAAATACAAAGATGCAACAATAACTCATTGCATAAATGAAATGTTCAACCACTTAGTTAAGGATTAATTATCAACTTGAAGGGTTTTCCATAAATATTCACTAATACCATGAGTCAGTAAACTAAAAATAAAATGGAAAAGACAGTAAATGGCACTGATCAGTCTAATTGAGAATTTAAACTAGCAAAAAAGTGAATGAAGTAAACTAGATTATATCATTGAGTTTCATCTTTTAAACTACTAATAAAAACTAAAAAGAGATCAAGCAAATGGAAGCTACTCTAAATTATGAATGTTGTTAATAAGAAAATAATGGAAATTGCATTATAGACATTGTTAGTAAGAAAATGATTATAAACACTGTGAAAGAAAATGATGAATTTACAGTTAACAAGAAGAAGAAAAATAAAATGAAATGAAACCTTCTTCAGTGCAAGGGCCCTCTACAACTGATTAGGCTACGCTTGCTCAATCAACTCCAAGAAAAATCCTTCAAATTTTCATAAAACATGCGGTCTTCATATTAAAAACAGGGACACAAAATGCCCAAAAATTACAGAGTCTAGAACTTCGATTTCACAATAAAACTATTACTATTACTACTAACTTCTTCGGTCCTTTACACAGGTATTTATAAGAAAAATCATATAACTGTTTGTGGAGAAAAACATGCTACAGTTAAACACGTAGAAGACAAATGTGTGGAATTTCTTCCTTAGCTGTTGGAGACATAAATCCACGACATGGTGGCTATTGGATTCAGTTGTACACGTGGCTATTAGAGTCTGTAGGTATAGGTAGTTGTTCCGAATTACGCTTCCCATCACTGTGAAACGTGTTAATTAACCATGAAATAGAGTCTTGTTACCTTCGGTCTCTCTGCATTTGACTTGTCCATTGACCGTAGTCTTATGCCATCTTCTTTGTCAATCTGGGATAAAAGAATAGGATAGGGTCCATGTCACGATGATTTCCAAGCTGTCCATGTAGCTAATTTCTCCTTCTGACACCTAGAACCTATTAGAGCATGAAGGTAGCTGCGAAATAGCCGATTAGCTGCAGAATGGGATGTGTTCCGTAGCTAATATACAAAAATTTATTCAAACAACAAAACATAAAAGCATAACATGTAAGTCATTAAATGTCATCCTCAAGATAGTATATACCAATCATTGGTGATGAGAATGAATCTTTCTTATGGAAAAACAAAGAAAATGAATGAGAAGAGTTGCTAGGGAAAGAGTAATTTTGAGGCTCAACATACCCCCACTGCAAAATCATTGCATGTCCCCATGAAATTTTCAAAAATGTGAACTTCTTTTTCCTATTGCATCTATTCTGACACTTATGCCAACACATCCAACTTCATTTTCTTACTTCTCTTTGCACTTACTGTCATCCTGGGCTTCTTCATAAGTGGTGGGCTCCAGTATTGTAGCAATAATGCTACAACTCATGGAGCTTCCTATTTCTAATTTTATCAACCCGGTAGTTCGTAACAAACTTGGAAGCGACGGTGCTGTATGCACAAGTACTAGCTCTTGTCGCAGCTGTCACTTGGTCAGCTGGCACAAGTCCGCTAGGGCTCAAGCCAACTTCTATATGCTCTCAGAAGAAGCTTTCTAAATGATGGACGAAGGCTATCTCAAAGGAAATTAACCTACTTTGCAATAATGAACTGAAAGCCAACAAAACAGGGAAACCCTAGTAAACCCTAATCTGACTAGTCTAATCTCTATGATGCAATGGTGGGAGTGCAAACTTCTAGAAATGATGCCATTACTTCAAGTGATATGAGATGCATGAATTTAAGCTACTTCTACTGAAAAGAACATTGTTTTTGTATTTTTGCTTAAGTGGTTGGAGTTATTATGATTTTGTTTCTTATTAGGGTTTGACTGTGCAGGGGTAGTTCGAAGGGAAAGAAAGCTTGGGAAAGGTCAGGAGGGCTAGGAGAGGTTCCAGGGGATCCAAAACATCATTCCACAAAAGTCCACAACGTTCAGATGCTTGGCAACCGAGGTTACAGGTTTCTACAGGATGTCTGCAGGGGATCCTACAAGAAGCTCGGGATTTCTACAGGAAGTCTGCTAACTTCTATAGGATGTTCTGTGGTTGGAGTTTTGGGTGATGGAGGAGTGGAGGAGTTGTATGGGTGGATAGGTAGAATGGAAAGGGAGCTTATGATGGCTCAGGGACAGAGATATGAGATGAGGAAAGAGTGGGTACAGTTGGTTGGTGGATAGAAGGGTGGAAGCAATGAAAAGTCCAAAAAGATGGAGCTACGTGAACAGTAGAAGTGTTGGAAGGCAAACGAGCTGAACAGAGGTTGGGTAGGTGACTTTAGGCATGGTTGAGAAGAAGAAGAAGATAACAGAGTGATGAAACGCAGTGTAAAGGAAACAAATCTGCACAAAACCAAGAATTCATCAACCTATCCTAACTGTGTTATTAAATCAACGAATAGCAAGGTAAACTTTAGAGAAAAATCGTGCATGGAGTTGGAATGAAGAAATACTGCTCAAGATCAGAATGCATGGATGGATCTACGATTGAAATGACTGTGTTGCAGCTTGAATGAAAGTGTATGACTGCGTTTTTTGGTGGCTGGTACGGTCTACACCCCCAATCTCTAAACAGAGATGGCAGTGAGTGCACTGTCAGCCTTTTCTTGGAGCTCTAATGAATGTTGATCCTCCTACTCTAATCTAAGCAACTAAAAGCACTTGAACCGTAAACTAATCCTACTAAATCACATAAAAGAAATCAAATCAGCAGACTGTAATTTCTAAATGCATGTCAAAACAGAGGGATAAAGTGCTGAAAAGAAAGACAAGTAACAATACAAGGAAGAGGAGGTCTATTGCTCTCAGGTTGGGCCCTAACCTGAGAGCTATAGCTCCCTTAAAAACTCAGAATTGAATCCAAAGCTGCTTGTCTTTATTGAATAATCATGAGTCTAATAACATGCCAAAACTGGCTTACAAAGAGCAAAAACCGAGCTGTAGCTCGTGCTTAGAAATTGCAACAGTAGTTCAAAAGTTCAAAAAGCTCCTGTCAAAGGCCACGGCCTTAATATTTATACATGATGAGGATCAAGCTGGCTTCCTCAATTAGTGGAGCTCGGCTGCCCAACTAAAAGTAAACTGCTGTAAACTGTTGTTCCTGTAGAATCCGCTGGCTGCCTTTAAGCTCGGTGGGGAAAGCTGTTGGAGCTCGGAGTTAGGGTGGAGATCACGAGGGAGGTCATTTAAGGCTAGACAACCTCCCTATAAACCTGCAATGCCACCTCTGTTGTCTCCTTGTCTCCTTCTACGTGGTCTTTGCTCCCTTTAATGCCAAAAAACCTGAAATCATCATGTATTAGCCACATAGATATAATGCCTGCCCTTCTTTCTACAAATAACACGAATATACCAAGAAATGAACGCATAAGTGATAAAAGATGAAGGGTTGAGCAAAGTAAGTAGGCCAAGTGAGCCCAAATTGTTACCAAAAATTGGGGCTCATCATCACCCCCCAGCTAAAATATTTGCTCATCCTTGAGAAACTTAGTCCAAATCTTCATCCTTCATTGCTTTTACTGCTTCCCTTACATCCCAAGCCTCTGTGGTAGTGTCCTCCTTGCCGATCTGAAACCCAGCTTTCCTGTTCACCTCTTCCCATTGTTCACTGTCATCCTCCTCTGTGCTGCCTTCAGTCAATCCTAGCAGCAGTGGTGGGCTGAGTTTAAGGCCAATCCAGCTGGCCTGGAGGCTTTGCATGGATTTCTTGTAAAGGTCTACCCTTACCAAATCTTCCCTCATCCGAGTTGGGGTATGGTACTCTCGGATTTTCAAACTGTGTGCCAATGTATTCCATCTGCGTGTGCATGCTTGGGCAGCATTTTCTCCTAACAGTCTTTCCATGTCTTCAAAATGAGCTATGGCTTGGGCCTGTTGGTCCATATATCTCAAGGAAGCTGTGGGATCAGTAGACAAGTGTTGGTGTGCTGAGATGAGTGCAACTAGATCCTCTGGTTCTGCTCGAATGAACAATGGCTCGTTCAATTCTCGGTTCATGACCGATTTTGCTTCAGCTGCTCTTTGATCCTCATGGTTCAACCATGAAGCGAACGCCATCAATTGCATATCACCCAAGGCAGTATTGGGATCCCAGGAAACTTCATTAGGCAAGGCCAAATTGTGGAGGTAGAACTCTGCTAATTTGGCTTTATCTTCTGACGAACTAGTACTGCACAACTCAGAAAATTGCTGTGGGTCTTGGATCTGAGAAATACCTCTTTGTGCCAAGGTATTTATTTGGAACTGCAGCCATTGGTCTTTCAAGTACAAACCATAGGATTTTGCAGGTTGTCTGCACTGTATTGCCTCCATGGCCCAACTGGCCATGCAGGCCAATTGTGCTTCCTTTTGCTGCAGCTGTTCTTTTAGAGCTTGCACTTCAATTTGTGCTTGCTGTTCTGCTTCCTGTAGAAGTGTCATTGGCTCCTCAAGACAGGTGGTCAGCTCCTTTTTGCCTTGTTGTTCTTCTATGGTGTCTTTGGAGGATGTACCTGCCCCTGCCCTTAGCTCCTGTAGCTGCAATCTTAGCTTCTGGTTTTCTTCCTGTAGGTACACTCTTTGGCAATTAGCCACATGTTTAGCCAAGGCTAATTCACTCCTGACCTCCTTGACTTGATCTTGTAAGGGACCTATGTCTGCCACACCCTTTGACTTGGCGATCTGCATCCACGTGTGTGTACGGACTCTTTCTTCCTCTAATGCAAAAAACAGGGGTACAGTAAATTTCTGCGGTATGATTTTGCCCGCCTCTAAAAAGGTGTAGTATGACCTCAGACTAGGCTGAGGGCTGGGCTCTGGTATATGTTCTTTTTCTGCCTCTTTAGGTGGCTCTACCTCACCCTCCCTTGGTGGTGATGAGGTTCCTTCTCCTTCCCTCTTCTCTGTTTCCTGTAGCCGGGCCAGAGTGTCTTGTAGAACATTTTCAGCCTCCTGTAGCCGAGCTTTTTCAGTCAACAGGTCTAACCTTTCTTGCCACTTAGTTTTCTTTGGGCTCCCCTTCTCATAGGTGACTGTTATCCTTGAGGGGGACTTTTCCTTGGGAGAAGTAGGGGTGTTTTCAATGACAATCGGGCTGCTGGACGAAGGTTGTGGCTTGCCCGTCTTTATCCTAACACTTCTTCGAGCTTTAAAGTATAGAGGGGTCTCCCTCTTTCTCTTTTCTTTTGGCTTAGGTGGCATGCTGAGGCCAGCTAGTACAGCTGCTACCTCCCTTTCACAAATGTCCGCCTTCTTCTCCTTGGGTTTCACTTTTCCGGGGCTTCCTGTAGAAGACCCTGTTTTGGTCAATTTCGGGCTTCCTGTAGAAGACCCTTTTTCTGTTTTCGGGCTTCCTGTAGAAGACCCTTTTCCAATAATTTTCGGGCTTCCTGTAGAAGCCTGTTTCTGCTTTCCTGTAGACACAGGTGTCACCACCTTGGGTTGCTTTGCTGCATGGGTTTTGCTTTTGGATTTGGTTGTGGGTGCTGACGAGGTACTTGTGCTGATGTGGACCTTCTCAGCTTTGTCCGTTCTGCTATGCAACCTTTTCTCTCTTGCTGACAAGATGGGTGTGTCACCTTTTTCCTCAGCATCCTTTTTCTCGTGCTTCCTCCTTTGTTCTTTCTTCTGCACTGTGGTCGGGGTCTTCTGGCCTGTTTCTTTCTTTCCCGCGGCCACTGCTTCTTTTTCCTCACTGCTGGAGGAACCATTTTCTTCAGTCAACATCCTTATGTCTCCATCTCTTGTCAAATTTCTGAATGCTTCCCATGAGAGGGGAACCTTATATGAATGAAGCGCATCCTCCACGAGAAGTTTGATCAATCCATGGTGGGCTACCTTATCTGGTATGCCTTCTTTTAACTTTGTGGCACACTCAATTAGAGACTGTAGCAGGAAATAAGGGATGCTCAGTTTATTTTCTACGGGAAGATCAATCTGGTGCCTCAATTCAGTGAGCAACCGAAAGTGATACCCATACACAATGCTAAAACGGCCTTCACAGGTTATATACTTCATGATCTGTAGGCTAACTTCATTCCATGGTGGCAGCAAACTGGTTCTACGCACCCCATTTTTGTCCTCCGTGAATTCCTCCTCAGGTGGAAAGAATTCTTTCTTTGCCTGCTGGCTCAACTTCCTTTCTTCCTTATCCCATGGCAAACCCATTGGAAGTTCAGTAATTCGACTGATATATTGCGGGGTGAGCTTGAGGCTTAGGCTCCTGAAGTTCACGGTGGCCAATGTTTTGGATTTCGGCCTCAAAGCTTGTAAAAATTCTTCTGCCACTTCGTCGTCATAACCCTGCAACTTGTCACAAAAGGATATCCATTGTGCTCGTGTGAAGAGCTCCACCACCTCCTGGTTTTCTCTTAACTTTGATGAATCAGTGGGTTCCCGTCTAATAAACCCACCTAGCATGATAAAAACTGTTGCTAGAGGTGGCGAATGCGGAAGAAATTTAGCCTACTGAGACAGAGCGTAGAATTACGCTTCTGTTGTGCAAATAAACCACAAAACTTATCCCTGAGGACCTTAACACAGTTTAATTACACTGTCATCCTGTAGAACAACAGCCTATGCACAGCAGACAACACTTGCAACAACTTTCTACGACCAGACTGTAGACGACGATTCTGCCTTCCTGTAGGAGCAGCGCGTGATTCCTGGGGAAGACTGCAGTTGGTCTGCGCTCTCGGTGTTGCTTCACAGACATTCTGATAGCCAAAGGCTCGGAGTTTCGAACTGCAGAGGGATCCGAATGTTCACTCGAGCTTCAAACGGTGAATGATAAATGCATGCGGGCAATCTAGCCGATTAGATTTGAATCGGCGGAATCCGTGGCGCGGGGGTGAGCTGTCCCCGCCGGACCGTTGGATGACGTCGTTCCATCATTTGTCTGCGCGTTCACTTACTACCGCATCATCCCTCCAGCAGATCCACCGTCGTTTCTTCTGCTAAATCCGTTTTTCCCGACGGGGATTGTTCTCACGTGTGTGCTGCCCATTCCTTTTGTCACGGCCGCCACCCAAACATCTGACTGGACCATTAACCGGTCGACGTGGCCAGTCAACTGGCCATACAGCCACTCAACCCATTCACTTCACACTTTGCAACCAATTCAAAGTAAAATTCATGCAATCTGACAGAAGAAAGGGTCGAGACACTTACCTGCGCGGCTGCAACACGATTTTTCGGGTTTTGGACGATGATGAATGGATCTATCTGCTGCTGGTGAATTTGTACAGGCCCGGAGGTTCACGTTTACAGGCTGCCGATGATGGAGTTGATGCTTGGCTGCATGCGTCCGCGTTCATTGCATATGGCCAGCACTGTGAATAGTATACACTCTAGCGGGCTTAACTGTTACAGGACTCCCGCGGGATTTCTTGTAACAGTTCTTCCTCCTTGGGTGCATGCTGCACGACGAAGGATCTGGCCACTCGATCACGCTCCCAGGGCTTCTAGATGACTGGGATGGATATGGTATGAGATCTCAGTGTTTTTTCATTTGAACATTGCTTTTATTTGATAACTCATCGATCTGCTTTGCTGGTGCAGGTAACTTCGTTGCATGTCGACAAGGAGGGCAGGACGAGGTGACAACAATGTGCAAGGGAGATAACAATAGCTTGCATGCGTCCAAACCGATCCTTAGTCGTTAGATCTCCTCATAAAATGGATTCTGGGCCGTCCTGAACTTCTACAGGAAGTTTCCTGTAGAAATACAGAGCTTCCTGTAGAAAGGTTGCGTTTCCTGTAGAGAGTCTGCACCTTCCTGTAGAAAATTTGCATCTTCCTATAGAAAATCTGCGTCTTCCTGTAGAAAATCTGCGTCTTCCTGTAGAAGACTCAAGCCGTAATAAAATTGCACATACCTTGGAGAAAATGAGTATTCTTGGAGGAGGTGCTGGTGAGGTCTCCTGACAGCATGATAAGGATCCTTGGCTTTGAGTTGAGAGGCTTCCTCTCCTCCATAGAACACCTGCAACCTGCATGCAATTTTACATTATGAATTTGCTGACCTTGTTTTTTTCTTTTTTTTTCTCTTTTTTTTTTTTTTTTTTTTGAAAGACAATAGGGGCGCCTCAAAGAGGTTTTCACCCCTACCACCTGCCTTGGGCGCCTCAGAAAGGTTTTCACCCAAGGATCTTTATTATTATTATTATTTTTATTTTTTTTAGATCTTTCAGGGTATGCCCAAAGGAGAGGCAGAACCCTTCTCTATGACCAACACTGATTTCTCCATAGTTTTGATGAACTCTTGTCTTGAGAGAGGCTTCCTGTAGATCTTCAGTCGATGCCCATTGACAAGCATGGGGATGGCTTCCTCATCAATGGTCCGAATAAGAACAGATCCATTGTCATGACATGTTTCCACTGCATATGGTCCTAGCCATCTGGTTCTCAGCTTCCCCTTGAAATCTTTGTATCTGGAGTCATACAACAAGGCCCAATCTCCCGGCTGAAATTGCTTGTCATGGAGATGTTGGTCATGCCACACCTTTCTCTGAAGTTGAACCACTTCTGAGTGAAGGAGGGCCTGCATTCGGTGCTCATCCAGTCCATTCAGCTGCAATAACCTTTCTTGTTGTTCATGGCTGAGATCTAGGTCCAGCTGAGCTGCCATCCTCAAAGTGTTGTATTCAAATTCAATGGACAACAAAGCTTTCTTCCCATAGACCAGCTCATAAGGTGTGAAGCCGGTGGTGGTCTTCCAGGTGGTGTTGTAAGCCCATGTGGCCTCAACCAGGCGATCTGCCCAGTCCTTTCTGCTGCTGCTCACCACCTTAGTCAAGATCCCTTCTAATGCTCTATTGGTGACTTCCACCTGCCCATTTGCTTGAGGGTGATAGGGGGTGGAAGTCCTATGCTTGATCTTGTGGTGAGCTAGTAAGTCTTCAACCAGGTTGGATGTGAATTGGCTCCCTCGATCGGTGACTAGCTCTCTTGGGTAGCCAAACTTGTAGAAGATGTTTTCTCTTAAGAACTCGGCCACCTTTTCTTCTGTTGCTGCTTTGATTGCTTTAGTCTCTGCCCACTTTTTCAGGTAGTCAGTACACACAATGATGTAAGACCTTTGCCTCGAAGGAGGGTTGATTGGACCCACAAAGTCCATGCCCCACTTCTCAAATGGCTCAAGAGTCACTTGAGGTTGGAGAGGCATCTCATCCCTTTGAGTCGGTTTCCCCATTCTTTGGCATTGGTCACATTGGCTGATATATCTTCTGACATCTTGATGAAGTGTGGGCCAATAGTAGCCTGCCTGCAGGATCTTGAAGGCAGTTCTCTTTGCTGCAAAATGTCCTCCACAAGGCCCATCATGACAGGTGAGGAGGATATCAAGGACTTCCTCCTCCCTTACACAACGCCTTAAGATCTGATCGGGGCCAAGCTTGAACAGATTGCCCCCGATCCAAGTAAATGAGGCACTTTTTCTGATGATTCTGCTCTTCTCTCTTGAAGATAGGTGCAGAGGGAACTGTGCTGAAACAAGGTAGTTTGCTATATCAGTAAACCATGGAGAGAGTGCTGAGATAGCAAACAAATGTTCATCAGGCATCTGGTCATCCACTGTTCCATCCTCATCTGCATACAAATCCAATCTAGATAAAAAGTCAACAACAACATTCTCTTTACCTGGTTTGTCAACAATGGTCAAATCAAACTGCTGCAACAAAAGTAACCATCTAATAATACGAGCATTCACATCTGGTTTATTCATTAAATATCTAATTGCAGCATGGTCAGTATGTACAAATGTTTGATAGCCAGTGATATAATGTCGAAACTTGTTCAGTGCATGGACCACAGCCAAAAACTCTTTCTCAGTCACAGTGTAATTCAGTTCAGCTTTGGACAAGTTTTTACTAACAAAGTAAATGGCATATGGAAGTTTTTGTTCAACTTGTCCTAAAGCTGCACCTATGGCTTTGTTCGAGGCATCAGTGTAGATGTGGAAAGGTAGGTCCCAGTTTGGACCTCTCAAGATTGGGGCTGACACCAACTTGTCCTTTAATTCATTCAAAGCCCTCTGACAATCATCAGTCCACTTAAACTCCACATCTTTTGCCAACAGGCCAAACAATCGCGAGGCTAGCTTGCTGAAGTCCTTAATGAATCTCCTGTAATACCCTGCTAATCCTAAGAAACTCCGAACATCCCTTACCTTTTGAGGAGGTGGAACCTTCTTGATGAGAGCAATTTTGTTAGGATCCACCTGTAACCCTTGGCAAGAAATGGTATGGCCTAACACGGTCCCTTCAGTCATCAGGAATTCACATTTTTCAGGACTAAGGGACAGGTTCATCTCAATGCATTTGGTTAGGACTTTTCCCAGATTGGACAATGCTTCCTGGAAATTGGCCCCATAAGGAGTGAAGTCATCCATATAGATTTCCACTGCATCATGGACCAGCTCCGAGAAGATGCTCAAGACAGCTCTCTGGAAGGTAGTAGGAGCATTGCATAGCCCAAAGGGAAGAACTCGGTAGGCAAAGGTACCCCAAGGAGAAGTGAAGGTGGTCTTATCTTGGTCTTCCGGGCTGATTTGGATCTGGTTGTACTCGCTAAACCCATCCAGGAAAGAGAAGAACTTCTTTCCTGCCAGTCCATCCAACACTTGATCTATGAAAGGTAGAGGGAAATGGTCTTTCTTGGTAGCTTTGTTCAGTTCTCGGTAGTCCACACAGATTCTCCATTTCCCATTCTTCTTGGGAACCAACACCAGAGGGGACACCCATTCACTATCTGAGATGGGGTAAATGAATCCGGCATCCAACAGTTTTTGCAATTCTTCCTTGACAATGTCCTTAAGGGATGGATTCATTCTCCTCTGAGGTTGCCTAACCGGTTTACAACCCTCTTTGATGTATATGTGATGGGTACAGACCGAGGGATGGACTCCTTTCATCTCCTTATAGCTCCAAGCAAAAGCATCTAGGTGACTAGCCAACAGGCCACACAGCTCCTTTCCCTGGGAAGGAGATAGGGAGGAGCTGATCTTTAACGTTCTCTCAGGGCCGAACTCCACATTTTTGACTCTGGGAGTGACAGGGTTGGTCGTACAAAGATCCACTAAGGTGCTGGCTTGGGCATCCTCCACCAATTTTTCTAAGGATAGTGCACTGGAAGGTGGATTCTGGATCAAGGTCTCAATCAAGTCATCCTCGGTTGGGGGGTCTCTTCTAGTGGTATCTAGGGTGCACAAAGGTGCTGAGTATACTTCATCCTCTTCTCCTTCCTCCAACCAAAGTGGTAAGTCATGCTCTAAGGAAGGTTGGGCAGGAGGGTATAGGACTAGCTGCTTGGACATAGGACCATTTTGATGGTCATATTTCCTGCATGACAACTTATGTAAGCATCTGCAGTGGCTAACCAAGGCCTTCCCAAAATAATAGGATATCCAGTAAGCTTTGCCTTGGGTTGCAGAACCAAGAAATCTGCAGGGTATTCCCAGGAGTCGACAGAGACCAAGACATCCTCCACAATCCCTTTGGGAGTCACAGTGGAGCGATCTGCTAGTTGCAGAACTGTCGAGGTCTTCCTCAAGGAACCCTGAAGATTGAGTTTGAGCATGGTATCCCTGGTCATCACATTAATGGCAGCCCCCAAATCAATCAAAGTGTGAGGTATGATGATGCCATTGATGTGGACATCTACTACAGGACTCCCAGGATCTAGATACTTTGGGCAGATGACTTTTCCTAACATAAGGTCAGACAGTTGTCCTAAGACATTGATGGTTGAAGCATCTCTCTTTCGCCTGCCTGGGTGTTTGAAACACTTTTCCTTAACCAGTTTGTTGTATATTGGCACATCCTTGATGGCTTGGAGAAGTGGTATTTTCACACACAACTGCTTGAGCTCACCCAGAAGCTCATCCTCCTCTGGGTTGGGTTGTGTGGTGGCTGTTAGTCTCTCAGGAAAGGGTGGAATAGCCTTTGGTTCACTTTCCTATCTATCTTCCTCATCCTCTGGGGGAGGAGGTTGGCGATCTGGAAGAGTCTTGCCAGATCGAAGATTGATCTCCTGGATCTCCACAGTATAAGTAGGACATGATGTTTCCCCAGTGTATACCTGTTGAGCCTGTCTATTGTTGGGGTTCGGGTTTGGTTGAGCAGGTATCTGAGGTTGCCTTGGAGGAGCAGGAGGTAATGGTTGAGGTTGAACTGGTGGTGGAGGAAAAATGGCAGGAGGAGTGTTGTATTGGGGCCTCCACCCCGATTGAGGTGCATTCCACTGCGGCTGTGGCTGGGCATGTGAGTGATAAGAATGAGTAGTGGGTTGAGTAGGGTACTGAGGTGGATAAGACCATGGAGGAGGCATAGACCAGGAAGGATGAGCAGGGGGACCCCAGGAAGGCATAGGAGTCGATTGGTTGGGGCTGTAATAAGCTTGAGGTGCCCCTTGCATCCCCTGCTGGTAAGGTCTCGGTCCTTGTGGCCTCCTTTGGTTGAGGTAATAGAGAGGTTCAGTGGGAGCTTCTGTCCCTTGGTACATGGCTTTAAATCCAGGTAAGGTTGGAGATTGGTTTGTGGGATGGTCCTCCTCACAAACGAAACACACTTCAACCAAATGCAATGGACATTCGTTCTTAGGGTGTCTCCTGTACATCTAGGGCAGAAGATAGCCAAGGCTCTCTCAGCTTCTTCCTTCTTCTGCTGGATCCTGAATGTGTCCAGCTGCATGGCAATGGTCTGTCTCACCTCACTCTTAAGATCTTCCAATTGATTTGCAAACTCATGTTTGGAGAAAGGGACACCAGTTGAGAGGAGGTTTCCTCTACCTCGTTTCTGAGCTGCCCTGGAGTGGTTTCTAAACACAGTCTTGATGTCCTCATAAGGCAGTTGGTAAATGTCCCCCCCAGCTAACATGTGAAGGGTATCTAAGAGGTCTTCAGGGACTCCTCGGAGCAGGACCAACTTGAGGGATTCAGGGTCAAGTGTGCACCTGGCCCGCTTATAGCTAAGTTGGAACCTCTCCTCATAATCCTCTAAGGACTCATCATTTCCCATGGTCATCCGAAAGATTTCTCCCTTGGTTTCCTTGGACCTACAGTAGTCCCGGTACTTGGTATTGAAAGCTTGCTGCATCTGAGCCCAAGTAGTGATACTATTCCCAGGTAAGCCCATGAACCAGCGTAATGTTGCATCCTTAAGAGTGGAAGGGAAGAGTTTCAGCTTCTGCTCATCTTCAGTATAGTCATAGGTTCTACAAAGGACAGCAAACTCAAACAGGAAGGTATCAGGATCTTCAGTAGTCAGTCCATGGAAGTGAGGTAAAGCGGAGGGGCTAATGTTCTTCATTTTCATCTCTCCATTGGTCTCTCGGATGGGGAAGGCACCTTCTATTCTCTCATCTTCTCTTCTATTGTCAGCCATAGCTTCAGATGGGATGGTCTCTAATTCTTCTTCTGCTATAGGATCTTCGTATATCTCAGGAGGTTCACCTATAGGTTCTTCTGGATCACTATCACCGAAGAAGAGAGAAGGGTGACTCAGTGATGTGGTGGGGGTGTTGGGTAAGAATTTGCCTGTTTTATCTCGATTCCTACGAGGCATGAAATGGAAAGACTTTTTTTTTTTATTGCTTTTGTTTTTTTCTTTGGTACCTGCAAAACTGAAACAGATTGATCTACAACTAACTATCTTACTGAAATAAAGATGCAGAATTAAATTGAAAGTATGAAAGAACTAATCTACTTTGCTCAAATGAAATTGCAGGAATGGAAATGCTAGTCTACGCTTGCAGAATTGAAACACTAATCTACGCTTGCAGAAATGAAATGCTAATCTACGCTTGCAGAAATGAAATTGCAGAATTGAAATGCTAATCTATGAAAGCAGGAAATGCTAATCTATGAAAGCAGGAAATGTCTATGCTACTTTTGCAGAATGGAAATGAAATAAACTACTTAGCAGAAGGCAAGAGTAAGAAAATAGAAGAAAAGCAACAATTACTAATACTCTGACGCTTCCCCGGCAACGACGCCAAAAAGATGGTGGGCTCCAGTATTGTAGCAATAATGCTACAACTCCTGGAGCTTCCTATCTCTAATTTTATCAACCCGGTAGTTCGTAACAAACTTGGAAGCGACGGTGCTGTATGCACAAGTACTAGCTCTTGTCGCGGCTGTCACTTGGTTAGCTGGCACAAGTCCGCTAGGGCTCAAGCCAACTTCTATATGCTCTCAGAAGAAGCTTTCTAAATGATGGACGAAGGCTATCTCAAAGGAAATTAACCTACTTTGCAATAATGAACTGAAAGCCAACAAAACAGGGAAACCCTAGTAAACCCTAATCTGACTAGTCTAATCTCTATGATGCAATGGTGGGAGTGCAAACTTCTAGAAATGATGCCATTACTTCAAGTGATATGCGATGCATGAATTTAAGCTACTTCTACTGAAAATAACATTGTTTTTGTATTTTTGCTTAAGTGGTTGGAGTTATTATGATTTTGTTTCTTATTAGGGTTTGACTGTGTAGGGGTAGTTCGAAGGGAAAGAAAGCTTGGGAAAGGTCAGGAGGGCTAGGAGAGGTTCCAGGGGATCCAAAACATCGTTCCACAGAATTCCACAACGTTCAGATGCTTGGCAACCGAGGTTACAGGTTTCTACAGGATGTCTGCAGGGGATCCTACAGGAAGCTCGGGATTTCTACAGGAAGTCTGCTAACTTCTACAGGATGTTCTGTGGTTGGAGTTTTGGGTGATGGAGGAGTGGAGGAGTTGTATGGGTGGATAGGTAGAATGGAAAGGGAGCTTATGATGGCTCAGGGACAGAGATATGAGATGAGGAAAGAGTGGGTACAGTTGGTTGGTGGATAGAAGGGTGGAAGCAATGAAAAGTCCAAAAAGATGGAGCTACGTGAACAGTAGAAGTGTTGGAAGGCAAACGAGCTGAACAGAGGTTGGGTAGGTGACTTTAGGCGTGGTTGAGAAGAAGAAGAAGATAACAGAGTGATGCAACGCAGTGTAAAGGAAACAAATCTGCACAAAACCAAGAATTCATCAACCTATCCTAACTGTGTTATTAAATCAATGAACAGCAAGGTAAACTTCAGAGAAAAATCGTGCATGGAGTTGGAATGAAGAAATACTGCTCAAGATCAGAATGCATGGATGGATCTACGATTGAAATGACTGTGTTGCAGCTTGAATGAAAGTGTATGACTGCGTTTTTTGGTGGCTGGTACGGTCTACACCCCCAATCTCTAAACAGAGATGGCAGTGAGTGCACTGTCAGCCTTTTCTTGGAGCTCTAATGAATGCTGATCCTCCTACTCTAATCTAAGCAACTAAAAGCACTTGAACCATAAACTAATCCTACTAAATCACATAAAAGAAATCAAATCAGCAGACTGTAATTTCTAAATGCATGTCAAAATAGAGGGATAAAGTGCTGAAAAGAAAGACAAGTAACAATACAAGGAAGAGGAGGTCTATTGCTCTCAGGTTGGGCCCTAACCTGAGAGCTATAGCTCCCTTAAAAACTCAGAATTGAATCCAAAGCTGCCTGTCTTTATTGAATAATCATGAGTCTAATAACATGCCAAAACTGGCTTACAAAGAGAAAAAACCGAGCTGTAGCTCGTGCTTAGAAATTGCAACAGTAGTTCAAAAGTTCAAAAATTTCCTGTTAAAGGCCACGGCCTTAATATTTATACATGATGAGGATCAAGCTGGCTTCCTCAATTAGTGGAGCTCGGCTGCCCAACTAAAAGTAAACTGCTGTAAACTGTTGTTCCTGTAGAATCCGTTGGCTGCCTTTAAGCTCGGTGGGGAAAGCTGTTGGAGCTCGGAGTTAGGGTGGAGATCACGAGGGAGGTCATTTAAGGCTAGACAACCTCCCTATAAACTTGCAATGCCACCTCTGCTGTCTCCTTGTCTCCTTCTGCGTGGTCTTTGCTCCCTTTAATGCCAAAAAACCTGAAATCATCATGTATTAGCCACATAGATATAATGCCTGCCCTTCTTCCTACAAATAACACGAATATACCAAGAAATGAATGCATAAGTGATAAAATATGAAGGGTTGAGCAAGGTAAGTAGGCCAAGTGAGCCCAAATTGTTACCAAAAATTGGGGCTCATCAATAAGAAGTTTGTATTTGAGGTTGATAAGTGTTTTACTCAACTTCCTATTTTTCCTCTTCATCTTTCTGTTTTTATTGTACCATAATCCCAGGTGTAGCATTGTGTTGTCATGAATGGCTCTATCCAGCTTGTTATGTTCCCTCAAGGTTTCATTTTCTTTTTTATTGCGCCTATTCAAAATCTCTAACTCAAAGATTTCTTGTTTGAGAGAGCTAGTTAGAGGTTCTTTTGGATTGACAGGATGCTCTAGATTGGTTGAGGATCCTGGATCCATTGAGGTATTATTTTTCTCTAATGACTCTATGTAGTCATAGATTTGTTGTTGTACTGGATCTAAGCCAGGAGAAGCTCTGCTTGGGCTGCCTTCAAAATTTTGTGGAGAAGAGTTTTGTGGATTGTGTTTAGATGGAATACTGTCAGAAGACTGAATTGGGGTTTCTTCCTCTAAGTTTATGAACTGGGCTTCTTTTGATGTCACCTTCCTCACCTTACCTCGAAGTCTAAAGCTCCTTCTCAGGGTTTGTAAGCTTAGGGTTTCTTCTATTGTGTCCTTCTTCCTCTTTCCTATCTCCTTATTTTTCTTGATTTTCTCCTTAATCTTGGTCAGTATTTCAGAGAGTAATTGTTCATCTTCTTATGGTGATGAAGGTTCAGGAATGTCTTTATTGATTTCTTCAGCTTTCTCTTTCATTTTTCCTTTCTATTTAGTCTCCTTCCTAACCTCTAGTTTGGAAGTTGTCTCTACATCATTCTTTTGTGAGGAGATTTGAATATTTATGTTGATCTTTCTCCTCCTACTTTTCTTAACATGACTCTCCTCAGGTGATTCTAGAGCTTCCTAGAAAGAATTTCTTACTGAGAAATCTTCCCATGTATCCCCTACACTTTTCAAATGGAATTCAACTAGTATTTTCACTAATCCATTATGATACATAGTTGTTTCTATGGATTCAATTTTCTTTTGGACATTTGTAGCCATCCTTATCAGACTGTTTAGAAGGAAGAAGGGAAGGTTGATGGTTCCATTTTCTAAACAATTCATTAATAAGCATATATAGTAAACATACATAAACCCAAATCTTCCTTCACATGTAATGAATTTTTGTAATATTAACAACATATTACTCCATGTCTAGTCAATTTAACGTCTTAAATTGCTCTAGATAAATTATCAATCTGGGTATCGTAAACTGATGAAGTGTGGTGCACCATATGTGCTTAGTTAACCCTTTTTCTTACTTTGTTGTTCTATAGTTTATGTTGTTTTCGGGTTTTGTTTTTGTTGGTCTCCTAAAGTATTCTAATGCAAGGGAAATCCTAGTTTAAATTTTTAAGAATGCTTTGAAAGATCAAGTGTGGATGTATAGTTGAAGACAAGGTTTATGCTTCTTATGATAATTTCCAAACTTATCACTTCAAAGATCTCAAAACATGCTATCTATAAAATCAGAAGTTGAACAAAAGTGTAAACATGCAGCTACATAAATCAAGCTAAAGATGAAGTACTGAAAATGAGGTTACTATCTCTACTCTCCATCTAATTACAGAAATAAAATCTAAACTACTACACTCAAAACCAAAAATTGCAGACTAATGAAAGAAAAATCAAATTACTTCACTTATAATCCGATAGCTTGCTAATTAATTTCTCGGGTTAAGCCATGGCACCGGAGATAACGTCAAATAACATGAAGAATTGATATCTAAATTACCTACTTTCAGATTAATGAAAGCAAAATCAAATTGCTTCACTTATAATCCGATAGCTCGCCAATTAACTTCTCAAGTTAAGCCATGGCACCAGAGATAACGTCAAATAATATGAAGAATTGATATCTAAATTACCTACTTGCAGATTAATGAAAGCAAAATCAAATTACTTCACTTATAATTTGATAGCTAGCCAATTAAATTCTCGGGTTAAGCCATGGCACCAGAGATAACGTCAAATAACATGAAGAAATTGATATCTAAACTAGTTAATAACAACAAACAAATCTCACTAAAATCAAAGCATAACAACTGGAATTTAAAAGCTAAAGTTCAGCAACGAAGCAAATCCCATATCACTACTTGATGCAAAAACTACATTAAAAAGCTCAAGCAAAAACTAATAAGCAAATACAAGAACATGTAAAGAAAAACTAAACTACAATCAACCGGTTGAACACACTTGCATGAATTAAAATTGCATGAATGGAAACTTTAAACTATCAAATTTGAAAGCAATAAAATGACATACTTGAATGAAATCAAAGAAAAACAATAAAATAATATCTACTCTACCTTACATTCTAATATGCTCCATGACATCTACTTCACATCTCCTTCAATGTTGAGAACATCAAAGCTTTATTCAAATTTTTCAAAATTACAAAGTACAACAAAGCTCTCTAAAGCTCTCCAAAGCCATCAAGGAAGAACTACAAACTCCAAGTGAAAGAACTAAAAATCCAAGATAAGCTACAAGCTTAAGAACTAACAAATTAAGCTAACAAATGAAGGAAAGAGATCTCATATTTATACAAAAAGATGAGAAGCCATCTCATTAATGAGAGTCCATGAATCTCTCCCTTTACCTCTAGAGTCCTAATCAAAATAGGAACTGATAAGACACATGTCTTCTTAGAGTTTCAATACAATTAAGATATGTGACACATATCCTCATGATCTCATGATTCTTTCCACTCAAACTCGAATTTGGCCTTAGGGTACCACATAAAGGTCTTCTAGAAGCCTGCTTTTAACCTACACATGTCAAAAATCTCAACCCACTTGTTAGGTATAAGCATATGCATATTATTTTCTAATTTTTAACCACAAATTCACTTAAAAAGACTTAGAATTAATAAAGTTTGGAAAAACATAAATGTGGCCGAATGATAATGAAAGTAGGATGAATGTGGTGACATAGTAGTGAAATGAAGGTAATATAATGGACATAATAGTGAAAGTGTAATGGAAATGAATGACATTTTCAAGACCCAACATACCCCCCAACTGAAGCTATTGCATGTCCTCATGCAATATATATTACATTAATTCTTTTGATCCTTGAACTTTAGCTTAACTTTGCATGATATCATTTGATAACTTCATATTTCTGCAAAGTGTTTTACTTGGATTGCAACATGGTTGGTTCTTGTGTTACAACCGTTTTTTTGTTGTTGCGTTCTATTTTGATCTTTGAACTTTGCATAATGATATTTTGATTATTGTTGCAAAGTGTATCTTTATTAGATTGCACGATGGTTGGTTCTTGTGTGACAACCATGATTGTGTTTGTATCCAATTTGTCCTTTAAGCACGTTTTTTGAAAAGCCATTGTATGCTCATAATAACAATGTAATAGTTAATATATGTTGGAAGTATGTGGGCTCCTGAATATGATATGGAGATGGCAAGATATGAAGATGAATGTATTCCCCCCCCCCAACTGATGTTATTGACAATTTTATGAAATGAGAAAGAGAAATGTTTTTCCAACAATTATCATTCTAGTTTTTTTATGGAATTCTATGGTCAAAAGTTAGAAAATGACGTACCTTAACTTACCCTTTGGAATGGATGAGTTGTATGTGTGGTGGCTGCAAAATTTTGATCATATTCTTCTTCAAGTGGCTGAACAAGAAGAGTCATGGATAAAGAGTTAAGATGACTTTTTATTGCTCTACTAAAACTTGCTGAATCTGCTCCAAAATGCTGAAAATAATAGTCTTCATGTCTTCAAAACTCATTGGCACAATTCCTACTATGTGAAAAGATGTTCTGATGTCAAACATAGCAGGAAATTGTTGACTTAGTGGCCATTAATGGATGCCACTAGTCAACACGAAAACTATCACCATTGATGACAATGAGAGTCAAGATGTCCAAACACATCTTGCTAGGTACGAATAGTTTTGCCGATGTCGAGTAACCTAGAAGATCTGATGAACAAGATACATTAATGTATTATCATTGTTTGTCAGCATAGGAACTTTCCATTAAGGCATGCAAGCCTCAAGGTGTCTTTACAAGGAACTTAGACTCAAAGGACTATGGACTCAATAATTTGCATTGAAGCAGGGCTTATTTGCGAAATGAAAATGATAAGAAATGGAAAATGGCAATGGAGAGTAGAAATGGCAATGGGAAATAAGCATGTGAATGAGCCGCTTGCTTTTATTTGTGGGTTATGAATGGACAAAAATATATGGAAAGTGTATGTGAATGTAAATGGAAAATATGAAGTGAATGGTTTATTATGGGTATGGATGTGATGGAGACAATAGTATCTGAAAGTTTTTCAAGTATTTGGATCTGATTTTGTATCATCATATTTCCTCTTTGTTGATGATCATCCTCTTATGAAACAAATTGGTCTCTTAGAGAGACACCATTCTCTTGTAGTAATTTATCCTTCCTCTTGGAACCTACAAAAAAACTAATACTTCTTCTGCAATGAAATGTAAGATTATCAAAGGAGAGAGGTGATCAATCTCTCTAGTTATGATATTTACACACAAAACTAAGAATTTATATTAATGAAACAAGTTCTCAAAGAGAAAATCAAAAGAATTTATACATGCTTTAGAATTAGTGCCTCAAGTTGAATGTTGCTTCTTTTTAGCTATTTATTTCATTATTTACCATTTCAAACTCTAATGGTGGATTTCTCATTGTGTAGATCTTGTTGAGATCTTTCCAATGATACTTGAATCATCAAAATCAGATTTCGTATAAGAAAGTTAAGCTGATTTGAACAATGAGATTTTTCAGCTGCGGAATGGTTTTAGCTGTGGATTGACTTTATCTATGGAATGTGTGCAATATCTGTAGCTAAAAATCTTGAATAAAAATCTAGCAATTCCTTTTTCATCATCAGTAAAAAATTAATCAATACCTTCAGAAAAGTGAGCAAATAACTTATTCATTTCATTGCTTCAAAATTATTTTTTTCTTGACATGCAGCGACTTAGAGTGGCGTCTTAGTGTGGCGAATTAGTGATAACACGCCTTGACTTCCCTTTGACCGGGGTCTTTTTCATCGACTTGGATCAAATGAATAGGACACCATCCATGTACTAACATTTTCCCAGCTACCCATGTGGTTCGTTTCGTCTCTTGACACCTATAACCTATAGAAGTATGAAAATGGTTGTGGAATTGTCAGTTAGCTATGGAACAGAGCTGCATTCAACCATCAGTTTTCTGATTTAAGTTATTGGAAAAGAGATTTTATGTAGCCAAGTACCAGGGAGAGAGAGCCTAAGATCACCACTGCTGCACAAGACCAATTATTCATGATCTGCTACATTTTTTTTAATTTTCTTCACTGTCTGGCTGAAAAATAAAAACTTTGTAAATGGTATATGAAGCAAAACAGTTTTAGTGATGAAAATATATCAAAGTAATGTATGATCTTTTCAATAGCTTTAATGACTCCTACAGCAACCATCTTACACATATCCTTGAATGCAAAACGACCCAACGAAGGATACTCAGCAAAGGTTTCGACAACCAGCAAATTTGACAGCAATGTGGCAAGTGTGGCAATCTAACACAGGGGCATAACCAGATTCATAATAATAACCTGTGCGATAAAATTGGCAGCTTCCTTTGTTGGATGCCACATCTATTAGTTCATTAATTAACTAAGAATCTTTCCTTCCGAATCTGAAACACTCACGTCATTAATTAACTGTTCAAACAGTGTCGTATTCAACTGGTTCACGTAATAGAGTCGTATTCAAACGGTTCATGTAATTGAGTTAATCACTAACTAGGTATACAATGGAATACCGAGTTGGATCCCAAGTTTGTTCAAGCAGTTGTCTTTGTGCTAGCGTACAGGAACCAGCCAGCTTACTAAGCTAAGCCAAGCAATTGGGAAAGTCGACTTTGATGGACTGACGCCACTGGAGGTTTGGCCTTTCCCGTCTTCAGGATTTAATGTCTAATGAGATTGGGCTGAGCTATGGTCGATGTTCTACCTCTGGGTGAATTAAGGCAAGCTCTCTAACTGGGGTGTAACTGCCAGCACATAATCAAAATCAATCAGCTTGTTCATGTTTCAATTTCCGTTTTTTCCTCTCGCGGCCTGCAAAGAACAAAGGATATTTCACGCTGCAATAAAAATGGAAGAATTGTTTACATTTCAGGTTTATAATATATATATATATATATATATATATATATATATATATATATATATATATATATATGATTTTGCAGGTTTGTTTCAAGGCCAAAGCTCAAACATGAATGCAGATTTTCTATTGAGGCCACAGTGGAAACTAGAATTGGGGATAGCCATTGATTTTTTTTTATTTATTTTTATTTTTATTTCTGAAATTGTAAAATTTTATGAAAATGATTAATGATTTTCAATTTCAAACAGCGAAGACTTCAAGTAAAATATGCTAAAAACAGGGCTTTGACTGAAGTCTTAAACTGATTTTTTTATCAATCTGGGCTGGGTGACTAGGATAGGATCCATGTCAGGACAATTCCGGAGATGCCCATGTGGTCGGTTTCTTCATTGGATGCCTATAACCTGCTAAACCTTGGAATTAACTGCGGAATTAGGCTGCATTCCGCAACTAATTTGAAGAATCTTATTAAAACATGACACAGTGATTTGAGGACCACTACAAACCATAACCAGTCAATTTTGGACAGATGAACCTATCAAAGCAGTTGGGTTTCATTTTTAATTTTTTTTTGAATCAATTGAAATGATGAAGTTTATTTTGTCTCCTTTTTCTTCTTCTTTTTTTTTTTAACATAACAATCTTTTTTCTGATCCTCCAGATCACACAAAGTGTAGGAGGAGAGCATACTCAAGACATTATTAATTTTATTTTTTTTAGATGTAAGAAATAAGGTCTCCTAACTACACTTCCTTGGAAACGGTGCCAAAATGTCTAGTCAATTTAACGCCTTAAATTGCTCTACATAAATTATCAATCCGAGTATCGTAAACTGATGAAGTGTGGTGCACCATATGTGCTTAGTTAACCCTTTTTCTTACTTCGTTGTTCTATAGTTTATGTTGTTTTAGGGTTTTGTTTTTGTTGGTCTCATAAAGTATTCTAATGCAAGGGAAATCTTAGTTTAAAGTTTTAAGGATGCTTTTAAAGATCAAGTGTGGATGTATAGTTGAAGACAAGGTTTATGCTTTTTATGATAATATCCAAACTTAACACTTTAAAGATCTCAAAACATGCTACCTATAAAATTAAAATTTGAACAAAAGTGTAAACATGCAGCTACATAAATCAAGCTAAAGATGAAGTACTGAAAATGAGGTTACTGTCTCTGCTCTCTATCTAATTACAGAAATAAAATCTAAACTACTACACTCAAAACCAAAAATTGCAGACTAATGAAAGAAAAATCAAATTACTTCACTTGTAATCTGATAGCTCGCCAAATAACTTCTTGGGTTAAGCCATGGCACTGAAGATAACGCCAAATAATATGAAGAATTGATATCTAAATTACCTACTTGCATATTAATGAAAGCAAAATCAAATTACTTTATTTATAGTCTGATAGCTCACCAATTAACTTCTCGAGTTAAGCCATGGCACCAGAGATAACGTCAAATAACATGAAGAATTGATATCTAAATTACCTACTTGCAGATTAATGAAAGAAAAATCAAATTACTTCACTTATAATCCAATAGCTCGCCAATTAACTTCTCGGGTTAAGCCATGGCACCGGAGATAACGTCAAATAACATGAAGAACTTGATATCTATACTAGCTAATAGCAGCAAACAAATCTCACTAAAATCAAAGCATAACAACTGAAATTTAAAAGCTAAAGTTCAGCAAAGAAGCAAATCCCATATCACTACTTGATGCAAAACTACATTAAAAAGCTCAAGCAAAAACTAATAAGCAACTACAAAAACATGTAAAGAAAAACTAATCTACAATCAACCGGTTGAACACACTTGCATGAATTAAAATTGCATGAATAGAAACTCTAAACTATCAAACTTGAAAGCAATAAAATGACATACTTGAATGAAATCAAAGCAAAACTACAAAATAAAATCTACTCTACCTTACATTCTAATATGCTCCATGACATCTACTTCACATCTCCTTCCATGTTGAGAACATCAAAGCTTTATTCAAATTCTTCAAAATTACAAAGTACAACAAAGCTCTCTAAAGCTCTCCAAAGCCGTCAAAGAAGAACTACAATTCTAAGCTAAAGAACTAAAAATCAAAGCTAAGCTACAACCTTAAGAACTAACAAGCTAAGCTAACAAATGAAGGAGAGAGATCTCATATTTATACAAAAAGATGAGAAGCCATCTCATTAATGAGAATCCATGAATCTCTCCCTCTACCTCTAGAGTCCTAATCAAAATAGGAACTGATAAGACACATGTCTTCTTAGAGTTTCAATACAATTAGGAGATGTGACACATATCCTCATGATCTCATGATTCTCTCCACTCAAATTCAAATTTGGCTTTAGGGTGCCACATAAAGGTCTTCTAGAAGCCTCCTTTTGACCTACACATATTAACAATCTCAACCCACTTGTTAGGTATAAGCATATGCACATTATTTTCTAATTTTTAACCACAAATTCACTTAAAAAGGCTTAGAATTAATAAAGTTTGGAAAAACATAAATGTGGTCCAATGATAATGAAAGTGGGATGAATGTGGTGACATAGTAGTGAAATGGAGGTGAAATGGAGGTGATATAATAGACATAATAGTGAAAGTGTAATGGAAATGAATGACATTTTCAAGACCCAACACTCCATTTGTTCTTGAGTGCTGAAATAGGAATTCCCTTTCTAAATACTGTAATATCCGTACCTGGGTTTCTAAGGATCACTTTCCAAGATTCACCATGAAATTCCTTGTTTTTAAACCATCTTTCTCCTTGTCTCAGCAGCTCTGTTGCTTCTACTATGAAGGATTCTGTGACTGCAAATTTGATATCTCTATCTCCACTTTTGTGCCATCAAATGACCTTGCAAAAGACTTGGTAATTTCCTTGTGGTAGCCGTCAAATTTCTCAATAAAATTTAACCATCTGGCCTTCTATAGCATCCTTTTAAGCTGTGGACACCCCTCCATATACTTTACCCCTACGGGCTCTGTCTTGACAATAAGCCCCATATCCCCTATTTTCGGTTAACCTTCAAAATTAGTCTCACTGTCTATGAAACGAGTGTTATTTAAGAAATGGAATGACTGTGTGTATAGAAATGGAATGACTACGTATATATGAGAATGGAAAAACTGTGTGTATATAAAAAATGGAATGACTATGTATATGAAATTTTTGCGTGAATATGAGAGAAAAACTTAAGAATTGGCATGTAATAAATAGACAATAAGGGTTTAGAGAGTTGTAGATAGGTAGGTCACATCGTCATCTTGACCGTTAATAGGTGTAGTTGTGGAAGACCGTTTGAGTACAGGTTATGGAGTTTGAAGTGGAGTTTTGTTATGAAAGAATCATTGAGACGGTTTGTCATTAAATATGGAAGATATGGCGAAGACATCGTGGGGGTAAAATCAAATGATGGTTGATTAAGGAGACATGTAATTATACGTACTATACAAATTTATGTTTTCAAATTGATTTTTGAAATAAATTTTTGTATTTACCTTTGGAACCTTTACCTTTTGCTTTCTAATTTCTTTTTGATGTTGATCCACAGGTACCTTGAGCATGATTGGTCTTCAAAATTTGATTTTTCTTCAATTCCCTACATACATGATTTTATTATGAATTGTACACTTGTGCATGAGCTGTTAAACAAATTGTAGTTGTAGAATCAGAT
Organism: Pinus tabuliformis; assembly: GCA_031772625.1. NCBI lineage: Eukaryota > Viridiplantae > Streptophyta > Pinopsida > Pinales > Pinaceae > Pinus > Pinus tabuliformis. The sequence continues at coordinate 862,713,206 of CM062809.1, forward strand.
TAGCTGCAGAACAGAATCAGAAAGTGAAATATGGCTTATGGATCATGAATGAAATGGAAATGGCTATGTAAGTGAAATGAAATGAGATGTAAGACAAGATGATAAATGAAATGAATATTGAAAAAAAAAAAAAATTGAAAAATTTTATTGATGAAATATGACAATGGAATGAAGTGAAACTGCAAAAATAGAACAGGGTGAGGTGAGATGAGATGATGAATTTTGCAGAATCTAAAATGCAGAGTGACTATAGCATTTTGTCACTATTTATTACAGAAAGAAAATGGAAAATATAGGGTGTCAGAAACCTCTGATTTTCACCTTGTATTTTCTATATAAGTATGCCAATCAATGATTGGTTTTCAACCTTATACAATCTATTTATTATTCTTTTTTAGGAAAAATAAAGACTAAATTAGTGGAGAAGAAGAATTCTTCTTCACTAGCTTCATTTCAAAATTGTCTTGGAAAATCTTAATGAACTCCTCTTTTGAAATGGGTTTATGATATATCTTTAATCTATGACCATTCACAAGAAGAGGAGTTTTACTTTCATCTATTGTTCTGATCCTCACTGCTCCATTACTAAAGACTTCTTCAATCTCATATGGCGCAAGCCAATGAGTTTGAAACTTCCCTTGAAAATCTTTAAACTTTGAATCAAACAATAGCGCCCAATATCCCACTTGAAACCTCTTTTTCTTGACATATTTATCATGCCATTTAGCCCTCTGTTGTTGGACTATACTAGTTCTTTGAACTGCCTCTTTCCTAATTTCATCAAGTTCATTTAATTACTCCAGCCTATGCTTTTGTGCCTCTGATAAATCTAGTCCTAGTTGGACTACCATCTTGAAAGTTCTGATTTGGAACTCTATAGGGAACATGACTTGTTTCCCATAAACAAGTTCATAGGGTGTATGTCTCATTGTGTTCCTCCATGTAGTTCTGTAGGCCCATAAGGATTCAGGAAGTCTTTCTATCCAATCTCTTCTATGTAGATGCACAAGCTTTGTGAGAATTCGTTCAATCACTTTATTTGTAGATTCCACTTGACCATTTGCTTGTGGATGATAGGGAGTAGATTTCCTATGCTTGATCTTGTATTCTTTCACAAGGCCTTCCACCATGTTAAATGTGAATTGAGATCCCTGATCTATCACAATTTCTCTTGGAACACCAAAGCGAGTGAAGATGTCCTCAAAAAGAAAATTAACTATAGATTTTTCATTAGCAAAAGGTAATACTTTAGCTTCTACCCATTTAGTGACATAATTAGTGCAACCAATATATACTTTTTCTGCTTAGATGGATGATTAATTGGTCCAATAAAATCGAAGGCCCACTTTTCAGAAGGTTCGATGAGTACCTGAATTTGTAAGGGCATTTCATTTTAGGGAGCAGGTTTCCCTACCCTTTGGTAGCTATCACATCTCTTGACATATTCTTTAACATCTTTGAAGATGGATGGCTGATAATATCCTAAAGAAAGGATTTTATAGGTTGTCCTCTTGTCAGCAAAATGTCCACCACACGGCTCATCATGACATGCCTTAAGAATCTCAAGCATTTCATCTTCCCTGACACACCTTCTGATCGTAAGATCTGACCCTGTTTTATACAATTCGTTAGTGATCCACGAATATCTTACACTTTCTTGAATATTTTTTCTTTTATCTCTAGGAAACAAATGTGAAGGTAACCTTCCTGTGACAAAGTAGTTGCAATATCTGCAAACCAAGGAGTTTGAGTAGTTACTGCAAAAAGATATTCATCAGGAAACTTATCTTCAACTGAAGAATCTTCTTTGATATTCTGAATCCTAGACAAAAAATCAGCAACTGTGTTATGTTTTCCAAGTCTATCTAGCATAGTAATATTGAATTCTTGCAAAAGTAAAAGCCATATTGCAACTCTGCCATTAGTAATAGGTTTATTCATCAAATATCTAATTGCAGAGTGATATGTATGAACAAAGGTTTCATAGCCTGTTATATCGTGTCTGAACTTGTTAATTGCATGAACAACAGCTAAAAATTCCTTTTTAGTCATAGTATAATTTAACTCATTGGGAGTCAAATTCTTAATTGTATAGTAAATGGCACAAGGAATCAAATATTTTTGTCCCAATGCAGCTCCCAGAGCTGTATCTAAAGTATCTGTTGAAATATGGAAAGGGAGTTTCCAATTTGGACCTCTTAAAATGGGTGCTTCAGAAATTTTTGTTTTTAAGGTTTCAAATGCCAATTGGAAATCAGAATTACAATTGAATTCACAATCTTTGGTAATAAATTTGAAGAGTGGGGATGCTATTTTAGTAAAAATTTCTATAAACCTTCTATAGTATCATGTAAATCCTAGAAAATTTCTAACATCCTTTTGGCAATTTGGAATTGATAATTTAGAGATGACTTCAACTTTAGATTTGTCAACTTAATCCCATCTCCTGAAATGTGATGTCTTAAAACAATACCTTCTGTAAACATCATAAAACATTTTTTATGGCTTAGTGAAAGGTTTGTTTCTTTACATATTTTAAGAACTTTTCCAAAATTTCCAAAGCTTCTTCAAATGTATTCCCATAGACTGTAAAATCCCTAGTACTACTCTTTGGAATGTTGCAGGTGCATTACATAACCCAAAAGGAAGTACTCGGTAGGCATAAGTTCCCCATGGACAAGTGAATGTGGTTTTATCATGATGTCCGGGTGCTACCTGAATTTGGTTATAACCACTAAAACCATCCAAGAATGAAAAATACTTTTTGCATGGTAATGTATCTAGCACTTGATCTATAAAAGGCAAAGGGAAATGACCTTTAAGGGTTTCTTTATTCAGTTCTCAATAATCAATGCACACCCTCCATTTACCATTCTTTTTAGGCACAATTACCAAGGGAGAAACCCATTGGCTATCTGAAATTGGGTAAACGAAGTTTACATTCAGTAATTTTTGGAGTTCTTCTTTTACAACTTCTCTAAGATTTGGATTCATTCTTCTCTGAGGTTATCTGATAGGTTTACTATTTTCCCCAAAATAGAGGTGATGGATACAAGTCTTAGGATCAATGCCTTTCATGTCGGTGTATTCCCATGCAAATGCAGCAGAATGTTTTTTGTAATGTTTTGATTAGCTCTTCTTGTTGTAGTTTCTCCAAGTTTTTGTTTATGTTCAATGTCCTACTAGGAAAAATTTCAATTGTAGAGCTACCAAACTCTTCCATAGAATAGAGAGACATATGTCTAGATGAAAAATATTCAACATTAAATTTTTCTTGGAATTTCTCATGGTCATATTCTGAAGATGATTTAAAATTTTCCAATGTATTTAAAATTTGACTATCTTCACTAATATCTGAAATAGTAAAGAGAGGTTGAATATCATATTCATCATCAATCCTTCTTTTTCATCTATTTCTATGATTACTTTTGCTGGAGGATATAAAATATTTTTTTTTGTTGAATTACGATTAGAAATATACATGTCCCCGGATCTACAGCTAATAAAAACATCAGCCTTGGCCAGCCAAGGTCTTCCTAATATGAGTGGATGTCCTCCTAGATTGTTCTTAGGAGTTAAGATCAAAAAATCAACAGGGTATTTCCAAGAATCTAAGGATACTGAAATATCTTCTAACACACTATCTGGTTTGATTACTAATCTATCTTCTAGTTGCAATAAGGTAGGTGTGTAGAGAAGATTAGGAAGCTTGAGCTACTCCATAGTTTGTTTGCTCATGATGTTTATTTCTGCCCCTAAGTCAATCAATGTATTTTGGAATTTCAACTCCATTGATATGTTTTTTCACAATCCTAGATCCACATATTTTTGTATGGCAATTTTTCCCATCACTATCTCTGTTATTTTTCCTACCAGGTAAATTCTTTTTGTTTCTTTCACTTTTCTTCCTTTTTTTATGCTTAAATCCTTTATTGTTTTAGCTAGAATTGGAATTTCTCTAATGGCTTGTAGCAAAGGGATTTTGATACAGACATTCTTCAATTCATCAAAAAAATCATAGTTGGGCAACAAGATCTGTTTTTTTAAAGGGGGGTGTAGAAATAAATGTTGGTTGCTCATTAATAGGAGTTGTGTTCACTGATTCTTTTTGTTTTTCTTTTTCAATGTTTTGGTTTTGGAGAGATGTTCCCTCAAAACCTTTATTGACCTTTAGAGAATATTCCTCAGAACTGTCTTGTTCCTGAATAACTACAGAAGGTCTTTCCTTTTCTAATATCCTACTAGATATTAGTTGCAAATCATTAAGATCTAGAGGAGTAATCATGTAAGTTGGAAATTGTTGTCCTTCTACCATGTAAGCATTCTGAGGGTTTTTATTGTTGGGGTTTGGTAATGGTTGGGCAGGTAGCTAATTTGGTTTCTGCTGAAATGGCAGTAAGAGTTGAGGATTTTGGTTTTGTTGTGGATGTTGTTGTGGAAATGGTAATGAAAGTTGAGGATTTTGATTTCGAATTTGCGACTACTGATTTTGTTGTTGAATGTGTGGGGGAGGATAATTCTGATATGATGGAGGATATTGATAATGTTGAGAAAATATCCCTTAAGGATTTTGTACTCCTTGCACCCACGGTTGAGATTGAGATTGAGGTTGAGGTTGAGGCCAAGGTTGAGATTGATAGTGGGGTTGAAGCCAAGGTTTCTGTCAAGAACTCCAATTTAGTGGTGGTAGAAGATACATTTGATTGTTAAATCCCTGATTTTGTGGCCCCTGCCAAGGTCTTCTAGCAACAAAACAAAGAGGTTCTGCAGAATTTGGGACCGTTTCCTCTTAAAAGACAGTCTTAAGACCTGGAATTGAAGGACAACCCTTGCTCTCATGGCTTTCTGAGCAAATCATACAAGTTTCTACAATTTTTGCATCTAAAGGGCATTCCCATAGAGCATGTTTTTTTTTTGCATTTTGGACAAAAAATAGCCAAAGCATCAGCCTCGGTTTTCTACTTGTTTTGTATTTTAAGGGTGTCTAATTGCTCACTAAGGCTCCCTAAAATGTCAGTTTTAAATTTATCAAGCATATTACCAGTTTCTACCCTACTTACAGATCTAGTTACAGATTTGTTTACTCTAGCAAGAGAAGGATCTCTTGGACCTTTCCCAGTTTTAGATTTCTCTCTTGAGAGATGAACACACAATTCTCTTATATCATTTAATGGGAGTTGAGAGATATCTCCCTTCCCCATCATGTTAAGGATATCTATCCACTCATCTCTAATGGCTTTTAATAAAATAACTTTCAAGGTATCTTCATCTAAGTTTTCCATTTTTTCTCTTTTCAAATTACAGTTGAATCTCTCAATCAAATCCTCTAAGTTTTCATCCTCTCTTTGCATCATTTTGAACACTTCATCTTTGTGATTGGTAGGCATGCAATAATCTAAGTACCTATCCAAAAAAAAAAAATTCATGTCATTCCATGTTCTAATGGACTGAGAGACTGACCCCATAAACCACTTCAAAGCAGCTCCTTTTAGTGTTGAAGGAAAAAAATTGATTTTTTGAGAGTCTTTTAGATAATCATAGGTTATGCACAAGACTTCAAACTCAAATAAGAATGTTTCAACATCCCCACTTTTTAACCCATGGAAGCTTGGGAGGACAGAAGGTGATATATTTTTCATGGTGGAATTTGTTTCCTCATCCACTATAGGGAATCCTAGAGAATTATCTATTTCCCTATTTCCTCTGCCTCCTCCATTATTTCCTCTACCTCCTCCATTGTTTCCTCCCTCCAAACACACTGAATTCCCCATCTTCTCCTTCTTCTACCATTATAGTTTCCTCAAAGTCAGTATAAGGTTCAACCTGCAACGTTACCTTCTCTTCCTTTGGTTCTTCTATTAATGGGATATGGGAGAGAGGTTCTAATTCTTATTCCTCACCAAGTATTCCTAATTCTTCAACTAAAATAGGCTCTCCTGTGGAGGTAAAAAAAGTTATTCCTGCTATTGGAGATTCAAAAATTTTCTCCTCTAGGGCTGGCTTGGTAGTAGGAGATTCTTTTGATTGAATTTCTGCCTCAGGAATTTCAAGTGTTCTATGGTTGGGAGTATGAGTTTGGAATGGAGGTGTATCTTTCCTTGTTCTTGGTGGAGTAGGTAGTGTTGTAGAAATTGAACTACTGCCCCTAGCTATAAATCTACCTCTAGAGTCTCTTTCTCTATGCATTTTTTTTTTTTTTGAAAATAAGAGATAAGGCTACCTAGTTACACTTCCCCGGCAACGGCGCCAAAATGTTTAGTCAAATTAGTGTCATAAATTACTTTACATAAATTATCAATTCAGGTATCGTAAACTGATGAAGTGTAGTTCATTGTTTGTGCTAAATAACCTTCTTACTTCGTTGTTTTTTGTGTTTTATGTTGTTTTGGGGGTTTTTTGGTCTTTTAATTCCTAATGATTTACAATGTAATTATCAGAACTTAAATCCAACTTTTATAAAGACTGCTCAAAATCTAAAAATGAAAACAGAGCTTATGAAAGAAATGAAAACAAAGCTAAGAAAGACTTGGAGCAAAGCTAAGCAAGAAATGAAAACAAAGTTTCTATTCCTGTTTTACCATTATTTCCAAATCATGAATTAAAACTAAAAGTGAAATTTGCAACTGATATCTAACTAATTACAGAAATAAAACTAACTGAAATACTTAGTTACTCAGCCTCTCAATTTTGGGAGAAAGTCTCATTGGGATGACATTTGAGGAATTTTGTACTTCATTAATCTAAGAGAAAACAAATACAGAGATGCAGCAATAACTCATTGCATAAATGAAATATTCAACCACTTAGTTAAGGATGAATTATCAACTTGAAGGGTTTTCCGTAAACATTCAATAATACCATGAGTCAGTAAACTAAAAATAAAATGGCAAAGACAGTAAATGACACTAATCAGTCTAATTGAGAATTGAAACTAGCAAAATAGTGAATGAAGTAAACTAGATTACATCATTGAGTTTCATCTTCTAAACTACTGATAAAACTAGAAAGAGATCAAGCAAATGGAAGCTACTCTAAATTATGAACACTGTTAATAAGAAAATGATGGAAATTGCATTATAGACATTGTTAGTAAGAAAATGGTTATAAACACTATGAAAGAAAATGATGAATTTACAGTTAACAAGAAGAAGAAAAATAAAATGAAATGAAACCTTCTTCAATGTAGGGGCCCTCTGCAACTGATTAGGCTACGCTTGCTCAATCAACTCCAAGAAAACTCCGTCAGATTTTCATAAAACATACAGTCTTTGTATTAAAACCAGGGACACAAAATGCCCAGAAATTATAGAGTCTAGAACTTTGATTTCTCAATAAAACTATTACTATTACTACTAACTTCTTCGGTCCTTTACACAGGTATTTATAAGAAAAATCATATAACTATTTGTGGAGAAAAACATGCTACAGTCAAACATGTAGAAGACAAATATGTGGAATTTCTTCCTCAACTGCTAGAGACATAAATCCAAGACATGATTGCTGTTGGATTCGGTTGTACAGGTGGCTATTGGAGTCCGTAGGTACAGGTAGTTGTTCCAAATAACGCTTCCCATCACTGTGAAATGTGTTAATTAACCAAGAAACAGAGTCTTGTTACCTTCGATCTCTCTGCGTTTGACATGTCCATTGATTGTAGTCTTATGCCATCTTCTTTGTCAACCTAGGCTAAATGAATAGGACAGGGTCCATGTCACAATGATTTCCAAGCTGCCCATGTAGCTAGTTTCTCCTTCTGACACCTGGAACCTGTTAGAGCATGAAGGGAGCTGCAGAACAACTGATTAGCTGCAGAATAGGCTGCGTTCCGTAGCTAATATACAAAAATTTATTCAAACAGCAAAACATAAAAGCATAACATGTAAATCACTAAATGTCCTCTTCAAGACAGAGTATACCGGTCATTGGTGATGAGAATGCATCTTTCTTATGGAAAAGCAAAAAAAAGGAATGAGAATAGTTGCTATGGAAAGAGTAATTTTGAGGCTCAACACCTTATTTGTAGCACAATTTTCTATTTTTGGTATTTTTTGGGTCAGGAACTTCCGGAGCTGTTTTGAGGCCCTAAATGACATTTTTTGGGAAAATCGGGAGCAAAATGGGGCCAAGTCTAATGTCTCTCACTAAAAATTTGTATTCCTCGAACATATATTTCTAACGAGGTATTTTGCGCATCAAACGAAGATCCTATGCCAAAGTTACGACCCCGGGATGTTGATGTACCAATTTACCCAAACGGGGCCCATAGTTAGGCGCTTCATCTCCTAGGGTTAGGCTTTTAGATGTTTAGTGTTTTCCATTGTTTCTCAACAATAAATAGGTCTTTGAGCCTCATTGTAACATAGTCTAGAGGCATGAGCCACCACATCTCTTCTTAGAGATAAGCTATCATCGCCCGAGCTAGTCTTATTTCCATTCTATCTGTAAGCATATTTCAGTATTTGATATTAATGAAATGAAGTGTTATTTCTACTGCATCTTTGTATTTATGGATATATCTGTAATTTGTTGCGTTCCTATTTAAATCTGGGTCATTGATATCAAAGTGGTCTACTCTCTCTGTTTTTCTTTGCATGTCCCAACGAGGTCAGGATATAAGGAGTTAGGGCTTGAACTGGTCGAACCTTTGCAAGACTAGCCTCACAAATCCTAACAGCCTCCCATGGTGGATAAAAGGAAAGACGAGGGGGTAAGAGATCCTATCAAAATCTTGTTCGAAGCCCTCGAGCGATAAAGGAACGCGATGATGGAAAATTTTTCCCAAATCCTTCAGCGGCTACCCAAGGGCGACACATCTACTTCCGACAGCTACTCTGGAAGCGCCACACCCTTTAAGGTACAAGTCAAATTTTACATTCCCATATTTGAGGGTCAAATATATGCATACATTGTGGATAAATGGTTAATCTACTAGAATGATATTTTTCCAGCCAGGAAAATATTACTTTTGCACTTCTCAAAGTAGCCCCCCACGTCAAGGACTGATGAGAAGCCTACTATGAGCAGAAGGATGAAAGTACGAACTCACTATTTTCAGTCGCACCCACTTGGAACTCATTCCAGGATGCCATCAAGGTGCAGTATTACCCTATTAGGAGCTATGAGGATAAATACATCAAGTGGACAATGTTGCGACAAGGAAGGGACTAAGTCGTGCCGGAGTTTACCAATGTTTTTCATACCCTTCGCACGAAGTTGGGTATCAAGGATTGTAAGAATAATTTGGTTCTCAAGTACCGCAATTGCCTACACAGGTACATCCAGGACGAGATGGAGTTCCTGGACATCTCCTTGCTCGGCATGGCATACTGATATGCCATCAAGATCGAGCAAAAGTTTAAACAGAAGAAGCAAGACTTTGGATCTGCGAATCTGAAGCAAGGGAAAGGTGCTCCCAAACTGCAGAACAAAGAGCCATGGCGGGGCGGCCTAGGACAACCCGCCAAAGCCGCAAGCAAAGAACAATATTGCGAAGCTGAAGAAGGACACGGGAAAGCAGCGTGAATTCCATAAGAGCTCCACTCACAACACAAGTGAGTGTCGGGCCTAGCAGTCACTTGTGGCCGAGCTAAAGGAGGAACCCGAAGATCCAAAGGAGGAGGAGCACCTCTTCCACTCACAGATGTGGGTAAAGGGTTCCCCGCTATAGTTCATTATCGACAACAGGAGCCAAAAGAACCTCATTTAGGCAGAGGTCGTGAAGCGGTTGGGCTTACCGACCACATCACATCCAAAACTGTACACCATCAAGTGGCTTCACCAAGGACGGGATCTTCATGTGAGCCAGTAGTGTCGCCTTCCATACAGCATCAAGCCCTTCACCAACGAGGTATTATGTGACATTGCTCCCCTTAATGTTTGTGATGTATTATTAGGCCAAACATACTTATGGAAGCAACATGTTGTGTATGATTCAAGGCCTCGTGTTGTTATTATTACTTTGGGAAATAAGTTGTACAGGATGCCGAAGGTAGCACCGCCTATCGCCATCTCTTTGGTTACTGCAAAACAATGTAGTAAGCTCGTTTCCAAAACCGTGAAATTTGTTTTCCTAATGATACACCCTTAGGGAAAGAAGAAGACGGTGGCCATGACCTCTAGACAGGGCCCCTCCGCATGACAACAACAGATGGACAAGGTCGTGGAGGAGTACGAGGACATCTTCACCTCCCCCATATAAGTGCCTCTACACTGTCAGGTCAAGCACTCCATCGATTTGACCCCAGGTGCGTCGATGCCCAATGGACCCATCTATCGGCGTTCCATTCTAGAGAATAATGAAATCAAGAGGAAGATTTAGGAGCTGTTGCAGAAAGTTCACATCCGACCGAGTTCATCTCCCTGTGGGAGCCTGATCATGTTGATACAGAAGAAGGATGGGACTTGGAGACTCTGTATTGACTATCGGACGTTGAACAAGATCATTGTCTAGAATAGGTACTCGATCCCATAGATTGATGACTTTCTAGACCAACTAAAGGGGGAAAAATATTTTAGCAAGATCGATTTGAAATCATGATATCACCAGGTACCAATCGAACCCTCCGATGTGTGGAAGACTGCCTTCAAAGCCAAATAGGGCCTTTTCGAATGGTTAGCTATGCCTTTCGGGTTGACGAATGCTCCTGCAACCTTCATGAGGCCGATGGATGACATCTTGCAGCCATTCACCAACTCATTTGTAGTGCTATACTTGGATGACATCCTGATCTTCAGCCAGAGTTGGGAAGAGAACCTCCACCAAATTCAACAGGTTCTCCAAACACTGCGGCAACACAAGCAATGTGCTAATTTGGAGAAATGCGCTTTTGGCATGACCCAGGTTCAGTATCTGGGATACATTATTGATGAACAGGGGGTGCATGTGGATCCAGCGAAGATCCAAGTCATTCGAGATTGGCCAGCTCTAACAAATCTCACAAAGCACCGCAACTTTCTAGGTCTTGTTAATTTCTACCACAGGTTCATGTTGGGATTCTCTCATATCACATGGCCCTTGAGTAAAGTCACCAAGGGAGGAGTGAAAGAAAAATTATTTTGGTCTGAATCTCAACAGAAGGCATTCACAGAGTTGAAACATTGCCTCTACAATGCACCAGTGCTCACATTACCAGACTTGCAACAACCATTTGAGATCGAGACATATGTCTTTGACTATGCTATTGGGGTAGTCCTTACTCAACAGGGGCATCCAGTGGCATATCACAGTGAGACACTTTCAGACACAGTCTAGAAGTATCCCACTTATGACAAAGAGATGTATTCCATTGTGCAGGCCTGCCGACAATGGAATCATTACATTTTGGGGAAGGAACAGTCATCCACACAGACCACCGACCCCTACAATTCATACAGATGCAAGGGAAGTTGAAGAATGATCGCCATCAAAAGTGGTACACATACCTGCAACAGTTCCATTTGAATATCAAGTATAAGAAGGGTAGCACTAACAATGTTGTAGATTGCCTCAGCCAACCACCGATCATGGCGTTAACCACCGTGCTCAACTCTTGTGGGCATGAGACTTCTCATTGGCCACTTCTCTACAAAAGAAACCCAAAATTTGGCCACACATACCAGATGCTCTTGGAGGGTCAGCAAGTTCCAGATTTTCACCTCTAGGATGCCCTATTATGCCACCTGGGACACCTTTGTGTTCCTTCAAGTGAGCGTGCCAAGATTATTTAGGAAGCACACTACAATCGGGCCGCTAAGCATTTTGGGGGTCGAGAAAATGGTGGCAGTATTGTAGAAGTATTTCTATTGGCCGAATCTTCGACAAGATGTCGGGAAGTACATTAGATCCTACACTGCCTGCATCATTTCCAAACTGACCATCAAGAAGCAAGGCCTCTATACTCTGTTGCCTACCCCTAGTCGACCTCAGGAATCCATCTTCATGGATTACATGTCAGGCCTTCCTTCTACTAAGCATGGCAATGACTATGTTTTTATGGTCGTCAACAAATTCTCGAAGATGGCCATTATGGCGGCCTGCAAGAAGAATATCACAGCAGAAGCCACTGCTAAACTCTTCTTTGAACGAGTGTGGGTACACTTTGGGATCCCAAAGTCTATCATCTCAAATCAGGACAACAGGTTCCTTAGTACATTTTGGTCCAGTCTCTGGTCGATGCTGGACACCAAGTTCACTAAGTCCACAGCTTTCCATCCCCAAAATGATGGTCAGATAGAGATCATCAACAGGATGATCATACACATTCTGTGCATGTACAACTCAAAGAATCCATGCACATGGGATGAGAGCCCCCCTATGTCCAGCACAGCTATAACAGGGTTCTCCACAGCTCGAATAGCCACAACCCTTTTCGGGTGGGCTTGGGATTCTAGCCACTATGTCCCATTGATGTGGCCATGCCATTTGTAGTTACTAAGGCAGATTTGGCTCATGTCCAATCCAAAACTGATAAGGAAAACAACTTCATTAAGCACATCCAACATATCCACCAACAGGTCCACGACATTCTAGAGAAATCAAATGCCAAGTACAGGCAATGACATGATCAACCTCGGGTGCCACAAGTTTTAGATGGGTGACAAAGTCTGGTTGCGTTTGCAAAAGGAATGCCTTACCCATGGGGGATTCACTTAGTGAACCTTTGACATATCACGTGTGTTCATGGCATATTAAACAATACCCTTAATTTGACTACATATTGGAAAATCCCTCTAAAAATAACATTATTTAACCCCCTACCAATATGAACTCAATACAACTTCCCAATTTAAAAAACCCTTACTTTCACTAGATATTGTAGGTATCCATTTTTTCATTAACATTTTTTATACCCCTTTATATTTTTTCATTAACTCTAAGCTCCATTTTTTATATTTTCCAATATAAAAACCCTTTACACCTATATATCCCCCAATATATTATGTCATTTTTTTCCTCAATATATATCCCCAATATGAACCCACCTTACAGAGCCTATCGAGAGTGGTCCTTACACCATTACCAAGGCTATGGGAGACAATTCATTTGAGCTCAACATCCCCCCATTCATTGGCCTGTACCCAGTGTTCAATGTGGACCGCCTTCGACCATACTTCCCACCATTGCTAGAAACATCAAACATTGCAAAACAGCTCACACCTATAGAGTTAAATCTAGATTGCATGGAACAAGCCACAATTGATCGGATCATGGACACACAGATCAAGAACACCTGACAACAAAAGATCGAACTATACGGAGCTGTCAAAGCGGGCAAACTCCTTCACCAAGGCAAGTGGCTCACTAGGGACCAAGTTTAGCAGAAGTTTCCTCATCTCATGGAGGAACTCAACGCAATGGGGACCATTGCTTCCTAAGGGGGGAGGAATGATCCAGGTGGATATTGGTGGCCACCCACCTATTCCACTTGGACCCCCACCATTATTTCTTTCAACTTTTCAATTTCCTTATTTGTAGCACAATTTACTATTTTTGGCAGTTTTTCGGGTCCTAAACTTCCGAAGCCATTTTGAGGCCCTAAACGATGTTTTTTAGGAAAATAGGGAGAAACATGGATTTTGGCCCAATGTTTCTCACTCAAAAGTTGTAGTCCTCGGATAGATATTTCTAACGAAGTATTGTGCACATCAAACGGAGATCGTATGCCAAAGTTACGACCCTGAGAAGTTGATGTACCAATTTACCCAAACGGGGTCCATAGTTTGGTGCTTTATCTCCTAGGGTTAGGTTTTTGGATGTTTAGGGTTTTCCATTTTTTCTCAACAATGAATAGGCCTTTGAGCCTCATTATAACACAATTCAGAGGCATGTAGCCACCACATCTCTTCTCAGAGATAAGCTACCATCGCTTGAGCTAGTCTTATTTCCATTCTGTCTGTAAGCATATTTCAGTATTTGATATTAATGAAATGAAGTGTTATTTATACTGCATCTTTGTATTTATGGTTATAGCTATAATTTTTTGTGTTCCTGTTTAAATCTGGATCAACGACCTTCTATTTATTTAGCAACAATGAAGGGGCTTATGTAAGCACTCAGTGTTACAATTTAGTTATAGGAGGTCAACTTAACATGGGAAGGTTCATCAGTTGGAAAAGCTATTGTCCAGCGAGTAGGTTCATAAGTCCAAAACCTTCCTAATGGCTTCATCAGTCCTAAGACAAACCATTGCTCAGTCATAGTAGGAGAGTTCAACATGGGAAGGTTCATCAACTTAACAAGCTATTGTCTAGCTAATAGGTTTGTCGTTCTAAAAGCATCCCAATGAGTTCATCAGTCCTTAGACAATCCACACTTGGTGGGTTCATCAGTCCTTAGGCAAGCCACTGCTCAGTCACAAGAGAAGAGCACAGCATTGGAAGGTTCACCAACTAGACAAGCATTATATGGCTAGTAGGTTCATCAGTCCTCAAGCTTCCTAGTTGATTCATTAGTCCTAAGGAAAGCCACTCTTGGTGGCTTCATGATTCCTTAGGAAAGCCACTTCTCTCTCTCTCTCTATGCCTCCTTCTAAAATTCTCCCTTGAGGTAGGTTCTTTCCAAACCAATCTATGATTTCTCCCCCTCTTTTCTAGTCGAATCCTTCACCCCCTTCCTCTTGACTTAATGAATTCTTCTTTTTTCCTTCTCTTCCCCAATAAGTCCTTTTCCTATTGTTTCCACTACCATTGCTACAACCCTATGTCCCCCATGTAATCGTGTGTCTTGCACTCTTTTTTCCCTTCTTCCAACCTTTGACTGATGGTTCTATTATGGAATGTGGTCATGGGGATATTTTTATGCCAACTCCTTACACCACTTCCTGACAGTTGTCCTCAACTTGTTATGTTCCTGTCAGTGCATTCCACTCTTGTTGTGTGTTTGGCCCATAAAAAGCTTCCTTGCCAGCATGACCCATTCCACCATTTACTTTTATGTCCTCTTTTACGTATGGACTTTCCTAAGAGGAGCATGGACTCTTCCTTAGTTTTCCAACCAATTAAAACACAGTCAACCCATTAAAAGTACACTAATCAAAGTCCATGACTGACATTTAAAACAACCAGGATTCCTTAAAAAATTTCCCTCTTAAAGCTTTGAAATATGTGTTCCAATATCTTAGCTAGTTTAATTATAGCAAAATGGTTTTAAGTATTTAGAATAGAGGGGAATTAACTAGGGGTTTTCACAAGTTGGTTGAAGGGAGGTGGTGAGAGGTGTCTAGTGGGTGGAAGTGGTGGCAAGAAAAAAATGTTAATGATCCGGATTTAAACAAGAACACAAAAAATTACATATATAACCATAAATATAGAGATGCAACAGAAATAACACTTCATTTCATTAATCTCAAATACTGAAATATGCTTACAAACAAAATGGAAATAAGACTAGCTCGGGCGATGGTAGCTTATCTCTGAGAAGAGATGTGGCGGCTACATGCCTCTGAACTATGTTACAATGAGGCTCGGAGGCCTATTTATTATTGAGAAACAATGGAAAACCCTAAACATCCAAAAACCTAACCCTAGGAGATGAAGAGCCAAAACTATGGGCCTTGTTTGGGTAAATTGGTACATCAACCTCCCGAAGTCGTAACTTTGGCATACGATCTACGTTTGACACATGCAATACCTAGTTAGAAAGATGTATCTGAGACTACAACTTTTGAGTGGTCAACGTCATTTATGGCCTCAAAACGGCTCCGGAAGTTCAGGACCCGAAAAACTGCCAAAAATAGTAAATTGTGCTACAAATAAGGAAAGTGAAAAACTAAAATAAACAATGGTGTGGGGTCCAAGTGGAATAGGCGAGTGGCCACCAATATCCACCTAGATTAGTTAAGTGGGTGAAGTATTGGGGAGGTGGTTTGTTGAAGGGAGGCGATGAGAGGTGTCTAGTGGGAGAAAGTGGCGGGGAGTTGGTCGAAGCAAGTTGTGGTCGGAGGTGTCTAACACCCAAAAGGTGGTGGCTAGAGGTGTCTAACACCTAGATAGAGTAGGTGGGAAAAGTTTTTATCTCTCTCTCATCCAGAAAAAATAGGATGTAATCTCGTAGAGGACATATGTAATGTAATGTTGTAGAGAGGCATTGAATTATGGTTGGTTGCATTGCTAGAACTTAAGTTATATATATTGCATTGAAAATGTTAGGTTATTTCAATATTTTGCATTGGTAAAAAAACACAGCGTATTTCAATGTTTTGTAATTGAAAACTTACATTGCAATAAAGCCTCCAATATTATTGTACAATCATATTTGTATTAATAATATTTTCTTTTGTTATATAAATAAAAAAATAATGTTGAACTGATATTAGTCATGTGATCTCGAGGGTTTAGGAAGATCGGAGCGAAAGGATGGAGGCAGCGAGGCGAGTTAGGGTTTGCTTCCTCTCTACTGGTTTTGTCGAAGGCTCTAAGATCGTGACTCTCAGAGGAAGTGGACCTTGGACGGTGATTGTTATGCCCTTAGCATGTAAAGGAAATGACGAATCCGGGCTCTGGACTGAGCTGCTCGAGGTTCTTTCGAGTTTCTAGAATAGAACACCAAAAGCCACATCTGCTGGGGACGAGGGTGAGATCGACTTCGAATAGCATTTGGGAGGAGGAAGACTTTCCAGATCTAGCCCAATACTCTGAACAACGACCCTTTAGCAGGCCAAAAGCGAGGCTGACCATGGGGACTCTCTGGCCGACAAGAAATGGCTCGGGTGGCCAAGGGAGACAGTGCTCAAGCTGATTGTTCAGATGCAAAAGGTAGGGAGTATTAAGGGCCAGAAAAGAGGGATCGGGAAGAAAATGTGTGAGGAGACCAGGGGACACATAAAGATGCTCGAGGGTGCTACAGGGGCAACAAAAGTGGTCCTCCCCAACGCCATGAAGAGCACAATCAAGGGTTCAACAGCCACAAACCCATTGTGGTTGAAAGCATATGGGGTGCATGGAGCCGATCCCGCAACTACCTTTCACTCATACTATCCTCCCTCATCAGTCTTATCTGAGAGCGATCCAATAGATTTTCCTAAGCAGAAGATCGATCCCTAAGCTATCGGGCTTGATCTTGGGAGCAAAGCATATTGGTGCACGATACAGAGTTGGACCCCAATTGGACACAGGAAATGGATAGATTTGACATTTGACACTTTGCAATGCCTCCAGGGTCCAGATATGGCGAAGCAAGAACATGACAAAGCACTGATATGCCCAGATACAACAGATCCAGACACGTTGTAGACAGATCAAGTTTTTTCCTAGCCAGATCCACACATTAATGAGGTGGACTCGATACAAATCTTCATCAAAACGTTGGAAGGAATTCATCTCTGCTGGAGGCTCCGGAAGGGGATGAAGATACAAGACTTAAGGCATGAAATACAGATTCACCTCGGTATACCAGTAGGCAGGCAAATCTGATTTATTCAAGACACAACTTGCAGGATAATCACACGCTTCAGCATTATGGCATCATCAAAGATTCGACTATCATAATCAATCTACGTCTACGGGGTGAATGCTCTAGAGCCAGCACAAGAAAAACAGGCTCTTTTAAAGATGCAGTCAAAGGAAAGGAAAGAGCACAAACCAAACCAGCAACACTGCCCGATCTACCAGGGCCCTACATCATGGAACAAAAACCTGAGAATCATGTCCTCACAATCTCAATGCCTAAGTTAAATGGATTATATTCAGAACTCTATAACAATGCAGTTGTATGTAGATTTAATGGATTTTTGCCAAAATCAGATGTCTTTCAGCAATGGATATATGATGCATGGACACCAAATTGTGAAATATATCTATGCCCCAAGGGGTTTTTTATAGTTAGATTCAACACAGCATAAGAATGGGAACATATCCTTAATAAGGGACCATGGTTCTGGGGCAATGTTTGACTCTTCATGACCCCTTAGTTCTTAGAGTTTGATGCCAAAACTATGGTGGTATAAAAAATGCCAGTTTGGGTTAAGATGCATAACCTACCATTACACTTCTAGCATCATAATGTTCTAATTTCCATTGGGAACTCCCTCAGAAAGTTCCTAAAGATTGATGGGGACAGACTTACAAGGGGAATATTTACTTTTTCCAGGATATGTGTTGAAGTAGATCTTAGCCAGGGACTACCAAACAATATTACATTGAACTTCAATAACTCACAGTGGATTCAACCATTAGACTACGAAAATACAACGTTTCAATGTCGTGGATGTTTACAAACAAGCCACCTTCATACTGTCTGTCCACTAGTCAAAAAAGACCCCAAATGGAACAAGAAGCAACAGAAAAAGCCAAAAGGTTGGCAGTATACAGATCCCCTGAAGAAGAAATTGGCAGTATACAGAAAAAGCCAAAAAATTGACAATAAAATTACAATTTTTCCAAGAGGAAAAAAAATAAAAATAAAAAATAATGTTAGATTGAATTAAATATGAGAAAAAATAAAAAATATATAATCTAACTTCAAACTAATATGTAGTGAACCATTTATCAATTAATGAGAACTAATAAGATAAAAAAAAAAATACAAGTAACAAAATAAATATATAAATTGATAATTAAAAAAATAAAATATAAAATATATACCCCGTAAAAATTTATTTCATCATTTTAAAAATTTATATGTAGAAAAAAGCTATGCATTCCTATATTAAAAAAAATCCTTTGAAAAGTATTTTGGAATGGAAAAGAATTATGCATTCCTATCTTATAGAAGGGATCCTTTGAAAGGTATTTTGGAATGGAAATAAGTGAAAGACATGTCCTTTTCCTTATTTGATTGTACATAAATTAACAACACATCAATGTCAATTGCCAACTTGAATGGAAATAAGTGAAAGACATGTTCTTCAATGTCAATTACCAACTTGAATGGAAATAAGTGAAAGACATTTGATTATTGTATATGAATTAATAACACATCAAAGTTAATTATCAATTTAAGTTGTAAGTGGAATTCACCTCAAATTTTCCACCAGATTTCAGCACCGGAAATTCCAAACAATCGCGCTGAAGACAACTCCCCTTTCTGCAATATCATATCATGACGGAATGCCAATAAGCCGGACCTTAAGATAGATTTTTATGGAATGTTCCCTTTAGGATCGGATTCCATGTTTTGAAACGTCACCGGTAAAGCTTTTAACCCTCCCTCTTCTCTGCTAGTATGTAGCCTCTGGACTCTCATTTCCACAGTTTAGCCCTTCTCTTTTGTGATGGCAAATCCCACGATTGCAGTGGTAGCGGCTGCGCTATGCATAGCTTTAGCAGCAGCTTGGACGGCTCTCCTCAGAAATTCTCCAATCGATGCAGCAAACATCGAGCTTCCTCATCCTCCCCAAAGACTTGGCGTATTCGCCCACAACAAGAGGCTACAGAATCCACAGAAACTTGGATCTGGACTCATCCCCAACCCAGAAGATCTGGTGTTCGATTCTCATGGCAGACTGTATACTGGTTGTGGGGATGGGTGGATAAAGCGAATCTCCTTTCTAGATAACCTTGATGTTCTAGTGGAGAACTGGACATATGTTGGAGGTCGTCCTCTGGGCCTCGCTCTTGGCAGCCATGGAGAAATATTAGCCTGTGAGCCTTCTCAGGTGAGCCCTATCATCGTTTCTGCATTTTCTCATCTTCATTTTGTTCCATTTTCATTATGTGTTGCAGGGTCTGCTAAATGTGACGGAAGGCCATGTGGAGATTCTGACAGATGAAGCAGATGGGTTGAAATTCAAGTAATGTTTTTGAGCGTCATGATTATGAAATGTTTTGTAAATTTTATTTTAAAATCCTAGCTCTATGCTTTTTTATATATGTGAATCACATTAGGTATAAATCAGTTAGCAAAGACCAGTAGACTCAAGGAATTCTCCAAGTAATCATAACTACATTCCATGGTTATATCATTAAAGATTTGCAGACGGAGTGGATGTAAGCAGAGAAGGGGTAGTTTATTTCACCGATGCCTCATATAAATATGGCTTCCATGACCACTTATGTGACGTCTTGGAGTACCGACCACACGGCCGATTGCTCAAATACGAGGCCTCCACCAAGACAACTAGCGTGCTGCTAAAAGATCTTTACTTCCCCAACGGAGTGGCCCTCTCTGCCAAACAGGACTTCCTCGTCTTCTGTGAAACTTCACTGTATGCCTTGCACTCAATCATTCATTATTTCTATAAGGAAAGATCCAGATCATGTACGGCAATTGAGGGGTGCCTTGTTTTTCATTACAGGTATCGCTGCCAGAAGTACTGGTTAGAGGGGCCAGAAAAGGGCACCGTCGAATCTTTCATTGACAATATCCCTGGACTTCCAGATAACATCTATTATGACGGGAACGGCACCTTCTGGATCGGAGTTCCATTGGTAATATTCTATCACTGTAATATCCAGTTCAATAACTATTGTTTTTTTTTCACTCAAAGAAATGCAGTTCAATAACTATTGTTTTTTTTCAACTCAAAAGAAATCCGGTATGGAGCCGCTCTCAGATGTAGATAGTTTTTCTGGCGGCCTTAATGTGTATATATTTTTGTTTGGGATTAGACCATAAGACATATGGAACCAAATTGGTTTCATGTAACTATTGGGTGTTGGAAAATAATGTGTATATATTTTTGCTTAGGATTGGACCATGGAACCAAAAGATATGGAACCGAATTTTTCCCATGTAACCATTGGGTGTTGGACAATACGATATGTAGGAACCAATTTCGCCATGTAACCATTAAACCATATCTATATCCAGAAGACAAACCTCACCATTAACTATTGAACATTGAACCACATCAAACCCAAAAAAAATATTAAAACCAAACCTCTTCCCCTAACCATTAAACCACATCCACACAACAAACCTCTCACGAACCACTAAACCTATCCCCTATTACTTAGTTATATTAACTTTACGACTGGTTCTCTGTTCCTTGATATATGATATTAGAGTGGTTGGATTTTTGACAGAGCCGAACCTTAATCTGGAGGATGGCAACGAAGTTCCCATCTGTGAGGCACGTGTTGGCTCTGATGGGGACATTGGCGCCAGGTGCAGTCACGGCTGCTATGGTTGATGAGCCAGGTGTTTTGGCTGTGAATGAGATGGGCGATCCGATTGCGCTGTACTCCAATCCGAATTCGAAAAATGAAATAAATACAGGATTGAAGAGGGGAGACTCTCTGTACTCTGCATCTCTTACTCTGGATTACATTGGACGTGTTCCTCTCACGCAAGAGATACCAATAAATTAAAATTTGGTCTCAGGTATACATAGCCATAAAACATGTTTATATGGACCATATCCTGAGGTTTATGGGACTTGCAAAGCCTGTTTTCAAATTTCAGAACTGAGCTGAGAATATTAAATTGATAGGAAGTCACCTTTACGATTTCAGAAATGTATGGGGATTTGCAACCCCCTTTTTCAAATTTCAATGCCTATGATTAGCAGGTACTTCGAAATTTCACACGTATATTATTTTGCAAAACAATAATTTTAGGTGAAATTTTGATTTGTGTTATTTAAAATGGTTTTTTTACTGTATATATGAATTCAGCACACTGAAAAACTGGTTAGAAATTGTAATGTGAAGGCACACTGAAAAACTTGTTAGAAATTGTAATGTGAAGTTGGCTAAACATAGAGAGTCGGTTAACTAAGTGATTGAGTGTTGAGTCAAGAGAGTTAAGTGATAGATGACTTTTAGTGTCTGGTTGTATGTCAATATATTTTAGGCAAGTAGGTAGTTGGAAAAGGATAAATACCCTTCACCCAGTTCATGTTTTGTGTGATCCATAGAAGAGCCACAGCTAGTGGATTTGTGTGTGAATTATTTGTTTTGTCCTCTCTGTCTTTCCAACAAAACCCTTGGGGCACTTTGATTGTGTAGGGTTACCTATCAAGCTTATGATTTCAATAAATTCCTGCCGTATTTTAGAGAATTAGACCAAAAAACCCCACAGGAAAAACTTCCAAAAAAATTGCACTAGAAACAACTCAGTAAATAAATTTTTTAGACACAAAATATATAAAAGTTAGATCTGATATTCCGTCCACCTAAAAATTAGTTAAAGGCACTTTAAATACCGAAGCATGTTACTTGCATTTCCTTGAATATTAGTATGTTTTATGTGTAAACTTTTACAAGTTAGATCTGATATTCCTTCACCCTAAAGATTAGTTAAAGTCAGTTTAATATACCCAAGCATGTTACTTGCATTTCCTTGAATATTAGTATGTTTTATGTGAACTTTTACAAGTTTTTTAGGTGAAATTAAAATAATGTAAAATTTGAGAATATTTTGAAAAATAAAATGAATTGCAGAATTTGAAAAATATTTTCAAGGTTGTTAGTTTATTATATTATTATTATTATTATTTATAATTTCTCTTGATTTTGTGAATATTTGAAAAAAGAATTGATGGCAGAAATTCACTGGATTGCAGATTTTGAAAATATCATGAAAAATTAAATTGAGTGCAGATTTTGGAAAATGTTTCAGCAAACGAGTTTGGGTTTTTTTTCTTTTTTATTTCTTATAATTATAATTAAATGGATTACAAATTTTGAGAATATTTTGAAAAATTAAATAATTGTTTAAACCTATTAAGTCCTAGATATTTTGACTTTACGACATATATATATCATATTACATATTAGTTGTTTAAAATTAGTTTTTTATTACATATATAGATTTAGGACCTTGAAAATTTATAGAGCATTGAAATGGCTAAGAATTTTCAACTCAAACTTATTATTAAAAAAATTATTACCAAAATTTAAACAAATTAAACCAAAAAAAACTTTCAAAAACTTAACCCAAATAAATTAGACATTTCAAAAATCTACATTGAAATTTCCCCATCCAAAAATATTAAAAAATAATAGTACTTTTTTGTGGGATCCTTGTAGATTTGTTTAATATTTTTCACTTTTCCTTGGTACACAGAGAATAATGCAGTTAAAACTCATTGTAATTCACATTTGTTTAATATTTTTCACTTTTCCTTGGTACACAGAGAATAGTGCAGTTAAAAGTCATTGTAATTTTGGGTGAATATTTATTTCCAAAAAACGAAAATAATATTGGAACATATGGTTCGAGAGGAAAATTTATATTGAAAGCTTGCCCGGATTTGGATGCTTAGTGTAACAAATACAGTGAGCAGCACGTTCGACAGTCAAATGACATACTTCATACTTCGAGAATTTGATTCAGAAGCTTCAAGTTGTTAAAACCTCTGTATTATATAAAAAAAAATCCAGTACATATATTCGATATGATGCATCTTATTTTGGATCAAATTCGTTACATAATGATTCATAACCAGTCTATAGGCAAGTCATCTATATTGTATATTTGGATATGTAAAGCCAAAGTATTCCGTATTAGATGTGGAACATCTAAACAGTTACCAATCATAGATCAGCGTTAAACAAGAGTTTTTGGTTTCATATCAACATAGTATAAATAAAATACTAAGTGCCAAAAAATATAGTGTGCAATATCATGAAACTTGCAGCATATCATTATTTTAGTTCTCACAAAAAAACAAAAAGCAAATAAAAGATGTCTGGATCTCTTGATGTAGTTGTCATTTATCTATGCAAAGGAAGAATTCCAGCATCCACTTTGTGCACACCCTTCATTATTTCAATATGCATCACATCAAGCTCAGCGTGTAAACCCCTCTTGGACATGAGATCTGCATTTTGATTATATTCCCATCCAATGTGTTGTAGTGATGAGTCCCTTAAAGTGTTCCATAGGAGCTCAATCTCGCAGAGTCATCCATGTAGCAAATGGTTGTTTAATTTTGATATTGCCCTGAATGTGCTCAATGGTGATCCTATAGTCTCCATATATATGTATACTAGGAATATTTAGAAATGTAATGAACCATCTTAAATCCCATAAGACCATCACTTTTGCATTCATATTCATTTCTCTACTTGCCCCCGAGTGTACTCAGTGTTCTTGTTCCTTTGAAAATTGGATCCAAAATCCACATCTGCATATACCCCGTTGCTCCGCCTCATCAAAAAATCCAGCTAGGTATGTAATCTCTGGTCCAGACCCCTTACTCTACAATTTTTTAGGACCGATGTCTTGAATACTATCAACCATATACCACCTCTTAATTCTATCCAGCATCAATTATACATTTCCGAGGACATCTTCAAATATAATTTTATTACGTATGTTCCATATTTCCCAAAAGATAGCAAGGGGTACCATATGCCATGATGGTTTTTGGTTGCTCCACCAACACAAACAAACATCTATATTATCAAACTATAAGAAAGGAAATCTATATTATCACCAATGTATCTCCAGATCTATATTTCAACTGGACATGTTAAAAATAGATGCACATTATCTTCCCCAGCATGCCTACATAATACACAATATGTCGGCCCCAGCCAATTTCTCTTTTGCAGGTTCCCCCATGTTAGATTCTTATTATGCCATACAAGCCAAAGAAATGCAATCATCTTAACAGGCATCTTGGTTTTCCAATATTTGTAAAACCAGCATACCTCATTTGATTGTGCCTCTTGATAGCATAGTGTTTTGTATGCGTCTGCGACCACCACACCTCCAACCTTCATCTTGCTAGTCCATGTAATCTGATCTCCGCCAGCGTCCCAGCATATACCTGTCATTTTCATAATATGTTTGATTTGTTCCCATTCTTGTGCCATTCATGTAGGAATTTACAGGGTCAGTTCCTCGGACAGAACACCAAAGGACATCGCTCACAAACAGATCACAGATCAATACACCAGTATTTTTGACGTGGTTAAAACCCTCAAAGAGGGAAACAGTCCATGGCCTGAGCCAACGCGGCCACTTCAGGCAATTTATTAATAAAAGAATGAAAATTTACATAAGCTTCTCTCATGAACGATTACCTTATAAATGACCCTCCATGCTATTTAAATAGAGATCATGGACCAATCGGGTGTTAAGCCACGGATAAGTGTCGGTAATACCGAGGAGAGAATGAATTGTCGGATCACTACATATCATGACCATCGGATTGTAAGCTACAAAAGTACATAGTAAAGAAACACACTTTACCTAACTCTACACTAGACCAAGTTATATTTAACTATTTCCTATGTGTCGGAATATTCTAACATCCCCCCTTAAGAACAACTTGGGATAGGATTGAAGGATGTACAAATATGACACAATAGGAGAAGGAAGGAGGCATTAGAGCCTATCCCCCCTTAGTGACAACTTCCTGAACTCCAACCATAAATCGAAGTTTAGTAAACTTCGCCTCTGTGAGAGCCTTTGTAAATATGTCTGCAACTTGATCATCTGTTGAACAATATTGCACTTCAGGAACATGGTCGTGAATGAGCTTTCTGATGAAGTGCATGTTCAATTCAATGTGTTTGCTGCGCTAATGTTGGACTGGATCTTTGCATAGTTGAATGGCACTTTGATTATCACACCAAAGTAAATTCGGATGTTGTTGTTGAAAGCCAAACTCTGACAGGATCTGACGAAGCCACAAGGCTTCCTTACTAGCTTTTATGGCACCACGATACTCTGCTTCTGCTGAAGAAAGAGAAATGGCACTTTGTCTCTTGCAAGCCCATGTAATAGGCCCTGAACCAAGAGTGAACACATAACCTGCAGTAGACTTCCGATCATCAGGGTCACCAGCCCAATCAAAATCAATGAAACCAGCCAATAGAGGAGATGCTTCTGCACTGTAATGAATCCCAAACTGAACTGTACCTCAAACATAACAAAGTATTCTTTTAGTTGCTTTCCAATGACTTTCATGCCAGTTTTGCATAAACCGAGCAATAATGCCAACAGTAAAGGAAAGGTCAGGACAAGTATGGGTCAGATACAAAAGTTTTCCTACAAATTGACAGTATAAGCTAGCATCAACTTCAGGGGAAGTACAAGTGACTGAAAGTTTGGCTCCAGACTGAAAGGGAGAAGGGGCTGGCTTACAGTCGTCCATGTGAAAATGGCGTAGAAGATCATAGGCATACTTGGACTGGGAAATGGAAATATATTCCTTCGATTGCAAGACTTGAAGACTAAGAAAATAATGCAAGTGTCCTAAGTCTGTCATTTCAAACTTCTTTTTAAGGCTGGACTTCACATGGCTTATAAGGTTGGGATCACTACTAGTAAGGATAAGATCATCAACATAAAGAACAAGAATGATAAGAGACTTTCCCACTTTCTTGGTGTAGACAGTATTGTCAGAATGACACTTAGAAAACCCAGTTTCTAAAAGAAAGCTATCCATTTTGGCATACCAAGCCCGAAGAGCTTGCTTGAGACCATAAAGGGATTTCTTAAGACGACATACAAAGATGGAGTTTGTTTTTATAAATCCAGTAGGCCATATAGATTTTTTCATGCAAGTCCCCATGTAAGAACGCAGATTTAACATCCATCTGATGGACTTCCCATTTGAAAGAGGCAGCAAGGGAAAGAACAAGGCGGATAGAGTTCATTTTGGCAACAGGGGAGAAGGTTTTAGTATAGTCAATTCCTTCAACTTGTGAAAACCCTTAGCAACAAGACGAGCTTTATGTTTATCAACTTTTCCATCGGGTCCATACTTGGTTCTATAAACCCATTTGCATCTAACAAGTTTTCGTTCCTTTGGTAGAGGAACAAGATCCCATGTATCATTTGTCAATAATGAACGATATTGTTCATTCATAGTTGTGTCCCAATCTGGATGGCCTGAAGCTTCTGCAAAGGTGTCAGGATCATAATTCGCTGAAGCTTGAGCCAGTAAAGAAGAGGCTCTATCGAACTAAGAACGTGTACGTAGCTGATCTGTAGGATCACCAATAAGAGCGCTTGCTGCATCCCGAGTAGCACGGACCCATTTTGGACGCTGAGGAGCTGAAGGAGGATCATGAGAAGGTGGGGGAGGATTGTCATCCTCGCTTTCATCATCTGAAGAAGAAATATTTTCAAAAGTAGAAGAGATAGAGAGAGGTGGCACATCCGCCGAACTAGGCTCGTAGGCCGATATATTTTCAGCAAACTTTACATCTCTTCTAATGATAACGTTTTTGGACTTAAGTGGAATAAATCTATATCCTTTGACATCTTTAGAATATCAAACAAAAATACATTTTTCACTCTTACGTTTTAAAGCTTTATGTTCCTCATCTGGAATATGGGCCCATGCTTCACTTCCAAAAACATGAAAGTGACTTACATCTGGTTTAATTGAGCTCCATGCTTCTTCTGGAGTGATATTCTTTAAAACCTTAGTAGGAGTGCGATTTATTATGTAATTTGCACAGTTAATTGCTTCTGCCCAAAAATTAAGACTAAGTCTTTTAGATTGAAACATACAATTAGCCATTTCCTTTAAGGTGTGATTCTTCCTTTCAGCTACACCATTTTGTTGTGGAGTATATGGAACAGTATGTTGCATTTGAATTCCATTCTTAGTGCAAAAGTTGATGAATTTGTTGTTAACATATTCTCCACCATTATCAGATCTTAGCTTAAGAATTTGATGTCCAGATTGTTTTTCAACAAAGGCCTTAAAGGCCAAGAACATGTTAAATACTTCACTCTTGAGTTTTAAGAAGTATACCCAAGTGCGTCTGGAGAAATCATCAATGAAAGTTAAGAAATACTTGTATACAGAGAATGAAACCACTGTAAGTGGACCACATAAATCACTATGCACAAGTTGTAAAGGGGTTGAGGTGTGCCAAGAGGCACGTTTTTCAAAACTATCCCGATGATGTTTTTCGAGTACACATCCAGAACAAACACCATCTTTGCAAGATACCATTGGAAGACCTGTCACCATATTTTCTTTACATAGATTCTGAAGGGAGCGATAGTTTAAGTGACCAAATCGCTCATGCCAAAGTTTGCTCACTTCATCATTATGAGCAACAAATACCGAGGGAATATTTGATGACCAAAAATTGTTAAACTTATACAACCTTGTAGAATCATTAGCAATACTAGTAGCTAAAATCTGTCTAGGATCTCTTAGGTCCTTAATTACAACATCGTGAGGTGAAAATTCAACGATTTTACCTTCACTTGAATGAGTTATTTGATATACAAATAGAAGGTTGCAAGATAAGGTTGGAAAACATAATACATCATTAAATTGACCATTGTCTCTATGAACAGTTCTAGTCCCTACAACACTAAGAGATCTATCATCACCAACATATATATTTTTGGTGTTACAATCATTTAAAGAAGAAAACATGGCTTTGTTTTTGGCCATGTGATAAGAATCTCCAGAATCAATGAACCACTCATGAGAATTAGAAGAAGAAGATACATTTAGTGCATATCCAGACCGAGATGTTTGACAACCACATGCAAAAAGTGCTATTCCTGAAGATGAATTTGAAGTTGAAGAGTGCTCCAAATGGATGTTATGCTTCTTCATTGCTGCTTCCAAGGCTTCCATCTTCTTAAAGCATTTAGATTCTAAGTATCCATCTCGATTACAAAAGTGTCAATGTCTATCAGTTTTTTTCCCTTTGTTTTTATTTGCCTTATCATTTTGTTGAAATGATTTTTCATTTTGAGGCAAAATTTGCTTAGGACCCTTGTTTGGTTTAGGACCATTCTTTTTTAGGATACGACTTTGTAGGATTCTTTGAATTTGGTTGTTGTTGGGTGGCTAAGGCTTTCTTAGAAGAGTTTCCAAGATTAAGAAGACCAAGGTGTAAGAGTTTTTCTTGTTCTCTTATTAAAGAATGACAAAAGGAATCAAAGGAAGGGGCCTTGTAGTCTTGTCTTTGAGAAATGAAGGCTTCTCTTGTAGAATGGAAGGTGGAAACAAACACAGAGTAGGTTGGTCCCAGCTTAGTAAGAATGGAATAGATAAGGTTACCATCTTCTTTCTTAACCGTAACACCTCCCAAGAGAAGTCTAAGGGTCTTGAACTTGGACAAAAAATCCTCAATGGAAGAAAAATTATTGGGGTCCAATGTAAGCAACTCATTTTTGAGTTGATGGGCTCCAAGTTCATTTTTAATTCCAAAAACTTTAGTGATCTGTTTCATTTATTCATTAGGAGTATCAAGTTCTACGATATGGAATCTAAGGTCTGGAGAAATAGACATCCCTATCAACCCACGTGCTTGATCTTGCCTATTTTCCCATTTGGCTGCCTTATCTTCATCTTTTGGTTTGGTTTCTTGGCCTGAGGCTATTCTGTAAAGACCTTTACTTCTAAGTAAATCCACAATGTAGGACCACCATTGGAAGTAGTTAGTGCTGTCAAGAATAACTTGGCATGAACTTTCCATTTTAACAGAAATCGAAGCTGTAGATGCTGAAAATAATTGTTCCAATGGAAATATCTCGAAAAAATAGGCTAATTAAAAAAAACGGCTCTGAAAACGACTTCCAGATGAAGAAGTTATGGCTTTTTGAAGAAAAGTTGTTGAAGATACCGACGAAGTGCGAGAATGTGCGGAAATGAATGATAATGTTATATTAAAAAAAAATCTGCCCCCTTTCCAAACTTAATCTAATTAGCTCAAAAAAAAGAAAGACTTGAACTCAAGAAATCTATTCTCATAAAGTAGCTTTGGACCAAGTGAGCTAGATTAAAAGGATATTAATTTTTGGAAAAGAGGAAGGGTTTTTTTTTTTGTCACTGAAGCTTTAGGGTGCGTGCTTACTTGTGAAAGCTCTTTTTTGCCTACAAAACAAAAAATCCAACACAGACATACAAAAAAAACAAACCTTATGGCTTGAAGTTAGCTTTAGCCAGAAACTAGATATTTTCCTCAATGTTTCTGATTTTCCGAGATCACACTAAGGCACGCCGAAAAAGAGCATACGCATGAGAAAAATCCTTCCTTTCCGTTTCTGATTTTCCCAGATCACACAAAGTTGTGGGGCAAAGAGCATACACAGAAATGAAAGGTATAGATTCGGTAATAGAAAAAACCAAGGAGCTAAATAAACCGAAATAAATAGAGATAAAATAATTAAAAACTGCAAATAAACAATGTATACCTCCAGATCTTAAAAATGGCGCAGCTAGGGCTACCATAAACCTTTTCACGTGAAACAAAAGGGGTTCCTCACTGGAACAGATGCTCATAACACAATAGAGCAGTCCTCTTGCCCCGAAAGCAGTCAAAAACAGTAGATCTAGGAAACGGCAGTCAGATGCAGTTCTACCGGCTTCAGATTTGGATCACCAATGGATGCGGCCCTCAACTTGGCTCTGATATCATGTAGGAATTTACAGGGTCAGTTCCTCAGAAAGAACACCAAAGAACATCGCTCACAAACAGATCACAGATCAATACACCAGTATTATTGACGTGGTTAAAACCTTTAAAGAGGGAAACAATCCACGGCCTCAGCCAATGCGGCCACTTCAGGAAATTTATTAATAAAAGAATGAAAATTTACATAAGCTTCTTTCATGAACGGTTACCCTACAAATGACCCTCCATGCTCTTTAAATAGAGATCATGGACCAATCAAGTGTTAAACCACAGATCAAGTGTTGGTAATACCGAGGAGAGAATGAACCGTCGGATCACTACATATCGTGATCGTCAAATTGTAAGTTACAAAAGTACATAGTGAAGAAACACTTTACCTAACTCTATACTAGACCAAGTTATACTTAACTATTTCCTATGTGTTGGAATCTCCTAACAATCCAGTCCGTTAGTCCTAAATCTCTTACATTTTTCCATATTGGTATATGTCCATTCCATTCTTGGATCACTTGATTCCAGAAAAAATAAACCCCTCCTATTTAATTTATGTTTAAGCTCCTCAGAAAACAATCCATGTCTTTCGGTTCCCATAATATGATCCAGTCCCATAATAACTTGATGTCCCGTACTGAGACACCAACACAAATTCTGCAAGAATATATTTTTAATTTTACACAAACTACGCCATATTGTCGAGCCCACGGAGACCTCGATAGTCCCATTGCGCATCCAAACAGTAAAGTTTTTGTCCTTCAAGTATTTTTTCCTAGTTATGCTGCCCCATATGCCTTCCCTAAAAATGGCCCTCCACAGCATCTTCAGTAATAGTACCCATCCAAATTGCTTCAGGTTCAAAATACCCCATCCAACCATGTGTTTTGGCAGGGAGATTTGTTCCAGTCTAGCCAGTGGATATTTGTGTGTGCGAGACGCACCCGACCAAATAAACTTAGCCATTAGTCAATTCAGATGTTGTATAATGGCTTATGGGAGATGGTATAAATGAGCCCAATAAACTCTCAATTGAGTGATAATAGATTGGGTGAGGGTTATCCGCCCTCCCAAGGAGAGACATCTGAATTCCCATCCAATAATCTTCTTATAAAATTTACCAACCAACCACATCCGACCTGATTTCGATATCGACAGGGTTTGATATGAAATCCTAAATATTTTGTGCCACCTTATAGGGAGTCTGCATCAATCCCAAACAAGTTCTGAATATATGCAATGTCATCCATGTTGAAAGAGTCGTATAATATGGAAGATTTGAGTAAATTCATAACAAGGCCTGATGCATTCTCAAATCTTTTGAAGATTTGAAATAATACAAACTAGTCAGCGCACTTAATCATCCCCATAATCAATACATCGTCCACAAAGAAACTATGTGAAATTTTGATTTATCTGCCAGGACCAGTGCCCCAAAATTGTCTGTCTTAACCTCTTTTTTAATCTGTAAGCTGAGGTCATCCATCGCTAATATAAAAAGTAAGGGCGAAAGAGAGCACCCCTTCCTGAGCCCTCTCCCAACACCAAAAAACTATGTTGGATATCCATTGATCACAACAGCATATCGAACATTTGTGACACATGCCATAATCCATTTTGCTCCTATGTTTTGTATTCCAATTTTATGAAGAATCATCCTTAGATATCCCCAATCAAGACAATCATATGCCTTCTAAAGATCCACTTCCATTATAGCAGTATTCATTTTTTTTCATGAATCGTATGAATGCTCTCCTGAGAAATCGCCACCGCATCATGTATTTGATGGTCTTGTAAGAAACCATATTGCTCTAGAGATATAAACTTTGATAATGTGTTCTTAATCGCGCTGGAAATCATTTTGGAAATAATCTTATAAATAAGATTACATGAAGATATGGGCCTATAATCAGAGAAAGAAGCAGTTGTGTCCTTCTTCAGAATCAGAGCAATGTATGTTGAATTTATATGTCGATTTATATATCCTCTTTCTCTTGATTCCTCCACCATATTCATCAGATCTCCCTTGAAAATGTTGAAAAAATGTGTGAATAGTTCCATCGTCCAGCCATTCAGGCCAGGGCTCTTATGACACTTCATAGACTTGAGAATCCCCAAAATTTCATCCCCCGTAACCACCTTGCATAAGTTATTATTATCATCCTCATCGAACATGTGTGGATACTTCTCCACCCCCCACATTTGATCTTCTACATAATCAATCTCCCTGCAACAGTAAGCACACTCGAAGTGATGAACCGCCTCACTGCATATCTCCTGTTGTGTCAGGTGTCTTTTGTCCTCAGCATCAAAAATCTCCCAAATTGTGTTAACTTTCCTTCGATGGTTAGCATATCTATGAAATTTTTTTGTGTTTTTATCTCCTTCTCGAATCCATATTTCCCTACTCTTTAGGTGCCATGTCACCTCCCTGTTTTTCAAGATTTGTTTCCTCTTATGCTCAAGTGAATGAATTTCATCCCGAACCTCCACAGAGAGTTGATGCACTACAAGATGTGGTCGAAGAGAAGACAGAGCCACTGTTATCTCGTTCAGTTCTATTTTTTGCTATGTAATTCTCTTTCACTCCCATATTTTAACCACCTTCTTAAGGGACCAAAGATTTTCCAGCATACACATCATGGGAGAAGGGGAAGAAGATATAGCCTTTGCTCAATTGTCCCATACCAACTTTCTAAAATCAAGGTCCTCCAACCACACCCAATTGAATTTAAATGGCACCCCAATTCGGATATCCTCGCGGTGCCATCTGAGGATAATGGGCCGGTGGTCGAATATGAAATTATCCACAATGTCCGATGGACCACTCCAAGTCTCTCAACTACTTGTTCCTGACACAGAAAACAATATAATATTTTGGCAGCGTTATCATTACCTAATCTCCCATTGTCCCAAGTTAGCGCAATCTTGCATGGTCGGATGTCAATGAAGCTATAGTCAATGATGATATCTTTTATCTGGGCACAAACAGGATCTGTCGTTTTGTTCCCACCCCACACCTCATCCAAACCAATAGTACAGTTCATATCGCCTGCCACGATCAGTGTGGTAATTTCTAACATCTGTGTTTCCACTAACTTCCGCCAGAAAGAGTCCCTATCCCTATATGGGGCATAAATGTTCAATATGTGGATATGCCCCGACAAACCGCTAATATATCCATCTAATAGAATACTGGGAAAACATGAGTAAGCCTTCATTCTAACCCATCGAAGATCCCATAAAGAAACTAAGGCCCCTGAAAGGCCATCAGCATCAGTAGCCGCCATATACAAGTCAGGAAACATATTCCTAAAATATTTGATCACCTGGTGTGCCGAATGCATAGTCTCTTACAGTAGAATAATGAAAGGGTGAGTCATGCAGAAAATCTCCTTTAGGGCCAAATATTTGTAGGACGGCCCCAGTCCTCAAATGTTCATCGACATAATGTAATTCATGAATTTTTGGCTATGGGTTGCTTTGCTCTAAGGGCCCAGGGAGAGGAGGACAAAGCAATGGGGACATCTGTCAAGGAATGGGAGTCAAAATAATCGAAAGGGATATTCCAGGGTCGCCCCCAGAAATGTCGACTATCCCAGTTCTTTTTCCGATGGACCGTAATATTTCCAGCCGATAAAGGGCTAATGATAGGGGATGTGGAGCCAGGTTTCTTGTGGATAGTAAGCGTGTGTAAGTCCAGTGTCTTTCGCTGTAAGAGAAATTCCATGTCACTGTCTACCAAGTTTGTAGGTGAGACAACAGGTGAAATGGGTGAAATAGGTCGGTCTATGGATGGCGGAACCAGGAGAGGGGTGGGTTGTGTAATAGGGGAAAGGATATATGAAATGTGAGACGTGGAAGGGACGTCAAGAGGAAACATATGAGATGGCATAGTAAAGGTAGGGACCAGTTCGGGGAGAGATAGTAGAGGGACCCCGTCCGATAGAGATGAGGAAGTCTCCCCAGTATTTAAGGTCCCAGAATCCTCGGATATCCAAGAGGGTAATTGAACCAAAATAGGTACAGAATTAGCACATATCAATGGTTATGAATCATCGGAAAGAGAAGTAGCATTGAAATGAGGATTACCTGTTGGACTCATAGCTATATCTGAAAGTTGTGTCCTGCCACGACCAGCCGTCCAGATATCAGGTAGTCCACCAGCGTTGTCTTTTTCATCACTTATATGTCGCATGTGAAACATGCGATGCCCTCCCCTCTTGCACGAACATTGCGCCATAAGGTGGCCAGTGTGATGGCAAATAAGGCATTGAAATGGAACGCCCCAAAAATCCAGATGTTGTTGCAATTGTGTGTCCTCCCACTTAAGTTCAATATGATCTGGGAAACTACCACTGTAGTCCTTCTCGATCAAAATCCATGCTATTCTCTTATCCCTAGTCGCCAGACACTTTGGGTCGACATATACAAATCGACCAATGGTTTTTCCAATATCCATAATAATTTGTTTATTCCATAATTCAATAGGTAAACCTGGTAATTTTACCCAGATAAGTTTTTTCTTGGGCGTCTCCTTCGGGGGATTGAACCCAATATACCAAGCATGCAAAGCTAATAAACTACGCCCCTTTATCCATGGAAGTTGCTTAATGTTGAGCAAATCCTCCTCACTGAGGAAGTGGAAGTTGTACCAACCTCCCACCAGTCTCACAACCGAAGGCATATACCCCAGCATCGATTTCCACTTCAAAGTAGAGATTATTATGCTGAATATATCAACTATATGTTATATTAAAATAAAGAGTAGTTTTTGAAGTTACAAATTAGTTCAGATAATAGTGAAAATTTTGGTGTAATTTTTGCTAAAATTTGGTAAAAAAATTGAGAAATTTGGGTTACATTTGTAAAACTTCAGGATTTGGGGTAGTCAATGGGTTTTAGATGGTGTTGAAGTCAGTTCCACTATTGAAAAAACAATTCAAACACCCGTATGATTATATTTTCCAAAAACTAATCACCCTATTTCGGCAAAAAATAACTTTCCTCGAGAATTTGCGGCCTAATTTAATTATTAATAATATTAGATGAATGGTGGAGATTCAACTTTCATGGAATATTCTACAATATTTTTAATAGTTTATGGAAATCAAAGGTTGAGATTTATCTTCAAAGTAATTGTGATTTCTTTGTCCTTTTAATTAAATTGGTTAATTAAAAAAATGCCTTATAAACAAATATCATATGGAGTAAGTTATGTTTTTTTGGACATGTTGTATTAATAAACTATTGTATTGGCCTACGATATTGAAACAAAGTCTCTTTGCAGATTAATAATCCCCATAGTAAATTGAGAATAAATCTCTTGGTTAAAAATCTTGTTCCATGTTTTTTTAAATTGATATATATTTAACTTACCTATTAATTCTTTTTTATAATTAAAAATAATAATAATAATTATTATTATTTAAAATAAAGTTTTATATATAAAATATCTATTATAAAATAAGTATTGATGCTTAATATGGATTAATGTGTATTGACATTTACATTTATTTAATTTACATAGATACACTAATATTAATTTTAATTATATCTGATAATAATATCAATAACTAATGTAGACATACAAATCTATTTAAATTTTTATCCTAAATAATATAGACATGCAAATTTCAAGTATAATTTGAAATTAAAACAATATTTATTTTGAAACTTTGAGAAATGTTTAATTCATTTTAATGACCATTCTTACATTGCATGACAAGTGACTTGTCCAACCTTCCCTGTGTTAATGTACATCAAAAGGCGTATGACATTTATACATATACATAAATTTTCAATAGCTTTATGGAGAGGGCATAAGGTTGGCCTTGGCCTAAGTCTTGAGTAATGAGCTCAAGTTGTACCAAGGGACTAGCTACTCACATATGACCTATCTGTTCAATAACAATGCAATAGATAGCATATTATATGAAGTAGAGATTTGGTTTCATGATTTTATCAATCTATCGAATCTTTCTTTGTTGTGCATCTTTCATTATTAAGAATAATAGGTTCTATATTTTAGGATAGGTGGATTTGGGGCTTGGTTTCTATAACATATTTGCATTGTCAGCCTCATACGGCTCTTAATTTATGTATATAGGTTTGTAAACTTTAACTTGCTATTTTTTGTGCTTGTTCCTCTATTAATAGTTGGTTTAGTTGAACAAAGGGGTATTTACTATTTCTCAAAACTTTTTGGTAATAGACTTAATAAGAATGCTAATACTATTCATGGTAAGAGTGGAAGCAGCAATAACACATGGTTAAAGTAGCTTATTTTTAATGTGAGAGAAATGTACCTCTGGCATATCACATGCATTCATGGCATACTAAAGAATACTCTTAATTTGATTACATACTAGAAAATACTTCTAAATATCACATTTTTTAACTCTCTAACAATACAAACCCAATACACCTTACCAATTTACAAAACCCCTACTTTCACTAGATATTGTAGGTATCCACTTTTCCATTAATATTTTTTATACCCCTTTCTATTTTTCCATTAACTTTGAGCTCCAGTTTTTGTAACTACCAATATAAAAACCCTTTACCCCTTATATATCCCCCAATATATTATGTCATTTTTTCCTCAATATATATCCCCCAATATGAACCCACGTGGTATGGTATTGCTCCCCCAATGAAGCCCCCGTGGAGAAACACAAAACTACTTTTTACTTTGAAAGCCTTAAATAGCTCCTTAGACATGAAAGAGGGAATCTGGCTACCCACAATTGTTATTAGTGATCAATCTTCAAGAAAATCAAGTGCAATGAAGTTCCTTGCAAGGATTATCCTCCTAACAAGGCACCTCTACCTCTTTCAACCATTAAAATATTTTCACAATTTACGTTCAACAAAAATTATGTTACACAAGCGTTCTCATGTCAGTGTCCATACAATTGCAAGTAAGCAGGGTCATGAAGTTGAATCTTCTAATGATGTTTTCAAGTGGCAGTTGAGCAGAAATTAATGCCATAGGTCCCATTCACTCAAAAGAAACCTCATCTTGTACAAGTAATGTTCAATTATGAGGAGACAAACTTAGTTACTAAAATGCAATAGACAATACAAACATTGGAGAAAAACATCAAAGGAATATATGCTTGAGAATATTCCTTCATCTTCTTTACTAAACAAGTGATACATTCATATATAGTCTTTAGATTTATACAAACATAAAAGTTACTATAAATGATTTAACTAATCATTTGAGACCACTGGTCACTAGCCCTAATTTAATCTGTGAATACTCAATTGATAATAATGTTATAACAATATATGGGAAATTACATATTGCAATAATAAAAATTAAGCATTATCTATAGAAATTAGGCTGTATATTTGCAACTGTTCACGAAGTTTTAATCAAAATCACAAGACACAAACCTACACTTCTGCTCTGTGGACATTAATTCACAATTTAGAACAAAAATATCAGACATGCAAGAAGAAATAACACACATGCAACAAGTACTTTTATTTGGGGAAAGAAATTTTCTAAAAACCCCAATGTTTGCTTGGATTAATCAACTGAATAGAGATGTATTACAATTTCTTTGTTTAATTTAGCTCACTCTGCAAGTGCACAACGTATCTCTTTGTGCATTGAACGCCTCTGACCCAAACTTTGTCAAGTTTTTCCTCAGATTGAGCTCCTATTTCCTTGCATTGTTCCTTGAGGAATTAACCCCTATTCTTTAGGAAATTCCTCTAATTGAATTGTGCATTTCCTTAGGCTAATCATTTGACTACATGCAACACTTTTACATTGAAGTCTAGTCTACAATTGATGTTACAATACCTTGGAATCTCCACCTAAAATGGTTAACTTGAATTATCTGCATGCACTAGCTATTTTGGGATTATTGATTAGTTAACTAGATGATCATTGAGTTTGACTCAAGTCCCACAGCTTAACTAACCTTCCACTAGTTCCTCCAAAAGTTGGAACTAGTTTAACTGAAAACAACTTAAGATAACTAACCTTGGTTATTACAAATTAGAAATCACACATGCAGAACTGAACTCTAACTCCTCCAACTCGAATTTACCGAGTAAATTGGGAGAAACAAGCTATGTCACACAAGTTAACATCATCCAAGTTGTCTACTGATGTGGAAATTCAACTTTTCTCAATTTAATCAAGGCAAAATCAAATTGAGAATTTCTTTTTACAATTGTCAACACCCCCTCTCAGCAAGAAAGGGATTATCAACCACCCCTATCCTACACCCATGGAACTAGAACTTCCCTCTTCATAAGGCCTTTGTTAAAATATCAGTATCTTGTTCCTCTATCAGAATGTATTGCAAGAACATTATTTGCCTCTGCACACAATCCCGTAAATGGTGATACAAAATATATTTATGCTTGGATTGATCGTGAAAAAAATGATTTTTAGAGAGATTGATGCAACTCTGGTTATCATAGTAGATCACAGTTTGATCCATAATCTGACCAAACAATCCAACAAGTATATTTCTCATCTAGATCACCACACATGTTGCTCAACTGGAAGCCATGTATTTTTCTTATGTCGAGTTGTGTGCCACATATCTTTGCTCCTGCTGTACCAAGAAACTGTTGCGGAGCCAACAATGAAAATTCCACTCTGGTGTACTCTTTCAATCTCATGGATTCCTTGCCCAATCTACATCTATGAAGCCACACAACTTCACTCCCTCTGTCCATTTGTACCATAGTCCAAACTGGGTAGTGCTAATCAACTAATGCTGACATTAGTTTAGATATGAAAAATATTTGAAAATTTTGGAAGGAAAAAAATTGAATATAACATATAGTCATTTATGTTTGTGTGTGTGTGTGTGTATTTTCTTACGGTGAGAGGCCAAACCACGTGTACTACTTGTCAGCGAGCCATCTGCCATCCATTTGCATGTACTACTTGCCTGCTAACAAGCGATATGCATGTACTACTTGTCAGTGACCAATGTTTCTGAAGTATTCAGGCGCTGTTGAGGTGAGGCAAGTGGGAACCGAACTGTGGGCACTAGTCTCGTATTAGGTGAGGTAGGTGGAACTAACTTGCGGACACCAGTCTTGTATCATATGATAGGAGGCAACAATGAATTCAAGGATTAGGTCATCAAGTGTCCCTCGTCCAGTCTAGAACAACATTAGGCAGAGGCAGGAGTAGCAGAAGAGTAGGAATTAATAGGGTTAGGTAGATTTAGCCCAACTTGGTCCTCTTGCAAGCACCTGTAATGCCCCTCGCCTGGGGATATGGACTTCTAGTGCTCTGTTTTGAGCTTTTGGCGATGTAAAATTGAAATTGAAGTCTTCAATTTGGAGCAGAGTGCAGCCAATGAAACATACTGATTGGGATCTCTCTTGGTTGTTCACTCGATAATGTTAAA
Source organism: Pinus tabuliformis (assembly GCA_031772625.1). Lineage (NCBI taxonomy): Eukaryota > Viridiplantae > Streptophyta > Pinopsida > Pinales > Pinaceae > Pinus > Pinus tabuliformis. The sequence goes on from CM062809.1 coordinate 862,752,805, forward strand.
AATTCATACGACCGTGCACTCGGCAAGGTTAAAAATATATATGACCCGTGAATTTGTTGGGTTGTAAAATCGTAGTCTATATGATCTATGTCTTGTGCTGTAAAATTAAGTCGTGGATGGGGTATACAAGATATAAAGATATGGACCTGTTTATTGGGAATTCGATCCATGGCTTATTCCATAACCATATAGACTGAAATATTCAAGAGTCTCTGGTTGAACAATCCTCAGAAATAGATTATTGTTGGAAGGCCAACCCCAAACTCTAATAGAGTAGGAAATATAAGGACCCAGGTTCAGTCAGATGAAACAAAGTGAATTGAATTAGTCAGTGAGAAAGGAAGATTCAAGTATTATTTTCTGTTTATTCATTTAATCATTTATAAGAAAAACTCAATTGGGAAGACTAGTCATCGTTTTGCTGCTAATTTTAAGTCTCACCTGTATGTCAAGAGGTAGCGTTTGAAGTCGATTTAGTTGCTCTTCGTAGCACTATCTATCATGTTCTTGATAGAGTAGACTCCCAAACACTTGCAACGACAGAGGAAAACCATCACAAGCGTCTAGAAACCCATCTACAAGGCCTACAAATTCTATTGGTTGACGTGGCTAAAAGAAGTCATGCTAACATAAAATGTCTAAAGAGTTTGGCCAATCGAGGTCATTACGCTGATAAATTAACGAGTCTGCAATTCTTGCAGTTCGAAGTACATGCTTGTCACGAAAAGTAATAAACACCTATGATTTATAAAAACACCGTAGGGGCCATAAGAAATTGATGCAGAATAGGAAGAAGAGGAAGATGTATCAGCAGATGGGAATTGTACCATTGGGATTTGGATGAATGGATAGATAGTAATAATAACAGAAAATGGTGAGCGAGCGATGAGGCGGATCGATCATGGAGTGATCTCCAAAGGATACGAGTAGATGAGTTGATTAAATGAGCCTGAAAGATGGTTTACATGATGGTTTACGTGAGCTTAGATCTTAGAGCACATGTAAGGTGACACTTGGTATTCATGCGGCCGCATGAAGTCCAACTACAGGAAATTATATATATATATATATATATATATATATATATATATATATATTGTCATATTATTTTATTTAATAATTTTTTATATAAATTCTAATTATTAGCTATATCTTTTTATTACCACCTGCTAGTCCAATCGTGTCTGGATCTGCTCATTCACTCAATTATTCCTCTTGTGCATGAAGCCCTAAATTCTTTATCTGTCCTCTTCCTCCTTCTTTGCAACCAATGTGAGTGCCTTTCAGGAGGTTGATAGAAATGAAATTTCTTTTCCCATCTTGTTCCTCTTTTTGTGCACCCAATGTGAGTGCCTTTCATGGAGGTTGGTAGAAATGGATTCCAGTTCACCTTCCTCAATCACCATGCACTCCAGTGAGTTGCACAAATTTCTGGTCAGCTACTCATCCCTCAAAAATATTTGAAAATAGGTGAAATTAGTGCTCCGATTGATTGCTTAGTTGAACTTCCTTGGCTGCTCAGTACTCATCCATCCAAAATGTCTGAAAATAGGAGAAATGGCTAGTGCTCCAATTCATTCAATAATTGAACTGCCTTGGCTCCTTGATGTTGGAATTCTTCCGTGGTTGTCTTTTGGTTGACTAACTTCTATCACCTTAAATATAGACATTTTCACAACTCCTGATGCCTGTAGCACAACCATACTTTTGAACATTTAAACGACATCTTCAAACAAATTAATTTTCTATTCTTTTTAATTTATTTTCACATTGAACCTCGGTTCTCTATTATTTACCTTCTTAATCTAAACTGATTCAAGGTTATTACTAAATGTTCTTATCCTTAAATTGATGAACTGCCATAGAAATTTTACAAAACGCATTGCCTCTGTTTCTCTATTTCTATTCGATCTTTTCTCACTAGCCCTTCTTAGAAATTTCTAGACTTTCAGTAATGTTGAAAGAATACTGGGTTTAGCAGCGAATTCATGGGAGAAATACTTTCATCTACTGAAATGCCTCAGACCAATTCATGCCTTAGTATTTTGTTTTTTTAGTTTTGCTATTACCCAAATCAATTCTGATAAGTTAGTCTAAAATATAATACATGTTCGAGGTAGCATTCTACACCTTTAGAACAAATGGTTAGGAGTATCTGCGATAGAAGGGGCATGCTGCCTATCGATGCCAGCATATCAAGCCCAATAATAGATAATACGTCCTCTATTTTATGGGTTATGGGGCCCCAAAATGGAGGGTGAAATCCCTTCCCCAATGCAGGACAATCTTCGAAGTTATTTCAGAGTGGGAGCCTAAAACAGTGAATAAAATAGATCAAGATTTTTTCTTGTTATCCAACAGGGTATCCCATAATCAAACTTGATTTCTTTCCTTTTTCTGGGAAACCGAAAACACATGCTATAATGGGTGAACCAAGAGGTCTTTTTGGCATAGCGTCACACTCCTACATTGATGAAGTGGAGTAGGCATCAAAGTCAACAGGAGCACACAGATTCTAGTCAAGAAGTTGAGAGATTCTAGCCATAGCTTCCATTTCCTATATTTAAAAGAGGAAAGGGCTTTCAAAGAGAAGAAATACCACCTGAGACCACATTAGGACTACCTTCAACCTCCAGGTCCTTTCACCTCTATCGTGCTTGTTGTGCATGCTTATCTAAAAGCGGGTCAATCACATCTCCGTCATTATGGCATATGCTTTGTGATTGACGAGGTAGTCTAACTACCATAATGTTGATACTTAGAAAGAGTGGCTCTAAGATCTGTTTCCCTTGTTGAGTATCCTTTTGCAGACAAGCCCATGAGCTTTCTCTTTTCTAGTTCCATAACTGAGATCTCTTTTTGTCCCTTTTGCCAAATCGTATTTAGACTGACTGACTGATTTTTCACTTGGGATTTATGGGCTCCAACTTTACTGTTGACATTAAAACAAAGATACCATGTTGTCAGATGTAGTATTCTAGGTTTACGACAAACCCAAATGACCATATGATATCAATCTATTTTCAAACTGAATTTATAAACTTTCAAAAATGACAATATCTAATTTTTAACACTTCTCAATTTAAGAGAAATACACATTACATTGATATTGTGCACTTGGGATGAGCTATGACTCATGAGGTATATGAATAATGTAGAAGGATACCTTGAACCTGCTAATCCATTTAAGAGAATAGAGGAAATAATACAAATCATAGCAAATTAAATTTGAAATCAAATTTTGTTCGGGATGTCCATCTAGACTATGAATACTCCTGCATCACTTAGAATATATAACTAATATCACCCTATTTTGGATTGACTGTTTCTCCCAAAAAATGGAGTTATGGCCTGTATAAAATCGGCTTTTTGCATACTCCTAAATATTACAGTACATTCCACAATAGCAGAGAATAATAATAGAGATTCATAAAGCTTTAACTGCAATCTCTTATTTTATGCATATGGTAATTTGTTCAAAATGGAGAAAGTTGATATGAGTAGCAAGTAGGACCTAGCAAAAATTGTGGGTACCATTGTGTGTGTTAGTGGTGCAACATCCAACTATCGCTTTAGATAATATAACAACTCTACCCCCTATCCAACTCAGGGGATGGAAAACCCTACCTCGTCATCATGGTGGCATCATTGCAACCCTTCTGCTACCCATGTCACTACCGCTATGTCTAATGCGTTACATTTCACGTATTCAACAAGAAATATTTTAGGGAAAAATTTAGTCAATTGCGTATTTTTTAAAACATTTTTTTGAAAAAACAGGGTAGAGTGAAAGTATGAAAAATCATGTGCATATTGGATATTGTTTTTATTATAGGCTCTAGTACTGAGGGAATATCGAGCTCAACTATCATTAACAACAATCATGTTATTCCAAGGAACAATGTTGTCCATTTTTGTGGGTTTAGCCATTGAGAGAAAGACCTCTGCTTGGAGGATAAAATGGGGCATTGATCTTCTGAGCATTATCTACTCTGTGAGAGTGTAACCATTGTCTTGCTTAAACATAATTTCCATCTTCTATAACCTATTTGATATTCAAGGTTGTAAAGTGATGTGTTTGGCATGGTTGCAGGGAATATTATGCTCCAACTTTCCCTGTTTTTACAAATGTATTGTATCAATGTAAGGGGACCAGTGTTTGTTGCCTTTTTTGGTCCAACAACAACAATATTGGTTGCAATCTTGGAACATTTCATCATTCTCGTGAAGTTTCACCTTGGAAGGTCAATATAACACACATCTTTATCAATTTTTGAAGTTTGTTATGGCTTATCTGGCGTTTCGTTCACAACTTTGTTCTTAGATATCATTTTGGGATTCAACTGTGTTAAGTAAGTCATTCACGTATGACCATTTCCATGAGAGGTAGTCGTAACTGACTAATTTCTCATGATTTTTGAATAGTTCACTTAGCACTCATTGCATCAGGTGATGCTCACAGGGGTGAAGAAGTGGGATTGAAACTAGTGAAATGAATCACATAGCATCAATCATCACTTCCGGGGCTTGCACCCGGTAACCAGGACTTCCCAGGAGGTCACCCATCCCAGAACTCCTCTGGCTCAAGCGCGCTTAACTGTGGAGTTTTCCCCACAATCAAGCCCACTTAGCTTGCTACCCCATTTGCAAAACCTTAGCAAGTATTGTGCCTCATGAACCATTCAAGTAGAGATCCCTTGACTCTTTTTGAATTTAAGTATGGGGGTTTACACAGTTCATTATATTAGATATCATTTTGGGATTCAACTGCGTTAAGTAAGTCATTCACGTATGACCATTTCCATGAGAGGTAGTCGTAACTGACTAATTTCTTTTGAATAGTTCACTTAGCACTCATTGCATCGGGTGATGCTCACAGGGGTGAAGAAGTGGGATTGAAACTAGTGAAATGAATCACATAGCATCAATCATCACTTCCGGGGCTTGCACCCGGTAACCAGGACTTCCCAGGAGGTCACCCATCCCAGAACTCCTCTGGCTCAAGCGCGCTTAACTGTGGAGTTTTCCCCACAATCAAGCCCACTTAGCTTGCTACCCCATTTGCAAAACCTAAGCAAGTATTGTGCCTCATGAACCATTCAGTTTGTTGGGAACAATTTTGATAATTGTAGGACTTTACACACTGCTATGGGGAAAAGAAAAGATGATACCTTAGAAAATGATGGATATGATAACTCACACTGCAACATTCACATAAGGCAACCCTTATTAGAAGACCACGCCGTTGGAGAACAACCATTTAACTCCAACACAAAGGTCTGAGATTAACAACACCTCTGGAGATCACCCATTTGACTCCAACACACAAGTTGATATTAACAACGCCGCTATAGTACACACATTTGACTACAACACAAAAGTTGAGTTTAAGTGAAATCTAACAAATCTTCATGTGCACTTTTGCTTTGTAATTGTAGGTTTGTCAAAATTATTGGGTATCACATCAGTTATGGGCAATTGTATTTGCGTTTGAAATTGTACTGAGATATTTTAGGTTTACAACATGTGGCTTTTCCACCGAATAGGGTGTCGTCCACTCTATCATAAGACTTTCACACCATTATTTTGTAGCATTCTACCCACTGACAATAACACCTTAAGTTGGCATTGAAGAAGACATCAAAAATATTGTGATTAGATTATCTCCTATTGTATTATGTGGAACATAAAGAAACAATATGATTTTTCCATCATTATGTATGAAGAGTAGAGGTATATTTTCCCTCTCTATTATTTCCCTAAAACTTGATTTGGAATAGTATTTTCTTATCATGTCATAGCCATGGACAATTAGAGATATTGCCTATTCAAACTCTCTAACAAATATTGCTAACAAAGAAAGAAGAAAACATATTCTCATCAAGCCAAGTGACCAAAGAAATCAACTCCTACTTTCTAGTTGACTTGGTAAAATATATCTCAGAAAATTGATTCACTAAAAACCATTGGCAACAATTCACATTTGTAGCTTTGCACATTGATTCACTGAAAACAATTGGCAACAATTCACATTTGTAGCTTTGCACACTGATTCACTGAAAACCATTGGCAAAGCTAAAAAACTAAGTTCTAAGGCAGCAACAGTCCACAGTTCTGACTAGACATTTTTTAGAAACCTGAAATCTGGGATACTCAGAAATACAATGCGTCTGATTTAGCCAGTTCTAGATAAGGCGCCGTGTGACTCGCTCACTTGATTTTTCATTAACTTAGACGTCTAAGTTCATGGTTCAATTCTAGTAAATGAACTAATATTATTCTTAAACATATGTATTTTTCCTTGCTTTACAAGCCCCCGCTCAAGGCAGGGACTTGCTACACACAACCATTCTTGTTAAATACATCAAATCAAATGTATTATCTTAAATTAACTCTCACATGTTCAAATATTTTTACATTACATGTAAATTGTTTGCAATAATAACAAATGTTAACAAATATTTTCAGATGTCATGATCAAGAAATATTTAATTTTAAATTATTATATATATATATATATATATATATTAATTAAATTATTTTAAAAAATAAAATTTAAATTAATTATTATTTTTATATTTTTCTCCATAAAAATATATTTTAAATTGTAATTTAATATTAAAATGTTATTATACCTGCTACAGGCATGGTATTACGCATTCAGTTTTGCCTTTGAGTGCTTATTAGTTTGTCTTTGACAATTTTTTTTTATCATTTATCTATAGTTTAACATTAGGAATTCAATTTTTATTATTTTTTATAATTATTTAAATTTATTTATTTGTAAATTGATTGATTGAGGTCTTGTTATGAGCTTTTTATTAACTTCTTAATTTATTATTTACTATTTTGTTTTAGTTTTATTTCCCTTTTATTTAATTTTATGAATTTTTTTTTTTTTTTCAATTTAACTTTTTGATTGAATTATTTAACTTTATGATTGTTTTTTTTTTTTTTTTTTATAATTTAACTTTAGGATATTTTAGAAGTAAAGGGGAAATAAGAAAGCCTATGATTTCTTGTTTAAATTTTATGAAAAAACCCCTCTAAAAAAGTCAATATTAATTGTGATTTTCTAAATTATTTGTGATCCAATAAATTTTATTAGTAAATTGTTAATTTTTAATTTTCTATTAAAACATAATATATAAAATCCATATCAATATAAAATCAAGACTTATTGGCTTATCCAGCTTTGAATAAGATTACAATAAAGAATCGATACCCACTGCCCAGAATATATGATTTGTTAGATCAGTTGAAAAATGAAAAATATTTTACTAAATTAGATTTGAGAAGTGGATATCATCAAGGTAGAATAACTGAGGAGGACATGTGGAAGACTACTTTTAAAACCAAACAGGGATTGTTTGAGTGGTTGGTTATGCCTTTCGGTCTTTGTAATTCTCCAACTACATTCATGAGAGTTATGAATATGTTTTAAGATCATTTCTTGATGAGTTTGTAATTGTCTATTTAGATGATATTTTGATATTTAGCAAATCACAAGAAGAGCATGTCAAGCATGTTAGGAAAGTTTTGGATATCATGAGAAAAGAACAGTTATTTCTAAAGATGTCTAAATGTGAATTCGGGAAAACTTCCTTAGTGTATTTGGGCCACATAATTGGAGGAGGTGAGCTAAAGATTGACCCCTCTAAAGTTTCGGTCATATTTTGAATTGGACAATACCCAAATCAGTTACAAAAGTAAGGAGTTTTCTAGGAGCAGTGCAGTATTGGAGGATGTTATTGGGAAATCTAGTGTCCACTTGGAGCTGCTAGTCCCACTAAGACTGGTAGCTATCTTAGAAACAAACAAACTAAAACTACTATCGTTTTCCTTTATGAGAAGTAGATAAGAGAGGAATGAAGGACACCAACCTCAGTCTTGCGCTTGGTTCCTTGCTCGGTTCCTCTCCCTTCTGACAGATACTTGCCGCTTCTCCTTCGTCTACCCAGCTTCAAGGAGCACCTGTGGAATCAAAGCAGCATAATACTATCGAAGAACAGAGGTCTAAAATCATAAACAACATAGGACCAGATATATATTAACCACACAAATGCATATATCCTCAAACATACAAGAATTTGGAGGAAAACTTGAATAGCTTTATTAATATCAAGAATAAGCAAAGAGGATTACAACCAGTTGTTCTGACCCAGCATCATCCTCCAGCATGAAAGCCCTTCTTTCACCTCATGAAAATCTTAGATCACCCAACACTATGATATTCCACCAAGAAACCAACAATACTTCCTTACAAGATACAAAATTCTAGCCTCTGGATCTCTGGGATGAGGGATCCATATATAGATGATTGCGGGGGGGGGGGGGTGAGTTAGCTTATGGGATTTTGATTAGTGTCCTCTCTATGATAGTTCTTGATTCCACTTGGAGATTGATGATCTCTTACTCATCCCTGGGTGAATTCAGAGAGGCAAGTGTCAGAGGAGAAGTTTCTGGAAGATTCCATGATCATCCACCTCGCAAACTGTCTCTACCATTTGTCCACTCTCACCCATCTCACCCTACAAAAGGGATTTTCAGTATGCATCACACCCTTTTCACTGGGCAGGTGGGATGCATCGCACCCTTAGCACTGAGCAACCTGTATGGTCTAGTTTTGACCAATTCTGAGCAGTTTCCTGTGGAGAACTTCTGGGAGATGATGTAATCAGCTGACCTTGTTCCTTTAGGGTATGAAACAACACTTTTAGGGACTTAGGAGCCCTTGGTTTATGGGCATGTTTGATTGGGGTTACAGTGCCCAAAAATGTCTATAACAGTTGCCCCCTAAAGCATGAGGTCGTTAATCTTTTGATGTAGGGTGAAATGCTTTATCATGAGGATCCGAAGTTTTTTCGAGCTAGAAGGTGACCTATAATAAGATACAATACAATAAATTATCTTCATAATATTTTTCATGATCTAGTTGAGGCGGGCATTCCCATGCTCAGCTTTATAAATTCATTTTTATGTACATAAGACAGACAACCGTCTGTGCGGGAGACTGATGATTCTGATAGAGTCATCATCCTTTGATTCGGATGATCATCTGTGCAGCAACAATGTACATTTGATGTCTTTATTTTCCTGAATATATCGTAGCCCGGATGGATGAAACTAGATCCGGGGTCTTCAAACTCATTCAATCTTCACTCGGAGTACAAGTCGATCCATGTGAAAGATGTTCTGGAGTTGAACATGGAAGGACATCGCCTGATTACCAGCCAATGATGTAAGCTGTTAACAAGCACGAGAGGAATCACCGATAATGATGATGACCCTCAAGGTACTACAGTACAATTCGTGTGATGTGAAAAGGGACTTGGCGTCGAACACCACGCAAAATCTTTCGACCGAAGGCCAATGATGTAAAACCTGTCGCCGGAAGTGAGAAACTTGCCATTGAGGCATGCAAGCTTCAAAGTACTAAAAGGGTTGTTCCTAAGTCGACTTCTTGGATAATGAGCTGATGTCGTCAAGAAGCGACCCGTCGTAGGAGGGCCTTAATGAATCCCACATTTATGACACGGAACGGAGTAAATGATTTTGGAGGTGAAAACGATTTGATGATATAGGGTTCAGGGTGGCAGTCATGAAAGAATGGAGCGTGAATGTATTGCAACGGATGAGACACATGTGAATTCTCTGAGCGACTTCTCTTGAACATACCGACGACACTGACATGGATTGGTAGCATTAACCCCAAATATGGATGGTGTGATGAACCAATGGTAATATGACCAGTGAAAGGAACAACCCAACCCGACTCGGATGCAGAGTGAAAGTGTCATGTTCAAGAGCGACTTGCTACCAATAAAGTTTCTTCAAGTTTTATTCCCAATTTTCCCTAGTCATTGCTGACCAATACCTCTTTATTTTTGTCAAGCTTGAGGAGGATAACATATGCTTGTTCTATAATTTTCCCTTCGGGCAAACCCGTCGCTATGTTTTAACGAGCCTAGCGACAGTGAAACTCGTTCTTGTCTGTATGGACAAGTTTGTCGCTATTCGGTTTTAACGAGTTTAACAACAAAGATAACTCGGTCCTTTTCAATTTTAGGGAGTCTGAAAGGGACGTAAAGGAAACTCCAATAATACTTTTTCGTGATATAATCCCTTAAGTCCGAAAAATTATAAAATAATACGAAAGGGATGAATTTTCGGTAATTTTAACGAGCCAAACAAAACAAGCGTTCGATCTTTTTGTGTAATAATCCCTCAGGTCCAAAAAGATTAAAATCTAGAGGAGGGATAGCACTTCCGGTCGCTTTAACGAGCTGGAGAGGCCAATTGCTCGGAAATCTTTTCATATTTTACGAGTCAGATGAAAAGAGCTTAAAGGAGACTCTTTTTTTGAGGAACGAGTGATAATTCCAGGTAGCAGCTGATTCCAGGTAAGGTTTGGAATTTTCCAATCACGGCAGTGTCACAAGGATGGCTAACAGGATCACTCTTCGCAGCTGTTCCTCAAAAGGGGTAAACAATCAAATGGAGGTGAATGATCAGCTAAAACAGAGTGGAGGTGATGATGAGAACATGACCAGGGCTCAAACGCTGATGATAATGCATTAACAATGGTTATTTACTGGAAATTGGTTCATTTTTTAATGAGATTAAACTCTAGGGGGAACGTTTGCTCATTGCTTATGTTTAATTTTTAACGAGCTTGAACTCCACATAAAAACTACTCGTGCCAGTCGTATAATAAGGATATCTCATCTAAGATGCCATTTTTTATGGAGCTTGCACCTTTCAAAGCTTTGCCCCAGATCCTTTCTTTATGCAAGTTAGGAACGACCAATCCTACGAGTTTAAAGGGTTGAGAAACTACAAACTAAGAAAATAAATGGTCGCTCTTCGCTTGCATGCAAAAAGGTTTGCATGCCCCTAGGTATAGCGAAAAGTTTCCAGGTTACCATATGAAAGCTCTCCATCCACGTTGCAGACAAAATGCTTCCTTGGCGATGTCTACCGAAATAGAAAAAGGTGAGTGGCGCGGTCGCCTCCACTCACATAACTTTGACGAGGGAATCTTATTCCAGTCTAATCCCATTTTCCTAAACAGACGGGTGTGTCAGACTAGTCATATATCCTCCGCGGAAACCTACCCTATACCCAAGGTTTTCCTACCGAAACAGACCAGGGTGCATGCCCCCTGGGTTTCAGTCATGTCCTCCCGAATCACTCGCGCTCTTCAGGTGGACGGACTGGAGATTGATGAGACATTCCTTGCGTGAAAAGACCATTTAGGGATGGCATTTGACTATTAGCTATGTGTGAGCTGGGGAACGAAAGCTGGTCTACGAGCTTGACCACTTGGCCTTCATGCGGAAAACACATTACTCTAAAGAGTGAGGAGACAATGGCTCCCATGCTATAAATATAGTCGCGTCCAAGGAGTAGATTATAATCTAGAGGTCCTCGGACTACCATTACGTTCACGTAAATGATTTTCTTTCTCAATATATGGGCACATTGGGAAGGATCCCTAACGGTCGACTGGTTCCTTTGTCGAAGCCTGACATATTTCTCATCTCAGGCAGAAGCGATGGCGAGCCAAGCGCTTCCCAAGCAGTTGAGGAAAGGATACTCACAGAAGCCCCTTCATCTATGATGGTACCGACCATGATCATTTCGTAAGCTTGTAAAATGACTCGGAATGGTACATTAGCCAGTACACGGGGTCTACCTAGTAGATTCCAATCGAAGGAAACAACTAGGTTGCTTGGAGGTGGGACCGAATAGACGGCCGGACTCTGACAAACTTCCTTCCTGCGGTAAAGGAACGGGTAGACTGCTCCCATGTTCATCAGAGTCTGTGTTTATGAAAATAATTTGAACGGTGTCGTTCTCATTCTCTTCGGTGATTGTGTCATCTGAAATTGGACCTTTCGAAGACAAGACCGGGTCGACTGCCGCCTCAACCTTTTGACTTTCGTCTGGCATGGATTCAATGGGTTTATCTTCAATGACAGATGCTTTGACTGACCACAATGGCGTGTCGGTCGGATTTTCAACTAGCGATGGACTTGGAAAGAGTTTCTTATATCTAGGAGGAAGCCATAGCGGTGAAGTCGGACGGTTATCCAAAACTCTTTTAGCTTCATCTAGGAAAGGACAATGGTGGACAACGTGATCGCCTTCACACAGTTTACAAGGAAATTTACATTTCCTTTTTTGTCCAAATGCTTTGCTTTCACTAGTTGAGGGTGTACTTTCAACATGATCTTCAGAGGTTGATGACACTGGATTGTGCAAACGAGGAGACTAGTCCCTCAAGATCCAAGGTATGCAAGGACAATCTCGATGATAGTGGCCTCCTTTGCAAATGACACATGGATATTTAGGCTTGGATGGTGCAGTGTGTGGATTTTCACTAAACGATGCCTGGTTACCCCTTTTCGCCTTTGGCTCCTTCTTCTTCTTCTCTTTCTTCTCCTTCCCCTTCTTCTCCTTCTTAGTTACTTGATTTTTTGCCTTACCAGCTTTATCAAGTGAATAGGAAGGAGGAGAGGGACAATCGGATGAAGTAGAAGGTTGGGGGGTAAATTTAGTATCATCCAGTTGCTGACTTGATTGCTCAGGAATCATGGTGTTCTGAACGATGGAGGTCGAGAAGAGCCATATTGGCAAGCCAATTGTCAATCCTGGAAGTGACAATGTGGCCATATGAGGTGCACCAACATCTCCCTAAGAGGAGAAAGGACTAGGATTTCCTCCAAGGGGAAATCCTTGGTTGGTGGACTCCATTTTTCTCAACCTAAGACCAATGCGGGAATGGTGATATTATTCTGATTAAAATAAATTTTAGATGCTTTGACACAACTTGTTTTTTCAATTTTTAAGAGTCGAGAAAAAACAAAAGATGACTCTATTCGCCTTCGATTTTTAATGAGCCTAAAGTGACAAGTGCTTAGATGGACCTTTTCCTTTAAAGAGTCTGAAAAGGAACGAAAGAGACTACTCTGGAAATCTAGACAGAGGGATTACCAAACCAATCGCAAAACTGCAGAATACTTTTTACGGTATGACAGTTAATCTTCCCGAATGCTGTGTTCAGTGCATTGCAATCGATAGGGTGGCAGACACGGCTTCCTATGGATAAAGGATATAGCCTCTTGTGGTCTCCCAATATATACTCGACGGTACGTGGGAGCACAAGTCCGTACTGGCACTTGTCGTCTCAAAGAGGAGGAATCACCCAACCAATAGTGAAAGTGACAGTTACCAGGCTTTACGACGCCGGAATACGTCTCTAGTCTAGACTTCTAGATGTTGTGCGTTAGGTTCCAAAGCATTTTTATGTTCATTGAATTTATTTTAGAGTTGATCTTTCTTAAGAAATTTGCCTTTTAGGTTCACTGCGTGATGTAGATATAATTCCTAAAATGAAATCTAAGATGATAAACAATCGTTTAATCTTCTTTTTGCAATGAAAATCTTAGCTACTAAAGAAAGAGAGATGATATTCTTTCAACATAGAGCAGAGAGTACACACTAGATGCACTGTCCTAAATCAAACCAAAAAGTAGTCCAAATGCAAATGTACATGCATGTATTTGTTTTCAACTTTCTTAATGTGTGAATGACAAGAATAATGCTAAGTACAAATCTGAATTATCTTTTCAAAGCGACAGTATTAACAAATTTCTCTTCAAAAACGAAAGGAAGATAATGACGACCCTTTGCCATTTTGAATTGAAAACTGCTTTCGACACTTGAAAAACTACTAATTCAAATCAAATACAAGAGTAACTGTATAATCATCCATCCAAAACAATAGAATTCTTTTCTTTGACTGAAAACGACACTTGCGACACTTTCAAATCAAAAGACGACAGTTTGATTACACTACTTCTTTGTAAAAGAGAAGTGAAAATGGCGCACAATACATAAAAACATTCACAGTTCTTTGCACAATGGAGGCGGAATGATGGAAAGGAAGGGGGTTTCCACAGTGGTATACTGATCACAGACAGCAAAACTCCTGAATAGAGCTGAAGAGAGTGAACACAGAAACCAAAATTTGAGGGTAGAAGAGGTCTTTTCTGATCAATGCATCTGCAACACAGGGAAAGTGCGATGCAATGCACCTACTACACATGGGAAGTGCGATGCATCCAGATTCCCAAGAGTAGAAGGTGCGATGGTCCAGGGACGAGACTTCAACTAGGTTCCGAGTCACAGTTTGCAGCTCAGATCAGGGATTTAGGCCGAGAAAGTGATGTATAGTAAAAAGAAATCACAGGGGCTGATCTAATGAGGTTACTAGAGCCACCACTAGGGCAATTAGAAGGTTTGCAAATCAATTGTTCAGTTTATAAAAAAAACCCAGAGATAGATTGAATCAACATTGAGCTACTTTGTACTTGCATAGCAAATGCAGTTCGAAGGCTAGCTGGCTTGACTTCAGGCTCCGTCTGTAAGTTTATAAAACAAAAAAATATAGACAAACAAACAATCTATTCGTTCCCCAATGGAGTCGCCATTTTGTTATTGGGAAATCTAGTGTCCACTCGGAGCTGCTAGTCCCACTAAGACTGGTAGCTATCTTAGAAACAAACAAACTAAAACTACTTTCATTTTCCTTTATGAGAAGTAGATAAGAGATGAATGAAGGACACCAACGTCAGTCTTGCGCTTGGTTCCTTGCTCGGTTCGTCTCCCTTCTGACAGATCCTTGCCACTTCTCCTTTGTCTACCCAGCTTCAAAGAGCACCTGTGGAATCAAAGCAGCATAATACTATCGAAGAATAGAGATCTACAATCATAAACAACATAGGACCAGATATATATTGACCACACAAATGCATATATCCTCAAACATACAAGAATGTGGAGGAAAACTTGAATAGCTTTATTAATATCAAGAATAAGCAAAGAGGATTACAACCAATTTTTCTGACCCAGCGTCATCCTCCAGCATGAAATCCCTTCTTTCACCTCATGAAAAGCTTAGATCACCCAACACTATGATATTCCACCAAGAAACCAACAGCACTTCCTTACAAGATACAAAATTCCAGCCTCTGGATCTCTGGGATGAGGGATCCATATATAGATGATTGCAGGGGGGTGAGTCAGCTTCTGGGATTTTGATTAGTGTCCTCTATCTGATAGTTCTTGATTCCACTTGGAGATTGATGATCTCTTACTCATCCCTGGGAAAATTCAGAGAGGCAAGTGTCACAGGAGAAGTTTCTGGAAGATTCCATGATCATCCACCTCGCAAACTGTCTTTTCCATTTGTCCACTCTCGCCCATCGCACCCTACAGAAGTGCTTTT
Source organism: Pinus tabuliformis (assembly GCA_031772625.1). Classification (NCBI taxonomy): domain Eukaryota; kingdom Viridiplantae; phylum Streptophyta; class Pinopsida; order Pinales; family Pinaceae; genus Pinus; species Pinus tabuliformis. The sequence continues at coordinate 862,768,100 of CM062809.1, forward strand.
CAGTATGCATCACACCCTTTTCACTGGGCAGGTGGGATGCATCTCACCCTTAGCACTGAGCAACATGTATGGTCCAGTTTTGACCAGTTCTGAGCAGTTTCCTATGGAGAACTTCTAGGAGATGATGTAATCAACTGACCTTGTTCCTTTAGGGTATGAAACAACACTTTTAGGGACTTAGGAGCCCTTGTTTTATGGACATGTTTGATTGGGGTTGCAGTGCCCAAAAATGTCTATAACAGAGGAAGTTCATTTCTAATTTCTCCTCCAGAATAGCTCCACTACATGCATTGATGAGCGTGAAGGTTGTCTTCCAGTGGGGAGGCAAACAACAAAAAAAATTTGATGCTTTGAAACAAAAGATTAGTTCAGCCCTAGTTTTGGCATTACCGGATTTGAAACAACCCTTTGAAATACAGACAGATGCAAGTGACTACGCCATGGGTGCATTTATTTTACAGCATGTTAAGCCCATTTCTTTTCATTCTGAGATTTTTAACGACGTTGTTATAAATTATACTACGTATGATAAAGAGATTTACGCATTGGTACAAAGTGTGAAGAAACGGAAACATTATTTGATGGGAAAATAAACCGTTATTCACACCGATCATCAGCCTCTACAATATCTATAATCTCAAACCAAATTGCAGCAGTCAAGGCACTTTTATTGGATGGGATTTTTACAGCAATTCCACTTGGTAGTCAGGTACAAGAAAGGAATTTATAATAGAGTTGCTGATATGCTTTCTAGACCGGTTGTAAATGTAGTCAAGAATAATTACGTTTTGCCTTAAAGTTATGTTGAACAATATGCACAGGATGCTGACTTTTAAGAGGTATATTTAAACTTGATTCAAGGCCACCAAGTTGAGGAATTAGACTACCATGTACATGATAATCTGTTGTATCATTTGGGAAAAATTTGTGTTCCACAAGGAGAGAGAGTAAATGTCACAAGGGAAGTGCACACTTCTCTTATTGCTAGAAATTTCGGTGTAAGTAAAACAGTGGCAAATCTTCAAAGGTACTTTTAATGGCCTCATATACCTGAAAGTGTGTCATGTTTTATAAGAGGATGTTCATTGCCCAGAGTCATTAAGCCTAGTAATAGGAAACTATGAGTGTAGACACCACTTCTAGTGCCTTCAAGACCATGGGAAAGTGTTTCTATGGATTTTGTAGGAGGTCTTCCTTTGTCAAGGAAAGGTCACGATTCTTTGTATGTAGTTGTGGATAGGTTCAGCAATATGTGCATATTAATGCCTTGTAAAAGGGAAATCATAGTTGAACAAATAGCTCAACTTTTCTTTCAAAATGTATGGGTTCATTTTGGATTGCCTACTTCTATTGTAAGTGATCATGATTCTCGATTTGTTGGGAATTTTTGGTCAAGTTTATGGACTTGATGAACACCAAGTTGAATAATAGTACAACCTTTCATCCGCAAACAGATGGTCAAACAGAAGTGGTTAACAAGACAATGATTCATTTTCTAAGAGGATATTGCAACAACATCCTAAGTTATGGGATGAACAGTTGCATTATATTCAACATGCTTACAATTGAGCAAAACACTCTTCTACTCTAACTTCGCCTTTTGAGGCATCTCTTTGTTATTTGCCTAAAATGCCTTCGGATTTCATCTTTGAGAAAGATGTAGTTGTAGATAGACATAGTGACGTAGACAGGGCAAATAAATTCATTAAGAAAATTCAGTTGATTCAACAAACAATTCAAGAACAACTAGAAAAGAGTTAAGAAAAGTATAAGGCAATACAGGATAAGCATCGTGTGGATCATCAATGTCAAGTAGGTGATGACATTTGGCTATACATTAACAAGGAAAGGCTTCAAGGTGAAGGTAAAAATCTGAAACCAATTCGTTATGGTCCATTTAAAATTCTGGAAAAGATTGGTAATAATGCTTTTAGGCTTGATTTGCCTTCATATATGAAAATATATTTCATTGTTAATGTTGAAAATTTGAGATTGTATGAACCTCCTTTGATTGAAGATCAAGGAGAGAATGTTCAAATTCCATCTATTGAAGACTTTTCTCCAAAATACCTTGATATGCTTCAGCAAGACACTATAATTGACAGAAGGAAAAGGACAACTAAAAGAGGAAATACTTATTATATTCGGGTGGGTCTCAAAGGTACACATCCATCAAAGGCCAAATGGATTGAAGTGGTGAAGGTGAGGGAACATTACCCTCATTTGTTCAATAACTGAAAGTCATCACTTTGAGGTCCAAAAGACTTCCAGTGGGGAGGAGTGATCAGGTGCTCAGAATTTTGCTCAAAAATCAAAGTGTCAGAATCTTGTCAAACTCAGCTTTAGATTGAAGAGCTCGTCATTATGAATCCAACGACACTCAAATCTGAGTTCGTATGAAGAAGTTAGAGCAAGTCAAAGTTCAAGTTTGACTTGCCTACATGGCAAGTCTTCAGCGAATAAGGAGGCGTCAAGTGGCATCCCACCATTGGCCCTCATAAATCGCATATCACAGCAGTAAGTGGTTTGGCGTTACAAATCGGCCCTTGGCAGGTTCAGGGTTGCAATGCAATGAGATCACATATTGCAATCGTAGAAGTATTGGCTGGAAAGGCTCGGCTTCAGAACTGTACGTGAAGCTTCCGCCTCATACGGTTCCTCCCAGGATCGGATATATTGGCTCGGTTCGAAGAAGCGATATGGTAGGTAGTGCTTGTGTGGGGAGTTTCAGGTTGTTGTTCCCTTCTTCAACAGGTGAGTAAGGGGGTGGGAGACCTCAGTGAAACCATCTATAAAGTGTAAGATGACTCTGGCATGGCCTATAAAGGATCAGATGGCCTTGATACTATGGGTTTACGACATCTCTATGATGGTATTAGCCTTTGTAGGGCTTATGTAAATACCTTGACAGGACATGATGTAACCCATCAACTTACCTCTCCCTTACGATCTCACTCGTTCCTTCCCCTCAAAGGGAAAGCAACTTGAAGTTCCTTCCTGAGGTAACACCAGGAATCGGCCTTGACGCAAGTTAAGTCTCAAATGTGGAAGACCCCGAACGCGATAACATTATATATCATAGTTTAAAATCTGGCGGGTCTGCGATATTGCAATCACAACATTTTTCTGGGTAAACAAGACATTCTACCTGCTGAAACCCACCGATTGTGATCATTGATAAGGCCGATAGGATATGGCCCGCGGTGCGGCGAAATTATTTCCCGATTAGAGGATTCTGGGGCTAATTTGTAGTTTTCTTCTGGTTTTGGAGCATTTTGTGGAATGAATAGTGGGAGAACTAGGAGAAGTCATAACTCCTTTAGTTCTTATCCAAAATTGATGCAAAAAATAGTCAATTCTAGCAGTTTTAAGGATTCGGAACTCATTGAGATGGGTTTAAGAGGCATCTCAACATTGTAAACACACTTTTGATGTAATTTGAGCATAATAGAGAGGCTCAAGCCATTGGAAGTTGTACCAAGGAGACATAGACCAAGAGGGGTGAACTCCTTTATCATGTTCTTGTTGTGTGTTGTATATTGATGTTCATTGTTGTTATATTGTTGTTGTTCAACATATGTGTTTATGTTAAATTGTTTATAACATTTACATAAGAAAATCTCATGGGAATATGTTAATTGCAAAAGTTTTTGAATCCTTAAGCACTTGAAAAGAAAATGATAAGCATATTGGGTTTATTTCTAAATGGGAATTAGCACAACATTACTAATCTGCTACAATTCAGAATAGAAAGCATCCCACCTATGACAAATAGATGTATTCCATGGTGCAAGCCTTCTAAAAATGGAAGCATTACATTCTTGGGAAGGAAACAATCATCCACACACACCACTGACCCTTGTAGTTCATACAGACACAAAGAAAGTTTCCAAATGATTGCCATCAGAAATGGTCCACATACTTGCAAAAACTTCATTTGAACATCAAGTACAAGAAGGGCAGCACCAATAATGTTGCAGACGTCCTCAGCCGAGCTCCAGTTATGGCGTTGACCACTGTGCTCGACTCTTGTGGACACGAGACTTCAGGGTGGTCGCATTGGTACATGATCGATCCATAATTCAGCAACACATACCAGACACTCCTGGAAGGCAAGAATGTTCCAAATTTTCACCTCCAGTATACATTGTTATGTCACCGAGGATACCTATGTGTTCCTTCAAGCGAGCGTTCCAAGATGATTTTCGAGGCGCACTACAATCGGGTTGCTGGATGCTTCAGAGTAGAGAAAATAGTGGCAGTGTTGCAAAATTATTTTTATTGGTCGAACCTTCAATAGGATGTTGGGAAGTACATAAGATCCTACACTGCCTGCGCCATTATCAAACCAACCATAAAGAAGCAAGGCCTATATACTCCTTTTCCTACTCCTAGTCGACCTTGGGAATCCATCTCTAAGGATTACATGTCGAACCTCCCTTCTATTGAGTATGACAATGATTGTGTTTTCATGGTCTTCGACAGATTCTCTAAGATGGCCATTCTAGTACCCTGCAAGGAGAGTATCACAGTAGAAGCCATTGCTAAGGTCTTCTTTGAACGAGTATGGGTACACTTTGGGATCCCATAGTCCATTATCTCAGATCGGGACAACAAGTTCCTATGTACATTTTGGTCAAGTCTCTGGTCGATGCTAGATACCAAGCTCACTAAGTCCATGACTTTCCACCCCCAAACTGATGGATGAATAGAGGTCATCAACAAAGTGATCGTACACATTTTGCGTATGTACAACTCAAAACATCCAAACATATGGAATGAAAGCCTCCACTATGTCAAGCACAACTACAACACAACTCTCCATAGCTCAACTGGACACATCCCCTTTCAGGTGGAGTTGGGATTCCAGCCACTATGTCCCATTGATGTGGCCATACCATTTGCAACTACTCAAACAACTTCGACCTATGTCTAGTCTGAAGCTGATATGTCTAACAACTTCATTAAACGCATCTAGCACATCTGCCAGTAGGTCTATGACATATTGGACAAAGCCAATGCTATGTACAAGAGTGACATGGTCATCATCGGGTGCCACACGAGTTCCAGGTGGGTAACAAAGTTTGGCTACATTTGTAGAAGGAGCGCCTCGTTGGGCCCCACTGTAAGCTTTAGCCACTCCAATTGGGTTGAACACCATCACCAAGGATGTAGGGGACAATGCTTTCGAGCTCAACATTCCACCGTTCCTTGCCCTGCACCAAGTGTTCAATGTGGACTGCCTTCGACCATATTTTCCACCATTATTGGACACATCCAACATTAAAGAACAACTCACACCAATATATTTAAACCTAGACTGCATGGAACATGCCACAACTGATCAGATCATGGACACATAGATCAAGATACTCACCAACAGAAGATCCAATTGTATCGGTTGTCAAATCTGGCCAACTCCTACACCAAGAGAAGTGGCTCACCAGGGACCAATTTCAGCAGAAATTTTCCCATCTCATGGAAGCACTCAACGCAATGAGGACCATTGATTCCTAAGGGGGGAGGATTGATCCAGATGGATATTGGTGGCCACTTTCCTATTCCACTTGGACCCCCACCACTATTTCTTTCAATTTTTCAGTTTCCTTAAGTGTAGCACACTTTACTAGTTTTTGAAATTTTTTGGGTCCTGAACTTCCGAAGCTGTTTTGAGGCCTTAAACAACGTTTTTTTGGAAAATGGGCAATTGTAGTCAGATAGATCTTTTTAATGAGGTATTTTGTGCGTCAAATAGAGATCGTATGTCAAAGTTACGACCCTGGGAAGTTGATGTATCAATTTACCCAAACAGGGCCCATAGAATTGGCACTTCATCTCCTAAGGTTAGGTTTTTGGATGTTTAGGGTTTTCCATTGTTTCTCAATAATAAATAGCCTTTCAAGCCTCATTGTAAACATTGTTCAGAGGCATGCCACATCTCTTCTCAGAGATAAGCTACCATCGCCTAAGCTAGTTTATTTCTATTATGTTTGTAAGCATATTTCAGCTCTTTGATATTAATGAAATTAAGTTTTATTTATGTTTCATCTCTGTATTTATGGTTATGTTTGTATTTTTTTGCGTTCCTTTTTAAGTTCAGATCAGTCGTTGTTACAACCCTATGTCACCCATGTTGTCGTGTGCCCCCCGAGCTTTTCTCCCTTGTTCTAGACTTTGACCAATGGTTCTGTTGTGGAGTGCAGTCATGGGGATGTTGTTACACCATCTCCTTACACCAATTCGTAATAATTATCCTCGATCTGCTATGTTCTTGTCAGCACAGTCCCCTCTTGTGGTGTGTTCGACCCATGACAAGCCTCGTTGCCACCATGACCCATTCCACAATTTAATTTTATGTGTTCTTTTACTTGTGTACTTTCCCAAGAGGAGAACGTGCTCTTTCTTAATTTTCCAACCAAATAAAACACGGTCAACCCATGAAAAGCACAATAGTTAGTTTCCATGAATGAGATTTAAAATAACCAGGATTCCTTAAGAAATCTTCCTCCTAAAGCTCTAAAATTTGTGTCCCGATATCCCATCAGTTTAAGCATAAGAAAATGGTTTTAAATATTCACAATAGGGGGGAATTAACCAAGGGTTGTCACAAGTTGGTTGAAGGGAGACAGTGAGAGGTGTCTAATGGGAGGAAGTGGTGGGGAGATTTTTTATTTTATTTTTTATTTTATTTTATTTATTTATTTATTTATTTTTATGCAGGTGAAGCAGTGGGGAGAAGGTTGCTGTAAGGTAGTTGGTGAAAGGTGTCCAATGGGATAAAATGGTGGGGAGTCAGTTGAAGGAAGTGGTGGCCAAAGGTGTCTAACACCTAGAAGGTGGTGGTTAGAGGTGTCTACCACCTAGATAGAGTAGGTGACAAAAGTTTGTATCTCTCTCTCATCAAGAAAAAATAGGTTGTAATCTTGTAGAAGACATGTGTAATGTAATGTTGTAGAAATACATATGAATTGTGGTTACATTGCTATAGCTTAGGTTATATATTTTAAATTAGAAAGACTTAGGTTATTTCAATATTTTGCAATGGAAACAAACTTAGGTTATTTCAGTGTTTTGTAATGGAAACTTATATTGCAATAAGACCTTCAATATCATTGTACAATCATATTTGTAATAATGAACTTTTGTTTTATTATATACACAAGGTCACATAGCTAGTGTTCCTTGCCTCTTAGTTTAATTATTGAACTTTGAAAAATTCTAACCAACTATTTATGACATATATTGGATGGTTAGGCTCCAATTTAAAATGTTTTTCCCCTTGTATTGTGGATTATGTGTAAACGTATTGAAGACTTTTTTTTTCTTATGCATATTATTTAATACTTGACAAAAATCATTGAAGCCATCCCATATTATTTCATGTTTTTCATCAATCAAGAATGAAAATTTATCACAAACGTATATGCTTAGCATGTTCACCCATTTTAAGAATATACAATTGGAGATTTGTATTCGCTTAGCATGTTCTCCCATGTGCAACTTTATTATTTATTTGCAAATATGATTGAACGTTTATCTTTGATCATTTTTTGCAAAAAAAAAAAAAAACACATGGAACCAATGAGATTTTTGTTATAAGATTAATTGCATGACAATTAATAATATTTAATATAATATTAATAATTATGTCATTCAAATCAATGTTAAATTCAAATTTGGTGTATTATTTGATAAAGATACTTTGAATGTTTAATATATATATATATATATATATATGAGAGACATATTTACCTATTTGGAAATTTATATTTGCTTAATATGTTTTCCCAAAGTGCAATTTAATTATTATGTTAAAATACTAAAAATAATAAATTACTAAATTGCATTTCAGAATAAAAAATAATAATTTGTGATTTTATTAAAAGGTGTTTGATTTCAAATAAAAAATAAAACTTTATTATTTGACGGCTGGTGCAGAAGAGATTGTAAAGTTAGTAAACTATGAATTAATTGTAAAGTTAGTAAACTATGAATTAATGTTAAAAATAAATTAATTATATTTAACTCTTCTCATCTATAGTAAAAATAAATAAATTTATAATACCGAGAATCTCGGCACAGAAAACTTAAATTAATTTATCATAACAAGAATAAATCAATTTATCATCAGAGAAATCTAAAACAACACGGTAAAAATAAAATAATTTATAGCAAAAATTTAGGCACAACAGTGAAAATAAATAATTATATTTTTAGTTTTAATTCATTTCATCAACACTAAAAATAAATTAATTTATTTTGAAGCTAGCTCGATCCCTGCCTGCATCAATGCCATCTTTATTATTCTTAATTTAATTGAATACCATATTTAAATGATTAAAGGTTGATATATGAACATTTGCGTATGTATGAAAGTTTATATGAAAGGTTGATATATGAGTGGGCCTAATGGTTAAGAGCATGTGTTTCCTCCTAAGAGGTCACAGGTTCAAAACCAGAGGGGGGTAGAGTATGTATGCCTTCGTAGACTTAGCAGTCAAATCGCTGCGCGGAGGTGGGTCCCTTGTCCCACAAACAAGGGGGTCTCATACACCAATTTGGTGTCTGGCTTGGCCGTGACCTTAAAAATAGATATTATTTGTGCTAATTATAAATAAAGGGGCTTTATTACCAAATAAGAGGAAGCTCCGTAAACTAATCAATTTTCAAACAAATAAAATTGAAAAATTGAAAAAAAATAAATTCATTTTATTTCGAAACTGAATAGTAGTTTGATTTTTAGTCAAATATGAATTATTAAGTGGTCAAAGGTTAGATTGATTAAGTATATCACCTACCCTGCAAGAGGGATAATAAGAAATAATGTTGTCTTAAATTAAAGAGGAGAGAAAATGAAAAAATATATAACCAAACTCCAAATTAATATATAGTCAACCATCTATCAATTAACGAGACTATCAACATTTGTTTTTTAGGTTATTAATTAATATAAATTAACAATAGATCAATCTCAATTACTAAAATTATCGATAAAAAATTAATTTTGTGTTTTATTTATGATTAATTTTTGTTTTCTAATTATATTTTTTTTTTTGAATTTATATAATTTTTAATATTTTATTATTTTGTTTTTTATAAACATATGTGTTTACTTTTCAATCAAAATTTTTAATTTCAAAATCTATTTTTTCGCCCAAAAATTTCTGATAAACTTGATATTGATCACAGAAACCTAAACTCTATAATTCAAAATCTATACTTAAATTATTTTCTCCTATTCCCATTATAACCATATTATATCTTCATCATTTCATTTACATTCACCATTCATTTAACCATTTAAACCTAATGGAAGTCTTGAGTACTAGTCAAGATCCGGCATGAATGAAAAGACACTCAACCTCCCTTGACTTATATTTACTTTAAAGACACTCAACCTTCCTTGACTTATATTTACTTTAAAGACACTCAACCTCCCTTACAATCTCCCTGGACTTCCTGATAACATCCACTATGACAGCAACGGCACCTTCTGGATCGGAGTTCCTACGGTAATATTAATTATTGTTTTCTTTTTTAACTTAATGAAGAAATTGTATTGTGTTGGGCTATACATAATTTTGTCTCGAATTAAATTATATAGTTTTGTCAGAAATTAAACTATTAAATTTGTGTGCACCAAACCATATCAGCATAATTTTGTCTACAATTAAATTATAGTCTTAGCCTAAAAATTATGTATTTTTATTTGAAAGTTATGGAAATTCTGATCATATTTTGAAAAAATCTATTAAAGATTTTTGTAAGTCTAAGCAAAAATTATCAAAATTCATAATTTTAAGTGCCCTCAAAATTTTTGATGGTGCTAAATCCATTTTCACCATAAAAAATATGATTCAAACATTACTTTTTGAATTTTTTTGCCCAAATTTCGACCACTTTTATCCATCATTCAATTCTTCCACCTCAATAAACGACTCTTTAAATTATATAAACTTATCGAGAATTCAATTCTTCCACCTCAATAAACGACTCTTTAAATTATATAGACTTATCGAGAATTAAACTATTAAATTTATAGACACCAAACCACATCCACACTACTTAGTTCAATAAATATCACTTACATTACAGGGGGTTTACTGCTGGTTCTCTGTTCCTTGATATCTCATTAAAGACAACTCGCCTGATAGAAAGGTGGGTGGGTTTTACGCAGAGCCGAACCTTATCCTGGACAATTACAACGAAGTTCCAGTCTGAGGCACGTGTTGGCTCTGATGGCGAGATTGGTGCCACGTGTAATCATCGATGCTATAATAAATGAACCAGGTGTTTTGGCTGTGAATGAGATGGGCACTCCCATTCCGCTGTACTCCCATCCGAATTCGAAAAATCAAATAAATCTATACAAGTTAAAGCTGCTATGGCTCCCCACTTAAAGATTATGTTAAACCAACTTTAATATGGTCTTACAATTCCTTAAATATGAGTACGAGTAATGGTGCTCGGAGAGCGAAAACTGGTTAGAAATAGGTTTGGTTTTGTTTTTTTTGTTTGTTTTTTTTTTTTTTAAATATATAATGATAGGATTTTTGAATCTAGTTAATATCATCAAAAATTTCTCAAGCAATTTGCCAAATTTTACCAAAATAGTGTTTGAATTTCCATTATTTTTTTGGCAAATTTGCTTAACTTAGTGTAGAATTTGAGAATATTTTTGAAAATTTAATAAATTGCAGATTTTCGAAAATATTTTCACAAGTAAGTTTTTTTGAATTTGAGAATATTTTGAAAAATGAATTTTTTTAGCTTTTTGTAATTTTTCTCACTGAAATTAATTAGATTGTAGATTTTGGAAATATTTTGAAAAAATAAATTGATTGGCAGAAATTAATTGTATTGCAAATTTTGAGAATATTATGAAAAATTAAATTGACTGCAGACTTTGGAAAATATTTTAAAAAACAGACTTGGTTTTATTTTTTATTTTTTTTTCTTCTTCTTCTTGTAATCTATCCAGCTGAAATTAATTGCATCAGATTTTATTTTGAAAAATTAAATGGAATCTATATTTTGGAATATTTTAATTTCTGATAATAAAATTGAAATCAAATATTTGTTTTAAATTTTGATAATAAAATTGAAGTCAAATATTTGTTCTAGCTCCTATTTATCAGAGTTATCTAAACACGCTACATTTTGGACTTTTTAACCCAAATGAGAACAAATTTATTTTTGTCAATTTTTTTTAGTTGTTTAAAATTTTCTTTTAACTATATATATAAATTTAGCACTATATATATATAGATTTAGCACCCTGAAAAACACCCGAAATACTAGAAAAAAATTTCAACTCAAATTTGTAATTTCAAAAAATTATTACCAAATTTACAAAACATAATGCAAATCTACCCCTCATTTCAAAAATCTTCATTTGAAATTTCTCCCTCCCAAAATACTAAAAACTTCATATATATATAGATTTGATTAATGTTTTCCACTTTCCCTGTACACGAAAACATAGTGCACTTAAAAGTCATTGTAATTCTGTGTGAATATTTATTTCCGGAAAACAAAAATAATATAGGAAGAAAAGCTTGGAGAGGACAATTTATATAGTAAGCTTGCCCGAATTTGGATGCTTGGTGTAATAAATCTAGTGAGCAGCACGTTCCACAGTCAAACGACATACTTCATACTTCGAGAATTTGATTGAGAAGAATGCGATTTACTATCACAATGGAAAAAACTGTTAAAGCTTGAAGCATGTTTTACCCTAATTTATTAAAATTTAATGACATGAGATGCCAAGGTTTTTAATTGGGAAATTTATTAAAGCAATAATGAAGATGTCGCATAGATAAAAAATAATAATAAAATGTTGGAAGTAATGCTTCCATGGTATGTGTTTTATGTGCATTACAAGTTGTTAATGAGCATTCAGAGGTGTTATTCTAGATGTGGGTGTTTCCCATGTGTATGAGTTGTAATTGTGGATCTCAAGAAGTCAATTTAGAAGTTGTTATTTCCCTATATATGTGAGTTCTCTATGAGTCATAGATCTACCTTCTTCGAATCTTATCATTTAGAAGTGAGCGATCTAATTCTTATATATGTAATTGACTTATGTGATCACAAAAAGAGTATGTGATTTGTTGTGTGTATAATCTCTCTTAGCTCTCTTGAGCTAGTGCTGGCTTAACTCCTTCACAGAAGGGCCAGGAAAATCTGAGAGAGGCTTGAGCATTATTAATCCTCTGTAAATAGATTAGGGTAAGAGAATTCATTTTTTAGATATTTTTGTGAGAGCTGATTTTGTTAGGATATTTCAACACATAGGAAATAGTAAAGTGTGTTTTTTTACTATGTACATTTGTAACTTACAATTTGATGGTCACGATATGTTCTAGACATGAAGTGATCTGACGGTCAATTCTCTCCTTAGTATTACTAACACTTGATCCATGGCTTAAAACTGGATTGGTCCATGATCTCTATTTAAAGAGCATGGAGGGTCATTTGTATGGTGACCGTTCATGAGATAACTGGTGCATTGAGGGTTTTAACCACGTCAAGAATACTGGTGTATTGATCTGTGATCTGTTTGTAAGTGGTGTCCTTTGGTTTTTTATCTAAGGAACTTACCGTGTAAATTCCTACATGGTACCAGAGCTATTTGAGAGCCGCATCCGTTGGTGATCCAAATTCGAAGCCAGTGCAACTGCATCAGACTGTGGTTTTCTAGATCTACTATTTCTGACCGCTTTCAAGCCGAGAGGATTGCTCTATTGTGTTAGGAGCATCTATTCTAGTGAGGAACCCATTTAGTTTCACGCGAAAATGTTTCTGGTAGCCCTAGCTACGTGATTTTTAATATCTGGAGATATAAAATGTTTATTTGCAGTATTAATTATTCATCTCTCTGTTTATTTCGATTTGTTTAGCTCTTTGTTTTTTATTACAGGATCTATACCTTTCAGTTCTACGTATGTTCTTTTCCCTGCGACTCTGTGCGATCTGGGCAAAACAGAAATAGAAATGAAGGATTTTTCTCATGCGTATGCTCTTTTCCGCCGCGCCTTAGTGTGATCTCGGAAAATCAGAAACATTGAAGAAAATATTTAGTTTCCGGCGAAAGCTAACTTCAAGCCATAAGTTTTTTTTTTTTTGCATATCCGTATTGGGTTGTGTGGTTTTTTGTTTTGTAAGCAAAAAAAGTTTTTTCAAGTAAGCACACACCCCAAAGCTTCAGCCACTAAAAAAAAAAGACCCTTCCTCTTTTCCAAAAATTATTAGCCTTTTAAACTAGCTCACTTGGTCCAAAGTTACTTTATGAGAATAGAGGTCCTCGGTTCAAGTCTTTCTTTTTGTTGAGTTACTTTTTCAAAAAGAACATGTAACTTATGTTTTCAAGTTACTTTATGTAAAAGTGTTCTCACCCATTATAAAAAGTGAGTCACTTATAATTCTAAAGCCTCTTTATCTTTTATTTAAGTTATAATTATTAGGTAGCTTATAAAGTATCATTGTAAAAATGACTTTCACTTATTTATAAAAGTGAGTCACATAAAATCTTTTTTTAAAGTGAGCTAATTAGATTGAGTTTGGAAATGGGCGGTATTTTTTTTTTAAATATAACATTATCATTCACTTCCGCAAGTTCACGCATTTCGTCGGCATTTTCAACAACTTTTCTTCAAAAAGCCATAACTTCTTCATTCGGAAGCAGTTTCTTTTAATCGGCTTAATTTTTTGAGATCTTTCCATTGGAACACTTAGTTTCAACATCTACATCTTCAGTTTCTGTTAAAATGGAAAGTCCATGCGAAGTTATTCTTGACAACACTAACTACTTCTAATGGTGGTCTTACATTGTGGAATTACTTAGAAGTAAAGGTCTTTACAAAATAGCCTTAGGCCAAGAAACTAAACCTAAAGATGAAGATAAGGCAGCCAAATGGGAAAATGGGAAATATTAAGCACTTGGGTTGATAAGGGTGTCTATTTCTCCATATTTTAGATTCCATATCGTAGAACTTGATACCCCTAATGAAGCAATGAAACAACTAACTAAAGTTTTTGGAATTAAAAATGAAATTAGAGGTCATCAACTCGAAAATGAATTGCTTACGTTGGACCCCAATAATTTTTCTTCCATTGAAGATTTTTTGTCCAAGTTCAAGACCCTTAGACTTCTCTTGGAAAGTGTTAAGGTTAAGAAAGAAGATGGTAGCCTTATCTATTCCATTCTTACTAAGTTGGGACCAACCTACTCTGTGTTTGTTTCCACCTTCCATTCTACTAGAGAAGCCTTTATTTCTCAAGGACAAGATTACAAGTCCCCCTCTTTTGATGCCTTTTGTGATTCTTTAATAAGAGAACAAGAAAAACTCTTACATCTTGGTCTTCTTAATCTTAGAAACTCTTTTAAGAAAGCCTTAGTTGTCCAACAGTAACCAAGTTCAAAATTTCCTAAGAAGTAGTATCCTAAAAAGAATGGTCCTAAACCAAACAAGGGTCATAAGCACTTTTAGTATCAACAAAATGAAAAATCAATTCAACAAAATGATAAGGCAAATAAAAAGAAAGGGAAGAAGACTGATAAACATTGCAACTTTTGTAATTGAGATGGTCACATAGAATCTAAATGCTTTAAGAAGATGGAAGCCTTGGAAGCAGCAATGAAAAATCATAACATCCATTTGGAGCACTCTTCAACTTCAACTTCATCTTCAGGAATATCACTTTCTGCATGTAGTTTTCAAGCATCTCGGTCTGGTTATGCACTAAATGTATCTTCTTCTTATCATTCTCATCAGTGGCTCATTGATTCTGGAGCTTCTTATCACATGGAAAAAAAGAAAGCCATGTTTTCTTCTTTAAATGATTGTAACACCAAAAATATATATGTTGGTGATGATAGATCTCTTAGTGTTGTAGGAACTAGAACTAGTCATCTAGACAATGGACAATTTAATGATGTATTATGTGTTCCAACCTTATCATGTAACCTTCTATCTGTATATCAGATAACTCATTCAGTTGACAGTAAAATCGTTGAATTTTCACTTCATGATGTTGTAATTAAGGACCTAAGAGATCCTAGACATATTTTAGCTACTCACATTTCTGATGATTCTACAAGGTTGTATAAGTTTAACAACTTTGGGTCAACAACTCTTCCTTCGATATTTGTTGCTCATAATGATGAAGTGAGCAAACTTTGGCATGAATGATTTGATCACTTAAACTATCGCTCCCTTCAAAATCTATGTAAATAAAATATGGTGACAGGTCTTTCTATGGTATCTTGCAGAGATGGTGTTTGTTCTGGATGTGTACTCGGAAAACATCATCGAGATAGTTTTGAAAAACGTGCCTCTTGGCATGCCTCAACCCCTTTACAGCTTGTGCATAGTGATTTATGTGGTCCACTTGCAGCTGTTTCATTCTTTGGCTACAAGTATTTCTTAACTTTCATTGATGATTTCTTGAGACGCACTTAGGTATACTTATTAAAACTCAAGAGTGAAGTATTTAACATGTTCTTGGCCTTTAATGCCTTTGTTGAAAAACAATTTGTACATCAAATTCTTAATCTAAGATTTGATAATGGCAGAGAATATGTTAACAAAAAATTCGTCAACTTTTACACTTAGCATGGAATTCAAATGCAACATACTGTTCCATATACTCCACAACAAAATGGTGTAGCTGAAAAGAAGAATCACACCTTAAAGGAAATGGCTAATTGTATGCTTCAATCTAAAGGACTTAGTCTTAATTTTTGGGCATAAACAATTAAGTGTGCAAATTACATAGTAAATCGCACTCCTACTAAGGTTTTAAAGAACATCACTTCAGAAGAAGCATGGAGCTCAATTAAACTAGATGTAAGTCATTTTCGTATTTCTAGAAGTGAAGCATGGGCCCATATTCCAGATGAGAAACATAAAACTTTAGAACCTAAGAGTGAAAAATGTATTTTTGTTGGATATTCTGAAGATTTCAAAAGATATAGACTTGTTCCACTTATCTCCAAAAATGTTATCACTGGAAGAGATGTAAAGTCTGCTGAAAATATATCGGCCTATGAGCCTAGTTCGGTGAATGTGCCACCTCCCTCTATCCCTTCTAATTCTGAAAACATTTATTCTTCAGATGATGACAGCGAGGATGACAATCCTCCACCACCTTTTCGGGATCCTCCTTCAACTCCTCAGCTTCCAAAATGGGTCCATGCTACTCAGGATGCAGCAGGTGCTCTTGCAGGTGATCTTATAGATTAGCAACGTACACGTTCTCAGTTCGATACCTCTTCTTTACTGGCTCAAGCTTCAGCGAATCATGATCCTGACACCTTTGCAGAAGGTTTAGGCTATCCATATTGGGATGTAGCTATGAATGAATAATATTGTTCATTATAGCAAATGATACATGGGATCTTGTTCCTCTTCCAAAGGAAAGAAAACTTTTTAGATGTAAATAGGTTTACAGAACCAAGTATGAACCAAATGGAAAAGTTGATAAACTAAAGCTTGTCTTGTTGCTAAGGTTTTTTCACAAGTTGAAGGCATTGACTATATTGAAACCTTCTCCCCTATTGCCAGAATGAAATCTATCAACCTTGTTATTTCCCTTACTGCCTCTTTCAAATGGGAAGTCCATCAGTTGGATGTTAAATATGCCTTTTTGCATGGGGACTTGCATGAAGAAATCTATATGGAACAACCCCCTGGCTTTATACAAACAAACTCCAGACTTGTATTTCGGTTTAAGAAATCCCTTTATGGTTTAAGCAAGCCCCTCGAACTTGGTATGCCAAAATGGATAGCTTTCTTTTAGATACTGGCTTTTCTAGGTGTCATTCTGACAATACTGTCTACACCAAGAAAGTGGGTAATCATTCTTGTTCTTTTTGTTGATGATCTTATCCTTACTGGTAGTGATCCCAACCTTATAAACCATGTGAAGTCCAGCCTTAAAAACCAGTTTGAAATGACAGACTTAGGACACTTGCATTATTTTCTTGGTCTTCAAGTCTTGCAATCCAAAGAAGGTATTTCCCTTTCCCAGTCCAAGTATGCCTATGATCTTCTACGCCACTTTCACATGGAAGACTGTAAGCCAGCCCCTTCTCCCTTTCAGTCTGGAGCCAAAATTTCAGTCACTTGTACTTCCCCTGAAGTTGATGCTACCTTATACCGTCAGCTTGTAGGAAAACTTTTGTATCTGACCTATAACCATCCTGTCCTTTCCTTTATTGTTGGCCGTATTTCTTGGTTTATGCAAAATTCACATGAAAGTGATTGGAAAGCAGCTAAAATAATACTTCGTTATGTTCGAGGTACAGTTCAATTTGGGACTCATTACAGTGCAAAAGCATCTCCTCTATTGGTTGGTTTCACTGATTCCGATTGGGCTACTAACCTTGATGATTGGAAGTCTACTACAGGTTATGTCTTCACTCTTGGTTCTGGACCTATTACATGGGCTTGCAAGAAACAAAGTTCCATTTCTCTTTCTTCAGTAGAAGCAGAGTATCATGGCACCATACAAGCTAGTAAGGAAGCCCTGTGGCTTCGTCAGATCCTACTAGAGTTTGGCTTTCAGAAGCAAAATCCGACTACACTTTGGTGTGATAATCAAAGTTCCATTCAACTATGCAAAGATCCAGTCCAACATCAGCGTAGCAAACACATTGAACTACACATGCACTTCATCAGAAAGCTCATTCATGACCATGTAGGAATTTACAGGCTAAGTTCCTTAGATAGAACACCAAAGAACACCGCTCACAAACACATTGAACTACACATTCACTTCATCAAAAAGATCATTCATGACCATGTTCTTGAAGTACAATATTGTTCAACCGATGATCAAGTTGCATACATCTTTACAAAGGCTCTCACAGAGGCGAAGTTTACTAAACTTCGATTTCTGGTTGGAGTTCAGAAAATTGTCACTAAGGGGGGATAGGCTCTAATGCCTCCTTCCTTCTCCTATTGTGTCATATTTGTACATCCTTCAATCATATCCCAAGTTGTTCTTAAGGGGGGATGTTAGGATATTCCGACACATAGGAAATAGTTAAGTATAACTTGGTCTAGTGTAGAGTTAGGTAAAGTGTGTTTCTTTACTATGTACATTTGTAACTTACAATCTGATGGTCACAATATGTTCTAGACATGAAGTGATCCAACGGTTCATTCTCTCCTCGATATTATTGACACTTGATCCGTGGCTTAACACCCGATTGGTCCATGATCTCTATTTAAAGAGCATGGAGGGTCATTTGTATGGTGACCGTTCATGAGATAAACTTATGTATTTTTCTTTTTCTTTTATTAATAAATTGCCTGAAGTGGCTCCGTTGGCTCAGGTCGTGGATTGCTTCCCTCTTTGAGGGCTCTAACCATGTCAAGGATATTGGTGTATTGATCTGTGATCTGTTTGTGAGTGTTGTCCTTTGGTTTTCTATCTAAGGAACTTACCTTGTAAATTCCTATAGATTTCTTTTGAGATTTTGTTTCTCTGTTTAGATCTATTCGTTTCCTTTTGGTGAATCTATATACATTGATTTTTCATATCCCTGACGTAGAAAAATTTGTGTGCAACAAAGAATCTAGCGCATACAGAGGCCAGCGACAGTGCCAACGTTCCACTTGCAGCAACGTTGTATGTAGTAGTGTTGTAGAGATTTCTACAAACTAGTGATTCCGCTTCCCACTCTTAATGTGTTGACAACAGGGTTGAATTCATGGCGATTCAAGATCCAGAGGTTCCACAATCAGCAAAGGCATGGATCACAAAACCTAAGGTTGATTTGTTTCCCTAGGGTATATATATGTGTATGTTTTCTCTCGCTCCTGATTTGCCGAAAAAGGTTGATTTGTTCCCTTGTGGTATATATATGTGCATGTTTTCCCCTGCTCCTGATTTGTTGAAAGTGTTTACAATGCACAACACAATCTTGTGCACAAACATTGCCGAATTGATTACATTGATGATCTATGTGGTCATGATGGGTAGAAGCCATCAAAAAATCATGTCAGGGAAGATCCATTTAGCACTCTCTTATTTTTTTTAATTCCGTTAAAAAGAAACAACATGAGTGCATTGAAGATCATGCATGGATTGTGGTTCGAGCTTCGTGGTTCTTTTCCAAATGTGTTTTCATCCCAATGACCAGTTTCATCCTTGCATTCTGCATTATGGTGTCAAATGTGGGATCCAACATTGTCCTCATCTCACACTGCTCGGAGTCCAGACTCCATCTCCTTGGATGCAAGACCATGCATTGCTTCATTGCCGAGTTATCTGTTATCTGTTGGGATGAGTACTCCTCCAATTTCCTTTGCAAGCGAAAGGGTGTATGGCAATGGCACAACAATATCATTTTTAAGATGAAAAAAATGGATTCCGCTTCAAATGGATCTATATCAATTATTTCTAACGCCTTGGAATGGTAGGTAGAGAATGATGTAGAGAATTTAGTTTTTCTATAGTTGATGAAAAAATCTAAATTCAGTTTTTCCAAAGGCGATGAAAAAATCCGACAAGGTCAAAGTTCATGTTAGGTATGTAAGAAATGAATTAAAAGGTCTAATATGGCAATGGATGTCTTGTATGAGCTTATTGTGGGTCGATGTTTATTATGGAATTTTCTTTTTCTTTTATTGTGTGAGTTTATGTTTGCGGTATTTTTCTATTCTCGGTATAAAAAGGGTTAAGGGTGGTTCTTAAACTGGAAGCCTTGGTATCCGAAACATCAAGTCTTGAGTGTTTTTATTAGTCATAAAAAGGTTAGCGGTTCTTAAACTGGAAGCCCTAGTGTCTGAAACACCAATTCTTGTGTAAGGTCAAGTTGTTTGATCAACTCTTTATCACATTCAGTATCCAGACCTCCATCCTATCAATTGGCGGACAACCAAAAGTGAAATATTCGACAGATGGTGGTTGGTCCATAGGATGGTTCATTACTTGATAGCTCTTATCGCGGAAGCCCCGACGAGGTGAGGTGTCAATATTGTTGATCTTGCAATGTTCATCAATGATGGCGAGAAGTGGTTACGTTTTAATGGAGCTCAAGTGAAAGCTTGAAGATGTGGTGGTGAAACAACATAGTTTGCGAGATTCGAGAGTGGATGTGAGTGTTGATGAAAACCAGTAAGACATATATCATATTCTTGTTGTAATATGTGTTTCATGTAAGCACTAAGGGAAGGTGTTGGAAGTAATGCTTCCATGTCATGTGTTCCATGTGTATTACAAGTTGTCAATGAGTATTTCGAGGTGTTACTCTAGATGTGGTTGTTTCCATGTGTATGAGTTGTAATTGTGAACCCCAAGGAGTCAATCTACAAGTTGTTATTTCCCTATGTGTGTGAGTTGTCTATGAGTCATAGATCTACCTTTTTCGGATTTTATCATCTAGAAGTCGGTAATCTAATTCTTATATGTGTAATTGATTGATGTGATCAATAAAAAGAGTATGTGATTTGTTGTGTGTATAATCTCTCTTAACTCTCTTTTATTTTTCCAATAGAAAATAATGATGTGTATATATTAAAATTGTGTATCTAGAATTTTAATTTAATTATTAATAATTATTAGATGAATGATGGAGATTCATCTTTCATTGAATATTTTAGAATATTTATAATAGTATTATAGAAATCAAAGATTGAGATTCATTTTCAAAGTAATTTTTTTTTTGTTTTTTTAATTAAATTGATTAATTAAAAAAATGTCTTATGAACAAATATCCTATGGAGTTAGTTATGGTTTTTTGGATATGTTGTATTGATAAGTCATTGTATTGGCCCATGGTATTGAAACAAAACTTCTTTGCCAATTAAAAATCCTGTGATAAATTGAGAGTAAATTTCATGGTTAAAAATCGTGTTCCATGTTTTTTTAAATAGATATAAGTTTAACGTATTAATTTTTTTATACATAATAATAATAATAATAATAAATATTATAAATAAAATTATTATATATAAGAAATGCGAGATCTTTTATAAAGTAAATATTTTGATATCTATTATAAATTGATGTGTATCAATATTTACCATTCATTTAAATTATACAACTACATTAATATTAATTTTAATTATATTTAATAATAATATCAATGAATCATATTCATGTACAAATCTATTTTAATTAATATCCTAAATAATATTTAATCTATTTAAATTATTATCCTAAATAATATTTAATTTGAAACTTTCTTGAATGTTTAATTCATTTGAATTACAATTCTTACCTTGCATGACAAGTCACTTGTCCACCCTTCCAAGTATTAATGGAGATCATAAATCATATGACATTTCTACATACACAATAATTTTCAATAACTTTATGGAGAGGGCATAAGGTTGGCCTTGGCTTAAGTCTTGAGTAATGAGTTTAAGCCATAGCAAGGGACTAGCTATTCACATATGACCTATCCGTTCAATAACAATGTAAAAGATATCATATTATATGATGTAGACATTTGGTTTCATGATTTTATTAATTCCATTGAATCTTTCTTTGTTGTGCATCTTTCATTATTAAGAATAGTAGGTTCTATATTTTAGGATAGGTGAAGTGTAATGGGGTCTTACCACCCATTCTTGGTATAGGTTAAGTGTGATAGGGTCCTATCACCAGAGGAAAGCCGTCGTTGAGGCCATGAGAGAGAGAAAGTTCTGAGTAGGTTCGTGCTGAGTTCACCACTAGTTCACCAGAAGTTGGCTATCAAAGATAATCAAAGAGACGCAGCAAGTAGCAAACTTGTGACAGAAGCCCCTGCTTAAAATTGGTATTAGAGCCAGTAACATCTGGTTCAGAAGGTCGGTATTCTAAAATCTCAAAAATTCATATAGAATGGATTCATTCCGGAAATCTGTATCTTTCTGTGAATTAGAAGAGAGAGAATATTTGGCTGAAGAAAATCCAATGAGAGATATGTTTGCTTCAAGTTCAAGTCGTGTCTTAAACCAAGTTGAGCTTGAGTATGAAGAAAGTCAGCCATCTACCCATTGGGAATTGCCTGCCATAGCTCCCTCAGAAGTCTATAATGATATATCTGTATTTCATTTAAAAGTTGTCAGTAGAATTAGCATAAAAGAGTCTGTTAGCCAAATACAAGAGAACTCTAATAATATCCAGACCATCCCCTTGCTAGATCCAAAAGCTTTGCAAGCAGAGGCCAAAAGATTGAATACTAAATATCTGCATTTGGGATGCATAAGAGTAGGAATCAGCCCTTTAACACATCAAGGGTTAAATACTTTTGTGTTAGCTACCGTTCGTGATCTTACACACAACAAGTATACTGATTCATTGATTGGCGGAATTGTTGCTCCACTTTCGCATGGCCCAGTCTATTTTGACTATTTTCCAAATTTCTCTATCTATGTTTTTTATGAAACCATAGACCAGATCCTACAGCTTCAAATTCAAACCACTGGTTTCGATATGCATCAAAAGAGAAATAATATCTCTATACAAAAAAAAGGTTGTTTTCACCATACTAATACTCTATGGCCAGCCATCTGCCATACTCCCAATTGTGATTCCAAGTCAAGTGTTGTTATTATGACTGATGCTAAAAATCAAAAAATTGAGCATCAAACAATTCGATGGGAAGACTTGACTTTCCCTGAACACTGGGTTGTGAATAATCCCAAGCCTCTCATTCCAAAAAGAATTACCTCAGCCGATATCACAGAAAATCTATCTTCTGCAGTCATATCCTTTCCCAGAAGATCTACTATAGATCACCGAGGTATTGAACTAGCCTGTAAAAAGTCTAAATATTACAGAGATCCTTCTACTGTAGATACTACATGTTCCAGTTTTTCTTCTTGTAAACATATTTCCCTTTTTGAATTTGCATAGATTGTTAACTTCGCCTCCTTAGAAGTTAAATGTTTAGAGTGCCAAAATATTGTCAATTTACTTACGCTTGCTGAAACTGCAATTCATGCAAACCATAATCCCAGATCTGGCATAGCTCCTCCATCAACCTTTGTAAATCCATCCCCAATCCCAAATGCTCAGACATTCCTTTCCCACATGATGAAGAGTCTGATCATGTCCTCATGATGCATGAGATAGTTACTTTGGAAGGAGAATATCAAAGGTTAACAGAGATGATGTGTCTTAAGAGACCAGCCAAGCCCAGATATGGTCTAGGACACCCTGAGCAAGCAAATGGCCTCATACTAGCATGTAGATTTGGTCTAGTCCCTGAAGACTGCAAAAAGTCTGCTGTGATGGAAATGCACAAATTCTTTTCTCTTATGGATGGATGTTTAAAGTCTGAAATAAGTGCTAAATGGATGAAAGCAATGCTTAATTGGGATTTGTTCACCAATCCCCAAGAAAAAGAATTTGATAAGACTTATACTCCCCAAGAGAAAATAAAATTAGCTAAAGATTGGAAACATTACATGGGAGTAAATAATTCATGGAGATCTTTCTATTCTTGGAAAGATAATGTTTCCCCAATAAATGTTTTAACTGGTTCATCATCAGCCATTTCAGTCAATAAACATGGTTGGACTGCTTTAGATGGAAGTAAATTAGAAACTCCATCAACATTTCCTCCATTCAAAGGAATTGTTATTGGAGAAAACTAGAATGCAGCCAAAGCAGAATACAGAAGGCAAGTGAGTAGATAAATTGGACAAACACAACAATAAAAGGCTTAGAAATTAACATAGCCAAAGCAGCAGAGGTGAAAGAACATTTTGATACTGTCCAAGTATCAATAAATGATGTAAATAAGTGTTTGAATAATGTACAGTATGATTCTACTGTTATGCACACATATGTTAGAGAAAATTTGTCAAAAATTGAAGGAGTAGAAGATAAATTAGTTGATCATCTAGATACAACTAAAAGTCTTATAACTAGTTTGACTAACAAAGTAGAAAAGATGAATTTGTAAAAAACAGAAAAACCAATCCCCAACTCCTTTCTGTTCAAAAGAAATATAAAGATGCAGGATCTTGTTAAACCTGTCAACAGGTTTCCAGCACCGTTCCCAAAGGAAGTAGCCCCCTCTTCAGAATTTGAGGCTATTGAGAAAATAACCATTGCATCCTTATTTAAAGACAAAGAAGAAGAGAAAAAAGAACAGAAAGATTCTGACCCCCAGACCTTTCCCATTTACGAACCTCTTGAGCATAGGTTCAGTAAGTATCCAGCACTTGACACTAAAGGCAAAGGTAAGCTTCATGAAGCTCATACCCTTTTTCCAGAATCTCACAGAGAATGGAACATTGATAACATGAGCGTTGGTCAAATCAGACAGCTCATAGATATGATGTATACTGAATACAAGCTTATGTGTCTAAGGGGAAAAAGTGAGATTGATGCTTGCAGAACAATCATACAGTGCTTTACAGGCACACTCCTCAGGTGGTGGGAAACAGAGTCATCTCCAAAACTTATAATAGCAATGGAAGCAGAAGTACTCAAAGATGAAAATGGAGATGTTATACATAATCCAGATGGCACCACTATCAGTAACATGATAGGAGCATTGAAATCAATGATCCTTGAACACTGGTGTGGTAGTGAGACAGAGATCGCAAATAAGAATGAGGTTATTCTTATGAACCTCAAATGCCATAAAATGTCTCAGTTTGAAGACTTCCACAGAGACTGGATGCAGCAGATTTATGAAGTAAAAGATTCAAAGAACTTGTTATGGAAACAAGTTTATCTTGCAACACTTCCATCCAGGTTCGTAGACTATATCAGATTACAAGAAGTCTTTCAATTTCCATTTGAGTCTTATACATGGGGAGAAATATATGCTCATATTACAAATACACTGCTAAGTCTTTGTACTAGCTCCAAAGTCAATAAATCTCTGGAAAAACTTTCCAGACTACCAGAAAAGAAGTCTATCTGCAGCAAGTATGGACTAACAGCAGATGATCCTTTGGTAAAAAGAAGAAAAGCAAAAAAGAGAGAAAAAAGAGAATTTAAAGAAACATTCTACAAAAATCGTAGAAATTATCCAAAGGATAGAAGGAAATATCCCAAGCAATCTCGAGGCCAAACCTCCAGAAGAAGAAAGGGATATTACAAGTATGTTCCCGGAACACATTACTATAATCCTTCTGATATTCATCTGCACACATCAAAACAAGAAAAATGGAATAGCCTCACATGTTGGCTATGTGGTCAGAATGGACATACTTCCTCTAGATGTCTAGAAGGTGAAGATTCAAAGAAAAACAGAGGCAAGAAATCTCAAGCCTTTGTTCAGAGAGGAAAACAAGTGAAGCAAGAAAATAAGGGACCAATGCAGTGCATGAAATGTGGTTCCCATACTCATAAGACAGAACGTTGTCCTAATGTAGTAATCAGAGAGCTAGCTCAGCAACACTAGATTGAAGAATCATCTTATGATTCTTTCAGTTCCTCTTCTGCAGAAGAAATACAAGCTCACATGCAGCAATGTTCAGATTCTGATACTTCAGAATGTTTTTGTTCTGAATCTGATGAATGTGCCTGTCAAATTCAATATGATTCTGATTCAGAATTTTATAGTGATTCCAGTGAAGAAGGGCAAGACCTTAAGCCCCAAAAAGAAAAAGTTTTGATGGCCGCAACTGAAGAAGATGAGATAAAGATTTTATCTCAGATCCGAGCCATGGAAGAAGGAGAAATGAAGAATCGCCTGACTGAAGCATTCATGGAACAACTCAACACCAGAGCTTCTAAAAATTCAGGTAAGAAGTCTTTGTTTATTGATGCCTCATTTGAAAGAAACACCAAATCATTTCAAAGGCACCAAGAGAAACCTGACAGGATGAGATCTCTCACCTTGGGAGAAGTGAGTCGCGAGATTCACAATATCAAGTCAGAAATCTCTACTATGAAGTCCCAGATTGCAGAGTTGAAAAAGGGTAAACAGATAGTTACCAAAGAAGAAAAGGATGAAGATCAGCCATGGGATACTACTCAATACAACAACAAACAAGAACTTGAAGTTGTTGAAGGATTTAAAGATCCAAATTTTGGATTCAAACAGATGAGGATTATGACTATCTCTTACGAGCAGCATCATGTCAAAATTAATATCTGCATTAAAGGAGAAATGTTAAAACTAATGGCGCTTTTAGATTCAGGCATGGATATAAACATTCTCAATATAAAGACCATTCCAACAAAGTATTGGGTTGCTGCAGAAAGAAAAGTTGTGGCTCTAGGCAACAAAAAGCTTCTATATGAAGTACCCAAAGCATCTTTATGCTTTGAACATCATTGCATTAATTTAAAATTTGCGGTTGCCGATATTCCTGTTGATTGCATCCTTGGAAATGTTTTCTTAGCAGTAGTAGAGCCTCATGGTTCACTCAGGCTAAAAGGTGGAAAAGCCGGTTGTAGAGCTACAAAAATGGTCTCTTTCACCTCTAATTACCTCACATTACTATGTCAATCTGGGAGCGTTTTGTTATTTCAAAGAGTGACTCAGTCTGAGGCTATCATTTGTCAGAGTAATGCTAGTAGTACAGCGTTCAACAAAAATACAAGAGTAAACGGATGCTTGTCTAGAACTAAGTTACTCCAAATGAATAAATCACACACTCTAAAGCTAGGCAACTTATCAGTCAAGGGTTCGGCAGCGATAGCCCATCCCTTTGGAAACTGATGGAAAGGAAATTAGAGCATGGACCACGGGTCTGGGAGCTAGACAGTAAATGCCAAGGCTCACTACAGCCACAGATCGTCTCTCACACCAAAACAAAAAATGCGAGTAAATGAAACGACAGGTAGAAAAATGGAACAACAAATAAGAAATCGAACAACAAATCTGGAATGGAACAGCAATGCTAAAATGGAATAGCAATTCTAAAATGGAACAACAATCGAACAACTAAGTCTCGCGAGCAGTAATCAAGCTTTATTCTACTAACTCAAATGCACTCATTGTAATCAAACAACAATCTTTTATTCTCCAGGAAAATCAAGCAGCACACACTAATGGAACAACATTAATTACTAATCAGTTATGGAACAGCGTTTTGGAAATCATACACACACACACAACACGCTTGGAGAGTAATCTGATCTAGCATCAATCTTCATTAACAGGAATACAACTGCGTTTCAAAATGGAACAACATTACTCCTGAATCGTAAAGAACACAACTTTCAGATAAATTCCATAACACGAATATACAGCATAAGAGCTCTGTAACAAAATAGTAACAATGTTTGGTCAAGACTAATAATATTCAATCAACTCTGAAAGGATTAGTAATATAATGCAGAGTCAATACAATAATTCTGTCTGTGAAAACCTTAATGAACGAATCTTAACAGAGCATATGATATCAATTTATAAATCATATCAGATTACCAAATAACGACGATAAGTAAACCACGCAGAAATCAAATCGTAGTGATACAGAAGCAAGTGTCCTCCGGGGCCGGGCCCTTAGCCTCCAAGGGTACACCGCTTTAAGTTAATCCAAACGCAGAGATAAGATAATCACCAAGTTTATATTAATGCATAAAACAGAAGTACAATGAACCAGTTTCAATGATACTTGATGATCAAAGTTCGATCTTTAACAGAAAGTTACATAAAAGCATCATCCCCCAAAGCTAACAGTGCCATCCCTTTATATAAGGGTGATGGCGGAGATGTCTAAGTAATAAGATAAATAAAGTAGCAATCCCTCAGGATCAAAGATCTTGAGGGATTCGCCAAACTGTTAATCCTTAATCACTTCTTTTCTCCTCCGCCGAGCTGGTGTCTTCTCCTCTTTTTCCGGACCGGTTTGCTTCAACATGCTTAGCCTCGTTTGCACTCGGTCCTTCATCAAAGGGACAGCAGTTACCCTGTTCTTGTCTTTTTCTTTGGAACAACAGCTCCTCGTTTTTACCCCTTCCTGCACAGGAGAATGACAACTATCAGCGGTTAAGTCTTGCATACTAATCCCACATATTTTGTTATAATTCTTTATTGTTTTCCACATTCATGATTCAAAAAGGTTCACAAGTTCCACTGAAAATCCATTGAAATGATTATCAAAAACATACCTTTTTAGTACTCCACACACCCCCCTGCTTACCCTGTTTCATGCCCTCATGAAAATGTTGTAGTTGACATGCAAAGCAGTGATAGAATAGGCTGGAGAAGGAATCTCATGCGGAGGCCTACAGCCTGGTGAGTGACTAGGTAGTCAAAGAACTGGCCTGTTTGACCCTCAGGCATCTCATATAGGGCTTGATATCCGGGTGCAGGGTGCTAGATAATTGGACTGCGGAATCTATATCCTAACCAGGATGTCCCTGCCCTCAAAATGCTTTCACCATAGAGGTTCAAACGGTTGGCAGCTAATTGAAAATTCTCATACTTAAATGGCTCCCTGAGTTAGATGTTTGGATTAGAGATTCGGTACTGAAATTTGGCTGCATCAATGGTGAGGTCTTTGATAGAAAGAAAATATTCTAAACTTTGTCAAATGAGTGCCTCGTGCATGGGTCCTAATGTTTCAATGACACCCAGAGTTCTCATGAGGTTTCTATGTGATTTCCACAACTGTACTGGGTCCCTAGGCTCAGCCCTTACCCACAATTCTAGGCCATTTTCCTGCCTCTGGAAAGTATTATAGGCTTTGAGCCATTTAATCTGATTAACCCCGAATGAGATGAATGCTTGCAATTGGATGTCTCCAACAAAAGGGCCAAGGTTCAGTTTAGTCTCCTGATCTAGCACAAGTTTATGCAAATAGAATTCACACAACAACCTCTGGACCTTCACTCCATAATGTTTACAACAACCTATAAAGTCATTGACATTGTTAATTTGTATAGGGGCGCCTGCTTTAACAGCTTTTATTTTTAATTGTAAGTACCGTTCCAGTAAAAACAGAGCATAGTTTTTGGCAGGGGCCCTACATGCTAAAACGTCATTGTATAAAGAACACAAGGTATCCACATGCTTGATAACAATATCTAGCCTACAAGTTACCTTTGCAACTTTCTCTTGTTCCTTTCGCCACCCTTCAAAGGCCTCGCTTTCGGATTGATTGACGTTCCTTAGTTGCTGTTGTAGTTCTTCATACTTCTCGCGAGGGACCGTTTGCTCTCTAAGCCTTTCTGCTTCCTACTGAGCCTGTTTCAATCCCTTGCGCAAGGTCACTGTCTTTGGATCTCTTCTCCATGCAGCAGTGGAGGCCGGGAGTTTTACCTGAACTTTCTTATTGCGTTGTTTTGAGTTCAGAACCCTTATCACCCCTGAGGGTGGTGCCTCCGTCTGAATTTTCTTGTTGTCGGTTTCTTTTTAACATGAATATCAGCTTGCTGTTGTTCCTTTTCAAATGGAACAACAGTCTGTTCCTTAGCATCATTTGGAACAACAGCTAGATCTTCAGCAGGGTTTTGAACAGCAGGGCAATTTTTGGTCCTCCGCCTTTTTATCTTGCGGATTTTTACTGCAGTGGTCATCTTTTTCTTCCCTGCGGTCTTCCTTACCCTCTGCCTTGCTTTCAGGATCCTGATCTGCTGGTGGAGCTGGGCTATTATGCTCAATAATCTCCGTTGTTCCTTTCGTAATTCCCTAATTTCCAGCGTTTTATTAGAAGGAACAGCAGGCTGTCTGCTGCGTTTTGGGCCGTGACTAGTCCCTGGATCTTTCTCCTGGGGTGCTTCTTCGCTATTCTGTTCTGGCTGTTCTGGGGTAGGAACCCTAACTGGTTCCGTCACTTCTTGGGAAACTTCTTTTTCTATTCCTACTTCCTCCGGAATTTCCTCTGGTGCCTTGGGAACGGATTGTTCCTGTTCAGTGTCTCTTATCTCCTCTTCATCATGAACAGGCAGATTTCCTTCTTCTGCCTCTTCTACATGTGGTTTTACAGATGCATCTTCTTCCTGGGGTTTGCCGTGGAGGTCTGATGGAGTGGAAGGTTGGCCATACTCACCCATATTGGCCAAGACTGCGGCCAATTCATCTTCTCCCACTGGGTCCTGTGGTGGGCTACCTTCCTGCTGTCCCATTTCCTCCTCCTGCTTGGATTGTTCAGCTTCTGCCTCAAAATGCTCAGCTTCTGTTTCAGAATGCTTAGCTTTTTCCTCATTTCCCTCTTCAGATTGCTCGGCCTCCTCGGCCTCTGCTTTCTTTTCTCCTTCAGCTTACTCTTCTTCTACTTCTGGCCATGAGGATTTCTCGTCCTCAATTTCCACTGGCTGGCTGGTGCTTTCTTAGAGCTTTTCCAACCTTCCTCGTATCCGAGCTAACCGGACAGATTTTCTACGTTTCTCTGGTTGTTTGGGTGTACCGGTGTCATGCTTACGCTTTGCCGATTCCAGGCGTGTTTCTGGTCGTTCAGATGTGCTAGCAGCATGTTTTTGTTTTAGTAATTCTCTGCGTTTTTCCGGACATTCTGGTGTGCTTGTAGTATGTTTACGTTTTGGGGATGGTGCTGTCACCCTCCCCTCAATTATTGCAATTAGCTCTTCCTAGTTGCATTGCTGCTGGGTGAGGCTATGACTAACAATTAATCGAATTAACCCGTGGTGGCTGACAACTGACTCTACATGTTGTGCCTTTTTTAGGCTTCGTGGAACATCATGAAGTAATGAATTCAAAAGTGCAGGCAGATTTACAGAGCATTTCTGCTTTAGAACAGCTAAGAGTTTAAGATGTCGTGGTCTTACCACGTCTTTTCTCCCTTCGCAGGTGATGTAGCTTTACATGGTTCTTGTTAATTCTGCCCAGGGCTCTCCTAGCATTGCTGGCATAACTCCCTTCCCTTTAATCATCAAGCTCTGGCCTTCGTCCTGGAAGATTTCCAAGATCTTCTGTAATATTTCCTTCTTTAGTGTCCATACAGGTCCGGTGGCTGGTAGTCCCGAGACTTCTGCGATTATATCGTCGGTGACCGCTATTTGCTTCCCCCTTACTATCGAGTGATCCTCCTGCAGATTCTGCAGGAATTCAATCGCCATTGTTTCATTAGACTCCTGCAAGCGACTGAGATAAGTTAGCCACCCTACTCTTTCCAGGATCTCCCGGGCAGCAGCAGAGACTGTCAACTCCTGAGGTTCCCTACGAATTTCCTTTCCTCCCATGGTTTCACTGTGGATTCTCAATGGAACAGCAACTTCTTGCTGTTTGAAACACAGAGAGGGTAATAATCGCAAAGATTTCGAAAAAACACAGAGTATGCACAACAGAAATGGCTTATGAACAGCAACTTGTGTATAAAATAGAAATATCATGCCGTTAAGCCGTGCCATACCCTAGTACACTATCTTTTCTGAATAGTGAGCTGACACATAATCCGGGGAATAATGACGTTAACCTCCCCCCCCACAATGTGATAGGCTGTTCCAGCCGTCAAAGAAAGGAGCAGCACCCGATCTGCAACCAAGTCATAAAGGAACAGCGTATGAAAATATGCCATGTTTAGAAAAACAACGAATTACCGAAATCGAGGCATAAAGTTGGATCGCGTATTATGTAAGAGGCTGCTGTGATATGATGCGAGGCTAGGGGATAGGACATCTATCATACTTGCCAAATCTCAAGTGGTCATTGTCACCTCCTTTGCCATGATTGGTGGTATTAAATGTTCATGCGATATATAAGTCGGGAGATAAGGTATGATTAATGCCTAGGTTATAAGAAACAAAAGAGTATTAGTATCTTACCTATTGGTGTAATCAATGTGACTTCAATACCATTAACAGTGCTCTGTTGCTGACAGGTGTCCATAACCTTGGCAGAGTTGTTTATTTCACCCGTGGAACCATGATCCTTTATGTGCATATTAAGGAATGTAATGTCAAAGTGTAGGCCATTATGCTGGCTTGGTAACCAGTTAGCCATAATGCCATTCACGAGGAGGGAGCGAAGAGTGGGCAGGCCGGCTCGTGATGAGACCTCCTGTTCCAAGGTTTGTTTATTTGATATACCTTTTGGACCATATCCCTGGTGTGGTGGCCATAGTGGGAATGCCACTTCACTTCGATCCTCATGATCATGGTAGGTTGGCTCTTGATGAGACCCCCTATCCTGCATTTGACAACTTATAATTCATCTTTTTACTTTTCTTCTTTTTCATAAAGCACTTTTCCTTATTTATACACAAAGGGTGGTTCAACACTCCTTAAGAGTAGGAATGGTGGAAAAAGTCTTATCATCTCAATAGGAAGATATAAACCCTTTGCTCTTATTCCTAAACAATAATCGAAGAGGATTAAAGAGAATGTCATGATAAAGATAACTAATCAAGGCAAAATTAGTAAGACAATGACAACAAAAGATGATGAATAAGTATGTCCTTCCTTTTGTCCTCTTACCAATAC
The DNA here is from genome assembly GCA_031772625.1 of Pinus tabuliformis. Classification (NCBI taxonomy): domain Eukaryota; kingdom Viridiplantae; phylum Streptophyta; class Pinopsida; order Pinales; family Pinaceae; genus Pinus; species Pinus tabuliformis. The sequence continues at coordinate 862,800,404 of CM062809.1, forward strand.
AACGCCTTATAAAGATAGCGATTTATAGTTTGTTGATTTTAGTATGTTGTGATTTTGTGTTCATTGCATAAGTGCATAGTTGTCTCTAAAAGACTTTGAAAGAACAGAAGCAAGAAGCATCCTCAATTTAGATCAGCAAAAGGGATTAGTTGTTTCACAAGGAGAGTAAAAGTATGCTAGAAGTGTTCCTTTTGGAAAGAGGAACAACAAAGGAGCATAGGTCTCAAAAGTGCAAATGTCGTTCCTTTTGAAAAAGGAACAACAGAACACACTAATGCCGTTCCTTTTGAAAAAGGAACAGTAGCCATGAAAAATGTTGTTCCTTTGAAAAAGGAACAGCAAAAGACGCAAAGATGCCGTTCCTTTTGAAAAAGGAACAACAGAAATCAAAAAATATGCTGCGCCTTTGGAAAAGGGACAACAAACACTCCTCAGTGCCGTTCCTTTTGAAAAAGGAACAAAAAAAATCAAAATGTTGTTCCTTTTAGAAAAGGAACAACAAAACAATCAAATGTCGTTCCTTTGAAAAAGGAACAGCAAAAAAACAAGAATGTTGTTCCTTTTGAAACGAAACAGCAGAAAAATCAAGAATGTTGTTCCTTTTGAAAAGGAACAACACAAAAATCAAGAATGTTGTTCCTTTTGAAAAGGAACAGTAGAAAAATCAAGAATTTTGTTCCTTTTGAAAAGGAACAGCAAAAGCACGCAAATGCTATTCTTTTAGAAACGGAATGGAAAAAATCGAAATCTTGAGGGAGAAAAGGAGCAAAAAAAATGACAAGAAAATATTTAGTTCAAGCATATGTACAAGAACGACTTAAAGAAAAGAACTTATGTACAAATTGTAAAAAGAAATGAATTCCTTAATGAATTACAGATGAGGAAGACTTCTCTTCCTCTGGTAAAATCTCCATATCAGTGTCTTGGCGTAGCTGCTGGCAGAAGGATTCCTGAGTGAGTGGTTTACGATAGAGACAAAATCGGTGGCCATTTACTTTGAAGGCATATCTAGAACCATCAATGATGATTAAAGTGAGGGTCCCATTGTCATGTACCTTCTGGATTTCGTATGGTCCCAACCAACGAGTCTGGAGTTTCCCAGGGAAGTCCTGAAATCGAGAGTCGTACAACAGAGCCCAGTCTCCCTCGTGGAAGACTTTGTTTTTGATGAGCGCATCATGGCATTTAGCTCGCTGCTGTTGAATCAATGTTGTATTTTGTAGTGCAGAGAGCCTAATTTCGTCCAATTCATTGATCTGATGTAGTCGATTAATCTGTGCCTCGCTTAGATCTAAGCCAACATCCTGTGTTGTTCATAATGTTTGGATTTCAAATTCTATAGGAAAAATGGGTTGTTTTCCAAACACTAATTGATAAGGTGAGTAACCAGTGGTGCTTCTCCATGTTGTTCTATAGGCCCAGAGTGCTTCAGGTAGTCAAGCAGCCCAATCATGCCTATGTGACGCAATGGTTTTCGTTAGGATTGATTCTATTACCTTATTGTTGCTTTCTACTTGTCCATTCGCCTGTGGGTGATATGGAGTAGTGATTTTATGCTGGACATGATAATTATTAAGTGTTGCAGCTAATCTATTCCCAGAAAATTGTGGTCCTCCGTCTGTTATTATTTCCCTTGGAAGGCCATAACGTACAAATAGATGGAACAGGAACTGTATGATAGAGTCCTCTGTAGCTCTTGGCAATTCTTCTACTTCAACCCATTTGGTGACATATTCTGTTGCCACCAAGATATATGTTTTTTGATTTGATGAGGGGTTGATGGGTCCAACGAAATCAAGAGCCCATCGCTCAAATGGTTCGATGACTAACTGTGGTTTCAGAGGCATCTCCTCAGCTTGACCAGGACATCCTGCTCGCTGGCAGCTGTCACAAGCTTGGACAAATTTCTTTGCATCACTAAAAATCATGGGCCAATAATATCCTGTCTGTAATACTTTATGTCCAGTTCTATGCTCAGCGAAGTGTCCCCCACATGGTCCATCATGACAGGCTTTTAGGATGTCAAAGATTTCATCTTCTCGAACACATCTCCTGATATTCATGTCTGCCCCTGTGTGAAACAAATAGCCCCCAATCTAGGAGAATCGAGTACTCTTCTGAACAATCTGTTTGCGCTCATTAGGGGTTAGGTGTTTTGGTAGTTTACCTACTGCAAGGTAATTGGCAACATCAGCATACCAGGGTGTTTGAACAGCAACAGCAAACAGATGTTTGTTCGGAAATTGATCTTCAACTGCTGCTGCATCAATTGGCTTTGGCATTCTTGAGAGAAAATCGGCTACAGGGTTTTCTTTGCCAGGCCGATCCTTGATTGTGATATCGAATTCCTGCAATAAAATCAACCATCTAGTTATTCTGGCATTTGTGACAAGCTTATTTGCTAAAGATTTTATGGCAGAATGATCTATATACAAAATAACAGGATAGCCTGTAATATAATGTCTAAATTTATTGACAGCATGTATTATAGCTAGGAATTCCTTTTCAGTAACAGTGTAATTTAATTCAGCAGGGGATAAATTTTTGCTGATGTAATAGATAGCGTATGGTTTTTTATCCTCTTCCTGCCCAAGGACTGCGCCAATGGCTGTATCTGAGGCATCAGATGATATCTGAAATGGCAAATCCCAGTTTGGTCCTCGAAGGACTGGGGCTGTGGATACGAGCTTATTTAAATCCTTGAAAGCATGCTCACATTTTTCTGTCCAAAAAAAATCAACGTTACCAGTTAGTGCATATAAAGGTGCAGCAATGTGTGAATAATGTTCTATAAATCGTCTATAATAGCCAGAAAATCCAAGAAAGCTGCGTACCTATGTTTGAGTAATAGGAGTGGGAATAAGCAAAAGTATTTGGATTTTGGCTGGGTCTACCTGAATGCCTATTGCTGAAACATAGTGTCCTAGGATAAGTCCTTCAGTCATCATCATGTAACATTTTTCGTGGCTTAAGCAAAGCCTGGTGGCTATGCAGCGTTGTAGGACTTTTTCTAGGGTGTCTAGTGCTGGATCAAAATCATCTCCATATGGTGTAAAGTCATCCATATATACTTCAAGTCCATCATTTATTAAATCTGCAAAAATTCTAAGGATAGCCCTTTGGAATGTGGCAGGAGCATTACATAGGCCAAAAGGTAGAACTCGGTACGCAAATGTTCCCCAAGGACAAGTAAAAGTAGTTTTGTCCTGGTCTTCAGGGGCAATCTGAATTTGATTGTATCCACTAAAGCCATCCAGGAAAGAAAAGAATTTATTTCCTGCTAAAGTATCTAGTACTTGGTCTATGAACGGGAGAGGAAAGTGGTCTTTTTGTGTTGCTTTATTGAGTTCCCTGTAATCCACACAAATTCTCCATTTCCCATTCTTTTTTGGTACCACCACAAGCGGAGAGGCCCATTTACTGTCAGAAATAGGATAGATAAAATTGACATCTAAAAGTTTCTAAAGTTCAGCTTTTACCACATCCTTTAGATGAGGATTAAGTCTTCTTTGCAGTTGACGAATAGGTCTAGCATCTTTTTATATATAAATGTGGTGTGTACACAATTGTGGATCGATTCCTTTCATATCAGGGTAATCCCATGCAAATGCTTCTTGATATTTTCTTAACAGATGGATGAGCTTCGTTTCTTGTTCAGGTGTGAGGTTGGCATTGATATTTAAAGTTTTTCCTGGTTCAATTTCCACAATTTTACTATTTGCAACAGAAGTAACAGGTATTGTTTGATCATGTGTATCTTTCAGAGGATCTTCTTCTAATTCATTATCAAATGCTGTTTCTATCATGTGACACTGTGTGCCAGATCTGGATTCAGTTTGACTAATGAAGTTTTTAATGGCATCATCTTCTGTTTGATCTTTAAAATCAAGTGCCTTTTGTATAGTCAATGGAGATCTAATGTTATCAGTAAGGTATGATACAGGGTGCTTGTTAGTTTTAATTATTGTGACACTTGGCTGCGCTGGAGGGTATAGAACTAAATTCTTGATATCAGGTCCTTTGGTTATGGTCATATTTCCTTGCCGGCAACCAATGTAAGCATCGACAGTGGCAAGCCAAGGTCTACCTAGGATTAGCGGGTGTCCATCAAGTCGGGTTTTTGGATTAATTATCAGGAAATCGGTTGGATATTCCCAGGAATCTACAGAGACCATGACATCATGTAGAGTACCCTTTGGTCTAACCACAGATCGGTCAGCCAATTCTAACAAAGTAGAGGTGGGTTCTACAGATGTAATGTCGAGCTTTTGACAGGTAGTGGTTGTTAAAATATTGATTGCAGCTCCTAGATCAACTAAGGCATTAGACAGGGTCTGACCATAAATTTGAACAGTTACAATTGGATTTCCTGGGTCTTCATATTTAATGGGTGTTTCTTTCCCGGATAGTAAATCAGATAAAGTACCGACTACTTGGACTCTTGGATTAGTTGTTATATTCCTCCTTGGTTTCTTTATGCACAATTCTTTGATAGTTTTTGCGTATATAGGAATGTCTTGAATGGCTTGGAGGAATGGGATTTTTATGTACAGATTTTGTAATTCTCCCAGAATGTCAAAGTCAGGATACTGTAAAGGTCGAGGTATGACTAATCGTTCTGGGAACGGAGGAGAGGATGTGGTTGCTTGATTATGAGTCTGATGCTTATTTACATCCTCTTGTTGCAACTGATGTTCTCTTGATAACTGATCTTCAATATGAACTGTTTTATCTCCCTCAGTTTCAATAATACGTCCAGATCGTAACTGAAGATCGTTACACTCCCTCAGGTCGGGTCCTATTTCTGGTGATTCTATGATTTGAAGAGATTGGACCGGTCTGTTATTTGGATTGGGGTTGGGTTGGGCTGGGAGTTGTGGTCTTAGATTAGACGACTGGGGATTTTGTTGTAAAGCTGGCAGAGTAGGTTGAGGGAGTGGAATAGTTCCTACTGGCTGGTGCATCGGTCTTTGCCAGTTTGTCTGCCAGGGTGAACTTTTTGAAGTAGGGGGAGTCCATTGCGGAGGATATGGGCTATTTTTCCAATATGGTGGAGTGTAAGGGAAATTCGGCCAACCATATTGGCTTGCCTGATTTAGCCATGGGTTTGAAGAAGGAAACGAGGGTGGTGACCAGTTTGAAAATGGGGGTTGGGACTGACTTTGCCACATACTATATTGTTGAGCATTATATTGTGGAGGCTGAAAAGAAGAAGTTGGGTCTGGAAACATACCAGATTGTCTCGGCTACCACTGGCGGCACTGGTTGATCAAGTACACCAATTCTGGTTCTTCCTCCGCTTCCTTATATACTGCTTTTAATCCAGGAAGTGAGGGGCAGCTTTCTGTAATATGATCTTTTGTACAGATGGCACATGTTTGGACTGTATCCAGTGGACACTCCTTGTGACTATGCTTTTTCCTGCATCGGGGACAGAAGATTGCCAAATTCTGTTCTGCCTCCATCTGCTTCTGTTTGGCCTGCATAATATCGAGTTGTGTAGTTAGTGTCACTAGAATATCAGTTTTAAAATTTTCTAATAAATTTCCAATCTCTACACGTGTTACTCCTTCTGTTGATATTTTGTTGTCTCTTGCAAACCGATCATATTTTGCCGGTTTTACTCTTGTGCTGCCTCTCGAACTCCTGATACATAAATCAATGATGTCAGCAAAATTCTCTTGGAAAATATCCCCTTTTTCCATGATGTTTAATTTTCAATCCACTGTTCCTTCATGCCCCTTATCAATGCAGTTTTTAACACATTATCAGGTAAAGGTAGTGATGCATAAGGAGATCTTTGTATATTGTACTGAAAACGTTCCACATACTCCTCTAATGTTTCATTTGATTTGGCTGTCATTTGGAATATTTCGTCCTTTAATTCTCTAGACCTACAATAGTCCTGATATTTTTTTAAGAAAGATTCTTTCATTTGATCCCAATTGTTGATGACCCCACCACCTAGCCCCATAAACCATCTTAAAGCAGCCCCTTTTAATGTAGAGGGGAATAGTTTCAATTTCTGGGGATCGGTGGTGTAATCATATCCCCTACAAAACACATCAAATTTGAATAAAAATGCATCCGGATCTTCTGATGTGAGACCGTGAAATGTAGGGATATGTTGAAGAGGGATAGCTTTCATGGGCGCATTTGCTGCAGAATCCACTATAGGATATTGTAATGTAGAGGTTTGAGTATTTGGCTGGTTCTGAGCCATAGGATCGAATATATGCCAATAACCTTCTGGGATATCTAGGAGGGTATTCCTAGGTTGAGAGGGAACGGTTTTGGCAGGGATGGTTTTAATAGCACTTCCTTTATCTGGGATAAGGGGAATGCCTGATGTCTGAGGAGATTGGATTCCTTCAACAATGATTTTCGCAGCGCTCCCCTTATCTGGGTTGTTTAATGGCTGATCTGTTCCAATGGGAGATTTTGGTTCCTCGGTTTCCCCTGTTTCTCCTTCTCCTTCACAAAAGTTGCCGAAATTCCCTTCCTGCAATAGTTCTGGAGTAGAATTTTCAATTTCTTGAAAGTCCTGCTCTTCAGTTTGACTATGCACCTCAACAAAGGCTACAGATGGTGATCCTGTGGCCTGAAGGGAACTAGTAGGCTGTTTAGAAATGATTTCCTGGGGCCTACTGATGGCTGAGATTCAGTTTTCTTATAGATTTCGTCTATGAAGGTCGTTCGGCCAAGGGTCACTGGCCCCTTAGCTTTTTCAGGTTTGGATGGAAGCTTAATATTCTTTTCTGGTTTTTTCTGCTTAGTCATGCACTCAAATGAACTACTAAATTCTATTCAAACAAAGCAACAACAAATATGTTAGGAAAGCGGACAGTGGAGCAGGGCTTTTAAATGCTCCGCACGCAGGTTCTTACCTTCCGTTTTTAAGATCCAACTCTTCCCTAGCAGGTTCATACACGTTCGTACACTACTCTGAAAAAGACAAATGGCTACACTCTTTCCCCGGCAACGGCGCCAAAATGTAGAGCTATAAAAAGGGTCTCTTTCACCTCTAATTACCTCACATTAATATGTCAATCCGGGAGCGTTTTGTTATTTCAAAGAGTGACTCAGTCTGAGGCTATCATTTGTCAGAGTAATGCTAGTAGTACAGCGTTCAACAAAAATACAAGAGTAAACGGATGCTTGTCTAGAACTAAGTTACTCCAAATGAATAAATCACACACTCTAAAGCTAGGCAACTTATCAGTCAAGGGTTCGGCAGCGATAGCCCATCCCTTTGGAAACTGATGGAAAGGAAATTAGAGCATGGACCACGGGTCTGGGAGCTAGACAGTAAATGCCAAGGCTCACTACAGCCATAGATCGTCTCTCACACCAAAACAACAAATGCGAGTAAATGAAACGACAGGTAGAAAAATGGAACAACAAATAAGAAATCGAACAACAAATATGGAATGGAACAACAATGCTAAAATGGAACAACAATTCTGAAATGGAACAACAATCGAACAACTAAGTCTTGCGAGCAATAATCAAGCTTTATTCTACTAACTCAAATGCACTCATTGTAATCAAACAACAATCTTTTATTCTCTAGGCAAATCAAGCAGCACACACTAATGGAACAACATTAATTACTAATAAGTTATGGAACAGTGTTTGGAAATCATACACACACACAACACGCTTGGAGAGTAATCTAATCTAGCATCAATCTTCATTAACAGGAATACAACTGCGTTTCAAAATGGAACAGCATCACTCCTGAATCGTAAAGAACATAACTTTCAGATAAATTCCATGACACGAATATACAGCATAAGAGCTCTGTAACAAAATAGTAACAATGTTTGGTCAAGATTAATAATATTCAATCAACTCTGAAATGATTAGTAATATAATGCAGAGTCAATACAATAATTCTGTCTATGAAAACCTTAATGAACGAATCTTAACAGAGCATATGATAGCAATTTATAAAGCATATCAGATTACCAAATAACGACGATAAGCAAACCACACAGAAATCAAATCGTAGTGATACAGAAGCAAGTGTCCTCTGGGGCCGTGCCCTTAGCCTCCAAGGGTACACCGCTTTAAGTTAATCTAGACGCAGAGATAAGATAATCACCAAGTTTATATTAATGCATAAAACAGAAGTACAATGGACCAGTTTCAACGAGACTCGATGATCAAAGTTCGATCTTTAATAGAAAGTTACATAAAATCATCATCCCCCAAAGCTAACAGTGTCGTCCCTTTATATAAGGGTGACGACGGAGATGTCTAAGTAATAAGATAAATAAAGCAGCGATCCCTCAGGATCAAAGATCCTGAGGGATTCGCCAAACTGTTAATTCTTAATCACTTCTTTTCTCCTCCGCCGAGCTGGTGTCTTCTCCTCTTTTTCCAGACCGGTTTGCTTCAACCTGCTTAGCCTCGTTTGCACTCGGTCCTTCGTCAAAGGGACAGCAGTTACCCTGTTCTTGTCTTTTTCTTTGGAACAGCAGCTCCTCGCTTTTACCCCTTCCTGCACAGGAGAATGACAACTATCAGCAGTTAAGTCTTGCATACTAATCCTACATATTTTGTTATAATTCTTTATTGTTTTCCACGTTCATGATGCAAAAATGTTCACAAGTTCCACTGAAAAGCCATTGAAATGATTATAAAAAAATACCTTTTTAGTAATCCACAACGGTTATTTCATATCAGTTCCCACCTCTACAGTAACGAGGAAGAAGATTGAATTGCCATACATTTCCAATCCAAGAGTCTCTATGATGGTCCAAACTATGCAAAATTTGGACAAGGTCGAAGCCAGATTGTTAGATCTGAAATCCACTCTCAGAGTTGAGGAACAACTCAAAAATCCTCAGGTGAAAAGCAAAATTGAGGATTTGAGAAAGCAAATTGAGGAAGAATGCTGCTCTGAAGAGCCCAATGCATTTTGGCATAGGAAGCAGCATACAGTTGAGCTCCCTTACAAATAAGGTTATGCCGGTAAGCCTTGTAAGAGCCGAGCAATCCAAATGAACAAAGAGTATCGATATCTCTGTGAAAAAGAGATCAAGTAGCTCCTTGACCGAAAACTTATTAGAGAATCAGACAGTCCTTGGAACTGTTATGGATTCTATGTTAACAAGAGAGCAGAGAAAATCAGAGGGATTCCAAGGTTGGTGATCAATTACAAACCCCTGAATTCGGTTTTAGCAGACGATACCTATCCTATACCACACAAAGTTGACTTGATCAGAAGGATAGCAGGAGCTAAAAAAATTTCTAAGTTCGACTTGAAAGCAGGACTTTGGCAAGTCACCATCTGAGAGAAAGATAAGTTTAAAACTACTTTCAACATACTAGCAGGCCACTATGAGTGGAACGTAATGCCTTTTGGACTGAAGAATGTGCCATCCAAGTTCCAAAAGGTAATGGATAAGACTTTTAAGTCTTACATTGATTGGCTTATTGTGTATATAGATGATGTGTTGATATTCTCTAAAAATATTCAAGAGCACTTCAAACATGTAAATATTTTCAAGAATTTGGTCAAACACAATGGCCTTGTACTAAGCAAGAAAAAGATAGAGGTATTTCATAACACAGTGAACTTTTTGGGACATACCATCTCCAATGGACATATGTCTTTGCAGAAGCATGCATTGGAATTTGCAGACAAATTCACTGATGTCATAACGGAAAAAAATCAGCTGCAAAGATTTTTAGGATGTCTCAATTATGTTAGTAACTTCTATCAATACTGTGCAAGTGATAGAAGAATCCTAAATAAAAGGTTGAAGAAAAACCCCCCAAAATGGACAGAAGTCCATACTAAGGCAGTACAAAATATCAAGGCCAAGGTAAAAACACTGCCAATTCTATATGTTGTTGATGATCTTGCATTTAAAATTGTGGAAACAGATGCAAGCAACATAGGATGGGGAGGCATCTTGAAACAAAAGAATGGAGATACTGAAAAAATTGTTCAGTTTGCATTTGGAGTGTGGAATCCAGTTGAACAAAATTATTCCACAATAGAAAAGGAAGTTAAAGCAGCCTGGAATTGCATCAGTAAGTTTGAGGTATATCTCATCAATAAACCATTCTTGTTAAGGACTGATGCATCAGCTTTACAGAAAGTCTTGACAAAAGACATCAGAAAGGCTGGAGAAGCAAAGTTTGCCAGGTGGCAAGCACTTTTCGCCAACTTTGATTTCAAAGTTGAGCATATCAAGGGAAAAGATAATAATCTTCCGGATTTTCTCAGCAGAGAATATCTTGAGCCACAAGATCATGTTATGATGATAGTCACTGAGTGGGACCAAAATCAAAAGCAAGAGGTCCTACGCACTATCCCAGATAATCAAGACTGGGAAGAATACAAAAGAAATTGGAAACCCACATGGAAACTCAGGCAGACGAAAGTACTAGATGCCAACTTGCAACCACATACAGATGTCCAACACCTTGTGCCAGAACGGAAAGTATATCCAAAAGGAAGCAAGTGGATCCATGACATGATTTATGAAAAAGCACGAAGAGATGTTGGAATTGCACAAATAGCTCTAGAACAGAATTTTCATGATATTGCTAGCATATGGTACCATGGAGGACCCAGCACCGACATACATGAAAGATATTTCTGCATCTACAGAACAAGAGATCTCTGGAATGAGCCAGGACATCTGCCAACTCAACCTGCTGCTCAATGGCCAAGAAATGACCCAAAAATTAATTTTCCTGACACTGTGTATGTTTTTGCAGGTTATAAATAGCTTTGGTGGGACTTTCTTAACGTTGATAACAAAGTAGGAACTCATTATACAAAGCTTAAATTCAGCACAGTTGGCCACTACCAAAGAAACCAACAATGCAAATGGCTTAGAGATTGGTGGAGTGACTATGGTGTTAGCAGAACTGCAATGGATCCCATATATCACGAACAATATTGCAGAACCCATTGTGATTTATGCATTGAACAAAACCTTGAAGAATGCTTTCACCCTATTTACAACACTGTCAAGGAAATGACCAATGGAGAATGGTCACCATCTCATAATATAAACTATTCACTCGAAGAATACATGAGGGAACATTTAGAGTGGTTAGTTTTAACTAAACTTAAACATCATATTGTTCTGGGTAAACCTATGATCGTCCGTAGGATATACACAAAAGCCTAGGATGAATTGTTGTATAAAAGAAATAGATTCCCTGAACTCACTGTGTTCTGATGGTTCACATGGGCTTTCCGTAAAAGCATCCATAGTGTAATCATGATGTCCAGTCACAAGGACTTAATTGTGGCCAGATTTCCCGTGGGATTTGCTGTACTAAAGCCTCCACTGTGTAAATAGTTCATGCATTATATTTCTCGTGGGCTTTGATAATCTAAAAAGCATCCACTTTGTTTTGTCGGAATCTCTTTCCGTAAGATTTTCTTTTTCGGACTGGAATCTTTGTGCAGATGTCGCTCTGGCGTTACCCGAAAGTAATGATTCCATCCACCTTTCGGTCAGTTTACTAATGGCCTACAGTAATGCTTGTCCCCTCTCATTTCCTATATAATGAGGGTAAGGCTCATTGTTGAGGCATCGAGTCTTAGTATGTCATAGAGATTCAATCTGATTTGGGAGCCTGCATATCAGTGTGCTCGGCACTGGTAAGAACCTAAAGTGGCCGAATCAGTTTAGAAGTCTTCAAGTTTGTATATGAGTCCAGTCATATTCTAAGGCAGAGTCTATCTTTCGCCAGGTAGCCTTCGGTATTGCTTGTTCCTTGCGAACAACATAAAGCCCGACAAATGCAAAGATAGTCAATGTATGATAAAGAATCTCTCTATAAAAATTCTGAAATCCATTCTGAAATAATATGAGTACACCATTCCGCATTTGAATATCTTGCGCGTTTACATTGTCTGCTATGGTAGTAGTTATCTTTGAGCTTTCATCCAAAGTTCACACGAAGTTCATCAAAGGTTCGCCAAAGGAACGAAGGGACGCCAAGGCCATTGTTAGGCGAGGAAAGCCGTTGTTGAGGCCGTGAGAGTGAGAAAGTTCTAAGTAGGTTCGCGCTGAGTTCACCACTGGTTCACCAGGAGTTGGCTATCAAAGATAATCGAAGAGACGTAGCAAGTAGCAAGCTTGTGACAGAAGCCCCTGCTTAAGCTTGTGAAATCTAGAGGTTTTAATCATGTTGTAGATATTCCAACGAACCTCACTAATGCATTCAAGTAATTCAAGAAAAGAATCTACTCTGATTTTTTAAGTGTTTACTTAAGCCATTGCACCATCATTACGTGCGTTGGGGTTTGGTTTCTATACCATACTTGCGTTTTCGACCTCATAAGGCTCTCAATTTATGTATATAGGTTTATAAACTTTAACTTGCTAGTTCTTGTGCATGTTCTGCTATGCTAGTTGGTTTAGTTGAATAGAGGAAGGGGAGGTATTTACTATTTTTCAAAACTTTTTAGTAATAGATGTAATAAGAGTGTTAATATTATTTATGGTAACAGTGGAAGTAACAATAACACACGGTTAAAGGAGTTTTTGTTCAATGCGTGAGAAATGCAAGGGGTTTCACTCAATGAACCTCTGACATATCAGTGTATTCATGGCATATTAAAAAATATCCTTAATTTGACTACATATTGGAAAATACTTCTAAATATCACATTTTTTAACCCCCTACCAATACAAACCCAATACACCTTACCAATTTACAAAACCCCTACTTTCACTAGATATTGTAGGTATTCATTTTTCCATTAACATTTTTTTATACCCCTTTCTATTTTTCCATTAACTTTGAGTTCCACTTTTTGTAATTACCAATATAAAAACCCTTTACCCTTGTATATGATATTTTTTATTTGAATTACCATTCTTACCTTGTCTACCCTTCCAAAGTATTAATGTAAATCAAAAAGCAGATGTCATTTCCACATACACAAAATTTTTGAATAACTTTATAGAGAGGGCGTAAGGTTGGCCTTGGCTTTAAGTCCTAAGTAATGAGTTCAAGCCATAGCAAGGGATTAGCTATTCACATATGACCTGTCCGTTCAATAACAATGCAATAGATACCATATTGTATGAGGTAGAGATTTGGTTTCATGATTTTATTCATTCTATTGAATCTTTCTTTGTTTTGCACCTTTCATTATTACAAAGTCCAAATCTTTGTAGAAATAACAAAATGATCTATATTTTATGATATGTTGAGTGTAATGGGGTCTTACCACCAATACTTGGATAGGTTGATTGCGATAGGGTCTTATCACCAATATTTGAAGAGAGGTTACTTACACATCATCGAATAAAATGGTTTCAATGGTATATTGAAATCTAGAGGTTTTAATCATGTTGTAGATATTCCAACGAACTTCATTAATGCATTCAGGTAGTTTAAGCAAATAATCTACCCCATTTTTTTAAGTGTTTACACAAGCCACGACACCATCATTGCGTGTGTTGGGGCTTGGCTCTGGTGGGTTTCTACACCATACTTGGACTGCCTCATACGACTCTTCCTAATATTCAATCTAAGGTTTATAAACTCGAACTTGTGCTAGTTTTTTTATGCTAATTGGTTTACTTTCACATAGGAAATGGAGGTATTTACTATTTCTCAAATGAGTACCCTAAAACGCTCTTTAGTAATAGACCTAACAATAGTGCTAACACCACTCATGGTAGTAATAGACCTAACAATAGTGCCACCACTAATGGCAAGAGTGGAAGCACCAATAGCATATAGTTAAATTACTAGAGCCACCTGGAAGTTCTTTTCAATCTGAGAGAAAAGCAAACCTACTTTTTATCGTGAAAGCTGTAAATAGCTCCTTAGACCTGAAAGAGGGAATTTGGCTACCCAAAATTGTTATTGGTGATCTATCTTCAATAAAATAAAGTGCAATGAAGTTCTTTGCAATGACTATCCTCCCAAAAAGGCACCTCTACCTCTTTCTGAACCATTGAAATATTTTCACAATTTACCTTCAGCAAAATTTATGCTACATAAGTGTTCTCATGCCAATGTCCACACAATTGCTAGTAAGCAAGGTCATGAAGTTGAATCTTCTAATGATATTTTCAAGTGGCAGTTGAGAAAAAAGTAATGTCATAGGTCCCATTCACTCAAATGTTGCCTCATCTTGTAAAAGTAATGTTCAATTATGAGGAGACAAACATAGTTAGTAAAACAAAATAGATATACGAACATTGGAGGAAAACATTAAAGAAATAGATGCTTGAGAATATTTCTTCATCTTATTTACTGAACAAGTAATGCATTCATATATAGTCTTTAGATTTATACAAATATAGAAGTTATAAATAATTTAACTAATCATGCGAGATTACATCTTACTAGCTCTAATTTAATCTCTGAATACTCAGTTTGTTTATAATGTTATAACAATATATGAGAAATTACATATTGTAATAATAAAAATTAAACATTATCTTCAATACTCCCCCTTAATGCTTAATGATATGATTTCAAAAATCTTCTTATGTAATGAAACCACTCTCCCCGCTTTGGTGAAGATATCAACAAGTGGATGATCTATTTTACAAAACTTTATTTCAATTTCTCCTTTTGCACCAAACACTCTAATGAAATGATGCTTGATATGGATATGTTTGATACAAGTACGGAACGCTCGTATTTACTTATGGAAATTATAGACATGTTACCATAATAAATAATTATAACATCTTGTTGTTCTTGTTTTAGATTTGTCAAGATTCTCTTAAACTAAATTGTTTCACATATTGTTAATGCTACCACAATATACCGTTGAAAATTTTAAGTATTTTTTCTATCATCAAGAAATCTAGATCAACCAACACAAAATTATTGGTTGAAGTGTACCAAATGCTAAAACTACTTGTTCCATATAAATATCTTAAAATTATTTTCTTTACTCCAAAATGAATCTTAAAATTCTTCTCAATGCTGTAAGATGAATCTTATTTAGACTTTGCATAAATCTAAAAATTAAACTTATTGCATACATAGAGATTTGGGCAACCTGTTTTCAAATTATAATCCTTATAAACTGTAAACATGTTGATGATGATCGTATTCAAAATTTCACAAATTATAATCCTTATAAACTGTAAACACGTTGATCGTGATCGTATTCAAAATTTCACATTCACTATTATTTATCTTTCCTCAATCCATAGAAGTGAAAGTTGTGATTCCTCCCTACCTAAAAATTAGGTGAAATAGCATGTTGGTATATTTGTAATTTTTTAAAGAACAAATTGGTATATTTTTACACATTCTTTAGTTAGAGTTAATGGGGAGAATTTTGGAAAAATTAAATGAATGGCAGATTTTGGAAAATATTTTCAAGTTTTTTTTTTTATTATTCAATTTTGTAATTTTTCTAATTGAAATTAACTCAATTGTAAATTTTGAGAATATTCTGAAATATAAATTAAATCAATTAGAGATTTTGGAAAATATTTTCATAAGAAAGCTTGGTTTTTTAATTTTGGACTTCTAGTAATCTCTCTAATTGAAATTAACTAGATTACATATTTTATGAATATATTCAAAAATTGAATTCACTGTAAAAATTAATTTAGATTGCAGATTTTGAAAATATTATAAAAAATTATATTGATTACAGATTTTGAAAAATATTTTCACAAGGGAGCCTGATTTCATTTTTTTTTAATCTCTCCCATTGAAACTAAATTACCGTGTTTGGAAATATTTTGAAAATTTAAATAGACTCTAGATATGATAATATGATTGCAGTTAATGTTTTCCTTTACTCCTATCACAAGACTCTAGATATGATAATATGATTGCAGTTAATGTTTTCCTTTACTCCTATCACACGTATCTATCACCAGGTTTTAAAATATTTCAAAAACCTGCCATTAAAATTTCTCCATCCATATTTTCCCTTTTTTTGATTCTGGTATACACAGAAAATAGTTGAGTTAAAATTCATTGTAAATTTCTCCATCCATATTTTTCCTTTTTTTATTCTGGTAGATTTGATTAATATTTCTCACTTTTCCTTGGTATACACAGAAAATAGTTGAGTTAAAATTCATTGTAATCTTTTGAATGGGGATATTTTCGTTCGGGCATTGTTCTATCTTATAGAAAAGGAGAGGCATCTCACACAGAGGAGAAATATTTGCTAAGTATGCGTATTTATATATCTTTGTCAGGCCCATGCTAAATCCCTGCTCCATTTGGCTGGCTTAGATGTGGAAATGGGAAGTTCTCGTGAAGTTGAAATACTCCACCTGGCTAGTTGTCCACAACCGAATACTAACGTGGGACAACCTTGCTAAAAGATGGTTTTTGGGATCTGGAGTTTGCCCACTTTGTAGATTAGCTGAAGAGAATGTATTGCACCTTTTCCTGGTATGTCCTTTTGCCCATGTTGTATGGGAGGAAATCTTTTCTATGCTCAACATTAATAATGTGGTGGACAGACTCCCCATCCTAACAATGTGGTGGACAGACTCTCCATCCTATCTTGCCTCCAATCTTGGGCAGACCATAACAAAGAGTACAAATCCATTCCTTTGTATTTTTTATTTGAGGATGTCAGAATGCTTACATTTTTTACAATGTTGTTCTGTATCCAAGACATACTACCCTTAGTGTTGTTGTATATTTCTTGGAGATTGGTCCTCTTTTATCTAGCAGAAATAATAGTGGTAGGACTTTCAAAGATATTGGCCATTGTTACCTTAGGGATTATTTTATTGTTCCTCTGTGAGGTTGTCTGTGGGTGTGGAGTCATCATCTCCCTCTTCCCTTCAAATTATTATCACTTTTTTTTGGACCGGTGGCTCCGGCACTATTATGCGTGCGTGTCGAGGTGCTTTCCCTTTGTGGAGTCCTTTGATGTGCATTATGGCTAATGGTGGAAGATTGTGGGGTTGTTTGTGGGTGTGGAGTGGTCATCTCCATCTTCCCTTCAAATTATTATCACTTTTTTTGGACTGGTGGCTCGCGTGCGTGTCGAGGTGCTTTCCCTTTGTGGAGTCCTTCGATGTGCATTATGGCTAGCGGTGGAAGATATTGTCATATTTGGGGATTCGAAAGCAACAATCAAATGGATATTGGGTACTTTCTCTCTTGACGTTCCATCTTTGGGTCATTTGATAGAACAAATCTGCTCTATGAGGACTAGTTTTTGCACTCTATCATTCCGCCACATTTTTTGAGAGCATAACTCATTGGCGAAACTACTCTCTAAGTGTGGGACATCGACACATTCAAGTTATATTCATTTTGATTCTCTGGTCCAGGTATCAGTCACAAGCTCTGGTTACTTCATTTTTTTTCTTGATGGACTGTTTATTTTCTTAGATCTTCTCTAGACTAGAGTCCCAGATTTTTGCATTTCTTCTGAATCTTTTACCCACTCTATCTAGGTACTTTGTTTACATATGCAGGGCTAATTTTGTGTCTTTTTGTCAGCTGGGCGAGGCCCCTGACCTATATTTGATCTGTTGTATATGTCAGCACATGGAAATATATCTTTGAATAATTTGCTATGTTTCTCTATTTTTGACGCTATTATGGGATCTACAGTTATAGGTTGGATGATGAGGAACTATGTATGATGTAACAACTTCATTTTATTAATATAAGCCTATTGTCTTTTCCCTATTTAAAAAAATCCTTTACTAATATTTTTTTTTCTCAGAAAACAAAAATAACATAGAAACATATGCTTGGAGAGCAATTCATATAGGAAGCTTACCCGAATTTGGATGCTTGGTGTAATAAATCCAGGAAGCACATTCGATAGTCAAAGGACATACTTCATACTTCAATAATTTTATTTGAGAAACTTTTCTTTGTGAATAGCGATTTACTAGGGGAGCGATGTGTAATGTTGTGCATGGAACAATGATGTGTTGGCATTATGATACAGGTGTTGTCCTTGATGGCAACTCACTCAGAGGTATGATACAGGTGTTGTCCATGATGACAACTCACTCAGATGACAGATCATAGTGCAGCAGGTCAAGAGAGAGGTATACGCAGGTTAACCTTGATGAAAGTGCATATACATGCAAGTTTTCAGAACAAAAGGCGCATACACGTACACACGCAGGTTCACAGAAGGTAAGGCGCGTACATGTCGGAAAACTAAGTTTTGGTCTGTGGTATTTGGTCCATGGTATTTCGTCCGAAGTGTTGACCCCAAGTATGGGTCCAAGGTATTGGTTCTAAGTGGTTTTGGACCATGGTATTGAAAGAAGCCTAAACCTGTATAAGGAGAAGATCATTAGGCCAAGGAGTGGAAGTGTAAGTGATGAATATCTGATGAAGTGTGAGATCTAGTATGCTGGTTATGGGTTTGTGATGCTTGGCTCGATTTGAATCAAGGAGGCTCCTATGCGGTTGATAAAGGCGGATGGACCAGGATCTTGAAGACTAAAATGTATTATCATTATATGGTCTGATCATGAGTAGATCTGAGTACTGATGCATGTTTTATCATTTATATCTTATTGTTTGGGTATATCTGAAGTCAGAAATTGCAGCGAAGGTATAAGTAATTATCTATAGATCTGTACTCGGGTTCTCTGGTGAAAGAGCGTATACACGCTGGTTTGACAAAGTCAAGTAGCGTATACATTATGAGATTTCATGTTTCAGGTTGCTTTTGGTTCTAGTGGTTGTTGTAGCGTTCTAGGCTCTGGTCTGTGTTCTGGTAACTGTGTTTTGATGACAGGGTTTCAGTGATTCAGTATTGGGTGATTCAGAGATTGATGATGCAGGTATATTTGATGACTATATTGCAGTGGTGATTGTTTTGTATTTATGGATCCAGTCTGAAAACTTATGAAACGTGGTCCCTAGAAGAAAAGAGAAGGTTGTAGCCTTCTGTAGGCCAGCACCTACGTACTAGTACATCAGCTAGTACAAGAGCTAAGGGGGTTGTAGCTCCCTTCTAGGAGAGTCTGGAGAATGAGAGAAGGTTGTAGCCTTTTGCAAGTAGAAGCCTGCGTACTGGGATAAGACTGCACCATTAGAGACCATTGTAAAAAGAAGTTTCTTATTAAAGGAAGATAGAGACGAATTGCAGCAGGTGGTTTTCACCCACATTGGGTTTCCACCTTACATCTTGGTGTTCATGTGTGTTGCTTATGTGTGATGATCTGTTTTGTTTTAGTTCTCCTGTTGATTGTTCATATGGTTAATAATGTTCTGATGCACTCATTAAGGATCAACTAACTGAATCATAAGTTTACTGGATATGCGCTTGTTGCATTACACACAGTTGCGTATACACGCGGTTTTACTTAACTGAAGTAGCGTATATGAATCTGAATATGGAAATGAAAAAGTTATATTGATTTGATAATACTGATTCACCCTCCCCCCCCCTCTCAGTATTATTTCCAACAATTGGTATCAGAGTAGGTCCTTTGGAAGAAGTTTGATCACTTGAAGGAAGATCCATCATAATGGGTAATCAAGAAAGAGAGGCATCCGTTAGGCCACCAGTCTTTGATGGGAGCAACTTTGTCTACTGGAAGATAAGAACCAAAACATATCTACAATCGCTTGGAACGGATGTTTGGGGAATCGTGGAAGGAGGATATACATATCCATCGACAATTCCTACAGATACAGCAGAGAGAAAACAATATGAACTCAATGCCAAAGCTGTTACTATCTTATTGGGAAGTTTGTCACAATCAGAATTTGTCAAGGTCATGCAGTTCAAATTAGCCAAAGAAATATGGGACAAAATCATTCTAAGCTAGGAAGGTGATGATCAGGTAAAATGTGCAAAGCTTCAAACTCTTAGAATACGGTATGAAACTCTTAAGATGCATAGTAATGAAAGCATAGCTAATTACTTCCTGCGTATAGATGAGATTGTCAATTGTATGAGGAATCTGGGTGAAGAAATTAAGGAAGGTGTCTTAGTTGAAAAGGTTTTGAGATCCTTGTCTACTAAATTTGAATCTAAAGTGTGTGCCATAGAAGAAAAGGAGGATCTGCAGAAAATCACTATTATGCAGCTTCACAGAATCTTAACTGCTTTTGAGATGAGAAAAGGAGGACCATCAGATATGAGAGAAGCCGCATTTGAAGTATCAACAAATGGAAAAGAAAAAATCAATGAATCAGGATACATTTCAGAAGAAGAAGATGAGGTAAATTTTGTCAATAATATTGAATGGGGATTTGGAAGGTTCAAAGGTGTTATAGACATTTTTGTGCCTTACAGTTCTAAGCATGAAATGTCCATAAACCAAGGGATCCTAAGTCCCTAAAAGTGTTGTTCCTGCCCCTAAAGGAACAAGGTCAACCAATTACAGCTCCTCCCAGAAGTTCTCCACCAGAAACTGCTCAGAATCAGTCAAATCAGGATCATTTCAGCTGCTCCACTAGCTACCTGCGTTTCATAGCACCCCAGTACACTAGCTAGGTGCATTGCAACGCACCTAAATGCACTACCAGGGTGCGCTGAGCGGGAAATGACAAATGGCAGTGTCATTCCGCGAGGTGGACAGACAATGGAAGCTTCCAGAATCTTCCTCAATGACACTTGCCTCACTGAGTTCGACCAAGGATGAGTAAGAGGCTCTCAATCTCCAAGTGGAAGCAAGAACTAACAGAGAGAGGCCACAAGTCAAATCATAAGCTGACTCATCCTCTCTGCATACATCTATATATGGATCCCTCATCCCAGAGATCCAGAGGCTGGAATTTTGTACTTTGCAGAGAATTGCTGTTGGTTTTGAGATTGATATCAGTGCATTGGGTGATTTATGCTTTGTTGGAGGTGAAGAAGGGATTCCTTTGCTAGGAGGTTGATGCTGGATCGGGACTCACTTGGTTGTATCTCCTCCTAGATCTTCTTGTTATATCAATAAAACTATTTGAGTTTCTCATACATGCTTGTGTATCAATGATGTTTTGTTATATTTGCATGTTTAGCTTAAATCTGATCCTAAGCTATTTATGAATGTAAATCTATGTCTTTGTGTAGTTTTCCTCTTCTGTGATCTTGCAGGAACTTGGTGAAGCTGGGCAAGTAAGGGAGCAGGTAGCGGGAGGCTGTCAAAGAGAAGAAAGATTGGATCAAAAGGATAACGAAAGACACAGGTTGGTTCATCCTATTCCTCTTCTTTTACAATTCATAAAGAAGAATACGAAAGTAGTTTTCCTTGTTTGTTGCTAAGGCACTATCACACTTTAGTGGGATAGGGGCGTTCTGAGTAGACACTTTTCCCAACAACAAAATGGCGACTCCACTGGTAGATCGTGTCTAGTTAGTTTGTTTGTGTTTCTCTTGTTGTTTGTTTCATAAACATAGAAGTAGCAATCGAACTGCATTTGCCATTATCAAATGCAAAGTAGACACCTGCTACTTCAATCCACTCACTGGATTTGTTTATGATTTGAACAGCTGATTCACAAATGATCTGATTACCCTTTGTGATAGCTCTTAGTCCTCCTTTAAATCATCCCTCTGATTGTACCTTACTGATTGCTTTTACTAGGCCAAAAATCATAGATTAAACTGCAAACCGTGACCCAGAACCCGGATAGAAGTCTCGTTTCTGCCCCAGCGCAGGCTCTGTGAAGAGGCTCTGCATTTCAACGTAGGTCCCGAGAGGGCTACTTGCGCTGCAATTCAGTTTCTCTGTGCAACAAGTGCGCTGATCAGCCTTTGCCCTGTGCAGTTGAGGTTCTTTGCTTCATTTTGTCCAGTTTTGTCTCTGATTTTTGCAGCCTGTGATCAGTGTGGGTACCTGTCTGAAAACCCCTTTTCTTTGCCTTAATTCCGCCTCCTTTGTACAAAAAGACTATAGATGTTCTTTGTGTGTTTGTTACATCATTTACAGTTTTCCATTGAAAGAGTAGAATAGTCATATTGTCGTCCTTGGATTTAGATCTGTCGTAAGTGTCGATTTTGATCTTAGGAGAAAGTTTGTTTGCTGTTGACAGTTGATTATACTTTTACTTTTACCTTTGGTTTGAATTTGTCACTTTCTAGTGTCGAAACGAGTGTTTATTTCAAAATCATAGAGTGTCGTAATCTTCTCTACCTTTTTGATTTCGAAAAGAATCTTGTTTGTGTTTTTCACTTGAAAGCAAATTCAGATTTGTACATCAACTTTCTTTTTAGGCATCAATATTAAGAAAGTGAAAACAAATACATGCATATGTGCATTTGCATATTGATATTTTGTATGGCTTGATTTAGGAAAAGTGCATTTACAGTATGCTCTTTGCTCTTTGAGAAAAGATTGTGTCTTTCTTTTCCCCTTGTAGCTAGGATTTTCATTGTTGAAAAGAGATAAAAGCTTGCTTATCATCTTTAGATTGCATTTAGGAATTACATCTACATCTCGTGGTGATCCCAAAAGGCAAACTTCTAAGAAAGATCAACTTAAAATAAACTGAATGAATCTAACAACGCTTTGGAACTTAACGCACAACATAGAGGTCTAGGATAGAGACGTGTTTCGGCGTCGTAAAGCCTGGTAACTGTTGTCCTCACTGATGGTTGGGTGATTCCTCCACTGTGAGACGATAAGTGCCAGTACGGACTTGTGCTCCCACGTACCGTCGAGTATATATTGGGAGACCCCTATAGGCTTAAAACCTTTTATCCATAGGAAGCCGTGTCGGCCGCCCTACTGATCGCAATGCACCGAACACAGCATTCGGGAAGATTGACTGTCGTACCGTAAAACGTATTCTACAGTTTTGTGATTGGTTTGGCACACCCTCTACCTAGATCTCCAGAGCAGTCCCTTTCGTTCCTTTTTAGACTCCTTAACGGAAAAGGTCCATCTGAGCACTTGTCACTTCAGGCTCATTAAAAATCGAAGGAGACTAGAGTCATCTTTTGTTTTTTCTCGACTCTTTAAAATTGAAAAAACAAGTTGTGTCTAAAGCGTCTAAAAATTTATTTTAAACGGAATATTCATCACCCTTTTCCTACGTTGATCTTAGGTTGAGAAAATGGAGTCTACCAACCAAGGAATTCCCCTTGGTGGAAATCCTAGTCCCTTCTCCTCTTGGGGAGATGTTGGTGCACCCCATATGGCCACATTGTCGCTTCCAGGACTGACAATTGGCTTTCCAGTCTGGCTCTTCTCAACCAATGTCGTTCAGAACACCACTATTCCTGAACAATCGAATCAGCAGTTAGACCAGTCCAGAGTTACCCACCAACCTTCTACTTCCTCTAATTCTTCCTCTCCTCCTTCCTCTTCGCTTGATGGGGCTGGCAAAGCCAAAAGTCAAGTTCCTAAGGAGAAGAAGGAAAAGAAGAAGAAAGAGAAGAAGAAGAAGGAGCCAAAAGCGAATGGGGGCAAATGAGTGTCGTCTAACGAAAATCCACACACTGCACCGACCAGGCCTAAATCGCCATGTGTCATTTGCAAGGGAGACCACTTTCACAGAGATTGTCCTTGCATCCCTCGGATACTAAGGGACTGGTCTCCTCGTTTGCACAATCCGGTGTCGTCAACCTCTGATGGCCATGTTGACAGCACACCGTCAACTAGCGAAAGTGAAGCCCCAGGACAAAAAGGGAGAGCTAGATCTCCCTGTAAACTGTGCGAAGGCGATCACGCCATCCACCGTTGTCCCTTCTTAGACGAAGCTAAAAGAGTTTTGGATGACCGTCATGTTTGACCGTTACGACTTCCTCCTAGATATAAAAAAATCTTGCCGAGTCCTTCGTTAGTTGAGAATCCAGCTGGCCCGCTCAAGTGGTTAGCTGAAGCACCTGTCATTGAAGATGAACCAGCTGAATCCATACCCGACGAAAGTCAAAAGTTCGAGGCGGCAGTTGACCCAGTCTTGCCTTCAGAGGTTGTATCTTCGAATGACACAGTCACTGGCGAGAACAAGGATGACACCGTCCAAATTCTCTTCATCAACACAGACTCTGACGAACACGGGGGCAACCTACACATTCCTTTACCGCAGGAAGGAAGTTCGTCAGAGCCGTACCCGGCCGTCTACTCGGTCCCACCTCCAAGCAACCTAGTTGTCTCCTTCGACTGGAATCAACTAGGCAGACCCCGTTTACAAGCAAACATACCATTCAGAATTATCGTCCAAATATATAGAATGGTCATGGATGGTACCATCATAGATGAGGGGGCTTTTGTGAGTATCCTTTCCTCTATAGCTTGGAAAGCGCTTGGTTCGCCATCGCTTTTGCCTGAGATGAGAAATCTGACAGGCTTTGATAAAGGAACCAGTCGACCTTTAGGGATCCTTCCCAATGTGCCCATAACATTGAAAGGGAAGATAGTTCAAATGAACGTAATGGTCATTCAAGGACCCTTGGATTATAACCTACTCCTTGGACGAGACTATATTTATTGCATGGGAGCCATCGTCTCCTCACTCTTTAGAGTAATGTGTTTTCCGCACGAAGGAAGAGTGGTCAAGCTCATGGACCAGCTTTCATTTCCCGGATCATGCATCACAAATAGTCATGTACCATCCCTAAATGGTCTCTTCACGCAAGAAATGTCTCAACCCCCAGTCCGTCCTCCCGATGAGCGCGAGTAATTCAGAGGGATATGACTGAAACCCAGGGGGCATGCGTCCTGGTCTGCTTCGACAGGAAAACTTCGGGTATAGGGTAGGTTTCCGCGAGAGAATATGACTAGTCTGTACCCCGTCCGTCAGTGGAAGAGGGATTATTCTAGAAAAAGATTCTCTTGTCAAAGTTATGTGTGTGGTGCTCGTTGTCACTCACCTTTGTTTATCTCGGTAGACATCGCTGAGGAAGTGTTTCATTTGTAACGTGAATGAGACAATCTTTGGTAACCTGAAAGAGGTAGGCCTTTCTTGATAGAACAAATGTTTTGTCTGCAAATTGAGGGGTAACCTTGAAACCATATTTTATACCTGGGGGCATGCAAACCTTTTGGAGTGCAAGCAAGGGGCGTCTATTTATTTTTTAATTTTTAGGTCCTCCCTTTAAACCCGTAGGCTAACCCTTTAAACTCATAGGATTAGTCGTTTCCTAACTTGCATAAAGAAAGGATGTGGGGAAAAAATCTAAATGTTGCCGTTTTATATGAGACATTCTTATCATATGACTGGATTATCAAGCAGTTTTAGCACATAGTTCAAGCTCGTTAAAAAATAAACATAAGACCGAGCAAGTGTTTCAATCCGCGTTTAAGCTCGTTAAAAAATGAACTATCCTCCGGTAAATAACCACCGTGAATGTAGCATTATCAGCCATTAAAGCCTTGGTTGTGTTTGCACCGTCACCTCCACTTTTCCATTGGCCGATCATTCACCTCCATTTGATTGTTTACCCATTTTGAGGAACAGCTACGAAGAGTGATTTCACTAGCCATCCTTGTGACACTGCCGTGATTGGAAAATTCCAACCCTTACCTGGAATTAGCTGCTACCCATTTTATCACTCGTTCCTCAAAAGACGAGTCTTCTTTAAGCTCTTTTCATCTGACTCGTAAAATATGAAAAGATTGCCGAGTTTTGGCCTTCCAGCTCGTTAAAGCGACCGGAAGTGCTATCCCTCCTCTAGATTTTAATCTTTTTGGACCTGAGGGATTATTGCACAAAAAGATCGAGCGCTTGTTTTGTTCGGCTCGTTAAAACTATCGAAAATCCATCCCTTTTGTATTGTTTTATACTTTTTCAGACTTAAGGGATTAGATGACGAAAAAGGAATTTCGGAGTTACCTTTACGACCTTTTCAGACTCTCTAAAAATGAAAAGGACCGAGTTATCTTTGTCGTTAAACTTGTTAAAAAGATTAATAGCGACAAACTTGTCTTTAGACGAGAACGAGTTTCACTATCGCTAGGCTCGTTAAAACATAGCGATAGGTTTGCCTGAAGGGCAAATTATAGAACAAGCATATGTTATCCTCCTCAAGCTTGACAAAAATAAAGAGGTACTGGTCAGTAATGACTGGGGAAAAATTGGGAAGAAACTCAAAGAATCTTTATTGGTAGCAAGTCGCTCTTGAACATGACACTTCCACTCTGTGCCTAAGTCGGGTTGGGTTGTTTCATTCACCGGTCACATCACCATGGTCACGCCATACCATCCACATTTGGGGTAAATGCTACCAATCCATCACATAAGTGTCACCGACATGTTCAAGAGAAGTCATCCAGAGAAGTCACCCGTGTTCCATCCACTACCATACATTATACTTCATTCCTTCATGACTGCCATCCTGAACCATATATCATCAGATCGTTTTCACCTCCATCAAAATCATTTGCTCCGTTCCGTGTCATTGATGTGGGATTCATCAAGGCCCTCCTTTGACGGATCGCTTCTTGTCGACATCAGCTCATTATCCAAGAAGTTGATCTAGGAACACCCCATTCAGTACTTTGAAGCTTGCATGCCTCAATGGCAAGTTTCTCACTTCCGGCGACAGGTATACATCAATGACCTTCAACCGAAAGATTTTGCGTGGTGTTCGACACCAAGTCCTTTATTCACACCACGTGAATTGTACTGCAGTACCTTGAGGGTCATCATCCTTATTGGTGATTCCTCTCGCGCTTGTTAACAGTTTACATCATTGACTAGTAATCAAGCGATGTCTTTCCATGTTCGACTTCAAAACATTTTTCACATGGATCGACTTGTACTTCGAGTGAAGATCGGACGAGATTGAAGACCCCGGATCTAGTTTCATCCATCCGGGCTGCGATATATATTCAGGAAAAATAAAGACATTGACATGTACAGCATTGCAGCACAGATAATCATCCTACCAAAAGGATGATGACTTCATCAAAATCATCAGTCTACCATCAGACGATTGTCTGTCCTATGTACATAAAAATGAATTTATAAAGCTGAGCATGGGAATGCCCGCCTCAGCTAGATCATGAAAGCAGTATGAAGATAATGTATTGTATTGTATCTTATTACAGGTCTCCTCCCAGCATTGAAAGAACTTTGGATCCTCCTAATAAAGCATTTCACCCGATAAACGGCCTCATACTTTAGGGGGCAACTGTTATAGACATTTTTGTGCCTTACAACTCTAAGCATGAAATGTCCATAAACCAAGGGATCCTAAGTCCCTAAAAGTGTTGTTCCTGCCCCTAAAGGAACAAGGTCAACCAATTATAGCTCCTCCCAGAAGTTCTCCACCAGAAACTGCTCAGAATCAGTCAAATCAGGATCATTTCAGCTGCTCCACTAGCTACCTGTGTTGCATAGCACCCCAGTACACTAGCTAGGTGCGTTGCAACGCACCTAAATGCACTACCAGGGTGCGCTGAGTGGGAAATGACAAATGGCAGTGTCATTCCGCGAGGTGGACAGACAATGGAAGCTTCCAGAATCTTCCTCAATGACACTTGCCTCACTGAGTTCGACCAAGGATGAGTAAGAGGCTCTCAATCTCCAAGTGGAAGCAAGAACTAACAGAGAGAGGCCACAAGTCAAATCATAAGCTGACTCATCCTCTCTGCATACATCTATATATGGATCCCTCATCCCAGAGATCCAGAGGCTGGAATTTTGTACTTTGCAGAGAATTGCTGTTGGTTTTGAGATTGATATCAGTGCATTGGGTGATTTATGCTTTGTTGGAGGTGAAGAAGGGATTCCTTTGCTAGGAGGTTGATGCTGGATCGGGACTCACTTGGTTGTATCTCCTCCTGGATCTTCTTGTTATATCAATAAAACTATTTGAGTTTCTCCTACATGCTTGTGTATCAATGATGTTTTGTTATATTTGTATGTTTAGCTTAAATTTGATCCTAAGCTATTTATGAATGTAAATCTATGTCCTTGTGTAGTTTTCCTCTTCTATGATCTTGCAGGAACTTGGTGAAGCTAGGTAAGTAAGGGAGCAGGTAGCGGGAGGCTGTCAAAGAGAAGAAAGATTGGATCAAAAGGCTAGCGAAAGACACAGGTTGGTTCATCCTATTCCTCTTCGTTTACAATTCATAGAGAAGAATATGAAAGTAGTTTTCCTTGTTTGTTGCTAAGGCACTATCACACCTTAGTGGGATAGGGGCGTTCTGAGTAGACACTTTTCCCAACAACAAAAGGTATGCTACCTTTCAAATTCTTTTCATGTGGTAGAGTTGGTCACTATGTTGCTAGATGCCCTCATAACAAAGGAAAGATATCTAAAGAAGGTAATAGGAGTTATTATACTCATGATAAAAGTAATGACTCATCCAATAGTGATGAAGACATTATACTTCTCATGGCCTATGAAAGTAAGGACGTAGAAACAGAAGAAGTTACCAGATTAAAAGAACAGTTGGAGTCAGTAACCAGAGTAAGGGAGCAACTGTAGGATGTAGTAAAACATCAGAGCATAAAAATTCAGAGACTTGAATCGAAGATCCTCTCTCTAAAAGAAGATCTTGAAGAACAAGAACATGAAGTGTTTGAATTAAGACAACAAGTGGAAGAAGGAAGAAAAGCTGAAGAAAACATAAGGAAGCAGTATCTGGAAAAGGAAGAACAACATCAGGTTGAGGTAAATATCTTAAAAGGTAAATTAGAAGAAAAAGATAAATTGTTACGATTTGAAGACAGTACTAAGATTTTGGATGATATTCTTAGTAGTCAAAGATCCCCTACTATCAAAATTGGTCTTGGTTTTTATGAAACTGTCAAAGGTGAATCTAGCTCACAGGGTGAGGAAAGGAATTCTAATGAAAAATCTGAAATGATCAATGAAGAGATAAGTGGTCAACCCCAGCAACAACCAAGGAAAGAAATTCTTCAAAGAAGATCATTTCCTCCTAACTTTGGAAGTGATAGTCAGTTATTTCCTCAAATGAATAATGTTGAATGTTATGTTTGTCATAACTTTGGACATATTGCAACCAGATGCAGAAGCAAAATGGGTCAAGACCATCACACAGAAAGATCGGCACGCTCCAGTTACTTCAAGGGATATTGTTTTGCATGCAATATGTTTGGTCACAAAGCCATTGACTGCTATAGGAGGAATATGAAACATGTAAGATGTTATGCATGTAACAAGTTTGGACATAAAGCAAGGGAATGCATAGCAAAATTCGAACTCCAAAAAAAGAGGATCGTATATCATCACAATTCCAAGTACTGAAGAAGACAAAATTAGAGACAAGAAAGATGTGGCATAACCCAGTTAGCTGACATAACAGACACAGGGGAAACTGAAAGTATAGACCTTAAGTATTCCAATTTTCATACGCAGATATTATGAAGAAAAGTCGTGTATATATGCGAGTTGGAGGCTGCCGAGTCGCGTATATGGAGCTCTAAAGAAGAAGCAGCAGAACAGACTCAGGAAATGGTTGGGTCATGGTATATGATGGTTGGCATAGGCTCAAGGGGAGCATATATTTCAAATAATGCATTGTTGGCATTATGGTTAGAAGTCTTTGGTGATGATGCTTATGTGGCTTGATCAAAAGAATGGTGTTGCAGGTTACAGGACTAAATGCTGATGCTTATGGTACAGATCATATATTGGCTGATGACTATCATGGTCTTGAATAGATTGTTGGTATTTGTTATAAATACCTTGCGTGAGCTCAGGGGGAGCATGGACAGATTGGTACATCTTGGCATGTACAATGGGGGAGCTCAATCAGAAATTTTAGCAGGTACTCAGGGGGAGTATGGACAATAGAAGGTATACCTAGGGAGAGAACTTCTTGGTCTGCACTTTGCCCTTGATGTCAAAGGGGGAGAGTGACTTGGTGTGGTGGTTGCCATCAAGTCCAAAGGGGGAGATTGTTGGCATTATGATGCAGGGGTTGTCCTTGATGGCAACTCACTCAGAGGTATGATACAGGTGTTTTCCTTGATGACAACTCACTCAGATGACAGATCATAGTGCAGCAAGTCAATAGAGAGGTATATGCATGTTAACCTTGATGAAAGTGCGTATACACGCAAGTTATTAGAACAAAAGGCACGTACACATACACATGCAAGTTCACAGAAGGTAAGGCACGTACATGTCGGAAAACTAAGTTTTGGTCCGTGGTATTTGGTCCATGGTATTTTGGTATTGTTCCATGGTATTTGGTCCGAAGTGTTGACCCCAAGTATTGGGTCCAAGGTATTGGTTCTAAGTGGTTTTGGACCATGGTATTGAAAGAAGCCTAAACCTATATAAGAAAAGGATCATTAGGCCAAGGAGTGGAAGTGTAAGTGATGAATATCTGATGAAGTGTGAGATCTAGTATGCTGGTTATGGGTTTGTGATGCTTGGCTCGATTTGAATCAAGGAGGCTCCTATGCGGTTGATAAAGATCGATGGATCGAGATCTTGAAGACTAAAATGTATTATCATTCTATGGTATGATCATGAGTAGATTTGAGTACTGACACATGTTTTATCCTTTATATCTTATTGCCTGGGTATATCAGAAGTCGGAAATTGCAGCGAAGGTATAAGTAATTATCTTTAGATCTGTACGCGGGTTCTATCTGGTGAAAGAGCGTATACACGCTGGTTTGAGACATTCAAGTAGCGTATACATTATGAGATTTGATGTTTCAGGTTGTTGTTGGTTCTAGTGGTTGTTGCAGCGTTCTGGGCTATGGTTTGTGTTCTGGTAACTGTGTTTTGTTGACAGGGTTTCAGTGATTCAGTATTGGGTGATTCAGAGATTGATGATGTAGGTATAGTTAATGACTGTATTACAGTGGTGATTGTTTTGTATTTATGGATCCAGTCTGAAAATTTATCAAACGTGGTCCCTAGAAGAAAAGAGAAGGTTGTAGCCTTCTGTAGGCCAGCACCTACGTACTAGTACATCAGCTAGTACAAGAGCTGAGGGGGTTGTAGCTCCCTTCCAGGAGAGTCTGGAGAACGAGAGAAGGTTGTAGCCTTCTGCAGGTAGAAGCCTGCGTACTGGTATAAGACTGCACCAGTACAGACCATTGTAAAAAGAAGTTTCTTATTAAAGGAAGATAGAGACGAATTGCAGCAGGTGGTTTTCACCCACATTGGATTTCTACCTTACATCTTGGTGTTCATGTGTGTTGCTTATGTGTGATGCTCTGTTCTATTTTATTGCTCCTGTTTATTGTTCATATGGTTAATAATGTTATGATACACTCATTAAGGATCAACTAACTAAATCATAAGTTTACTGGATATATGCTTGTTGCATTACACACAGTTACGTATACACGCGGTTTTACTTAACTGAAGTAGCGTATATGAATCTGAATATGGAAATGAAAAATTTATATTGATTTGATAATGCTGATTCACCCCCCCCCCCCCCCCCCCCCCCCAAGTATTATTTCCAACAAATTGATATAGTACTGGTCCCACCAAACCACCAGAAATTGAGACTTTTGCAACCAATATTTAAACAAAGATAAATAACATTAAGTATAAATAAGTATTAATTTATGTCCAAAATTTCCCAATACATTGACTGGGCCCATAACTGTCCATAAATAGTATCTTAATACTTAAGAGTGCAAACCATATTGACTCAACTAGAAAACAGATAAAACCATAAATGCTTCCAAAATGGTCTATTCCAGAAGTACAATCCCTATGTTCAATAAATGACACCCAACCCAATAACATTTAAACCCACTTTGTTCAATAAATGATACCCAACCTAATAACTACAATAAATGACATCCAGCTCATTCTATTTCTCATTAAAACAAATCAAAGCACATGCATCAACAAGTAACAAATTCCCAACCATTAGATCACATCAAATTAAATCCAGACCACACATTCAAAATGAAGCCATTGCAATCCATTTCCATCCATGTCCACCAATTAAATTCAAGTGCCAAAAACTATAAAAGAAGTTCAACCACTGTTGAAGTTGCATGTTATGCTTTTAAACTATTCAGCAACCTTGAAGACAAAACATCACAAAACAGTTGCCAGTGTATCCAGGTTAGTTATATCAATTACAACACATTTTTTTTACAGTTCTGTTTTCATTTATCAGAGTTCTTACAATTTCAGTTCTTACAGATCCAGTTTCACTTTCATGAAAATCAACACATAGCCTACAATTCTATTTCACAATTCACCTTCTTACAGATTCAGTTTCACTTTCATGAAAATAAACACACAGCCTATAGTTCTATTTCACAATTCACCTATTTCTATTTCTATGTTCAGACTTATAGACGTATTGATGTGCCCAGCAAGATTTTATTTGCTTGGTGTGCTCGGCAAGAAAATATAGACATCATGCAAAAATATGTAGGAACATGATGATCAACTCAATTGAAATTTGATGGACTAATTCTGTGAGCTACTATCCAAAGATATATAGGTTAGAAGACTTGCGAATAACAGATTCCTGCCACAATTTAATGCAGTGCTTCAGTAACATCGACTCTATTCAAACAACCTGTTGTTATATCCTATGTTACTATAATATGTAGTTACATTCTCTATTTCTAAAACCTAGAGTTACCAGGGTTTAAGTTAGTGAGTGAAATTCATTAACAGGTAGGTTAATACTGAAATCTACTTTAACATGACTTGTGAATAGGAACCAAAAATGCAACCCATGGACCATCATTTTACAAAAGACTGCAGTTACCACCATCATCTTAGCTCGCAATTCCACTTAAAAGTCTACCATATGCTAACCCCCAATTAGTGGGTCAAAATGTAAGTCTAAAATTTTGTTATAGCCGCCATGAGAACTAATGCCTAAGAGAGATTACTTGAAAAGCATAATCAAATGACTACTACTTAGCAAGATCCCATAAATATGTCGATCAGGAAAATAAAATTGAAGTTACCAGGCAAATCCCGGGGCTCGTTTCTGTAACCGAAAACCTTGTATGAGGCCAGCAATAAACATCATCAAGGCTAATGGTAGCATAAACAAGAAGCAGTGGAAGGGCCCTATTGGAAGGTTGTTGTACACAAGGGGAAACCTATCAGAATGAAGGACCACAAAGAAGGCACAACCAGCCTCAAACTATTGCAAATATGGCAAACTGCACCCTCATTACTCCTATTCACTTTATCTAATTCGATATATGAGGTCAATAATTACTCAAAACTTTACAAATTGATAATATGTTTTCCTGATTTAAGAAAAAGACATGGCCTCTCTTATATATGTAGACAAGATGCAAATAAGAGTTGTAGTTGAAATGAATGTTTACATGACTAGAAACTTCAACCGTAAGTGACATGAGGAAAAAATTTGTTATGGTGGCAAAGTTGTGATCAAGAGTGCTTTAGGGGGTCTCGAGTTGGAGCCTTGGTCAAATTAATACAGTCATGGTATTTTAAGTGTAAATACAAGTTATCAAAACAACAATCACTGATAATTTTGAAGACATAAAACAAAATGATTCTGTATATTTGATTTTTCAAGGATACTAACATACATGTTGATAATTTCCTGTAATAAAGCAGAAGTATTTTTGCCTTGTATGAAAGCATAATTTACAAATATTCTAATGTCTAAATGCATGCAATAATTTTACAAGTTGTTGCATATATGGCAAAAGGTAGTCATGCTGCTCGTACAAGGAGAAGTGGCAGGATAGTGACAAGGGGTGCGCAGCTATGATGCACATCGTCTGATGAGGACAGGACAACTGATGTCAATGTCAACAATGCCCCAAGGAACATTGTTGAGGATGACCAAGTGATGGCAGCTGATGTTAACACACCATCAACCACAGAACCACCGTCAACAACAGTCCAAGGGGCAAGTTCAACTAAAAATATCAGTGCTATAAGAGGATGGACAAAAGAATAAATGTTAGTTGCAATTGATGAAATAGAGTTTAACGGATACTCAGTACGGGCATTTGCAAAAAAACATGGTATTCCTCCCTCATCAATACATTATTGGATAAATGGACTAACTCATACAAAATGTAGAGGGCCTCTTACAGTTATGACTAAGGAGGAGGCTGAGGTGGTTGAGTGGTGTAAAGAGATGGCCCAATTGGGACATGGGCTAGAGTTGATACAACTCAAATCCACAGTTTCTCAAATCTGTCAAGGGAGGCCAAACCCATTCAAAGATGGGTTTCCTGGTAAGTCATGGTGGTTTTGGTTTAAAAATAGGCATCCAGAACTTGTATTGCGTACTGCTAAGGGCCTTGATAGAGACAGAGCATTAAATTTGTGCCCTACAGTTGTGCAAAAGTTCTATGACACACTTTCTAGTGCTTACGATAAAAATTCTTATGGAGTAGACCATATATGGAACTGTGATGAAACAGGTTTACAGGTAGGGAGGAATTGTGGCATGCAGGTAATTGCCAAGAGAGGGAGCCGAAATGTGCCAAATATTTTTCCTAAGAGTAGGGAGTGGATAACTATTTTATGTTGTGTCAATGTAATTGGTACTTCAATCCCAGGATTTTATCTATTCAAAGGTAAAAATCAACTGAAAAACTATATACATAACTGTGAACCAGGTGCATGCATGGCTACACATCCCCATGCATGGATGACTAAAGAACTATTTTTAAGTTGGCTTTTTCACTTTGCTGCATCGGTACCAGGTGGTGTCTTGCCTAATAACAGACACATATTGATATTAGATGGCCATGGGAGCCACATGGCTATACAAACAATAGAGGAAGCAAACAATTTAGGCATCGACCTGTTGACATTGCCTGCTCATACCACTCACAGGCTGCAACCCCTTGATGTTAGTATGTTTGGCCCTTTCAAGAACTGTTTCATGTCGGAGCGCGCTGCATGGATGGCAAAGAATTGAAGGGTTGAGATGAAAAGGCTTGAGCTAGCAGAGCTTGCAAGTAAAGCTTTTAAAAGGGCTTTGACACCATCAAATATCAAGTTTAGCTTTAGGAGGACAGGAATCTGGCCACTGAACTATGATGCTCTTATGCATGATACTGGTTGTAGCCAAGCGTTTCATGTGGATGGTCAGGAAGAAGGGAATGCACAAATAGGTGTTGAAGTGCAAGAAGTAGATGACCAAGATGATGTTGTTGCAGCTGGTAATATGATTCCCTCTCTCAAGGACAATTATATGATGAAGATGATGAAACTGTATGTGAAACACAATATAACCATGAACAAATTCGCAATAACATGGAGATCATTCCACCAACTCAAGAACATGAAACTCCTGTTGTTGATATTGTTAATGACATTGTTGAACATGCAGTTGACAATGACCAATTGACATTGCCAAGCCAAGTAACCCCACCTTCATGGCTAGCAGAAGCAATTATTAATATGAATATACATAGTTTCTCAGCAACCAATGAAGAAAGCATGAACATGCCCTCACAACCAGCAGAATTGAATAATGAAATTGTTCATTTTTTTGTGGACAATAGATCAATGGAAGAAGATGAAGCACATAATGAGGCATCAAATGAAGATAATGATATAGTTCAATCAGTTCCATTAGATACTCAAAGGGAAGTACTAAGCAATGACATGCAGGTGGGAGGGGTGGAGAAGACACGTGGTCGGTTCCTAAAGCTACCAGTAGAGAGAGTATCAATGAAAAAAAAGCAAGGTGCACCGGGTAGTCTTTGTCTAGGCTAAAGCTCACAGTTACTCACCTTAGAGGACTATATAAACCTGTTAGTTGAGTCTGAAAAAAAGAAATTTGAAATGGAAGAATTAAAACAGAAAAAGAAGGAGAAGAAGGCAGCAAGGATTGTTGTAGCGCAACGTCGAGCAGATGAAAGGATTGAAAGAGATAAAGCAAGGCAAGTTAAGGACCAACAAAAACAAATGGCAAGACAGGAAAAGGAAAAAAGAAAGGCACAACAAATGCTTGAAAAGGAACAAGGGATGATCAATATGGTTGACAATGATACAAGAATAGCTGATGAAACCAGGATTATTTCAAACTCATTGGACTCCATTGTAGATAATACACCATTATTCCAAGATCTCATAAACATTCAAGTGCCTCACTATCAAAATGAGGGTTCACCCACTTGCCTTATTCCTACCAGAGTTGGTGTCAATTCTATGTATGCTCATTACACACCTCCACTTAATGTAGGGGTCAGTAGTGCAAATGTGAGGTATGGATACTCAATACCTCCATGGTTGGAAGTTGCAAATTGGATTCAATCATATGGTAGCAATCAACCATTTCCTAATCAACCCTTGACAGGTAGGCCAACCTACCTGGCTCAAGAAGGTAACTCGGGGTGTTTTGGCACTCAAGATTCTAGGGGCCATAAAGAATAGGGGTGTCATATGTTTTTGGTTGTAGCCACATTATGGATGGATTGTATCTTTTTCTTGTCACAAAAATATTTTGGCTTACAACCTAGGTTGTTTTATTTCTTAATGTGTGTGACATTGTAGCTGAAATTCATTTTAGAAGGAACATCTATAGTCTATTATAATGTAGAAATCTTACAAGATTCTCAGGGTCATAAAGAATAGGGGTGTCATATGTTTTTGGTTGTAACCACATTATGATGTGGATTTTGGATGGATTGTGTCTTTTTCTCGTCACAGAAACATTTTGGCTTACAACCTTGGTTGTTTTATTGCTTTGAAATGCTAAGAACATTATGGTTCTATGCATTCACTACATTGAAAAGCCAACAACAGCTTGGTTGGTTGTAAAGTAGTTTTATTTGTGAGCTAAGCACAAATGTTTATAAAAAACTGATTAATAACATTGAAATACTATTTATTACAGTGGAAGAAATGCTTTAACCTAGGTTGTTTTATTGCTTTGAAACACTAACAACATTATGGTTCTATGCATTCACTACATTGAAAAGCCAACAACAGCTTGGTTGGTTGTAAAGAAATTTTGTTTGCAAGCTAAGCACAAATGTTTATAAAAAATTGATTAATAACATTGAAAGACTATTTATTATAGTGGAAGAAATGCTTTAACCTAGGTTGTTTTATTGCTTTGAAATGCTAACAACATTATGGTTCTGTGCATTCACTACATTGAAAAGCCAACAATAGCTTGGTTGGTTGTAAAGCAGTTTTGTTTGCGAGCTAAGCAGAAATGTTTATAAAAAATTGATTAATAACATTGAAAGACTATTTATTACAGTGGAAGAAATATAGTTTGTCCTAGTTAAATATCTAAACAATGATCAAGTCCTGACCTACCTATCTATTGCAGTGGTGAGAGAAAAAGGGAAACTAGCAGGGACCAAATGAGAGGAAACTTTTGCAGATAAGGAAGAGGAGGTTTCTTTGCATAATACATCAAAAGCCATAGGATAACTAATAGAGCTATGACTAAAATAAATGCAAGCATCGATTGAAAATGAATTTGAAAAGGAAGAGGAAGGATATGGCATAATAAATTCACCATCTAGAGCTAAGAGAATGAGAGGGAGGATATGTGGATGTGATCCTTCATACACTTAGATAGTGCCATGGTCCATTGCAACAA
Source organism: Pinus tabuliformis (assembly GCA_031772625.1). Classification (NCBI taxonomy): domain Eukaryota; kingdom Viridiplantae; phylum Streptophyta; class Pinopsida; order Pinales; family Pinaceae; genus Pinus; species Pinus tabuliformis. The sequence continues at coordinate 862,837,750 of CM062809.1, forward strand.
CATCAAGGGAAATTGAAAAGGAAGCTAGGGGTGACGATGCCTAAGAGTAGGACGATGCCTGAAATGCTTCGGATCTAGCAGTTCTTTTAGATGATGAGGAAGTAATCATCAACAAGAAGAAACCATCCAATTAGGTACCATGTCTCATATCCTACTAGGTCCCTTACTATAATTTAACCTCTGCCCCGATGAAAGACAGATTAAAGAGCACAAATACCTAGTGAACTGCTTGGGATCTATCAATTTTTTCAAATGATGAGGAAAGCTGAAGCAATCATCCACATACACACAATCTCAAAATCACTAATTGACATGCTTACTAAGTTCATTCACATCCACAAGCCTCTCTTCAAGACGATGGTGTGGATGGAAAAGTAAATGTTAGCAACCCTCAACTGAAAGTAGCTAATTTAGAAACTAAAAGCCATGCACAAAAGTCACCTTTATGTTAATATTAGATCTGACTTCTATAAGATTCCTTCTCTACTTTAATAATGCAACAATTTTGTAAGGAACGATGATAGGTATAGGAAGGATATATTATGCAAGAGTTAACATTCCCAAACAGTAGCTAGAACATGTTGTGTTATATGAAAAATACAAATCAGAATGTCAATGTAATGTTTTGCAATGAGATGAGATGAAAACATGCAATGCTCAAATAAGAAAGACAAAAAGAGAAACCAATGAAGTCTGCCACCCAATGGATGCAAACATAATAGTTCGACCTGAAACCAATGGCTCAAAAAATACACCAACCTTTGAAATATTTAAGAGAGATGATATCAATCCACGAAAGATGCTACAATGGTAACTTAGATACTTATTCCCCTTTTGAAATTGTTATGTCAATTCATATTATGTCTTGGGGCTTCTTTTTCCACTGCAAAGATGAACAATATTTCACAAAATAAATCACTTAATACTTCGCCATTAGCTTCAAAATGATGCTCCGAAGACTGATAAGTGATTTCTTATGGATATTAAACCTTAGCAAATTGATTTCTTCCTACTAAAACAAGTACACCAGATCTCGAAAAGCATATTTCAGATATCAGAAAACATATACCAGACCTTAGAAAAACACTTAGAAAGTCACCAACAGAAAAACATATGACTTTATTAGCCTCTTATGGTCAATGTGAAATGGTCTTAGGCCTATTATTATTGTCTTATGGTATTTATTAAGTCACAGTAGCAATATGCTTCAGATCTAATTATTCATTGCAGTCAAGAAGGATGATAGAAAGCAAAACTCAAAGGCTTAACAACCCTTCTTAAATAACTAATATGACAGCTTTGGTATTGAAATTACAATAGTGAGGCTTAAGGGACATCGACAAGGGAAAGAGGATGCTACAAGCAGCTTTAAGGCGAGAAGGAGGCAACGTGGAGGGAATGAAGGTTGTTGCAAGGCTAAGGAAAGGCTACGATAGGGTTGAAGGCAGCAATAGGCAGAAGGAGGAAGGGACAATGACAAGGAGATGGAGGAAGAAGAAAGGTAGGGGCTGAAGTAGAGGGAAGGGAAGCTGCTACAGGAAACGAAGAAGAGGAGGTAAGCCACTAAAAAGAGGAGTAGCAGAAAGCTTGAGTGGATGAGGTGTCGAGGAGCTTTTAGGGGTTGTTTCAAGGCTTAAAAAATTTAGAATTTTTCCCAAAAAAATTTGAATTTTGAACAGAGATATTTTTTCCTTCAATCATTCTCCAACAATTATTATCAAAACCCCAGATGTGAATTCTTCAAGGAAAGATCTAACCGGTTTTAACCCTGCAAAAAAAACCCTAAAACCCTAACCTACAAAACCCTAAAACCTCAAAATAAAACCCCTAACCTACAAAACCCAAAACCTGCCTGAAACTCCAAGTGCAAATTTAACAAAAATTCCAATAAACAAGGCAAGGTGTTGAAAAACACATCAACAATGGCTGGTATGAAGTGTTGAAAAACACATCAACAATGGCTGGTAGGATTAAAATCCTACTGAATAGAAGCCATGTCCAAGTCCAGAGCTCACCACACCTGCAACAAGTTGAAAATTAGCAAATGGAGAAACAAAAAAAACCAAAAAAACTTGAAATTACCTATAAATGCAACCTTTGACCTTGAACTGGCTGAAATTGGTACTGGCTCTCCCCAAACAACAGGTCGCACGAATTAAACAACCACCAAGGAAACCCTAAACCACTGGTGGTCCAGAATGAACAACAATTGTAGGCATAAAACCACAAGAACAACAGAAACCTTGTTCCAACCATGTATACGTGCAAGCAAACAATGGTGGACATCAGCTCAACCATGGCGGACAAAGCGTGCAGGTAATGGAGTTGTCCTGCACCATCGTCGGCGGAGGTCTTCACCCAAACACCGGACCCGAACAGAAAAACAAGAGGCAAATGACACATCATGGAAAACAGGCGGAAACAACCAGGCGGAAGGTCGGCAAATGAGTTTTGAAGGGCTGACACGCTGCACAACACGTGGCAGTCCACGTCAGACACGTGTCGTACAAGCTCATGTGCTGTTCACGTGGGTGTAGGCGAGGTGGAGGGGAGGGCGCACAGGTAATGGCGTCCCTCCCCTATCACAATGGAAAGAGTTTTTAAGCATGAAACTTGTTTTACCATAACTTATTAAAATTTAATGATATGAGTGTTTTCTTAACCCTGAGGCTCTGAGGGTTTTAAGACTCTTTTTTACCTGTCGGAAAGATTCCCCTCTAGTTGATAAATTTGATTTCCCTTTATTTTTCTTATTTTTCTACTTGTTCTAGCACAGGGTTATTATAAGTTTACTGGTCTGAGGAAAGTCTCCAAGTCAATAAAATTCTTTTTTTGGTAAAAATTGAAGCAAGATAATTCAAATTCATTCTTGATGGTAAGCGAATTTGGTTGGAGGGAAAATAAAATGAAGTACTGGAACATACCTACTTTATGGCTTTGCAAATTTCTCTATAGTAAAAATGACATTTCTCCTATCGCAAACTAGAACCCTGAGGCTAAATGAAGGAAAAAACCAAGAAATATCAAAGGAATTCTATAAAATCATTTCCTTATGTGAAAAATCAAATTCCTAAAGAAATTTTGTTAGAAGTTAGGGTTTCTACAATTATTTTGATGGTAGATAGATTGAGAATCCTCCTAAAACTCCCGCGGACCTATATGTGATCAAGGCTTATCAAAAGTTGAAGGAAACGAGACTGAAACCATACAAAGTTGTTCTGGGTGAATAGGAGTATTACTTCTCAACAACTCGCATTCTCTAAAGCCTAACATGGATAGATGCGTTCATGTAATCAATCTAACCAAGCTGCATACCTTGAGGCCAATTGAAGTCATGTACGAAGGGATTCTAAGTTGTATCAAGTCTCCTCAAGAAATCCAATCACATAGAATTTGGATGGATTTTAGATTGTGATCTAAGTCCCATGTAGCTAAGTGAGATCTTAAAAGCAGAAACTAAGGAGGTTTGCTTCATAGGTCCAAGTTTTTGTAATAGTGCGTAAGAGAAATTAGGAAGTGCGAGGATTCTACATAGCACAATTAATAAACTGTGAGTTTCTAAGGCAGAGCAAAGACACGATCGAGCGTTGGGATTCACATGATGTTTGTAAAGGTCTACCTATAGAATTCATATCTTTGTTATTCTATTAAATTAGTAGGAACTGTTTGGAATATTTGTTTGTTGTATGTGGATTACACTACTTGATGGAACAATCAATTTATACTATTTGACTTAATACACTATTGGAGCTAACACTGCTTATTGCAATTGTATCATTGTATTGAATAATTAATTTTGTTCAAAAGGAATAATTTTTTACTGCAAAAAAATTAGTTTTTAAGGAAGATATTGGGAAATATTACCCTAGATCATTACAATCATATTAGAGTAGAATCCTCCCAAGTTGGAGATTAGCAATGGAATCTAGACTATTTGGGTGAGGGACCATCACTTTACAAATTAGGATAATAATATGATGATAGAAAGAGAACATTTTAGAGAAGGTGATCAACTCTCCTCTCCATCCAAAGATATCCTTATTCGTTCATTGGAAGAGGTGGCACGACAACTACAAATGGTGGAACAACCACCTTCTCAACTAGCTCTAGTAGTTATGGTTCCTACAGTGACAAACTTGGATGAATACAAACTATGGAGGCATAAAGATGAAAAGGTGAAGCTTGTAGTTGCATGTTATCTGAAGGAAGTTTGGGGGTTATGGCCCCTAAAAGCCCTTATGAAGAGAATCTAATGCAAGAAATTAAGAAACTCCTAAGTACTTTATAAATTCATCTGCTTGGACCTGATGCTAAGAGCGTACAATAGAAGGTAAGTATAAGGAAATGGAATGACTTCTAGAATAATTGTGAGAAATGCAAATCAAATGATATTGATGATAAGCTCAAGCCTCAAAATCAAGATACAAGAGGAACTGAGGCAAAGGAAAAATCATGGACATGGTTATATCCTCCCAAAAATAAGGAAATGAATGAAGGTGAGAGATATTTACTGGATGATTCCTTGAACGTTGTGAGTATCAAAACTGCAGGTTTAGAAAAGTCATTAAATGGAAAAAATTTCTTTGCATCCAGAAATTGGTAATAGTGCCAACATTGTCATGGAATATTTGAAGTCAATAGATAGTGGTTATGATATATTTTCCAACCAACAACTGGAATATGGAATGCCAACTTCAATTGCCATAGCTAGTGCACCCCTTGATTGTGAATATGACATGAATTTGGGGAAAATTATTGATTATGAAAATGGTACAAATCTGGAAAAAGACAAAGATTGAAAAATTTCCCCTGGGATTGATTTCGACAATATTATTAACATCTACAATGATATTTCAGGTATAGACAACAATGGGCCTCCTAGTCATGAAGATCCTACAAAATTAGGAAAGTACAACACACACTTTGACTGTGAGCATGATCCAGATATGAAACTTGTCTGGTTTTATGAGGGAACAAAATGAAATACAGATATAAACATAAACATAGAGATACAACAAAAACAAAACTTCAATTCGTTAATAACAAAGTACTGAAAATTGTTTACATGCAGAATGGAAATAAACAAGCTCAAGCGATGGTAGCTTATCTCTGAGAAGAGATGTGGTGGCTACATGCCTTTTGAACTGTGTTACAATAAGGATCGAAGGCATTTTTATCATTAAGAAGCAATGGGAAACCCTCAACATCCAAAAACCTAACCCTAGGAGATGAGGCGACAAAAACTTGTGGGCCCTTGTTGGGGTTAGTTGGAACGTCATCTTCCCGAGGCCGTAACATTGGCATACAATCTCCATTTGGCTATCATAATACCTCATTTTGAGTATCTCCAAGAGAAGACCGAAAATAGCATAGTAAATTGGATTTGCACTTTTTCGGTCTCTTTGTTTTCCCAAAAAACATCTTTTAGGCCCTCAAAACGACTCCATAAATTTAGGACCCGAAAAACTGCCAAAAATAGTAAGTTTTGTTATAATTAAGGAAACTAAAAGAGGCAACGATGGGGATCCAAGTGGAATAGGAAGGTGGCTACCAAAATCCACCTGGATCAATCCTTCACCCTTAGGAAGAAATGGTCCCCATTGTGTTGAGTGCCTCCATGAGATGGGAAAACTTATGCTAAACTTGGTCCCTAGTGAGCCACTTGCAGAAGTTGGGCAGATTTGACAACCCGATACAATTAGATCTTCTGATGGCCAGTGGTATTTATCTGTGTGTCCACAATCTGATCAATTGTAGCCTATTCCATTTAGTCTTAGTTGAGATTTATTGGTGTTAGTTGTTCTACAATGTTTGATGTGTTAAGAAATGATGGAAAGTATAGCTGAAGGCAGTCCACATTGAACATTGAGTACAGGCCAAGGAATGGGGAAATGTTGAAATCAAAATAATTTTCACCCACATCCTTGGTGATGGTGAAAGGCCCATATAAGAGTGGTCAGATCTTCCAATGGGCTCCGATAAGGCATTCTTTTTGTAAATTCAACCAAACTTTGTTGCCCACCTGAAACTTATGTGGCACCCGATGTTGGTCATGGAGTTGGTTGTACTTTGTATTGGACTTCTCCAAGATTTTGTGAACCTGTTGGTAGATGTGTTGGATGCGTTTAATAAACATAGTTGCTTTATTAGTCTCAGACTGTACATGTGTGGATTCAGTCTGTGTAGTCGCATGAGGCATGGAAACATCAATCGGATGAAACTGTTGAAATACCAAACCCAATTCAAAGGGTCTGTGACCAGTCGACCTATGGAGAGCTTATTATAGTTGTGCTACACATAGGGAAGTATCTCATCCCAGGTTCGTGGATGCTTGGAGTCTTACATGCGAAGTATGTGCACTATCATCTTATTGACGACCTCTGTCTGACCATTAGTATGGGGATGGAATGCAATCGACTTGGTGAGATTGGTGTCTAATATTGTCCAAACGCTCAATTAGAATGTGCTAAGGAACCTTCTATCATGATTTGATATAATGGTCTATGGAATCCCAAAATGTACCCGCTTGTTGAAAGAAGAGTTTGACAATGTCCTCTGTTGTGATACTCTTCTTACGAGCCACCAATATAGCCATCTCAGAAAATCTATCTACAACAAAAAATATGCAGTCATTACAATGCTTGGTAGAAGGGAGGTTAAACAGATAGTCCATGGAGATGTATTCCTAGGGCTGGTTGGGAGTAGGAAAAGGAGTGTACAGACCTTGCTTCTTGATGGTTGGCTTGGCGATGGTGCAGACAATGAAGGATCTGATATATTTTCCAACATCTTGTCATAGTTTTGGACAATAAAACTACTTTTGTAGTACAACAAAAAATTTATTGACACCAAAGTGTCCTAAGACCCAACTGTAGTGCGCCTCCAAAATCATCTTGGCACACTCGCTTGAAGGAACAAAAAGGTGGCCTAGGTAGCATAATAATGCATCCTAGAGGTGGAAATATGGAACTTTCTTGCCATCCACTAGCATCTTGTATGTGGTGGAAAAATCTGGATCATTTTTGTTGTAGTTGCAGCCATCTAGAGGTCTCATGTCCATAAGAGTTGAAAATAGTAGCTAGTGCTACAATTGGGGGCCAATTGAGGCAATCTTCAACATGATTGGTGCTTCCCTTTGTGTATTTAATTTTCAAGTGGAATTGTTGTAAATATGTAGACCACTTATGATGGAAATCAATATGAAAATTCCCTTGTGTTTGTATAAACTAAAGAGGTTAGTGATCGATGTGGGTGACTATCTCCTTCTCCATAATGTAATATTTCCATTGTTTGTATCGGAAATTTCCTCACTATGATAGGTGTCTAATCAATTTAGTGTCCTAAATTTCTCTACATAAATTATCAATCTGGGTATTGTAAACTTATGAAGTGTGGTGCACCATATGTGCTTAGTTAACCTTTTTTCTTACTTCGTTGTTTTATAGTTTATGTTGTTTTTTGGGGTTTTGTTTCTTATGTTAGAATCTAATTTCTAAAGAAAAGAGAAAATGAAACAAATCAAAACTTTGAACAGTTAGATTAATCTAAGCCGGCAAAATATCTAAGAAAAGAAAGCAAGAAAAATAAAGCTGCTGCAATTTAAACTAAAGGCAAAAGTAAAACTTGAAACTGCTCTTAAACTAATGAAAGGCAAGTCAATAATCTCATTCATAATCACAACATTCCGCCAATGTTGGCTCTAAAAACATCATTATATGGGATGAGAGAATGACACTAAACTATCTAATGCTATACTAATGGAAAGCAAGTCATCTCATTCATAATCATAACATTCCGCCAATGTTGGCTTTAGAAACATCATCATATAATCATGAGAGAATGAAAGAATACACTAATCAGAAAGAAAGAAAAACAAATCAAGTCCCATTCATAACTTCACATATTGCCAATTTCGTTCTTAAGGAACTAAAAAGACTCAATGAGACATGAACTTATGTAATGAGTATCCTACTAAGCAAAAAGCAAGAACATGCAAAGGAAAACTAATCTACTGTGTTCTCTATGCTCCAATTCACCAATCGGAAAATAGGAAGACTACTTTCTTGGAATATTTTGTCAAGCATAAATTACACAGTTAGATAAATCTACAATCAACCGAAAGTAAGAACATGTAAAGAAAAACTAATCTATTGTGTTCTCTATGCTCAAATTCACCAATTGGAAAATAGGAAGACTACTTTCTTAGAATATTTTGTCAAGCATAAATTACACAGTTAGATAAATCTACAATCAACCGAAAGCAAGAACATGTAAAGAAAAACTAATCTACTGTGTTCTTTATGCTCCAATTCACTAATCGGAAAATAGGAAGACTAATTTCTTGGAATATTTTGTCAAGCATAAATTACACAGTTAGATAAATCTACAATCCACTGGTTGAACACACTTGCATGAATTAAAATTGCATGAATGGAAAATCTAAACTATCAAACTTGAAAGCAATAAAATAACATACTTGAATGAAATCAAAGCAAAACTTCAAAACAAAATCTACTCTACCTTACATTTTAATGTGCTCCATGACATCTACTTCACATCTCCTTCCATGTTGAGAACATCAAAGCTTTATTCAAACTCTTCAAAATTACAAAGTACAACAAAGCTCTCCAAAGCGTTCCAAAGCCATCAAAGAAGAACTACAAGTTCCAAGCTAAAGAGCTACCAAAAAACTACAAGCTTAAGAACTAAAAAGCTAAGCTGCCAAATGAAGGAGAGAGATCTCTTATTTATACAAAAAGATGAGAAGCCATCTCATTAATGAGAGTCCATGAATCTTTCCCTCTACCTCTAGAGTCCTAATCAAAATAGGAACTGATAAGACACATCTCTTCTTAGAGTTTCAATACAATTAGGAGATGTGACACATATTCTCATGATCCATGATTCTCTCCACTCAAATTCGAATTTGGCCTTAGGGTGCCACATAAAGGTCTTCTAGAAGCATCCTTTTGACCTACACATGTCAACAATCTCAACCCACTTGTTAGGTATAAGAATATGCACATTATTTTCTAATTTTTAACCACAAATTCACTTAAAAAGGCTAAGAATTAATAAAGTTTGGAAAAACATAAATGTGGCCCAATGATAATGAAAGTGGGATGAATGTAGTGACATAGTAGTGAAATGGAGGTGAAATGGAGGTGATATAATGGACATAATAGTGAAAGTTTAATGGAAATGAATGACATTTTCAAGACCCAACAATAGCCCATTGGATGCCCATGTTGGGTGAGGACTATACCAATAACATAGTTGGAGGCATCTATCTCAATTTCAAATGGTTGTTGCAGGCCTGGCAATGTGAGTACAGGGGCAGAGCAGAGGCGGTGCTTCAGCTCAATGAATGCCTTATGTTGGGAATCAGACCATGAAAACTTTGTTTTTTCTCTACTCTTAGTAATTTGAATCAAAGGGAAAGTGATATGGGAGAATCCCAAGACGAACCTCCGATAAAAATTTACAAGGCCCAAAAAGTTGTGAAGTTGTATTAGAGTGGTTGAGGCTAGCTCATCCCGAATGACTTGGATCTTAGCTGGATCCGCATGCATGCTTTTCTCATCTATGATAAAAAAACCATGAAAAAGTTGGTGAAGGGTCGCAAGATGTCATCCATTAGCCTCATAAAAGTAGTAGGGGAATTTGTGAACCTAAAGGGCACGACCAACCATTCAAAAAGGCCTTCCTTGGATTTGAAGGTGGTCTTCCATACATTTGTGGGCTCTATTGGAACTTGGTGATTGTTGGGACAGGGTCCCCTAAAGTTAATTTTGGGACAGAAGCCCAAGTTTTAGGGAAGAAAGCCCAAGTTTTTGTTATGTAAAGTGTAAAGTCTCTGCAAGTTGTGATCATGGAGCGTGTAGATGTAAAATGTCATAAAAGGGCTTACCCTTTATGTATGTAAGTTGTGTCAGCTTTAGTAGACCTACCCATGGACCATGGGATTGTATAAAAAGGAGAGTCGTAGAGAGTCTAGGGCAAGGGGATATTAACGAAGAATGAATATAATGGGTTAATAGGAGCTAAGAGCAAAGAGTCTTAGAGTAGAAGAGAGGCTATGCAGCGGTGTGTGCAGAGGCCTAGAGTAGAGTCCGCAGCTGAGTGCGCAGACCCCTGCAGCTGAGTGCGCATGGTAGTTGAGTCTGTAAGAAAATCTGAAGTATTAATAAAGAGACTGTTTTGGAAATATCTGTGTTTATCCCTTTACTTTTGTTATGAATGTATGAGTTTATGTTATGATGAATAATGGGTTTATGATTTAATGTTGTATTGATGTGGAAATATGTATGTTTTACATTGTTATATGAACGCAAGTAATAATATATGTTTTCGCGAAGAGTATCTTAATGCATGATAAAGATATCAGACACTTAAGTCGATCTGGGTAATAACAAACTTAGGAGTGATTACAGAGGTGTGAAAGTGGTTGACTCGCCTATTAGGGTCCGCGAAAGACAGTCATAGACCTTCGCGAAGGTTTAGAGGCTAGTAAGAGGAAGTTATATCGATAAGACTCAAGGGCTTATTGATCTACACGAAAGTAGATTAAGGGTACAAAATGACATCATAACCATCTCTGGGTGTGGAAAATTAGTTCCAACATCCCCCCATACTGCTTCGGGTGAGACTTCAGTTTGTGCTCCGCGGATTGATCCCGAAGGGAACAGTAGTGTAGGGATTTGTTTGGAAAACTTAACTCAGAACCTAGGTGAGAACCCAGTAAGCAAAAAAATGGTTCCATTGTGAGGACCGGGATCTGAATAAAGAGATGTGTGATGTCACATTACTGGAATCCAACTAAGAAGGAAATTGAAGATTGGTTGGGTAGGAAGATCCACAAATTTGTGGTGCAACGGAATAGGAACCCACGATTGACGAAAGAACAGTGGTTGGACAGGTATCTATGCACATAGATACACGAAATTTTCTTTTGTTCCTTCCCGGTTGAATTATACGAGTGGATCACTAAATTGGCAGACGACCAAGGAAGGTGGAGGCTTGACGATCTAATAGTGTGGACCCCAGAGTTAGTGCAGAGATTGGAAGCCTCTGAAGATAAGATCGTATGCGTTGTCGATCATTGGCTTGATCGTATCATAGGAGGATTTATGATAGAGTTTGCGGTTGATACCTTGGTTAGCTATAACGAAGCAGAGTGACGCTTCTTTAAAGGACAGCGAGGTAAGTATTTGAGATCTTTGAATACTTGGATTAAAATGCTCTTGTGTGAAAAGGGGGTTATGAAACTTGATGTTTGGAGCTATGTGAAGTGGAAAATTATTTAGGGATACAAAGGGAACAGGACCTAAATATAGCTCGTTGATTGAACCTCCACTGAGTGATGAAGAAGAAGCAGCATAGGCTTCTCCACAGAGCATTGTTCAGTTAATAAGGCGAGGGTTCCCGCAAATACCACATCTACCCACACCACCTCCATCTTCACCTCCACCGCATACACCTTCACCCACACCGCCACCACCTCCACCACCGTTCAATATGGCAAATTCAGTAAAATTTCCCATTTTCAAGGGCTTGGGGAATGAGTAACCAGACCACTTTTGGTTCACCGGAAAGGCTGTGTGGGAAGCCCAGGGCATTATAGACGATCAAATGAAGAAAGAAACATTGGTTATTGCTTTATAGGAACACACACAAACATGGTACATTAAGTACTAAATTGATAACTCGATGGCTGCGTTGGCAGACTTTTAGACTGCACTGAATAAGGAATTCAATAGGCCCAAGTCTGAAGCGCAATCGATCGTTGGATTCAAGGAAATCATGATGAAGCCTGGCGAGACACCCTTGGAGTTGGATTAGAGATTAAAGTGCAAGATCCATGAAGCTAAGATGAATCTTACTGATGGGAAGCACCGCGAATGGTTTGTGGCTTCGCTCTTGCCTCATTTGAGGGTTTGATCCAGGTCGATATTGGTGGCCACCCACCAATTCCACTAGGACCCCCACCATTGCTTCTTTCAATTTTTTAGTTTCCTTAATTGTAGCACAGTTTACTATTTTTAACAGTTTTTTGGGTCCTAAACTTTGGTAGTCGTTTTGAGGCCCTAAACGACATTTTTTTGGAAATCTACCGCTAGTGATTTTTTTCCTAAAATTTTCTTTTTTTTTTTGGTAGTCCTCAGAGAGATCTTTCCAATGGGCTATCATGTGCGTCAAACGAAGATAATATGACCAAGTCGCGACCCCGGGAAATTGGCTATCTAACTCACTCCAAAGGGGCCCATAAACTCTTGGTGTTACATCTCCTCGGGTTAGGGTTTTGGTTGTTTAGGGTTTGCTCTTATTGTTCAATAATAAAGAGGCCCTTGAGCCTCATTGTAAGGTAGTTCAGATGCATGTAGCTGCCACATCTCTTCTCAAAGATAAGATACCACCGCCCTAGCTGGTTTATTTCCATTCTTGTTTGTAATCATATTTCAGTATTTTACATTAATGAAATGAAGTATTATTTTTGCTGCATCTCTATGTTTATGGTCATCTCTGTAATTTGTTGCATTCTTGTTTAAATCTGGATCAGTGGTATTAGAGCGGTTTGTTTTTTTTTGCATGTCCCCAACGAGGTCGGGATATAAGGAGTTAGGGCTTGAACTGGTCAAACCTTTGCAAGACCAACCTTGTAAATCCTGACGGCTTCCCATGGCAGATGAAAAGAAAGACGAGGGGGTAGGAGATCCTATCAAAATCTTGCTCGAAGAATCCCTTGAGCAAAAAAGGAACACGATGATGGACAGCTTTACCCAGATCCTTCAGTGGCTACCCAGGGGCGACGTGTCAGCTTCCAACAGCTACTCTGGAAACACCACACTGTTTAAGGTACAAGTTAATTTTGAAATTGCCATATTCGAGGGTCAGATAGAAGCAGATGCCATCAATAATTTTCCTGTTCATGATTTTTCCAGTTGGGAAAATATTATTTTCGCTCTTCTCAAAGCAGCCCCCCACGTCAAGGATTGGTGGGAAACCTGCTGCGAGCAGAAGGATGAAAGTATAGGCTCACTATTTTCAGCCACACTAACTTGGAATTCATTCCGGCATGCCATCAAGGAGCAATACTACCCTGTTGGAAGCTATGAGGATTAATACATAAAGTGGACCATGTTGCGGCAGGGAAGGGACCAAGACGTGCCAAATTTTACCAATATTTTCCATACCCTTTGCACAAAGTTGGGTATCAAGGATACAGAGCAGCATTTGGTACTCAAATACCGTGGCTGCCTGCACAAGTACATCCAAGAAGAAATAGAATTCCTGAAGATCTCCTCGCTCGAAATGGCATACCGATATGTCGTCAAGGTCATGAAAAAGTTTAAACATAAGAAGTGAGACTTTGGATCTGCGAATCTGAAGCAAGGGAAAGGTGCCCCCAAATCACAGAACAAAGGACAAAGCCAAGGCGGGGTGGCCCTAGACAACCCTCCAAAGCTGCAAGCAAAGAACAACACCGTGAAGCCGAAAAAGGACACGGGAAAGTGGTGTGAGTTCCATAAGAGCTCCACTCACAACACGAGTGTCGAGCGAAGCAGTCACTGGTGGCCGAGTTAAAGGTTTTATAATCAGATGCATGTTCCGACTGTAAGTTGGAACCTGATAAGGGAAATGACAAAGGGAAGCAGATTATCAATGCGGAGCCCAATGCCACTGTCACTACCACGAAGATCCAAAAGGAGGAACCCAAAGATCCAGAGGAGGAGGAGCATCTCTTCCACTCCCAGATGTGGGTAAAGGGCTCCCTGCTATAGTTCATTGTCGACAACAGGAGCGAAAAGAACCTCATTTCGGTAGAGGTCATGAAGCAGCTGGGCTTACCGACTAGCAGTGTCGCCTTCCATACAACATCAAGCCCTTCACGGATGAGGTATTCTGTGACATTGCTCCCCTTGAAGTTTGTGATGTATTATTAGGACAACCATACTTGTGGAAGTGACATGCTATGTATGAATCAAGATCCTGTGTTGTTATGTTACTTTGGGAAATAAATTGTACAAGATACCAAAGGTAGCACCGCCTACTACATCTCTTTGGTTACTACAAAACAATGCTGTAAGCTCATTTCCAAAACTGGGAAATTTGTTTTCCTGATGATACACCCTCAATAAAAGAAGAAGACGGTGGCCACGACCTCCAGACAGGGCCCCTCCACACGACAACTACAGATGGACAAGGTCATGGAGGAGTACGAGGACATCTTCACCTCCCCCGCAAGGGTTCCTTTGCACTGTCAGGTCAAGCACTGCATCAATTTGATCCCAGGTGCGCCACTGCCCAATGGACCAATATATCGATGCTCCGTTCCGGAGAACGATAAAATCAAGAGGCGTATTCAGGAGCTACTGCAAAAAGGTCACATCCGTCTGAGTTCATCTCCCTGTGGGAGCCTGATCGTGTTGGTACAAAAGAAGGATGGGACTTGGAGACTCTGTATTGACTCTCAGGCGCTGAACAAGATCACTGTTTGTAATAGGTACCCAATGCAATGGATTGATGACCTCCTGGACCAACTGAAGGTGGAAACTTATTTTAGCAAGATCGATTTGAAGTCAGGATATCACCAGGTACCAACTGAACCCTCTGATGTGTGGAATACTTCCTTCAAAGTCAAGAAGGGCCTTTTCGAATGGTTGGTTATGCCTTTCGGATTGACGAATGCTCCTGAAACCTTCATGAGGCTAATGGATGACATCTTGTGACCATTCACCAACTCATTTGTAGTGGTATACTTGGATGACATCCTGATCTTCAGCTAGAGTTGGGAAGAGCACCTCCACCACATCTGACAGGTTCTCCAAACACTGCGGCAACACAAGTTACGTGCCAATTTGGCGAAATGCACTTTTTGCATCACCCAGGTTCAGTATCTGGGTGTTAGGCCCCTATACTACTAGTGTAACCCCTTATTGTTATTAGTATAACCCACTTATTATATTGATGTACCCATGTAGTGCCCATATTGTTACTATTGTGCCCCATAGAAGCCCACTATTGTTATTATTGTGCCCTTACATTATTATTGTTATGTCGGCTCTGATTATGTTATGACCCCTTAGACTCCTATATATAGAAAGGAGGTCTTTTCATTTGTATCATCCAAGAATTGTTCATTTATGTAATGTAAAGGAGGTTTCCCCCTTGAAGAGGCTGAATTCTAATGCGTTGATCTATCTTTTCTATCTTTTTCTTGAGCTGGTTTCATAACATTTGGTATCAAAGCTTTGGATTCTAGGGTTTCGCTTCTTCAAACAGGTCATCGTGGAATTTTTGCTATAACTTGTTTTTTGCGACGTTTCAGAAGTTGAAAAAAAAAACCCATTTGAGAAGAAATCGTGCTGAACCTCGGGTCCTAATTTCAGAGCTTTTCGCACTATATTTGTGGAGATATGATCTAAGGAAGTTGGTCTTTTTGCAGACTCCTGAATTACATTCCAAATAGGTGACCTGGGGAAATCATCATAACTTTCTTTCTGGGTGTCAGATTGAAATTTTGTAAGAAGGTACAAAAAGAGGACGGATTGTAGTTTCTTTTATGCATTTTTCAGATCCAAAGGTCGAAACAGTGAGACGTGGAACTTCATACAATTTCGCTCTTCTAGAAAGGTCTATAATCAGGTCATCTTGGGAGATTGTGCATAACTCTTTCTTAGTGAATCCAATTTGGATCAGACTGGTGGCATTGGAAAGAGGAAACAGAGGGCTACTATAGGTCACAATTTCAAAACTTAAAGATCCGAAAGTACAGAGTTACAGTCGTTTCAAGGTCGAGCCCCTAAAATCAAGAAAAAGCAAGATGAGGAAGTTTGATGGCAAGGATCCGGTAAATTGGATACTTCAGATGGAGCAATATTCTGATCTACATTGTGTACAACTATTACAAAATGTATGTATTGCATCTTCATATTTAGAGCCAGATCAATTTTTATGATACAAAGGGCTTTGTTCTCGTAAACAACTTGTTACGTGGTCAATTTTCACGGAGGAAATGATAGCACATTATGAGGATACAAAGAGCAACACCTTCTTTAGAGCAACACCACAACAATTGGAAAGAGTAAAAGGGCTTTGTGACATAGTGGAAAGAAAAATTATGGAAACCAGGAAGCGTACCCCTCACAACTATAAAAATGGAAGTGTTGTTTCTCCTAGCCTTCCACAACCTACAAGGGTTACACCACAACAATTGGAAGAAAAAAGAGAAAAAGGGCTTTGTTACAATTGTGATAGCAAATGCACTAAAGGTCATAAGTGTGCTGAGAAGAAATTATTTTACATAGAATATGAAGAGGAGGAAGAAAAGGATCAAGAAACATCAAAAGAAGAAGATATACGCCAGGACCCCACCCCAGAGAAAGAAGAAATGAATCAGACCATATCTTGTAAAGCATTGGCAAGAATTACCACCCCTCAAACTCTCAAGATAGAAGGACATATCAAGAAGAAAAAGGTGCAAGAAGTGAAATATCACTTCGAGAAAGAAGAAATGAATCCAACCATATCTTGTAATTCATTGTTCGAAATTACCACTCCTCAAACTATCAAGATAAAAGGACATATAAAGAAGAAAAATGTTCAAGAAGTGAAAGATCACATCGAGCATCAAGAAATGAATCCGACCATATCTTGTAAAAGATTGGAAGAAATTACCACTCCTTAAACACTAGAGATAGAAGGACAAATCAAGAAGAAAAAGGTTCAAGCAGTGAAAGATCACATCGAGCATCAACAACAAGTTCTCCAACTTTTCAAGGATAATGCCACTTTGGTGCAAAATCAAACGAAACAACAGGTAGATCAACATCGTAGTGAAAAATGTTTTGATGTAGGTGATTGGGTATTTTTACTGCTACATCTCAAGCAAGCTATTTATGAGAAGGAAATGTTGGCAATACTACACGCACTTAAAAAATGGCGACCTTACCGAATGGGAAGACTCTTCAAAGATGAGGATGTGGAAGCATTGTTTTGTGCTATTTATATTATCCAACCAGATTGGATAAACGAAGCAAGGGATGAATGGAAGAAGGATGAAGAAGTATGGCCACTTATTCAAAAGTTGCGAAACATCCCAATTCAAACAATATTGCCAGAAATTGAAGAGGAAGGAAAAATCATATTGGAACCTGGAGCAGTCACAGAAACAAGAACCCGACAGCTACGAAATCGATCAATTTCAGAGTATCTCATCAAGTGGAAGAACTTACCCGCTGAATATTCCACATGGGAGGACAATAATTTTATACAGAAGCATCAAGAACTACTCAAACGTTGAGGACAACGCTTTTTGAAGGAGAGGTGCATGTTAGACCCCTATACTACTAGTGTAACCCCTTATTGTTATTAGTATAACCCACTTATTATATTGATGTACCCATGTAGTGCCCATATTGTTACTATTGTGCCCTTACATTATTATTGTTATGTCGGCTCTGATTATGTTATGACCCCTTAGACTCCTATATATAGAAAGGAGGTCTTTTCATTTGTACCATCCAAGAATTGTTCATTTATGTAATGTAAAGGAGGTTGCCCCCTCGAAGAGGCTGAATTCTAAGGCGTTGATATATCTTTTCTATTTTTTCTTGAGATGGTTTCATAACACTGGGATACATTATTGATGAACACGGGGTGCATGTGGATCTAGCCAAGATCCAATTCATTCGGGATTGGCCATCTCCAACCACTCTAACAGAGATTCACAACTTTCTAGGTCTTGCCAACTTCTACCGCAGGTTCGGGTTGGGATTTTCTCATATCACTTGTCCCTCTAGTCAAGTCACCAAGGGAGGAGTGAAAGCAAAATTCTTTTGGTCTGAATCTCAACAGAAGACATTCATAGAGTTGAAATATTGCCTCTGCTCGGCACCGGTGCTTGCATTATCAGACTTGCAACAACCATTTGAGGTCGAGACAGATGCCTCTGACTATGCTATTGGGGCAGTCCTTACTCAATACGAGCATCTAGTGGCATATCAGAGTGAGACACTTTCAGACACAGTCCGGAAGTATCCCACTTATGACAAAGAGATGTATTCCATTGTGCAGGCTTACCAAAAATGGAAGCATTACATTTTAGGGAAGGAAACAGTCATCCACATAGACCACCAACCCCTGCAGTTCATACAAACCCAAGGGAAATTGCATAATGATTGCCATCAGAGGTGGTCCACATACCTGCAGCAGTTCCATTTGAATATCAAGTATAAGAAGGTCAGCACCAATAATGTTGCAGATTGCCTTAGTCGACCACCGATCATGGCGTTAAACACCGTGCTCAACTCTTATGGGTACGAGACTTCTGATTAGCCACTTCTCTGCAAAAGTGACCCAGAATTCGTCCACACATAGCAGACACTCTTGGAGGGTCAGCATGTTCCATATTTTCACCTCCAAGATGCCCTGTTATGCCACCTGGGTCGCCTTTGTGTTCCTTCAAGCGAGCGTGCCAAGATGATTTGGGCAGCACACTACACTTGGGCTATTGGGCATTTCGGGGTCAAGAAAATGGTGGCAGTGCTGCAGAAGTATTTCTATTGGTCGAATCTTTGATAGGATGTCGGGAAGTACATCAGATCATGCACTACATATGCCATTTCCAAACCGACCATCAAGAAGCAAGGCCTCTATACCCTTCTTCCTACCCCTAGTCAACCTTGGGAATCTATCTCCATGGATTACATGTCAGGCCTTCTTTCCACTAAGCATGGAAATGACTGTGTTTTTGTGGTCGTTGATAGGTTCTCGAAGATGGCCATTATGGCATCTTGCAAGAAGAATATCACAACAGAAGCCACTGCTAAATTCTTCTTTGAACAAGTGTGGGTACACTTTGGGATCCCATAATCTATCATCTTAGATCAGGACCATAGGTTCCTCAGTACATTTTGGTCTAGTCTCTGGTCGATGCTAGACACCAAATTCACTAAGTCCACAGCCTTCCATCCTCAAATTGATGACCAGACAGAGGTTGTCAACAGGATGATCATCCACATTCTGCGCATGTACAACTCAAAGCATCCACGCGCATGGGACGAGAGCCTCCCCTATGTTTAGGACAACTACAACCAGACTCTCCACAGCTCGACTGGCCATAACCCTTTTAAGGTGGACTTGGGATTCCAGCCACTATGTCCCATTGATGTGGCCATGCAATTTGCAGCTACTCACGCAGATTTAGCTCATGTCCAGTCTGAAACAGATAAGGAAAACAACTTCATTGAGAACATCCAACATATTTTCCAGTAGGTCCATGATATTCTAGAGAAATCAAATGCCAAGTACAAGCAGCAACATGATCAACATTGGGTGCCACACAAGTTTCAGGTGGGCGACAAAGTATGGTTGCATTTGCAAAAGGAATGCCTTATCGGAGCCTATCGGAAACTCAGACCACTCCGATATGGTCCTTACACCATTACCAAGGCTATGGAAGACAATTCATTTGAGCTCAGAATTCCCCCATTCCTTGGCCTACACCCAGTGTTCAATGTGGACCGCCTTCGACCATACTTTCCACCATTACTAGACACATTCGACATTGCAGAACAACTCACACCCACAGAGTTAAATCCAGATTGCATTGAACAAGCTGCAACTAATCAGATCATGGACACACAGATCAAGCACACTCGCCAGCAGAATATCCAACTATATCGAGTTGTCAAAGTAGCCAAATCCTTCACCAGGGCAAGTGGCTCACCAAGGACCAAGTTCAGCAGAAGTTCCCTCATTTCATGGAGGAACTCAACGCAATGGGGACCATTGCTTCCTAAGGGGACCATTGCTTCCTAAGGGGAGAGGAATGATCCAAGTGGATATTTGTGGCCACTCGCCAATTCCACTTGGACCCCCACCATTGTTTCTTTCAGTTTTCAGTTTCCTTAATTGTAGCATAGTTTACTATTTTTAGCAGTTTTTCGAGTCCTAAACTTTCGAAGCCATTTTGAGGCCCTAAACGATGCTTTTTTGGAAATCTACCGCTAGTGATTCTTTTCCCAAAATCATCTTTTTCGTCGTAGTCCTCGGAGAGATCTTTCCAATAGGCTATCATGCGCGTCAAATGGAGATAATATGACAAAGTCGCAACCCCGGGAAGTTGGCTGTCGAACTCACCACAACAGGGCCCATAAACTCTTGGTGTTACATCTCCTCGGGTTAGGGTTTTGGTTTTTTAGGGTTTGCTCTTATTTTTCAATAATAAAAAGGCCCTTGAGCCTCATTGTGAGGTAGTTCAGAGGCATGTAGCTGCCACATCTCTTCTCAAAGATAAGATACCATCGCCCTAGCTGTTTTATTTCCATTCTTGTTTGTAAGCACATTTCAGTATTTTAAATTAAGGAAATGAAGTATTATTTCCGTTGCATCTCTGTTTTTATGGTTATCTCTGTAATTTGTTGCATTCCTGTTTAAATCTGAATCAGGGTTGCTCTATCATAGCAAAAGATTGGGACCCAGGCGGAGGCCCCAGAGATTGCGATGAGATTGCACGACACACCAATTCAAGATGCTGCTTTGGGAGTTCAATAGATTCACATGGAGTTGCAGAACCTTTTCCTAGAATTCCAAAGTCTGAAGAAGGATAAAGCAGCTCGGCCAGAGGTGCGCCAAGAGGTTTGGTGTTTGAAATGTAAGAGTCAAGGGCATGATGAAGATCATTGCCCTATATTCGCGAATTATGTTGCAGGAGGAGGGCCATTTCCTCTGAGGTCGGAAGCTCAAGCAAGGCCAAGTGCAGGGCACGCACTATGGTGTGCTATCTGTCAGGTAGCTGGAAAACATGCGACAGATAATTTCCACTTGCTGCAGAAATTTATATAGACACCGCAATAGCTCCTATGCAACTTCTACCAATCAGTAGGCCACGATGAGTGCAATTGCGGTATTTATGAGTTAATGATGGAGAGAACGCCCACGTATCGGATGTAGACAGAAACTTGGCCTCTGGATCAAGGTGCTGGGGGGTTTTGAGGAGAATATTAGGGGCGCGGACGAGGCCGAGGTAGAGGAGGACCTGCGAGAGGTCGAGGGCAAGTTATTTGCTACAATTGTGGAGGTCCAGGACAGTACGCATGAGAAGGAAAAAACCCAACGCGGTGTCGTGCCAATACTGTACCCAGTTTGACCACACAACAGAAGAATGCCCTGTATTAATAGTTAAGATGTGTGAAAAGGGGACACAGCCTCAGCAACCTAAGCAAAACCTGCAAATCATACCAAGGCATACCATGACAAGATCGATGCTCTAAAGCTAAACCACGAGTTGCAGTAATTGGAAGTTTATTTCAGTGTCCATCATATCGAGGAAGGGTAAAAGATTGCATTCACGCAATTGAAATTAGAGACCATGCATCGACTTGGTGGGAGAGAGACACGGAAACCCTAAGGTGGAGAACCTTGAGTGACTAAGTGAGAGGATTTAAAAACCCTCATTAAGTCCCAATTTCATCCCATTGGGTACGTGGAGGACCAGTGGATCTGGTGGCATTACTTCAAGAAAAAGTCGGGCCAAAGCATGCAAGAGTACAACATAGAATTCAGAAATATGGCTATAATGTTGGTTATTTCTCTAAAGAACTCATATGTACTCCTCAAGTACTTGGGGGGTCTTCACCACCATCTGCATGAGCAAGTGATGTTGTTCAAGTCGAAATTTGTGGACAAGGCTTGTGTATAGGCGCAATACCTGGAAAACATAGACCTAAAGAGAGTGCAATAAAGTGGATCAATGCAGAAGGAGAAACATGATGCTTCTAAGGAGGGGAAGAAGAAGCAAAAAGGGGAAAAGATAAAAAGATGATAGCCACAACATACGAGTGTAAAGATCCTATCAACCACTACAACATTGATGGCCATAGAAAGGAGAAGTGTTGGAAGTTGCATCCAGAGCTAAACCCGAAGAAAAAAAAGAAATATAACAAGAAGAACAATCTCATGGCCACAGATTCGATCAACCAAATTGAAAGTAGCTCAAACATGGATAAGAAGATCATTTGTATGTCAATGCAAGAGGATATGAATCTAGATAGCCTTCAATAATGAGAAGAGAAAGAAATGACCAAACTCTTCCAAATAAAGATACATTTCAAGAAGACAGAGATTGATGCTCTATTTGACTTAGTATCACAAGTGAATCTCATTGCAGCAGAGATGGTCAAGAAGTTGGGCTAGAAGTTCATGATCATCTAAATCCATATCCACTGGGATGGGTAAATAAGGATGTAGAGATGAAGGTAAAAAAACAATGTAAAATTAGATTTGATATTAGTGTTGAATTTATTGATGAAGTAGATCTAGATGTGGTTCCCCATGATGTATGTGGAGTCGTGTTTGGGAGTCCATAAATGTACATGTGTGATGTAATATTCATGAGGAAATCCAACTAGTACCGGCTCGCAAGGATGGAAAATCGTTCATCATCAACGTACACAAAGGAAAGTTGAAAATTTCATTGGTAAGTGCCAACCAAGCCAATAAATTGATCAGTTCTAGAAAAAAGTACGCTTTACTATTTTTAAGTGAAAGTCAGTTTGTAGAGGAGTTAATCAGAGGACAGGCATCCCTCGAGGGGTGTACTAAGAAACATAAACAACAATTGGAGGAGTTGTTACAATCATACATGGATGTGTTCTGAGGGCCTAAAGGGTTACCACATAAGGGAGAAGTGAAGCACAAGATCCAACTATTTCCAGACTCCACATTGCCGAATATTGGGTTGTACAGGAAGTTTGTTATAGAAGCAAGTGAGGTGAAGAAATAGTTGCAGAAGCTAGTGTAACAACGTGTCATTCAATCGAGCACATCACCATGTCAGTAACCCATCATCATTGTGTTAAAGAAGGATGGGACTTGGTATATGTTTATAGATTATAGGGTGTTGAACAAAATAACGCTCAAGAACAAATACCCCTTGCCCAGGATAAATGATTTGTTGGATCAGTTGCAACAAGAAAAATACTTCACCAAGCTGGACTTGAAGTCTAGATATCACCAAGTTCGAGTCAAAGAAGAAGATACCTGGAAGACCACCTTCAAAACCAAGAAAGGTTTGTATGAGTGGTTAGTCATGCCATTTGGCCTATGTAATGCACCAGCTACATTTATGATATTAATGAATGATGTATTGTGCCCTTTTATAGATTCATTTGTTATTGTCTATTTGGATGATATATTGGTATATAGTGCTACCTAAGATGATCATATTTCACATTTAACGCATGTGTTGGAAACATTGAAGAAGCACTAACTGCTAGAAAATATTAAGAAATATGAATCTGCATGGCAGTCTTTGGTGTATTTGGGGTATGTGATTGTTGGGAACGGGATTCCCCAAGGACAGTTTGGGGCTAAAAGCCCATGTTTTGGGTCGAATTTTGTAATAAAGTGTAAAGACTCCACATTTTATGGTCGCAGAGCGTGAAGGTGCCATGAGTCATAAAGGGTTGTCCGCCCTTATTTTGTAAAGTAAAGTTGGATGTAAAAGATCTACCCATGGTCCACGGACCATGGGATTGTATAAAAAGAGCTAAGTAAGATCTAGGTAGTGAAGTTAAGTTCTAAGAAGCATGAAGTCTTAAGGACAAGGAGACAAGTCTAAGTTTCAGGTCATAGTGTAGGTAGAGGCTCTGCAGTTGAGTGCACAAAGGCCTAGGGTAGAAGTCTGCAGCTGAGTGCGTAGAGGCCTAGGGTAGAAGTCTGTAGTTGAGTGTGCGGACCCCTACAACTGTGTGCACAGGGTAGATAGAGTCTGTAATCATATGAAGATATCAATAAAGAGAAGCATTTTACAAATTCTATGTCTTTGTTTCTTGTTAATGCATCTTGTCATATTGTGTATGAATTTCATTTATAAGACTTATATGATGCGCGAATGTATGTAATTACATTGGATAATTGAACGCAAGTAAGAATATATGTTTACGCAGCGCTAAATATGATTTTTTAATAAGATAAGTAAGGTGCTTAAGATAGTTAATCTGCACGAAACGCCACCCTAGCAGCGCAGAAATACTGGAACTGCAGGTTAGGGCTGAGCGAAGGCCAATCGTACCCCTTTGCGGGGGTACTGAAGGGCATAATAAAGGGCTAGACTAACAGGGCCTTAGAACTTCACAACCTGCACGAAAGTAGGAATAAGAGGAATAAACCAACATCATGACCATCTCAAGGTGAAAAAACTTGGTTCCAACATCCCCCATACTCCTTCGAGTGAGGCTTCGATCTGCACTCCGCGGGCTGATGTCAAAAGGGCCAGTAGTGTAGGGATTTGTTTGGCTAACTAATGCTAAACCTGGGTTAGGCCCCACCAAGCCAACAAATGGTTCTATTGCCAAGACCAGAATCTGCATAAGAGATGTGTGATGTCGTATCACTGGAATCCAACTAAGAAAGAGATTGAAGACTGGTTAGATAGGAAGATCCACAAATTCGCGGTGCAGGAGAGCATAAATCCACGACTGACAAAGGAACAGTGGCTGGACAAGTACCTATATACAGAAATCCATAAGATATTTTTATGTTCCTTTCTAATTGAGCTATACGAGTGGATTTTAAAGCTAGCGGATAGCCAAGGAAGGTGGATGCTTGATGGTCCTATTGTGTGGACCTCGGAGCTACTACAAAGACTGGAAGCCTCTAAGGATAAGATAGTCTGTTATGTCAATCATTGGATTGATCACATCATAGGAGGATTTGTGATTGAGTTCGTGGTCGATACCTCAGTCAGCTATAATGAGGCGGAGCGACGCTTTTTCAAAGGACTGCGATGTAAGTACTTGAAATATTTGAATACCTGGATTAAGATGTTATTGTGCGAAAAGTGGTTTATGCAGCTACCTTGATGTTCGGAGCTACGTGGAGTGGAAAGAATTACAAGAACAAAGGGAGAAAGGGTCCTGAATATAGTCCATTAATTTCACCTCCACGAGGTGATGAAGAGGGAGTAGTGCAGGCTTCTCCGTGAAGTGCTATTCAGTTAATAAGACAAGGATTCCCATGACTGCCACCTCCACCCACACCACCTCCAACTTCACCACCATCTCCTGCGACTTCACCAGTACCACCTCCACCTCCACCACAGTTCAGCATGGCACATTCAGTAAAGCTGCCTTTGTTTAAAGGCTTGGAAAAATAGGACCTAGACCAGTTCTAGTTCATTGTGAAAGCTATATGGGAAGCTCAGGGTTACAGATGATAACATGAAGAAGGCAACACTGGTTAGTGCTCTGCAGGATTGTGTGCTAACCTAGTACATCAAGTACTCTAATGATAACCCAAACGCTGGAGTGGCGGACATCCAAACTGCGATGAATAAAGAATTCAGTATGCCTAAATCTAAGGCACATTCGATTGTGGGGTTTAAGGAAATCGCGATGAAACCAGGGGAGACACCTTGGGAACTAGATCAGAGGTTGAAGTGTAAATTTTACGAAGCTAATATGAACTTAACAGATGGACAACACTGCAAGTGGTTCGCGGCTTTGCTCCTTCCACACCTAAGGGTTGCATTGTCACAACAGAAAATAACAACCCAGGTAGAGGCCTTGGAGATTGCAATGAGACTACATGAAATACCGATGCAGGATCCGAATCTAGGGGTTCAGCAGATCCATGTGCAGTTGCAAAATCTTTGCATTGAAATGCAAAGTTTGAAGCAGGACATAACAGTTTGGCTAGAGGTGCGTGAAGAGGTATGGTGCCTGAAATGTAAAGGTCAGGGGCATGACAAAGACCATTTCCTAGTCTTAGCGAACTATATTACAAGAGAGGGATTGATGCCTTTGAGGTCGAAAGCTCAAGCAGGACCAAGCCCAGGGCTTGTATTATGGTGCGCTATATGCCAGGTAGCAGGAAAACATGCCACAGATAACTGTCATTTGCTATAGAAGTTTGTACAAACACTACAACAACTTAAGTATGGGGGTTTACGCAGTGCATTATATTCGATATCATTTTTGGGATTCAACTACAACAACTGTTCTGCAACTTTTGTAGGTCGGTAGGTCACGATTGGCACAGCTATAAAAGCTATGAATTGATGATGGATAGAACACCTGCCTATAGGGTTCAAGCAGAAACGTTCCCCCTAACTAGAGCACGGAGATGGTGCGAACGGGCTTTCAGGGGAACGAATGAAGCCGAGGCGGAGGAGGACCTAGTAGATGTCGAGGACAATTGATTTGCTACAATTGCGAAGGACTAGGACACTATGCCCACGATTTCACTAACCTAACACATCTGCCGTGAAAATATTGCACTTTGTTTGATCATGAAACGAAGGACTGTCCTAAGCTGATAGCAAGGATACGCGACAAAGGGGCCCTACCACCTTAACCGACTCAGAACCTGCAGATGATGAGGTATGAGCTTCATGAAGAGGATCTGAATGTGAATATAGTACTCTGAAGTGGAATTGCAACAGGGGATGATAAGGGGAAACAACCTGAAGACAGCGCATGGGTTCGCAAAGCTTCAATGAAGGAGGCGGAATTTGATTTGGAGCGCGCACGTGAAACATTCATGGAAGAAAAGAAGAGCTTTGCTGAGGCCTCCACCTCAGGGAGAAAGGATAATCCTGATCAGGAAATGGACCCTTCTATGCTTACAACCTTCCTAGAGACCTACATGAAGTTTTTGCGCGATAGCAGGGCTGTGAAGGGATTACAAGAGGTGATAAATAGATGCACCGGAAACACCCCAGGAGAACCACACGTGATACGAAATATCGGTAAGCATAAAACAAGGACAGGACGAGAGATGAGATTGACCGCATAGATAGGAGAATATGAAATGGATCAGGTTATTTTGAATCTAGGGCCAGACACAAACATTCTACCAAATCATATTTGGGAGCGGATGGGAAGACCCGCGCTGCAGTGGTCTCCAATTTAGTTAAGGATGGAAAATCAACAAAATATCATCCCCATTGGATGGTTGCAAGGGGTGACTATAGATATTTAAGGCGCAAGCATGTTGGCTGACTTTGAAGTAATAGAAATTGTGGATGATAGCAACCCCTACCCTGTGCTCCTTGGCATTGATTGGGCTATTGATATGAATGGGGTAATCAACCTAAAGAAGCGAAAGATGATCTTTGAGAAGAATCGCTTCGTGTAATAGTACCCCTAGATCCTGCTGAAGGATCGCACTATACTAAACTAGTTCGCGATTATGAGAGCAATGATGATTTGGACTGTATCTATAAGATAACAGTGCGAGACCAAGATTGGGTGAATCCAACAGTGGATGGATGAATTACATGGGATCACGAGAGTTCCTGCACCTTGGACTTTGATGAAGAGTTAGAGCGCTGGCAGAGTCGGTTACATGAAGTAACCACACTGAGTTGTAACATGATGACCCATTTGTTGCGCTGTGTGTCGTCAGAGGTAAGAAATATTCCCACTTATGATGTCTTGAATGATGTAGATATATTTTTGGATGCATTCGAGAGGGAGGTACTAGAGAAGTAGCACTTCTAGGCTTTGAACTGGGCATTGCGCACTACGCCCGCAAGGTGGTGAGGTACACACAAGGGTAGCTTTGATGATTGGTGCGAGTTTAGAAGGATGATGAGAACCCACTTTGGGAATTTGAAGGTACGAATCACAAACAAATATGATAGGTAGGATAATCCGCATGCACACTTGGCCAAATGGGCTCAGGATTATGGAGAGAAGCCCCAACTTGAATGGGTGCACTTGCTTTGTCACACCCTGGATGTCATCCCAATGAACTGATACTTAGAAACAGAGCTCTACCATGGTACAGGTGAATGGGATATTCTGTGCGAAGGATTCATAATGACATTCAGCTTTGAAGACGGGTTTGACCATATTGATCAGGCACTACAAGAAGTAAAAGCAGCTATCTTTAGGATACTACAGGATCCTTTGGACCTGATTCAGCTCGATTGGACTACTCAGCTGAGTCACGTGCTGGAATTCTATAACGTAACCACTGAAGAAGAAGATGAGGATCTGTGAAAGGTTAACATCCCTGAAACAGAAGGTCATCGCGAGGCTGAAGGACCATAGATTGAGAATCCTGATATAACTGTGCCATTGAAAACAAAATAGGTAAATATTGGTATGGACGCAGAGCCTAAATTCGTGAAGATTGGTGATTACTAGGATGATGCGACGGTGGATAAGGTCGTTGAATTGCTCCGTGAATACTAGGATTTGTTCTCTACTAAGTTTACAGATCTAAAAGGAATAATTGGGGACCTAGGTGTTATGAAGATCACGTTGAAGCCTGACACAAAGCCGGTTAAGCAAATACCTTACCGTCTCAATCCGAAGAATAAGGAGAAGGTTCACTTAGAGCTAGACAAGATGCTCACTGCAGGAATCATTGAGCCTGTGGAAGAATCTGATTGGGTAAGCCCAATGGTGGTACAGGAGAAGAAGCAGAAGGATGAAATAAGGATATGCGTAGATCTCAGGAAGTTGAATGACGCTTGTGTACATGATCCTTTCCCGACTCCGTTCATTGATTAGGTGTTGGAAAATGTAGGTGGCCATGAAGCATATTCCTTCACTGACGGGTTCTCTGGGTACCATTAGATCAAAATCGTGCCAGATGATAGGAGCAAGACAACCTTCACGACTCAGTGGGGGTGTTTTCAGTACATTGTAATGCCTTTTGGATTAAAGAATGCGCCTGCGATTTTTTCGCACGTAGTTGTTGCGGCGTTCAAGGAATTTATTCATAAGTTCCTGGAAGTGTACTTTGATGACTAGATTGTGTTTGGGTTGGTGAAACTCCATGTCACCAGTTTACACCTGATGCTAGATACTTGTCGAAGATACCTGATCGCGCTCAATCTGAAGAAATTCCTGTTTTGTGTTCATTTTGGGACCCTGCTGGGTCATGTGGTTTGCAGACAAGGACTAATGGTAGATCCCACGAAGATCGTGGTGATACTTAACCTGGAAGTGCCGAGGAGTGTTAAAAATTGTGTGCTACCCTAGGACATACAGGATATTACAAAAAGTTTATCAAAGGCTATGCCCAGATCATTGTGCCTATGGAAAAGTTGTTGAAAAACGATGTCACATTCTACTGGAACGAGGACTGTAAGAAGAGCTTGGATGTATTGAAAGAAAATATGGTCACTGCACTGATTCTAGTCTTCCTAGATTGGAAGAAGGAGTTTCATGTACATGTCGACGTGTCATGTTTGGCGCTAAGAGCAGTACTGACACAGTCTGGCAGAGGAGACTTGGACCATCCTATAGCGTTCGCAAGCAGGAGGTTATCCAAGGCGGAGAAGAACTATTCCACCACCGAGCGTGAAGGGTTAGCCATGGTATACACGCTCCAGAAGTTTAGACACTACTTGCTAGGTGGCCATTTTAAGATGTATACGGATCATTCCGCATTGAAATACCTGGTCAATAAGTCTGTGTTGTGGGGGGGGGAGAATCTGCAGGTGGTTGTTATTGTTCCAGGAGTATGATTTTGAAGTTATTGTGAACCCTAGATGACTGAACGTGAGAACAGACCATATGTCATGCATCGAAACAGGGGAAGAGCCCACTAATTTGGAGGAGGGATTTCCTGACGCGTAGCTCTTTGCAGTGCACATCACATATGGTCATTTTGAAGACATCATACACTTCCTAATGACGGGAACTGCCCTGGAAGGATACACCATCCAGCAGAAGAAGGAGTTAGTGGTGCGCGTGGCAGAATTTTATGTCATTGCTGGCATATGTACAAAATGGGGACTGATGAAATATTGCAATGATATGTATTAGACTTTGAAAGGAGTAGTATTCTCGTGGATGTTCATGGGGGCATTGTGGAAGGACATTATGCAGGGAGAGAGACCGCGCAGAAGATTCTACACACAGGGTTGTGGTGACCAACCCTCCATCAGGACTCAAAAGCGTGTGATGTGTGTCAAAGGACTGGCAGGCCGTCGTAGTGGGATGAGCTGCCTTTGAATCCACAGATGACGTTGCAACCCTTTGAGAAATGGGCGATAGATTTTATGGGACCTATTCAACCCAAAGGGAAGAAGATGGGGGCAAGATACATTATCATCGCGACGGAGTATTTGACTCGATGGGTGGAGGCATAGCCTATGAAAGATTTCATAGGTGTGATTGCTACAAAGTTCCTCTTTAAGTATGTACTAACGTGATTTGGGTGTCCAAATATTTTGATGATTGATCGGGGTACGCGCTTTCTAAATGAAATGATCAGTGCGATGACGAAGGAATTTCAGGTATATCACCAAAAGAGCATGCCTTATCACCCACAAGCTAACAGGATGGTGGAAGCGTTCAATAAAGTGTTGGAGAATGTGCTGACAAAGGTTTGCAACACTTAGCGAAATGATTGGGACCTGCGCATACCGCAGTACTATGGGCCTATCAGACGACATGCAAGAAGTTGATTGGACAAACACCCTTTAGGCTTGTATATGGTGTTGAAGCAGTAATTCCCATGGAATACATTGTGCCTAGTCTATGCATAGCAACACTCATGGGCATGACGGATCGCGGAGCCCTAGAGGAGAGGTTCGCGCAGCTGGCTGAACTTGAGGAAGAGAGATTTATAGCTGGATTTCACCAACAGGTCTAGAAGCAATGCGAACAATCACGGCATGATCGACACATTAAGCTGTGCACCTTTAAGGTAAATGACCCGGTTTTGTTATATGACAGAAATTTTGATAAATTTCCAGGGAAATTCAGAATGCACTGGTTAAGGCCCTATGTCATTAAGGAGATCATCGATTTAGGAGCAGTACAGCTGGTCAAATTGAATGAAGAT
Source organism: Pinus tabuliformis (assembly GCA_031772625.1). Lineage (NCBI taxonomy): Eukaryota > Viridiplantae > Streptophyta > Pinopsida > Pinales > Pinaceae > Pinus > Pinus tabuliformis. Next base: position 862,868,563 of record CM062809.1, read on the forward strand.
CCCTTCCCAGGAAAGGTGAATGGAATTCGCTTGAAACCATACATTGGTGGTCCGGCCATGTGACTATACAAAAGTAGCATAGTGTTTGCACTCCAGGCAGCTGAAAGGAGGCGCGGGACTATAAAATACACTGCCCAGGTTTGGGAGCTACGCGATTGGGGAATTATGCGAAGCAAGGAAGTGTCACGGGGTTCATGTAGCGCGAAGGGAGTTGCGCTACCCAGGGAGAAATCACACAGGTCAGCCGGAAAGTGACCGTTAAAGTCACTATTCATGATTTGACAGTAGAAATGCGGCCAAATGGAGTGGGCAGCCGGCATTTAAGATGGAATTTATGGATCAAATCCTTGAAAATCTACCACCAATCCATCATTAATGAATCAAATTTGGGGGGAACAGTCGGATTTGAATTCAAAATGCTCTATAAATTATTGGTGGCTGTCTAGCGAAAAACACTTGGCATTTCAAGCATTGAATTGCTGAGTTATTAGGCACACATGAACCACAAGCACTACGAACTTCTGATAACCAGTTCAGTATTTGAGACATTGCCAAAGGAGACACAGGAGTTCTTGTAGAACATCATGTCGGTGCCCACAGAAGCTATAGATACTGAAGTAGAGGAGTCAATTCCAGAAATTTCTATGGAGACCGAAGTATTAGTGGAAGTCCCTAAATCGCCAAGGACGTCGAGACCAAAGCCCACCCCAACTAAGGAGAGCATGAAGGATAAGAAGGGAAAGCAACCTGCAATACTAGTGTGCACATCACTGAGAAGAGACCCATCGAAGCCCACCACACAGGAGAAGGGCAAAGCCATCATCCTAGAGCCGTAGGAGGAAGAAATCAAAGAAATCTTGATATATGATTAGGATGTGGGAGTAGATGTGGAGGAAGTTGAAGCCCAGGGTGCTAACCTTATCACTCGGTTGTCTGAGTATGTCCCTTTGCTCAAGGGCAAGACTAAGATGTCAAAATATATCAACAATAGAAAGGATCCCTTGCAGACCCCTCTGCTTCCAGATGGAATTGTCTTCGAAGGACCGCACATGGGGTGGGTTCCTCTGTTAAAACTCGAAGACTTGGACTTAGCCAACCATGGTAAGTTTCCACACCTGGCAACAGAGTAGCCGGTTCGCCACATCATCGATACAACCACCAGAATGACCGCATTGGAGCTGCGGAGGTGGCTTAGAGGAGTAGACAAGGTAGGTCTGCTCAACCTTCTATGGGTGTCGCACTACCACCGCACCCCGATTACAGTACTAGTCATCAAGAAGTTGCTATGCTTGGTGCATGATGGGTTTCTGTGATTAGAGGAGCCAATACCAATCACTGATAGGTTGATCCATAGGATCACGCGGTTGCCTTACACAGGAGAAAATCTGGCCACGATATTTGGCAGAAAAGGTGGTGAGTAGGCCCTCGCGGAGGCGATGAAAGAGAAGTTTAAGTTGGTAAAGAAGCTGCGTGGATATGCCATATCCAACATTTGGGACCTTGTTGTAAAGGTGGCTACGCAGATTCTAGCAGGAAAGGTGATGAGGAAGTGTCACGCCGATGAGGTGTCAGCACCTGTTGTCGCACTAGCAGCCCATTGTGCCAAAGGAGTTTAGTTCAATTGGGCAGACTATCTCCGTGATGAGTTCCTTGCGAATTGCCACGAAGCACAAGAGCTCAGCAAGACATTCCACTACACGTGGGTCTTGCTGTCGATTGTGTTGGTAGCATGGGAGCTGCCAGAGGACAGCAAATTCCCTTCGGTTGTGTAGACCTACCAGAAGTAACGAAGTACTCTTTGATGTGGGCAACCAAGGATGCGCAGCGAAACAAGGACAACAAGATCTTCTGGATCTTGATGGAGATGAACATTCACATGGCCATCAATCTCAAACTGTTGTTGTCGCTTATGGTGTTTGCCAACCTATAGGGCTATGAAGAGTTCAAAGTAGATTTTCACCATGTGGCCATCAGGGTGCAGAACGACCCTACGCAGAAATGGTATGACTTGCCTTACCTGGCAACGGATGACGCCATTGATGCAGTACTTGATCGATGGTCGGCGGAGTGGCGCACTACAACAGACTTGGCGGTGGGAGGGAGTAAGTCCGCCGCATAGAGAAAGAAGGAGGAGGCCAAGCTAAAGATAACATAGCTAGCCGAAAAGAGAAATAAGGAGGCCACTGACAAGGCCCAGGCAGAGTGCAATTCCGCTCAACAGACAGAGAAGCAAACAGGAGGAATAGAGCGAGGCTCTAACAAAGGCACAAGGTCGCCTTCACTTGAGACAGATGAGGAGACAAATGAGTAAACAGAATAGCACGACATGGACCCACAGGCGACATACGTCCGCATCAAGCGTCTAAGGGTTTAGGTTCCTATACCAATAGGAATCATAATTTTGATTGACTAAGGTTAAGTCTTGTAATATTGTACATACCTTTGCTTTCTGCAAATGTTTTCCATATTAAAAAATTAAAAAATGTAAAGAGGGTATGTCCTAAAAGAATAATCAAAGGACAAAAATAATGAAAATAGGTCAAAAAAATGAAATATATGAACCCCAAAGGACAAAAGAGACCAGGAAAGTGTGCAAGTCAAAATGCCACTACTATTTACTTTTTATGCATAATAAATGATTGTGTGCAGCTTGTTACTTATGCCACAATCCATGAATAGTCAAAATGTTTAAACTTGGCTATTTCATGCTTTGAATTTTATGTTTCATAGGTAGTGAATAAATCTGACCAAACAATGTAATCTTGGCAGATCATTAGATAGGTAGAGTGAATAAAAGGAGCTCATCAGTTTAATTTGAGCCCTTGGAGGATATAGTGTTAGACTTAGATAGTTTATTTTTTAAAGAAAAGAAAAGAAAATATTGATAAGAGTTTGCTAGCCTAAATGCACCCAAATAAAGTGAAGAAAAAATGGTAGAATGAGTAAGTGGGTAAGTAGTAGAAAGGTTGTAGAAATATCATGTCATTGGATACAGAAAGCACTCATGTCATTGGTCCAAATGCATCATTTAAATATGCATAAGTGGTAAAAAAACAAAGGCAATGGTTCAAAATTTGGTATACTTAACATCCCCTCATTCATTTTAATCCCCATGACACTCACTAACTCCCCTTCCATAAGAAAAATATTAATACCTATAGTTCTTAAGTCAAAAAGGCTTAGAGAATTTCTCTGACTTCTGGTGGGACCAGATCTTCGGCTTGATGACTTAAGAAGAAAAGGTGTTAAATTTCATCATAATTCATTCATTCCCCTCACAAAACCCCTTTTCCTAAGGTTAAGTTCTTTTGCCTAGGTAAAACCCTTTATAAACATGTTTTGTGTACAAGAAGTCCACCAAATACATTTATCCTAAGTGTTAGTGTCAGTATTTGTAGCCTTCCTCCAGTGATAAAATATGCAATTACAAAGTGATTTTAAGATGTCAAGGTCAAATTTTGTCATTTCAATGAGTCTTCAAGCAAAATTTGGTCACTAGGGATTAGGTCTAGGGTTTGTTTTTACTCCTTTCAAAGTTGTCCAAATGTCGGTCCATGTCACCATTCATCTGAATGTACCATCATTCAAAGGGTTTTCATCATCATGTCAGGGTCTAATGGGTCATTTTACACCTTGTTCATGCTCCAGTCGCGCCTAGGTAAGGTTCATTTCCCTCTCCTAGGTTTTTGAAGGCAATTTCTCTTAAATGGTCCAATAACTAGTAAAACTTGTATCCTAATGTTCATACACCTTCCCCTATCCTTAAAGTACCTTATAAAACACTTCCCATCACTCAGATCCCCCAAATTCCTCATTTTTCCACAAACCCTAGTTTCTTGCTACAACTTGGCAATTTTCTAAGCTAGGCCTGTGTTTTTCCCTTTTGGACCCCTTCCCCTCACTCAATTTCTAAGATTCCACTTTTCCCTACTTCCTAATATCCCTCCCCACCTCCCAAAATTTTCTCAAGACTTTAGAAGCCCCTTATCACCTTCATTTCACTTCATTTCGACAAATCCCCTGTTCCACACATCGGGATAAGTTTTACTCCAATGATATTTATGATCAATAAAAGATGAATTTTGGAAATATTAGAGAGGGTTTTGTCCAAAATAGGCCAAGGAAGAAAAACCTCCTTCACTTTTTACACATGTGTCATGTTTTTAGAGAAATGTCAAAAATACAGTTGCCACGGGAGAATTGATGCACCTCTGAAGTGACCTTGGGTAAATCAAGTTTTCTCCTAGCTTGGTTGGCCAAATGACTTGCTTGATGAGTCAAATGATAACTATACACAAAGGTATTTCGAATGGGCTATCATGAGCTCAATTTGGAGTTTAGGAAGGCATTCAAAAGTTGACTGTAACAGCACTCTGCCTTTAGGCAACCTCATTTGGCACATTTTGACCAGTCTTGGGAGATTTGATTTTTGATAGGGCAAATGAACTCCAAATTACAATATTCCAGTTGGGTTGGAAAGTATACTCAAATACCTTTCCAAAATGCTATCCTGCACTCAATTTGGACACTAGGAAGGCCTCCAAAAGTCTCTTGTAAAAAGCGTTATGCATAGGGAAGGCGCGGTGCATTGGGCTGCATTTCTCAGTGCAAAAATACCCTGGCGCGGTGCATAGGGAAGGCACGACGCATTGGGCTAAAAAGCCTGAAATTCATTGAAATCTTCCTCCAAATTTCAAATTCTTCATTCCACAAGTAGGTAGAGCATTCATTTTTGTGTTTCATCCAAGTTTGTGTTAGGGTATGGTGGTTGATGGATGGTAATGGTTCAAACAAAAACTCAAACCCTACCATGTCAAAATCTTCACATGAAAGTTGTTGTTTAGGGTTTTCACCAAATTCATTCCCCCATCCCATTTCTTCCTTATTTCCATCATTCCTAAGTTTCCCTACTCCCTAAAATCATCAAACCCCTATCCCAAATTCTCTGTCCCAAAATTCTCAAATTCCAAAACCCAAACCCTAATCCTACCAAAAGTCTCCTAACCCTACACATAAAACCCCTCAAACCCTCCTACATTAATAAAATTTGTCCCAATAGTCCCTAATCCCTCACTATTTTTCCCTCCCCTTACTGTCCCTCATTTCATTGTTTTCTCTTGGCGACTAAGGTCAAGCACATCATCAAAGGCATTACAAGATAGTGTGACATATCAACACCTATTTGTCCAAGACAGTTTGTCCATCAACAGACATGACATCTGATCCATCATATGATCATGAAGAAGAGACACACAGTGATTCGCCAATAGAGGTACATGCACCAAGGAGGCCTCATAGAGGTGGCAAAACATCCGTGAAGACCAACAGGCCGCCCAAAGAAACCTAAATGAGAGGACACCCATTCAGCAGGAGATAGAGGTTGATCGAGAGATTTGGCTCGAGAGGATCAACATCCACTTAGAGAAGCTGTTGGCGAAAGAAAAAAAGGACAAGGACATGCTCAGGCACATGAAAAACCATTATTGGGCACAAAATCATGTTTTCAAGGCACAAATAAGAAATTTAAAGGCAAACCTAAGGAAGGCATCAAAAAGGAAAAAGAGGAAAAAAGAGCATGATCGACTCTGGATATTGGCCGAGGCATCCTTGGCCCAACATGACACTTGATAGAGAAGATCCACCCCAAATTTCAAGAAATTTGGGGCATTTTTGGCATTTTGACAAATTTTGGCACAAAAAACAGGGTTTTTCTCCCTATGCGTCGCGCCACGTGGCGCACGCTTTTGCTAGGGAGCTCCAAATTGCAAAAAGTTTACATCATTGGATTTGGCATGAAAAATCATGATTGCTGGTGCATGGCCAAGAAATTTGGACAAGTTTTGAGTCCTCAGGAGGTCAAAAACACTCACAAAATGACCTCTCTGCTCCTATTTTGACACACAGGAAGCAGTCCTGGGAGATTGTAGTTTTGGAGGGGAAAATGACATCCAAATTGAAAAATTCCACTTGGGTTGGAAAGTAGATAGGCAGGGATTTCCAATGAGCTATTTTGTGCTCAATTTGGACTTCAGGAAGTGCCTCAAGCTCAGCCTCAAAGTGGTGTGACACATAGAGGATTTGGCGCGGCGCATAGAGGATTTTTGCTCAATTTTTCACCTTCCAGTGTAGAAATTTGGCCAGTTTGACTAGTTTTGCTTTTTGATGTAAGTTTTGATCTATCTTGATGTAATTGGATAAAAATGATGTAATTTTGGTACTTATTTACTTGTTCTAGAGGATTCATTCACTAAAAAGTGAAAATTTAATGAATGAATCAGTTTCCTACCTTATAGAGGCAAGTTGTTTTGATTGCCTAGATTTTAGTGCATTGTTTAGAATTGGTTGAAACAACTCCTAAAATGATGAGCTCGACCCCTAGAGGCAAGGGATTGGGTTGGGCTAGTCTATATCATTTAATTCCTAAGTCATTTTCAGGGTTGGACACTTGGGATTGCTTTGGCATATCGTTGTACATTCTATCTCTGCATTTTTGGCTAAGGAAAGACCAGGGTTTTGCAGCACTGTTTGGGATCCATGTGGCTTTATGTTTTGATGGTGTTATTCTCTAAGTAATTGTAAGTTCATTAGTGTTATGTGTATCATTTTCCTGTCTCTTCTTCTGAATTTGAACAAATGAGTGATTAAGGTAGAATCCATTAACTGCTATGCTCTGCCTTTGAATTTGTTTAAATTTCCATGTTTTCATCTGTTTAAGGAGAATTCTTGAGACTCTCTTGCTCTCCTTAGCTCCTCACCAGTCTGATCTATCCATTCACTCACTTTAAAGCATCAAAATGATTTCCTTCCTTGCCCCAATCAGAACTCTACAGAAATTGTGCCTCATCCCCGGACCCAAATTTGCCTGTCCCTTTTTTCCAACAAAACTCTCAAAAACTCAAATCAAATCCCTTGTACTTCATACCTAGCCTAAAATTAGATTTTATTTCAGTCATCTCGAGCCCCATTTCTTGTCTTTTGCTGAGATCGACCCGGAGAGAGCCCTCTCTTGTCCTCGTAGGGCTAGCTACGAGGCTGAGCGTGGTTTGATGTGGACCTGAACCTTGTCTTTTCAGCCTGAGACAAATCTAGGCTCTAACACTAAGTACTAAGTATATGGAAAATAAACAACATTTCATACACCTAGGCACAATTCCCCTTCCGCTCATTTCACTTCATATTAACTTTTTTAATTAAATATATAAAATTCCTGAAAAACCCACTACGCTGTATGTATTTAACCTCCTTATATAAAATAGCCCCACTCCTTTAGTTTATTTATAAACTATGTTGCTACACCTTATCTCGAAAAAACTTTAAAAACCTGCCCTCAGTCCTTAATCCTGTGTTAAAAGGTCTCGATGAGATTAGGCTCTAGATTAATCTCATACCGCCGATGATAAGTCCTCGGGCCCCCCATCAAATCAGTTCATTCACCCCCGCGCAACTCCCATCTCCTGATCACCATCGATCGTCCCTCCTCCACATCCAAAGCCCCACAAGCATATCGGGTTGACCCGAAGTCCGTCCTTTACTCACCCGATAAGGCGGTTTTTCCCTAGCCCCCGACGCTACATGTTAAGCGCTGAATGGAATCGGGTGACCTCTCCCGAATACCACCCGCACCACAAAAGCGGTGTGATGGCTCTCCCAAAACCACTGCCCCCTTTTAACCGAAAACCGTCATTATTCATCAAATAGTGAAACTCTCCAAAATTAATCGTTTTCCCTATAAAAACCCGTTTACCACTCTTTTCGTGCATTTTTTCTTTGAGAAATTATAAAGTCATTGCAACCCCTGAAAATATCTGAATTACTCATAAACCTCCACCATTGCTCCACAGACGCTACAGACATTCCAGCTCGTTCACCAGTCTGTACCAGTAGTGTACAAAACTCTGCAGCTGCCTTCAACCACCATTTATGGTCAATTTCGCCCAATTTTAGGTATTTAACCTTGGAATTCCAGCTCCATTGCCAAATTCCAAGTCAATTCACCCTCTTTGACATTGTTAATTAAGTAAAAAGATCAAATTTACTTAAATTTTAACACTGTGAGCCATAAACCACTGCAAAACCTTCGTTGCCCTAAAAACTCTAAATCACCCCCCACACTCAAATCCATAAGAACTGAGTATAACTGCCCCAATTGTAATGGATGTGAGGCCTATCACTACACCTCATTTAGACCTGGACCACCTTCCCCTGGCTGACAGAGACTTCCAGATAAAAGATACCACTATCATAGAGCTCCTACTCAAAGTACATTTCCAAAGAAGGGACAAATTCCTGAACCATGCAGATGAAATTGGCTTTTGGGAGTCAAATTTGCATAAGTACCAGTTCCCTCAAGTCCACATTTTTCCTGAAATTGTGCATATGTGCTATGCTTGCTACGTCCCCAATCATAGAACCATCATGTCTCATGACCAAAAGGTCCTTTTCACCATCACTGCTGAGTCCATCAATGAGATTTTGTGGCTCCAACCAAGGCCAAACCTAACTCCCCTCTCAATTGGAGACCTGTTGGACTTATATCCCAAACTCAGCTCTGCAAAATTGGCCCAATTGCTCCAAACCTTCATCATAGAAGAGAAGCACATCCCTAAAGACCCCCCTCCATATGTAGCAACTACATTTCCCGTTGGGGCTGAAATATTGTAGCCATGATATCTTGTGTTTTGGGTTACTCCACAAGTGAGTACATTGATGAAATTATCCTGGCTTTCATGTCTATGTATACCCCAAGACAACCTCCTGCAACCATTTATGAATTTGCCACATTCATAGCTGACAGAATGCATGAGCAGTTCACAAGAATGGGAAATGAAAGGGTTTTCAAGTACTCCTCAGTTTTATACCATATGTTCTTATATTATTAATCAGAGAAGTTCACATTCACCCTTCAAAAGTTGGACACCAAGGGTCAACCCAGGTCAGTCATTTTTTGGACCTCATTGATCCACCAAGACCAGTCTCCGTACTCTTACTCTGATTTTATTGATTTATTTGTACACCCAGTCATGATAATGTTGACTGGAAACCCTCCTCCAAGAATTAGTCCAGAAATAAAGAGAGTCCTCCAATTATCTAAACAGACCAAAGTTGGTGATTGGTGCGTTTACCAGAACCATACATAAATCAGTATTTATGGTTGCATGCTGGCACCATACAAGCTACCAAGATACCTCCCAATGAGGTTGTTTGCATTAGAATACCTTAGGCAAATTATTAATGCATATGAAATAAACTTTGTCAATGCCAAGAAGAAGGCCAAATTCAAAATAAAAGACCAACTAGGCCCCTTCATATGCAACTCTAGAGAGGCTGGCCAAGAGGCAGACTTGAGATTATAGAATATGAAGTTCCAAAGAAGTTTTGTCTAGAGATATGATCCTTTGGAATTCATCACAAAGAAGAGACAAAAGGTCAAGCTAGGACCTTTCATTCACCATCTCATACTTGAGATCGAAGCTTATGCAAATCAAACAGAATGGGTGGAAGGTACCCTAGTAGACTAGGACAACACCAGAATAGATGTTGAGAATTCTCTTATTGATTTAGAAAAGCAGCTTGATGACAGCTCTTTTTTGCAGGTACCAGAAAGACCAGAGACTACCATGAGCACCCCTCCAGTCATGCAGACTCCTCAGGATGAGGAGAAGATCCCAAAAATAAATAGAGAAGGGCCTTCCACTTCAGGAATGGCCACCTCTGATTTGCAGCAAGAATCAAACAAGAGGCAAAGGCTAAATCCAGCCTCTGAGCAAGAATATACTGAAGACTCAGCTGAGGTCACTAATACAAGAGTAGAAAGAAGTAGGCCTGCCACTCCATCTGGAGGCAGGCAAGAGACTTCCACATCACAAACTCAGATGTTGGAAAGGCAGCTCAGTGTTGAAGTGTATTCTTTCAAAGTTCCAGCTGACAAAGACCAAGATATCAAGGAAAGGTATAAAGAAATCAAGGCTAGGAATGAGAGCCTTAAGGCCCAAAAATATGCACAATATCTGAAGCTAACTCCTACCAATGAAACAAGGCTAATGTCAACATTTGACATTAAAGAGGGGAAGCTATAGATGACCTTTATGAAACCTACAACCTAGCAACCAAAGACATCATCAGATTTCAAAAGGGTATATTTCGAAGTGTTGGCAAGGGATATCCATCCCATAGACCAGATTGAGCTACACAAACAAGCTAGAGAGATGATATAATTCACCCTAACAAGTAAAGCCATAGCTGCCCATCAGCTACAGAACGCCCTGAACAACATCTCAGCAAAATTCTAGTTGGAGAAGGCCTCCTCACAGGCCAAGGACACAAGGATCAAGTCCTTAGAGGACTTAGTAATTGAATTGGGACACGATCCCAAGGATATAAAAGCCATAGAACAACTTATCAAAAGGAAGAACAATGACATAGCTGCATTAAAGAAACAACTAAAAATACCTCATCTACAACATCCACAAACATTGGAAGTCCTAGAATCCCAGCAAGGGCATGAAGAACTAATGGACTTGGTCTTGAAATTGAATGACCAACTTAAAGAGACTAAAAAGGAATTGGATGTTTTGATCCAATTAAAATAGGCAAATGTGGCCACCTCTTCCACAAATGTTATCCCCACAATCTCTACAGCAGTTCCATCCACACTAGCAGCATCTTTGGCACCTACAGCTCCACTTGCAACAGCCTTGCCAGCAACAACAGAGTCTACATTAGCAGCAGGTGCATCAGGTGCATCAGGAGAGAAAGCAGCATAACTTATCAAAGCCATGGAAGAGATGTCTATCCAGACTACTGAAATGAACAAGTTAAGAGAAAAGGTTACAAGTTTGGAAACAGATTGCAGACTTGCCCAACTGAAGTAGAAAGAAGAAACACAAAGGGCCCAGAGAATGGGTGAGAGAATCAAAATCCTAAAAAAGGATTTAACACTGGAGAAACCACTTGGAAAAACCAAAGAAATGTTGTGGGCCAATATCATTGACCCTGTCAATGATATCTGGCCATCAATCCAAGTAATTTTTGAACAAACAGAGCTGGTAAAGATAGCTACAGAAGCTATCTAGAAAGTCAAGGAGGAATTAGGAAGTAAGCCAGAGGATGCAAATAGACTCATCCACTTCCTCAACAGCAAGAACAGATATGATCTCCAAGAGATAAATATAGAAGATAGGATTGTTGCCATTTTAGAAATAAGGAAGGTCCTTTCCAAAAGGAACCTTATGCTTAATTTGGAAGAAAAGTGCCACAATATGCAGGTAGCCATTGATAGGTTCATGGCTAAATACCAGATTTTGAAAGAGAAAGGTCTGTCCAATCCTATGGTCATCAATGATAAACTAATGACACAGTTGGACTATGGTGATAGACTCAGAAAATTAGCTAAGGAACAGGCCAATTCTTCATCCATAAAAGCCCTACCAACAGGCAAAGTATTATATGACACCTTTGAAAACTTTCTTTTCCTTGAGCATGAGGTAAAACATTTGTTCCTCACCAAGCCAAATTTTGAAAAGTATACTGAGGCTGATGAAATCTACATGAGAATGGTGAATGTGAAATTACTAGATGCAGAATGGTGGGAGAAAATGATAGATTTAATATGATAAATTTACAACAGAATTTTACTAGACAGTAAAAATGAGGGCAGCCAAGTAAAACAGGTGAAAACAGGGTAGCAGGGTCAAAGAGTATTAAAGTTAAAGAGTATCAGTTGAAAGATGAAAGTAAAGAAGACTCCAGCGTGAAACTCCACAACTACAAGTTAGATTAAAAGGCTAACACTTCAACAATAAAGACCAGCACAACCTTAATAAAAGGGACAACATGAAACAGTTCATTAGCTATCTCTATCTTCTTGCAAGAAGATATTTGTATTTCCTAGATTAAATCTCAAGTTGTTTTGAGATATTTTGTAATAAGTTTTTGTATAAATACTTCACAATTTGAAGTATGTAGGGTGGATTCTTAGACATTTCTATAGTTTTCTTGATCAAAGACTGTAAGCTATTGTATCACTGTTGGACCAGCAAGTTGGATTATTGAATAAAGTAAAGAAATTTCATTGGATTCATGTGTAGTGCGAAACACAAACAAGTATCTTCTTTTGTGTTGTCATTTATCTTTAAAAGCTTTTTCCATAATCTTGAATATATCTAAAATCTAAATGCTCTAATATGGAATTATATCTCAGAACTTACTTCACTGCACTTTGTTTTGACTATTAGGCATTTTGTATGTTTTCTGCTAAAATCATCTAAGTTAAGGAATTCTTGATTGCTCCTTAGTTCAGGTAGTTTCCCTCTGGTCTATAGTAAAGGATTCTTAACTTCCCTTTGCTCATGATCATCCTCTATTCCTCCTTTTAGTCCTGGTTTTAGGATTCTTAAGTGCCCTCTCACCCTGGTTAAGATCATTTCACCCATTCGACTTGAAAACCTGTGTTTCACTCTGCTAGCTTGCCCATTGAACACTCCCTTTAATGATTTAATCCTAGTTCTATTGCCCTTCTTTGACTCCATAGCCCAATAGCCAGAGACACCATTCTATCCATCTGTTTAAGGATTCCACCATCCAACTTCCAATACAAATCCAAAACCCCCCTGAACTTTAAGAACTAGCCTAAAATCTCAGCAAAGAAAGCTAAAACATATAGAGAGATCTCTCTCTAAGTCATAGGTTAGCTAGAGCCTATACTTAAAATAATGGTTTGTAGTTACCTCGGTATTTTCCTTCTTCTCATAACTTCTAGGGAAAATTCTGAGTGATAAGACAAGGGAGCAGGAGAAAGGGGGTCCAGGAAGAAATCAAAGGCTACTAAGACATCACTGGTCCCAATCACCCTCACAGAGGGCGATTTGCATGACATCGGTGACACGGTGCAGAATGTCACCGCGAAGGCCCTACAACAATTTGAGCAGAAACAACAAATAATCTTAGGGGCTGTCTAGACAAGGTTGTAGGAGGTGCAGACCCACGCGTCGCAGGCTAGCATGGTATCTACCATCCTTTCTATCAGCACTTCAGAAGCTGTCGAGATGCTGCACGCCAAGGCCTCCATCGCGATAGTGCTGCCGGATGGAGCACTGACCACGGAGAACGAAGCTGACAAGCCCACTGTCAGTGACCTCAAGGGAGTAGGTTTGAATCTAGAAGCGCTCCCTAGTAAGGTGCTCCACCTATTGCAGGATGGATTAATTGAATAATTGAGGGCCTGTGAGCACCGCGCCCTCCAGGTAATTAGTGAGTAGCGGATTAATAACGAGCAGATGACACTACAGTGAGATTCTGCCATTGCCACTATGACCGAGGCAACCAACTATAATAAGCATATAATATAGGTCATCAAGGAGGCATGCCTAATGGTTCCAGAGTTGGCCATTCCTGAGGAAGAACCAGTCAAGGTGCATGTCCGCAAGCTGGCCACGGGGGTGCCAACGCTCGGACATAAATGGCGAGGGTTCAGTAAGAGTTGAACCTGTAGACCACAAAGTTACAGTTGAAGGCCCAGCTTTCAACTCTACCAGAAGTAAAATAGCAGCAAGCAACCGCTGCCATAGAAGCAGTAGCAGCGGTTGACGGTGCAATAGCAGACTACATGCAACTTTTTGAGCAGTCGTTCAAGGTCCTGGAAATCTTGCAGGAGGACCCCAATGTACAGTGACGAGAAATAGAAGCGCATGAGCTGCAGCAATGCTATGATGAGGTCAAATGTATAGCACAAACCGTCGTGCTCACATAGAGATTAGGGAAGCTGTAGGAGACTAAGAAGCTAAAAGAATAGGTGGATGCAGCACTGCACAAGGAAGCAGTGTTAAAGGCGTGACTGAAGCCTTGGTTGGATGAGGCTTACACGGTCACAACCTCTATTGAAGGAAAGCTTGTGACTCTCCAAGCAACTCAACAAAATCTTCAGGTCAACAGTTCAGGAGCAGTGACCGAGTAGATGGTCGAAGACACGAATCAGGCAGCTGCACAATGCACTGCTGAGGTTTTAGTCATACGGGTCTAGCTGGGAGGTCTTCGCGCTTATGGTGAAGTAAAATTATAACTGCAAACACAAACAAATTCCTCTAGCTCAATAATGGGTCTAGTCACAACAGATACATTCTATGGAAGATTTCCTTAGGTTAGAACCAATTAAGAGGGCCTACCTCTTAGTTCGCTTATCCTGTTGACGATATCCTTGCTTACTCTCTCCAACTATCTCTCGCTTCCTTCTTCAAGTATTTGAAACAAGTAAACAACAACAGACAACAAACGTGATAATAGACAAATTTTAATTCAACCTACCTAACAAGTCAAGAAACATTAATCCATGAATATGTAAGATGAAAAATCATGTAGGAAATCAATTGATAGTTGCATATATTAATATCAAAGAGAGATTACAACCATTTGTCTTGACGTTGCAGTCCTCCTCTGACAAGACCAGGTTCCCACACACTTCTGCTAGCATTCCATGATGGCCTCAATCAACAATAGTTTTAAGGCTCTTCCCTTTAGGCTTCACTCCAAACCAAATCACACTTCTCCCTCACACAACTAGATAGCTACAACTAGTAATAGCTTGTTGTCTACTCCAAACCAAAATAGCATTAGGATACCAATATCAAAACTAGCTTGTGCTTGGGAAGAAGGGAGGTTTATATAGGATGAATGGATTGGAGATGGATCCTTTTCTCATGGGAGAAGGCTTATCCCTTGAGGTAGTTCCATTATTATAGGGGAAAGGAGCCCAAACTGACATCCTTGACCCCATTTGGCCAAACCATTTACCAGACTTCCATTACGAAGCTTCTAGAGCTGGAAGCTTTGGCTCCTAATTTAAAACACTTTCCATAACAAGACCGGCATGAATGGAACACAGATCAGTCGCTCCAATCAGCGTGAGGAATAGTGCTAATCTCTGCACATAAGTGCGAGGGAGACAAAGGTCATTAGTGTCGGTCTTGTAAACTGGGAAAAACAGAGGTTTTAGGGAAAATGGTGCAAAAGAGAATTTATCTGCTCATGAAGAGGGACACAATGGGAGTTTCTTCATGAAGGCAAAGAATTCAGGGTCCATTGTAGAGGCCCTCCAAGATCAAGGAACAAGGAGTATAGGGACAATGGCAGAATGCATTGTAGCAGATGCCCCCAAAGCATGAAGGCCAGGTTAGACTGACAGATCAAATGCTTTATAAATCAGTGCAGGGAACCGGTTTGTCATCGGAAAATATGCAATTAAGTACATATACATATACATAACTGAGATCTCTGTCAAATGATACATGAATCGTGGCATGGATGCAACCATCCAGAGAATGATCATGTAAATGGATCCAGGTTGGGTGCATCCATTCGATAATGAAAAGGATCACATAGGATAACTCATGGTCTTGTCGCAGCCAACCATTTGAAAGAGACATGCATATCATCATAACCATGTCACATCACTTCGCAACCTGGACTTTTTTTATCTGAGTCCAGGGTATTGCACTCCGAAACAACCCGATCAAAGTACAGATTCTAACATGTGAATAGATTTGTTGACGTCGAACATGCTAGAAAGTCACTTGATTACCAGTCGATAATGTAAATCGTTAACAAGCGCGAGAGAAACCACCAATAATGACAATGGTCCTCAAGGTACTATTAGCACAGTCTATGGAATGTGAATAGATGAACTAAAGTTCAACACCCGTGAAATCACTCGATCGAAAGCCAATGATGTGAACTTGTCATCAAGTGTGAAGAACTTGCCATTAGGGCATGCAAGCTCTAAGTTACTGGAAAGGAGTCTCTCAGTCAACTTCCTAGATAATGAGTTGAAGTCGACAGAAAGCGACCATGTTTGAAGGAGGGCCATAATGAATCCCACATCATCGACATGAGACGAGAGGATGAAAAATGATTTTGGATGATACAGAGAATCAGAGGTAAGTGTAACTGCAAAAAGACAACTCTTGAACATATCGGCGACACAACTAGAAGTTTGCCAGCTTTTGGATCCATGGGATCTGTGGTCATGATGATGTGGCAGAGATCAAATGGAAGGCAAAAATAAATGGCCCAAACCCGGGAAGGTAAATGATGCAAAGGAGGATGTCCCAACCCGAAACGAAGCAAAGCAAGTCATGTTCAAGAGTGAGCTACCGGCACCACTGATAGATTTCCAAATTGTCCAACACCATTTCTCGCACGTACCCAAATTATTTTTTAATCGCAAGCTTGAAGGGGATAACATGTGTTTGCACTTTAATTTCATCCTTCGGATGAATCCAACCTAGTAAGTTTAATGAGCTCAAGGAAGGAGAAGCTCATGTTCGTCATGGTGACAAATCCGATGTCGTTTAATATTTCAACGAGTCCAACAAAGCTGTAACTAATATATTTTTCATGTTTAGAGAGTTTGAAAAAGACACGTAAAGAAAACTCCACGTGGTCCCTTTTCGTACATTTGCGTCTCTCTAGCCCAAAAAGGTAGAAAATAATACTTGAGAGAACCTCTTGACCATTTCAGTGAATGAGTACCTTTTTTGTAAATAGTGCCTCCTAGCCCAAAAAAGGGGTAAACTTATACTGGGCACATGACATTTCACATCCATTAATGAGTTCAAAACGACAAGGTATCGACCATATTTTCGCTTTTAAAGAGTTGGAAAAGAGCTGAAAGCCAACCCCCCATTTTATTTTATTTTACGAGTCAAAAGGAAAAAACACTCGAAAATATTTTCCTATGAGTTTAATGAGTCGAGAAAAGAGCTGAAACGTGACTCGTTATCATTGTCGAATATCCATCACCTGTCGTTGCACAAGTAAGGTAAAGTGTATTATCGAGTCCTTGAGGCAAAATAGGTCAACATATTTACAAAAACCTGATATTTTCATGGAAAAATGAATAAAAAGGGGAAAAGTAAATATATTTTTACCATTTACCATTTTACCTTTGTTGTGAAGAATTTTTACTCACTTTTTCCCTAATTGTTCCGGAGCAGATTGCGAGAGATCTGGGAGGTCAATCGATGAGCCGCTAGTTCCAGGTAACAGCCAAAGCCCTGAGCTCCATTTTCATGTTCTTTATTTATGCTTTTAACCACCTTTTTAGTTTTTTGAGGAGGTTTTTGAAAAAAAATTCACCCTCGATCGGTGCGATTTCTGGGCACAAAATCGCACTGGACAAGGGTGATTAACATAGCCATCTGTGTCAATCGATGCAACTATTTTTAACATAGACGTGCCGACACTGTGGATAGGGAAAAAACCTATTTTCTCAAAAATTGACCGTTTAAATTTAAATTTTATGGGCCAAGGATGATTATTGACTCAAATTAATGGCTTTTGCACGAAAGAATTGTTGAAAATGGTGGACTAGAAAGAACGGGAACAAGAGGATGTTGACACCTAGGCAATGAATGATCCAAATTTCCTGGAAGCTTTGAGGGCTTGCGGGCTCCTCAAATTATTTCTTATGCAAGGGATGTGGGCCGAGCCTGAGTTGCTTCGGTACCTGATTAGTCTTTGGGACATTAATCGGGAGATTTTTGTCATTGGCAACCAAGAGCTGGAGTTGGAAACTTCATATATATACTTCATCACTGGATTGTCCCGCAGAGGGGAACCAGTGAACTTGTATGGGTCACGACCAATTGGGGCAAGCATATCTTCCTTGCTTGCAGAACACTGCCCCGAGGCCTTGAAATCCAAGAGTGGGAAGATAGAGATTTCCAATTTTCAGGATCAGACACTGAGGGTGCTTTTGTTGACTATCAACAGAGTGGCATGGTCCCAGGCAGAACATGAGACTAACAAGTCGAAGTTACTTTATGGTATTGACTACACAACTCCTACAATATTCAACTGGGAATAGGCCATGAAGATGAACATCAAGCACCACCTATCCAAAGCCAAGGAGGGGAATTTGAAGCAATTTGGCTTCAAATCGGTGCTTGTGACCTTCTTCCTGGAACAAGTACCGCTATTCCAATATTAGATGATTGAGGGAGATCCTCCTATGCCACGTGATCTGTGGATGGCCCGCTGGAGCCGTTTGATGCCTAGGATCACTTGGGGTGAGCACATGTCATATTGACCTGATTCTTTTCATGGCTACGGCGACAAAACATTGTCGTGGAGGACTAGCCATACAGCGGCACTGATTTCCGTGGAGATCCAGATATGCCCTTACTAGATGGAGAGGACTTCGATGATGAAGGTAAAAAATCAAAATTTTTAATTTTGAGATTTTTTAATTGTTTTTGGTATATATGTGCTTATAACATTTCTCTTGTTAATGCAGACATTGGACTAGAGTGGCCTGTTGGGATGTCCCCAATAGCCAGGTGCGTGCCCGCCCAATTAATGTTGTCGCTCCATATCAGGAAGGGAGTGCAATGAGGAGGAGATCACGATGAACCTTGAGGGGTTGACTTGTGGTATCCCGGAGTATGCTCGGTGTTGTTGGGAAAAGTGTCTACTTAGAACGCCCCTATCCCACTAAGGTGTGACAGTGCCTTGGCAACAAACAAGGAAAACTACTTTCGTATTCTTCTTTATGAACTGTAAACAAAGAGGAATAGAATGAACCAACCTGTATCTTGCGCTAGTCCTTTGATCCAATCTCTCTCCTCTTTGACAGCTTCCAGCTACCTGCTCCCTTACTTGCCCAGCTTCACCAAGTTCCTGCAAGATCACAGAAGAGGAAAACTACACAAAGACATAGATTTACATGCATAAATAGCTTAGGATCAGATTTAAGCTAAACATGCAAATATAACAAAACATCATTGATACACAAGCATGTAGGAGAAACTCAAATAGTTTTATTGATATAACAAGAAGGTCCAGGAGGAGTTACAACCGATGATTCCTGATCCAGCATCAACCCCCCAGCAAAGGAATCCCCTCTTCACCTCTAACAAAGCATAAATCACCCAATGCACTTATCTCTATCTCAAACCAACAACAATTCTCTGCAAAGTACAAAATTCCAGCCTCTGGATCTCTGGGATGAGGGATCCATATATAGATGTATGCAAAGAGGATGATTCAGCTTATGCTTTGACTTGTGGCCTCTCTCTGTCAGTTCTTGCTTCCACTTGGAGACTAAGAGCCTCTTACTCATCCTTGGTTGAACTCAGTGAGGCAAGTGTCATTGGGGAAGATTCTGGAAGCTTCCATTGTCTGTCCACCTCGCGAAATAACACTGCCATTTGTCATTTCCCGCTCAGCGCACCCTGGTAGTGCATTTAGGTGTGTTGCAACACACCTAGCTAGTGTACTGGGGTGCTATGCAACGCAGCCAGCTAGTGGAGCAGCTGAAATGATCCTGATTTGACTGATTCTGAGCAGTTTCTGGTGGAGAACTTTTGGGAGAAGCTGTAATTGGTTGACCTTGTTCCTCTAGGGGTAGGAACAACACTTTTAGGGACTTAGGATCCCTTGGTTTATGGACATTTCATGCTTAGAGTTGTAAGGCACAAAAATGTCTATAACAGTTTCCCCCTAAAGTATGAGGCCGTTTATCGGGTGAAATGCTTTATTAGGAGGATCCGAAGTTCTTTCAATGCTGGGAGGAGACCTGTAATAAGATACAATACAATACATTATCTTCATACTGTCTTCATGATCTAGCTGAGGCGAGCATTCCCATGCTCAGCTTTATAAATTCATTTTTATGTACACAGGACAGACAATCGTCTGATGGTAGACTGATGATTTTGATGAAGTCATCATCTTTTTGGTAGGATGATTATCTGTGCTGCAATGTTGTACATGTCAATGTCTTTATTTTTCCTGAATATATATCGCAGCCCGGATGGATGAAACTAGATCCGGGGTCTTCAATCTCGTCCGATCTTCACTCGAAGTACAAGTCGATCCATGTGAGAAATGTTTTGAAGTCGAACATGGAAAGACATCGCTTGATTACCAGTCGATGATGTAAACTGTTAACAAGCGCGAGAGGAATCACCGATAATAATGATGACCCTCAAGGTACTGCAGTACAATTCACGTGGTGTGAATAAAGGACTTGGCGTCGAACACCACGCAAAATCTTTCGGTCGAAGGTCATTGATGTATACCTGTCGCCGGAAGTGAGAAACTTGCCATTGAGGCATGCAAGCTTCAAAGTACTGAATGGGGTGTTCCTAGATCAACTTATTGGATAATGAGCTGGTGTTGAAAAGAAGCGATCCGTCAAAGGAGGGCCTTGATGAATCCCACATCAATGACACGGAACGGAGCAAATGATTTTGATGGAGGTGAAAACGATCTGATGACATATGGTTCAGGATGGCGGTCATGAAGGAATGAAGTATAATGTATGGTAGTGGATGGAACACGAGTGACTTCTCTGGATGACTTCTCTTGAACATGTCGGCAACACTTATGTGATGAATTGGTAGCATTTACCCCAAATGTGGATGGTATGGCGTGACCATGGTGATGTGGCCGGTGAATGAAACAACCCAACCCGACTTAGGCACG
This sequence comes from Pinus tabuliformis, assembly GCA_031772625.1. Classification (NCBI taxonomy): domain Eukaryota; kingdom Viridiplantae; phylum Streptophyta; class Pinopsida; order Pinales; family Pinaceae; genus Pinus; species Pinus tabuliformis. Next base: position 862,889,041 of record CM062809.1, read on the forward strand.
GAGTGAAAGTGTCATGTTCAAGAGCGACTTGCTACCAATAAAGATTCTTTGAGTTTCTTCCCAATTTTTCCCCAGTCATTGCTGACCAGAACCTCTTTATTTTTGTCAAGCTTGAGGAGGATAACATATGCTTGTTCTATAATTTGCCCTTCGGGCAAACCCATCGCCATGTTTTAATGAGCCTAGCGATAGTGAAACTCGTTCTCGTCTAAAGACAAGTTTGTCGCTATTAATCTTTTTAACGAGTTTAACGACAAAGATAACTCGGTCCTTTTCATTTTTAGAGAGTCTGAAAAGGTACGTAAAGGTAACTCCAAAATTCCTTTTTCGTCATCTAATCCCTTAAGTCCGAAAAAGTATAAAACAATACAGAAGGGATGAATTTTCGATAGTTTTAACGAGCCGAACAAAACAAGTGCTCGATCTTTTTGTGCAATAATCCCTCAGGTCCAAAAAGATTAAAATCTAGAGGAGGGATAGCACTTCCGGTCACTTTAACGAGCTGGAAGGCCAAAACTCGGCAATCTTTTCATATTTTACGAGTCAGTTGAAAAGAGCTTAAAGAAGACTCGTCTTTTGAGGAACGAGTGATAAAATGGGTAGCGACTAATTCCAGGTAAGGGTTGGAATTTTCCAATCACGACAGTGTCACAAGGATGGCTAGTGAAATCACTCTTCGCAGCTGTTCCTCAAAATGGGTAAACAATCAAATGGAGGTGAATGATCGGCCAATGGAAAAGTGGAGGTGACGGTGTAAACACGACCAAGGCTTTAATGGCTGAAATGCTTCATTCACGGTGGTTATTTACCGAGGAATAGTTCATTTTTTAACGAGCTTAAACGCGGGTGGAAACACTTTCTCATGTCTTATGTTTATTTTTTAACGAGCTTGAACTATGTGCTAAAACTGCTCGATTAATCCAGTCATAAGATAAGAATGTCTCATATAAAACGGAAACTTTTAGATTTTTGCCCCACATCCTTTCTTTATGCAAGTTAGGTGACGACTAATCCTACAAGTTTAAAGGGTTAGAGATCCTAAAAATTTAAAAAATAAATAGCCGCCCCTCGCTTGCACTCCAAAAGGTTTGCATGCCCCCAGGTATAAAACAGAGTTTCGAGGTCTCCCTCTATTCGAGCTGAAAAAACGTTCGTTTTATCAGGAAGGGTCACCCTTTATTCGAGCTGACAAAACATTCGTTTTATCAGGAAGGGTACTACCTCTTACAGGCTACCCAAAGATTGCTCTATTTACAGCGTAAACAAAACACTTCTTTGGCGATGTCTACCGAGATAAACAAAGGTGAGCGACGATCGCCGCCAACTCACATAACTTTGACAAAAGAATCTTATTCTAGAATAACCCCTCTTCCAATCACGGACGGGATACAGACTAGTCATATTCTCCCGCGGAAACCTACTCTATACCCGAATTTTTCCTGCCGAAGCAGACCAGGACGCATGCCCCCTGGGTTTCAATCATATCCCTCCGAATTACTCGCGCTCATCGGGAGGACGGACCGGAGATTGAGACATTTCTTGCGTGAAGAGACCATTTAGGGGTGGTATATGACTATTTGCTATGCGTGATCCAGGAAATGAAAGCTGGTCCACGAGCTTGACCACTCTTCCTTCGTGCGGAAAACACATTACTCTAAAGAGTGAGGAGACGATGGCTCCTATGCAATAAATATAGTCTCGTCCAAGGAGTAGGTTATAATCCAAGGGTCCTTGAACTACCATTACGTTCATTTGAACTGTCTTCCCTCTCAATGTTAGGGGCACATTGGGAAGCATCCCTAAAGGTCGACTGGTTCCTTTATCAAAGCCTGTCAGATTTCTCATCTCAGGCAACAGCGATGGCGAACCAAGCGCTTTCCAAGCAATAGAGGAAAGGATACTCACAGAAGCCCCCTCATCTATGATGGTACCAGCCATGACCATTCTATATATTTGAACGATAATTCGGAATGGTATTCTTGCTGGTAAACGAGGTCTGCCTAGTTGATTCTAGTCAAAGGAGACAACTAGGTTGCTTGGAGGTGGGACCGAGTAGACGGCCGGGTATGGCTCTGACGAACTTCCCTCCTGTGATAAGGGAATGGGTAGATTGCCCCCATGTTCGTCAGAGTCCGTGTTGATGAAGAGAATTTGGACGGTGTCATCCTTGTTCTCTTCAGTGACTGTATCATCCAAAGATAAAACCTCTGAAGGCAAGACCGGGTCAACTGCTGCCTCAACCTTTTGACTTTTGTCTGGTAGGGATTCAGATGTTTTATCTTCGATGATAGGCGCTTCAGCCGACCACTTGAGCGGGCCAGCTGGATTCTCAACTAGCGACGGACTCGGCAAGAGTTTTTTTTATCCAGGAGGAAGTCGCAACGGTGAAACCGGGCGATCATCCAAAACGCTCTTCGCTTCGTCTAAGAAGGGACAACGGTGGACGGCATGATTGCCTTCGCACAGTTTGCAGGGAAATCTAGCTTTCCATTTTTGTCCTGGGGCTTCACTTTCGCTAGTTGACGGTGTGCTTTCAACATGATCATCAGAGGTTGATGACACCGGATTGTGCAAACGAGGATACCAGTCCCTTAGTATCCGAGGGATGCAAGGACAATCTCTGTGAAAGTGGTCTCCTCTGCAAATGACACATGGTGATTTAGGCCTGGTCAGTGTAGTGTGTGGATTTTCGTTAGATGACAGTCGTTTTCCCCCATTCGCCTTTGGCTCCTTCTTCTTCTTCTCTTTCTTCTTCTTCTCATTCTTCTCCTTAGGAACTTGACTTTTGGCTTTGCCAGCCCCATCAATAAAGAGGAAGGGGGAGAGGAATAATTAGAGGAAGTAGAAGGTTGGTGGGCAATTCTGGACTTGTCTGGTTGCTGATTCGATTGTTCAGGAATAGTGGTGTTCTGAACGACATTAGTTGAGAAGAGCCAGACTGGCAAGCCAATTGTCAGTCCTGGAAGGGACAATGTGGCCATATGGGGTGCACCAACATCTCCCCAAGAGGAGAAGGGACTAGGATTTCCACCAAGGGGAATTCCTTGGTTGGTAGACCCCATTTTCTCAACCTAAGATCAACGTAGGAAAAGGGTATGAATATTCCGTTTAAAATAAATTTTAAGACGCTTAGACATAACTTGTTTTTTCAGTTTCAAAGAGTCGAGAAAAAACAAAAGATGACTCTAGTCTCCTTCGATTTTTAATGAGCCTGAAGTGACAAGTGCTCAGATGGACCTTTTCCGTTAAGGAGTCTGAAAAGGAACGAAAGGGACAGCTTTGGAGATCTAGGTAGAGGGAGTACCAAACCAATCGCAAAACTACAGAATAATTTTTACGGTACGGCAGTCAATCTTCCCGAATGTTGTGTTCGGTGCATTGCGATCAGTAGGGCGGCCGACACGGCTTCCTATGGATAAAAGGTTTTAAGCCTATAGGGGTCTACCAATATATACTCGACGGTACGTGGGAGCACAAGTCCGTACTGGCACTTATCGTCTCAAAGTGGAGGAATCACCCAACCATCAGTGAGGACAACATTTACCAGGCTTTACGACGCCGGAATACGTCTCTAGCCTAGACCTCTAAATGTTGTGCATTAAGTTCCAATGCGTTGTTAGATTCATTCAATTTATTTTAAGTTGATCTTTCTTAGAAGTTTTCCTTTTTTGGATCACCACAAGATGTAGATGTAATTCCTAAAATGCAATCTAAAGATGATAAGCAAGCTTTTATCTCTTTTCAACAATGAAAATCCTAGCTACAAGGGGAAAAGAAAGACACCATGTTTTCTCAAAGAGCAAAGAGCACACTGTAGATGCACTTTTCCTAAATCAAGCCAAATAGATTATCAATATGCAAATGCACATATGCATGTATTTGTTTTCACTTTCTTAATATTGATGTCTAAAAAGAAAGTTGATGTACAAATCTGAATTTGCTTTCAAGTGAAAAACACAAACAAGCTTCTTTCCGAAATCAAAAGGTAGAGAAGGTTATGAAACTTTATGATTTTGAAATAAACACTCGTTTCGACACTAGAAAGAGACAAATTCAAACCAAAGGTAAAAGTAAAAGTATAATCAACTGTCAACAGCAAACAAACTTTATCCTAAGATCAAAATCGACACTTACGACAAATCTAAATCCAAGGACGACAGTATGACTATTCTACTCTTTCAATGGAAAACTGTAAATGATGTAACAAACACACAAAGAACATCTACAGTCTTTTTGTACAAAGGAGGCGGAATTAAGGCAAAGAAAAGGGGTTTTTAAACAGACACACACTGATCACACGCTGCAAAATCAGAGACAAAACTGAAAAAAATGAAGCAAAGAACCTCAGCTGCACAGGGCTAAGCTGATCAGCGCACCTGTTACACAGAGAAACTAAATTGCAGCGCAGGTAGCCCTCTCGGGAACTGCGTTGAAATGCAGAATCTCTTCACAGAGCCTGCGCTGGGGCAGAAACGAGACTTCTATCAGGGTTCTGGGTCACGGTTTGCAGTTTAATCTTTGGATTTTGGCCGAGTAAAAGAAATCAGTAATGCACAATCAAAGGGTGGATTTAAAGGAGGTCTAAGAGCTATCACAAAGGGTAATCAGATCATTTGTGAATAAGTTGTTCAAATCATAAACAAATCCAGTGAAAGGATTGAAGTAGCAGGTGTCTACTTTGCATTTGATAATGGCAAATGCAGTTTGATTGCTACTTCTGTGTTTATGAAACAAACAACAAGGGAAACACAAACAAACTAACTAGACACGATCCCCAGTGGAGTCGCCATTTTTTTGTTGGGAAAAGTGTCTACTCAGAACGCCCCTATCCCACTAAGGTGTGACAGTGCCTTAGCAACAAACAAGGAAAACTACTTTCGTATTCTTCTTTATGAACTGTAAACGAAGAGGAATAGGATGAACCAACCTGTATCTTGCGCTGGTCCTTGATCCAATCTCTCTCCTCTTTGACAGCTTCCAGCTACCTGCTCCCTTACTTGCCCAGCTTCACCAAGTTCCTGCAAGATCACAGAAGAGGAAAACTACACAAAGACATAGATTTACATTCATAAATAGCTTAGGATCAGGTTTAAGCTAAACATGCAAATATAACAAAACATCATTGATACACAAGCATGTAGGAGAAACTCAAATAGATTTATTGATATAACAAGAAGGTCCAGGAGGAGTTACAACCGATGATTCCTGATCCAGCATCAACCCCCCAGCAAAGGAATCCCCTCTTCACCTCTAACAAAGCATAAATCACCCAATGCACTTATCTCTATCTCAAAACCAACAAAAATTCTCTGCAAAGTACAAAATTCCAACCTCTGGATCTCTGGGATGAGGGATCCATATATAGATGTATGCAAAGAGGATGAGTCAGCTTATGATTTGACTTGTGGCCTCTCTCTGTCAGTTCTTGCTTCCACTTGGAGACTGAGAGCCTCTTACTCATCCTTGGTCGAACTCAGTGAGGCAAGTGTCATTGGGGAAGATTCTGGAAGCTTCCATTGTCTGTCCACCTCGCGGAATGACACTGCCATTTGTCATTTCCCGCTCAGCGCACCCTGGTAGTGCATTTAGGTGCGTTGCAACGCACCTAGCTAGTGTACTGGGGTGCTATGCAACGCAGCCAGCTAGTGGAGCAGCTAAAATGATCCTGATTTGACTGATTCTGAGCAGTTTCTGGTGGAGAACTTCTGGGAGAAGCTGTAATTGGTTGACCTTGTTCCTCTAGGGGTAGGAACAGCACTTTTAGGGACTTAGGATCCCTTGGTTTATGGACATTTCATGCTTAGAGCTGTAAGGCACAAAAATGTCTATAACACTCGGGTAGGAGACATTCCTTGTCAGTACCAGAGACACACGATGGGAGTCTCAAAGCGGATCCACCAATTGCTGACTCATGTTGCACGAGACATATTGTGCTACCGTGATCACCATGCTGATTAGTTCTTAGGTCCAGCACTTACATATTTTTTGAGGCCTGCGTGGCACGAATATATGGGGCCTGCGAGTCGCCAATTTTATTTTAGACACACATATTATTTTTTGGGGTTCTGATGTATCAAACATTATCACCATATATATATATATATATATATATTGTATTTTCCTGTCTACTATGGTACAAATGGTTTGTTTTATCTTTTATATGTTTCGTAAATGTCTATCCAACACATGATTAGCTAATGCATCTGTCAATGTATTCATGCATCTAGGAATATGATGAGATGTAATGTAATCAAAATGCCTTTCCAACAGATGGATACAGAGATACATTTTCAATATTTGAGAGTTTCTAACAGAATATTGCTTGTTGAGTTGAAGGACGACAAGTTTTGAATCCATGTTGACAACCAGTTCTCTCATTCCCATAGCGATGGCTTCTGACAACAGTTCGATGACCGCACTATATTCAGCAATGTTGTTGGTTGTGCGGCCTAGATAGATAACTTGAAGGTCAAGCAACTCACCGTTAGGGTCATAAATAACCCATGTCACGGATGATAGGTTCCAGGTACTACGGAAAGCACCATTAGCGAAATCAATGTGGGGAGTCGCAGACATTTGCAAAGCAAGAAAAGCATAGTAAACAAGAAAGTTGTTTAAAAACTATCACACAAAACCATGCTGCAAAAAAATGAATGACACACTAATGTACACACGTAACCATGCAATATGACCTAAGAATAGTACTTATTGAGGTAAAGCCCATTTTGGGGCTTATCGAGAGAGTTTCCTTCATAATCAATAAGCTCATAAGCTCCTTTCTGCAAAACGCGTTTCACGATGTAGGGCCCATGCCACATAGGTTTGAACTTGCCTGCCCCCAACTTATCGTTAGCTTGGTCATATAGTAAGACCAAATCATCTTTATAGAACTCGCGAGGGGAGACCGACTGATCGAAATGGGATTGTACTCGTTTCTTTTGTGCTTCGATGACTAAGGCGACGAGACGGTGAGTCTCGTCTAGTCGTTCTAAATATAAGAGGCATTCCTCTTGAGGTGACATTTCAGGGAGGAGTTCAAAAACTAACTTGAGTGAAGGAATCTCGTATTCGATTGACAATGTTGTTTCCAGACCATAAACTAGTTGGAATGGTGTGAAACCAGTTCTGTCTTTGGTTGAGGTTTGGTAGGCCCATAGAGCTGAAAAGAGCATGAGATGCCCATGGACTTGTGCATCCCACTAGTACGCTGCAGCATTGTGACCAAGACCTTGTTCACATCTTCAACTTGGCCGTTGGCCTGAGGTTAATATGGGGTTGAGCCACCATGGTGCAAGCCCAATATAGATGTCAGCTCAGCCATCATGTAATCTCTAAAATGGGAGCCATGGTCTATGACAATGGCTTGGGGTACATCGAACCTGGAAATAACATGGTTGAAAAGGAATTGAGTCGTCGTCTTACCATTTGTAGAGTATGTAGGCATCGCTTCGGCCCATTTGGTGAAATAATCCACATCGACGATAATATAGCCATGCCCCCCAGCCGAATGAGGGTTACATGTCATATAATTGATGCCCCATTTGGCAAAAGGACCAATGTAATGACGGGGTGTAGGTGAGCGGGTGGGGCACGCATCTTGCATTGGTAAATTTGGCATTCGTGGCACTTTCAAACATCAAGAATGCAGTTGTTGAAGATAGACATCTAGTTTTTGCTTATGGGGGCCTGATCCAGGTTCAGCGTTAGTTAGCCAAAAAAATCCCTAAATTACTGGCCCTTTTAGCATAAGCCCGCGAAGCGCGGACTGAAGTCTCACCCGAAGAAGTATGGGGGCATGCTGGAACCAAGTTTCCACACCCTTGAGATGGTTGTGATGTCAATTTATTCCAACTATACCTGCCTTCACGCAGGTTTCTTCGTGCCTTGTTCCACCCTTCAGTACCTTCACGAAGGGTTACAATCGGCTTTCATGCAGCCCCAACCAGTGGCTGATGTCATTTCGCACTGCTAGGGCAGCGAACTACGCTATTTCCTGAAATAGACTAAGTATCTTACTTATCTTATTGGCATACATTAATTATCTTCGCATAAACAGATGTTCTTACTTGCATTCACTTAACCAATATAGTTATACACATTCGCGTATCATATAAGCATTAGAAGTGAAATTGATACTCGATATAACAGATGCATAAGCAGGAAATAATTACGCAGAAATGATAGAAAACTTCTCTTTATTAATACTTCCAGATGATTACAGACTTGACTCGCCCTGCGCACTCAACTGCAGGGGTCTGTGCACTCAGTTGCAGACTTCTAGACCTCTGGGCACTTAGATGCAGAGACTCTACCTATGCTACGACCCAAAACTTAGACTTACACTTCAAAGCTATCTCACATACATCTTCATCACTTCAACATTGATTCTTTTTCTACTTAGAGCTTAGCTCTATTTATTCAATCCCATGGTACGCAAACCATGGTAGGTCTTCTATAGCCGACATTACATTATCAAAATAAGGGCGGACAACCCTATGACTCTTTAACATCTACGTGCTTCATGCCCACAAAATGCAGAGTATTTTCATTGGAATTACAACATTGGACCAAAATTTGGGCTCTTAGCCCCAAAACTGACATTGTAGGGTCCCACGCCCAACAGGACCCCAACACAAAAATCTTGACTCACCCTCGAGTGACTCTGCAGGTGTGGAGATCTTAGCACAAAGACCTCCTAGCTCTTGTTGGATCGTTGCAAGTTCAGTAGCGCAATGAGCGGCTGCCTGCTGGACTTCCTCCACGTGCTATTCAGTGACCACTGATGTTGAACTCCTACCCTGAATCCTCTCTTGAGTTGCTTGCAGTTGCACGAGCTTTGCTTCAATGGAGGCTGTAATTGTATAAGCCTCGTCGATCCATGGTTGTAGGCGGGCTTTCAAGACTGCCTCCTTATGCCGAGCAGCATCCACCTGTTCCTTGAGTGCCTTTGCCTGCTACATCCATGCAAGCCTTTGCGTAAGGGAAATCATCTGCGTGGTCCCTTTTACCTCATCATATTTTTGTTGCAGCTTGCACACCTCTATCTCTAGGCACTCTATGTTTGGGTCCTCTTGCAGGGTGGTTAGGACCTTGAACGATTGTTCGAACAGCTTCATGCAATCTGTCATTACACTGTCAACCGCCACCATTGTTGTTGTGACCGTGGTGGTATGTTGTTCTCTAACCTCCGGCGGAGTTGAAGGCTCAGCCTTCAATTGTAGTTCTGTGATCTGCAGGTTTAGCTCCAGCTAAACCCTAAACATTTCTGCTCTTGCGTCGCGCACCCCTGTGGCTAACTTACGGACGCACGCCTCCACCAATTCCTCTGCTTGAATGGCCAACTCCAAGACCATTTGGTAGGCTTCCTCCATAACCTACATTATATGTTTTTTCTGCTCGACTACCTCGTTGCACTGCAAGCTTAATTGCTCAATGTTGATGCGATGCTCACTCATTACCTGTAGAGAGGGACTCTCCCTGGCCCGAAGTTCTGCGATGACTCCATCCTGCAAGAGATAGAGCGTCTCCCGCGGGAGCGCAACCATGTTTAATCCGACCCCTTTCAAACTGTTGACCATAGGCCTGTCAACCTCCTTCTCTGTAATGAGTGCTCCATCTGGTAGCACTATTGTGTTGGTCACCTTGGCGCGCAACATTTCCTCGACAGCTGAAGTGCCAACTGCGAGGCTGGTGGACACTGTGCCAGCCTATGGAGTGCACACCTACAACTCCTGTATTTCTACCCGGAGAGCCCCCAATACCAACTGGTGTTGTTCCTCAAACTGCTGGAGGGCCTCCGCAGTGACATCCCTCACTGTTTCACCGATATCATGCAAATCCCCTTCAGTGAGGGTGATAGGGTTGAAAGATGTCTTCGAGGCCTTTTTTTTCTTTCTTTGCCCTACCTTCTCTCGTGGTCACGGATGTTTGAGTTGGGTGGACGTCATCTGCGAGTCTTCACCACATTTTTCCATGTCTCTCTCTGGTTCGGGCGAAAGTGACTTTTGTCCTTCGCACTCCTCGTCTACTGTTTTCTACTACTCTACCAACGTCGCAGCATCACGCGCTACCTAGGACTTAGCCGCTGCTTCTTCTTTCCTGTGCTTTTCTACTAGTTATGCCATTCAAAGTTTTGTCTCTTCCTTCTTCCGCTGCATGGTGAACTTCTCTGCTTCCTCCGCAGATTTAGCTGGAGCACGCCATTTTGGTGGCCAAGACTCAAGGAATGTGAATATCACATCATCAGTCGCCAAATATGGTAAATCATGCCTTGTCTTCATAGGGTCCTTCTGTGCCTTGATGAAGACATGGTGGAAATATGCTTTGAACTCCGCAAAGCTTTGAAAATTGTTGTAGACTGTGGGTGATAACCGTGGTTTGTGATTGATCCCCATTCGAATATTCATCTCCATGAATATCCAAAATATCTTGCTCTCCCTTATCCTCTGCATGTCCTTGGTTTCCCATAGCGAAGCATACTTCGCTGCCTCTAGAAGGTCTAGTGCGACCGAAGGGAACTAGCTATCTTCCGGCATCTCCCATGCCACCAGTACTATTCACAACAGGAGCCATGCGTAATGAAACATGTTTCCCTGTTCCTGTGCCTCGCAGCAATTCGCAAGGAAATCATTGCATAGATAGTTCGTCCAGTTGAACTGGACCACTTCTGCGCATTGTTCCACTAGTGCAACCACTGGCGCAGGTACCTCATCCACGGAACACTTCTACATCACCTTCCCTGCCAATATCTATGTCACGACCTTGACTGCAGGGTTGTTGATGACAGAGATGACATACCCTCGCTTCTTCTTCTCCAACTTAAACTTCTTTTTCATGGCCTCTACGAGGGCCAACTCGCCACCTTTTCCCTCTGAAATGTTTGTTGGATCCTCCCTTGAGTAAGGGAGCCATGTAGTCTGATGAATCAGATGCTCTATGATGGGGATGGCTCCTCCAGCCACAAGCACCATCATGCACCAAGCAGAGAAGTGCGTGATGACGAAAATAGTCATTGGGGCGCAATGTTATTGTGACACCCAGAGCAGGTGTAGAAACCCTACTTTCTCTACACCTCTAAGCCATTTGCGTAGCTCTAATTCAATCATCCCAGCCGACACATCTATCTTCTGGCGCATTAGCTTCGCAGTTGCTAAATGCGGGAAATTCTCGTGGTCTGCAAGGTGCCAATCTTCAAATTTCAACATGGGAACCCATTGCAAGTAGGCTCCCTCAAAAATAATATCATTTGGGAGTAGTGGAGTTTGCAGAGATCTCTTGCTCTCATCTATATCCTTCTACACCTTAGCTTTACCCTTTCGCGGAGGAACATATTCAAGTAGCCAGGTAATAGGGTCTGTGCCCTGGGTTTCAACTTCCATCTCTACATCCTCCTCCTCCGCCAGGATTTCTTCAAATTCTTCCTCCTCATCGGCCTCTACATTAATGGCCTTCCCCTTTTCTTGCAGTGTAAGCTTGGTCCTCAGTGGATTTCTAGGCGAGATGCACACCGGTATCATGGCCTGCTTATCCTTCTTAGGTCTCAGTGTCAGCAGTGATTTAGGGAGCTCAACAATTATTCTGGCGCTCTATGGGGCTTCCACTTCCACAATTTCCTGCACGGCTTCCTCGACTGTCACTACTCCTATGTCAATGGCTTCTTCGGGTGCTGACATAGTGCTACTCCAAAGTTCTTTCACTATCTCTAGTAGTTTCTCAAACAACGAATTCGCTTGCAGAGTCTCGAATAAGTCTCGGTTCATGAATACTTGAGCGCGCAACAACTTAGTTCTAAAATTTCCAAGTGTTGTTTGTTCGACAGCTACTTGTAATTTATAGCACCTTTTGAATTTGAATTCGACCATTCCCCCCACATTCGGTCCATTAATTCTAGATTGGCAGAAGATTTTCAAGAATCTATCCCATAAAGTTCACCTGAAATGCCTACCGCCCGCTCCATTTGGCCTCAAACCAAGCATCAAATTGTGAATAGTGACTTTAATGTTCACTTTCCTGTATACCTACGTGCCAGCACAGCTATCTTCGCGCTGTCGTGGACCTTGTGACACTTCACTACTGCGCGCAGTCTTGACATCGCATAGTTCTCAGGCAGAGTAGTTTATAGTCCTGTGCCTCCTTCCAGCTACCAAGAGCACTAAGATTGTGCTTCTGTCAGCTAGTCAGATGGTCGGGCCACCTGTGTATGGCTTCAGATGACTGCCATTCACTTTTCTTGGTAAGGGATCTCCATTCAGCTTAACCAACTAGACTGTGCCACCATCAGTAATCTCCTTAATAACATATGGCCCCAGTCAATTCATTCTAAGTTTCCCTGGAAATTGATCAAACTTACTATCATACAACAACACCTAATCATTCACCTTAAAGGTGTGTAGTTTAATATGTCGATCATTCCATGCCTTTTCACGCTGCTTTTGGACCTGCTGGTGAAACCCAATAAAAAATCATTCTTCTTCGAGCTCATCCAGCTGTGCGAGCCTCTCCTCTAGGGCTCCATGATTCATCATACCTATGAGCGCTGCTATGCGCAGACTAGGCACAATGTATTCCATAGGCATTACGACTTCCACTCCATAGACAAGCATAAAAGGTGTCTATCCCATCATCTTCTTGAATGTCATTCGATAAGCCCATAACACTATGGGTATGCGTAGATCCCACTCACTTCGCTACTCATTGCATACCTTGGTCAGCACGGTTTCCAATACTTTGTTGAACGCTTCTACTATCCCATTAGCCTGTGGGTGATAAGGTGTGCTCTTTTGATGATACACCTGAAATTCTTCCGTTAGTGTGCTGAGTGTCTTGTTCAGGAAGTGTGTGCTGCGATCGCACATCAAGATCTTCGGACATCCAAATCATGTCAATACATGTTCAATTAGAAACTTCACGAAAGTCGTGCACATGCAATCCTTCACTAGCTGCGCTTCTACCCAACGAGTCAAGTACTCAATCGCAGTGATAATGTACCTTGTGCTTGTCTTTCCTTGGGGCTGAATCGGTCCTACAAAATCTATTGCCCACTTTCCAAAAGGTTGCAACATCATTTGTGGATTCAAAGGCATCTCATCCCTCCGCGATGGTCTACCTGTTCTCTGACATATTTCACACGCTTTGCAATATGCTTTTGAATCCCAATGAAGGGTTGGCCACCACAAACCTGTGCATAGAATCTTCTGCGTGGTTTCTCTTCCTACATAATGTCCTCCTGCGGCGCCCCCATGAGCATCCGCGAGGATGCTGCCTCGTTCAAACTCAAGTACATACCTTTGCAATATTTCATCATTCCCCATCTTGTATAGATGCCCAGCAATGACAGAGAAATCTGTCGCACGCACCACTAATTACTTCTTTTGCTGGACAGAGTATCCTTCCGGCATAGTTCTAGTTGTTAAAAATTGTATTATATCATCAAAATGTCCATCCGCTACATGCACAGCAAAGAGTTGTGCGTCGAGTAATCCTTCCTCCAAACTAGTAGGTTCTTCCTCTGTCTCGATGTGCGACAGGTGATTTGGTCCTGTGTTCAATCGTCCAGGCTTCACAACAACTTCAAAGTCATACTCTTGGAACAATAAAAGCCATCTGCAAATGCCCCCCCCCCCAACATAGGCTTATTGGCTAGGTACTTGAGTGCGAAGTGATCTGTATACATCTTAAGTGGCCTCCTAGCAAGTAGTGTCGATACTTCTGGAGTGCATATGCCATAGTTAGCCCCTCGCGCTCAATGGTGGAATAGTTCTTCTCTACTTCGGATAATCTGCGACTTGCGAACGCAATAGGATGATCCACGCCTTCTCCGCCATCTTGTGTTAGTACTGCTCCCAACGCTATACACGACACATCAACATGGACATGAAACTCTGTCTTCTAGTTCAGGAAGACAAGAATCAGCGCGGTAACCATCTTTTCTTTCAATATATCCAGGGTTTTCTAATAGTCATCGTTCCATCAGAACGTGACATCCTTCTTCAACAATTTTTCCATTAGCGCGGTGATCTAGGCATAGCCTTTGATAAACTTTCTGGAATATCCCATATGTCCAAGAGTAGCACGTAGCTATTTCACACTTCTCGGCACTTCCAAGTTCAGAATCACCGTGATCTTCACAGGGTCTACCATCAACCCTTGTCTACAAACCACATGCCCCAATAGGTTCCCAAAAGGAACGAGAAACAGACACTTCTTGAGGTTGAGTGCAATTTGATATCTTCGACAGGTATCCAACATCAAAACGCAAGCTCACTACATGGCACATAACCTGTCCAAATACAGTCCAATCATCAAAATAGACCTCCAAGAACTTATGAATATATTCCTTAAATGCCGCAACAACCACGCGTGAAAGGATGGGCGGTGCATTCTTCAATCCAAAAAGCATGACAATATATTGAAAGCAACCCCACTCAGTCGCAAAGGTTATTTTGCTCCTATCCTCCTACGCGATTTTGATCTAGTGGTACCCGAGAACCCATTGCTAAAAGAATATGCTTCCTAACCACCTAAATTGTCCAACACCTCATCCGTGAACAGAGTTGGGAATGGATCATGCACACAAGCGCATTCAAATTTCTAAGATCCTCACATATCCTTATCTCTTCCTTCTGCTTCTTCTCTTGCACCACCATTGGGCTTAACCAATTGGATTCTTCCACGAGCTCAATGATGCCTACTGTAGGCATTTTGTCTAGTTCTACGCAGACCTTCTCCTTGTATTTTCGATTTAAGTGGTATGGCCTCTACTTAACTGGCTCCGCGTCGGGCTTTAACATGATCTTCATCACTCCTAGATCTCCGATTATTCCTTTCAAATCCGTAAACTTGGTCAGGAATAAGTCCTGATACTCGTGGAGTAACTCAATGACCTTATCCACCTTCACGTCATCCCAGTAGTCTCTGATCTTTGCAATTTTGGGTTCTGCCTCCGTACCAATGTTCGCCTATCTAGTCCTCACCGGCGCGGTTATATCAGGGTTCTCAATTTGTGGTCCTTGAACCTCACGGTGGCCTTCCATCTCTGGAATGTTAATTTTCTGTGGATCTTCATCCTTTTCTTTAGAAGTTATATTTTTTTTTCCGAAGAAAGAGAATTCATAATTTCTATTAAAAGAAATTACATGTTGTTGATGCCATTGGCATATGCTGTAGTGTGGTTTTCACCACTGTTCAGAAATTACATCAAAGTACCCACAGAGATACGATGGTTCTGTATCCCTCAGAGAAAATGCAATGTCTCAAAAAACAAAAACAAAACAGTTCTGTAAGAGTATCCGCTATACAGGAGCAAAAAGGACTATCTGTACTGTGTCTGTTATATACAATAAATATCATAGCAGCAAAAATTTAGATGGGGGCATTGCCCCCCTGAGGGAGGCCATCAATATATGGTCGATGGAAAAATCTGTGCATCCCATCTGGCTTGTATTCCTCAATCAGCCAATCTCCTAGAGGTCGATCCGCCGCTTCTTTCGAGAGCCGGTCAGCAGTTGAATTTCTTTCCCTGTAGATGTGAGAAACAGTGATCTGGTCAAAATGTGTTTTGAGAAAAACAATTTCTTCCAAGATATGTTTCAATGAATATGCATGACAGATAGATTTGTTATTAGCCCAATCAATCACAATCTTTGAGTCCCCAAAAATTTGTAGTTGCCGACAGTTTTTGGACAAAGCAAAATAAAGGAGATGTCTCAGTGTAATTAGTTCAGCATGGTTGTTTGTGCCCGGACCAAGTCCCATTCTCAGGTGAAAATAGTGTGATTCTGATAGATGAAATAGAATGCCCCCCCCACAGCCTTGCCTCGGAGCAGCCCCATCAAAATATGCCCACGGCATATCCTTGTTAATGATTTCTGGCATAATGTTCTTGGGGGTGTTCTGTTTATTTTCAAATGGGATCTCCGTATATGCCGCACATATGGATGCTGGGAGAAGGTGCCAATTTACCCTGCAGTCCTCAAAAATAATTGCATTACGCCTATTCCAGATGTACCAGGACACCAACAGCGGTAAGTTCCTGGACTTTTCTGCAGCTACAGCGGTCCACCACTGTTCCCAGGCCGACGGTATGTCTTCCCCCTGCCAAGCTGTGTTTATATTGAGGGCCTGTGTGACCTGGTTCCATAGATCCTTTGTGACCTCGCAGGTAAGAAAAAGGTGTAGAGATGTTTCTTCCTCTTTTCTGCAAAGGACACACCATGTTGGTCCAGCAAAAGCTCGTTTCCTGAGGATGGAGCCGGTAGGTAATTTATCTGCAAGAATGTTCCACATAAGAAGTCGAGTTCTTGGTTGAGCTTGTAGGTGCCAGAGAGCTGACCACCAGTGTTTATGCTGGTCGGGATTCTTTGCCTCGATCAATTTGTAGTAGCCGATCTTCGGTGCATAATTATCGGATTTGGCAGGCGCCCAAATTAACTCATCCCCTTCCTCATGTAGTCTGATGTGCGATTCTGTTAGTGCCTGTATGTATCCTTTCCAATTAGAGTTCCATTCCTCTGTCAATTGCCACTGTCGATCTGTTATCCATGCCTGTGAGAAGATGGAAGAACGTTGTTGATCTCCAATCTGAGCAAGGTATTTTATGCCCCTATTGTTGAGATAACGAACCAAACCTTCCGGCAGTATGTGCGCATTCCCAGAGCTAGGCCAAGGATCTAAGCCAATGCAGACTTGAGATCCATTACCAATTCGCCATAAAAGATTGTCTCTAATGAGAGGCATAGCATTTAGAGTGGATTTCCAGATCGCAGATATGCCTTGTCGGTTCCAATGGGGTTTGCGGATCCAGTCAATGATGTTTGATGGCCAAATATACTTTTGGTGTACCACTTCCACCCAAAGACTGTTCTATTTGAGTAGTGACCAGCCCTGCTTGGCTGTCAACGCTTGTGCGAAATCCGAGAGAGATTTTAGACCCCATCCTCCCCATCTCTTTGGTGTAGTGACCAATGACCATCTCGTCCAGGCAAAAATCTTCCCCTTTTTGTTTCCATTCCACAGGAATCTGTTGCAGATTTGTTGTATTTTTTGAAGAATGCCCTTTGGGAAATGCTGGGTCGCCAGCTGAGATTGCTGATATGTGCACCCCGCCGTGGACCTGGTAGATTTCTCCCTATTGATCACCATGCCCGTAGCTTTACAAAAGAGTTGAAGAATATCATTTAGTGCAATGGAGTCCCGGACACTTCCATTCAAGAAGATTAAGATGTCATCAACAAACAGTAGATGAGTAAGATAGTACTGTTCAGTGATTTTGAGTCCACTGAAGTCTCCATTCCTTTTTGCTGTTGCTATGAGCCTACTAAGCCCTTCCATAACAATAAGGAAGAGTAGTGGGGAAAGAGGGCAGCCTTGCCTGATTCCTCTGTTGATGTTGAAGCGAGCAGAGGCCGAGCCATTGATGAGGATAGCAAAGGAGACAGTAGATATGCAACCCATTATCCAGTTTATGAGCATGAGGGGGAATCCCAAATGTGTGAGTATCATCTTCAAATAGAGCCAGTTTACCTTGTCAAAAGCCTTTGCAAGGTCGATCTTTAGTGATATGCCTTTGAGGTTCTTCAGCTTTATGGAATGTAAGGCTTCCTGGGCAGTGCCAATAGCCTCTTGGATGTGGCGATTTTGGAGGAAGGCAAACTGTTCAGCAGAGATATGTGAGGACAGAATAGGTTTTATGCGGTTTGCAATGATTTTAGCAATAATTTTGTAGAGGCAATTACATAATGAAATAGGACGGAAATCATTGAAGGATGTGGGGTCATCTGTTTTGGGTATCAGGGCAATGAAAGTCTGGTTCATAGGGGGATGGATGTGCCCATTGATCCGGCTCTCCTCAATGACTTCCAATAAGTCCTCGCCCAGCAGATCATAGAAGGCAAGATAGAACTCTACTGGCCAACCGTCCGGCCCCGGACTTTTATCTTTTTTGAACCATTTGAGTGTGCTTTCCATCTCCTGATTGGTAACCGGTTGAATGAGATCTTCATTGTCCTCCTGTCCCACAAACCAAGGAAAATGACCTGCAATATTTATGATGTCAGGTATATTGATGAAATTTGGAGCAGTGAATTGGTGCTTGAAATGTAAGACCCCCAATTTGGCAAGTTGCTGATGCGTGGAAGCCTAACCATCTGGTTCACTTGGCAATTTCCAAATAGTGTTTGATGCCTTTCTTCCATTTGCAAGATTATGGAAGTATTTAGTATTACTGTCTCCAGCTTTGAGCCAAATGGCTCTGCTTTTAAGCCTCCACAGCTCCTCCTTTTCTTGTAAAATCTTTGTTTTTTGCCCAAGCAACTGGTTCAGTAATGATTTCGAAGCCTCAGTGAGGTAGCCAGTCCCTTTATCGTCTGTCAGTAGAGCTATCTGTGCTTCAGTATCAGTAAGCATCTGTTCATCACTGAGACGCTTTCTCCTCGCCCAGGTCTCAGTCAGTTCTTTGAGCTTCTTTAGTCTATCACAGAAGTCCACCGCTTTCCTCTGCTCTCTCAGGGGGGGTTGTGATGCCCAGAAATCCGAGACCATATTGATGTAATCCGGCTCTTTGAGGAATCCAGCAAAGAATTTGAAAGGGGATCGGGGCTTTAATTTTTTATCGCTGACCTGAAGTAGAATCGGATGATGATCAGAAAGACCACCAGTGCTGACCCATTGTCTATATAGGGGGAAAACTTGAATCAGATCCTCATGCATCATAAATCTGTCTAAACGCCGCCCCAGAGCTGCCTCACCAGTACGTTGATTGTGCCAAGTTGGGAGCTTCTTATTCATAGGTATATCCACGAGTCTATGTGCATCAATTAACAAATTCATTTGATCCGCGATAGGATCAATCTGAGCATGATGCCCCCAGGATTCTCCAACCCCCAGGGAGAAATTGAAGTCGCCCCCTAGCACTGTATTCTGTGTAATGTGATTGCCATTCAGAAAGTTTTGCCAGAATGATAGCCTATTCTGGTTGGGGCCATAAATGTTAATAATCCTGATAGGTAAACCCAAATCGCCCATGAATATGTCCATGCCGAGGAAGCCTCTGCCCCCCCATATGGAGAGAGGCCTGCTTTTTCTTGGATTAATGCCAATGACAAGACCACCAGATCGGCCGCTAGCATCCAATCCATGGAGAATCCAGCCAGGGAGAAGAGCCTGTAGGCTTCGCACCGCCACCTCAGAAGTGCATAAGGTTTCCTGAAGGAATATTATATCACATCTTGATTCATGCATAAGCCTTTTCAGAGCCAAACGTTTTTTGGGGTTGGCTAGTCCCCTGCAATTGTAGGAGAGCCAGATCATGGGGAACCACAGGTCAGGGGCTCAATAGCTCTAAGTGCCCGTTCAATGGTATACTGTCGCCCCTGGGCGACATCAGCAACAGCATTTAGTATGGCCGAGTTGATTTTAGATGGTCTACCCCTCTTTGGCTTGCGGTATCGTCCAGGGGATGATCCCAGACCAAGCAATCTGGAACGAGCCCGGGGTCTGAGGTGGTAGGGGTGTGATCCGGAGCCGACCGGAGAGGAAGAGGGTTCGGGAAGGCCCAGCTCCAAAATGTGAGGGGAGGGTGTGGTGGAGAAGGTGGGTGGAGGGGGAGCAATGGTGCAGGGGATGGAGGGAAGGTGTACTTGATCAAAATGAGGGGACCGCAAAGAAGAGTGCATAACAGAATGCAATGCATCAGAAATATTATGAGAACTGGTGGGAACAGTAACATTACCCGGATGAGCTGGAGCAGACGCCGCGGTCTTGGAACGGGTACGAGGCGGCCCAGGTGTAGATGAAGCCTTTCTTCTGGTATTCTTCTTGGCGCCTTCGGTAGTCAGCTTTGATGGAGTCTCATGTTGAGTCTGCTCCCCTTCCATAGGAATGTTAACTCCTATGTTTTGATCCACTGTAGGCTGCTGTCTAGGTCCTTTGGAATCCTCGGAAGTCACCCCCGAATTCAGTGGGCAATCCTTATAGAGATGACCAATTTTATGACATCTTCGACATCGAAAAGGAACACCTTCGTAGTCCAGCAGTTGCTTGCGCGAGAAATGTCTGTGATGCAGGGTGATTTTCTCCTCCAGTCCCGGCCTGGTGTCAAGGTGAACGAGAATGCGTGCCATTGTCATGATTCCAGATTTCTCATAGGATTTGTCATGCTCCAGGTAAGTGCCTAGAGTGTCGCCAATTCTCTTGAAGACATACGGGGTCCAAAATTGCATGGGCAGACCAGGAAGACGAACCCAGATGGGTCCAGCCCCCAATTGTTCACGTTCCGGGTCGAAGAGGGGATCCCAGCGCTTAAGCAGGACAGGAGCCATCTCAATATGCCAGTATTGGGAGAGAATCCATTGGGTGTATTCAGGCCTGTGGAAGTGCAATGCGAACCAGCCCCTCGCAAGGACTCTGATTTCAGGAAGTTCTTTGAGGAGAGTGCCCCATATCTCCTCCGCCCATAGCTTGAGTCTTTCCACTGAGTAGGTGTGACCCCTTACCCTACCAACTAGGACTTTATGGGTAGTTTCCATAACATCCGGCATCTGAGCTTCTTCGCCAAAGGTGATGTTGAAGTCAGAATCTATAGCTCGAAGGCACCTGCCTTTTTTCAATTTCTTTGTGCGCTTACCAAAGGGGAGGTCCTTTAGGAGCTTACGGCATGGATCTGATGAACTGTGTTGTGCGGATCCCGCAGATCGAACCGGAAGCAGAGGAGTATTAAAACAGCCCGAACGGATTGGGGAGCGAGGTCCAATACCACTAGTGCCCGGGAGGAGAGAATGGGGGGGGCGCAATGAATCCTGTGGGTTCTGCGGCATAAATGAGACGGAGGGTGAATGTGAGGTCGATGGAGGCGGAGGCGGTGGGGGCTTTGGTAGTGCAGGGCGAGTAGGGTTCAGGAGCGGAGAATCAAATGAAGGCGAGGTCTGTAAGCAGGAACCCAGTAAATGGAGCGTAGCAGGAGAAAGGGGCGGGCATTCAAGGGCCGGAGAGTCGGCCAGGTGAAAATCCGAGGATTTCTTCTTCCCTGAGAGTGGCAGATGCGGTTGAAGGGATGAGGCAGCTGTCTCAGAAGCAAGCTCAACACTCCGGGGTTTCATAGTAGGCCGCTTCGTATGCGCCCAGATGTCTTGGTGAGGCATGGGGTCCGCCTCGTAGTCTACGAGGTCTTCATCACCCATGCTGCCTGTCAATACAGAGATGCTCCAGAGAGAACCGACCAGGGGACCGCCTGACGGATTGATAGGAGAGCCTGTGCGCTAATGGGACCGGTGGGGGACCGCAGAGTAACCCGAGGTGCTAAAAAAACCTGTGAACTGTTGTCGCGATGCTGCCAGTCAAAGGTCCATGGACCCAAATCTCAGGCCGATCGACGCCATGGTGAGAATCGGGTCTGAAACGAAACTAGGGTTAGGGTTCCGCCATTGTCGCCGGAGCTCCGTTCCTCCTCCGAAAACAAATTGTTAACCAAACCATTCGAACTCTTTAGAAGTTATATTATAACATTCTAGCGCACATATTAGCTAAGTAGTCCATTCAGGCTGCGCCAAGTCTAAGGGATCTTGTGGTATCCTAAAGATGGCTACTTTCACCTCTTGTAGCGCTTCATCAATACTATCAAATATGTACTCAAAGTTGAAGGTATCATGAATCCTTTGCGTAGGATATACCATTCACCTATCCCATGGCGAAGCTCTGTTTCTATATACCAGTTCATTGGTGTAACATCTAGGGTATCACAGAATAGGTGCACCCACTCAGGTTGTGGCTTTTCTCCATAGGCCTATGTCCACTTGGCCAGATGCACGTGAGTCATCTTGTCCATCATACATGTCTGTCAGTCACATCTTAGGCTTCCCAAATTGTACCCTCATCATTCTCCTACATTCACGCCAATCATTAAAGATTCCTTTGTGTGTACCCCACCATCTTGTGGGCGTATCACGCAGTACCCAGTCCAAGGCCTGGAAGCGTTGCTTTTCTGACACCTCCCTTTCAAATGCATCCAAGAAGGTATCTACCTCATTTAGACCATCATAAGTAGGTAGATATCTTACTTCTGTCGACACGTAGCACAGCGACCTGGTCATCATATTGCAATTCAGCGTAGTTACCTCATGTAATCGATTCTTCCATCGTTCTATTTCTTCGGCAAAATCTGAAGTGTAGGAGCTCTCGCACTCCCATGTGATCCATCCATCTGTGGTGGGATTCACCTAGTCTTGGTCTAGCACTATTATCTTATCGATACAGTCTAGATCATCATCACCTTCATAGTCATGGACCGGTTCCGTATAGCACGATCCTTCAGCAGGATCCAGGGGTATAATTACATGCTGCGACTTCTTTTCAAAGATTATCTTGCACTTCTTCAGATTAATTACCCCATTCATATCAGTAGCCCAGTCAATTCCCAGGAGCGCAGGGTAGGGATTGCTACCATCAACAATCTCTATCACTTCTAAATCTACCAGCGTGATCGCTCCCTCAATATCCATAGTTATTCCCTACAATCGCCCCATGGGTATGATTTTCTGCTGGTTTGCCATCATTAGCTAAATCAGAGACCATTGCAGCCCAGGTCTCCCCATTCGCTCCCATGTCTGTTTTGGTATAACATTCACATCTGATCCCAAATCCAGAGTGACTTGATCCATCTCATATTCTCCGATCTGCACGGTGAGTCTCATTTCACGTCTTATTCTTGTCTTATGTTTTCCGATCTTGTGGACTACGTGCAGTTCACCTGATGTGGTCCCAGCACATCTGTTGATAACTTCTTGTAACCCTTTCACAGTATTACTATCGCACAGTAACTTCATACAAGTTTCTAAGAATGTTTTGATCATGGAGGGATCCATCTCCGGCTCCATTTTATCTTTGCTTCCTGAAGTGGAGGCCTCAATAAAGCTCTTCTTAGCTTCCATGGAGGTTTCTCGAGCACGGTCCAAATCAAACTTAGCCTCCTTCATCGAGGCTTTGTGAACCCATGTACTATCTTCCAGTTGTTTTCCTTTGTCATCTCCCATCGCGATTCCATTTCGGAGCACTATGTTTATGTTCGGATCTTCCTCGCATGACTCAAACCTCATCATCTGCAGGTGCTAAGTCGAGGGAGGCAATAGCACTCCTTTATCGCGTGACCTAGCTATCAGTGTAGGACAATCTTCTGTCTCATGATCGAACAGCATGCAATACTTGCACGATGGGCATGTTGGATTAGTGCAATTGCAGGCATAGTGTCCTGGTCCTTCGCAATTGTAGCAAATCAACTGTCTGTGACCTCTACCAAGTCCTCCTCTACCTCGGCCTAGTCTCTGCCCCTGAAATCCTATCCATGCCATCCCTGCATTCTAGTCAAGGGGCCACGTTTCAGCTTGAACTCTGTAGGTGGGATTTATATCCATCATCAATTCATAGCTCCTACAAGTACACTCGTCATGTCCCACTGACTTGCAAAAGTTGCAGAACAACTGTTCCAAAAATCTCGTATACTTCTGTAATAGGTGGCAATTATCCGTGGCATGTTTTCTGGCTATTTGACATATAGCGCACCACAAATCAAGCACTGTGCTAGTTCTGGCTTGAGCTTCTGGCCTTAAAGGCATCGGTCCTCCTTCTGCAAGGTAATTTGTAAAGACCAGGTAGTGGTCTTTGTCATGACCCTGACTCTTGCATTTCATGCACCACACTTCTTCGCGCACTTCTGGTCGAACTGTCCTATCCTATTTAAGGCTCTACATCTCAAGGCATAAATTCTTCAGTCACGCGTGGATCTACTGAACTCCCAGGTTAGGATCTTGCATCGGGGTCTCATGTAGCCTCATAGCAATCTCTGAGGCCTCTCCTTGAGTCATTATCTTCTGCTGCGATAGTGCACTCCTTAAATGTGGTAGTACCGAAGCTACAAACCATTCGCGATGCTGTCCATATGTCAGATTCATGTTGGCTTCGCGGATCGTACATTTCAACCTCTGATCTAGTTGCCAAGGAGTCTCACCTAGTAGCATTGTGATCTCTTTAAATCCCACAATAGACTACGCTTCAGACTTAGGCCTACTAAATGCTCTATTTAGCATTGTTTGGATATCCGCGACTCTTACATTCAGGTTATTGTTGGAGTACTTAATATACCAGGTCAGCACGCGATCCTGTAGAGCGTTGACTAGTGTCACTTTCTTTATATGGTCATCTGTAACACCTTGTTCTTCCCATACAGCTCTTACAACGAACCAGAATTCGTTTGAATCCTCATTTCCCAAACCTTTGAACACATGCAACTTCACTATGTTTGCCATACTGAATCGCGGTGGTGGTGGAGTTGGTATGGATGAAGTTGGAGGTGATGGCGTTGAAGCCGGTGGTGGTGTGGGTGAGGGTGCCATTCGCGAAATTCTTTGTCTTATCAGATGAATAACACTTCACAGAGAGACCTTCGCGAGCTCTTCCTCATCCCCTCACAGACGTGAGATCAACGGGCTATTTTCTGGACCCTTATTTCCTTTGTTCTAGTGAACTTTCTGCTTCGCGTAGCCCCGAACATCAAGGTAACTGCATAACCAACTTTTTGCACAACATTATTTTAATCCAAGTATTCAAAGATTTTACATACTTACCTCGCGGTCCTTTGAGACAGCGTCGCTCTGCCTCACTGTAGCTAACTGAGGTGTCAACCGCAAACTCAGTAACAAATCCTCTTATAATGCGATCGAGCCAATGATCAATGGCATGTGTGATCTTATCCTTCAATTCTTCCAATCTTCGCACTAGCCTTGGGGTCCACTCAATAGGACCGTCAAGTTTCCACCTTCCTTAGCTATCTGCTAGCTTCGTGATCCACTCGTATAGCTCAGTAGGAAGGACGCAAAAAATATTCCATGGATCTCCATATATAGGTAGCTATCTAGCCACTCATCTTTTGATAGTCACAAGTTTCTGTTCTCCTGCACTGCGAATTCTTCTGTCCAACCAGCCTTTAATTTCTTTCTTAGTTGGATTCCAATGATACGACATCACACATCTCTTATGTAGATTCTGGTCCTGACAACGGAACCATTTGTTGGCTTATGGGGGCCTGACCTAGGTTTAGCGTTAGTTAGCCAACAAATCCCTACCCTACCGGCCCTTTCGGCATCAGCCTACGGAGCGCGGACTGAAGTCTCACCTGAAGCAGTATGGGGGGATGCTGGAAACAAGTTTCTGCACCCTTGAGATGGTTGTGATGTCGATTTATTCCAACTATACCTACCTTCACACAGGTTTCTTTGCACCATATTCCACCCTTCAGTACCTTCGCAAAGTGTTACAATCGGCTTTCGTCTTGCCCTAACCAGTGGTTGAAGTCCTTTCGCACTGCTAGGGCAGCAAACTACGCTCTTTCCTGAACTAGAATAAGTATCTTACTTATCTTATTGACAGATCTTAATTATCTTCGCATAAACAAATGTTCTTACTTGTGTTCACTTAACCAATACAGTTATACATATTTTTGTATCATATAAGCATTAGAAGTGAAATTCATATCCGATATAACTGATGCATAAACAGGAAATAATTACATAGAAATGATAGAAAAATTCTCTTTATTAATACTTCAAATGATTACAGACTCGACTCGCCCTGTGCACTCAGCTGAAAGGGTCCGCGCACTCAGCTGCGGACTTCTAGGCCTTTGTGCACTCAGCTACGAAGCCTCTACCTACGCTACGACCAAAAACTTAGACTTACACTTCAGAGCTATCTCGCATACATCTTCATCACTTCAACATTGATTCTTTTTCTACTTAGAGCTTAGCTCTATTATACAATCCCATGGTCTGCGGACCATGGGTAGATCTTCTACAGCCGACATTACATTATCAAAATAAGGGCGAACAACCCTATGACTCTTTAACAACTACGTGCTCCGCGCCCACAAAATGCAGAGTCTTTGCATTGGAATTACAACATGGGACCAAAATCTGGGCTCTTAGCCCCAAAACCACCCTTGGGGGATCCTCTTCCCAACAGCCAAAAATAACCAGTGCGAAGGATTTTTTGAGCTATAGCATAACCAAACATATGACCACCACATGCCCCAGAGTGGCAATCATTGAGAACTCTATCAGCTTCCTCGATCGTAAGGCATCATCGAAGAACTAAATCGACACCGACATGGTATAAAGTATCACCAATAATACGATAGGGTTGGGAGTGATGCCAAATCCTGTGGCGATCATCCTTGGTAAACATGGAACGGAACGTGGATGTCTAGAGATACATGATGATATCACCGTACCACGGATCAAGGGTGATAATCAGGAAAAGGGTCTCATCTGGAAGCTGTTCATCTACACCAGCAGGGAGAGACTTGGAGGCAATGGAACAAATCAATTTGGTGAAAACAAGTGAATTCTTAGATTTGGCTGTAGTGAACACCAAATCAAATTCTGGCAGGATCACGATCCATTTAGAATATTTTCCCCCCAAAAACTAACGAGTCAGGATATAGGTCATGGGGTTGCATTCAGAAATCACTGTAGTCGTGCGCAAAAGGATATAGTGTCGAAAGCATTGAACAATAACCAAAGCCAACTTCTCGACATCTGCATAACGTGTTTCAGTGTCAAGGAGATTCTAACTAAGGTAGTAGATTACATGTTCGTTTCCTTCGTCATCATATTGGACCAATACCATAGCAATGGTGCTAGGGGTCGCGGCTAGGTAAAGGAAGTAATCTCGATAATAGTCCGAAAGATGCAACAAAGGATCATTTACAAGGACAGTCTTGAGATAATCAAAAGATTTTTGGGCCACCTCGTCCCATACAAAGGGCGTTCCTTGTTTGAGCAACTGGGTAAATCCTGTGACTAGCCCAACATAATTGGGTATAAAACGATCGAGAAAGTTGGCCTTTCCTTGCAGGCTCTAGAGTTGGTGCAGTGAGGATGGAGGGGGTAAATTTACAATGGCCTTGTCTTTTAGCGGATCTAGGCGAATACTATCCTTGGAAACGATGAAGTCGAGGAGTCATCCTGATTCTACAGAGAAAACACATTTGTGCAAGCTTAACCAAATGTTATAGTGTCTACAGCACAAAAAAATATGTCGAAGATGGTCTAGGTGATCTTGGCGCTTATGAGAATGAGCGAGAAGGTCATCCAAGTAAGGCTGGACAATGTTTCAAATATCATGAAATGCATAGGACATTGCCCGTTGAAACATGGCTCCAGCATTTTTGAGGCTGAAAGGGAGCTTCTTATACATGAACATACCCTACAGACAGAAAAAAGTTGTCTTTTCTTTATTGGCCAATGCGATGTTGATCTGGTTATAGCCAGAAAAACTATCCATAAAGGAAAATATCTTGCTCCTGGCACATTAATCAATGATTTGATCAATGAAGGGAGTAGGATAGTTGTCTTTAGGACAAGCACGATTGAGATCTCGATAATCAACGCAAACGCAGATCGTGC
Source organism: Pinus tabuliformis (assembly GCA_031772625.1). Classification (NCBI taxonomy): domain Eukaryota; kingdom Viridiplantae; phylum Streptophyta; class Pinopsida; order Pinales; family Pinaceae; genus Pinus; species Pinus tabuliformis. The sequence goes on from CM062809.1 coordinate 862,916,487, forward strand.
CTTGTTTTTTAGTCACCGGGACAATATTGGACACCCAGTCTATAAGGGGGATGGGATAGATGAACCCAGCTTTGAGAAGCTTTTCAACTTCACCCTTAATAGCATCTTCCTTAGGGTGCACCGGGTGAAGCTGTTGGCGAATGGGCTTCGCGTGTGGATACGTTGATATTTCGTGCACTATAATGCTAGGATCAATGTTGGGCATTTCTTCGTAGGACCATGCAAACACATCACGAACTTCCTGAAATAGATGAGTATATGTCTTGATCTCATCCAGAGAACAAGTTACCCCAATATGAAAGTGTTCAATGATACCGGGTTTGATATAAATGTCAATCAGCATCATTTGGGTAATATTACCTAGATTTCCTTCTGACCATACTTCATGAGTAACAATCAGTGGGCGAAACGAAGAAGAGGACTCTTCGAAAGAGGTAAAAATGACCGTCGCGTGAGGTAGTAACAAGGAGTGATGATGAGTATCGATCCATGGGGGTTCCTTGAGAGACATGACTTCCATGATACCTGTTATCACAAAATCAGTACTAAGGGCTGCAGCCAAGCAAGATTTCATGTAACTCTTTCAACCAGACTTTAGACCAAAGATTAGCCTCTTTGGTCAGAGAGGGCTCTCTCACAGACTTTTGATAAAAATCAATCACAACAACAGATGGCTAACTCTTCACACATTCATGAAAACAAAGCTGGTTGGACACATATCAAATTAGTCTTCATTGGGCTATGGAGTCTCACACCTTTAGTAAACAAAAACACAGTCATTTCATGGAAGTCAAGGCTCTTTGCATTAAATGTTCAAACATACTTCACAAAAACCACAGCTTGCCAAACACACAGGAAGTCAGAGCATAAGATATGAATTCTGAGTGATTGTGCTATAACAAGGCTGTAAAAGAACATTAAGAAAATAAAACACTATCTCATTTGAACAATATAATCCATTGAGAATCTTGAGAAGAAACAACCATTGTTTTACTATTACTGTAATAAGTCTTTACATTGGCCCAAATAAACTCTGTTTTTGTATAAAATCTCCAACCTTTTTTACATCAGAGTCATTTCTATATATAGGAAAACCAAAAATACAACTACTTGAGACTCCTCAACAAGCATGAAGGGAGCTCGAAATCCTATCATTAATTGCCTTATCCATATCTAAACAAACTAATTAATTACAAAGGTATTGCGCTGTGAAAACATAGAGTCCCATTCCCATTGAAACTCTAAGTCTATCTCCTCGTGTGCATTGATGCTTTCTTGAAATTTGACACCTGTATCACTTCAGTAATAGCCAAGACATGCTGGAGGAACATTCACTAAATGAGCAGCTTCGGATACTTGATATGTGGATGACTCATCAACTAATAAGGATCTGTGCCCTATTTTCACGGTCTCTGCCTCCCATTAGTCTTCATGCATTAAAAGACTATGCTCCAAGCCATTTAATTCTTCTAATAACCACGCATAATTCAATATGCCTTATGATCTGGACACTTTGTGAACTGAACAGGTGTACCACTCAAAATTTCGGTAACCCTACCAGAACCCTAATAATTCGGCTATAAAGTAACTTTAGGAAGACTTTAACAAAAGACAAAAATTTCACTTTTTCCTTAAATACTCACACCTGTCACCTTTTGAATATCTGAATAGCTTTGTATAAAACTTGTGGACAACATTACATACATGAACTATGGTTCTAAGTGATAACAATACCTTCATCAGCAAGGAAGGTCTCATCTAAGGGATCAGGTGATTCAAAAGTGCCAAGCCACGGAGATTGAGAGTACATATCGAAAGAGGTATTCGACATTTGAGAATCATAGGATGGAGAGTTCGAAGCTGAAACAATTTCCACGTAATTTATTTCGACGGGACTAAGCGGCATAACCTCGTCCCAGGTGTCAACAAGATCTAGTGAAGGTATGACCCAAGGATTAGATTTGATCGAGATCATGTTGACAGAGGCAACATGAGGAGGTGGGAGTGGAAAAATTCCCATTAAGGAAAAATCTTTGAAAAGACCTGCCCCCACAATCTCATAGGGAGAACCAGTGTGCTTGACGTACGAAACATTTCCATCTGAGAAGGAAGAGGCAAAGAAAGACAATTGGTCGACGGTGAAAATCTTCCCCTGATGGGGAAAACGAATCAGGTGAAGTAAAGAGGAGGCCATGACATGCATGGCATGGGTCCAACTCTGGCCAAGTATAAGGTTATAATTGAGATTGGAGTCAACAATTTCTACTTCGACTTGCATTGTCTTGCCTTCCAGGCTGATGGCAAGGTTAGGTAAGACACTGAAGGGTCGTGAATCATGCCCATCGAAAGCTTCCAAAGTGTTCAGAGATTGTTTCATTGCAGGAGAACCAATAGCCTTCCAACATGCGGTCGACATGATGCAGGTGGAATCTCCTTCATCAATGACAGTCCGATGGATGGTCTTCTCATTGATGATTACCTGAATAAGAAATGAAATCTGATGAGGGAGCCGCGGAACATGGTTATCTAGATAAAAACATATCAAATTTGAATTGATGGGATCAATGCCCCCGTTAGCTGACAGCATTTCCACTGTGATGGGTAGCTTTGGAGTACCTCAAGAGCTGACATGGTTGATGGTACCTGAGCCAGATCCTCAACAATATTGTAGTGTTGAGTAGCTCAGGCGTTGGGATTATACAAGTATTTCTGCAGCACACCTCGAGAGGGTGGCCTCATAGCAGAATCAGGGTTAGGGCACTCAATATGAAGAGGGACAGAACTCGGGGTAGAAGAAGAAGGTTTGGCTTATTTCTCTTTCCCAGCTGCTGAAGCAAGAGTTTGATAGTCTTTCAACCTAGTAGCCACATTAATAGGTGTACTCATCATGAACACTTGAGATCTAGAGGAAGTAGGTTATGGTTGGTCTACCATTTGGGTCTGCTGAGACGGAAATGACTCTTTAAGTACTACGGGGGTCTCTTTGAGCAAGCGACTAACTTCGGATCATCGGGGCAATCCTTAGTGTAGTGATATTCCTCGCAAATGAGGCAAGGATACTTAGGTTTTCATTGCAAATGTTTGCCAACAAACGATTTGGGAGGACCTTGTTTTAGGGCATTGACTTTAGCTTTGCCTTTGATTTTATTTTTCCCTTTCGAGGATTTGTTCGCTGCGATAGACTGGACAACGTGGACCTCTGAGAATTTACCAGGTCCAGGTGGATTTTGGGATGAACTATTAGGGACAAAATTTGTGACCAACTTCTGTTTGGAAGAAGTTTTAGCAGGGGTCTGGGATACTAAACCAATAACTCCATCAACGGGAGGTACAGCTGGTGACTTTGATGCTACGGGATCGGATGATGGCCTCAGATCATTGAGTAATAACTTGTATAAAGTGTCAGACTATGAGTAAACTAGATCCAAGTACTGGGCATGAGCGATGACCTGCTCTTTAGTGACACATCCACGCATAGCTATATCGCAAGCAATTGGGGCTACGAATGATTTGGTGAACCATTCAGTGAGCAACTAATCAACAATCTCAAATTTGATCAAGCGACGTCTACGTCTCCATTCATGAATGTGATTAGAGATGTGTATCGTAGTATCTTGCTTAAGCGATGTGAGAAAATAGGTGCCAATTCCATAGCGAACTAGCAACTGAAAATGTGTGAGGAAAGCCATGGATAAAGAGTTAAATTCATGGTAAGTACTTTGAGGTAGCTCAATGTACCACTTCACTGCAACACCCATGAGGGTTCGTTGGAAAAGACGGAGATGAATGGAATCGTCCATGTACGAGTTCGACGAGCACCAGAGGTGATATGTCATCACATGGGCCTGAGGATCTTCTTTAGCTTTCCCATCGAACTTTGGACAATCACTTGGTATCTTGGACGGCAACAAAGGCCAGTATGGCGAATGAAGGATCGGATCATTAGTAAGGAGAGAAACATTTCGAAATTCGAGTGTAGCCAAGAAAGGCAATTGGGTGTTAAAAGGCATGGGAGGTCGATAAGCAGGCCCATAGGAAGGAGCCCATCCTTGCTAGTAAGGATTTTGGCCCCACAGTGAGGGATTTTGGCCATATGGCATCTGAGGCTGCCCCCATTGTAGATTACCTTGACCATAGGGAGGATTTTGACCTTGAATACATTGGAACTGTTTGGCCATAGGTTGTTGATAAGCAACATACGGGTTAAAAGGTTGTTGAGCCTGTTGACCTAGGACATATGGATATGGGACCTGTTGTCCTTGAACATACGGGTGATGAACTTGTTGCCCCTAACCAAGAGGGTTTTGGACCTGTTGTCCTTGGGCATAAGGTTGATACACTTGTTGCCCTTGGACATAGGGATTCTGTACTAGATTCCCTTGGTCGGCAGGATTCTGGACCTGTTGACCTAGGAAATGAGTATTTTGAGCCTGCTGCTGCAGGATTTGACCTTGACCCTACCCCTACAAGGGTTGACCTTGTTGATGTGTATACAAGGGTTATTGTTGTCCTAGTTGGTTTTGTTGTTGCAAGGGTTGACCTTACGGTTGCAAAATTTTTCCCTGGGGCTGCAAAGGTTGGCCTTGCGAGGACATGGGTTGAGAGGTCATGCGGAGCATATTTCATCTGCTGCTGCTCAGCTTGCTGCAACTGTTGCAAGGGTTGACCATGCAGTTTTTGCAGTTGGCCTTGCTGCGGGATCATTTTCCCTTACTGTTGCATGGAGATCCCTTGTTGCAACAAAGGTTGCCCTTGCTGTAACAAAGGTTTCCCTTATTGTTGTAGAGGCTGTCCTTGCTACTGCAAGGGTACTTGAGCAGTGCCCAGGAAATTTCCGAACTGAATCTGGCCATAGCCAGGCTGGATGCACTGCCCAGATTGGAGGGTGTAAGGTTGATTAACCATTCCTTGAGAACCATATGGAACGTAAGGATTTTGGTATTGAATCTGGGCCCCATAGGGTTGCTGATACTGAACATTGTTCGATCCAGACAGACCAATGAGATTCTGAACCTGTTGGTACTGGACATTTCTTGATCCAGTAGGATCAACATGATTATGAATAATACTAGAAGAAGGTTGGTTTATACAAAGCATGTGAGCTTGTGAGATGCTCACATTAGTGGCACCTGACACCATAGAAAAATTCAGGTTCTGCCCCCTAGGAAATGGTTCTGCCCCCCAGGCAGTGGCTCAACCTGGCCACTGACTAGAGGAACAAAGGAATTAACAGAGACATTCTTTGAAACTATTGGTTGTGCCTGATGGGTAACTGGGATTGATGATACAGGGTATTCGGAATGGTGTTTTGCACAGGGAATGAGGTAACAGCCTATTGGGAAGTGGTGTTCGTAACGAATGAACCTGAAGTAGGCATGGCGCTTAACGCCCAAATAGGGTTATGGTAAAGTGATGAGGCACTAGGTGTACCTGAAACCAACTGCGCCAAAGACACATAGTTGGGTGGAAAACTTGTAGGAATACCCCCTGAAAAGGGGAAACACTCAGGAGGAACAAAGGAACTAATAGAGACATTCTTTGAAACTGTTGGTTGTGCCTGATGGGTAACTGGGATTGATGATACAAGGGTATTCGGAATGGTGGGTTGCACAGGGAATGAGGTAACAACCTATTGGGAAGTTGTGTTCGTAACGAATGAACCTGAAGTAGGCATGGCGCTTAACGCCCAAATAGGGTTATGGTAAAGTGATGAGGCACTAGGTGTACCTGAAGGCTAAAACCAATTGTGCCAAAGACACATAGTTGGGTGGAAAACTTGTAGGAATACCCTCTAAAAAGGGGAAATTCTCAGGAGGAAAAGGAAATTATTCCCCCTCAACAGTGTGTGGAGTAGAAACTTTAGACTCATCCAGAGGTGTGACTGGAGCATCGCCTTCGGGTTCCATTTCTGAAAGCAAACGACGAAAAATGGCCGAATGAGTACGAAGGGATAGTTCCAAAAGAACACACGACTGGTCGTACGAACTGTAAGGATGCTACGGTGATATCACAACATGGTAAAATAGGGGGTTCGAAGGGTAGATAACCAGTCCAAGCTGACTGTCGGTGGTTGGCAAGTTCTTTGGAGTTTGAACAGGATTGTTTGGAGATTCTGAGCCAAGATTAGCAGATGACCCAATATCAAAAGTAGGCAGAGGATGAGATGACAACGGTTGAATGCTCAGAACAATTGCGAGTTCAACATCTTGGTCCTCGAGTGACTCTCGTAACTCAGGAAACGAATCCTCAGACAATCTTTCAAACGGAGGAAAGGAAGAGGAATTGGGTGAACCAGGTGGTTCAACCATGATGACATTTTCTTAGTCGACAGAACAATTAACTTCAAGGCTTTTAAATGTTATTTTAAGGGAAACTCATTATCTGGTCTCAGAAAAAAGATTAACAGGGCGTTTTGGATCATGGGCAATCAATTATTAAGATACATAAAAGACTTTTGCTCTTTCATTTTTTAAGAGTTGAGAAAGAAACAAAGATGACTCTATCGCTTTCGATTGGACAAAAATATCGAATGATATTTTAAGTTTAATGAGAAAAAAATATCAAAAGACTGCTCTGGATGACCTAGGTAAATAGGATTACCAGGCAACCGTGAACTACAAAATACCTTCCAGTGAACCAAGTACGAGTAGGCAATCTCCCCGAATGTTGTGTTTGGTGTATCACATTTGCAAGGCAACCGATTCGGCTTCCTAAGGATAATAGGATTGCAGCCTAGTGGGGTCTCCTGTTATATACTCGATGGTACGGGGAGCACAAATCTGTACTAGTGTTGTCTAATGCCGAAGCTAACGACAACTACTAGGTTTAAAGACGTCGAACATGTCTCTAGCCTAGACCTTCTAGATATGATCATTAATATCAAATGCACCTTAGGTTAATTGAATTCATTTTAAAGTCGATCTTGAGTTATGTTTTAGTTTTCAGGTCTTCGTGATGCGACTCGAAAAACCTTAAATGCAACTAAATGGGACAAGACTCTTTCAATTCGATGAAACACCTACAATAGAGAGGGTAGAAACTACTCAATCAAATATAAACAATCAAGCAACTGAAAATGAAATGATCTTTAACTACCTTACTTTTTCAAAAAATAAACTAATGAAAAACGCATTCCAATTCTTAATTTCCTGACAAGCACTTATCTATTAGTCCTTTCAAAAGAAAAAAAAAATTCTCTTCCTTTTTCAAATGCCGATGCAATTCTAGTCTTCTAATGATGCAAGTTATCATAACATGATGATGCAACAAGCTAGAATTTCATACTTTTTCATGAAACAACAAAACAAACTTTTCGCATATAATCTTTCAGTGAAAACGTCCTTAAGATAATAAGCTCTTCAAGTAGATGAATACATGAAAAGATAAACTCATTCAGACTAATGAAACACTGAATTTACCAAACACAAGACAGGCAACGTAATCCATGCCAGAAAAGAAACGTTTAGACAAGCAAATGAAAACTTCTCAAACTTGTGTAAAAGAGGTCAAAGTCGTAGAAGGACCAAAAAATAAATGCAAATAGTAAGTACACCTACAACTCGACTTACTGAGTTCACAAACTGCTGATTGGATGACCAACTAGATGCCCTAGTGTCGCTGGCCACTCAACGACTCAATCAATCAAGAAGAAAGATCATAAGCCAACAAGCATACAAAACCAAATGAAAAGTAGCTTTCTAATAAGGAAGAAAACGATCCAAAAAACCTACGGGGTCAAAATCACAAGAGCGGAACATACTGGCCAAGATTGGGGTCAGACCCTAATCTTCACTTACAGGCATCAACGCGACTGCCTAACTGACAACAAGTGCCAGAGGCTGGTCGGCGTCACTGTTTCTCAGCAACTCGTGCTGATCAACACGGCTGCCAGCGAATTAAGCACGTTGATCGAGGGAGATAAGGAAAAAAATAAAAAAATTTGAAACAAGGACTGGATTTGCTACTATGAATTTTAGACTCAGACCAGTAAACAGGAGAAAAGAAACATAACCAAAGGGAAAACTTGGAACTAGAAAATTTCTCACGAAATCATGAAATCCAAGACAAACAAAAGGATGGGGTTCCCTAGTGGAGTCGCCAATATGTGGTGAAGTAAAATTATAAGTGCGGACCCAAATGAATTCCTCTAGCCTAATAATGGGTCTAGCCACAACATATACATTTATGGAACATTTCCTTAGGTTAGAACCAATTAAGAGGGCCTACCTCTTTGTCCGCTTATCCTATTTGATGATGTCCTTGCTTGCTTGCTCCATCTATCTCTCTCTTCCTTCTTCAAGTATCTGAAACAAGTAAACAACAGCAGACAACAAACATGATAATAGACAAATTGTAATTCAACCTACTTAACAAGTCAAGAAACATTAAGCCATGAATATGTAAGATGAAAAATCATGTAGGAAATCAATCGATAGTTTCATATATTAATATCAGAGAGAGATTACAACCATTTGTATTGACGTTGCAGTCCTCCTCTAACAAGACTAGGTTCCCACACACTTCTGCTAGCATTCCATGATGGCCCCAATCAATAATAGTTTTAAGGCTCTTCCCTTTAGGCTTCACTCCAAACCAAATCACACTTCTCCCTCACACAACTACATAGCTACAACTAGTAATAGCTTGTTGTCTACTCCAAACTAAAATAGCATTAGCACACCAATATCAACACTAGCTTGTTCTTGGGAAGAAGGGAGATTTATATAGGATGAATGGATGGGAGATGGATCCTTTTCTGATGGGAGAAGGGCTTATCCCTTGAGGTAGTTCCATCCTTATAGGGGAAAGGAGCCCAAACTAACATCCTTGACCTCATCTGGCCAAACCATTTACTAGACTTTTGTTACGAAGGTTCTAGAGTTGGAATCTTCGACTCCTAATTTAAAAAACTTTCCATAATAGGACCAACACGACTGGAACACAACTCAGTCACTCCGATCGGTGCGAGGGATAGTGCTAATCTCTACACATCGGTGCAGGGGAGACAAAGGTCATTAGCACCAGTCTTTTAAATTGGCAAAACAGAAGTTTCAGGGAAAATGGTGCAAAAGGGAATTTATCTGCTCATGAAGAGGGACACAATGGGAGTTTCTTCATGAAGGCAAAGCATGTGGGGTTCACTATAGAGGTCCTCCAGGATCAAGGAACGGGGAGTATAGGGACAGTGAAAAAATGCAATGTAACAACGCTAAGATCTCCACGCCTACTGAGTGACTTAAGGGCTTGTCACGATGTTTGTGTTGGGGGCATGTTGGGAACGAGATCCCCCAAGGACAGTTTTAGGGCTAAAAACCCATGTTTTGGGTCAAATTTTGTAACAAAGTGTAAATACTCTGCATTTTATGGTCGCAGAGCATGATGGTGTCATGAGTCATAAAGGGCTGTTCGCTCTTTTTTGTAAAGTAAAGTCGGTTGTAAAAGATCTACCCATGGTCCGCGGACCATGGGATTGTATGAAAGGAGCTAATTAAGTAATCTCTAGGATAAGGAGAAAATTCTAATTTTCGGGTCGTAGCATAGGTAGAGGCTCTGCAGCTGAGTGCACAAAGGCCTAGGGTAGAATTCCGCAACTGAGTGCGCGAACCCCTGTAGCTGTGTGCGCAGGGCAAATAGAGTCTATAATTGTCTGAAGATATCAATAAAGAGAAGCATTTTACAAATTGTGTGTCTTTGTTTCCTGTTAATTCATATTGTCATATTTTGTATGAATTTCATTTATAATGCTTATATGATGCACGAATGTATGTAATTACATTGGATAATTGAACGCAAGTAAGAATATCTATTTACACAGCGCTAACTATGATTGTTTAATAAGATAAGTAAGACACTTAAGATAGTTTGGGAATCTGCATGATACACTTCCATAGCAGTGCAGAAGTACCTGAACCGTAGGTTAGGGCTGCACAAAGGCCAATCATACCCCTTCGTGGAGGTACTGAAGGGCGGAATAAAGGGCTAGACTGACAGGGCCCTAGAACTTCACACCTTGCACGAAAGTAGGAATAAGAGAAATAAACCAACATTGAAACCATCTCAAGGTGCGAAAACTTGGTTCTAGCATCCCCCTATACTACTTCGAGTGAGACTTCAGTCCGCACTCCATGGGCTGATGCCGAAAGGGCTAGTAGTGTAGGGATTTGTTTGGCTAACTAACATTGAACCTGGGACAGGCCCCACCAAGACAACAGTGATTGGTGGAGGAGAACTAAAGATAGATCCTTCTAAGATGGAGGCCATCATGAAATGGTCGGTCTCTACTAATGTTTCTAAGGTGAGGAGTTTCATTGAGGAAACACAATACCTAAGGAAATTCATAGCTTCATTTTCATTGGTAGCAGCACCGCTCCATGCCATAACAACAAGTGGCAAGAATTTCCAGTGGGGAAAAGGTCAATAGAAGGATTTCGAGGAGCTAAAGAAGAAGACCAGTCAAGCACCAATTCTGGAATTACCAAAATTGTAGCGACACTTTGAAATGGAGACAAATGCGAGTGGGTATGCAATGGGATTTTTCTTGATGCAGGGATGAAGGCATGTATGTTACCATTCTAAGTTATTTCATGGGGTAGTTCTTAACTACCCTACCTACGACAATGAGATATTTTCCATGCTATAATTTGTGAAGAATTAGAAGCACTATCTGATGGGAAAGGAGACAGTAATCCAAAAATATCACCAACTGTTACAGTACTTTCATGCCCAAAGTAAGTTGCATCAAACCAGGGATTACAAGTGGATGGGGTTTTTACAACAGTTTCATTTGGTGATCAAATATAAGAAGTGAAGCACAAACAAGTTGGTTGACATGCTTTGAAGGCCACCCAAGACACTTATGCACATGGAGCCATTCACCCATGATGCATATAGGGAGGCATATTAAGGATGAGTAATTCAAGGAGGTGTATCAGCAATTGCAAAGTCAGAGTCAAGTGCACGATGGAAACAACATTCTTGACTACCATATCTAGGATGGATTACTCTATAGGTCGGATAAGACGTTATGTGTTCCTAAAGGTGAGCGATTGCAGCTAATAAGAGAGGCTCACATCTCCAAGATTGATGGGTACTTTGGTGTAGGGAAAACTGTGACTAACTTGCAGAGGTATGTGTATTGGTCCAAGATGCAAGAGAAGGTATCTAGGATCACAAGAGGATGCATGCTTTGTTGTACTAGAAAGCCTAGTAACCAAAAATAGGGTCTATATCATCCCTTACTTGTACCTACTCATCCTTGGGAGAGAATTTACATGGAATTTGTGGGAGGCTTACCAACAACCAGGAAGGAGCATGAATACTTGTTCGTGGTAGTTGAAATGTTCAGAAAGACGTGTGTTTTGATGTCCTATAAAAATACCATCAGTGGACAAGAAGCAACAAACTTGTTCTTTGAGAAAGTCTAGGTGCACTTTGGGATACAAAGGAGCATCATTTCAAACAAGGATACAAGATTTCTCAGTGCATTCATGACTACATTGTGGAAGAAAATGGACACAAAGTTGAAGAGATCTACAACATTCCATCCATAGACAGATGGGCAGACAAAAGTAGTCAACTTGACTTTGGTGCAACTTCTAAGGGGATACAAACAGAAGCATCCAAACACATGGGATGAAAATATGTTATATATAAAAAACTCTTTCAACAAAGCAATCCATACTTCTACAGGGAAGTCCCCCTTTGAAACTTGTTTTGGATATTTTCAACCTTAACCTTTGGATATTTCATATGGGCAACAAGGAGGAGTGAGGGAAGAAAATTACAGGAGATGCTTTATGGGCTGAAAATTTTATAGACAAGATCAAGAAGATCCGTCTACAGGTACAAGAAACACTACAGGTCTGATCAACACATAACAAAAAAATCATTCAAGGTGGGAGATAAAGTATGGCTACAGTCGAACAAGGAGAAGCTGTAAGGATCTGGTAACAAAATCAAGGCTCTGAGGTATAATCCCTTTGAGATACTGGAAAAGGTGGTTGTTCATTCCTATCGACTCAGTTTACCAACATATATGCACATTTACTCAGTTGCGAATGTAGAGAATATGAAACTCTATGAGCCTTCCATGATAGATTAAGAAGAGGAACAAGTCCTACCTTCTATGGGGGATTTGGCATTGGATGCTCAGGCATAGTTGACAGAAGATACAATTTTGAAGAAGAGGTCTAGAACTATAAGAAATGGGTAGTATGACCTTTGGCAGATTGGATTAAAGGGACAACTTCCAGGCAAAGCTAAATGGTACACCGGAGAGACGGTGGAGGAAAACTTTCCTCACCTCATTTAGTAAAATATTTTGGGGAACAAAAGCCTCCCAAAATGGGGAGGTGTGATCCAAATTGGATCATTATATTTTTTTTCATCCATCTCGATGATTTCAGAGTGGAAAAAGTGGAGGAATCAGCTCATGGTACTGTTTGTACCAGTGAAGCCTAGTTTGGCAAAACAGGGTCTGAAACCTTTAGAGAGCATTTTGAGGCATAAAACAATGTTTTTTGCAGGTAAAACTTTTATACTTTAACATAGCACATTTTCACGCTATTCTACACACAAATATATTTCAAACAACACCAAAAGCATGCCAATCAGAGTGTGTATGCAAATGTTATCCCACTCAAAAGTTGACCTTCTTTTTTTCACACCTATAATTCGGGAGGATGCCACATTAGACTCCATTAGTCATGGAAAAGGAGCTCTCCACATGTTTATGATGTAAAAGAACCTAGAAAAGTCTATATTTTAAGTCTATTTAAGAGCTAATGTAGTCAAAATTAACCACTAGTAGGTTATCGGGGTGCGTTATAACTGGGCCACTAGGAGGAAAGGGCATTCCATTATTTCAAGAGAGTTTTGTTCCATAGATAAGAAAATATAGCTAGGAGAGATAGGAGGTAGAGAATGCAAAGAGGATATGTTCACTGTAGTAGCCCGCAGGCCACAGGCATTACCAAGGATAATTTTAGGGGCGAATGTTCGCCCTTTGGCGAAATTAAGGGGTTTTAAATTTTTAGTGGGCGAATATTTTGTATCATAGTACATTTTTACAAATCACCTCAAATAGTCCACCTTATTTTAAGGGAGAGGGTAAAAAGGGTAAATTTAGCCCTTGAAATTAGGACTTACAAACTTCCATTCGCCCATTTTCAAGAATAGGTTTTGTTTAAGTGAATCCATTCGCCTATTTTCAAGAATAGGTTTTATTTAAGTGAATCCTATGGGCCAAATACCATATTTATAAAAGAGGTATGGTAAATTAATAAAAATATAAATAAATGAAAGGTATGGTAAATAAAAAAACATTTTTTATATTTACTCCATAAGTCACCTTATATACATGTAAGGGTGCAAAAAAATAAAAATATAAGTAAAGTGGAGGTATGGTAAATAAATAAAACGTCTTTTTATACTTACTCAAAAGATATGGTAAATAAATAAAAATATAAATAAACTAGACGTATCGTAAATAAATAAAACCTATTTTTATATTTAGTCCATAACCCTCGTTCTATTTATGAAGGCTCAAGAAAGAGGTTTTATTTAAGTGAATCCTATGGGCCAAATACCATATTTGTAAAAGAGGTATGGTAAATTAATAAAAATATAAATAAACGAGAGGTATGGTAAACAAATAAAACATTTTTTTTATATTTACTCCATAAGTCACCTTATATTTACGAACACTCAAAAAATGGGTTATATTTAGGTGAAACCTATGGCCAAAATACTATGGGACAAATACCACGAACTAGATTGTTATTAATACCATGCAAAAAACCATTATTAACCCTAATATTAGAATTAATAAAAATAAAAATGGCACATGGTATTGACCCATGGTATTCACCAAAATGGCACATGGTATTGACCCATGGTATTCACCAAAATGGCACATGGTATTGACCCATGGTATTCACCAAAATGGCACATGGTATTGACCCATGGTATTCACCTGGAATGTAGCCTATTTAAATGGGGGAATTAAACCAACATGTAGCCTATGCTAAGATTCACTAGGACTTTACAAAGTTTTATTATTTAGTGAAAGACTCGCCAAGATCTTACAAGATTTTATAATTGAGTAAAATATTCGCCATGCCTGGTGAGAGATTCGCCAAAAAATTATATATACATATTATATTATTGATAAAATCGCCTTCCATTTTTCCTATATACCATGGAGATTCGCCCATTTATTATATTTATAAATTTAGGGGGGTTCTTAAAATTTTCCCTGGGCATTACTTCTTTGTACCTGCATCCATATTTTCTAGGCAGAGAAAGAGAGCGAAGCGACCTCACGTTCCAGTTGGATTTTCTCCTGAAAGGGTTCCAAGAGCATATTTTGTGTCTTGTGTGTGTGTGTGTGTGTGTGTGTGTGTGTGTGTTTGTGAGAGAGACAGAGAGACAGAGAGAGACATTAATTTTTCATTATCTATTTTTCTGCATAATTTTCATTCACACGCATGCACTAATTACAGTTAAATTTACAAATCTAGAGTTTTAATAAAACCGTAATAGTGTAAAAATTCAGAATTTTAATATGTTATTATCATATCTACTGTGAAAAATTGTTCAGTGGAATATCAATGGAAGTTTATGGATCATATGGTTTCTAGTGATACAAAGACACACACAACAAAAAATCAGCGAAGTTTATATTATGTAAAGGAAAGCAGGTTGTACATGTGAAGCAGGTCCCTTATTCCTGTTCTGGTGTAACTATGATGGTCTTTTCGTACTAGATACTGAGTCAAAGATCCACCATTTCAATGGAGAAACATCAAATATTCAAGAAAGGGAAGAGGCCTTGGATTTGGTACAATATATCAAAGATAAGTATCATGAAGGAGAATGCAAAGTTGCAGTGATTAAGGCTGGAAATATTGGATCAAAAGTTGACTCAGGGGAGTTTTGGGCTTTCTTCGGTGTTTTTTCTCCAATTGGTACAAAGAGTAACACTGAAGATGATCTATAGTTGGAGTGAATTCCTGGAAATATTTACAATGTTATTGATGGCATGCTAAATAGCATTGAAGGTCCCTTATCTAAGGGAATGTTCAAGTCAAATAGATGTTATTTACTTGATTGTGGGTCATAGATATATATTTGGGTTAGTTGAGTAAATCAATTGGAAGATAGAAAATCCACAAGTTTAGCTACAAAGAAATTTATCGTGAGCCAAAAAAAGCCCAAGTATACACATATAACACAAGTCATTCAAGGGTTTGAGACCCCGTCATTTATGACTAATTTTGAATTCTAGTCACACGGTCCTGAAACTACTGGTTCAAAAGAGGATAAATGAAGGGTTTTGTTGTTAATTAAGAAGTAAGGAGTCAATATGAAAGGCATCTTGAAGGCAACTCTAGGGAAAGATGAAGTGGCACCTTTGCTAGAAGAAATTGGGAAGCTAGAGATATGTTTGTTCAACAAAATACCAAGGCTCATGTTTCAAAAGAGGAGGTTGGAAATTTTTATAGTCAAGACTGCTATATCATTTTGTATGCTTACCATATAGGAGAAGATCAAAAAGAAGATTATTTCATATGCTTATGGTTGGAACAACATAGTGCATAGGAGAATAAAAAAATAACAACTCAACTGATGAACTCAATAGTTGTTTCTTTGAAATGCATGCTCGTACAAGAACATCTTGTCCAAGGAAAAGAGCGAACCTAGTTTATTCATTTTTTTGTAGACCTGGCCACTCTAAATGGAAAATTGAATAACAACAAGATAAAAGAAAATGTATAGAACAATTCAATGGATGAGACAAATATGGGAGATTTTGTTACACTTTCCAAAGTTTGTGGTATAGATCATCACAACAATAAAGCATTTCAAGTTGATCCGGTTTTTTTATTTATATCACAATGAATTTTAGGGAAGAGGCGTATTTTCTCTTGACATCCCTTCTTCAAACATGGTGTCAATAATTGTTGTCAACCCTTTTAAGAACAGGGAGCTCTCCTCTTGTCATATTGAAAATAAGTTTCGTGAAGTTTTGTTGTACAATGGAACATTAAATGTGGATACACACTCTGATTCTATTTCCCACTATCTCCAAGGCTGATTATTCCAATGCTATTTCATATAGTGGAAATCTATGGCAGAGTGTTGAAAATAGCAACAAGAAATGCTAAAAATAGAAGTGCTAAAAATAGCACTGCTATAAATAACAGTTCGGGTACGAGCGTTGGACATAACAACAAGGAATGAAAAATGGACGTGTTATAAATAGCATTGCTAAAAATAGCAATTCGAGATAGATTCCTATTTTAGTTAGTCCATGAACTAAAATAGAGAAGTAAAATTCGAATTTGATCTTAGCAGTTGTTTGATTAATAATTAAATAGTTCATCTTGAGTTAATTAGTTGTAGAAAATCAAACATGAAGTCTATGTGAAGACATGCAACAGTTTCTCAATTTATTGAGGAATTTATCCCTTAGTTAAAGAGATAAGGATGAGTTGTAATTTGAGTTTTAATTAGCTGGCTCAATTAACTGAGTCAAGTCCAGTTAGATTAATTCAAACAGTGTGTTAAATTAAATTGTGAGTTCAGTTAGTTAATGCATGCATGCATGTAACTGTTGCACTTCAGATAACTGAATATTCTCTCATAAATAACTCATGCATGTCAGTTCAAACAGAGACCCAGTTGATATCAGAGGAAGGGACAATGTACTATCAATTGGAGGATTTTTCCTATACAGGAAACTCATCCATGTAGAAGGAATTATCTCCTTCAGGATTGCGCAATTAGATCAGAGGTTAGTGCATGTGTGAAGAGGCCAATCCACACAGGTGGCAGCACTGGACCCCAAGGAAAACTATGC
Organism: Pinus tabuliformis; assembly: GCA_031772625.1. Taxonomy (NCBI): domain Eukaryota; kingdom Viridiplantae; phylum Streptophyta; class Pinopsida; order Pinales; family Pinaceae; genus Pinus; species Pinus tabuliformis. Next base: position 862,933,348 of record CM062809.1, read on the forward strand.
AAGGAAATAGGAGGCTTGGAGGGCAGAGGAGAAGGTTTGGAGAAGCCTTTGACTATCTATGAGTAGCTTTGTTTGATTGTAGAGAGAGCAGGATAGCTTATGAGCTGATTCTTTTTGTAATCTAAACATATTTCCACTTGTATGATAATACAGAGATTGGGATTTTAGGCTGAGGCTTTCCCTTGGTTATTCTTCTGTGTTCTTGTGTGATTGATTTCTCATTCTCAGTTATATGTGTTCTATTTGATCTTGCTCATATTTGATTAAGCTTCCGCAAAGTTTGTTGTAGAAGTAGATCTTGTATTTTGCTTTAGTATATTGCATAATCTGTTGATCTACAATCGGAATTTCTGCATGGTATCGGAGCAAAGGTGATCAAGGCGAAGAACATATACAAGAAGGGAGAAGTTCGAAGTTTGTGGTTCCTGAATATAGAAATTGAGTTCTTATCACATCTCAATTTCACCAATAGCGTTCAGCAGTTTAAGACTCAAGTATGTCGTCGATGGCAGCTCAAATTATATAGCCTAGAAGGATCGCATGGAAGCAGTATTAGAGGAGAACGGTCTAAAGGACTTCATTGATCAAGAAATCCCCAAGCCGACTAATGCTACTCAATTGGCGGAATGGAAGAAATGTGTGGCTAAAGCAAGGAGAATCCTTCTGGAGGGAGTTCGAGACCACATAGTCTCGAGTCTCCATGGGAACGAGACACCATTTTCGATGTGGAAAACATTGAAATATCTATATCAGAGCAACAGTGATCAGAGGAAGCTACACGATCTCTACATATCTGAACAAGCTCACGACTTGTAGGGATGAGCTTGGAAGTGTAGGGATCACGATAGCCGATGATGACATGGTGAGTCTTGCACTCCTTGGTCTTCCTAAGAGCTGGTATAGCTACCATGACTTGGTAAATGGAAGAGAGAAACTACCAGATTGGGAAAAACTTTGGTTGGATCTGATGCAGGAGGAGATACGGAGAAGCACCAAAGATGGATCTTCTTCATCCAAGGAGGATGAAGAAAACTGTGCCTTAGCGAGCAAGGCAAAGAAAGCGAAGGGGAAGGATTCTCATCCCAAATTGAGTTCCTCCCATGGTGGGAAGAAGTTTGACAAATCAAAAGTGTGATGCTTTCATTGTCATGAGGTGGGCCATTTTGCTACAAATTGTCCACTGAAGAAATCCAAGATGGGATCCAAGGAAGGATCTAAAGGTGAGGCATTGGCCTCATAGTTTGAGTTGGATTTCAGTACCTTGGAAGAGAAAGATCTCCAAATACTTAGCGATGGGTAATGATGAAAAGTATAGTGTCTCAGGTGTAGGCACGGTTGTTTTTCAGAGGGAGAATGGAGCTTTCGTTACCTTAACCGATGTAAAGTATGTACCAGGATTGAGGATAATTTTGTGTCAATTACACTGCTAGAAGACAAAGGCTATGATGTAATCTTCAGTAAGGGAAAGGTTTTACTTCAGCACATCACCACGAGACAGGTGAAGCAGATCGGTTCACGAATCAAGAACCTATATGCTCTTAAGGTTCAAGATGCATGCAAAGCCGTGAGCATCAAGGCAACTGATGGAGATTTGGTGGTTGAGAGGGAGAGTACATTACCTCTCAACATGCAGCCACAGGAGAAGTCTCAGATGATTGTGGAGGAGCCATGATTGGTGAAGCAACTTCAGGAGGTTGTGGAGCAGCCACAACTAGAGAAGCCCAGAGGAGATTGAGTGGAGGCATCCACTCATGCAAAGACCTCCAGTAGGGGGAAATTTTGAGCCAGGTGGGCAGAGGGATCACATGCATCCATACCTCTAGGTTGGAGGTGGGGCGATGTGGAGTGACAGTCCCAAGAAGGCTAGAATAGGGGCAGGATCATTGAAGTACCCAACCTCTTTGATTAAACCTTGCTACAGGAGACCCGACGAGGAGTAGCAGGATTGGCTAAGTGGGTAGGGGCAGATGCGGATGGAGCGGTAGAGAGAGCTACAGTGTAGGAACCCCAAGACAGTGCAGAGCTAGTAGGCTGCAACAATGTGAGAGGCACAGGAGTGTTGCACTAGTGTAGGATGGCACAGAGAGGTGTGCAACGATGTGAGATGCATGGAGTGTTGCAGCAGCTCAGAGGTCACAGAGGGAGCACTTGTCAGCGGCAGAGGAAGCTTCAACATCATAGGATGTTTCTAGCCCAACAAGGAGGTCAGTTGGGAGAATTTTTTGTTTCTAGAGTTGTTGGAGCAACCACACTTGGGAGAAGTGTTGCATGCAAAACATTCCAAAGGTTCAAGATCTGGTTCGAATTGAATTCCTTTCTTGTTGAGAGGGAGTGCTGAAAATAGCAACAAGAAATGCTAAAAATAGAAGTGCTAAAAATAGCACTGCTATAAATAACAGTTCGGGTACCAGTGTTGGACATAGAAACAAGGAATGAAAAATGGAAGTGCTATAAATAGCATTGCTAAAAATAGCAGTTTAGGATAGATTCCTATTTTAGTTAGTCCCTGAACTAAAATAGAGAAGTAAAATTCGAATTTTATCTTAGTAGTTGTTTGATTAATAATTAATTAATTCATCTTGAGTTAATTAGTTGTAGAAAATCAAACATGAAGTCTATGTGAAGACATGCAACAGTTTCTCCATTGATTGAGGAATTTATCCCTTAGTTAAAGAGATAAGGATGAGTTGTAATTTTAGTTGTAATTAGTTAGCTCAGTTAACTGAGTCAACTCCAGTTAGATTAATTCAAACTGTTTGTTGAATTAAATTGTGAGTTCAGTTAGTTAATGCATGCATGCATGTAACTATTGCACTTCAGATAACTGAATATTCTCTCATAAATAACTCATGCATGTGAGTTCAGACAGAGATCCAGTTGAGACCAGAGGAAGGGATAGTGTACTATTAGTTGGAGGATTTTTCCTATATAGGAAACTCATCCATGCAAAAGGAATTTACTCCTTCAGGATTGCGCAATTAGATCAGAGGCTAGTGAGTGTGTGAAGATGCCAATTCACACAGGTGGCAACACTGGACCCCAAGGAAAACTGTGCAAGGAAATAGGAGGCTTGCAAGGCAGAGGAGAAGGTTTGGAGAAGCCTTTGACTTTCTATGAGTAGCATTGTTTGATTGCAAAGAGAGCAGGATAGCTTCTGATCTGATTCTTTTTGTAATCTGAACATATTTCCACTTGTATGATAATACAAAGATTGGGGTTTTAGGCTGAGCCTTTCCCCAGGTTATTCTTTTGTGTTCATGTGTGATTGATTTCTCTTTCTCAGTTATATGTGTTCTATTTCATCTTTCTCATATTTGATTAAGCTTCTGCAAAGTTTGTTGTAGAAGTAGATCTTGTATTTTGCTTTAGTATATTGCATAATTTGTTGATCTACAGTGGGAATTTCTACAGAGAGAATTACAATAAATGATTACTGGGATCAAAATCATGGTCCAACACTTAGTGTCATTAAATTCCCTAATGCAAAAGAATTATATGCAATTATTCTTTTCCTATTGGATTTTCCTTGTATCAAAGTCCCTTAAAATTATCATTATAGCCAATACTAGACTCTTGGATGGCAGAGTATGGTAGAAAAGATGGCTTCTATTTACTACAAATATCTTTTATTCTCGAGCCCTACATGATCACCAAGTACTTTGGTTATCAGACAATGGAATTTCAAATATGGGAGGTATTCTAGAAGAGGAACCAAGATTTTTATATTGAGTGTTATTGGATTAAAATTTAAATAGACTTAGATCCTGGGTTCGAACACAGGGTGCCAACAAAATAATTCATCGTAGTCTAGCAATCCGCTAACATTTTCACCTCTCTTAGCAAGAAGGAGAGGCATGTCACCCAAGGTGTGTCAAGACTCAATAAGATAAAGGATCACCAAGAGGCATCAAGGAATAACACAACAAACAACCTGTTACATACAATCATCTCATGAGTTTCACACTTTTCGGCAATATACTCGGAAAAGAACCAGGGCACAACATAACATAAATCACAAAGAGCATTCTAAGTTAAGATTTAATTTTTTTTAAAGGGGCTACACAATCCATTGTAATTCAAACATACAGATAATTCCTGCAACTCCTTTCCATTAAAAACTAGATCATTATACAAGGCTCTTCATTATACGTGAGAGGGTAGATCACTACTAGATCAGAATACATCAAAAAATGGATAGAAAGATCAAATACATCAAGAGTTCCCTCAATCATCACAACGGTAGCACTTCAGCATATGTTCTCACTCTCCCCTTTTCTACCATCTTCCCTTAAGCTTTTATAAATTTACTTCCCTTGATCCTGCTCACTTGATCTGGTCCTTATCACTGTGGATTCTTTCAAACTCTAGCATGCCTAACCTTCTTTTGTAGCCACTGCAAATTCTATCATGACTTCCTTTCTATTTCCCTCATGCACATATCCTTATTTTTTGTCCTCTACAAATTTTACTGTAACTGCCCTTTTATTTCCCTTGTGTGCCTATTTCCAATCATTCTTGGTGTCTAGTTATTTTGACCATTCATTTCCCTTTTTCCGGTGATCTCTGGTGCAACCGCTTTTTGACCAAAATTTGATCAAACTTTTCCAAAATTTCTCTCCAAAAGATGAAGTACCTATTAGGCACTAACAACCGTCTATTGAATCACCCTAGAGTCAATCTTCTATTAGCTCTTTTCTCTCTGGTTGTTGTTGTAACACTTCTTCTTATGCCTCTCCTTCTTGTATTGATGGTTGTGTTGTTGGCTCGACTCTAAATAAAGGACCCAATTTAGAAACTTTTTATATAACATTAGCTTTAAAACCCGAACATTCATTTATAGTAGACTTCTAGGAATCTAAAGAATGGAGGACTAATCAAAAAATTGAGTAGTTTTCTCGACAGTAGGGTTCTCGGGTTGTGCACTCATCACAATTTTCCATTGATTATCTGTGTCAAAATTAAGTTGTCACAACTTCATAAATTGTTTCTGGGAAAGCGTTCAAAGGTCATGCAACACGACTTTAGCAGCTTGTGAGTCCTCTTCCAACTAATGAATATTTTTTTCCAATGCATCAACACGAGAAAATAATTATTTCTCCTGATTGAAGTCTTTAGTAATTATTCCTTGATTGAAAAATTGTTGTTCTTGCTGGCATAAATCATACAATGTCTAACTCTTCTTTACAAGTAGTCTGGCCTAGTCTAGAACTTGCCAGATGACCTCTTGTGCATCTTTAGTAAGCTGACGGAGAGAACCTCTAAGGGAAGAACCATCAACTATTCTCTGCTCAATCTTAACATGATATTGATGGCAAGGTTTGGAAGTGCCTAATGAGAAATCGCAATAATGTTATGCAAATCTCGATTAACAAGAACAAGTTCAGTACAAGCGGCTCCAATATCATCACAACATTCAAAAAGGAGACAAACAAAAAAGTTCTCTAGTGCATTGGGAATAACTTCAGTAATGGTGGGCCATAACTTCTAAAATTGATCACTAATATCTTCAATTTGGCGCTCTAATTCTTCTTTTTGACTGAGCAACTAATCTCGCTCGGTTGTAATAGAGAGAAGTTGTTGTTTTTGTTGTTCATAGTCAAAGAGTTATGTCGAGTTTCCACATGATGAGAAAGTAGGTTTTAACCCTGTACAAAAATTACCTGCAAACAAATTATTAAAAATAGAATATATACAATGGAGAGAAACACAAAACAAATACACAAAGATTTTCCCCTGGATCCCAAAACTAGGACTACTAGATTGATTTTTCATCTTTTTCCTTTCAATGTTATAATAAATATATATACGTGTCGAAGCATTCATAAACCCTAATCCATTAACCCTGGATTAGAACATAATAGTAGTTCCCTTAACCAGATCTACAAGATACCATGTGCAGAAAATGATCATGCCCAAAACCATGTGCAAAACCCATGCACAAAACCATAGGTAGGTTCGCCCAGCTAGTATAGGGTCCAAAAAAAAATTCCTAGGGCGCTGCCCTAAACCCCGTGTAGGGGGGCTACTACCCCCTGCCTGTCAAGGGGCTACCAAAACAAAAATGGGCCTAAAAAAAATGTATAACAAAAATCAAGTATATAAGAACCAATAGGATTCAATATGATGATGTCAACCATGGGGAATGATTCACCATTTTTGGAGTAAAAAGGTAAAAAGATAAATAAATAAAAATAAAAATTACTTTGTCAACTCATATTTTGAGGAGTAAAAAGGTAAAAAGATAAAATAAAATAAAAAATACTTTGTCAACTCGTATTTTGAACTTATCTCCCTATGATTCTACTCAAATTTCAAGAGGGAGCACTCATTGAATGTGGAATTTAATTTTTCATCCAAGGAGTACCCATATTGCATACTTTTGATGGACCCTACTACATGAAAAATATGAAATACATGAAAAGCATGATTGCAATCAAGTTTTTCATGTATTTCACATTTTTCGTGTAGTAGAGTCCATTAAAAGTATGCAACATGGGTACTCCGTGGATGCAAAATTAAATTTTGCATCCAACGAGTGCTTCCCCTCGAAACACTAGTAGAACATGATGAAATTAATGACTAGGTGACTAAAAATGTTAGTCACCACAATTATTTCAAGTGAATTACTACTAAAACTGAGCAATTTTAAGTGACCAAACTAAAAATGACTAACTTAAACGACTAATTTAGTCTAGGGATAAAATATATGACTAGCTACTAAGTGACTAAACTAAAAGTGACTAACTTAAATGATTAATTTAGTCTAGGATTAAAAAATATGACTAGATAATAAGTGAAAAAATTATTTCATGATGAGACTACCCTACAAGCCACCAAATTTCTATCATATCCATGAGGTCAACAACAATTTGTGGTTCAAGATATAGCTAATTTGGAACAAACTTAGCTTTAGAGCCTAGGATTTTTTTCCACCTCTAATGTTTATGGACAAAGAGATCAATTTCTAAAGCATGTGGGAGCCAAATTACCACCTTTCCCATGTTGACTCTTTCTATTGAAGATCATGGAAAATCTCCATAGATTAGTTATCCTAACTAAAACAAACCTTTAATTGGAAATGATCATTAATCCTACAACATTGCTACTTTCACTATACTTTTTGACCACACAAAGCATATTTTGATGTCTACCCTGCTTATTTCATGAAAAGAGTACCCTACAAGCCACCAAATTTCTATCATATCCATGAGGTCAAAACCACTTTGTGGTTCAAGATATAACTAAGTTGGAGCAAACTTAGCTCTAGAAGCTATGTTATTTTTCCACCCCTAATGTTTATGCACAAAAATATATCAATTTTCTAAAACATGTAAGAGCCAAAGTAATACGTCTTTTCCCATGTTGACTTCCTCTATTAAACATCATGAAAAATCTACATAAATTAATTGTCCTTATTAAACAAACATTTAATTAGAAATGATAATTAATCATTACATAAAACTTGTTTTGATATCACCATAATTCACTTTCGATAAATCAACCAAAATCTCCTCAAATAATATTTGTAACACAAATACCTAATAATTTTCATAAATTAATAAATATTTATAATTAGAAATACCTCCCATAAAAATAAAAATAAAAATAAAAAAACAAAAAACAAAACAAAACAAACACCTTTTTTAATGGAATTTATTTCCCTTGAAAAACGCACGAACATTTAACAAGAGCATTTCATTTTAAGTTCTATTCAAATTTTCATGGATTTGTTTCTTTTAAATATCAAAATTTTTTGTTTATTTCCCTCTATTTGAAAGGTTTGTCCATGGGAAGAAGAGCAAAATTCTTTATTTCCCTCCATCTGAAAGGTTTATCCAAAGGTTTATCCACGGGGAAGAAGGAGAAGAAGGGCACAGCCATGCCATCGTACTCTGGCCTCAAAATTGACGTTGTTTGCAATTTTTTGAAATTTTTACCAGTAAACACAGTTTATTCCCCAATAAACACGTCAAAACCAGTAAAATATAGTTTATCAAACACGTCAAAAGTGTCATAAAGGCAATATACATAGGCCGGTAGCAGCGCCTCACAGATGAAAAATTTGGAAGGATCGATGGACGTCGAGGCCACTTTTGGCTTCACATACCCACCAGATTTGAGATCTATTCTCCTGGAGTGGCTCCCAACATCCCATAATGAGTTGTGGGGACAAGCATGCATACTATGAAACACATTCCCCTAATAAAGTTCTTGTGTTCTTGTTCCTCTTTTTGGTGGATTTTATGAGAATAGAGGAGACCGACTAGTGTTCATGTTCTTGTTTCTGGTGGACTTCATGTGGACAGAGGAGACTGACTAAAGACATTAATCTATCAATACAACTCTCATCTTTGGTATGGATCCTTTTTTATTTCTCGAAATCCCACTTCTCTGATCGACTAGTGACAAACTAAAGAGTCAGAGTGGTTTCCTTTGGAGTTCCTGCTTCTTCTGATTTGTGCATTGATTTCTATAAATTTTCTGGCATATATTTAACTACCTATTGTTTAAATGCCACATCAACATCATTGGAGCCTTTCACTATCACTGACTATGTATGTCTTGGTCCCCTCTAGGTTTACAAGTATGACAAATTTCTAGTGTATTGTTGCGGTTTCAAGCCATGTTTGATTGCAAAAGTGGACCCTCTGTGATTTTTTTGATGATTTGATGTGGTTTTGAGCTATGGATAATTGGCCTTGCTATTCTTTAGATGTGGGTGTGAGGGGGGGTGGATGAATTTTATGTGGTTATGAGTCCTGGCAAAAGACAAGACAGTCCTCATTGTTTCTGGAGTCTCATAATCGGAATCCAAAAATAGCAGTATTGCATAGAATGAGGATCCTCCTGTTTGATCCTCATCCTCACAACAATAGCAGAGGGCAAAATCTTCTGGAATGAGTGCCTTGAAGGATTCTTTTGCTTCCAAGGATTGTTAGGCTTACTTCAGAGTGCCCCTAAGGAATAAAGTATAGAGACACATGCATATACCCCTGCTAGGAACCTGCGCCTTAGAATCACTTTTAACTGAAGATAAGAAAACGACATTGGAAATAAAGAAGACAGTGCCTAAATATAAATTATTCTAAGCCTGAAACAACGAATCAGAATTTAGAACAATATGCTAAGGTTGGTGCATGCAGCAGCATGCATGTGCCTCATACACAGACCTATATCACCAAGCGGTGCCTCATTAATGCACCCTCTCAAGGCTGTATTGATCTGTTGTATGTCCCCTGTTGTATAGAAGCTTAAGCTACATAGGACTGTTGTGTACACTGTAGACATCAAGGCAACTGGATCTTCCATATGCTGCTAGACTATGCCACCCTTATTGCTGCACCCTCTACTCAACCATCACTATTGTCTCCAATGTGATGCCCCTCTCATCTGCACGAGGACCCAGGCATACATTATCTACTCTTATGGCCCTGTTGTGCAGATCTTCCATGATTGGTCTGCTCTATTGGAGAAGAACCTTTGAGATACACAACAGATAAACTAACACAGTTACTGTTCCATACCAGCTTCTTATAATTGGGCACCCTACTTCGATTTCTCATGTTGTTGCTAAAGCAGGGCTAAGGCTACCACTAGGTAAGTTGTTTAATTATAAGGGGAAATAGTTGATGATTGTGAAATTCATACTAGTATTTTATTTTCACTGTAAAGCTGAGTTAAATTATAGGATTGGTAGCAGCTACACATTTTTATGTTGCTATATTCTTTGTAGTTGGAAAGTCATTAGTAGTGGATGGTATACCAAAGTCACATGCCTTGTCATCAACAAATAATCAGTTCAGCCTATCTTAGCTTGTAGTTCAAACTCCAATTGTGTAATGCATTTGAAAATATTCTTCAAATATATTTGGTTACTAGTTTATCTATCAAGAAATCTGCTTCCAAGAATCATCCAATGTATCAAAATTCAAGTAAGTCACATTCTCATGGCATAGCACAACATATGGAAAAGACCCATAGTAACAATAATAATAGCAGCAATTATAGCAGTCACAGGGATGCGGATAGGGTAGTGTTGCTATTGAATGATTTTTAGAGCCTAGTTCCCTCTCCTGGAAGTGCCCACCAATAGGCCCTCCAACAACAGGGTCTGCATCAACAAGAACTCCACCAGAAATCCATTAAACAACATGGAATTCAATCAGTTGGGTTCTAGACCCCACTCGAGCCCAGCAGACCGAGACAAACGAAGCAAACTTCGCAACAGACTCAACAAGAAAAATGCATAAAGGCAGAGCCAATGGATTCTTATGACTTTCTTAATTTGGATAAAAGTAGGACAATGCAAGAAATGATTGAAATAGATGATGGGAAGGGCAAGGAAGGGGCAAGAGAGCATGCCCATGGTAGAATACATGCACAAGGGGAATGACTGTATACAAGTGCAGTCTCAATCTACATTGAGGACAACTGCCAGTTGTGCAACAGTTTTTGCATACGTTAATGCGGAGCCACCCATGAGTGATGGTGAGGAACCTACAAAAAGTGAAGGAATCAAAATTGCAGCCCGAACTACATGTAGCAGGCTCTAACTTGACCATCCTCATGCTTATTTTTTACTTTTTAGTTGCAACTTCTTCAACGGTGAATTGTTTCAAAGTTAACATTTATTTATTGTTAGGCACTAGTAGGTGCTATCCCAACACTATCCAATCAGCACCTACTATTAGGGTGAGTAGATCTTGATTCCTCTTTAATAGGACAAAATTGCAAGTATAGTCTTTATTTTAACATTGAATTGCCATAAAATAAATTGAATGTATTAGGCTTATTAACACACAGTTCAATACTAGATAAGATTATAAGATTAGATAAGGTGGTTTTATTTATTTTCAATAAATGATCACAAGAGTAGCTCAATGGAACTGAACAGAACATCCAACAAACAAAAGGACAATGTGGGAGTGTGAAGGACATTTCCTAGAACAAAAGTAGAAAGAATTATAAATACATGAAGGAATCTAAGCGCTATAAGTATTTTTTAAAGTGATAGAGACTAAGTTCAATGCAATGCAGTTGTAGATAAGATAAGAGAAGATTATGTTTAATGTCCAATTAATGACCATGAGAGTTACTTAGTGGGATTCAAAACTATAACTAGTGCAAGTACATAATGGGAGTGCAAAAGAAACTCCTAATCCTAATCTACAAAAAGGAAAAAACAACCAAAAGCTAATCCTTAATACTCCAAAATAATATAGATACAAAGCAAAACTCATGTCAAACATAAGATGCAGACATTAGAAGCTCATTGGATGTCATTAGAGCTAGAAGTAGGATGAGAGGAGGAAGAAGAAATAAACACAACATAAGAAATAGTTTTAGAAGAAATGGCTTCTAAAAACGTGTAAATGGCAAAGATTTTTGCAAGAGGCACATCCAGAGATGTGGGCCCATATCTTCGCCATTGTATATTTATATTTATTTTTAAATTTTATGTTTTGTTTTTATGGGATGTATATCTTTAAATCTTTCAAGTCAAGTCTTAGTACCTGATTATCAATACAACAAATTTTCATACAATGTGTGATTGTAGAGAATAGAGGTGTAGGCAAGACCTATATGCTCATCTCATATATGAGCTAAGTAACCTGACACATGGATTCAGGATTCATCGAATATGGGGATTCGAGTGTCAGATTTGGACACGTTGACCCCCCGAAACATGACACTTTCGGATACGTTATATATATATATATATATATATATATATATATATATATATATATATATCAATCAAAAATCAGATATTTCTTACATAAATTCTCATTCATGATACAAATTCATTGATTTCAAACATAGATCTTCATCTAGATGTAAGTTTTACTATTTACAAAGTAAGTTAGTAACATTATAGCATGCATAGTACATACAAAATTCAAATACAATTGTAATTTGTGACATGTCACATAAATGATAAATGATAAATTATAAATTCATAAATCATAAATGATAATACATATTCAATTTATCAATGATACAATAGGAGAAAGACAAGATAGTAAGATAAAGACACTGAAAGATGTAGTTTTCTCATTAAGTCATCAAAATCAAAATGTGTTACATAGGTAGTGCAATGCCAATGGAAAATAGAAATAGAAAATACAAAACAACTACAAGTATACAAGCCTCAAGGCAGTAGGTAGCTCATGACTCATGAGTCATCAATCCTCATAGTCATCATCAAAATTAGCATCACTGCCCTCATCATCATGGTCACCATTACTCTCCTCTGATGCATCCTCCTCCCCTGTATCCAAAGTCGCCTCTGCATCTGCTAGTGTGGGGGATGACCCCTATATAGTATCACCATCATCGAATCTAATAGGCTCTAGCACTGGATCATTGAGATCCATGTTGGCCAATGCCAACTCAACATTGTTGTCCAAACCCATATCATTAAGAAAAACATCCCACATCTTTGTCTTTCCCTTCAACCACTCTTCCCTCCACCTATAAATAAGACAAAGGTTGGTGTGCACATACACCATTGTCTCTACCCTGGACTGCTCAAGCCTGCTCTTCTTAACACTATACAAATTCCCATATGTTCTCCAATTCCTCTCGCAACAAGAGGATGAAGTCACCTAAGAGAGGTTCCACATGGCTAACTATTGTATAAGAGGGCTTTTTGCTCCATGATTTTCCCACCAAAAATAGGGTTTCTTAGCCCACCTATCTCTAATGAGATCATATCCTGCAAATTGACTAGTGCCAGTGGAAAATTCTGCAAAGGCATCCTCCAACTCATCAAGAAATGCTCTATCTTGAAAAACCCGCTTGAATGCATCTTTCCTCCTCTGTGAGATTTAACCATCCATGTGAGGAGGGAATCTACGGGAAGGTCAAACATTTAGCCACTCATGGTTGTAGTATTTTGGGTTCAATGAGTAAGCCAAACAATGTAAAGGTGTGCAATTCTTGTCCCATCTGTCGATAAGAATATCCTATATAGTGCCACAGAAGGCCTCTGGTGATGTCTCATACTCAGGGCACTCACTCTGTAAAATAAGGCTCCTCATAAACTCAATCATAGAATCCCATCCCTCATAAACCTCTCCTAGTATGGGTTGGTCTATATCTATAAATCAAAGCAAAGAAATGATAGGGTCCATGATCTGAATAAGTAGATCTACCCTGTCGCACCAAGTATCATCTAACACTGTGTCCTTCACTCTCTTAGAGGCTACTTGATCTGTCTTTCTCCAAAAAGACCAAAACTCTGAAATAATCATGGCCCCAAGAGTGGTCTTGACCTCCCTCAACCTCTTCAACATGATGAATGAAGAGGCAAACCATGTATCCACAATCTTCAACAATGATAGATTGATGTACTCCTTATAGATAGCGAGGGAATTTGTATGATTTTGTACAAATTTACGGATATGTTGTGCATCCTTAATAATGTTACCAATCCAAAGCACATCAAAAGCAATGGATTTTGGTGCTACATTCAATGAATGGACAATGTAAGGTGTCCAAAACACTTGTGGATATTTAGCTTCCACAATCATGCCAGCATCCTTGCAAATAGGTGCATTATTTGTAATGATTTGCACACAACAATCAACACCTACATCTTCAATAACTTTAATAAACAACTCACCCATTTATTGTGCATCCTTGTATTCTCCAAGTGTATCCACTGCTTTCAAGAAAACTAGACCATTCAAGGAATACACCATGAAGTTGTGAGTGGGTGTATGTTGGATCTGTCCATCCATCAGAGACAATGCTAACCCCAGATGTTGGTCATGATGCTTTAATAGGCTCAAGCACTTTTGTGCCTCCTTTTTTTCCTTCATCAACAATGTGGTTCTAAGCTTCTCTGAACCAGGAGACACATACCCTAATGGAACCCCTTGAGTCAAAGCTCGACACATCTCAATAAAAAGAGGTGAGCGTGCAACATTAAAGGATATGAAGTTTCGATAGAAAAAAAAAAAAAAAGGAAATGGTGAGATCAAGCTCTTCACATTTCTCCTTTTGAAAAATATTGTCCATTGGACCAAGTGAAATTGCCTTTGTTTTTGCTACTTGTCCCGCACTAGAAATATCAAATGGGAATTTGTTGCTGCCTTTCCTCAAAAATGGAAGGGGGTCATCATTCTTGTTTTTCTTTTTTTTGCGGCCACATTTTCCATACCAACATTGAACTCTCTTTCCATTTCTTTCCTCTTTTGTAAAGGAACTTTTATACAAGCTCTAACTCCAAAACCCAGTAAAGCCAACAATTGGCCTTCCACACGATAATATGTGCTTGTGAAAGTACTGTGGAAAAATTTGCATCTCCAATTCACATTTCCTCCTCCCTTCACCTTATTGCTTGGCCCTTGATCTCTTGTGACATATTTCCACAAGGGATATTTCTCAATGTTACATTGAGGAAGTCTTCCCTCAACATTACTTTCAATAGAGGGAATACTTGCAGCAGACTCTCATGAAATTGGGGGAGGAGGGGCATCTCCAATGGGACATTTCCCCTTCCTTTGCCCCTTCCCTGTTGCCCTTGATTGAGCCATGAATACTATAAAAAAATAAACCAAAAATGCACAAATTTGTAAAAGAAATGCATATGCAAACTACTGTAATACAAATGCAAAAAAATAGAGAGGAAATGCACTTACTTGTTGCTTGAATCTCCTTGAAAACGCTCCCACACCCTTTTCTCCTTGCTCCAAAACCCTCACAACAAACCCACAACAAACTTACTACAAAAGGGAGAAGTGAAAATGATAAAAAAGAACAACAATTTCACTTTTTAATGGCCGCGCGAGTCATTTTTTCCAGATTTGTGTCTGGAAATTGGGACACGGTGTGTCTGATTAGGACAGAATCCAGATTCGATCGTGTACCAATTGGACACATCGTGACCCGATTTCCGGACACGAATTGGAACAAATCGTGTCTGATTCGCTGGATTCAGGACACGACGGCCTATTTCAATGAATCAGGTTTAGAGTATATGAGCAATACTTTTCCAACTGTAAGTTCAACTCTCATAAAGTTATGTTTAATACTTCAATGTTTTCAAGTGCTTAATTCTATTTCCCCTAAATATGTTTTTGATTTGCAAGGGTTCAATTCTTTTATCTCATAATATGTTTATGAAGAAAGGAATTAGCATAGTTTTTGTGATTTTGTTATTTTGGACACCTTCATTTTTAAAGCACTGGTTGACTAACAAATTGATAATCCTTATCATTTTCATAAAAAAATTATCTCATTGATAATGAATAGAAAATGATGAATTTTCATTGATTATGTTTTTATATGAAAAATATTATGCAAGGTAAAATTAAATATTAAAAATTCTGTGAAGGGAAGTTTAAAAACAAAACTATCATAAAAAATTCCATGATGGGTAAGGGGAGCCGTCAAATTTAACCCCTGATCACACGTATGATCTGATTCTTTTGGTTGAATTCATTAGATTGGCTTCTTTGTGCCTCCAATCACGGTGATTTGGTTCTACCGTGGGAATGTACGCAAGGTTGTCCACAGTACTGGGCGATGGACCATACCCAAGCCCTCCATCTCTCTTAGCAACTTCAAAATACTTCTAGACAAGCACAGATAGGTACTCAACCAAAGGAGATCTATCCGGGTGGGTTGGAAACGTTAGGAAACTAGGCTATGGAAACAGGCCTCGCCCCTAATAAATATAGTCATATCAGGGGTATTACCATCCATTAATCAAGCTTTCTAACCGGATTGTGTATTGGGGCATGGAGGGAATCCCAGCTATTGATGGGGTTGGGAAGGCACAAATAGGGGCCTAAAATGAGGATTCGAAGATAAAGCCTATGTTTCATACATTATATTTTGTATAGGAGGCCGTTTGGTTCTCCCGCATTGTATGGACATCATTGTACTCAATGGTCCCTTTGACCTACTTTGTGGTCAATAGCTGGACATAAATATAATTATCTTATCTTATCTTATCTTATCTTCTCTCCCCTACAACCAAGTATTTGAGATTTCTCAAACTAAGAAGCCTACAAGGCATAGACCCAAAGAACAAATTACTGCCCACATCTAGCAACTGCGGGTTTTCATAGTCCCCCAATTCGTTAGGCAAAATCCCATAAGAAAATTTGTTTTAACATTCATGGAATGCATATTTGATTGGGAAAGTTTCTGACAAGACTATTGAACGAGAGTTTGAACCCCACAAGCTTCCCACATTGTGATGATTCAAGGCATTCGAATCATCAACGACTCATAGACTCTCTATGGAATTTGTAACCAAGACATTTAAAGGATTTGTTTGAATTTTGAACTTCTTGGAGGGATATTTGAGTCTATAAATCATTTTGTATGTCTTTTAGTTCTGAGGTCAACAGTCTTATCACTTTTCTTAATGTGGCTACTTGCATCAAGCATACAACTCACTGAATTATTCAACCATTAAGCAAACATGTTTTGTCAAAGGCCATTTCATCCATGGTGATCTTGTTATCTCCCAAGAGAGTATTACGTCAACCAACCAGGCACTTGGATATTAGTAAATATCTTACCTGTTGTAAATGCTAGCCAACAAATCCCATCATACACTAACATCAATCCCAACATTTACAAAGAACCTTAAGCATAGAATTCTCGACCAGAAAAGAAGAAAGAATAGGCTCGCTTCGTATATATGCATACCCGGAGCATGGAATAGTTGGCCTACCAATAGATAGCTTATTCCAGGAGCAATGGGGTAAACAAGAATAGGTAAAAGGTCCTTTTTGACAGTGCATAAAAAAAATTTTAGTGGGGTTCCATTCTTGATATGATATAATGGTTGAAGCAGTCCTAACATGTTATTCAAATGCCTCTACTACTTTGTGTTAATGGACAACTATCTGTAGTAGCTCTGCTTCACCAATCCACTAGATAGGGTTACCTTTGGCCACTTATTTATATATTGTTGTAGTTAATGCTCTAGGATATCTTGTTGCAGTTGTTGAATTCAATTTTTTTTTAGGAACTCACTTCTCAATTAAGAGCAGTTACCATTTTTTTGATGGATCAGTTCTCATTCCCAACCTATCTTGTAACTATTTTAAAGACAACCTATCTTATGATTCTGTTAAAGATGCAGAGCTATGTGTTGACTTGACATTTTTGCAAAAGTTGCTAGAGCTATTGTGGGGAAGGAAAATATGGGCATTCATCAGAGAGAAAGAAGGCTTTCCAGTGTGGCTTAACATCTAATGGAAAATCATCCAATCGTGGCATATGGAAATACCTGTTGGAAAGAAAGATTCAACGTTGGGTAGCCCAATATGTTCTGTTTTAAAGCCAAATCACTATCATGTTTAGAAACCTGGTTTCAAGCCTGCAAGTCATGTTTTTACTCTTCTTGTCTAATTCGTAGTGCAGGATGCTAGCAATGGAAGATTTTTCTTTGACCCTTCTCTGGGAGAAGTAGAAAGGCAGGAAAATTAACCTATTGTTGTTTTTCTTGAAGCTCTACTTGTTGTCTAGAAAGGATGGAAGGATTGGACGGATAGATATTTGTATTCAAGGGATAGAGTCAGTGGAAAAATGGGTTATCAGGGCCATAGGAAGAAATGTGACCTGAGAGATACTTGTATAGAATTGCATATGTAATCACACATGTAGAAGATATACCAGAGCAATATGAACGTTGCATAGTGAGCTCAAATATTTTAAGATATCCAGTTCATTTATTATTAAGTAGATATGGCAAGCATGTCTATTGGTTTCCCAACAATTGTGTTGTTATGATGACTGCCATCAATACTAGAATATTTCATTGTTTCTTTGTAGCCTAAACAACTATCTCGTGGAGCAGGTCTTGGTGATCTCACTCCCACAGTTTATGCATAGGCCATAAAATTAGTGACCGATTTCTTGTATTAATTTCCATATATAAGGGAGACTCTCCCCTCATTTGAGCATTGTTCAAGAAGTTAAAACCATCTCTTAGGTACTAATTATCTACCTTATATATGCATTGTGTTTTAACCATGGTATCAAAATGAGAGTTTGAGTGCTCAATTGTATGAACATGCACATTGGTGTCTGTGGTAGTGAAGAATACTACCTGTAATTGAAAAGAAGCTCTTGATTTTGCATGTGTTTTGTGCATGACATGTGACAGTTGGCCAGTTCATTCTATCTAATTATTTTACATATAAAGGCATTTTCAAATAGAGAAATGAAGATCTTGAATGAAATTTTAACACCCATGTACATTGTCATTTTATTTAAGACTCGGTTGATTACTAGAAACAGTGTGATTGTTGTGGGAGGCCAACATAGGACACAATACCTATGAAATGTAGAAAAAAGATCTATGTAAAGACTGCCACTAAATGCAACAACCTTGTAGGCTGTCACACTTGTGGATCCTATTTTGGCTCTATTGCACCACAAAAATAATGGGGTGAAGATACAAAGAGGAAATTGGGATTAAGCTCATTTCCCTCTTTAATACAAATTCCCTATGTTGTGTTGAAAAGTATTGGCTAACCTAGGAAAAAATGTTGAACTAATAGGTACAACCATGTACAAATGAGGGAGGAATCCCTTAATATTTGTAATAACCCACTCCCTAAACCTAATGTTCAGTCAATTACTTGCATGCCAAACCCCCTCCCAGGGAACATGTTGTAGAAAACACAAGGTGTGAAGGTATGTATGTATTGATGCACTCCACATTTTCATCAAGGCCACACAACAAAATGCAATCAAGGCCTTAATAATCCCATTTCCATCTGCAAGCAATATGTGAATCTAATAAATAAAGGCCTAAACCCCCGACGAATATTGGCTATTCTTCGATATTCAGATTTTCTACTTTCTATTAGATTACTATGTATGTTCTCCCCACTAATATCATCCATTATGGATGCACTACTTGTCTGTCATGATTTCCATCCTTGATTCAAAATTTCAAACTTTAGCATCTTTCTTCTTCTGCCATTGAAACACATTTCTAGAGATATTCTCTATATTGACTACTCATATTAATCTGTTCAATCCCCTAATTGGAGCCCACACTCCATATGCCCTAAAGAACATGTTATGTGTTCTTTTAAAGCTTTTCTGTTATTTTCAAATACGAATCTAGGTGTTGCTTCACATGCCATTTGTTTCTATGATTGACATTTGCATTGTTTGTCGATCGTGATTCCTTATCCTTTGTTATGTGTTTGGCCCTAGAAACTACCATCTTTCTTATCTCCTAGAACAAACTACAATATCAAATACACAGCCTCTGCATTTACAAAGAATATGCAAGTTCGACATCTGTGGTATTGTTATGTGTATCATTGTATCTAAAATTTAAATTCTTTGGCAAAAACCTCATGTATAAATGGGTTTCGATTTCAGAGGTTCTATTGGCTCTTTCGGGCAAGGAACTTCTAGGAAATGGTATGACTTTAGGCTTTCCAAGAATATTTTTTTGCATCCTCCTGGGTTCACTTGTAATTATAAACATAGCAAACTGAATTGCAATGTATAGCCTAAAAAAATGCCATGTGAAAGATGCAATATTTAAGCGAACTCAGGCACCATACTCTTTGGCTGATTTCTCACTTGATGAACTAGAGAAGTAGTAAGAACACTTGGGCTTTGTTTTAATCATGAGTGGCTCCTTGTGATTGGAAATTCTTAATGGCCATTATGAAAATGTGACCCTTATTGTGGGCATCCTCCATTGTGACTATAATGTGACCTCTCAAATGCCATGACTGACAACCTTAACAGTGGCAGTGCCACACCAAGCCTAACCTCACATAAAAATGCTCTCCACACAAAGTGATCACATGTCTTCTCCACACACATTATTAGGTGAGAGTTCTCTAACCTAATGACCAAATGACTTCCACTCCAACTCAGCCTATGTGCAACTTAGAGCCACGAAGCCAGAGTGGCCTCCTCCTTCCACACAAACATTGAGAACGTGATCCTGTGCAGACAACAATTATCACAGGGCATATGTGCCCTGATCTTTATGAAGGAAAAAAAATCATGACTGGAAATTATTTTATTTCTTTGTGCATTATTGTTTGAATACTCTATGTGGGGAGCTTGTAGAGATATTCTATGAGAAAATAGATTTGATATGTCCATCTACAAACTAATTCTAGATATAGTCTAATGGATAACAAAAATATAGTACAATAACATTGCACCTAAATAATACTAGCTTCCATTCTATCTGGTTCTCTGGAGCAAAGTGGTGTGTCATGACTAAAGGTAGAGTGAGATGCCTGTAGCACTGAATAAGAAATCAAGTCTATCTCCACCATTTATATGTCAGAGGACACACTATATGAAGTTTCATTGGCTCGTGTCCACAAGCATCCAATCCTACCTATAGAAACCCAATAGTGATGTTTGGTTTAGGGATATTTGGAACCAGGCCCATAGGGATGGCTAGCTTGGAAGTTTGCTGGAACAATTTACCCATAGGGGAACAACTTAAGCAATTGAATCATGGTTACTTGAGTTAGAAGGTAAATTTATAACTTACCTGAGTGTACCAACACCCTCTTGGTGTCTATCTGTAATCTTAGTTTAGTTCTTATTAGGCATTTAACCTTACCAAAATTTCTTCCAGCTATTGCCTTCATGCCATGAGTCCTTATCTTAAGAGCAAGGAATGAAAAGCAAAGGCATGGCTAGTGACTAGAGTGAAGTTGCAACAAGTTAGTTGTACTAGAAGGTGCAACTGAATCACTACCTTCAAGGAGATTTAATGCTTGTGAGGTATTTTGGTTTTGCTAAGCCTGTACCTCAAAGGAAGTTATAACTGATGGAAGTTTTCTTTCCCTTCATATAGGTGATTTTTTGTCCACCACATACCTAATTACGTTTGAAATTTGAAAATCCCTCTATAGATGAGAAGTGAAAATCCATTCTTGTTTTTTCTAGCTCGTTTAGTTTTGGATTGATCTCATCCAGTTTACTATTGTTGATTATCAAGATTCATAATCTTGCATTGCTTTAATGGCACCAAGAGTAACATAGATTATATTTGCAGGATTTCACTATTAAGTGAACTTGTAGGAGGTATGATATCACAATAGACAAATAGAAACTCCATTATGTTTATGGAATTCCTAACTATTAGATACTTCTAGATGAGCAGGTTTAGAGATATTGCCTTGGAAACTTAAAATTTTAACATGAACTTATAGTCTTCCAATGATAGCAATGAGCTCTCAAAACAATGAAACTAATTAGAACACCATCCTCCCCTTAACTAAACCACAATTAGTAAATTATGAACAAATTACTTGAATGGTGCTTAGGTTATGTAACTAAGCTTTTTGAAAAAAAAAAAAAATCAGTGTTTTATGCCATACTAAGTGAACAATGCTACTTAGAGTAATGGCTAACTTCTCTGTTTCTTCCTAGTACATAACTCTCGAGCTTTTAGATAAGCTAATTGAAATTTGATGGTTTTCTAGATGATGTAATAGTTGTTGACCTAGAATGTGAGTAAACTTGAATTTTTTTAGGCATCATATGGTTTGTACCTTTAAATTCAAATGAAATCGAATATTTTCAGAGTAATTACTCCATTATTTCTTGTAAGGACAAATTTCTTTGGCCATTAGTGTGGAAAGGAAAATATTCTCTTCTCTCAGTTAATTTTAGTTTTTCCCTCCTTTTGGTATCTATTTGAGAAAATATTGAATATTATACTGAAATTCTTGAGTATGAAATTGCTGGCAGGACTATATAAAAGCAATGGATACCTAATGGTCTCTTGCAATGGAGGCCCGGATCACATGTGAGCTGCAATATGCAAGCCAGTTTATCTCCACCTTTTAGAATTATGCACAATTGTCCTTTAGCTAGGGCCTTCATTATGGTTCTCCAAACCCTGTAATTATTTACTTCATGTTGTCACTATGTTTGTTGCATTTTCTTTTGTGACTATTTTGTGATATATTATCATTTGATCAAGATCAATCTTTTTCTCATGTTAGATATCTGACATGGTTACAATTATCTCAATGTGACTATGGTTGTCCCAAAGCTAGAAAAGGCTTCATTTTGGTCAATCTTTTTATCATGTTAGATATGTGACATGGTCGCAATTATCTCAATGTGAATGTGGTTGTCCCAAAGCTAGACAAGGCTTCACTTTGGGCAGATCCCAGGTGTTTAACTTCAGTATTCCTCCTATCTGTTAACAGATCTTCAATATGTTTTATTGATTCATTTCAGCATTGGGTATTGCATGGCATTAATTACTTGTGGGGGTGGTTTATCCTTCATGTTTCCTTTTGCAAAAATTTAATCTTTAATTTTATGTGAATAGTGAATTTGAAGACATTTTTGATGTGGATCAGTTTATCACATCTCTCAGAGGCAAGTTTCAGATAGTAAAGAAGCTTCCTTCAAAGCTGAAGGCAAAGGCAGAAGATGGGAGGAAAAGGCAGAAGATGGGGTAGTCTTCACCATGCCTCCTGTGAGCTGGTCAAACATGTCCTACTACAAAATGATACTAACAAAGTTTCCTACCATGATACAAATCCTTCCCCTTATAAGAAAGAACAAAGTTTTGCATTTGAATAAGACATATGCACATCTGGCAAATAATAGCCTGCCACTTGAGGTTTAAAAGCTATGTTGTCATGTGAATTACAACACTCTGCTTTTCACTTCAAAAATTGATGAATTGGGTCTTTTTTTTTTAATATTGCAACAGCATGGTCCTTTTGTGGCTCTTCATCTTTGTTATGAAATGGATATATTGGTTTTTTCTAGTTGCACTCTTCATTGTACCGATGAATAAGTTGAGGAACTCACCAGACTGAGGTATATTACATGTTTGGAAATCATAATATTTTCCTGGTCAAGTCAAAATATTTATTGTTAACAATGTTGATCCTAGTATCTTTTTGTATTTCTTTCACATGAATGCCTACGCTTGGTGGAAGGAGGTCATAATTTCTTAAATGAAGAGGAAGGATGGAATGTGTCTTGTAACACCGGAGGAGACTACATTAGTACTGAAAGTTTTTTATTTTGATAGAAATATTCATATATATCTTGCCGCTTAAGAAATCTATGGGGGAGAAATAAGGATTCCTACCCTCTATTCAACTTATCCAAATATTGTAAGTTGACCAATTCACTCACTTCAACTCATTTTCCTTTGAAGTTGGATTTTCTTATGTCATGCACTCATGTTGATCAACAAAAATATGCAGGTGAGGAAGGAGACTCTTCTTAGTCCTATGGATTTAAAACCATTCCAAAATCATTCATCTAAAATGGTTGCACTGGATTACATGGTGTCTTTGGCCAACAATGTGTTTATTCCTACATATGATGACAACATGGAAAAATTTATGGAAGTGCATTGTAGGTAATCTTATATTGTTTTGCATATATCTAGAAGAGAGGATATAGTGGTTACCTGGTGGTACGCGTTATAGTAGTGACAAATTTAGTTCTCTTAGAATAGACCTTTGTAAGTAGCGTTAAGAAGCCTTGGGAATCAGGTCACAGGTATTATTAGTAATTTTCCAGTCAGTTGTCTACATTATTTATTATATGTTGCCTTTTTCTTTCTTGATTTTGTTGGATACTTTCTTGATTGAGTTTCAGTTCAATGTAAATTGTGGAAACGCTTTGGATGCGTTAATATTGTTATCCTAGTGATGCATCAACATTTGAGAATTATTGTTATGTTAATATTTTAAAATAAAGATCCCTAGTTGTGAAATCCCTAAACGAACCTCTTAGAAGCCCATTTATAATCAACCCTAAAGGGCCTCAATTTTAACTTAAAAAGTCACTCTGAGTTGGAATTATTTTTTGAAGTGTGACAAATGCCTTGGAGATTGATTGAGGGCTCTCTTAGAAAGCCTTTGAGTCTCCATCTCAAAAATCCTTGGAAGTGAAGTTGCATGGTATTGTGAGAGGGGTACATGCTGGAAATATGATCCCTGCCTCATCCCCCATCCAAAAAGTAAAAAGACAAAAAAAAATTGAAATAGGGAAACAATATATGTCTGTCTATCTATAAATATAATATAGCACAAGAAGAAAGGATAATTGAGAAAGAAAAATTAAATTTAGCCTCCACTAATATCCATACTGTCTAAAATGCACATAGCATGCTTGTTGTGTCTATAGAAAATACTTTTTCCTAAAATTTGTTGAAGCAAATGTGAAGAAATGAAGAGTGGAACAATGTTGTTGCTCACAACTATCTTTTGGTTGTGACTACAAAACCAGATCACGATGCTTCACACACAACAGAAGTGCTTCTTTTTTGTGTAGGAGATACCTTTCCTCAAATAGTCTGGAAGAAAGTGTGAGGAAATAATAAGTGGCAAACTGTATTTAGAACAAAGATAGGGTGTAAGGGTTTTCTAGAAGCTTATTCAATGTGAAATTAGTGTCAAAATTTATGTCAATGCCAATTTAAGCACTTGGGTAGGTTCCTATGGTCAATTTCCCTGTCAAAACACACTTAAACCGGATTAAGACGTGCCCATTTTGCCTTGAAATCCGACTTTCCATTTTAGATGGAATTTCAGAATTGTGAAACATTATTTGAAATGTTTTATGGCCTTTCAAAGGCATAACTTCTTGAGATTTGTGCTAACAACTGAAAAAGGTTACAATCATCCTTATATCTAGTGAATTCCTTAAAAAACTCCAATCATATATTAATATTAAATTACCCTTGTATCCCTCAGGCATGGATCACTTTACTTCTTATTAACTCTTTGACCTTGGAGAATATGACAGTTGCCTTGTATCCCTTAAAGCTTGGGTGTTCTTCTTCATGTTAACCAACTCCTCATAAAAAGGATCTCAAGTGAAAACTACAACTTCCTAAAAATGTGGCCACCTCCAGGCTCCGAAAGAGGTGCATTAAAGTAGTGATCCATGTGCACAGGATGGAGTGCTCCTATAATGTGGTCCTTCAAGCTTTTTAACCAACCAACCTTCAAAAATAAGAAACTTTCAAAAATGAGTTATGCCTTTGCAACCTGATGAAAATGTTCTTTTCAAATCTGGGTATAGAAATCAGATCTGAACCAGTGTTCTGATATAACTGTTGGCTGAAAACAATATCTCTGCAATATCATCATATCGAGGCAATGATAAGGTTTGCTTAACACCTCTGCATATTGTCACCAATATCCAAAGAAGGTAACTGCATTAACTTTGTAAGCCAATTTTGTATGTTGTAAGCACCCCTAAATCATGATTATAGACCTGACAAGGGTCACAAGCTACAACCCTTCTAAATAAGGGTTTTTCCCTGTTATTATATATTGGCTTGGTCAATATCTCATAGAATTCATTTTCCATATGCTGGATGATAAAATAGGAGTGCTGGCATAAACTAGAAATTTGTATTGTGTGTAAAGGTCCACACGATACACTTTTGTATCTGCTCTTGCTGATGTGAAAGAGATGCAAGAAGAAGGTACAAAGTGAACAATTTCCAGCAAAGTGTATCCATGTGGACAAATTGCACATCATTATAAAAGCTACAACAATAAGGTCAGCTCCGAAACAAATCTTGGACATTATTTCAGTTCAAGAATCATTCTACAAATGATCCCCCCCTTAGCCTGTGATGATCCTTGGTCAAGATTTCTGGAGCAAGGTAAAACAAAACTTCCTTAAGTGGTAATAATCGCCACTTGCACACCCAATCATAGAATAGTCGGGCCTAAAATCAACTACGGAAAGTTTTGTATGGAATCCTGAGAAGAGGATGGTATAAGTGATGTAATTATGTACAGACAGTTACACCGGTGCACTGACTTCCATATTCTGGTGCTTCTTATACCCTGAAGCTCGGCAAATGGGACATCCTTTGGAAGGATGGAAAAATAACTAGTGTAAAGACCTCAAAACCCTTAAGCTTCACACATTAAATTATCCAATGTAATGCATATATATTGGTATTTCCAATGCCTCGGAGATGGTTGTATGGTTTCTTGTACTTGCATACAATGCTTCCTTATGCATCATGTTTGCATCTTTTATTTGCATAAAGAGGAACTCTTTTACTTCTTCTCTATGCTGGTTATTTCTCCACGCAGTAAACAATTCACTTACTGCTGGTAATATACTAGAAAATGAGACTCAACACCCATGCCAATAACATGTTGGGAACAATTGTTTTGGTGCCCACCTCTACTTTTTGTTGAAATGTAACATTTTCTTAATTCTTGCATTCAAGTGGAGAATGTCTAAATCTAGAAAGGTGTAAAAGGTTGAACTCATTGTGACAATGAAGGAAGAGATGAATCAAGGCCAAACAATTGGTTAATAGTTGTCATTCTAAAATTTATCAATGACTACTCGTGCATAAATAGTGAGGCATTATTTAGTGACATCCATCAAATTAAAATTCTCTTGGGCTGGTGCATTATTGACAATGGTGGCATAAAAAATTTGACTTATAGGACCTATTTCAACAATAATGCTTGCCCCAAATTGCTATCCACATCCATATACACCAATAACAATTATATAATGCATGCCAAAAACATCGAATCATATTTTTAATTTGAGGAAATGGGAGGCTAGACCTTGGGCCTCCATGACCATTTTAGAGGGAACCAGTTGAAAATGGCTTCAATTATGGAGTCTCTATAAATGATGGTTGGGTGCACATTGGTTCACTTCAACCTCCACCTAGAGGTTAAGTGATCTCCCACTCTCAAATTAAGCAACACCTTTCTAGACTCTACCTCCTCTAGCCCACCTCATTCTATGGATACACCCTAAGTGGTCATATCTCGAAGCTATTGGAAAGCCCCACTGAAGAAAATCATGTGGCTATCTACACTCATATTGACTCCACAATTGTGAAATATGAATCCCTAGCATGTCATGTGGACCAAGTAACTAAAGCCCAAAACGAGCATTACATTTTTACCTTTTTTTCAGTAACCTAGTATGTTTTGTTGAGTTCTGTTTTTATTATGCCAATATGTTAAGCAATATACCTATGGAATTCTAAGAAGCAGATATAGGTAGGCCTCCATAGTATTTTGACTGGTTCATCCTTAAATAAGGGTTCCAGGTTATGTTTGCCCAAGACTATATATTTTTAGTAAACATAAGTTGTATCATATGGCCACAACTTTTTTAATATAAGCTCTACTGACCCCCACCCCCCTCACCTTGAAAAAAAAACATAAAAAAATAACTAACCTAGAAAAACTTGAAATTTATGATATCCCTTAACAATGAATAGGGATAGTGTTTTTTGTTTCTGTTGTGGGGAGGGGGGGGGGGGGGGGGTAGGGTTTAGGTTTAGGGTTTTGAACAGTGCCCTTAACTAATACAAACTACACCCAACCCATTATATGGACTACAAGCTTGCTTGGTTAACCATGAGTTTCCAACAATGACAACTTCAAGTAAAGGTCAATATATACTTCAAAGGAATCCAGAAGTAATGGAATGTATCAATTTCTATACTTACTACCTAGAAACAATTGCAAAAAAGATTCCAATCAAGTCAAAATGTTTACATCATATTACTTAATATTCAAGAACTAGATATTCTATGAATGCATCCAGATAAAACTTTTATTCTGTCATTGTTACTCTGTTTTATACATTTGTAACAGTGAGTGCCAAATTTCTTTTTAACCTAGAGATCTAAATTTTTTGTAAATGATTGTGTGTGTGATCCTAAGCATAATTGTACTTTTATTTCTATTTGTTTTTATCTTTGTTGGGCAAGCAATGTGCCAAAATAATCATAATACAATTTGTGCTTCTATTTCTTTATGCCAAACATTATATCAACAAACTCTATTGGTGTCTCTTAGTGAATGGATTGACTCCAAGATGAATTTTCTCAACAAGTATTTTTTAATGGTAGCAATAGCGTATTTTTCATTGATTTTTTGCAGTATGAAATGTCAATGGCAATATGTAATTCACAATAAGAGCAGAAGATGGTAGGCTCTGTAACATAAGCAGCTACAAAGCTTATATGCAATCATACTTTGTGATCATTTTTCATACCCTCTATTTTGGTAACATTATTAAAAACTTTAAACTTTGCAACGATTTTTTTTTATCTGTAGAACACCAAACTGATTGCGATAGGTCTGGAGGCAATTATTTTCCATCATTTTGTACTTGGCACAAAATCAAGCATCAAGTAGGTATTACTCATAACACTGATGGTGTATGGTACATAGTAGAAATCATTTTTGACAATAACTGCTAACTATCGTTCCCTTAGCAACCAACCTTTCACCTTCCTCCATCTTTCTTGTGAATGCCCCATAAATAGTACAACTCAGAAACAAACCCCTATTCAAAATTTATTTCAATTGGTTATTTGCATCCTGAATTTGGCTAGCTTTGCAGAGGTCATAGATCATATAAAAACATATGAATGCAAACAATAATATTTAAGATCAATATTCCATCACATTATTAGAATGAAATTTCCTCTGGTAGATCAGGAAACCTTCCTGACAGGAAATTTGTGTACATGGACTTAAAATCATCTATTGTTGTTTTTTATGGTTTTTTCCCTTTACTTGATGGCAATTTCTCTGAAACAGTTGCTTCCACAAATTTCAAGATCTCCTCACCTAATAGATACTTCTCCTCGAAATTGACATTGGTGAGAAAGGAAGAAATATTATTTTTTGTTAACTAAGAGTAAAGCTCCTTGGTAACTATGATAGGACCAAGAGACACTAGACCTGACTCATATGCAGGTACAAAGTTTCCATTTTGGTATCCAACCAAAAAGTGATAGGAAACTTGACCAGGTGTGAGGGCATTAGCTTGAGTATGCCATTTTATTATTTTGAGTTCTTTATGTGGCTAATTGACTCTTATTGTTAGGCCTATCTATACTAATAGAGATTGGATGCACAACCTTAGGATTCCCCTTGGTTCATTTAGAGTGGGTTCCCACTAGCTTTGGTTTGAGATAGCTCACAGAATCACACACCTCAAAGGGAATTTTCAGCTATGTGACTTACAAGAGATCAAGTTGGGGGAGCACATTATCTTCAAATGTTCCATCTAGTAGGAGATAGCACTGTTACATATTTATTGGATCTATTCTTGACTGATAACACTTGTTGTTTGGTTGTTTTGTCATGACTCACATCTTATTCATCAATTTTAAAGTTTTGTTTGTTTCTTAGAGTCTATAGCCCAGGGACCAGGCACTATGTCTTTCCTAGCTTTCCATTTCAAATCTTAAAAGAAAAAAACAATATCATTTTGCAAATATGTTTTTTAGCGTTTGAAGGACAAGTTTGTAGGCTTATCATGGATTCCTCCCTTATGTTGGAGGAGAGCTAGCCTTATGTGAGAAGGATGATCACCAAGGTGACAATGGGTGATGTTGTCAAGTAACTTTGGGGTTTATAGTTGATAATTGAATCTATATTTCAAAGCACAGATTTTAGAGGTAGCAATGAAGTGATTTTCTCCTTGGATTGATGGAATGAGTTTAAGCACTTATTCCATTTCTTAACAAACCATCATTTGGCTGATGTTATGGTTCTTTTGCTTTTGAGAAAGAAGTTGCCACAAGATATTTGAAATCTTTTGTGGCTACCTCAAAGGCTGGATCAAAGGAGGAAAGGGAGCCACCCCTCCTTAGGGAAGTCATGGCTACCCCTAAGAATAGAGAACTTGAGAGTGAAAACCTAGTTGTGCAAGATGTCGTCTCTATTAATTGTAGGATTTGAACAATCAAATCTATCTTTGACATCATATTTAGCTTTGAACAATTTTCATGCTTAATGTAGGTGTTTTTTTGTAAAGTAACAACCTGCAGTACTTTGTATTAATTGGGACATTGCTACATTCTATAAGTTAAAACATTCTTTCAGTTATTGTGGCATTCATTTTTACCATTTAGAAAGACATGACAATTAAGGTGATCAGACATTTGTGTCAATTGTGCCATTTTCTTGAATGCATATATTTGCAATATGTTTGTAGTTTTCATGTGTAGTGTTCTCCTCCACATAGTCTCACCTAAGAAAGGATCAAATTGCCAATTTTGTAGTTTGAAATAACTAGTTTTATATGTAATAGCCATTGCAACGAAACATCTTGTTCTTGTTTCTATCTAGAGCCTTTTCTTTGTAATATTGTAGACATTTACTCAAACATCCTAATTAGTCAGGCTTCAGCATGCCCCCTAATTTTGATCATTAATAGTCACAAGGTTATCCACATGGTAAAATTTCATGCTGTTATGTTGTGATAAACACAATGCTTAACAACATTCTTCATGTTTTATAGTGATAAAAATACTTTTGTAATTTTTTTTGTGAAACGATTACACTTTAACTTTTCTTACATTATATATTGTAAATTTTACAGGTTGAGCTTCAATATATGCATGATTAAGCAAGGGTCAATACAAGCATTATATTGACACCATCTCCAATAACACATTTCTTAGGAGTAATTGGAAACGAGAATATTTCTGTAGGGGGTGAAGTTTCTTTCTACATTGCATCAGGAAACTTCTTGAAATATGATGAAGGCTTGAGTATTTCAAAGCTTGATTTTGTTTCTTCTTTGACCTTGTAAGACTTGGTCCTTGCCATTCTTGTAAACTAAAATAGTGAATTTTAGTGGGTTTTTTTGGTAAAACTTAGGGGCAATTGCAAACTTTTTTATGAAGCATTACATAGTAAGTTTTTTGGTGTCATACTAAAAGTGACTCATGCTTTGCAGAACTGGTAAGGATGATACCTTGAAGGCATCTTACTTGCACATTGTTAGTCCTCTAAAAAAGATTGTTGTTGGAGCAGAGATATCACATAGATTTTCAAGGAACAAGAATATGTTCACCATAGGCACTCAACATGCTTTGGACCCACCAACAACAATTAAGGGGTGCCTCAATAATTATGGAACGAAAACTGCACTACTTCAGCATGAGTAGAGGCCTACAAGTTTTGTTACTCTTTCTAGTGAGGTGGACACCAAAGCCTTTCACAACCATGCGAAGGTGGTGTTATCTCTGGTTTTGAAGACTTGAAGGACCTGTCATGGATATGCACTATTTGGTACAGATTTAAGCGAAGGTCTGTGCCAAATTTGATTGGAATTTTTGAGTTTTTCCTTTCAGAATAATTAGTTCAGTTCATGCGTTTTATTTTGAGGCACAAAGTAGCTCAACACCTTGACTTAATTAGTAATGTAATTTTGTGAAGTCAAATGTTGTAAATTTTATAAGTCATATGCTCTTAAAAATGGGTGTTGCCAAACATGGTTGGTCGGAGCTTCAATCTGGTTGAAAATTTGTGAAACATTTTTGGTTTTTAGGTAATGGTAATATTATTAACTGATCTCCTCAATATTTGATATGGGTGGGGTTTTGTTCAGGCCCTTCATTTCACATTGTTTCAATATTTGGATGAGGGCATAGACCTTCCCATTTTGATTGAATTAATAATTTGAGGGTGTGTTAGCTTACCCAAATTTGCCGTGGACATTAGTTAGCATCAGTGCTCGACCTTCAACTGATCCAATTGGTTGTCTTTTTTCTACAAGAAAAGGAGTTGGCACTATTGTGTGTGTAACATATTCATTTTTAGCCAATAATAATTTTTTGTTGGGATTGATATTAACACCATAGTTGATATTTCTGCTTTATTTCCATCTAATATTCAAAGTTGATTTAATGTACTTTTGCATAGGTGTATTCAAGTGCCATAGAAAAGTCTGAAGAAGCATCTTTCTTTGAATCATACGAGGCCGCACATTCCATGCATGACTTGACAGTTGCAATAGCAAAGGTATTTTTCCATCCAGTTCACGATCTTGTGATATTCTTTTTGCCAGTTGGAAAATGGAAATTTGTTAATGAATTGGGCTCTACCTTTTCTTAGAGGCCATGGCCAAGGGTATCTCTTCCATTAAATTCATCCAAGATTGCATCTTTCCTCGTCTGTTGAGATATGCCATAACCATGGGCCATCAAGGTAGTTAAGGCTTCCACCCACTTTTGGATGGGGTAGATAACTTCGTTGGCCACATTAAATTCATCCAATACTTGCATCTTTCCTCGCTTGTTGAGACATACCACAACTATGGGCCATCAAGGTTGTTAAGAATTCCACCCACTTTTGGATGAGGTAGATAACTTCGTTGGACATATTAATTCAATATCATGTCTTCGGGTGGCTTTGAACCCAGTTTTGTGCACTAAAAGTGCTTTGATTTAACCACTTGACCATAACCCACCTAAGAGGATTTTGAGCAGTTCACTTCGATTTGTTTTAATATACAATCTAACTGCTTATTTACTAGATAAATTGTAAGACTCTTGTGAAAATATCCTTGACAGATCCCGGGTGAGGACCAGATCTAGGTTTACCATGTCAGAACCATGGTAGTCATTACAATGGAATTTATTAGAATACATGCCATGTCCACAAGTTTTTATATTTAATCTCTTCATCCAATGTGGCCATTTCTTATTATGAGATTTACCACATTCGAAAATGGCATCATTCACATCATTTTGAAGAAGTCTACAAAGGCCAACATAATTGTTTTCACATTTACAACTTCCCTCACATTTGTTGGTTCCTGAAACTCGAGCACTTTCATAACAAAAATAGGAAAAGTCAAGAGGAAAAAATAGTCCACTCTCTTTTCATTTGCTAATATTAGAATGAAGTTTTATTAGAGGCATTGTTTGTTTTTTTGTTTGTTTGTTTTGGTTAGAAAAGGGTTTGCTCTTGGTTTGATGTGACTTTTAATTTACCATATGTAGCATGTTGAGAAATGGGAAAGAATAATGTGTGACATTTATCTTGCAGAAATTGATGTTGAATGAAAGGATACCGAGTTTAACCAAGCTACAATTCGCTTTGGTAAAGGCGGAGGAACATCTTAAAAAGTTGCCTAAGAATACACCATATACAGAGTTTGAACATAAGTAATATATGGATTTTTCTTTTGCAAATATGTTCTTTTTTATACCCAAGATATCATAGCATGAAAAATATATTGTAGAAATTGTTTGAGGACCTCATTGAGGTCGATTTTTCTGATGTCATGCTTGATTGGTACCTTCTCATATGTCAGGAAGACTTTAAATATGAATTAATATGTTCTCGAAACAAATCAGATTCAAATTTTATAGATAGAAAAGATAAAAACAAATGTCAATGTCTTTGTTTACTTGTTACTTGACTCTGTTGTGGGCATGTTACAGGAAATGTGATTGGAAAAAGGATGGGGGTACAATGCAGAGCGTGTATTGGATATGATTCATTTGTTGTTAGAGGTCCTCTAGGCACCTAAGCCATCGACTATGGAAATGTTTCTAGTAGGGATTCCTATGGTTTTTAATCTTGTGATTCTTTCACCTAATGGTTATTTTGGGAAAGAAAATGTTTTAAGAATGCCAAACAAGACATCGATGGACAGGTAAACAATTTTTTTATAATTGCAATGTCCATTCCATGATATCCTCTCTTTATTGTTTGATTGTATTTTGAACGTTTCTTATGATTTTGTTTTGTATTTTAACTATGAAATTGAAAATACTTGGTATCATGTCAATTTAAACAACAACCAAAGCTTGAAGATGAAATTAGTATTACACGATATTGATTGGAATCCTTATAACTATTTTGTGTTAAAAGATTTTCATGACTATCAAAAAAGTTTACTTTCATGTTGTTATTTGAGCACATGTTGTTTATATACTTGACCAAGTTCATGCATTAGAAAATGAAATGTTGTTGCGAATAAAATGACAAGGATTAAACATCACATCTTAGATTATTTGTTTTCACAAGTTACCTATAGCTTGAACTTTTTAGCATGTAACTTAGTTGGCATGATTGTGCCTAATCTTTCCCTGAAGGTTGAATACTAAGTTACTAAGGTGTTATTTTATATGGTGACATTTTATTTGCTTTGTTTATACAGGTCATCTAGCCACATTATAGTGGCCACTATCGCCAAACTGAAGAAAACTTGTTCGAGTTTCTTGCTTGTATGGGGAAAATGGATTTGACATTACTGATGTTGAGGTATATGTCGTTTAAACTCTTTATAGTCTACTTTAGTTTATATTTTCATGTTCAATGTATTTCATGTCTTACACTCTGCATTGTATCTTTTTTCTTTTTTCTTTTTTTCTTCCCCTTTTTTTTTTTTTTTTTTTTTTTTTTTTTTTTTTCAGAAAATGAACTCAGTATTGATGCTAAGAAGCAGGAATTGAAGAAAGAGGCTAAGAGCAATAACACTGGAGCAACAAATGCAAAAAGAGAGAGATAAGAGAACTGATCTAACGATATTCTTAGATTCAATATCCCACATAAGACACACACATAGAGACTGATGGTCAAGTCTTCAGAGTTGGTGAATTCAGTTGTAATGCCTTGGCAACACAATGATAATGTTCTGAAGCGATGAAACATCATTTCATGTGTGAATTGTAGTTCAAACAATATTAAGTTAGAAACTCATATTGCGGTACTTTAACATTTCATATAATATAATTTATGCAATTGAAATTATTTATAGATGCACTTGATATTGTTTAGTATTGTAATTAACATATGAAACTCTGCGTTTTCATTAGATGAACATGCACATTGTATGGCATTTTTTAAATTTAGTTGCAAGATCATACTAATTAATCTATGTTGATTAATAATGAACACATAAAATCAATCTAAAACTACTAAATTAGTAGATTATATTGATTAATGATGAACACAAATAAAAAGAATATACGACTAAATTAGTCATTTATAATGATTATTAATGAAAGTAAATGAAATGAATATAAACTACTAAATTAGTATTTTATATAATAAATATGAAACTATAAATTTTTTTTTACTGCAAATGGTAAATTTGTGATTCCAAAGGACGACTAAATTTTGCATATGTATGACTAATAGTAGCTAATTTACAGTATCTTATAACACAGCCAAAATTTAGTGATATTTATTTGGTCATTAATTGGTTTCAAGCAATGATTAAATTTTTCATATATATGACTAATAATAGCTAATTTACAATATCTTATTACGTGACCAACATTTTGGTCATATTTCTTTGGTCATTAATTGGTTTTCTCGGGTGACCATATAGTAATATATTTTGTTGTATATTTTGTCATTAATTATGGCAATTAATGACTAAATCAATGACCAAATTTATGACTAAATATACTACTAGACAATAAAATTGAGACAACTAATTGATGACTAAGCTAGAAACTACTAAAAGTTGGTCGCGTTATAAGATACTGTAAATTAGCTACTACTGGTCACCGACTAAAAAATGGTTGTTTATATGCAAATTTTAGCCATTTTTATAGTAATTAATTAGCCATTTTGTACTAATGAAATTTGAGTAAAATCATAGGGAGATAAGTTAAAAATACGAGTTGAAAAAGTAGTTTTTTTCTTTTTTCCCTCCAAAACTTGATGAAGTAATCTAATCTTATTTGATTATTCCCACTATTATTTTATAATATTCCTTAAGAGTCCTATCTTAGACCTCAAAATTTCTCTAATGGTAGGGCAAAGGGAACCGAGCCTGCAAATGTTGTCCATTGGCCACAAACTTCTCTGAATGGATATGTGATAAAGTCTCTCTTTCATGGCTCTGCTCCTTATGGAACTGAGTATGAATTTGATCAACATTCTGCAAAGGTAATAAAGGAACAAGATTGGAAGCCTATGCAATAAGACCCAAGACTTCGCAACAACGGTTAGGGTTTTGGTTAAGCTGAAAATTTGGATTGTGGAAAGTTTTGGACCAGATATTGAAGGTAATTCTTCATGAATAAATATTTAGGTAGTGGTCATCGGAGTGGCCAACAAATTTCACACTTCAAGGGTGGATTATAATTATGTCCAATTAATGTAGAACGATGACACAACTAAAAAATAAATAATCAAAATCTGCTAGAAGGTATTATGAGAAATATTATAATAATGACTTGAAAAAACTCAATAATTATGACAGACTTTGATAGGAAGGACACATGACACGTGATCCCCCTCGACCACAATCATTGCAGTGGGTCGCAAATAAAAGAAACTAGAAAAATTGATGGAACTACATTTATTATCGCAAAAAACATAGATAACTAACATGATTGACTCAATCCTACACCTAACTATGACCTCCTTTCGGAGATCCACAACTATCTGAGTTTTTTATTAGCGAGAGTAGGGATTCATGTGTGCACCATTCACCCATCTTGGCAAAATAATTCCATCCAATTGCACGAGCTTGACAAATCCTGAATCTTGTACCTTTGTAATAAGGAAAGGACCTGATGAGTGCATTTGTAGCTTTCCCGAATGTTTCAAATATTTTTTGTCGTGGAGCAAGACCTAATCGCCAACAAAGAAGGAATTATTCTTTATGTGTCAGTCATGCCAAGTCTTTTGTCATTCCTTTTGAATAGTTTGTTGAAATCTTCCAAGAATATATCCTCATCCAGTTCCCATAGCTCTTGTATCTGCTCTGCAATGGATTCATCATCTGTCATTTTAGTACCTTGCGCAATAAATAAATTAGGGACAATAAACTTAGCCGGTACTACAACTTCCTGACCATAAACAAGATGGAATGGATTATACTTATGCAACCATTTCACAATAGTACGATATGCCCTTGATGTAGTTAGAACATGTCCATCCCAATCATCCCTATTTGCAGAATAAATCTTAGTAAGTCCTTTCTCAAAGATTTTATTAAAAGCTTCAACTGTATCATTTTCTTGCAAATGATATGGACTGCTCTAATGGTGTTGAATCATAAAGTTTTACAGCAATGTGTCAACAATCTTATTAATGAAATGTGATCCCCGATCGCTTGTAAGGCTCCTAGGACACCCAAAGCATAATAATATTCTCAAAGATAAATTGTGCAGTAGTATCAACAATATATTCTTTGACAGCTGCACATTCATCCCAATGTGTTAAGTAGTCTGTAGAAGTAATAATATATCAAGCATGAGAATGTCACACAAGAGGATTGATGGGTCCCACAAAATCGACACCCACTTTTCAAATGCTTCAAGGGCTCAAACAATCTGTAATGGAAGCTCATATCACTGTGACAGCTGACCAACCCATTGGAAAAAATTACATTTCTTGGCATTCTCTTATGCATCCTTGAACAAAACGGACCACGAAAACCCAACATGTAGTACTTTCCTAGTTGTGACTTTTCCTCCTACATGGCCTCCTGCAACACCAAAATGGCATTCCCATAGAACGTATTCCTTCTCATGATCTAAAACACAACGTCACAAAATATGATCAAATCCCATTTTATATAGTTTCCTTGCAGTAAAATGATAATCTGTAGCCTGAACTACGATATCTATTTTTTGGGTTGTTGTGTAGTCATCAGGGCATTTACTAGTGCCAAGGAACAGGGCAATATTTTCTAGATAATTAGGAACTGCTTCAGCTCGAAATAAGTATGCATCAAGCAGTTGGTCATCCACTGATCCTCTTGCTTCCCCATACTCTAATCGAGAAATATGGTCAGGCTCCACATTAGTCGATCCCGATTTTACAATAACTTCAAATGTGAATTCCTGAAATAACATAAGCCACCTACGTATTCTCCCCTCCAAGGCAAGTTTATTCACTAAATATTTTAATGCAGAATGGTCAGTAAAGAAATTGAAAGGGCCTCCAAGGAGATAATGTCTAAATTTATAAAGGGAATACACCATAAAAATGGCCTCTCTTTATGTAGTTGTATAATTCTTTTCATCTGTAGAGAGCTTTCTACTGGAAAAATGCATAGGATTATCTAAATTACCTTCGCCTACATGAGCTAGAATAAATCCCAACAAAATTCCAAAAGCATCTATGTGTACATCGAATTCATTGTTCTAATTTGGATAGAACAAGATCAGAGCACTAGAAAGTTTTTCCTTCAAAGTATCAAATGCATAATCACATTCATCAGTCCACAAAAAACATTGTAATTTTTTCAGCAATTTTTCCAAAGTTGCAATGATCAAAGCATAGTTGCGAATAAATTAGTGATAATAACCTATATGTCCCAACATGGATCACAACTGCTTGACATTGGTGGGCGGTGGAATATTCAAAGTGACTACGACTTTGGCTAGATCTATTCGAACTCCATCCTTGCAAACAATGTGGCCAAGCAGGGTACCAAAGGGAACAACAAAATTACACTTTTTCAAATTTAAAGAGATTTGCAATTGCTAACAATGATCAAACATCACCTATAAGAGGCTAGAATTATTTTTCAAAAGACTATATATAGTCTAGTCATCTATATAAACTTCTAAAAATTTATAAATATACTCTCGGAACGTAGCAATAACAATTCTTGAGAAGAAAATTGGAGCATTTTTAGACCAAAGGGCATGACATGATAGGCATAAGAACCCCACTCAATTGTGAACGTGGTTTTGAAATTATCCTCTTCAAAAATGCACACTTGGTGATATCCTAAAAAATCATCTGTAAAGGAATAGGCTTCATTTCCAACAACATTTTCGAATACTCCATCGCTAAAGGGGGTAGAGAATGGATCATGAACAAAAGCATTGTTAAGGTTTCGATAATCCACACAAACCTGAATGTCATCATAACATTTCTTATCCTAAATTACAATGGGATTGATCCACTCAGCTTCCTCAACAAAAAAAATGAGACTGTTATGAAACCAGCTCAAGAAAAGATAGAAAAGATAGATCAACGCCTTAGAGTTCAGCCTCTTCAAGGGGGCAACCTCCTTTACATTACATAAATGAACAAGTCTTGGATGATAAAAATGACAAAACCTCCTTTCTATATATAGGAGTCTAAGGAGTCACAATATAATCCAGCCGACCTAACAATAATAATATAAAGCCACAAAAATAACAATAGAGGGATTCTATGGGGCATAGAAATAACAATATGGGGGTAATAGGGGCACAACAATATAAATAAGGGGTATAACTACAATAGTAATGGGGTAATCACTAGTATTATAGGGACCCAACATGCCCCTCTCCTTCAAAAAAGTGTTGTCCTCAACGCTTGAGTAGTTCTGGATACTTCTGCATAAAATTCTCATCCTCCCATGTGGAATCTTCAGCGGATAAGTTCTTCCACTTGATAAGATACTCTGAAATTGATCGATTTCGTAGCTGTCGAGTTCTTGTTTCTGTGACTGCTTCCGGTTCCAATATAATTTTTCCTTCCTCGTCAAGTTCTGGCAATATTGTTTGAACTGGGAGCTTGTCGCCTATAACCTTCTTTAAACATGAAACATGGAAAACTGGGTGCAATCGAGAAGCTGCAGGAAGCTCCAATTTGTATGCCATAGTACCAATCTTTTGCAACACCTTGTACGGACCATAATACTTTGGTGATAATTTATTATCCTTCTTAGCTTGCTTTAGGGACATTTGCTTATATGGTTGTAGCCGTAGGAATACCCAATCACCTACATCAAAACTTCTTTCACTGCGATGTTGATCTGCCTGTTGTTTCATTCTATTTTGTGCCAACACGAGGTTATCCTTTAAGAGTTGGAGGACTTGTTGTTGATGTTCGATGTGATGTTCCACTGCCTGAACCTTAGAATTTTCTCTTAAATATGATGTGATGGATGGTGGTTGATACCCATAAAGTGCCATAAATGGGGTCATTTTTGTTGCTGTATGGAAGGAAGTGTTATACCACCATTCAGCCAGAGGCAACCATTTGACCCATTGTGTCTGTTTATCAGATACAAAGCAACGAAGATATCCTTCCAAACATTTGTTTACTATCTCAGTTTGCCCATCAGATTGAGGATGATAAGATGAGCTATGAGCTAACTGAGTACCAAGACAAGAAAATAATTCTGTCCAAAAATTTCCAGTGAAAATGGGATCTCTGTCACTTACAATAATCTTTGGGTTTCCATGTAGCTTTTGAATTGTTTCCATAAATGCAGTAGAAACTGTACTGGCTTTAAATGGATGTGATAATGCACAAAAGTGTGCATACTTGGTAAGTCTGTCAACTACCACCATGATGACACTCTTTCCCTCAGACTTGGGTAAACCTGTGATAAAATCCATTGAAACCTCCTCCCAACGTTGGCTTGGAATGGATAAAGGTTGTAATAGACCCGGTGTCTTAATTGTTTCAACTTTATTTTGTTGGCAAACCAAACATTCCGCCACAAACTTTTGAATATCTGATTTAAGGCCATCCCAAAAAAATTCCTTCTTAACCCTGTGGTAAGTTTTTAAAAATCCTGAGTGCCCTCCTAAGGGAGAAGTGTGCAATTCCATAAGAATCTTTTGTTTTAGCTGGGAATTCTTACAGAGGTATAAGCGATCTTTGTACCATAACGAATCATTTTGCCAGCTAAATGTATCAGAAGTACTGGAATCTTGTTGTAGCTTTCGAATAAGTGCCCACACTTCTTCGTCATTCTTCCATTCCTCCCTTGCTTCGTTTATCCAATCTGGTTGGATAATAGAAATGGCACACAACAATGCTTCCACATCCTCATCCTTTCTTGAGAGTGCATCTGCCACCACATTTTGCTTCCCTTTTTTGTAGATGATTTCAAAGTCATAACCCAACATCTTTGTGACCCACTTTTGTTGCTCTTCAGAGGATAATCTTTGTTCTAAAAAGTATTTAAGGCTATCATGATCCGTTTTTACCTTGAAGTGTCTTCCCATTAGGTAGGGTCGCCATTTCTTAAGTGCATGGAGTATTGCCAACATTTCCTTCTCATAAATAGCTTTGCTTAAAAACTTTCCCTTGATTGGACGACTTTCAAAAGCAATGGGTCTTTCATCTTGCATTAGAACAGCACCAATTCCATTTCCTGAAGCATCACATTCCACAATAAAGGTTTTTGTGAAGTCCGGTGTAGCTAAGACCGGTGCTTGGCACATTGCCTCTTTAAGATGTTCAAAGGCCTTTGTTGCTTCCGGAGTCCATGAAAATGAATCTTTCTTCAATAATGTTGTTAGAGGTGCTGCTATTCTCCCATAATTCTTAACAAACTTGCGATAATACCCTGTCAACCCAAGAAATCCTCGCAGATGCTTTATGGATGTGGGGATTTTCCATTCCTTAATGGCTTTAATTTTGCTAGGGTCTACCTTAACTCCTTCATGAGATACAATATGACCCAAATATTCCACCTCCTGGACTCCAAAGAAACATTTGGATCTTTTTGCATATAATTGTTTCTCCTCCAATAGTTGTAGCACCCTGTCAACATGTTCAACATGATCCTTCCAAGACTTGCTGTAGATTAGTATATCATCAAAAAATACTAACACAAATTTTCTAAGGAATGGTTTGAAAATTGAATTCATCAAACCTTGAAATGTTGAAGGTGCATTGGTAAGGCCAAAAGGCATGACCAAAAATTCATAATGACCCTCATGAGTTCTAAATGTCGTTTTCGGAATGTCTTCAATCTTCATTCTGATTTGATGATATCCCGAACGAAGATCCAACTTGGTGAAGTAAATTGATCCATGCAATTCATCCAGTAATTCATCAATGACAGGAATGGGGAACTTATCTTTAATAGTGAGCTTGTTGAGCTCCCTATAATCTGGACACATGCGCCATGATCCATCCTTCTTGTGCACCAATACTACTGGAGCTGAGAAAGAACTTTGACTCGGTTGAATTATACCAGCCTCTAGCATTTCTGCAACCATACGTTCAATTTCACTTTTTTGGACATAGGGATATCTGTACGGCCTGATGTTTGGAGGAACACTTCCTGGAATCAGATGAATAGCATGATCATGATCACGCATAGGTGGGAGACCTTTGGGAGTCTCAAATACCTTGGAATGATTGTCCAGGACTTTTTGGAGATCTGGAGAAATAGATGATTCCAATGTGGAAACATCTAGCGAACATAATTGTGCAATTACACCTCTTTGCTCCTTTTTTAGAAGCTTTGTCATGCCATTAGAGCTGATTATCTTTCCTGGTTTCCCTGCAATACCCCTTAATTCAACTTCCTTTCCTTCCACAGAAAATTTCATGAAAAGTTCTTGAAAATTAAAAGCTATTGTACCCAAGGATTGTAGCCATTGGACTCCTAGTACAACATCAGCACCTCCCATTGGAATGGAAAGCATTGGGCTAGTCAATACATATTCTCCCATGGATAGCTTGATATTATGGCACTTTCCAGAGCAATTTATTGTTCCTCCATTTGCAATCATCACTTGACACTCTGGTGCTGGATATAGGAAGCAATTCAATTCTTTTGCTACCCTACAATGAATAAAATTGTGGGTGCTTCCTGAATCAATCAACACTATTACCTTTTTCTTCTTGATTTGTCCTTCTATCTTGATGGTTTGAGGAGTGGTAATTCCCGCCAATGCATTACAAGATATGGTCGGATTTATTTGTTCTTCATCTAGGCTTTGTTCCTGGAGTATATCCTCTTCTTTTGACCTTTCTTGCTCCTTTTCTTCTTCCTCTTCACAATCTATGTAGAATAATTTCTTCTCAGCACACTTATGACCTTTTGTGTATTTGCTATCACAATTGTAACAAAGCCCTTTTGCTCTTTTTTCTTCCAATTGTTGTGGTGTCAACCTTGTAGGTTGTGGAAGACTATGGGCAACAACACTTCCGTCTTTATAGTTGTGAGTGGTATGCTTCCTAGTTGCCATAATTTTGCTTTCCATTTTTCTTGCTAACCTGAATGCCTTCTCTAATGAATCAGGTTCCCAAAGGCGAACATCATGTTGGATATTATCCTTTAAAGACCCTATGAACACATCAATCCTATGCTCCTCTGGAATATCTTTTACCCTTATGTTCAATTTTTGGAACTCCTC
Organism: Pinus tabuliformis; assembly: GCA_031772625.1. Lineage (NCBI taxonomy): Eukaryota > Viridiplantae > Streptophyta > Pinopsida > Pinales > Pinaceae > Pinus > Pinus tabuliformis. The sequence goes on from CM062809.1 coordinate 862,976,204, forward strand.
AATGTGCTCCATTATTGAACCCTTTTGTTTGAGACTTATCAATTGGCTAAAAAAAGTGTTGCTTTTTGTATCCTCATAATGTGCTATCAATTCTTCCGTAAAAATTGCCCAAGTGATAAATTGTTTACGAGAGCAAAGCCATTGATACCATACAAACTGATTTGGTTCCAAATATAAAGTTGCCATACGTACCTTTTGTGTGTTTTGCACATTATTGAGATCGAAGAATTGCTCCATCTGTAATATCCATGTGGCGGGATCCTTGCCATCAAACTTCCTCATATCGATTTTTGGAATATGGTGAGTCTTCGATCCAACATTAGAGTCTATGGAATCATGATTAACATTTCTTTTGTTCTCATCATGAGTTTCCTTTACTACCTTTTCACCATTAGTAAGTATTTCTTGTAGAAAATTTGTCAAATCTGTCTTCAAATCTGCCATGTCTGTCTTCAAATCTGTCTTCAAATCTGCCATTTCTCTCTTCAAATCTATCTTTGAATCATCCATCTTAGCTTCCATGCCCTTTATCTTAGATTCCACGCCACTTATCTTAGCTTCTGTTAGCTTTTGTGAGCGTGACATTTGTTGCACTTGTTCTTGTAATTTTGATATATCATGTAGCATTTCTTCCTCTTCTTCATGAGTCATGCTAGAGCTTTCAGGTTCCTTACTAGGTGTTTGCATTTTCTTTCCTCGGGGCATCAGTTACCGATAATAATGCTTTACTATGCCCTTTGAATTCCGTTAAACCAAGCTTACACAAAAATTTAAAAAAAAAACTACACACCTTTTTTCACTTTATAGAAGCCTGATATTGAATCTGATGTATCTCTGTAATTTCGGATCATCCAGTTCTGAAATTGTTACCTGTAGTAGCCTTCTGCGTCCTCTTTCCAATGCCACAAGTCTGAGCCAAATTGGATTCTCCAAGGAAGAGTTATGTGAAATCTCCCACAGTGACTTGCTTTTAGACTGGTTCAGTAGAGCGAACTTGTACGACGTGCCACGAGTCACTGTTTCAACCTTTGAATCTAAAACACACACACAAGAAACTACAGTCCGTCCTCTTTCTGTACCTTTTTACGAAATTTCAATCCGATCCTCAGAGAGAAAGTTATGACGATTTCCCCAGGTCACCTGTTTTGAATGTAATTCAGGAGTCTGCAAAAAGACCAACTTCCTCAGATCATATCTCCGAAAATATCGCGCGAAAAGCTCTGAAATTCGGACCCAAGGTTCAGCGCCAATTCTTCTCAAATGGGTTTTTTTTGCGACTTCTGAAACGTCACAGAAAAAAAGTTATAGCGAAAATGCCACGATGACCTGTTTGGAGCAGCGAAACCCTAGAATCCAAAGCTCTGATACCAAATGTTATGAAACCAGCTCAAGAAAAGATAGAAAAGATAGATCAACGCCTTAGAATTCAGCCTCTTCGAGGGGGCAACCTCCTTTACATTACATAAATGAACAATTCTTGGATGATACAAATGACAAAACCTCCTTTCTATATATAGGAGTCTAAGGAGTCACAATATAATCCAGCCGACCTAACAATAATAATATAAAGCCACAAAAATAACAATAGAGGGATTCTATGGGGCACAGAAATAACAATATGGGGGTAATAGGGGCACAACAATATAAATAAGGGGTATAACTACAATAGTAATGGGGTAATCACTAGTATTATAGGGACCCAACAGAGACCAATTGCTAACATCTTGTCTATTTCCTTCTTTACCTTCTCCTTTACTCTATGATTCAATCTATAAGATCGATGTTTAACAAGTATTGCATCCATCTTCAGAACAATTTTCATTTCTCTCAAGTCTCCCTTAGTTCCTTTGAGTTCTGCAACCGAGGCAAGAAAAATATCTTCATATTATTTTAGCAGGTCAAAAATTTCTTTTGTAGTCTGGTCATCCCACTAATCACCAATGAAAGCTATCTTAGGTCTCTCTGTTATGCAACCAGCTCACAAAAATATAGAAAAGATAGATCAATAACTTAGAAACCAGCCTCTTCGAGGGGGAAACCTCCTTTACATTACACAAATGAACAATCCTTGGATGATACAAATGACAAAACCTCCTTTCTATATATAGGAGTCTAAGGGGTAACAATATATCAAAGCCAACATAATAATAATAATAATAATATAAGGGCACAAAAATAACAATAGTGGGCTTCTATGGGGAACAATAATAAAAATATGGGGACAATAGGGGCACAACAACAATAATAAGGGCTACAATGACAATAGTAATGGGGGAATCACTAGTATTATAGGGACCTAACATGCCACTCTCCTTCAAAAAAGTGTTGTCCTCAATTCTTGAGTAGTTTTGGATGCTTCTGTATAAAATTATCATCCTCCCATGTGGAATCTTCTGTGGGTAAGTTCTTCCACTTGATGAGATACTCTAAAATTAATCGATTTTGTAGTTTTCGATTTCTTGTTTTTGTGACTGCTTCAGGTTCCAATATGATTTTTCCTTCCTCATCAAGTTCTGGCAATATTATTTGAAATGGGAGCTTGTCACCTATAACCTTCTTTAAGCATGAAACATGGAAAACTAGGTGCACTCAGGAAGCTGCAGGAAGCTCCAATTTGTATGCCATAGTACCTATCTTTTGCAACACCTTGTACGGACCATAATTCTTTGGTGATAATTTATTATCCTTCTTATCTTGCTTGAGGGACATTTGTTTATATGGTTGTAGTTGTAGGAATACCCAATCACCTACATCAAAACTTCTTTCGCTACGATGTTGATATCCCTGTTGTTTCATTCTATTCTGTGTCAAAGTGAGGTTATCCTTTAAGAGTTGGAGAACTTGTTGTTGATGCTTGATGCGATCTTCCACTGCTTGAACCTTATAATTTTCTTTTAAATATGATGTGATTGATGGTGAATGATAGCCATAAAGTGTCATAAATGGAGTCATTTTTTCTGCAGTATGGAAGGAAGTGTTATACCACCATTCAGCTAGAGGCAACCATTCGACCCATTGTGTCTGTTTATCAGATACAAAGCAACGAATATATCCTTCCAAACATTTGTTTACTATCTCAGTTTTCCCATCAGATTGAGGATGATAAGATGAGCTATGGGCTAACTAAGTACCAAGACAAGAAAATAATTATGTCCAAAAATCTCCCGTGAAAATGAGATCTCTATCACTTACAATAATCTTTGGGTTTCCATATAGCTTTTGAATTGTTTCCATAAATGCAGTAGAAACTATATTCGCTTTAAATGGATGAGATAATGCATAAAAGTGTGCATACTTGGTAAAGTATGTCAACTACCACCATGATAATACTCTTTCCTTCGGACTTAGGTAAACCTATGATAAAATCCATTAAAACCTCCTCGCAATGTTGGATTGGAATGGATAAATGTTGTAGTAGACCCAGGGTCTTAATTGTTTCAACTTTATTTTGTTGGAAAGCCAAACATTTTACCACAAACTTTTATATGTTTGATTTAAGGCCATCCCAAAAAAATTCCTTCTTAATCCTATGGTAAGCTTTTAGAAATCCTGAGTGCCCTCCTAAGGGAGAGGTGTACAATTCCATAAGAATCTTTTGTTTGAGTTGGGAATTCTTACATAGGTATAAGCGATCTTTGTACCATAACGAATCATTTTTCCAGCTAAATGTATCAAATGTATAGGGATCTTATTCTAACTTTTGAATGACTGCCCAAACTTCTTCATCATTCTTCCATTCATCCCTTGCTTCGTTTATCCAATCTGGTTGGATAATAGAAATGGCGCAAAGAAATGTTTCCAAATCCCCATCCTTTCTTGAGAGTGCATCTACCACAACATTTTTCTTCCATTTTTTGTAGATGATTTCAATGTCATAACCCAACATCTTTGTGACCCATTTTTGTTGCTCTTCTGAAGATAATCTTTGTTCTAAAAAGTATTTAAGACTATCATGATCCATTTTTACCTTGAATTGTCTTCCCATTAGGTAGGGTCGCCATTTCTTAAGTGCATGTAGTATGCCAACATTTCCTTCTCATAAATAGCTTTGTGTAAATACTTTCCTTTGATTTGATAACTTTCGAAAGCAATGGGTCTTTCTTCTTGCATTAAAACAACACAAATTTCATTTTCGGAGGCATCACATTCCACAATAAAGGTTTTTGTGAAGTCTAACATGGCTAAGACCGGTGCTTGGCACATTACCTTTTTAAGATGTTCAAAGGTCTTCGTTCCTTCTGGAGTCCATGAAAATTCATCTTTCTTCAATAATGTTGTTAAAGGTGTTGCTATTCTCCCATAATTCTTAACAAACTTGCAATAATACCCTGTCAACTAGAGAAGTCCTCGCAGATGCTTTATCGATGTGGGGATTTTCCATTCCTTATCGGTTTTAATTTTTTGGGGGTCTACCTTAACACCTTAATGAGATACAATATGAACCTGATATTCCACCTCTTGTACTCCAAAGAAACGTTTGGAACTTTTTGCATATAATTGTTTCTCCTCCAATAGTTTGAGCACCCTGTCAACATGTTGAATATGATCCTTCCAAGACTTGTTGTAGATTAGTATATGATCAAAAAAAACTAACACAAATTTTCTAAGGAAGGGTTTGAAAATGGAATTCATCAAACCTTGAAATGTAGAAGGTGAATTTGTAAGGCCAAAAGGCATGACCAAAAATTCATAATGACCCTCATGAGTTCTAAACGTTGTTTTCTGAATGTCTTCAGTCTTCATTTTGATTTGATGATATCCTGAATGAAGATCCAACTTGGTGAAGTAAATTGATCCATGCAATTCATCCAATAATTCATCAATGACGGGAATGGGAAATTTATCTTTAATAGTGAGCTTGTTGAGCTCCCTATAATCCGGACACATGCACCATGATCCATCCTCCTTGTGAACTAATACTACTGTAGAATAGAAATAACTTTGACTAGGTTGAATTATACCAGCCTCTAGCATTTCTGCAACCATATGTTCAGTTTCACACTTTTGGGCATAGGGATATCTGTAAGGCTTGATGCTTGGAGGAACACTTCCTGGAATCAAATGAATAGCATGATCATGATCAAGAATAGGTGGGAGGAATTTGGGAGTCTCAAATACCTTGGAATGATTGTCCGAGGCCTTTTGGATATCTAGAGAAATAGATTATTTCGATGTGGGAACCTCTAGCGAACATAGTTGTGAAATTATGCCTCGTTGTTCTTTCTTTAGAAGCTTTGTCACTCCGTTAGAGTTGATTATCTTTCTCGGTTTCCTTGTGATACCCCTTAATTCAACTTCCTTTCCTTCTGAATAAAAAATCATGAAAAGTTCTTGAAAATTAAAAGCTACTATACCCAAGGATTGTATCCATTGGACTCCTAGTACAACATCAGCACCACCCATTCGAATGGAAAGCATTGGGTTATTCAATACATATTCTCTCATGGATAGATTGATATTATGGCACTTTCTAGAGAAATGTATGGTTCCTCCACTTGCAACCATCACTTGACACTGGTGTTGGATATAAGAAGCAATTCAATTCCTTGGATATCTTACAATGAATAAAATTTTGGATATTGCCCAAATCAATCAACACTATTACCTTTTTCTTCTTGATATGTCCTTCTATCTTGATAGTTTGATGAGTGGTAATTCTATCCAATGCATTACAGGATATGGTCATATTTATTTCTTCTTCCTCTAGGGTTTTTTCTTGGTGTATATCCTCTTCTTTTGAAGTTTCTTGTTCTTTGTCTTCCTCCTCTTTACAATCTATGTAAAATAATTTCTTCTCAGCACACTTATGACCATTAGTGTATTTTCTATCATAACTGTAACAAAAATCTTTTGCTCTATTCTCTTCCAATTGTTGTGGTGTCAACCTTGTAGGTTGTGGAAGGATAGGGGCAACAACATTCCATATTTATAATTGTGAGTGGTAGGCTTCCTTGTTTCCATAATTTTTATTTCCATTTTTCTTGCCAACCTAAATGCCTTCTCCTGTGAATTAGGTTCCCAAAGGCAAGCCTCATGTTGGATGTTATCCTTTAAAGTCCCTATGAACACATAAATCCTATGCTCCTCTAGAATATATTTTACCCTTATCGTCAATTTTTGGAAGTCCTCAATGTGCTCCATCATTGAACCTTTTTGTTTGAGATTTATCAATTGGCTAAAAAATATATTGCTTTTGGTATCCTCATAATGTGTTATCATTTCATCCATAAAAATTTCCCAAGTGACAATTTGTTTACGAGAGCAATGCCATTGATACCATACAAACTGATTTGGTTCCAAATATAAAGTTTCAATGCATACCTTTTGTGTGTTTTGCACATTATGGAGATCGAAATATTGCTCCATCTGTAGTATCCATGTTACGGGATCTTTGCCATCAAACTTCCTCATATCGATCTTTGGAACATGGTGGGTCTTCGATCCAATGTTAGAGTCTATGAAATCATGATTAACATTTATTTTGTTCTCATCATGAGTTTCCTTTACTACCCTTTTGCCATTAGTAGGCATTTCTTATAGAAACTTTGTCAAATCTGTCTTCAATTCTTCCATGTTGCCTTTAAGTTTTTCTTCTAAACCATCCATCTTAGCTTCCATGCCTTTCTTTAAACCATCCATCTTAGCTTCCATGCCATCCATCTTAGCTTCCATGCCATTCATCTTAGCTTCCACATCATTCATCTTATTTCTACGCCTTTCTTTAAACCATCCATCTTCACTTCCGTTACTTTTTGTGAGAGTTAATTTTGTTGCACTTGGTCTCGTAATTTTGGTATATCACGTTGTATTTCTTCCTCTTCTTCATGAGTCATTCTAGATATTTCAAGTTTCTTACTAGATGTTTCCTTTTTCTTTCTTCGGGGCATCAATTAATGATAATTATGCTTCACTATGCCCTTTGAATTCCTTCAAACTAATTTTTCAAACCAAACTTATGCATAATTTAAAAAAAACTACACAACTTTTTTCACTTTGTAGGAGCTCGATATTGCATCTGATGTATCTCTGAAATTTCGGATCTCCAAGGTCTAAAATTATGAAATATGGTATCTCTTTGAGTTCTCTTTCCAATGCCACCAGTCTGATCGAAATTGGATTCTCCAAGAAAGCGTTATGCCCAATCTCCCAACATGACTTGATTATACACTTTTTGAATAGAGCGAACTTGTACAAAGTTCCATGTGTCACTGGTTCAACCTTCGGACCTGAAAATGATGCACATAAAACCATATTCCATCATCTTTCTATAACTTCTTGCAAAATTTCAGTCTGATACTAAGAGAGAAAATTAGGACGATTTTTCCAAGGTCACCTATTTGGGATGTAATTTGGGAGCTTGCAAAAATCCTAACTTCCTTGGATCATATCTCCGAAAATATAGTGAGACAAGATCTAAAATTCAGACCTGAGGATCATCGAGATTTCAGATCAAATGGGTCTATTTTTTAGCATCTGAAACATTATAGAAAAAACATATAGCGAAAATTCCACAATGACCTTTTTTGGAGCAACAAAACCTTAGAATCCAAAGCTTTTATACCGAATGTTATGAAACAAGTTGACAAAAAGATAGAAAAGATAGATCAAAAACTTATAAATCAGTCTATTTGAGGGGGAAACCTCCTTTACATTACACAAGTAAACAATTCAAGGATGATACAAATGACAAAACCTCCTTTCTATATATAGGAGTCTAAGGGGTCACAATATAATCAAAGCCGACATAACAATAATAATATAAGGTCACAAAAATAACAATAGTGGGCTTCTATGGGGCACAATAATAACAATATGGGGATAATAGGGGCACAACAATAATAATAAGGGCTACAATCACAATAGTAATGGGGGAATCACTAGTATTATAGGGACCTAACACTCTCTTCAGTGCCAATATTATGTTTCTACAAATTCAATGGCTTTAGATGCGGAGCATCTTTAATTGGCTCATCCTTTATATCTTGCTCCCCTTCAGAATCTTTGAAATTCAAGTGCCTCAATTCTTCTAAACCATCATCATCAGGGTCTAGATACACCTTTTCATAAGCAACAACTTCATGAAATCTCGATTCATATATGTGCTTAAAAATATCTTGGTCAGTATAGTCCACAATAAATTTCCCTGTAGGGGAAAAAACTCTTTTAATTGCTTTCAAAGCTCCCACAGTTCTTTCATCCTCATCTGAAAAGGAAAAATAACTGGAAAATTGGACCACGATTGGTTCCCATGCAGCTATATGTCTTTCCATCTCCTCCTTCAAGTACTAGGATTGCGGAAACATACTTGAAGTATGGATAAATTGATGAACCCACAAGGTTTCAGGAAGTCCTGCTTCAATCCACTTGGTTCTGCAAGTCTGAATATGTTTCTAGGGACTCATATATCCCTCATATTTAGGAATTCCAATTTAATAATCCCTTGGGGCACCAAATGGACATAGAAAAGGAGACTTGACTAACTCCCATTCTTGAAGATGAGCATGATGAGCTCCCCACAATCTTGCAGTTTTTGCTTGAAGGGAAACATCCAACATAGGGATTGAAGTTTTCTGCTAGAGGAAGTGATCCTATTGTTTTAAAGAGGGAAACCTTCAACCATAAAAGGGAGGTCTCAACCTGTGATGGTTTAAGGATAGCCAACAACTCTGGAATGCTTAATGCAATTCCTGGAACTCTTCCAAAACTAGCAAGAAGCTGGAGTCTTCTGCTAGAGGAAGTGTTCTTAATCTGTGATGGTTTAAGGATGACCAACAACTCTGCAATTCCTGGAATTCTTCCAAAACTGGCAAGAAGCTGGAGTCTTCTGCTAGAGGAAGTGTCCCAGATTGCCAACTGAAGGCATGTTCAGGGGAATCTTTGTCTCTGGCTACAACTCTGAAACTGGTGTGGCAGGTTGTGGCTCAGGCTCACTTGATGTGGCTTTGAAGCTTGTAGATGACCATCATTTCCCCCCCTGTCAGGTACAAGGTGAGAAGATGGAGAAAACTCAACTGCAATACTGTTCAATACTCTGGAACAAGTTCTGACATGTGTTTGGACTATCTTCTTGGTTGTTGATGCCCATTGCCAAGAAGCGATCCATCCAAGATGAATCTTTGTTCTTGCAGGACGTTTGTTTCTGAAGCATCTGTGTGAAGAATGACTGGTTTTATGACAATGCTTACATGGATGAGGATCAAAACAATGATCTTTCAAATGGCCAACTCGGTCACAATGTTGGCATTTTATGATCTGTTGTTGTTGTTGTTGTTGTCGTTGTTTTTGCTGTTGCTGTGGAAGAGGGGCAGAGTCTGGAACAGCTGAAGCTGAACTGTCATGAGGAGCAGGTGAACTGTCATGAATGAATCCAGCACTCTGAAACTGAATGGGCTTGGCATAGTCTGGAATATGAAAGGACAAGTCCTTGTCATATCCAAGACCAGTTTTGTGCTTGTTGTGGACAAGCTGTTCCCAAGGTCTGATGATGGGCTTGGGAAGTGCAGACTGAGTTTCTGCATCTGCATGTACAACTGCTGCTTTATTGGATTCTGGATCTGATTCAACCTCAATCTTACTAATTTCACCACTTGCTGGTTTAACCTTGAACAACATATTGTTTTGAGCATAAAACAATTTGGAATGACAAATATGTTAAAGCTCATCTTGCTGGAACTGAGATTCTAGTTGCAAAAAATCAATCTTTTCTTGTGCATCATGCAGGCAGGTCTGAATGTCACAAAGAGTGTCTTTGCTAACATTTACCTTCCCACCAATAGTGGAGTGTATTAGTGTATTCAGTAACTCTAATACATCATCAAATCTAACCATTGTCTCAACAAAGAAATGAACACTCAATGATCCTAGTGGAGACTATAGCAAGTCTAGACAAACCCCAGCTATTGAAGATTTCAAAAATTAAGAATATCAGTTTGAAAAATACATTGTCCAATACCAGACTTGCAGAGATTCTGTTCTTTAAATTCTGTAGAAATTTCACATCTGACTAGACTTTTTAAATTAAGTTACGTAGCTGATTCCTTCAAACTTTATAGAACTTGCCTCTATATCCCTTCTGGAAGCTCAGGAATGCAAAAGAATAAAAAAATCCGCGAATACCAGCAATGGAGACACACCTCAAACTCCACGAATATACACAAGGGTAGCTCGACCTCTTCCTTCAATAATAAACCCAAGAATCTCAACCTCTTTTTTTATTGGAAATGACCCCAATGATGTAAAAAACTTCATCGAAGGTATTCAAAAGGCACTCAACTAATACCATATGCAATGTGTTAAAAACTTCAGCAGGGCTTTATTATGTATTCTGCCCTCAAAATACAGAGATTCCAGCTAGGAATTTAGCCAATCACTAACAGATTTGTGTCCAGCAAGAATGAGAGGCTCAAAGTCCTTCCAACACAGATACAATAGATATGTTTCACCCTTAAAATGCTCAGGTATACCAAGATACGCTTTGTATGGATGCACAACTAAATGACTTCTTCCTTCTTTGAAATTCGAACTTCAACTACAGGAATGGATTACATATACCTCTGATATATCAACTCTAATAATAACAGAGATCTGAAGTAGAATATACCAGCAAATGTTAGGAAGAACAGTGGCTGTAGATAAGTGTTATAACATCAAAGAAGCTCCATTCTTCAGCAGGATCCAACTGGGCGAATTCTGGCCCTGCTCATATTTGAGCCACTTGTTTTGTGGTCTCTACCTACATGTCAGTTCTGTCTTTCTACTAATCAGAATTGATCAGAATTTCCACCTTATTGAGCATTTTATTCCTCATTCTGCGCCATATTCTTTCCTACGCTCTATGCTCTCTGCCATAACCGTTGTCTGAGATTCACTGCCACCTCTGTCTATCAGGGGTCCAACGGGCAGATTCAATGGTTATCTAATATGGAAACTGAAATGATTCAAGAACCTCTGCGTGGTCAGTCTGTCCACTGCCCCTCCACAGTCGCTACCCATTAAACGCTGCCACTGTTTAGACGCTGCAAATATCTGACATTATTCTCCGCCTTCTATTGTAACTCCTTGACTGCGCCCTCTGCACTCCGAACAATTGGCGAGCTTCACTCAAACACCCGCTCTTGGCATACATTATCATAAGTTTGGTTTCTAAAAAGGTATCGGGTTCGAAGCCGGTCTGAAGGATATGTGCATGGACAAGCTTGCCCTCCAGACAGGCTGTTCCATTGATGCAGCCCTGCAGGAGAGAAGCGTAAGTTGAGAAATGTGGGTAGTCCATCCGCTGTAAAAGGTGGAATGCCTCTCTCAGTCGGTCATTCTTACAAAGTTTTACTGTGGAATACTGACGGCTTTGGGTTCTAACGACGAAAGGGCCTTAGTATTACTCTCATTCCCCAAAAATGCAAATACTTTTGCAACTGGCTTTGCTGATTCTCTGCTCCATGTGAAGGCTCTCATGTAAAAGCTTGGGAATCCAGAATTGGGGTGTGTGCATTGTGTGGCAACGCTCATTACACCGATGTTGAAGCTGGAACGTAAACGGAATTAGTATTTCACCTGATTTGAAACGTTTGCACTGTCAATTATGGCGAGCATTCTCCAAACTCCCGCACTTGACATACATTGAAGCGAGTGCAGTACCAACATAAACATCCGACTCCAAACCCCTTGCAATGATTTCTTGATGAATGTCCCTGCCCGCTTGCAAATCTGAAAAGCTGCCGCATGCATTGATTAAAGAAATAATTACCAACCTGTCTGGCTCTATGCCTACGCGTTGCATTTGAGAATACATTCTGAGGGCTTCGCGGCAGAGGCCATACTCTACATATTCTCTAATCAAGTTGTTCCATGATAAGACATCGTGCTGGTTGTGTTTGTGTGTATTGCTTTGCGTGGATAGATTTCGGTTTCCATATGCAGTGGCACCTGCTGAATCGCATTCTCTTTTCTTTTTCACTTTATTCCCTTGCCGGTGTTTCACTGTTGCTGCTGCAACAACGGTGAAGGCAGGAATCTCATTGATAACTGCATATGTTTCTACTGCACCACAGCTCTGCCCAACGGAATTGTAAGAATCAGTGATCCAGATTATTTATCGTAAGAATCAAGTTGTAGAAGGAGAAGGAATGAAACCAGCGGCCGTGGGAATTGTAGCCAAAAATGAATTCGCTATAATTTGTTGCAAGTTCGAAAGTGTTTCGGCCTCAGGAATTGAATGCTTCTCTGCTTTGTAATCCAGACTCGTCGTTATATATATCCTACCATTTCTTAACTAATACTTTTATGTCTTCCCTCTGCATGTTTTCCTCCTTACCCGTGTATCGACATTTTCTGGGTGTCGCCATAGCATTGCTAGAACCAAGTTGTAAATGAAAAGTAGGGCTGTCTACATTCCATGTGCATCTGAAGACCGGAATGCTACATTTTAAAACTGATATGTGTTGATTGGTTTGTTGAATGCCGCTTTGTTGCTTTCAATGATTCCAGACGGTCGAGTTCCGAGCTCAAGCAGAGGTCGAACCAATTAAATACAAAAAGGCCGAGTAGATTGATGCTCCAGATTACCAAGAGGCCGAGTTATGCCATGAGGCTGAGAATAGCAGCGTAGGTATGCTGAGCTTATTCCCTGGTGTGGCTGAGCTGACTCGTATTTGCAGTCATTTGGGGAACTGTACATTAAGGAAGGGGTCGTATAGTTGCTGGTGTAATGTGGGTGAAGGCAGTCCTTGCGTGGGACTAATATCTTGTGAAAGAGGGCTCAATTACAGCTATCCTGAAGCTTATTCTCTGAGTATTGTATTGCTGGACAGTGCCATAAAAAAAACACACCAGGTCCCTCTATCCTCCTTAATATTCTCTGTGCATGCTGGTAACAAGTTAGTGAAGGATTGTTGCTGATTAGTGGAGGTCAAACTACCCTATGAAATGCCTATTTGAGCTGCCTCTTAAATCTGGGTTATTTGCTGAAGTTGGGGTCTCTGATAAACACATATTTCTTGCTCCAAAAGCTTGCTACTGATACTATAAAAGGAGGACTATAAACTCAGATCTTTATAGTGCCAGAAAGTGCCCAGTTGGATCCTGCTGAAGAATGGAGCCAATGTTGGACACCTAATCCTAAATGGTTAGTGTGGAAGTTGAATGGACAAAAGCAGTCCAAGAGACCTTGGGATCTGAAACCCAAGAGTCATATAATGTACTATAAATGTATATCTCCTGTTAATAAAAAAAATGTACTCACTGATTTATCTTTCCTATTCTATGTTTTCCATGTGTGTTTAACATGGTATCAGAGCAGGCGTATTCCTGCCCTGCATAATTACTGTGAGCCATTTGGTTTATGGCCTTTATGTGCAGGTTATTTCTGCCATGACTTCTGCATTTCATAAATATTTTCTCAGCTAAATTCTAGCTGCAACCTCTGTCAATTTTCCAGCCCTATTTTTAGAATTCCTAAAATTAATTGTAACTCCTTGACTGCGCCCTCTGCACTCCCTGGGCTGTGCATATTCCTTTCCTGCGTGCTGTCTGCACTGTCCATGAGCGTTTCATGATAATTACGTTGCTCCTGTAGCTGCTCCACCTGCATTTAATACGCTGCTCTCTGCATACGAAACGCTCCTTTACCCAGCGCTATTTGTGCCATTCTTTACCTGCGCCCTCTGTCATTTACTGTCCTGACCTGGTATGAGAACAGATTATTTCTCAGATTGAAGCATCAAGGACGTTGGAAGGACATAGCCAATGTGTTTCTTCCGTTGTCTGGGTCGAAAAAGATACTATTTATTCTGCCTCTTGGGACCATTCAGTGCGGAGTTGGGATGTTGAAACTGGCGTTAATTCATTGACAGTGGGTTGCCGGAAAGCACTGCATTGTCTGAGTATCGGTGGTGAAGGCTCTTCACTAATTGCTGCAGGCTGGGCTGATTCTGTGCTTCGAATATGGGATCCGCGTATGCCAGGGAATTTTACTCCCATTCTTCAACTGTCATCGCACAAATCCTGCGGGGGAGACATGTCCTGGTATCGATATTGAATGGTAACCTTTGAATGCTGGGATGTAAGATGGTTAAAACCTTGAAGTCAAAGAGTTGAAACAATGGTTTGCAAACTTGAATCTTTGTGTTCAAATACTGGTGCGTTGGTTCATATATCTGATGTTAATAAAAAATGTATTGCATGATTTATCTTTCACATTGTCTTTGCTGTCCATGTGTGTTTAACAGGGACCTTTTGTGTCTCTCCAAATTTTGAATCAATCTCATTAATAAAGTTAATAGTGGAACCTATACCATTAAAAGTAGGAAATTCTAGTACCCCGGTACCAATCCACCGAGCAGAACGAACAACTACGCACCATCTAGAACGTAACTCGTGATCTCCTTGTTGCTAGTCATCCCACACAACATCTGAACCAACTTCCATGCTTTGAATGATCCTCCAACTAATATAACCATCAACTATAGGATTAATATAATATTCTGTTTTCCTTGCAGTGAGTCGATATATCTAGTCCAGGAGATTACGTTCCTCTCTATCGTATACAGTTTCTATAAATCTAGGACCTTGATAAGGATCCAACGATTGAATCATTATAACTCCATCTACCTCAAAAGTCATTGTTTTTCACTTAAGATCAATAATAACATAATTCTAAAAAGCCCAATCTATCCCCAACAATGTGGGATAAGGGTATTTATCTCCCTTAATATCTATCACATCAAAATCTACATATCAATATCCACTTCAACATCCTCCATACATCCAATTGGAAGAATACAATACTTATTGGCCATACACAATTTCAACAATGCCATTACAGATAAAGAATGCCATTTTATTTTTGCTCATCAACAATAGGTGCAAATAGGCCTCAACAAGCTGACAATTTGATCTCAGTGACAACCAGTGACATTGAGAAAGGATACAGTGCCTTGAAACCTGAATTTGGGATCACATTACCCATAAATTTTGGTAGCGTTAATGTGATCTTTCTCGAAGCATTTTCTCCTATAGACAGGATATTTTGATGCAATTGTATGTGAAATATAAATGGAGAATTCTCTATTTTGTTAATTGGATGAGAGGATTTACCTATTTTGATGGGAAAAGGGGTCAAAGTACATCAACTCACAGTTACTGATTTTGAGTGTACATATTTTCCTCCAGGATATCAGCAAGCAGTTCTAGATTTGACTCCAAAATCCAAGGGATTTGACATCAGCAACATTTGAGACCTATTACAAGTTGTTGGCATTATGATTTAGGTGTTGTCTTTGATGGCAACTTACTCAGATGACAAATCACAATGTCGCAAGTCAATAGCAAAGAATTAATGATCAAACTACAAAGAATGAAGAAAAAGATGTATACGCAGGTTCACCTTGACAAAGGAGCGTATACACGTGGGTTAACAAACCAAAAGGAGTGTATAACGTACACACACACTTTCACAGAATGAAAAGCGTGTATATCTTGGAAAACTAAGTTTTGGCCCAAGGCATTCGGTCCATGGTATTTTGATCCATGGTATTGGTCCAAGGTATCTGGTCCGAGGTATTGACCCTAAGTATTTGGTCCAAGGTATTGGTCCTAAGTGGTTTTGGTCCATGGTATTGAGTAAGGCCTAAGACTATAAAAGGGGGAGAAGATAATTAGGCCAATGAGTGCAAGTATTGAATATTTGATGAAGTGTGTGATCCAGTATGCAGGTTATGGGTTGGTGATGCATTTTCTTGATCTGAACTAAGGATGCACCTATGTGAATGATGATGGATGATGGATCGAGATCTTAAGGCTTGGAATGGATTATCATTATGTGGTTTGATCATGGATAGACTAGATCTGAATTACTGACGCATATTTTATTGTATAAATGTTATGATCTGGGTATGACTGATGTCTGGAATAGCTGCAAAGTTATGAGTAAATATTTACAGATCTGTACATGGGTTCACCTTGGTAAAAGCGCGTATAAATGCTGGTTCGGCTCATCAGAGTCGGGTATACATTATGAGATTTGATATTTGAGGTTGCTGTTGGTTCTAGTAGTTGTTGCAGAGTTCTGGGTTTTGCTCTATGTTCTGGTGACTGTGTTTTGATGACAGGGTTTCAGTGATTCACTTGTTGGGTGATTCAGAGATTGATGATGCAGATATAGTTGATGGGTGTATTGTAGTGGTGATTGATTTTGTACTTCAATGTTGTTGATGGGTCCAGTATGAAAATTTGATGAAATGTGGCCTTCAGATTATGGTGTTGTGTTCCAGGAGTATCCAATCTGAAAATTTATGAAACGTGGTCCCTGGAGGAAGAGAGAAGGTCGTAGCCTTCAATAGGTCGGCGCCTATGTACTAGTAAACATATCGGCCAATACAAGAGCCAGGGGGTTGGAGCTCCCTTCCAGTAGCAGCTGAAAAATGAGTGAAGGTTGGAGCCTTCAGTAGGCCGGCGCCTACGTACTGGTAAACATATCGGCCAGTACAAGAGCCAAGGGGTTGGAGCTCCCTTCCAGTAGTAGCTGGCAAACGAGTGAAGGTTGGAGCCTTCAGTAGGTCGGCGCCTACGTACTAGTAAACAGATCGACTAGTACAAGAGCTAGGGGGTTGTAGCTCCTTTCCATTAACAGTTGAAGAACGAGAGAAGGTTGTAGCCTTCTGCAGGTGGGTGCCTATGTACTAGTATGAGTCTGCACAAGTACAACATTGTAAACAGGTTTTTTCTATATTAAAGAAGACAATCGCAGGTGGTTTTTGTCCCGCATTGGGTTTCCACCTTAAACCTTGGTGTTCATGTGTGTTTCTTATGTGTGATGGTCTGTTCTGTTTTTACTGCACCTGGTTACTGTCTATAGGTTAATGAAGTATTGATGCAATGATTAAAGATCAACATATGATGATTTAACTGAATCATAAGTTTGCTGGATATACACCAGTTGCCTTAAACACAGTTGCGTGTACACGCGAGTTCCTTTAATTGAAGTAGCGTATATAAATCTGATTATGGAAATGGAAAAGTTATTGACTTGCTAATACTGATTCACCCTCCCCCCCCCTCTCAGTATTATTTCCAACACAAGCATATTTGGATTTAGATTATTTTTATTTGATTTTGTTCCAACAAAATTACAACAATTAGATTATTGTTTTATTATTTAAACTACAGTTTGTAATAATTAAAGGGTTGGGTTTTTTGAGGAAAAGACTTGTGTTGTCTATTTTATTCTATCTTTGAGGTTAAAAAAGATTTTCAATGCAGAAGAATTTAAAGCCCGCATATTAGAGATTTTCGTGTGATGTTTATCTGTCTGACTCTCAGTGATGTTTATTTCATGTGTAGATTTCATGAATGTTTAAGTCTTCATATTTGAATGAGAGTTATACAAGTTGAAAAAATCATCTTTATTGAGATGTTGCACTATTTTCAAGATTCGAGTATTATTAACATTTATTCTAAAGTTACACATAATTCATCTTGATGCTCTGTTGTAATGGTTTTTTTATTTCTCCACCTACTAGCATGAAAATCGAAAGGTATAAATAAGCATTATCTATCTTTCCTTTGAGTTCTATTTGTTTTACCCACCAAATCTTGAAATCTTAATTGAAATCAATTTATGACTCTGTGCCCAATGGTTATTTTCCTTGTTTTCCAACCAAACTTGTTAGCCCTGTTATATTAGATCTGGCCACTGAGTGTATAAATGACCCTTTACTATGGTGACATTGAGTAATTAAGTCAAAGAGAGATCCTTCTCTGAATTGGAAGGGCCAATTCCCAATCTAAAAGACTAGTTTCAGGTTCCCTCAGGATTCACCTTTACACAAAACACGTTGAACACGTATGGAATATCTCTTAGGAAAGTTTGCAGAGATAAGTCTATTTGAGATCTCCTCATCGTTAACAACAGTCTTTAAGTTTCTTACGCAACTACCCCGACAACCGCTCATCACTCACAATCTGTAAAAATAATTTAAACCCTTCCATTACAGGTTGGGATATATCTTGCAAGAACCTCAGACTCTTAATTTTTAATTGTTCTAGCTGTCCCATTTGAGGGTTATAAGGCGATGTCAACTGCTTAAATTTTTTTGCTGTATATATAATATTCTTTCTGTTGGTTAGAGTCATAAGATATTTTAGGTGATGCAGGACTGATTATTGTTTGTTGTTCAGGGACACCTAATTTTGCTCCAAGTCTTTTTCCTCAAAGTTCCGAGAGCAACTGAGATGGGACTTCAGCGGTCCACCCAACCTTATATTGGTTTGCACAATAATATTTCTTATAACAAATCAACCCCAAGTTGAATTCTAGAGCTTGAGGATGAGTGCTCAAAGGAATAAAAGTAATGTTACCAACTAAAATGGGTTCTCCCAAGGCTACACCATCTCCACCCACTAGTTAATCAATAAGTCAAGAAATTGTTACACCATAGGGGCCTTTAACTAAAAATTCATCAATGTAGAGAATTCTTACAAGCACAAAGATTCATTATTCAATCACAAGAGGTGAGCTTAACATGGGAAGATCCATCTGCTAGACAAGCTACTATCTGAACAATGGGTTCATCAGTCCACAAGCTTCCCATCTCTATCTTTGTGCCTTATTTTCTTTGTTTGTTCCTCTCACTAGGAACTCTCAATCCATCACTTACATACAATAAACAAGACCCATTTTTCTCAAGTGTTCTCAACTGCTCTCAACTATCACACCACAACAACCTTTTATTTTTTCATCAACAACGTAGGTGATTATACAAGATCTGGGAGTCACAATTCAGTTAGAGGAGGTGAACTTAACATGGGAAGGTTCATCATTTGGAAACGTTATTGTCTAGACAATAGGTTCATAAGTCCACAAGCTTCCTGGTGGCTTCATCGATCCTAATACAAGCCATTGCTCATGCATAGGAGTAGAGCTCAACATGGGAAGGTTCATTAACTGAACAAGCTATTTTTTGGCCAATAGGTTCATCAGTCCAAAAGTTTCCCAGTGGATTCATCAGTCCTTAGACAAGCCAAACTTGGTGGGTTCATGAGTCCTTAGGCAAGCCACTTCTCAGTCACAGGAGGAGAGCACAACATGGAAAGTTTCATAAACTAAACAAGCATTGTTTGTCCAGTAGGTTCATTAGCGCACAAGGTAAGGCACTCTTGGTGGGTTAATCAGTCCTTAGTCAAGCTAGTGCTCTCTCTCTCTATGTTCCTCCTTTTGAAATTCTCTCTCTCTAGCTGGGTTCTTCCTGAACCAATTTGTGATTTCTCCCCTTATTTTCTTGCTCACTCCTTCCCCCCTTCTTCTTGAATGAATGAATCCTTCTTTTTTCCTTCTCTTCCTCAAGAAGTGATTTTCCCATTGCTTCCACTATTGTTGTTAAAACCCTATCTCCCACATGTTGTTGTGTGCCTTCCACTCTTCTCTCCCTCCTTCCAGCCTTCAACCTGGTTTTGTTGTGGAGTGTAATCATGGGGATGTTGTTACGCCAACTCCTTACACCACTTCCTGATAATTGTCCTTGACCTTCTTTGTTCTTGCCAGCACAATCCCCTCTCGTCGTGTGTTCGACCCATCACAAGCCTCGTTGCCAGCATGACTCATTCAACCATTTAATTTTGTATGCTCTTTTACTTGTGGACTTGCCCAAGAGCAGCATGGAATCTTTCTTATTTTTCTAACCAATTAAAACACAATCAACCCATTAAAAGCACTCCCAGTTAGTGTCCATCATTGACATTTAAAACAACTAGGATTCCTTAAGAAATCTCCCTCCTAAAGCTCTGAAATTTGTGTCCCAATATGTCACCCAGTTTTAGTATAATAAAATGGTTTTAAATATTGTACAATAGGGAAAATTAACCAAGGGTTGTCACAAGTTCGTTGAAGGGAGATAGTGAGAGGTGTACAGTGGGTAGAAGTGGTGGGGAGCAAAAAAATGTTATGCGGGTGAAGCAGTGTGGAGAAGGTTGGTGTAAGGGAGGCGATGAGAGGTGTCCGGTGGGCGAAAGTGGTGGGGAGTCGGTTGAAGGAAGTGGTGGCCAAAGATGTCTAACACCCAAAAAATAGTGGCTATAGGTGTCTAACACCCAAATAAAATAGGTGACAAAAGATTTTCTCTCAGAAACATTAGATTGTAATCTTGTAGAAGAAATATGTAATATAATGTTGTAGAAAGGCATATGAATTGTGGTTACATAGCTAGAACTTAGGTTATATGTAATTTCCTATTTCCAGAGATAACCTTTATGCCGTATGTCGACAACCTTTCTACAATATTTCCAGAGATATCTCGCCGACCTCTCTACAATAGTGGGGGCCACATTTTGGCTAAATTTCAACCTGGGGATGATAAGTCAGTAAAGGACATTGGCTTTTGATAACTCAAACGTTTGTATAAGACATTTATGGAAACTTCACTTTACGATTGGATTCCATGTTTTGCAACGTGTGAAGCTTTTATCCCTCTCCTCTACTAGTCGTTCACATGTGACGATCTATATGTAGCCTCTTTACTCTCTGTTCCACAGTCTTCGCCCTCTCTTATGTGATGGCAAATCCCACCATTGCAGTGGTAGCGGCTGCGCTATCCATAGCTTTAGCGGCAGCTTGGACGGCTCTCCTCAGAAATTCTCCAATCGATGCAGCAAACATCGAGCTTCCTTATCCTCCCCAAAGACTTGGTGTGTTCGCCCACAACAAGAGGCTACAGAACGCCCACAAGCTTGGATCTGGACTCATCCCCAACCCAGAAGATCTGGTGTTTGATTCTCAAGGCAGACTGTATACTGGTTGTGGAGATGGGTGGATAAAGCGAATCTCCTTTCTTGATAACCTTGATGTTCGTGTGGAGAACTGGACATATGTTGGAGGTCGTCCTCTGGGCCTCGCTTTTGGCAGCCATGGAGAATTATTAGTCTGCGAGCCTTCTCAGGTGAGCCCTATCATCGTTTCTGCATTTTCTCATCTTCAATTTATTCCATTTTCATTATGTGTTGCAGGGTCTGCTAAATGTGACGGAAGACCATGTGGAGATTCTGACAGATGAAGCAGATGGCTTGAAATTCAAGTAATGTTTTTGAGCATCATGATTATGAAAAAATTATTTTAAAATCCTAGCTCTATGCTTTTTTTATATATGTGAATCATATTAGGTATAAATCAGTTAGCACAGACCAGTAGACTCAAGGAATTCTTCAAGTAATCATAACTACATTCCATGGTTATATCATTAAAGATTTGCAGACGGAGTGGATGCAAGCAGAGAAGGGGCAGTTTATTTCACAGATGCCTCATATAAATATGGCTTCCATGACCACTTATTTGATATCTTGGAGTACCGACCACACGGCCGGTTGCTCAAATACGAGCCCTCCACGAAGAGAACGAGCGTACTTCTCACAGATCTTTACTTCCCCAACGGAGTGGCCCTCTCTGCCAAACAGGACTTCCTCGTCTTCTGTGAAACTTCACTGTATGTATGCCTTGCACTCAATCATTAATTATTTCTGTAAGGAAAGATCCAGATCATGTAGTATAATTGAGCGGTGCCTTGTTTTTCATTACAGGTATCGTTGCCAGAAGTACTGGTTAAAGGGGCCAGAGAAGGGCACAGTCGAATCTTTCATGGACAATCTCCCTGGACTTCCAGATAACATCCCACTATGACGGGAACGGCACCTTTTGGATCGGAGTTCCGACGGTAATGTTCTGTCACTGTAGTACCCAGTTCAATAATTGTTGGTTTTTTTTACATTTAAAGAAATGGTGGTGTTTGGAGTATTTTTTTAGGTTTCATAGTTGTTTGAATTACATCATAAAATTTATGGGAACTAAACCTCTCACCTAACCATTAAACATAGAAATCAGTCATTATTTACATTACAAAAAACTTATTGCTGTTTCTCTGGTTCTCTGTTCCTTGATATATGAAATTAGAGTGGGTGGGTTTTTGACAGAGCCGAACCTTAATCTGGAGGATGGCAACGAAGTTCCCATCTGTGAGGCACGTGTTGGCTCTGATGACGACATTGATGCCTCGTGTAGTCTTCAATGCCATAATTAATGAACCAGGTGTTTTGGCAGTGAATGAGATGGGCAATCCCATTGCGCTGTACTCCGATCCGAAATCGAAAAATCAAATAAATACAGGATTGAAGAGGGGAGACTCTCTGTACTACGGATCTCTTACTCTGGATTACATTGGACGTGTTCCTCACGCAAGAGATACCAATTAATTAAAATTGGGTGTCAGGTATACATAGGACATGTGGAGACCAAATTTCCGTATTTAACCAATGGATCATATCCTCAGGTTTATTGGGACTTGCAAAGCCTATTTTCAAAGCTGAGAATATTAAATTGATAGGGAGTCACCCTTACGATTTCAGAGATGTATGGGGATTTGCAACGCTTGTGTTTATATAAGTTGCAAGCACTTCGAAATTTCACATTTACTGTCATTTATTTTTTTACACAATAACTTTAGCATTTGCCGACCATTAAAATAAATATATTATAACTGAAATCTGTAGAAGTCAGAGCTGATATACCTGCCCACCTAAAGATTCGTTAAAGTCACCTTAATATAGGCAAGCATGTTACTTGCAATTCCTTAAATATTAGTATGTTTTTTGTGCAAACTTTTACACGTTTTTCAGGTGAAATTAAAGTAATGTAGAATTCGAGAATTTTTTGAAAATTTAAATGAATGGTAGGATTTGGAAAATATTTTCTCGTAATTTTTCTTTGAAATTTTGAAAATAAATTAATTTACCGTCGTAGATTTTTGAAAATGTTTTCATAAATAAATTAGTGTATAAGAATTTTTTGTTTGTTTTATAGGAAACACATGTTTTTAACCATTAGTTCTATTTAAGCTATATATGATAATAAGATTGAAGTCAAATATTTGTCGTAGTTCATATCTATCAGACCTTAAAATACTTCAATTCGAAGTTCTCTCAACATGCAAAATCTGTTTGTTGTTTTTTCAACTCAAACTTATTATTCCAAAAAATTATTACCCAAATTTAAACAAATTAAATAAAAAAATATACCAAAAATCTCACATTGAAATTTCTCATCCAATGATACTAAAAAAAATTCATCCAAAAATACTTTAAAAAACAGCATCATTCTTTTTCTAATGCCACTATATTTGAACAGTATTTTTCACTTTTCCTTGGTACACACAAAACAGTGCACTTAAAAGTCATTGTAATTCTGTGTAAATATTTATTTTCAAAAAACAAAAATAATATAGGAACATAGGCTTGGTGTAATAAGTCCAGTAAGCAGCACGTCGACAGTCAAACGACATACTTCATACTTCGAGAATTTGATTCAGAAGCTTCGCTTAGTGAATGCGATTTACTATCACAGCGGAAAAAGTTGTTAAAAGCTTGAAGGATGTTTTACCATAATTTATTAAAATTTAATGATGGGATATAATTTATTAAAATTTAATGGTATAATTAGATGTGAAGGTTTAAATTGTTTAATTTGTATAATTTGAGTAAAGGGATGATGGCTTGTAATTTCTTAAATATTAGTATGTATTGGAGTAATCTGTAATTGAATCAAGGAAAGGAAAGTATTTACTATGTCTCACAGGAAGACTTTTTGGTAATAGACCCAACAAGAGTGCTAACACCACTCATGGTAAGAGTGCATGCATCACCACTCATGGTAAGAGTGCATGCATCGATAGCACATAGTTAAATAGCTGAGCTATTTGGAGGTTCTTTTCAATGTGTCACAAAGGCTAATTTACTTTTTATTTGCTATTAGTGATCAATCTTCAAGAAAATCTAGTGCAATGAAGTTCCTTGCAAGGATTATCCTCCCAACAAGGCACCTCTACCTTTTTCAACCATCAAAATATTTTCACAATTTACCTTCAACAAAATTTATGCTACACAAGTGTTCTCATGCCAATGTCCACACAATTGCAAGTAAGCAAGGTCATGAAGTTGAATATTCTAATGATATGCAAGTAAACAAGGTCATGAAGTTGAATATTCTAATGATATGCAAGTAAACAAGGTCATGAAGTTGAATCTTCTATTGATATTTTCAAGTGGTGAGCACAAATTAATGCCATAGGTCCCATTCACTCAAAAGGGCCCTCATCTTGTAAAAGTAATGTTCAATTATGAGGAGACAAATATAGTTACTAAAACACAATAAAGAATACAAACATTGGACTAAAACATTAAAGAAATAAATGCTTGAAAATATTTCTTCATCTTCTTCACTGAACAAGTGATACATTCACATATAGTCTTTAGATTTATACAATTATAGAAGTTGCTATATTTGTTTAACTAATCATTTGAGACTACTTCTCACTACCCGTAATTTAATCTATGAATACTCAATTCGTTTATAATGTTATAGAAATATATGGGAAATTACATATTGCAATAATAAAAATTAAGCATTATCTTAGGCACTCCGTCATAATGATTAATGATATGATTCCAAAAAACTTGTGATGCAATAAATCCTCTCTCCTGGCAGTACTTTGGTGAAGATCTGAGCAAGTAGATGATCTATTTTACAAAACTTTATTTCAATTCTTCCTTTTGCACAAAACTCTTGTAAAATGTTGCTTGATATCAATATGTTTGGTACAACTATGCACCACTAGTATTTACTTATGGAAATTGTAGACATGTTACCACAATAAATAGTTATAGCATCTTGTTGCTCTTGTATTTTGTCAAGATTCTCTTAAACCAAATTATTTCACATGTTGCTAATGCTACCACAATATAATTTGATTTTCTAAAAGATAAAGAAAATAATTAGTTGTTTCTTTGAATACACTTGATCTGAGGTTGAAAACTTAAAGTATTTTTTCTATCATCAAGTAATCGAAATCAACCAACACAAAATTATTTATTGAAGTGTACCAAATTCTAAAATTACTTTTTCCATGGAGATATCTTAAAATTCTTTTTGTTGCTCTAAAATGAATCTTACTTGCACATTGCATGAACCTAGAAATTAAATTTATTGCATACATAATATGGGGATTTGGGCAAGCCTCTTTTCAAATTTTAATCCCTGTAGAAGTTGTTATTCCTCCCCACCTAAAGATTATGTTAAACTATTTCACGACTTTTTTTGTTTTTTTTTTTTCGATCTTTGAATTTCTTCCACTGAAATCAAATTTTGAGAATATTCTAAAATATAAATTAAATCAACTAGAGATTTTGGAAAATATTTTCACAAGCAAGCTTGGTTTTTTTCTTTTGGCTTCTTGTAATCTCTCCGGCTGAAATTACCTAGAGTGCATATTTTGGGAATATATTCAAAAATTGAATTGACTCTATAAATTAACTGGATTGCAGATTTTGGAAATATTATGAAAAATTAAATTGACTACCGATTTTGGAAAATATTTTCACAAGCAAGCCTGGTTTTTTTTCTTTTTAATCTCTCCAATGAAATTAAACTTAGTGATTTTGGAAATATTTTGAAAAATTAAATGGTGTGACACTCGTAATATTATGTTTTAACCTTGACATTATTTACCTTATTATAAACTTTTGGAAATATTATGAAAAATTAAATTGACTACTGATTTTGGAAAATATTTTCACAAACAACCTTGGTTTTTTTCTTTTTAATCTCTCCAATGAAATTAAAATTACATTTTGGAAATATTTTGAAAAATTAAATGGTCTGACATCGTAAGATTGTTCATGAAATTATGTTTTAACCTTAACATTATTTACTTTTTTATAAACTTTGGAACTAATTTCGACCTAAGTAGAAGACCAAATAAATGTAGAGACTCAGACTTGGTAAAGTTCTCGAGTATTAAAAAGAAAAGTTTCTTTAGTATTAAAGAGAAAAGTTGATATATGTATAACTATAAAGAAAACTCTCCAGACAATTAGGTCAGTTGAGTCTATTTTCCTCCTTAAAAGGGGATAGTTCCAAGGAAGGATTCTACTTCTTCTCTTTTTGGGAAAAAAGAGAGAGAGCCATAGGGACGAGAGGGAGAAGAGTGAAAGGATACACAAACCTGACATAGGACACGATTGTGCAGGTGAGCAGAGTACTAATGTGTCAGGACATTGTGCAGGTGAGCAGAGTACTGATGTTATGAGGAATATTAATGTGTCAGGACATTGTGCAGGTGAGCAGAGTACTGATGTTATGAGGAATATTAATGTGCCAGGACATTGTGCAGGTGAGCAGAATACTAATGTTATGAGGAATATTAATGTGTCAGGACATTGTGCAGGTGAGCAGAGTACTGATGTTATGAGGAATACTTGAGCTCGAAGCAAAGTACTGATGTTATGAGGAATATGTTATGAGGAATACTTGAGCTGGAAGCACAGTACTGATGTTATGAGGAATACTTGAGCTAGACTTGGGCCAGTGGAATCCTTGGTAGATCCTTACAAGTTGGGACTCTAAAGTGGACCGGGGATCCTAAGGTTTGGAGATTAGATGTCTTGGGATTTCAACCTATATTGTTTGGACGAGTGGAAGCTCGAGGGGAGATTAGATGTCGTTGCTGGTCTTAAAGTTGGGAGGAGAGACTTCCTGGTTCTTGAGTTGGACTTGGGCCAGAGGAATCCTTGGTAGATCCTTGCAAGTTGGAAGTCTAAACTGGACCAGGGTCCTGAGGTTTGGAGATTAGACGACTTGGGATTTGAACCTATATTTTCTGGATGAGTGGAAGCTCGAAGGGAGACTAGACATCATTGCCGGTCTCAAGGTTGGGAGGAGAGACTTCCTTGTTCTGGTTGGTATAATTGATGCAATTTACATCACTGTCATTTACATTACTGTTTTGTTGTGTTACTGTGTTACAAATTGGTGACTCTAACTGAGGAAAAATGAAAGAAAACCAATTATTCATATCATTTGTTAAGAAGAAATAACGGTAACCAGTGTTGTATGTTTCTATCAAGAACATAATTAGTTATCTAAAAAAAATGTGTAGTGGTGTGTCACAACGGGTGTGTGTGTGTATATATATATATATATATATATTATTTTTAAAGAAATTCAAAAATATGGAATATAGACAGTAAGCTTTTATTCCTTAAAACACAAATGAAGGAGCATGTTAGTTTATGCAAAAATTTGGGATTAATCCCCTAACATAAGAAAAACAACCAGTTTCATGTGCAAAAACAACACAGATTAATATTAAATAAAATGAACACTGAAAAGAATAATAAGTAAATCATATTCATTTCCTTGTGAAACAGTGTTTAGTCTGCAAAGTGGAAATTTACGCATGGAGATAACGAGTGAAGGAGCCATAATGCTAGAGCGGTGTTATAATCAATTGAATCTGTTTCCCACACAAAGAAACTGGTCTCAGAAACTGGTCTCAGAATAACAACAGAAGGTTGCTTGAGACCAATGGTCGGTACCAGTTAGACTAAGCTGCAATCGGGAGATGAACAAGATCTGCAGATTCCATATCCACCCACAACCCATTATCTGCTGGGTCGTCGGGTAACTGAATAAATCTGAGGCATTTCAAACATTAGTAAAGACCGTGGAGAATCTTGATCAAATGGATAAATAGGAGATTAGAACCACCAGAACAATGTTGTGCAATTGAACAAAACCAGTTGTACCGAAATTATAAAAGGGTCCATTTAATGCATACAGAACTGTGGAAAATACAACGACACTAACAGTCTATGACTTGGTCAATAAATAGAAGCCATCGTGGGCAGCGAAATTAACACACGAATCTGAATAGAACACAACACGTTTGACAAAGAAATGTGAGTCATTCTTAAAGTATAAAATTAGAAAATTGACAGTCGTAGATGTGCAGACCCCTGGGTATGGGGGCACCTACTTGAATAACCCAGGTTTCTTCTCAAAAAGGTCTTAGTACCAGGAACCCCCTCTTTTCAAAGACCCAGAAGGCGAACTTCATGAGAATGTGACAGAACCTTCTCCCAAAATAAATAACAGAGTCATCATCTAAAAAAATGACATATATGTAGACAGTATCAGAGTATAGATAATATATATAACTTAGTTGTAATAATGTAAAAAAATCAACACCGAAACCACTTAAGAGTATAGATTAAATACCATTAACCATTCAGTAGGGTCAACCCTTAGCCTCAAGGCTCGAAACCACCCTCTAGCATGGCCAGAGAATGCCAGAGGTAAAGATAAAACCCCAATGAGAATTAAAACAAAGGAAAACACCCTCTTGCATATGGAGGCTCAATCTAACATAGTTTCCCTAACCAATTCCTCCATTTGAGGTCTGTTGAGGACAGGAAGTCTAGAAAGCAAAAGTGCGCAAAAGAGTCAACTTGGAGATGAATGTCCAACATTTCGAAGTTTTGTGGAGGAGCCAACAGTATTGGAGGATGGCCATCCCACCTATCGAAACAACACACTTGGGAGTTGGCTTGTAGTAAAATTTAGCACCAAAACCCCAAGTAAATGGAACAGGAGGAACGACAAAAAATTACAGCAGAAATTCCCCTGAATCGAAGGTGAAGGGAGGATTCCTTTACATGAAGCAATAAAATCGAAATAGAAACATTGCAACCAGAACAACGGAGAGCTTAGGGTTTCTTGAGTAGTTATATGCTAGGTTTGATCAAAATGATGAGGAACTTTCATCTCACGAGGGTTCCACACCATTTTCGCCTATAACAAGCAGCTGGAGGATAGGAGTTGCAAAGCCATCAGAACCGATGGAGAAGTGCCAAATGAGCTCTATCTAAAGCGACCCAACAAGGTAATTACCTTAACCTGTCCACGATTAAGCACCGTCATAGGATGAGTTATGGGAAATGCATCCATTAAACGACTATTGGGTGCCATCGATAATGCATTTGGAGGTGTGACTAATCTGATTTAGAATACTAGATCGCAGTGCTAAGATCCTCTTTAGATTATAAGCAAAATGCTTTTATTGTGTTTAAAGATTCATGAATTTTTGCAAGTGAAATAAAAAGTGTTTATGTTAATTTTTTTATAAATTTAAGATAAATAAGACACTGGACAGTAGCATAAACATGTACAGAACATCATCAAAAACACATTACAACAGGAACATGATAAAGGAGTTCACCCCTCTTGGGCTACGTCTCATTGGTCCAACTTTCAATCGCTTGGCCTCTCTATTATGCTCAAAAGTGTAAAAAAATGTGTTTACAATGCTCAAATGCTTTTGAAACATGCTCCAATTATTCTAGAAAACTCAATAATGGTTCCCTATCCTCTTTTTCCTCCTCATTTGGTCGAAAATTGCCTTAGTTATGACTTCTGTCAGTCTTTCCACAATTTCCTCCAAATTTGGCTAACTGCACTTAAATTCATTATCTAGAGATAATTCTGGCAGTTCCGCTAAAATTGGCAGCGCCGCCAACTTTCTCGCCTATCTTGCAGTTAAGGCCTAGTGGTCACATACAAGTGGTTAGGTCTAGTTGTTAAGGCAACATTTCCGACAACTCCATCGCAAATCACAATTGGTGGAGAACCGACGGTCTTATGGTCTGTGAACGCGACATGGGGCGACATGTGATTGCAATAAATGGTGGACCCAACAGAACTATCAATAGGAACCCATAATATTATCACATACGGGATCCATCACAATTTGCATTCGGCAGAGTCAGGGGGTAACAGATATACGGTACTTGCAATGTGTGATATGTGATTGTGACATCGCATCGCAACCCGATACGTTGGGGGCCAATTTCTGTAGTGTCATTCCTTTTGCGATATGCGATCGCATCAAAACCTTGATGCTATTGGGGGTCAATTCTTTAATGCCCTCCCTGTTGCGATGTGCAATTGCGATTATCACATTGCACTTTGGCTTGCTCTTGGGACGGTTCTTTAACATCGACCCGACTGTAATATGTTAGTGAAGAACCAATTTGCGAGCGTGGCGGTAAAGCTTGGTGTTGTTGTGGGTGAGGTCGTGGGTTTGAACCTAACCTCCCCACATAAAATTTTATTCGCCCTTTGAGAGGGCACGTGGCTCCCTCTGGATTTGCCATGTGTCACCCTATCATTAGTCCACCTGTATAGTCTTCAACCAATAGCACTCTGCCAACTCATCCCTGTACAAACGTGCCACATGGCACTCAACCATTCACTGATGAGATTATGGTTCCACCTCAGCTGCACAATCAACGCCAACTGGGCAGCCTATTCAACAGTACGCACTGTTGACTAGCCTGTCCTTTTTTTTTCAAAAAATTTACGTGTTTGCCAAAGTGAACAGAATGTGTTTCTGAATCCATACGGTCTCTGTTTTGCGTGAAACAAGTTGCGTCAGATTCAATATGAC
Source organism: Pinus tabuliformis (assembly GCA_031772625.1). Lineage (NCBI taxonomy): Eukaryota > Viridiplantae > Streptophyta > Pinopsida > Pinales > Pinaceae > Pinus > Pinus tabuliformis. Next base: position 863,006,515 of record CM062809.1, read on the forward strand.
AAGCACTACACATTCATTCAGGTTCCATACCATCCCGACAACTTTGATTTTTGAGCATAATTTTGAGCACCTGATCACTCCTCCCCACTGGAAGCCTTTTGGACTCCAAAAGATCACTTTCAATTGTCCAACAGGTGAGGGTACAGTTCCCTCACCTTTCTAATCTCGATCCATTTATTACTAAGTTGGAACTTGTGACATCACGATGCTTATCGTGCCTTTCAGTGTACTTGACTTTGCCATTTTCAAGATGTTCTTGCATTGTTTGATGTATCATTTGGAGTCGTTCAATGAATTATTTGACTTTTTCCATGTTACTATCAATAGCAACATCTTTCTTACCAAGATGATACAATACATTATGATGCATATGATAAAAAGAATTCTCCACTTGATTCCTTTGACTCAAGCTTGAATGTACATTTTGAAAGTTTGTATTCTTATGAACATAACTTTCATGTAAAAGAAAATGATGCTTGAGGAAAGTATTTATACAAACTATAGGCTTAGAAAGTACATCAAAAAACTTGTCCCTTATACCTTTCTTATACCTTTTGACCGAGTGGAATAGTAGAAGAAAACCCATCCAATGGAAGTGCCTTTGTCGTTGCAATTTAAACACTTCACCATTGAAAATTTCTAAATGAAAAGAAATGGGCTTGCCACATTGTAAAAAGATTGCGCCCATGGCATAGTCGCATACATCAACCTGAAACTTAAATGTTTTTTTCAAGTTTAGAAAAGTAAGTATAAAGGTTGAATTGATCTTTTGTTTTAAAGCATCAAATGTCTCTCGTTGTTTGCCTCCCCACTAGAAATTTTTTTGCACAACTACTAACGAATGCAAATGAGCTACAATAGAAGAAAAATTAACAAAATCTTTCTTCCAACATTGGGCTACTCCCTAAAACCCTCTTATCCAAATGACTATCTTGAGCATGCCTGCTTAAATTGCGAGCAGAGCAAAGGCATCTGCGGCTTTACGAGGATGTATAATTCTTTCACCTGTGTCGGCAGGAATGGAGTCAATACCACCACAGACTGTGACGGCCAAGCAGACCACTGGAATGGAGCCCAGAGTGACAGATTTGCAGCATCTACAGATCCCACTCGCTGGAATTATAGTATCGTGCTTGGAAGAACCAATTTCACGGCTCAAGTACATCAAAGAAGTTTTATCCAACATATACTTTGACATCTTCATAAACAAATGTTCTTGAAATATGATATCAAGTATTTTTTTCTCACACACGACATGTTCATAATTAAATTTTCTGAAAATAAAAATGGCATCCAAGTAGACTATCTTGTCTAGAAATGGCTTCAATACATTTTGCTTCATATGTAGGAAAGTAGTAGGAGCATGGCAAAGACCAAAAAGTATAACAAGCCATTCAAACAGACCTTGCAAGGTTTTGAATGCCATCTTCCATATATCTCCTTCAACAACTCTACTTTGATGAAAACCACTTCTTGAATCCCATTCAATGAAATTCTTATCATTCTTCTTGGGCGCCAAAACAAGAGGTGCACAACATGGTAAAGGAGAAGGTCGAATGATCATTTTATTCAACAATCCCTAGATTTGCATTTTAATTTTTGCGCTTTCCATTACTGACAACCTGTAAATGACAATGTTAGGAAGAAGACACTTCTATTGCAACTGTATTTCATGTTGGATTTTTCTCTTGGGAGGTAATCCCTTTGGTTCTTGAAACATCTCATCATATTGGTTAACTACGTCAACCAATTCAGATTTCAAATTCGAATCACAACCTTTAAAAGATTCATTATCAACATCATTCTTGGGTTTGATCATGAGAAGCATAAAATTCGTGCTTGAATTCACTAGTCTTTTCATCTGCCCAGCGTTAAAAAGCGAAAGATTTATTTTCTCGCTATGAGCTCTCACAATATATTCTAATCCATCTTTGAATAAATGATATTTATTTTCATGTCTATGGAAGATAGCTTTTCTGTCATAAAATTACTAGCTGCCCAAAACTAAGCCACAGATATCTAACGTCACACTATCAAGCTCCACATCATCTATGAAATTTGCAGTAATAGCTAATTTCAGTTTACACTTTCTAGTAACCTGCATTTCGCAATGTCACACACCCATCCAAGTGGATACGGTTTATGATGTGGAATAGTTTCCAAGTTTAAACTTTTGACAATGTTTTCAAAGATAAGGTTGGCTTGAGAGCCACTATCGAAAAGTGTATCAATCTTGTTGTGTTTTGACATCACCCTTATGTGAAAAAGTTCTATTCTCCTCTTTCTGTTTGGAGTTTCATTTTGCGAGCCTGAAGAATTAGTGCTGGCAATGGATTATTTTCCTTTTAACTCCATGGCTGTGATTTTAGTTTCATCACCTAAATTGGATCCCAAATCCTATTGAGTGGTTGCAGTTGTCCTTTGTTTTCCCTTGTTATTGTTTTTCTTTGGTCTCATTTCGGATGGAAGCTTTCAACAATGAGCTTCATCATGACCCTCTCTGGAACAATGTTTGCATGTAACTCTCTCCTTCTTTTTTGATGGATGCATTTTTCTTTCCCTTGAAACCCTTTTCTTTCTCTTTACCTTTAAATGGCTTTTTACTACCTTTTTCTGGGGTATTTTTCCCTCTTGCCTCAAGATGAGTGGCTTGCACACACACATTGTCTAGATTATTGGGATTAAATATTAAGATAGTATCCCTAAGGTAACTGTGTAAACCCCCTATGTACTTCAGCAATGTGTCCTGTGATTGCAAATTTACACCTAACATCAAAAACCTTTTTCTGAATTCTTGGGTGTAATCTTGCACATTTTGACTTTTAAGTTGTCTAAAGTTCTGCCAATTCATGATGCCTTTCTACATCTAAGCTAGACGGTAGTATTGTCTTTTGATTGCAGCAATGAAATCATTCCAAGAAATTGAGATCTTACCATTTTTTTTAATCTTCTTTTGGGTCTTTGGTTCCCACCATAATAGTGCTGCACCCTCCATTCTCAAATAAGCTAACTGAATCTTTATGTCATCCTCTTGAAGGTTTTGAATTCATCTATAAACCTCTAATTGATGAATCCAATTATCAAACTTCTCTGCATTCACTTCACCCTTATACATGAGTAGCTCAAATTTAACATCAAGTTTTAAAAAAGGTGATTTATTTTGAAGTATGATGATGGGTATGAGTAAGGGTCGTGTTAGTGGAAGAGGGTGGAGATGCTTGTAAAGAAAAAGATGAAAAAAATGGTGAAAAGGGTGGAAGTTTGTCTCCATTTCCATTACTTCCTTTTCCATTAACTCCTCCTAAAAAGTCTTTTCCTTTGGGAAGTTTGGAACTTTCCCCTTGCAACCTGGTATTCCTCTCTTCATAGAGGACCTTCACCATCTCTGAAGAAATCCTTTGTGAAGGTGTTCTCATCTTGCTTAGTTACATTAGGTTTACCGCTGGTTCTGTGTTCCTTGAGATATGATGATAATAGAGTGAGTGGATTTTTCACAAACCCGAACCTTAACCTGGACAATTGCAACGAAGTTCCCGTCTATAAGACACGTGTTGGCTCTAATGGCGAGATTGGCTCCAGGTGCAGTCATAGATGCTATGGTTGATGAACCAGGTGTTTTGGCTGTTAATGAGATGGGCGACCCGATTGCGCTGTACTCCAATCCGAATTCGAAAAATCAAATAAATAAAGGATTGAAGAGGGGAGACTCTCTGTACTATGGATCTCTTGCTCTGGATTACATTGGACGTGTTCCTCTCACAAATTAAAATTGGATTTCAGAACTAAATGGGGTCTCAGCTATACATAGTCATAACAAATGTGGAAACCGACCATATCCTCAGGTTTATTGGGACTTGCAAACCCTATTTTCAAATTTCAAAGCTCACCTGAGAATGTTAAATTGATAGGGAGTCACCTTTACCGATTTCAGAAATGTCTGGGATTTGCAACGTTTGTTTTCATATGAGTTGCACGCACTTCGAAATTTCACATTTACTATAAAAATTAAAAATTAAACAATAACTTTACCATTTGCTCACAATTAAAATAAATATTTTATAACTGAAATCGGTAAAAGTCAGAGCTGATATACCCCCCACCTAAAGATTAGTTAAAGTCACTTTAATATTTAGTTATGTATAGGAGTAGAGCTCAACATGGGAAGGTTCATTAACTAAACAAGCTATTTTTTGGCCAATAGGTTCATCAGTCCAAAAGTTTTCCAGTGGATTCATCAGCCCTTAGACAAGCCAAACTTGGTGGGTTCATGAGACCTTAGGCAAGCCACTTCTCAGTCACAGGAGGAGAGCACAACATGGAATGTTTCATCAACTAAACAAGCATTGTCTGTCCAGTAGGTTCATTAGCGCACAAGGTAAGGCACTCTTGGTGGGTTAATCAGTGCTTAGTCAAGCTAGTGCTCTCTCTCTCTCTCTATGTTCCTCCTTTTGAAATTCTCTCTCTCTAGCTGGGTTCTTCCTGAACCAATTTGTGATTTCTCCCCTTATTTTCTTGCTCACTCCTTCCCCCCTTCTTCTTGAATGAATGAATCCTTCTTTTTTCCTTGTCTTCCTCAAGAAGTGATTTTCCCATTGCTTCCACTATTATTGTTAAAACCCTATCTCCCACATGTTGTCGTGTGCCTTCCACTCTTCTCTCCCTCCTTCCAGCCTTCGACCTGGTTTTGTTGTGGAGTGTAGTCATGGGGATGTTGTTATGCCAACTCCTTACACCACTTCCTGATAGTTGTCCTCGACCTTCTTTGTTCTTGCCAGTGCAATCCCCTCTTGTCGTGTGTTCGACCCATCACAAGCCTCGTTGCCAGCATGACCCATTCAACCATTTAATTTTGTATGCTCTTTTACTTGTGGACTTGCCCAAGAGCAGCATGGAATCGTTCTTATTTTTCTAACCAATTAAAACACAATCAACCCATTAAAAGCACTCCTAGTTAGTGTCCATCATTGACATTTAAAACAACTAGGATTCCTTAAGAAATCTCCCTCCTAAAGCTCTGAAATCTGTGTCCCAGTATGTCACCCAGTTTTAGTATAATAAAATGGTTTTAAATATTGTACAATAGGGAAAATTAACCAAGGGTTGTCACAAGTTCGTTGAAGGGAGATAGTGAGAGGTGTCCAGTGGGTGGAAGTGGTGGGGAGCAAAAAATGTTATGCGGGTGAAGCAGTGTGGAGAAGGTTGGTGTAAGGGAGGCGATGAGAGGTGTCCGGTGGGCGAAAGTGGTGGGGAGTCGGTTGAAGGAAGTGGTGGCCAAAGGTGTCTAACACCCAAAAAGTAGTGGCTAGAGGTGTCTAACACCCAGATAAAATAAGTGACAAAAGATTTTATCTCTCTCATTGAGAAAAATTAAGTTGTAATCTTGTAGAAAACATATGTAATATAATGTTGTAGAAAGGCATATGAATTGTGGTTACATAGCTAGAACTTAGAACTTAGGTTATATGTAATTTCCTATTTCCAGAGATAACCTTTATGCCGTATGTCGACAACCTTTCTACAATATTTCCAGAGATATCTCGCCGACCTCTCTACAATAGTGGGGGCCACATTTTGGCTAAATTTCAACCTGGGGGATGATAAGTCAGTAAAGGACATTGGCTTTTGATAACTCAAACGTTTGTATAAGACATTTATGGAAACTTCACTTTACGATTGGATTCCATGTTTTGCAACGTGTGAAGCTTTTATCCCTCTCCTCTACTAGTCGTTCACATGTGACGATCTATATGTAGCCTCCGTACTCTCTGTTCCACAGTCTTCGCCCTCTCTTATGTGATGGCAAATCCCACCATTGCAGTGGTAGCGGCTGCGCTATCCATAGCTTTAGCGGCAGCTTGGACGGCTCTCCTCAGAAATTCTCCAATCGATGCAGCAAACATCGACCTTCCTTATCCTCCCCAAAGACTTGGTGTGTTCGCCCACAACAAGAGGCTGCAGAACGCCCACAAGCTTGGATCTGGACTCATCCCCAACCCAGAAGATCTGGTGTTTGATTCTCAAGGCAGACTGTATACTGGTTGTGGAGATGGGTGGATAAAGCGAATCTCCTTTCTTGATAACCTTGATGTTCGTGTGGAGAACTGGACATATGTTGGAGGTCGTCCTCTGGGCCTCGCTTTTGGCAGCCACGGAGAATTATTAGTCTGCGAGCCTTCTCAGGTGAGCCCTATCATCGTTTCTGCATTTTCTCATCTTCAATTTATTCCATTTTCATTATGTGTTGCAGGGTCTGCTAAATGTGACGGAAGACCATGTGGAGATTCTGACAGATGAAGCAGATGGGTTGAAATTCAAGTAATGTTTTTGAGCATCATGATTATGAACAAGTTATTTTAAAATCCTAGCTCTATGCTTTTTTTATATATGTGAATCATATTAGGTATAAATCAGTTAGCACAGACCAGTAGACTCAAGGAATTCTTCAAGTAATCATAACTACATTCCATGGTTATATCATTAAAGATTTGCAGACGGAGTGGATGCAAGCAGAGAAGGGGCAGTTTATTTCACAGATGCCTCATATAAATATGGCTTCCATGAACACTTATTTGATATCTTGGAGTACCGACCACACGGCCGGTTGCTCAAATACGAGCCCTCCACGAAGAGAACGAGCGTACTTCTCACAGATCTTTACTTCCCCAACGGAGTGGCCCTCTCTGCCAAACAGGACTTCCTCGTCTTCTGTGAAACTTCACTGTATGTATGCCTTGCACTCAATCATTAATTATTTCTGTAAGGAAAGATCCAGATCATGTACGGCAATTGAGCGGTGCCTTGTTTTTCACTACAGGTATCGCTGCCAGAAGTACTGGTTAGAGGGGCCAGAGAAGGGCACAGTCGAATCTTTCATTGACAATCTCCCTGGACTTCCAGATAACATCCACTGTGACGGGAACGGCACCTTTTGGATCGGAGTTCCGACGGTAATGTTCTGTCACTGTAGTACACAGTTCAATAATTGTTGGTTTTTTTTACATTTAAAGAAATGGTGGTGTTTGGAGTATTTTTTTAGGTTTCATAGCTGTTTGAATTACATCATAAAATTCATAAAATTTATGGGAACTAAACCTCTCACCTAACCATTAAACATAGAAATCAGTTATTACTTAGATTACAAAAAACTTATTGCTGTTTCTCTGGTTCTCTGTTCCTTGATATATGAAATTAGCGTGGGTGGGTTTTTGACAGAGCCGAACCTTAATCTGGAGGATGGCAACGAAGTTCCCATCTGTGAGGCACGTGTTGGCTCTGATGACGACATTGTCCCCACGTGTAGTCTTCGATGCTATAATTAATGAACCAGGTGTTTTGGCAGTGAATGAGGTGGGCAATCCCATCGCGCTGTACTCGGATCCGAATTCGAAAAATGAAATAAATACAGGATTGAAGAGGAGAGACTCTCTGTACTTTGTATCTCTTACTCTGGATTACATTGGACGTGTTCCTCTCACGCAAGAGATACCAATTAATTAAAATTGGGTGTCAGGTATACATAGGACATGTGGAGACCAAATTTCCGTATTTAACCAATGGATCATATCCTCAGGTTTATTGGGACTTGCAAAGCCTATTTTCAAAGCTGAGAATATTAAATTGATAGGGAGTCACCCTTACGATTTCAGAGATGTATGGGGATTTGCAACGCTTGTTTTTATATAAGTTGCAAGCACTTCGAAATTTCACATTTACTATCATTTATTTTTTTACACAATAGCTTTAGCATTTGCCGACGATTAAAATAAATATATTATAACTGAAATCTGTAGAAGTCAGAGCTGATATACCTGCTGATATAGGCAAGCATGTTACTTGCAATTCCTTAAATATTAGTATGTTTTTTTGTGTAAACTTTTACACGTTTTTCAGGTGAAATTAAAGTAATGTAGAATTCGAGAATTTTTTGAAAAATTAAATGAATGGTAGGATTTGGAAAATATTTTGTCGTAATTTTTTCTTTGAAATTTTGAAAATAAATTAATTGAGTGTTGTAGATTTTAGAAAATGTTTTCATAAATAAATTAGTCTATAAATAAATTACTGTATAGGAATTTTTTTGTTTGTTTTATAGGAAACACATGTTTTTAACCATTAGTTTTATTTAAGTTATATTTGATAATAAGATTGAAGTCAAATATTTGTTTAATAGTTCTTATCTATCAAGTTTTAAAATACTTCAATTCAAATTTAATAATTCAATTCGAGATTCTCTAAACATACAAAATTTGTTTATTGTTTTTTCAACTCAAACTTATTATTCCAAAACATTATTACCCTAATTTAAACAAATTAAATAAAAAAATATACCAAAAATCTCAAATTGAAATTTCTCATCCAATGATACTAAAAAAATTCATCCAACAATAATCTTTCTTTTTCTAATGCCAGTATATTTGAACAATAAGTCATTGTAATTCTGTGTAAATATTTATTTTAAAAAACAAAAATAATATAGGAACATAGGTTTGGTGTAATAAGTCCAGTAAGCAGCACGTCGACAGTCAAACAACATACTTCATACTTCGAGAATTTGATTCAGAAGCTTCGCTCAGTGAATGCGATTTACTATCACAGCGGAAAAAGTTGTTAAAAGCTTGAAGGATGTTTTACCATAATTTATTAAAATTTAATGATGGGATAATTTATTAAAATTTATTGATATAATTAGATGTGAAGGTTTAAATTGTTTAATTTGTATAATTTGAGTAAAGGGGTAATGCTTAATTGTAATATAGTGAATGGATAAAAAGGTAATGTGTAATTGCGAAATAGTAAATAAGTATGTTGCTTGTAATTCTTTAAATATTAGTTATGTGTTGGAGTAATTTGTAAGTGAATTAAGGAAAGGGAAGTATTTACTATTTCTCACCTGAAGACTTTTTGGTAATAGACCCAACAAGAGTGCTAACGCCACTCATGGTAAGAGTGCATGCACCGATAGCACATAGTTAAATAGCTGAGCCATTTGGAGGTTCTTTTCAATGTGTCAAAAAGGCTAATTTACTTTTTATTTGTTATTAGTGATCAATCTTCAAAGAAAATCGAGTGCAATGAAGTTCCTTTCAAGGATTATCCTCTCAACAAGGCACCTCGACCTTTTTCAACCATCAAAATATTTTCACAATTTACCTTCAAGGCACCTCTACCTTTTTCAACCATCAAAATATTTTCACAATTTACCTTCAACAAAATTTATGCTACACAAGTGTTCTCATGCCAATGTCCACACAATTGCAAGTAAGCAAGGTCATGAAGTTGAATATTCTAATGATATACAAGTAAACAAGGTCATGAAGTTGAATCTTCTATTGATATTTTCAAGTGGTGAGCACAAATTAATGCCATAGGTCCCATTCACTCAAAAGGGCCCTCATCTTGTAAAAGTAATGTTCAATTACGAGGAGACAAATATAGTTACTAAAACACAATAAAGAGTACAAACATTGGAGAAAAACATTAAAGAAATAAACGCTTGAAAATATTTCTTCATTTTCTTCACTGAACAAGTGATACATTCATATATAGTCTTTAGATTTATACAATTATAGAAGTTGCTATATTTGTTTAACTAATCATTTGAGACTACTTCTCACTACCCGTAATTTAATTTGTGAATACTCAATTCGTTTATAATGTTATAGAAATATATGGGAAATTACATATTGCAATAATAAAAATTAAGCATTATCTTCGACACTCCTTCGTAGTGCTTAATGATATGATTCCAAAAAACTTGTTATGCAATGGATCCTCTCTCCTGGCAGTACTTTGGTGAAGATATGAGCAAGTAGATGATCTATTTTACAAAACTTTATTTCAATTCTTCCTTTTACACAAAACTCTCTTGTAAAATGTTGCTTGATATCAATATGTTTGGTACAACTATGCACCACTGGTATTTATTTATGGAAATTGTAGACATGTTACCACAATAAATAGTTATAGCATCTTGTTGCTCTTGTATTTTGTCAAGATTCTCTTAAACCAAATTATTTCACATGTTGCTAATGCTACCACAAATAATTTGATTTTCTAACAAGATAAAGAAAATAATTAGTTGTTTCTTTGAATATACTTGATCTGAGATTGAAAACTTAAAGTATTTTTTCCGTCATCAAGAAATCAAAATCAACCAACACAAAATTATTTATTGAAGTGTACCAAATGCTAAAATTACTTTCTCCATGGAGATATCTTAAAATTCTTTTTGTTGCTCTAAAATGAATCTTATTTAGACATTGCATGAACCTAGAAATTAAATTTATTGCATACATAATATGGGGATTTGGGCAAGCCTCTTTTCAAATTTTAATCCCTGTAGAGGTTGTTATTCCTCCCCACCTAAAGATTATGTTAAACTATTTTGGAGAATATTTTTACAACTTTTTTTGTTTTGTTTTGTTTTGTTTTTTTTCGATCTTTGAATTTCTTCCACTAAAATCAAAATTTGAGAATATTCTAAAATATAAATTAAATCAACTAGAGATTTTGGAAAATATTTTCACAAGCAAGCTTGGTTTTTTTCTTTTGGCTTCTTGTAATCTCTCCGGCTGAAATTACCTAGACTGCATATTTTGGGAATATATTCAAAAATTGAATTCACTCTATAAATTAACTGGACTGCAGATTTTGGAAATATTATGAAAAATTAAATTCACTACCGATTTTGGAAAATATTTTCACAAGCAAGCCTGGTTTTTTTTCTTTTTAATCTCTCCAATGAAATTAAAATTAGTGATTTTGGAAATATTTTGAAAAATTAAATGGTGTGACACTCGTAAGACTATGTTTTAACCCTAACATTATTTACCTTATTATAAAATTTTGGAAATATTATGAAAAATTAAATTGACTACCGATTTTAGAAAATATTTTCACAAGCAACCCTGGTTTGGAAATATTATGAAAAATTAAATTGACTACCGATTTTAGAAAATATTTTCACAAGCAACCCTGGTTTTTTTCTTTTTAATCTCTCCAATGAAACTAAAATTACATTTTGGAAATATTTTGAAAAATGAAAAATTAAATGGTGTGACACCAGTAAGATTGTTCATGAAATTATGTTTTAACCTTGACATTATTTACTTTTTTATAAACTTTGGAACTAATTTCTACCTAAGTAGAAGACCAAATAAATGTAGAGACTCAGACTTGGTAAAGTTCTTGAGTATTAAAAAGAAAAGTTTCTTTAGTATTAAAGAGAAAAGTTGATATATGTATAACTGAATAAAGAAAACTCTCCAGACAGTTAGGTCAATTGAGTCTCATTTCCTCCTTAGAAAAGGATAGTTCCAAGGAAGTATTTGTCTTCTTTTTTTGGAAATGGAGGGAGAGCCAGAGGAACGAGAGGAGAAGAGTGAAAGGATAGGAAAACCTAACACAGGACAGGACATTGTGCAGGTGAGCAGAGCACTGATGTGTCAGGACATTGTGCAGGTGAGCAGAGTATTGATGTTATGAGGAATACTTGAGCTAGAAGCAGAGTACTGATGTTATGAGGAATACTTGAGCTGGACTTGGGCCAGTGGAATCCTTGGTAGATCCTTACAAGTTGGGACTCTAAAGTGGACCGGGGGTCCTAAGGTTTGGAGATTAGATGTCTTGGGATTTCAACCTATATTATTTGGATGAGTGGAAGCTCAAGGGGAGACTGAATGTCATTGCTGGTCTTAAAGTTGGGAGGAGAGACTTCCTTGTTCTTGAGTTGGACTTGGGCCAGAGGAATCCTTGGTAGATCCTTGCAAGTTGGAACTCTAAACTGGACCAGGAGTCCTGAGGTTTGGAGATTAGACGACTTGGGATTTGAACCTATATTTTCTGGATGAGTGGAAGCTCGAAGGGAGACTAGACATCATTGCCGGTCTCAAGGATGGGAGGAGAGACTTCCTGGGTCTGGTTGGTATAATTGATGCAATTTACGTCACTGTTTTGTTGTGTTACTGTGTTACAAATTGGTGACTCTAACTGAGGAAAAATGAAAGAAAACCAATTATTCATATCATTTGTTAAGAAGAAATAACAGTGACCAGTGTTGTATGTTTCTGTAGAGAACATAATTAGTTATCTAGAAAAAATGTGTAGTGGACAGTAAGCTTTTGTTCCTTAAAACACAAATGAAGGAGCATGTTAGTTTATGCAAAAATTTGGGATTAATCCCCTAACATAAGAAAAACAACCAGTTACATGTGCAAGAACAACACAGATTAATATTAAATAAAATGAACGCTGAAAAGAATAATAAGTAAATCATATTCATTTCCTTGTGAAACAGTGTTTAGTCTGCAAAGTGGAAATTTACGCATGTAGATAACAAGTGAAGGAGCCATAATGCTAGAGCGGTGTTATAATCAATTGAATCTGTTTCCCACACAAAGAAACCGGTCTCAGAATAACAACAGAAGGTTGCTTGAGACCAACGGTCGGTACCAGTTAGACTAAGCCGCAATCGGGAGATGAACAGGATCTGCAAATTCCATATCCACCCACAACCCATTATCTGCTAGGTCGTCGGGTAACCGAATAAATCTGAGGCATTAGAGTCTTGATCAAATGGATAAATAGGAGATTAGAACCACCAGAACAATGTTGTGCAATTGAACAAAACCAGTTGTACCGAAATTATAAAAGGGTCCATTTGATGCATACAGAACTGTGGAAAATACAACGACACTAACAGTCCTATGACTTGGTCAATAAATAGAAGCCATCGTGGGCAGCCAAATTAACACACGAATCTGAATAGAACACAACATGTAAAATCCTGTGGAGAGGCATCTTCGAAAATGGTCCGTGGAGCAATATAGTTCGGAAGAAATACTTGAGAAAGAAGGATCTGTCATTCTGGCTCTATAGGATCTCCAATTTGGTTAAGCCTCCGAAAGATCGGGAAATTTTTCCTGGAAAATTTAACCTGGCGATTCCAATCCGGAAAAAGAATTCTCATTGGGAGAGATCAATTTATGAGTGGCGCTGAGGTGATCGAGGTCCATGATCCATTACTGAATTTTCTTCACAGGAAAGGTTTGTTTTATTGGGACAGCCTAATCGCAAGTTGGCAGGGTCCGATCCCTCTTTGGAAGGAAGATGATAGTCTGGGGATGCCGATTGATATTGCTATACAATGGGATCATATCAGAGTCTGTCTTAGAAATTGCGGAATCTTTCGCTCGGAGGATCAAGACTGTCTCATGTGGAAAAACTCAAAGGGTTTGTCTTATGTTCATGTAAAAGATGTTTATCAAGACTTGATCGGCCTTAAGCAACCTCTCCTCAGGCCTTCATTCCCGCACATCTTTTGGAAATCAGACTGCCCTTCAAAAATGATTTTTTTCTCTTGGTTGTCTTTCCACAATAGAAATCTCTCTTGGGAAAACTTAAGGAAACGTGGATGGCAGGGTCCTGGTGTCTGCCCCATTTGCAGGTCTGTAGAGGAGAACAACTTCCACCTTTTTCTAGATTGCAAGAAATCTCGTCAACTTTGGAAAGCGCTGGAGGAATGCTATGGAATCCAGCATATGTCTCACACCTCTATTTCGGAAGCGTTCTTATGGAGCAGTATTCAAAAAAAGTCATGGAGATCAGTTTTCATCATAACTTTTTGGAGTATCTGGAAGTGGCGAAATAATTTTATTTTCAATAATAATGCTTCCCCTTTTCTGGAAATCTTCTCCATCATTACTTCCATCTATGAATCAATCCCACAGAGCCCTTCCAAGCAGCCGAAACAGAATGGTAATGAGATCCCTCAGAAGTTGTCGTCTATGCCAAGGGCTTTTTTCGATGGAGCTGAACAGGGAGGTCAATGTGGATGTGGGGTCATCATCTGGGTAAATGAAAATAGCCAATTTCTCATTTACTGGAATGGGGGGAGAGGATCCAACAGCAAAGCTGAGGCGATGGCCCTTGCTGGCCTTCTACATTTCTGTCTCTTTCTTAATCTATAGGAGGTCTCCATCTTTGGAGATTCGAAGGTTATGGTGGATTGTGTGCTTAGTAAGAATAACATTATTAAGCCTCAGCTCATTGGGTGGTTAGACAGGATCAAATTTTTATGGAATAGATCAGAGGGAGCCTCCATTCATCACATCAACAGGTCCCTAAATCAACAGGCAGATGGTTTATCAAAAAAGGGTCTTCAGGCGGTTCTAGGTTTATGGTTTTTGCAGGTTTCTCATGAGGGGAAAATCTTCTCCATACAGGACTTCTTCCCTCTAGACTTTTAATCCTATCCTTTGCTTCGGTTCTGGTTTTTCTCATTATCTTTTGGTTTTGTTTCCCTTCAGTTCAGTTCTCTCTCCAGATGTTGATGGTCTTAATCTTCTAATGGTGCTGTTTCCAGTGGTCGCAGGTTCTCCAAGCTTGATGTCTGTATATCTGGCTCTCGGGATGGCTTTTTGCTGATGGCCGATAGTTATGGTCTCTTTTGGCTTAGCGGCTAGATCTTGTCTTCTTTATGCACAGTTAGACTATTTTAGACACATATCTCTCATGGCTGTCAGTTTTTTCTGGCATGCGTTGTTGATGCCCATCTGTATGGCTTTTGCTTTTTTTTTGGCAAGTCCTCGTCATCCCTTTGCATAGTTTGACCTATATGAGACATATATCCTCCAATGTATTTGTACATATATGCTATGTTTATATTTCTGATATAAATACAATTAAGCTTTTTCATCCTTGAAAAAAAAGAAATGTGAGTCATTCTTAAAGTATAAAATTAGAAAATTGACAGTCGTAGATGTGCAAACCCCTGGGTATGGGGGCATCTACTTGAATAACCCAGGTTTCTTCTCAAAAAGGTCTTAATTCGACTTGATAGGGATCTGAGTGGTCCTAGTACTAGGAACCCCCTCTTTTCAAAGACCCAGAAGGCGAACTTCATGAGAATGTGACAGAACCTTCTCCCAAAATAAATAATACAGTCATCATCTAAAAAAATGACATATATGTAGATAGTATAGATAATATATATAACTTAGTTGTAACAATGTAAAAAAATCAACACCGAAACCACTTAAGAGTATAGATTAAATACCATTAACCATTCAGTAGGGTCAACCCTTAGCCTCAAGGCTCGAAACCACCCTCTAGCATCTGGCTAGAGAATGCTAGAGGTAAAGATAAAACCCCAATGAGAATTAAAACAAAGGAAAACACCCTCTTGCATATGGAGGCTCAATCTAACATAGCTTCCCTAACCAATTACTCCATTTGAGGTCTGTTGACGACATGAAGTCTAGAAAGCAGAAGTGCGCAAAAGAGTCAACTTGGAGATGAATGTCCAACATTTCGAAGTTTTGTGGAGCCAACAGTATTGGAGGATGGCCATCCCACCTATCGAAACAACACACCTGGGAGTTAGCTTGTAGTAAAATTTAGCACCAAAACCCCAAGTAAATGGAACATGGGGAACGACAAAAAATTACAGCAGAAATTTCCCTGAATCGAAGGTGAAGGGAGGATTCCTTTACATGAAGCAATGAAATCGAAATATAAACATTGCAACCAGAACAACGGAGAGCTTAGGGTCTCTTGAGTAGTTGTATGCTAGGTTTGATCAAAATGATGAGGAACTTTCATCTCACGAGGGTTCCACACCCTTTCGCCTATAACAAGCAGCTAGAGGATAGGAGTTGCAAAGCCATCGGAACCGACGGAGAAGTGCCAAATGAGCTCTATCTAAAGTGACCCAACAAGGTAATTACCCTAACCTGTCCACGATTAACCACCGTCATAGGATGAGTTATGGGAAATGCATCCATCGAATGACTATTGAGTGCCATTGATAATCGCAACGCATTTGGAGGTGTGCCTAATCTGATTTAGAATATTAGATTGCAGTGCTAAGATCCTCCTCAGATTATAAGCAAAATGCTTTCATTGTGCTTAAGGATTCATGAATTTTTGCAAGTGAAATAAAGAATATTTATGTTAATTTTTTTAGAAATTTAAGATAAATAAGACACTCGACAGTAGCATAAACATGTACAGAACATCATCAAAAACACATTACAACAGGAACATGATAAAGGAGTTCACCCCTCTTGGGCTACGTCTCATTGGTCCAGCTTTCAATCGCTTGGCCTCTCTATTATGCTCAAAAGTGTAAAAATATGTGTTTACAATGCTCAAATGCTTTTGAAACATGCTCCAATCAATCTAGAAAACTCAATAATGGTTCCCTATCCTCTTTTCTCTCCTCATTTGGTCGAAAATTGCCTTAGTTATGATTTCTGTCAGTCTTTCCACAATTTCCTCCAAATTTGGCTAACTGCCACTTAAATTCATTATCTAGAGATAATTCTGGCAGTTCCGCTAAAATTGGCGGCCCTGCCAACTTTCTCGCCTATCTTGCGGTTAAGGCCTAGTGGTCACATACAAGTGGTTAGGTCCAGTGGTTAAGGCAACAGTTCCGACAACTCCATTGCAAATCACAATTGGTGGAGAACCGACGGTCTTACGGTCTCTGAACGTGGCATGGTGTGACATGTGATTGCGATAAACGGTGGACCCAACAGAACTATCAAGAGGAACCCATAATCTTATCACATATGAGATCCATCACAATTTGCAATTGGCAGAGTCAGGGGGGTAACAGATATACGGTACTTGCAATGTGTGATATGTGATTGCGACATCGCATCGCAACTCGATACGTTGGGGGCCAATTTTTGTAGTGTCATTCCTTTTGCGATGTGCGATTGCATCAAAACCCTGATCCTGTCGGGGGTCAATTCTTTAATGCCCTCCCTGTTGCGATGTGCGATTGCGATTATCACATTGCACCTTGGCTTGCTCTTGGGACGATTCTTTAATGCCGACCCGCCTGCAATATGTTAGTTAAGAACCATCCTGCGAGCGTGGCGGTAAAGCTTGGTGTTGTTGTGGGTGAGGTTGTGGGTTCGACCCTAGCCTCCCCACATAAAATTTTATTCGCCCTTTGAGAGGGCACGTGGCGCCCTCTGGATTTGCCATGTGTCACCCTCTCATTAGTCCACCTGTATAGTCTTCAACCAATAGCACCCTGCCAACTCATCCCTATACAAACATGCCACATGGCACTTAACCATTCACTGATGAGATTACGGTTCCACCTCAGCTGCATAATCAATGCCAACTGGGCAGCCTATTCAGCGGTACGGACTGTTGACTAACCTGTCCTTCTTTTTTCAAAAAATTTACGTGTTTGCCAAAGTGAACATAATGTGTTTCTGAATCCATACGGTGTCTGTTTCGCGTGAAACAAGTTGCGTCGGATTCAAGATGACAAGCACTACGCATTCATTCAGGTTCCATACCATTCTGACAACTTTGATTTTTGAGCATAATTTTGAGCACCTGATCACTCCTCCCCACTGGAAGCCTTTTGGACTCCAAAATATCACTTTCAATTGTCCAACAGGTGAGGGTACAGTTCCCTCACCTTTCTAATCTCGATCCATTTATTACTAAGTTAGAACTTGTGACATCACGATGCTTATCGTGCCTTTCTGTGTACTTGCCCTTGCCCTTTTCAAGATGTTCTTGCATTGTTTGATGTACCATTTGGAGTCGTTCAATGAACTATTTGACTTTTTCCATGTTACTATCAATGGCAACATCTTTCTTACCAAGATGATACAATACATTATGATGCATATGGTAAAAAAATTTCTCCGCTTGATTCCTTTGACTCAAGCTTGAATGTACATCTTGAAAGTTTGTATTCTTATGAACATAACTTTCATGTAAAACAAAATGATGCTTGAGGAAAGTATTTATGCAAACTATAGGCCTAGAAAGTACATCAAAAAACTTGTTCCTTATACCTTTTGACCGAGTGGAATAGTAGAAGAAAACCCATCCAATGGAAGTGCCTTTGTCGCTGCAATTTAAACACTTCACCATTGAGAATTTCTGAATGAAAAGAAATGGGCTTGCCACATTGCAAAAAGATTACGCCCATGGCATAGTCGCATACATCAACCTGAAACTTAAATGTCTTTTTCAAGTTTAGAAAAGTAAGTATAAAGGCTGAACTGATCTTTTGTTTTAAGGCATCAAGTGACTCTCGTTGTTTGCCTCCCCACTGGAAAAATTTTTGCACAACTGCCAACGAATGCAAATGAGCTACAATAGAAGAAAAATTAACAAAATCTTTCTTCCAACATTGGGCTACTCCCTAAAACCCTCTTATCCAAATGACTATCTTGAGCATGCCTGCTTAAATTGCGAGCAGAGCAAAGGCATCTGCGGCTTTACGAGGATGTATAATTCTTTCACCTGTGTTGGCAGGAATGGAGTCAATACCACCACAGACTGTGACGGCCAAGCAGACCACTGGAATGGAGCCCAGAGTGACAGATTTGTAGCGTCCACAGATCCCACTTGTTGGAATTATAGTATCGTGCTTCGAAGAACCAATTTCACGGCTCAAGTACATCAAAGAAGTTTTATCCAACATATATTTTGACATCTTCATAAACAAATGTTCTTGAAATATGATATCAAGTATTTTTTTCTCACACACATGTTCATAATTAAATTTTCTGAAAATAAAAATGGCATCCAAGTAGACTATCTTGTCTAGAAATGGCTTCAATACATCTTGCTTCATATGCAGGAAAGTAGTAGGAGCATGGCAAAGACCAAAAAGTATAACAAGCCATTCAAACAGACCTTGCAAGGTTTTGAATGCCATCTTCCATATATCTCCTTCAACAACTCTACTTTGATGAAAACCACTTCTTGAATCCCATTCAATGAAATTCTTATCATTCTTCTTGGGCGCCAAAACAAGAGGTGCATAACATGGTAAAGGAGAAGGTCGAATGATCATTTTATTCAACAATCCCTAGATTTGCGTTTTAATTTTTGCGCTTTCCATTACTGACATCCTGTAAATGACAATGTTGGGAAGAAGACACTTCTATTGCCACTGTATTTCATGTTGGATTTTTCTCTTGGGAGGTAATCCCTTTGGTTCTTGAAACATCTCATCATATTGGTTAAATACGTCAACCAATTCAGATTTCAAATTCGAATCACAACCTTTAAAAGATTCATTATCAACATCATTCTTGGGTTTGATCATGAGAAGCATAAAATTCTTGCTTGAATTCACTAGTCTTTTCATCTGCCCAACATTAAGAAGCGAAAGATTTATTTTCTCGCTATGAGCTCTCACAATATATTCTACTCCATCTGTGAATAAATGATATTTATTTTCATGTCTATGGAAGATAGCTTTTCTGTCATAAAAGTACTAGCTGCCCAAAACTAAGCCACAGATATCTAACGTCACACTATCAAGCTCCACATCATCTATGAAATTTGCAGTAATAGCTAATTCAGTTTACACTTTCTAGTAACCTGCATTTCGCAATGTCACACACCCATCCAACATTGAGTAGCTCAAATTTAACATCGAGTTTTAAAAAAAGGTGATTTATTTTGAAGTATGATGATGTGTATGAATAAGGGTCGTGTTAGTGGAAGAGGGTGGAGATGCTTGTAAAGAAAAAGATGAAAAAAATGGTGGAAAGGGTGGAAGTTTGTCTCCATTTCCATTACTTCCTTTTCCATTAACTCCTCCTGAATAACCTTTTCCTTTGGAAAGTTTGGAACTTTCCCCTTGCAACCTGGTATTCCTCTCTATTCCTCTCTTGATAGAGGACCTTCACCCTCTCTTAAGAAATCCTTTGTGAAGGTGTTCTCATCTTGCTTAATGAAATCCTCTGTGAAGGTGTTCTCATCTTGCTTAGTTACATTAGGTTTACCGCTGGTTCTGTGTTCCTTGAGATATGATGATAATAGAGTGGGTGGATTTTTCACAAAGCCGAACCTTAACCTGGACAATTGCAACGAAGTTCCCGTCTATAAGGCACGTGTTGGCTCTAATGGCGAGATTGGCTCCAGGTGCAGTCACAGATGCTATGGTTGATGAGCCAGATGTTTTGGCTGTGAATGAGATGGGCGACCCGATTGCGCTGTACTCCAATCCGAATTCGAAAAATCAAATAAATAAAGGATTGAAGAGGGGAGACTCTCTGTACTATGAATCTCTTGCTCTGGATTACATTGGACGTGTTCCTCTCACAAATTAAAATTGGATTTCAGAACTAAATGGGGTCTCAGCTATACATAGTCATAACAAATGTGGAAACCGACCATATCCTCAAGTTTATTGGGACTTGCAAACCCTATTTTCAAATTTCAAAGCTCACCTGAGAATGTTAAATTGATAGGGAGTCACCTTTACCGATTTCAGAAATGTATGGGGATTTGCAACGTTTGTTTTCATATAAGTTGCACGCACTTGGAAATTTCACATTTACTATAAAAATTAAAAATTAAACAATAACTTTACCATTTGCTCACAATTAAAATAAATATTTTATAACCGAAATCTGTAGAAGTCAAGGCTGATATACCGCCCACCTAAAGATTAGTTAAAGTCATTTTAATATTTGGCAAGCATGTTACTTGCAATTCCTTAAATATTAACATGTTTTCTGTGTAAACTTTTACACGCTTTTCAGGTGAAATTAAAATAATGTAGAATTCGAGAATCTTTTGAAAAGTTAAATGAAGTGCAGGATTTGGAGAATCTTTTCTCGTATTTTTCTGTGTGAAATTTTGAAAATTTTCTAAAAAATTAAATTGATGGTAAATTTTTGAAACTTTTTTACTCAAAAAATACTTGATTTTAGATTTTGGAATATTTTGAAAAAATAAGTTGATAGCAGAAATTAACTGGATTTCAGATTTTGGGAATATTGTGAAAAATTAGATTGACTGTCGATTTTGGAAAATGTTTTCACAAGTAAGCTTAGTTTTTTGGGAATGTTATGAAAAATTAAATTACCAAATTGGTGTATAAGACCCTCTTGTTTGTCTTAGGAGGAAACACATGTTCTTAGCCATTAGGCCCACTCAAGTTGCATCTGATAATAAGATTGTAGTCAAATATTTGTTCTAGCTCCTATCTATCAGACCTTAAAATATTTCAATTCGAGGTTCTCTAAATATGCAAAATTTATTTTTTGATTTTTGTGTTTTTGAGTCAAATCTTTTTTTTGTTATTTAAAATTAGTTTTTAATTGCATATATAAATTTAGCACTCTCAAAATCTCCTAGAATACTGAAATTACTAAAAATTTTCAACTTAAACTTGTTATTCCAAAAAAATTTGCATAAATTTGAGCAAATTAAATAAAAAACATACCAAATTCAATTTCATAAAAAATACTTAAAAAAACAACATCTTTCTTTGTTTAATCCCAATATATTTGAACAATATTTTTCACTTTTCCTCGGTACACTGAAAACAGTGCACTTAAAAGTCATTGTAATTCTGTTTAAATATTATTTTCAAAAAACAAAAATAATACAGGAACATAGGCTTGGTGTAGTAAGTCCAGTAAGCAGCACGTTCGACAGTCAAACGACATACTTCATACTTCGAGAATTTGATTCAGAAGCTTCGCTTAGAGAATGCTATTTACTATCACAGCTGAAAAAGTTGTTAAAAGCTTGAAGGATGTTTTGCCATAATTTATTAATATTTAATGATGGCATAATTTATTAAAATTTAATCATAAAATTAGATGTGAAGGTTTAAATCGTTTAATTTGTATGATTGGAGTAAAAGGAGTAATGTGTAATTGTAATATATGTAACGTTTAAAAGGAGGTAATGTGTAATTGTAAAATAGTAAATAAGCATGTAATTTTTTAAATATTAGTATGTATTGGAGTAATGCTTAATTGAATAAAGGAAAGGGAGGTATTTACTATTTCTGAGATGAAGATTTTTTGGTAATAGACCTACAAGAGTGTTAACACCAGTTATGGCAAGAGTGCAAGCACCAATAGCACATAGTTAAATAGAAGAGCTATTTGGAGGTTCTTTTCAATGTGACAAAAAGACGAACTTACTTTTTATTTTGAAAGCTTTAAATAGTTCCTTAGACATGAAAGGGGGAATCTCGCTACCCACCATTGTTATTAGTGATCAATTTTCAAGAAAATCAAGTGCAATGAAGTTCTTTGCAAGCATTATCTTCCCAACAAGGCACCTCTACTTCTTTCAACCATTAAAAGATTTTCACAATTTACCTTCAACAAAATTTATGTTATACAAGTGTTCTCATGCCAATGTCCACACAATTGCAAGTAAGCAAGGTCATGAAGTTGAATCTTCTAATGATATTTTAGAGTGGCAGTTGAGAAGAAATTAATGCCATAGGTCTCATTCGCTCAAAAGCCCCCTCATCCTGTAAAAGTAATGTTCAATTATGAGGACACAAATATAGTTAGTAAAACATAATAAAGAATACAAACATTGGAGAAAAACATCAAAGAAATAAACACTTGAAAATATTTCTTCATCTTCTTTACTGAACAAGTGATACATTCATATATAGTCTTTAGATTTATACAAATATAGAAGTTGCTATATTTGTTTAACTAATCATTTGAGACTACTTCTCACTATCCCTAATTTAATCTGTGAATACTTTGTTTATAATGTTATACCAATATATGATAAATTACATATTGCAATAATAAAAATTAAGCATTATCTTCAATCCCTCGTAATGGTTAATGATATGATTCCAAAAATCTTCTTATGTAATGAAACTTATCTCGTGGTAGTACTTTGGTGAAGATATCAACAAGTAGATGATGTGTTTTACAAAACTTTTTTTCAATTCTTCCTTTTGCAGCAAACTATCTTGTAAAAGCATAAAATGGTGCTTGATATCAATATGTTTGGTACAACTATGGAACACTGGTATTCACTTATGGAAATTGTACACATATTACCACAATAAATAGTTATAGCATCTTGTTGCTCTTGTTTTAGATTTGTCAAGATTCTCTTAAACCAAATTATTTCACATGTTGCTAATGCTACCACAATATAATTTGCTTCTCTAGAAGATAAAGAAAATAATTGGTTGTTTCTTTGAATACCACGATACTATGCTTGATCTGAGGTTGAAAACTTAAAGTATTTTTTCTATCATCAAGAAATCCAGATCAACCAATAGAAAATTATTTATTGAAGTGTGCCAAATGCTAAAATTACTTTTCCATGAAGATATCTTAAAATTCTTTTAGTTTCTCTAAAATGAATCTTACTTAGATTTTGCATGAACCTAGAAATTAAACTTATTGCATACATAATATGGGGGTTTGGGAAAGCCTCTTTTCAAATTTCAATCCCTGTGGAAGTTGATATTCCTAAATATTTTCACAGCTTTTTTTATTTTTTTTGTTTTTTTTTTCAATCTTGGAATTTCTTCAACTGAAATTAAATTTTGAGAATATTTTGAAATATAAATTAATCAACTAGAGATTTGGGAAAATATTTTCACAAGCAAGCTTGGTATTTTTTCTTTTCACGTCTTGTAATCTCTCCAACTGAAATTACCTCAATTGCATATTTTGGGAATATATTGAAAAATTGAATTGACTACCGAAATTAACTGGATTGCATATTTTGGAAATATTATGAAAAATTAAATTGACTGCAGGTTTTGGAAAATATTTTCATAAGAAAGCCTAGTTTTTTTTCTTTTTAATCTCTCCAATGAAATTAATTGAATCATTGATTTTGAAGATATTTTGAAAAATTAAATGGGCTTTAGATTGTAGAAATATTTTAAAATTTGATAATATGATTAAAGTTAATGTTGTAGCGGCTACAACCACCCTCCAAAATTTTGCCTTAGCTTCGTTTTGGAGCCTCCCTACCAACCTTTCACAACACCTTGTCTTGTTCGTCAAGTACACAAGCTTTAGTGTTTTTCTTGCACAAAAGATAGCCTGTTGATCAAAGCTTGATGCATTCCCCTCATAAGTTGTTCATCCGGACTTGGTCCAGCTGCAGGCTGAGCAACTTCCCTATGAAATTGCTCAATTCTGGATGGAAACCAACCTTCCCTCTAGAAATTGCATAATCCTGTCTGGTAGCCTGCTAGGCTCCAGAATTGCGCAATTCTGCCAGTCAACCCTCACAGTGAAAATTGCGCAATTTTCCCCAACAGGCCTACTCAACCCAGGAATTGCGCAATCCTTAGTAGCAGTCAGGTGCTCTACCCAGAAATTGTGCAAATCTCCTCGGAAGTCATCCCAGCTCCCATCCATAAACACGCATTTCCTTCTAGCAATTGAGCAGCCTCACGCATGAGGAGTTGCACTGACCAGTTCCACCCCAGGCCAAGGAAACTTGACTTGCACGCATGGCTTGATTTTTCTTGGAATAGCAAAAAGCAACATGCAAAAGGCATCCCACGATACAGGGAGATATTTTTAGCAGCTGGAGGTTACATGCAAAGTTCGTTTAGAAACATTCCTTCAAGTGTCGCTTTCTCCTAGATTTGTGGCATGCGCGTCATGAGCTCAAACTTATTTATTCGATGCATCAGAGCTCATTCTTTCACATCGATCTTGGAGCTCTGACATCCCACAACACATCCAGGACTCTTTGACACATCTGGCTCAACTATTCACGGGTAAGTGGCCTCAATTTTTCTTTTTCATCATTTATGTCGCTTTTCGTGTTTTCTCTTGTGTGAGTGTTGTTTTCTTAATTTCTTTGAATGCTTGCTGCCGTTTACATGCATACTAGCTTGTACTAGCACCGTTTCAGTTTTCATTGCTATCTCACTGTTGTCGCATGCATGAAATTGTTTTGCACGAACAGTCGCTGATTCAGCGACTCGCTTCACCCACATGCATGTTGATCTATTTACTGAATCTTTCATTCAATGTTTGCATGCACAATCAATCACTTTTTCTTTCACTTAGTGTCACCATGCATTCACTTTCACATTTTCTTTCAGTTGCCCGTCGGCGAGTCTGGCCAACCTTGGCCCAAACTCTGCCTTCACCGAGACATCATTGCGCAATCTGGGGAAGGAAGGCTCTATCTTCCTCTCCAGAAATGCACATTTTTGCCTCCTCTAGGACTGTTTTGTGCATTTTTAAGGGACAGTGACTGCTGGCCCAGAAAATGGCACAATGCAGTCCTTGAGCCTGCAGTCATTTCCAACTGGAATTGCGTATTGCACAATCCTAGCAGCCAACAGTCATTATGGATTGCGCATTGTGCAAATCTAGTAGCTAGTCTTTCCTTCCAGACAACCCAGGCTGCCTTTTGTGCAGTTTTGGCAGCCAGTCACCCAGCCTCCCAGAAGAAATTGCGCAATCTTTGCCTATCATTCCCCAAGTATGTGCTATGTCATTCCCCGAATTTGCTTTGGTTTTCGCTGACATATTTCTTGCCATGCATGTTGCTTTGTCTCCAGATATTTCAGGTGTTCATCCGCCTCTATTGGGAACGGGATCCCCCAAGGACAGTTTTGGGTCAATTTTGTAATAAAGTTGTAAAGTCTCTTTATTTTGTGGTCGTGGAGCACAAAGGTGTCATGATTCATAAAGGGTTGTTCGCCCTTATTTTGTAAAGTGTAAAGTCAGCTGTAAAGATCCACCCATGGTCTGCGGACCATGGGATTGTATAAAAAGGAGCTAAGTAAGTAAGCTCTAAGTAGTTTTAAGTTAGAAGTCTTTAGCGAAGGATGAAGTGAAGAGTCTTGGTAGAGAAGTCTAAGTGTTTCGGGTTGTAGTGTAGGGAGAGGCTCTGTAGCTGAGTGTGCAGAGGCCTTGGGTGGAAGTCCACAGCAGAGTGTGAAAACCCCTGTCGTTGTGTGCGCAGGGCGAATAGAGTCTGTACTAAACTAAAGATATTGATAAAGAGAAGTATTCTGCAAATTCTGTGTATTTATTTCCTGTTAATGCATCTGGTTATATTGCGGTTTGGGTTTCATTTATAATATTTATGTGATGCGCGAATATATGTGGTTGTATTGGTTAATTGAACGCAAGTAAGAATATCAGTTTACACGGCACTAACTGTGATTGTTTAGTAAGATAAGTAAAACGCATAAGATAACTTGGGAACCTATACAATACACTGTCATAGCAACGTGAAAGTATCTAGATGGCAGGTTAAGGCTGAGTGAAGGTCAATTGTACACCTTCGTGGAGGTGCTGAAGGGTAGAATAAAGGGCTAGACTGACAGAGGCCTAAAGCTTAGTGACCTGCGCGAAAGTAGGAATAGAGGGTATAAATCAACAGCATAACCATACTGCTACGGGTGAGACTTCGGTCCGCACTCTACGGGCTGATGCCGAAAGGGCCAGTAGTGTAGGGATTTGTTTGGCTAACTAATGTTGAACCTGGGTCAGGTCCCACACAACCAACAAATGGTTCCGTTTCCGGGACCAGAATCTGCATAAGAGATGTGTGATGTCATATCACTGGAATCCAACTAAGAAAGAGATCGAAGACTAGTTAGCCAGGATGATCCACGAATTTGCAGCGCATGAGAACAGAAATCCAGGACTGACAAAGGAACAGTGGCTGGACAGGTACTTATATACAAAGATCCACGAGATCATTTTCTATTGCTTTCTGGTTGAGTTATATGAGTGGATCGCGAAGCTAGCGGATAGCCAAGGAAGGTGGAGACTTGATGGTCCTATTGTTTGGACCCTAGAGTTAGTACAAAGACTAGAAGCCTCTGAGGATAAGATTGCCCGCGCTGTTGATCATTGGCTCGATTGCATCATAGGAGAATTTGTGACTGAATTCACAGTTTATACCTCAGTTAGTTACAGCGAGGCGGAGTGACGCTTTTTCAAAGGTCCGCAACGTAAGTACTTGAAGTATTTGAATACCTGGATTAAGATGTTATTGTGTGAAAAACGGGTTATGCAGCTACCTTTATGTTCGGAGCTACGCAAAGTGGAAAGACTTACAAAAACGAAGGAAGAAAGGGTCCTGAATATAGCCCACTGATTTCACCTCCATTGGGTGACAAAGAGGGAGTAGCGCAGGTTTCTCCGCGAAGTGAAATTTAGTTAATAAGACAAGGATTCCTGCAACTTCCACCTCCACCCACATCACCTCCAACTTCATCGCCATCACCTAAGACTTCACCCATACCACCACCACCTCCACCGTAGTTCAGCATGGAAAATTCATTGAAGCTGCCTTTGTTTAAGGGCTTGGGAAATGAGGACTCAGACTAGTTTTGGTTCATTGTGAAAGCTGTATGGGAAGCTCAGGGCGTCACAGATGATCACATGAAGAAGGCAACATTGGTTAGTGCTTTACAGGATCACGCGTTAACCTGGTACATCAAGTACTCTAATGATAACCCAAACGTTGGGGTGGTAGACATCTAGACCGCGCTGAATAAAGAATTCAGTAGGCCTAAATCCGAGGCACAGTCAATTGTGGGGTTCAAGGAAATCGCGATGAAACTAGGCGAGACACCTTGGGAATTGGATCAGAGGTTGAAGTGTAAAATCTGCGAAGCTAATATGAACTTAACAGATGGACAACATCGCGAATGGTTCGTGGCTTCGCTCCTGCCACACCTAAGGGTTGCACTGTCACAACAGAAGATTACGACTTAGGCAGAGGCCTTGGAGATTTCAGTGAGACTGCATGAAACATTGATGCAAGATCAAAATCTAGGGGTTCAATAGATCCATGTGCAGCTGCAAAACCTTTGCCTTGAAATGAAATGTTTAAAGCAAGACAGAACAGTTCGACCGGAGGTGCGTAAAGAGGTATGGTGCTCGAAATGTAAAGGTCAAGGGCATGACAAAGACCAATGCCTGATCTTTGCATACTATATTGCAGGAGGAGGACCGATGCCTTTTAGGCCGGAAGCCTAGGAAGGACCGAGCGTGGGGCCTATGTTGTGGTGCGCTATATGTCAGGTAGTCGGAAAACATGCGATAGATAACTGTCATTTGCTGCAGAACTTTGTGCAAACCCCGCAACAACTATTCTGGGTGAATAACAGCATGAGACCAAGATTGGGTGAATCCAACAGTGGATGGATGAATTACATGGGATCGCGAGAGTTCATGCACCTCAGACTCTCATGAAGAATTAGAGTGCTAGCAGAATCGACTACATGAAGTGACCATGTTGAGTTGTAATATGATGACCTGGTCGTTGCGTTGTGTATCATCAGAGTTAAGAAATCTACCCACTTGTGATGGCCTGAATGATGTAGACGTGTTTTTTCATGCATTTGAGAGGGAGGTACCAGAAAAGTAGCGTTTCCAGGCTTTA
Organism: Pinus tabuliformis; assembly: GCA_031772625.1. Lineage (NCBI taxonomy): Eukaryota > Viridiplantae > Streptophyta > Pinopsida > Pinales > Pinaceae > Pinus > Pinus tabuliformis. The sequence continues at coordinate 863,034,679 of CM062809.1, forward strand.
GATTGGGCACTGTACGCTACGCCTGCAAGATGGTGGGGTACGCACAAGGGTAGTTTTGACGATTGGCGCGAGTGTAGAAGGATGATGAGAACACACTTTGGGAAGCTAAAGGTACGAATTACAGAAAAGTATGACGGGAAGGACGATCCACATGCACACTTGGCAAAATGGGCTGAGACTTATGGAGTGAAGCCCTAACCTGAATGGGTGCACTTGTTCTGTCATACCTTGGATGTCATCCCGATGAACTGGTAATTGGTGACTGAGCTTCGCCATGGTACAGGTGAATGGGATATTCTGCACGAAGGATTCATAATGACGTTCAGCTTTGAAGACAGGTTTGACTATATTGACAAAGCGCTATAAGAAGTGAAAGCAACAATCTTTAGGATACCGCAGGATCCTTTGGGTGACAAAGAGGGAGTAGCGCAGGCTTCTCCGCGAAGTGAAATTTAGTTAATAAGACAAGGATTCCTGCAACTTCCACCTCCACCCACACCACCTCCAACTTCATCACCATCACCTGTGACTTCACCCATACCACCACCACCTCCACCGTAGTTCAGCATGGAAAATTCATTGAAGTTGCCTTTGTTTAAAGGATTGGGAAATGAGGACTCAGACCAGTTTTGGTTCATTGTGAAAGCTGTATGGGAAGCTCAGGGCGTCACAAATGATCACATGAAGAAGGAAACATTGGTTAGTGCTTTGCAGGATCACGCGCTAACCTGGTACATCAAGTACTCTAATGATAACCCAAACGCTGGGGTGGTAGACATCTAGACCGCGCTGAATAAAGAATTCATTAGGCCTAAATCCGAGGCACAGTCAATTGTGGGGTTCAAGGAAATCGCGATGAAACTAGGCGAGACACCTTGGGAATTGGATCAGAGGTTGAAGTGTAAAATCTGCGAAGCTAATATGAACTTAACAGATGGACAACATCGCGAATGGTTCGTGGCTTCGCTCCTGCCACACCTAAGGGTTGCACTGTCACAACAGAAGATTACGACTTAGGCAGAGGCCTTGGAGATTTCAATGAGACTGCATGAAACACTGATGCAAGATCCAAATCTAGGGGTTCAGCAGATCCATGCGCAGCTGCAAAACCTTTGCCTTGAAATGAAATGGTTAAAGCAAGACAGAACAGTTCGACCGGAGGTGCGTAAAGAGGTATGGTGCTCGAAATGTAAAGGTCAAGGGCATGACAAAGACCAATGCCTGATCTTTGCATACTATATTGCAGGAGGAGGACCGATGCCTTTTAGGCCGGAAGCCCAGGAAGGACCGAGCGTGGGGCCTATGTCGTGGTGCGCTATATGTCAGGTAGTCGGAAAACATGCGATAGATAACTATCATTTGCTGCAGAAGTTTGTGCAAACCCCGCAACAACTATTCTGCAACTTATGCACATCGGTAGGGCATGATGAGTGCAAATGTAGAAGTTATGAATTGATGATGGATAGAACACCCACCTATAGGGTCAAGGAAGAAACGTGGCCCCCTGACCAGAGCGTTGGGATGGCGCAAACAGGCTTTTAGGGGTGTTGACGAGGTCGAGGTGGAGGAGGACCTGGCAGAGGTTGGGGGCAGCTAATCCGCTACAACTATGGAGGACCAGGACATTATTCCTGTGAATGCACTAACCCAACATGACCATCGTGCAAATATTGTACTTAATTTGATCATGAGATAGAAGATTGTCCTATGCTGATAGCGAGGATACACAACAAAGGGGTGCTACCACCTCAGCCGACTCAGAACTTGCAGATGATGAGGTCTGAGCCTCACGAGGAGGATCCGAATGTGAATACAGTGCTCCAAAGTGGAATTGCAATTTGGCGATGATAAGGGGAAACAACCCGAAGATAGTGCATGGGTTCGCAACGCTCTAACGAAGGAGGTTGAATTTGATTGAAGAGCTTCACTGAGGCCTCTACCTCAGGGAGAAAGGATAAGCCTGATTAGGAAATGGACCCTTCTATGCTTACGACCTTTCTAGAGACTTGCATGAATCTGTTGTGTGATAGCAAAGCTGTGAAGGGGTTACAAGAGCTTATAAATAGATGTGCCGGAAACACTCCGAGTGAACCGTGCATGGTACAAATCATTGGTAACATAAAGCAAGGACAGGACGAGAGATGAGACTGACCGCACATATAGGAGAATATGAAATGGATCAGGTTATTCTGGATCTGGGGTCAGACGCAAATGTTTTACCAAAGTAGACTTGGGAGCAGATGGGAAGACCCACGTTGCAGTGGTCTCCGATTCAGTTAAGGATGGAAAATCAACAAAAGATCATCCCCATGGGACAGCTGCAAAGAGTGACTATAGATATTGAAGGCGCGAGCTCGTTGGCTGACTTTGAAGTAATAGAAATTGAGGATGAAAACAACCCCTACCCTATGCTCCTTGGCATTAATTGGGCTACTGACATGAACGGGGTAATCAACCTAAAGAAGTGAAAGATGATATTTGAAAAGAAATCACTCCGTGTAATAGTACCCCTAGATCCTGCTCATGGATCTCACTATAGTGAACCAGTCCATGATTACGAAAGCGATGATGATTTGGACTGCATATATAAGATAACAGCATGAGACCAAGATTGGGTGAATCCAACAGTGGATGGATGAATTACATGGGATCGCGAGAGTTCATGCACCTCAGACTCTCATGAAGAATTAGAGCGCTAGCAAAATCGACTACATGAAGTGACCATGTTGAGTTGTAATATGATGACCCGATTGTTGCGTTGTGTATCATCGGAGTTAAGAAATCTACCCACTTGTGATGGCCTAAATGATGTAGACGTGTTTTTTCATGCATTTGAGAGGGAGGTACCAGAAAAGTAGCGTTTCCAGGCTTTAGATTAGGCACTGTACGCTACGCCTGCAAGATGGTGGGGTACGCACAAGGGTAGTTTTGACGATTGGTGCGAGTGTAGAAGGATGATGAGAACACACTTTGGGAAGCTAAAGGTATGAATTACAGAAAAGTATGACGGGAAGGATGATCCACGTGCACACTTGGAAAAATGGGCTAAGACTTATGGAGTGAAGCCCTAACCTGAATGGGTGCACTTGTTCTGTCATACCTTGGATGTCATCCCGATGAACTGGTAATTGGTGACAGAGCTTTGCCATGGTACAGGTGAATGGGATATTCTGCACGAAGGATTCATAATGACGTTCAGCTTTGAATACAGGTTTGACTATATTGACAAAGCGCTATAAGAAGTGAAAGCAACAATCTTTAGGATACCGCAGGATCCTTTGGATCTGATTGAACCCAATTGGACTACACAGCTGAGCCACGCGCTGGACTGTATAATGTCACTGTTGAAGGAGAAGATGAGGATCCATGAAAAATTAATATTCCTGAAATAGAGGGTCACCGCGAGGTTGAGGGACCGCAGATCGAGAACCCTGATATAACCGCGCCGCTGAAAACGAAATAGGTAAATATTGGTACGGAGGCGGAGCCCAAGTTCGCGAAAATAGGAGATTATTGGGATGATGAAATGGTAGATAAGGTCGCTGAATTGCTTCACGAATACCAAGATTTGTTCCCTACTAAGTTTACGGAGCTAAAGGGGATAATAGGAGACTTGGGTGTTATGAAGATCACGTTAAAACCTGATGCGAAGCCAGTTAAGCAAAGACTTTACCATCTCAATCCGAAGTATAAGGAGAAGGTCCGCTTAGAGCTAGATAAGATGCTCGTGGCAGGCATCATTGAGCCCGTAGAAGAATCTGATTGGGTAAGCCCAATGATGGTACAGGAAAAGAAGTAGAAGGATGAAATAAGGATATGCGTAGATCTTAGGAAGTTGAATGATGCTTGCATACATGATCCTTTCCCGACTCCATTCACTGATGAGGTATTGGATAATGTAGGTGGCCAGGAAGTGTACTCCTTCACTGATGGGTTCTCTGGGTATCATCAGAAAAAAATCGCGCCGGAGGATAGAAGCAAGACAACCTTCATGACTAAATGGGGATGTTTTCAGTACACTATAATGCCTTTAGGATTGAAGAATGTGCCTGCGATTTTTTTGCGCGTAGTCATTCTTGCATTCAAGGAATTTATTCATAAGTTTCTAGATGTGTATTTTGATGACTGAACTGTGTTTAGGTTGGTAAAACGCCATGTGGCAAGTTTGCACATGATGCTAGATACTTGTCAGAGGTACCAGATCGTGCTCAATTTGAAGAAATGTCTGTTTTGCGTTCCTTTTGGGACTCTGCTGGGCCATGTGGTTTGTAGACAAGGATTGATGGTAGATCCCATGAAGATCACAGTGATACTTAACTTGGAGGCACCAAGGAGTGTAACATAGTTATGCACAACCTTGGGACATACTGGGAATTACAGAAGTTTATCAAGGGCTATGCCCAAATCACCGCGCCTATGGAGAAGTTGTTGAAAAAGGATGTCACGTTCTGTTGGAACGAGGACTGTAAGAAAAGATTGGATGTATTGAAAGAAAAAATGGTCACTGCGCTGATTTTAGTCTTCCCGGATTGGAAGAATGAGTTTCACGTACATGTAGACGCGTCATGTATAGCATTGGGAGCAGTACTGACACAGGCTGGCAAAGGAGAGTTGGACCATCCTATAGCATTCACAAGCAGGAGGTTATCCAAGGCTGAGAAGAAATATTCCACCACCGAGCGCGAAGGGTTAGCCATGGTATACGTGCTCCAGAAGTTTAGACATTATGTTGGGTGGACATTTTAAGATGTATACGGATCATTCCACATTGAAATACCTGGTCAATAAGCCTGTGTTGGGGGGAGAATCTGTAGGTGGTTGTTATTGTTCCAGGAGTATGATTTTGAGGTTATTGTGAAGCCTGGACGACTGAACACAGGACTAGACCATCTTTCGCACATCGAAATAGGGGAAGATCCCACTAATTTGGAGGAGGGATTGCCTGACACATAGCTATTTGCAGTGTGCATCACGGATGGTCACTTTGAAGACATCATACACTTCCTAACAACAAGAACCGCCCCAGAAGGTTACATCGCCCAGCATAAGAAGGAGTTAGTAGTGCACGCGGCATACGTTTCTATCATTGCTGAACATCTGTACAAAATGGGGTTTGATGAAGTATTACGATGATATGTACCGAAGTTTGAAAGGAGCAGTATCCTTGCGAATGCTCATGGGGGCACTACGGGAGGCCATTATGCAGGGAGAGCAACCGCACAAAAGATTCTATGCATAGGGTTATGGTGGCCAACCCTCCATCAGGATTCAAAAGCTTACTGCAAGGCATGTGATGTGTGTCAAAGGATTGGCAGGCCATCGCGAAGGGATGAGCTACCTCTGAATCCACAGATGACGTTACAACCCTTTGAGAAATGGCCGATAGATTTTGTGGGACCTATTCAGCCCCAAGGGAAGAAGACGGGAGTGCGGTACATTATCACCGCGACTGAGTATTTGACTCGATGGGCAGAGGCACAACCTGTGAAGGATTTCACAGGCACGACTGCTGTGAAATTCCTCTTTGAGTATGTACTGATGTGATTTCGGTGTCCAAAATTTTGATGAGTGATCGTGGTACACACTTTCTTAACGAGACAATCAATGCGCTGATGGAGGAATTTCAGGTCTATCACCAGAAAAGTATGCCTTATCACCCACAGGCTAATGGGATGGTGGAAGCATTCAATAAGGTGATGGAGAACACATTGACCAAGGTTTGCAACATTCAGCGAAGTGATTGGGACCTATGCATACCCACAGTACTATGGGCCTATCGGACGACATGCAAAAAGTTGACTGGACAGACACTCTTTAGGCTTATATATGGCATTGAAGTAGTAATTCCCATGGAATTCATTGTGCCTAGTCTACGCATAGCGGCACTCATGGGTATGACACATTGCGGAGCCCTGGAAGAGAGGCTCGCGCAGCTGGCTGAGATTGAGGAAGAGAGATTTCTAGCTGGATTTCACCAACAGGTCCAACAGTAGTGCAAAAAATCATGGCATGATCGACACATTAAGTTGTGCACCTTTAAAGTAAATGATCTGGTTTTGTTATATGATAGTAAGTTTGATAAATTTCCAAGGAAGTGCAGTATGCACTGGTTAGGGCCCTATGTCATTAAGGAGATTAGCGACAATGGAGCAGTTCAGTTGGTTAAATTAAATGGAGATCCCTTCCCAGGAAAGGTGAATGGTAGCCTATTGAAGCCATACACCGGTGGTCCGGCCATGTGACTATATGAGGGTAGCATAGTCTTAGCACTCCAGGCAGCTGAAAGGAGGTGCGAGACTATAAACTACACTGCCCGGGTTGGGGAACTGCGCAATTGGAGGATTGTGCGGAGCAAGGAAATGTCACAGGGTTTGCGACAACACAAAGGGAGCTGCACTACCCAAGGAGAAATTGCGTAGGTCAGCCGGAAAGTGATCGTTAAAGTCATTGTTCATGATTTGACGGTAGAAATGAGGCCAAATGCAGTAGGCAGCCAGCAATTTTTCTAACTAAAAATCGTCTTTTCTGTCGTAGTCCTCGGAGAGATCTTTCCAACGGGATATCATGCGCGTCAAACGGAGATAGTACGACCAATTCGCGACCCCGGGAAGTTGATGTACCAACTTACCCAAAAAACGGGGCCCACAATTTGGCGTTTCATCTTCTAGGGTTAGGTTTTGGAATGTGAAGGGTTTTCCATTGTTTCTCAACAATAAATAGGCCCTCGAGCCCCATTGTAACACAGTTTTTGGAGAACAGTTCAGAGGCATGTAGCCGACACATCTCTTCTCAGAGATAAGCTACCATCACCCTAGCTGGGTTATTTCCATTTCTATTTGTAAGCATATTTCAGTATTTTACAGTAATGAAATGAAGTATTATTTCCACTGCATATTTGTATTTATGGTTATCTCTGCATTTTATTGCGTTCCTGTTTAAATCCGGATCAGTGGTATCAGAGCAGTCTGCTTTTTCTCTGTTTTTCTTTGCATGTCCCCAACGATGTCGCAACTTTGAATTTACCAGACTTGTCGCGCCTAACGAACGATCCAATTAATTATCTTCCGTTTTGGCTGCCAATGCCGAATAAGTTGCCCAGTGACATTCCCAAGTTCGAGGGTAAGTCTGGAGAGGACCCGTCGAATCATGTGATGACTTACCACCTCTGGTGTGCCTCTAATTCCATCTCGGATGATTCGATCCGCTTACGTCTTTTCCAGCGTACACTCATTGGTCTTGCGGCCAAGTGGTACATTGAGTTACCATGGGCCTCTTTTTATAACTTTAGCCAGTTAGCTACCTCGTTTTTAACTCATTTTCAGTTGCCGGTCAGATATGATAATGGCACGGAGTTACTAACTTCATTAAAACAATCGACGTCCACTTATATTTCCGATCATATTCATGAATGGAGATGTCGAAGGCGGTTAGTGAAAGTTTTTATCCCGGACCAGATCTTAGCTGAATGGTTTGTTAAATCATTGTTACCGAAGATTACTAAAGACGTAGCTAAGGCCGGAGTAGTTACTGAGGAGCAAGTGATTGCTCAAGTGCAGTACCTTGACTTAGTTTATACTCAGTCAGGTACGTTACACAAAAAGATCCCAGATCTTCCTAAGTCAAATCAAATCGCTGCAGCTCCTTCGGGATCTCATGCTGCTGATGGCATGATTAGTACAATGAACACTAAAAGCAAGAAGAAATCCTCAAAGAATTCTTCTCCTATTATAACCTTACCAGACTCCCCGACAGGAGATTCTTCTGCTGAGATTTCCGCCGATATTCACGCTGTAGAGTCATCTACAGTTAAATCAAAATCCGGTGGAAAGAAGAAAGGGAAGAAGAAGAATAAAGCAGACAAAACTCCAAAGGAGAAAACTGAAAAATCGGAAACCAATGACGAAAAACGCAAACCTCGTTATCCATGTCTTATTTGTGAAGAGGAACACTTTACAAGAGACTGCCCTCATCGAGCAGAGGTTGCAAAAATCGTCAAAGGTTCCCAAACTCCTGCTGTTTTGAAGGATCCATTTCCAAAGCAGGATAGTAAGATGATAGGTTCTTCCTCGAGTGCCAGTGAAGAACCCATATTGATGATGTCTCATGTAAGGATTGCGACTCGATCGCAAGATTATGGTAGTAAAAGTCTTGTTGATGGCAAAGAAGCAGAATCTTCTCATTATAATCCATCAACCTCAGCTCCCAGTTCCGATCCACTACAGATCGAGAAACCTAACCCGGACTTAGTAATCAAACTGCCCGCCAAGGGTGTACTTCGAAGGTCTGCTTTCAATCCACATGCGAGAGCGGCCCAGAATTACAACATTATTGAGGACTTATCTCTTTCACCCTCAGCAATGTCGGCTTTGGAAGTGTTGCAATCATGCCCAGCACAACGCAAATTACTCTTGTCGGCTATAGGAGCTGTTGATGTTCAGGACCCGAACCTAATGATCTTTGATCTAGAAAATAGTACACCGCGTTTGCCTCATCAAATGGCTTTCCAGATCCCAGTGATAGTCAAAAACAGGCCTATTCATCGGACTGTAATTGATGAGGGAGCTTCCACGTGTATTATGTTGATACAGTGTTGGAGATTGCTTGGTTCTCCCTCACTAAATCAATCCCCGACAATTCTTAAGGCCTTTGATGGCCGTGGGTTTCATCCTTTTGGCATTCTACAGGATTTGCCTATAGGGGTTGAAGGAAAAACCGTTAGTCTAGATGTGGAGGTGGTTGATGCCCCTCTAGACTACAACCTTCTCTTGGGTCAAAGTTGGTCTTACGCTATGACAGCGGTCATTTCATCGGTCTTTCGAGTAATAAATTTCCCACATAATGGAAAGATCGTAACAATAGACCAGCTGGCTTATTTTTCATCCGACCCAGCCTCTTCAGAGAGTATTCAGCATGTCGGTAAAACGACTATCCCATATAAGGATGTTGGACTAGGATTAGTTAAAAATGCGAGTTTACTGGGAACTTTTCCTTTTCCTCCAATCAACGCATTGTCTTCATTTGCCTCCATTCATATGATTACATCAGACACCATTGTTTATGACGATCCTTGGATCGTTCCTTCTGAATCTGAGATAGACTCATTTGGTGATGCTATGCCTTTGAGTCCATATGAAATTTGCCTATGAAGCCGTGCAGTCTTTTACCGACCTGTGTTCAACCAAAATCGACCAAATGAATGTGGTCCGTGAGGAATCACTTTTCACATCAACCTCGGAGTTAATAGCGTTTCCCGAAGTTGTGTCATCTGACGAGCAACTTCGTGAAGTCCTGTGTGTAGATGATTTACCATGGGAAGATCTCCATCACAGATCTTCGTTTTTACCTGAGGATGATCGTTTTGAAAATGATTTCTCATCAATCTTTACAGCTGAATATGTCAAAGAAGCTCAGAATCCAATGAAACATCCTGATTCAGAGCTGAATTTGGGAAACATCTCTCGAACTATTCCCATTGACATTTCGGTTAAGCCTGGAATTGTTGAGAACATTCATATAGGTGCCTCGTGTACAGATGACGAAATTCAAACATACAAGGCCCTATTTCAAGAATTCCGCGACGTGTTTGCCTGGTCCTATGAGGAAATGCCAGGAATTGATCCCGCGATTGTTGTCCATGAGATCAAGACTTACCCGGACGCTAAACCCGTCCGGCAACGTTTGCGTCAGATTCACCCACGAAAAGCGGCTGCAATTAAAGCAGAAGTTGAAAAACTGTTGAAAGCAAGTTTCATTTATCCAATCCCGTTAACGGATTGGGTATCGAATATTGTTTCGGTTAAAAAAAACAGGGAACAATAAGAATATGCATCGATTATAGGGACATTAATCGAGCTTGTCCAAAGGACAACTACCCAACACCCTATATCGATCAAATAATTGATGATTGTGCCGGCAGTGAAATATTTTCCTTTATGGACAGTTTTTCCGGTTACAATCAAATCAATATTCTACTTGCCGATCAACCAAAAATGGCTTTCATTTGTCCATGGGGGACATTTGCTTATTTCAAATTACCTTTTGGGCTTAAGAATTCTGGAGCAACTTTTCAAAGGTTATGCGTTTCATGACATCAAGCACATTGTGCAACCCTATCTCGATGTTGCCTGCTCATTCATTACATCGAGCTGATCACCTTGTCCATTTACGAGCAATCTTCATGAGGTGTAGGCATTATCGTATTCGGTTGAACCCACATAAATGTGTCTTCTGTATAGAAGTGGGTCGATTACTGGGATTTGTAGTTTCGAAAGCTGGCATTCGCGTCGATCCCTCGAAGGTGGAAGCTATCATCAAATTGCCTCCTCCTTCGAGTCTTCGCCAACTCCAAAGTTTGCAGGGGAAAGCAAACTTTTTACAACGATTCATTCCTAACTATGCCGAGGTTACAAAGGGTTTTACACGGTTGTTGAAATAAAACGCTCAATTCTCTTGGGATGAGATAGCTCAGAAATCTTTTGATGCACTCAAGCACGCGTTGACCCATGCACTGTTGTTGCATCCTCCCAACTACAACCAGGATTACTTTTTGTATCTCGTCGCCTCCCATTCCACCATTGGGATGGTCTTAGTTCAGGAAGACAAATTCAGAACGGAACATGTGATATATTACCTTAGTCGGACGTTAAACCCAACTGAGCTAAAATATTCACATGTGGAGAAATTGGCCTTGGCAGCCGTTCAAGCTGTCCAACGTTTTCATCACTACATTTTACTCCGTAAAACTACAGTCATTTCGGATTGCAACCCTATGATCTACATTTTGACTAAACAATTGCTAGGGGGCAAGTACTCTAAATGGATTGTTATCCTGCAAGAGTTCGACTTGGAGTTTGAGAAATCTAAGTCTAAGAAATCTTTAGTTTTTGCAGAGTTAATGTGTGACTTCCCTCGTGCTGACACGGAAACTATGGAAGAGGAGCCCATTGCGGACGAATATTTGTTTCTAATCAGCACTTTAGATCCATGGTATGGGGATATCATCGTCTATCTCCAGACCCAATCCTTTCGGCCCGAAGTTTCAAAGACGGAACGTCAGAAAATTTGATTCCAGTCCCAATAATATAAAATTATTGGAGATACTCTTTATCGCCGTGGGGCGGACTCTATTTTTCGAAGTTGCTTAACACATGAGGAAGCTGAAAGGGTTTTGAATGACTGTCACTCTGGAGCGTGTGGCAGTCATATGTTTGGGTATGCCACAGCCCAAAAGATATTGCGCGCTGGCTACTTCTGGCCGTCCTTGTTTAAAGATTGTATTATTGCAGTCCGAAAATGCCACAACTGTCAAGTGTTTGATCGAAAGATGTGCGCTCCACGTGCTCCTCTCCACCCTATAATTTCCGTTGGTCCTTTTGCCAAATGGGGTATCGATTTTATTACATGTAACCCTCACTCGGCCGGGGGGCATGCGTATATCATCCTTGCGGTAGATTATTTTACTAAGTGGGCCGAGGCGATGCCTACATTCGAGGCAGATGGCAAGACAGCTGCCATTTTCGTGTTCAATCATATAATTGCTAGGTTTGGTGTCCCACAAGCGATAATCACTGACCATGGGCGCCATTTCGAAACGTTATGATGACAAAACTTACAGGCCAGCTTGGTTTGCGTCACGATAGTTCAACTCCTTATTATCCGCAAGCGAATGGTCTGGTTGAGTCCATCAACAAAGTTTTAGTTATCATGATCCGACGAATCATTGGTATTCATCGGTCGAATTGGCACAACATGTTATTTTCAGCGCTTTGGGCGTACCGAACCTCAGTGAAAACATCAACAGGGTTCACTCCTTTCCAACTAGTTTATGGTTTGGAAGCTGTGCTACCCATTGAATGCGAAATCCCATCACTGCAAATGGCCATCGAGTTACTTCCAGCTACTTCCGAAGAGGAGAAGCGTTTATTATACTTAGCTCAATTAGATGAGAATCGACGTGATGCTGCATTAGCGATCGAGACTCACGCAAAACGTATGAAAGCTCAGTATGATTGAAATGTGACCCCTCGAAATTTTTCGAAAGGAGACCTAGTGTTATTGTATGATCAAGCTAATGATAAACTAGGTGCTGGAAAATTCGTTCCTATGTGGCATGGGCCCTATATTGTTAAGCGAAAGCTAGCAAAAGGGGCCTATGAGCTGGTAGACTTTGATGGGGATTCTTTGGGTAAACCCAGAAATGGACTTTACCTAAAGAGGTATTATGCTTAAAAGATGGGTATGGAGATGTTTAGTTAGGTTAGTTTTTCTTTCTAGCTGGTGTGTTTGTTAGTTTAGACAGTGTGCTTAGCTTAGAGAGTGTGTTTTCGTCGTTATTCTGGCTTATCTTGGTTTTACTCTTGATATTGCAGATGTCGATGCCTCTCCAAACATACATTGGATTTGCTGATGGTGCTTGTCGTAGTACACAGAATATCTCTTCCGCAGCTTGGGTTATCTATTCGCCCTCTGACGAGTTAGTTTCTATGCATGGGGTGAGCCTCGGTCAAACAACAAACAACATTGCCGAATACAGTGCAGTGATTGAGTTATTGTCTGAATCTATTTCATTTGGGATTCGGAGTTTGATAGTGAGGTTAGATTCTGAACTCGTTGTATTACATCTTAATAGAGTGTATGCCATTAGAAATCCAGTGTTATTAAGGTTATTTTTGAGAGTGTGTCTCTTGGAACATGAATTTGATTACATTGAATATCAGCATATTCCAAGGTCTTTAAATACATTAGTAGATGCAATTGCTTCTCGAATGTTAAATAGACATTTGCAATAATCATACATGTAAATTTAAAAACATTTCATCACACATGTTAAACAAGATAAGTCGGTAATAATGATATATATAGATAGGAGTGTGTCAAAAATACATCGTCTTCGATCATAGGTTGAAAAACACCTTATGATCGGCAAAAATGATAAGTACAAAAAACCAAAATGTCACATGTGTCTACAAAACGACCATCCAATCACTGGTGATGATCTCTATATGACACCACTGCATGGGCTACCCTACACAAGAACCTCCTAAAAGGTCCTGGGACCCCGACTACATAGCGCTGAAGCCTGATAGGAATATCATCTATGGTAGTCTCCGGTATATCTGCTGTAAGACGCTCTAGGTCATGTTCCAACTCAGCTAAAGTCTCTGTGGCCTCGTCCTGTGGGGCCGGTGCCGCTGCAACTGGTAGTCTCCTCTCGAAAGGCCGGAGATTGGCTGGACGACGTGGGCCTACATCTGCATTTTGAAAATTATTACTATCAGTTTTGAGACGATATAAAAACAAAAAATAGATAGTTTAAAAAACTTGTGGAAAATGAAGTTACCTGTATCATCCCATTGTTCTCCCGGTGGAAGAACCATGTCCGGATCTCCACGAAAATCAACTCCGGCATAAGGAAAATCCTGTATAGAAAAGACCTGGTCTTCTAACCAGTGAAAGTACTCCGGAGTAAATCGAACAACCTCCGTTCCCTCATCAGGATGACGGGCCATAACCGCAACCCATCGCATCAATTTGGGCTCTCGAGGAAGCCCAACACCAACAGTGAGTTGTTGTGGGATCAACATCGGAACCCTCTCTAAGCCAAAACTCACAATTAAAGGCCCATAACCAAAAATCTTTAGCTGTCCGTTTTTGGCTCTAGTCAGTTGGCCTTTCACATTGGCCAACACAGCATCACACCAGTTGAAAATGGTACCTCGATAGCAATCAATCGCCATCCGCATCTGGGATCCAGTGGCTATGTGTAAAGCGGTAGCCCCGCAAAGTCTGGTAACTGTAAAGGCAATCACCATAAGTTCAGGACGGGATATAGTTTTGATCTCTATCCCCTTCTCCTGAGTCTGAGTGTTACACCACTCTAGTTGGAGACTAGCGATGGACTGGCCACCCGGCCTAGTCCCAAACAGAGTCAAGTGTTCGCCTCTCTTGGGCAAACCAGTGAGAAAATAGATATCTGCGGGCTCCATCTTGAGCTGGTGCCCTCCAATATAAAAACACTGGTCCTGAACGTTCCATCTTTCTACCAGCCACTCTAGAAATCTCACTTGGGCCCTCATGCCAGGTATGGCCCAGTATTTATAAAGGCCGCATGCCTTCAAAGCATCAATTGACGGTTGATGATTAATGGCGGCCAAATCAACATCTTCGTGCTCTCTCTCACGCCAATCAAGCATGGTGAACAATCTACACACCATAAAACATCCATTAGAGTCCATAAAATCAAAAAAATTTGGTCCAATTTAGAGAATTTGGGGTTTGAAAGCTCTTTGCGCGGAGTACGCACCCCGCCTTTAGGAACAGAGCATGGGTACGCAGGTGCCCTGAAGGCAAGGTGCGTACTCCTGACATTTTCCCAAATGAGAAAATGTCGGGGTACGCGGGTCCCTAGTGCGATGCCTGCGTACCCCGAGAGGCGGTTCTTGAAACCCCAAAGCCTCCAAAAAATGAAATCTAGGGCCTAAATAAGAATTCTAAACGATGAAAATGAAGAGGAGGATGTTCAAAATTACCTTAAAGAGACGGCGTTCAATTTCGACGGTCGGATTCTCTGCAATGTCCACGGGAAGTTTCTTGCCAAAAGCCCTTTTTCTCTCCTCAACAGTAAAATGGTAAAAATGAATTGGTAAAAGCCCTTTTTATAGGTTTTTTGGGTAAATAAATGGTAAATTTGTTTATTTTTCACCATGAAAAGGTATTTTTCAAAGTATTTTTATCTATCTTTAAACAGGTATGAGTAATGTGTTGGTTTTTGTGCAGGATAAAGGATTTTCAGGGAAAATTGTCATTTTTTACAAACAAAAACATCAGAGTCATCTTTAAGCCCTTTTCTGACTCCTAAAACATGAAAAGATTGCCGAGCGTTTCTTTTACACTCGTTAAAACGGAATTAAAAGACGGTCCTCTTACAGCCCTTTTATGACCGTAAAAACATGAAAAGATTGCCAGATTTTTGTCGTTTCAAATTCGATATTGGAAATAAAACGACGTGTCCTTGATCGCTTTTTACTTTTCAGGTCAGAGACACTAATCATGAAAGTACTCCTTGGTCATAAAGATCAAGCGGTTCTCTCAAGTATTATTTTATACTTTTTCGGGCTTGGGAGACACAAATTTACGAAAAAGGTCAACCCTGGAGTCTTCTTAAGTTATTTCAGACTCTCTAAAATTGAAAAACACCAAGTTTCTCCTATACTGGACTCGTTAAAATTTCACAGTAAAGGACCTGTTCGATTACAAACAGGAACGGACCACTCCTTCTTAGGGTTCGAATCTAAACTAAGTTTGACTCATCCGAAGTATGAGCTTATAATCAAGCAAATGTTATCCTCCTCAATCTTGTAAAAAATAAAGAGGTACTTACCAGAAATGGTGGGGGAAAAGAGAGAAAAATGAGCCTATTTGTTATCCTTTGTCTCAGAAAAACCTTATCACCACTCTTGAACACGACACTTTTCATTCACCTGGGTTGGGAAATCCTTTGCCTAATAGTTGATCAAACCACATTGAAAATCTTCAGCCTGTTTCTGGGTATT
This sequence comes from Pinus tabuliformis, assembly GCA_031772625.1. Classification (NCBI taxonomy): domain Eukaryota; kingdom Viridiplantae; phylum Streptophyta; class Pinopsida; order Pinales; family Pinaceae; genus Pinus; species Pinus tabuliformis. Next base: position 863,050,230 of record CM062809.1, read on the forward strand.
AACTTTGGGTCACTCGTCACCAAGCCATATGTTGTGTCGTTATGTGTTCAAGAGGTCACTGCAAATAAACCATTCATCTGCAAAATATCTGTCATCCATCTTGACCATCCCTGAGTCAGTCCTTACAGCTACATTTCTTCAACTTGATCTATGATTTCGTGTTGTGGGCTTGCCTGCAACGGATCGCTTTCTATCAACATCAGCACATTATCTAGAAAGATGATCTAGAAATCGTCAGAACCTTGAAATATGCATGCATCAATGGCAGGTTTCTCGCCTTTGACGACAGTTTACATCATTGACTTTCGATCGAAGGATTCCGTGACATGTTCGACATCAACACATTCATTCACATCTCACGGATTGTACTGGGTACTTTGAGAACCATTGACATCACTGGTGGTCTCTCTCACACTTGTTAACAGTTTACATCATTGACTGGTAATCAAGTGGTTTCTACCATGTTCGACATCAACTCATTTATTTGCATGGATAGAATCGTACTATTTCAGGAAGTAGAAATGAAGACCCTGGATCTAGTTTCGCCATCCAGGCTGCGAGGAGTTTTGTATTCATTATATAGTAGACTAATTATAAACAGATGGTTGCGTCCATACTGTGTCTACATGAGTCTATGATTATGATGTACTGCAAAATCATTCCTGTATCAGAGCAGTAGTTAGTTTGTTAGTTAAAGTTTTCAATCTGAGTATGGGAATACCTACCTCAGCGATGATATGATCTCATATATGTATTTTGTGTTGAATATTTGCAGGTTCCAACTGGGCTCTCCACAAGATAATCCTTGAAATGATAAAGTGCTTCACCCTTCCTAGATGATATGAAACCCTAATCTACTACAGGCTTCGCACTTTAGGGGGCAATCTGTTACACTAAAATTTGTCACCATGACTATTTGAAGTCAGTATGGCTCCATCAATTGTCATACTGTCCTCCTTGGCAAGTCTTATACCTCTGCTCCTCATGTCAAACTCCAAGAAAGAGAGAAAGTCTTTAAAAAGTCAATATAACTCTGTTACGCAGTTTCTCTTACCCTTACCTGCGTGTACGCACCTCAAGTTCATAATACCTGCGTACTTGTATGCTCTGTCTGTAAAGGGGTGGGTGCGTACTCCTGTAAAGGTCAAAAGGTGCAAGTTTTACTTCAAAAAAGTTACTTGTGGTCGAATCTAGAGCATTCTAGAAGATGGTTTGACGTGGATTGAGCACCTCCAGATGGTTCATGCATCCCAATGAAAGAGGAACTTATCCCATGAAGAGGGAGCTACCTCCGTGCCATTATCATATCTGACCGGCAACTGAAAATGAGTTAAAAACGAGGTAGCTAACTGGCTAAAGTTATAAAAAGAGGCCCGTGGTAACTCAATGTACCACTTGGCCGCAAGACCAATGAGCGTACGCTGGAAAAGACGTAAGCGGATCGAATCATCCGAGATGGAATTAGAGGCACACCAGAGGTGGTAAGTCATCACATGATTCGACGGGTCCTCTCCAGACTTACCCTCGAACTTGGGAATGTCACTGGGCAACTTATTCGGCATTGGCGGCCAAAACGGAAGATAATTAATTGGATCGTTCGTTAGGCGCGACAAGTCTGGTAAATCCAAAGTTGCGACAAGTCTAAGCTTAACCAACAAGCCTTCTCGAAATTCACAGCTTAACCAACAAGCCTTCTCGAAATTCCGCAAAGAGACAACACAAAGGTAGGTTTCTCACAAAGGTGGATTTTACAAAAGGTCCGACTCCTAAGAAGACTGAAAAGACCAGGGATATCCAAGGTTTTAATGAAGTTAGTAACTCCGTGCCATTATCATATTTGACCGGCAACTGAAAATGAGTTAAAAACGAGGTAGCTAACTGGCTAAAGTTATAAAAAGAGGCCCGTGGTAACTCAATGTAACACTTGGCCGCAAGACCAATGAGCGTACGCTGGAAAAGACGTAAGCGGATTGAATCATCCGAGATGGAATTAGAGGCACACCAGAGGTGGTAAGTCATCACATGATTTGACAGGTCCTCTCCAGACTTACCCTCGAACTTGGGAATGTCACTGGGCAACTTATTCGGCATTGGCGGCCAAAACGGAAGATAATTAATTGGATCGTTCGTTAGGCACGACAAGTCTGGTAAATCCAAAGTTGTGACAAGTCTAAGCTTAACCAACAAGACTTCTCGAAATTCACAGCTTAACCAACAAGCCTTCTCAAAATTCCGCAAAGAGACAACACAAAGGTAGGTTTCTCACAAAGGTGGATTTTACGAAAGGTCCGACTCCTAAGAAGACTGAAAAGACCAGGGATATCCAAGGTTTTTACAACTTCTAAAACCAAAGTCACTACAAGACCAATACAAAAATCAAACCCAGGGCTAGAATTTCTATGAACTTCACTAAAACCCTTGATGCTAATGAAACAAGCTTAGGCGCGACAAGTCTGGTCTGTGAAACCAGAGATTCTGGGTTCGATCCCCAGTGGAGTCGCCATTTTGTCATGCGGAAAGAGTCAATTTTGCGGACAAAACCGACCTCCCTAGAAGCTAAGGCTTTCTAGTGACAAACAAGACAATCAAGCACTATCTTTCCCTAAATATGCATTTAAAATAAAAGCAACCAGGTGTTCAAGTCTTACCTTTAGTCCAACGCTGTTTGTAGCAGCCAAGCCTCTTCGATCCAGATGAGCTCCTCCTTCTCTTTGAAGCCTGCATTCACTGACAAGCAAACGATTACATAGCACCTGAATAACTCATATAATAAAACGTATTCATCATAAAGACCAAGGAGTTTATGAAACAAATTATATATAACAACTTGTTGAGAAAAATAAACTTAATTGTATTAATTGGAAACAAAAGAAACCATTACAACCAGTGCCTTGGTGTTGTGCAGGCCCCTCCCAGGGTCTAGCAAGAGTTCTCCTTTACTTTGATCAGCTCACCCACTTCCAAATGAAGCTAAGAAAGGATGGGAATCTCTCCTCTGAAGCTCTAAAAGGGAGTCCTAATTTCAGCAGCATCTACCCTTAGGAATGTTCAGCTTTCAACCTCCCCTCCCTCTGGCCCAATGCTTGTATTTATAATGCTTTGGAGGAAGTTAATCAGGTCCACCATTAATGGGATAAGCTCCTCTTTCAAAGGGGTAGCTCCCCTCTTCATGGGATAAGTTCCTCTTTCATTTGGATGCATGAACCATCTGGAGGCGCTCAATCCACGTCAAACCATCTTCTAGAATGCTCTAGATTCGACCACAAGTAACTTTTTTGAAGTAAAACTTGCGCCTTTTGACCTTTACAGGAGTACGCACCCACCCCTTTACAGACAGAGCATACAAGTATGCAGGTATTATGAACTTGAGGTGCGTACACGCAGGTAAGGGTAAGAGAAACTACATAACCAGAGTTATATTGACTTTTTAAAGACTTTCTCTCTTTCTTGGAGTTTGACATGAGGAGCAGAGGTATAAGACTTGCCAAGGAGGACAATATGACAATTGATGGAGCCATACTGACTGCAAATAGTCATGGTGACAAATTTTAGTGTAACAATTATTTTCGCTGCATATTTGTCTTTATGGTTATCTCTGCATTTTATTACGTTCCTGTTTAAATCCGGATCAGTGGTATCAGAGTAGTCTGCTTTTTCTTTGTTTTTCTTTGCATGTCCCCAACGAGGTCGGGATATAAGGAGTTAGGTCTGGAACTGGTCGAACCTTTGCAAGACCAGCCTCGCAAATCTCGACGACCTCCCATGGCGAATGAGAAGAAGAACGAGGGGGCAGGAGATCCTATCAAAATCTTGCTCGAAGAAGCCCTCGAGCGACAAAGGAACGCGATGATGGACAACTTTGCCCAAATCCTTCAACGGCTACCCAGAGGCGACGCATCGGCTTCCAACAGCTACTCTGGAAATGCCACACCATTTAAGGTACAAGTTAATTTTGAAATCCCCATCTTCGAGGGTCAAATAGACGCAGATGCCGTAAATAAATGGTTAAATCTGCTAGACGGTATTTTTCTATTCATGAATTTTCAAGTCGGGAAAAGATTGTTTTCTCTCTTCTCAAAGCAGCTTGCCACGTCAAGGACTGGTGGGAAACCTACTGCGAACAGAAGGATGAAAGTACGGGCTCACTGTTTTCAGCCGCACCCACTTGGAATGACTTCCGGGATGCCATCAAGGAGCAGTACTACCCTGTCAAAAGCTATGAGGACAAATACATCAAATGGACCACACTGCGGCAGGGACGAGACCAAGATGTGTCGGAGTTCACAAACATTTTTCATACCCTTCGCACACAATTGGGTATCAAATATTCTGAGCTGCATCTGGTACTCAAATACCGCGGCTGCCTACACAGATACATCCAGGAAGAGATGGAGTTCTTGAACATCTCCTCACTCGGCACAGCATACCGATATGCTGTCAAAATCGAGCAAAAGTTCAAACAGAAGAAGCGAGACTTTGGATCTGCAAATCCAAAGCCCAAGGACAAAGCCAAGGCGGGGTGACCCAAGACAACCCGTCGAAGCTGCAAGAAAAGAACAACACCACGAAGCCGAAGAAGGACACAGGAAAGTGGTGTGAGTTCCACAAGAGTCCCACTCATAACACAAGTGAGTGTCGGACCAAGCAGTCGCTGGTGGCCGAGTTGAAGGCTTCCGAATCAGATGCATGTTCCGACTCTGAGTCAGAACCCGACAAGGGGAATGACAAAGGGAAGCAGATCATTGATGCGGATCCCAGTGCCACTGTTGCTACTGCCAAGATCCAGAAAAATGAGCTCGAAGATCCAGAGGAGGGGGAACGTCTTTTCCACTCACAGATGTGGGTGAAGGGTTCGCCGCTGCAATTCATTGTCGACAGTGGCAGCCAAAAGAACCTCATTTCAGCAGACGTCGTGAAGCGGTTGGGCCTACCAACTACACCACACCCACAGCCGTACAGTATCGGTTGGCTTAACGAAGGACGAGATCTCAAAGTTTGCCAGCAGTGTCGCCTTCCCTACAGCATCAAGCCCTTCACAGACAAGGTATTGTGTGATGTTACACCTCTGGATGTTTGTGATGTACTATTAGGCCAGCCATACTTGTGGAGGTGACATGCTGTGTATGAGTCAAGGCCTCGCGCTATCATCATTTCTTTGGATAATTCATTATACAGGATACCGGAGGTAGCCCCACCTACCGCCACCTCTTTGATCGCTGCTAAGAAAGGCAACAAGCTCATCTCACAGACTAGGAAATTTATTTTTTGTCTGGTTCGCTCCCAAAGTAAGGGGAAGATCGTTGCTACATCCATGACCCCCGCGAAGGGTTCCTCCACACAGCAGCAGCAACAGAGGGATACAGTCGTGACAGAACACAGGAACAACTTCTCCTTACCCGAAGGGGTACCACACAAGTTTCAGGTGGGCGACAAAGTTTGGTTACATTTGCAGAGGGAGCGCCTTACCAGAACCCATCAGAAACTCAGACCACTTCGACATGGTCCTTACACCAGTAACAAGGCTACGGGAAACAATGCTTTGAAGCACAACATTCCTCCATTCCTTCGCTTGCACCGAGTGTTCAATGTGGACCGTCACCGACCATGCTCCCCACCATTTTTGGACACATCAGAGATTGCAGAACAACTCACCAGAGACCCAGCTCAGCAGAAGCTTCCTCATCTCAGGGAGGAACTCAACGCAATGGGGACCATTGCTTCCTAAGGGGGGAGGAATGATCCAGGTGGATGTTGGTGGCCACCCACCTATCCCATTTGGACCCCCACAACTGTCTCTTTCAGTTTTTTTGTTTCCTTAATTATAGCACAGTTTACTATTTTTAGCATTTTTTCGGGTCCTAAACTTCTGGAGCCGTTTTGAGGCCCTAAATGACGTTTTTTGGGAAATCCACCGCCAGCAATTTTTCTGTCTAAAAATTTCTTTTTCGTCGTAGTCCTCGGAGAGATCTTTCCAACGGGCTATCATGCGCGTCAAACGGAGATAGTACGACCAATTCGCGACCCCGGGAAGTTGATGTACCAACTTACCCAAAAAACAGGGCCCACAATTTGGCGTTTCATCTTCTAGGGTTAGGTTTTGGAATGTGAAGGGTTTTCCATTGTTTCTCAACAATAAATAGGTCCTCGAGCCCCATTGTAACACAGTTTTTGGAGAACAGTTCAGAGGCATGTAGCCGACACATCTCTTCTCAGAGATAAGCTACCATCGCCCTAGCTGGGTTATTTCCATTTCTATTTGTAAGCATATTTCAGTATTTTACAGTAATGAAATGAAGTATTATTTCCGCTGCATATTTGTCTTTATGGTTATCTCTGCATTTTATTGCGTTCCTGTTTAAATTCGGATCACGCTCCCTGGCAAGGTGCTCCACCTAATGCAGGATGGAGTGATTGCGAAGCTGAGGGCCCATGAACACACACGCTCTACAGGTGATCAGCGAGAAGAGGATTAATAATGAACAGATGGCCCTACAACGAGACTCTGCCATCGCCGCCATGACCGAGGTAACTGACCAAAACAAGCGTATAATATAGGTAATGGAGAAGGCATGTTGAATGGTCCTGGAGTTGGCCATTCTTGAGGAAGAACCAGTCAAGGTGCAGGTCCGCAAGCTTGCTACAGGGGTGTGCAACGCTCGCACAGAGATAGCTAGGGTTCAGCTGGAGTTGAACCTGAAGATCATAGATTTATGGTTTGAAGGCCCAACCTTCAACTCTGCTAGAAGTAAAGTAGTAGCGTGGAACCAATGTCATAGAGGTGATAGCGGCGGTAGACAATGCAATAGAAGACTGCACACAACTTTTTGAACAGTCATTTGAGGTCTTGAAGAGCTTGCAGGAGGACCCTAATGTACAACGACTGGAGATAGAAGTGTGAGAACTACAATAACGCTATGACGAAGTAAAATGTACAGCGTAAATCACTGCTCTCACGTAAAGACTGGAAAAGATGTAGCAGGCCAAACAGTTGAAAGAATAGGTTGATGCAGCGTAGCACAAGGAGGCAGTGCTGAAGGCGCAATTGAAGCCCTAGTTGGATGAGGCTTATGTGATCATGGCCTTTATTGAAGGAAAGCTTATGAATCTACAAGCAACTCAGCAAAAGCTTCAGCCTGACAGTTCAAGACTAGCGAATGAGCAGTTGGTTGAAGAAGCGAAGCAGGCGGCCACACAGTGCACTGCCGAGTTTGTGGTCATACAGGTCGAGTTGGGAGTCTTTGCACTAAGATCTCTACACCTACAGAGTGACTCGAGGACGAGTCACCATGTTTGTGTTGGGGGCTTGTTGGAAAGGGATCCCTCAAGGATAATTTTGGGGCTAAAAGCCCATATTTTGGGTCAATTTTGTAACAAAGTTGTAAAGTCTCCCCATTTTGTGGTTACGGAGCGCAAAGGTGTCATGAATCATAAAGGGTTGTTTGCCCTTATTTTGTAAAGTGTAAAGTCAGCTGTAAAGATCCACCCATGGTCCACGGACCATGCGATTGTATAAAAAGGAGCTAAGTAAGTAAGCTCTAAGTAGTTTTAAGTTAGAAGTCTTGAGCGAAGGATGAAGTGAAGAGTCTCGGTAGAGAAGTATGAGTGTTTCGGGTCGTAATGTAGGTAGACGCTCTGCGGCTGAGTGCGCAGAGGCCTAGGGTGGAAGCCCACAGCTGAGTGTGCGGACCATGCAGCTGTGTGTGCAGGGCGGATAGAGTTTGTACTAAACTAAAGATATCAATAAAGAGAAGTATTCTACAAATTCTATGTATTTATTTCATGTTAATGCATCTAGTTATATTGCGTTTTGGGTTTCATTTATAATGTTTATTTTATGTGAAAATATATGTGGTTATATTAGTTAATTGAATGCAAGTAAGAATATCAGTTTACGCAGCGCTAACTGTGATTGTTTAGTAAAATAAGTAAAACACATAAGATAACTTGGGAACTTGTACAATACGCTGTCATAACAGCGCAAAAGTATCTGGACCACAGGTTAAGGCTACATGAAGGTCAATCGTACACCTTCGCGGAGGTGTTGAAGGGTAGAATAAAGGGCTAGACTGATAGAGGCCTAAAGCTTAGTGACCTGTGTGAAAGTAGGAACAAAGGGTATAAACTAACATCACGACCATCTCAGGGTGCGGAAACTTGGTTCCAGCATCTCCCCATACTATTTGAGGTGAGACTTCGGTCTGCGCTCCGCAGGTTGATGCCGAAAGGGCTAGTGGTGTAGGGATTTGTTTGGCTAATTAGCGTTGAACCTGGGTTAGGCCCCACACATCCAAAAAACTCTTAACAATATAGGGTCAATGGCCTCCAAGAGAGTAGGATCAAAAGACACTGACGAAAGTGCAACTGGAGAAACAGTTGAACGGGTGTCTGCATGTCTACCAATCTATGAAGATTCCAAGTTGTTTCTAGACAAGGACATCAAGCTGAAATTGAAAGAGGTCAATGAAGCATTTGCAGCCACTTTTAAGGAAGACCTCGAAGACTGTCAGGTGTATGTGAACATTCACAATTTCTTCTTGTACCAGATTGCATGCAGATACCCCGTGTTCCCATGCGTGGACATGATACACTGGATCGTCTCTCACACTGATCCCGAGATAATGACTTTGAGAAGTGTCAGTGGGATGAAGCTTGCAACCTTCTGGGCACAAGATTATGATGAGATGTATCAAATGTCAGAGCCCGTGACTATCATGAAGACTCCCTTCAGCTTACCCAACAACAGTGCTAACTCAAGAGACATTTTGAAGAATTAGGTAAAGGATCCAGCTCAATTCAGGTTAACACCCAACCAGATCTACAAGACAAATATATTGTGGAAGGCGTATCAATACTTGGTCATATTTTCATGTCAACTGTATGGCCAAGAAAGAACGGAAACCTTCCCATAGAGTTGGTTGATCGCGCTGGACCAACTGGTTAGAGAAGGAAAACCATGTAACTGGTCTGGCATGTTGGCTTATCAGCTGAATGAACAGGTAAGGAAGGCCCTACAATCACCCAAAGGTATGCAAGCAGAGATCTACATGTTCGTATACATCTTAGATTCAATTTGTGCCCGACAGAAGTTCCTGGGCCTGGAGTGGGCATGGTCACCGATGAAGACTACTGTGAACACATATTGTAAGTTATTTTCTGAATGCAGATTCAGAGGAGTTATCACAGGGCTGTCCAATCATTTTGTCGCCCTATTTTACAAGATGATATTCGAATAGGATCCAAACTGCATGTCGAAGGAAGAAATGGAGGCATTGATAAACATTGTTTATTGGTATGCCTCACTGTATGGCACCTTCATCCGAATGTTCAGCACAGAGAAGCCTCCGCATGTTCTACCGAAGTTTGCCTTGGACATACTCATCATGCAGGAATTAGCATATCACATCTCGATAGGATTGATAGCTAGACTGCACTAGAAGAAGAAGGAACCTTGGCCCGCTCTTCCATTGTGGATTAGGTTACATGAGATCCGGACTATCATGCAAGTAGATGTCAAAGCAGAATAGATGAAGAAGTATCCATTCGACCTCTGAAGTTACAATCTGTATGACCCACATTATATTGTGAAAGATCACTGCACGAGAGTACATTTCAACTAGATCCACAGGGCATTTCATTAGGTCGAGGAGGACCCATGGAGATATTGCTACAGTTTCTCCAGACTCAATGAATAGGTCAACTTCGCTGTGGAGTGGTTAGCGAAGAAACATGAAGTAGCATCCTGAAGAGCACCAGCACCAGCAGTAGCAGCAGAGACAAGCATACTAGTGCGCGACAAAGGCAAGAGGAAGATTGTTGATCACATGGAGGAAGAGAAAAGCTACAAGTTCTGAGCGGATCCATTGGTAGAGAAAGCAACTATGGCTATATAGGTGAAGAGGCAACAATGCGACAAGCGAATCCCACAGAGGCAGAAGGATAGGAGAAGAATGGAGGAAACAGAGAAGGAGTTGCATGAGTTGAAGGAGCAGATCCGGAAGGAACAAGAGCTGTGCAAACAGGAGAGGAAGCGTAGTAGCAGCAGGTACAACAGGGGGCACAACAAGTGAAAATAGATGAAACAGTGCTCGTACAGGTAGTGGATTCATCATAATAGCTGGCATCAGGTAGACAGGGTGAACCATCACAGGAGCAAGACTTCGCTCATGAGATAGAGCAAGCAATTCAACATTTGGATGCAGAAGCAGCAATAATTGGAACAGGACATCGACCTCATGCCTCACCATCAAGAGGTTGACTTACCTGCTTCATCGCATCCAGATGATGAGCAAATCTCAAGTGACCAAGGAGACACTGAGATCCTTGGAGATCATCTGGAAGGAGAGATGCACAAAATATCATTCGACGAGTCTCAACATAGGGTTGTGGAGTCTCGCAGAGTGTCAACTCTGGAGGATACATCTCTTGTGCAAGTTGATGAATGAGTGATCATGTCTAACATGTGCAAACATCCAACAACCTTGGCTGATGCAACCAGAGTGTATGTCAAAGCTACTAGCTCAAGTGTTCGCTTTCTGATAGCTGAGAATGAGCGAATGGCTAAGGGACTTCGAACGACCAAGCAAGGAGGAGAGTTGGTGATAGCGTCCACAAGCTAAACTGAAGAAGGAAATACTAGATGAAGTATTTTCCCTTGACATAGTTATGCGAGCATTGTACTCCAAGTTTGGTACTGTGTATAAGGCAGTCGTCCATCTCAATAGACGGTAACAACGATGTGCTAGGAGAGCACGTATCTTGGAAAAATTACATGCTGATGTTGATGACATGCAAACATGGATGATGAAATACAAGGGAGCCTTGCTTCACTTTCCTAAGATTATGAGGGTCAGTGCGGTCGAGATGAAAGCACGTATCCGGAGCTAGATCCGAACTATGAAGAGCTCCCGTAGCTCATTACTAGTACGTAGGCTTCCCATCCATGTGTATTCAAGAGTATGGATGTTTTGGTGTGCGCATATGCGATCCCATCTATTGGGACTCTCACCCAGGTGAAGACAAAGGCACAAGTCCAACTAGAGATTGACTCGTACTTCGACGAGTTGATGTGCATTGCCACCAGCACAGACTTGCTCATCAGTGCAGACATCATGCACAAGTATGTTGCTGGTCCGGCCGCATTGGAGACAATGATGCGCATGCTTTCAGACGAGTTGGACAAAGGATCTCAAGCAGTGTACCCGGATGCTATGGAGACAAGAGTCAGTTTCTAGATAGATGTCACCTTGGAGCACACGGACACCATCAAGGACTACCGATCTTGAAATCAGTATGATACCATTGATTAGCATGAGGATGTTGAGGAGTTGGACTTCCATGGTTGTCTAAGTCATATTGATGTCTAGCATGGATTTCTCAAGCCATTTTCTCTCACATGGGTACATGTGCATTATAATGTAATGTCTTGTCAAGCGTAAGTCAAGTGTTTATATTTGGATGTAACAGTCATAGAGTAGATGAAGAGTCATAAGGGTAGTTGAGCTGTCACAAAGGGGAATGTTAAGGGTCACTCCACCCTTTGATATAAATAGTCCCTAATAACTCATTGTATAGGCTTTTGGTCAGCCAAGCTTCCGATAAGACTATCTTTGAGAGAGCTTGGACAATATTGTAAAGAGCCTTGGCTTCTCCACTATGTAGAGCTAGTACATCTCTTTGGAGGAGCAAGCGATTGTGGCTGTAATGTTCCGATATTGGAACTAGTGGTTGGACATGGATGTATTATATGACTAGAACTTACACTTCTTAATATAACAAGAACCAACACATTTCATATATATGTAGTATTGCATTCTATGCCATCTAGATTACTCTAAATGATATATATATTGGTTTTCTTACGTATGCATGTATAGACTATTCTGTATAAGTATGTATGAATCTTTTTGAAATGTGTTGTTCGTTTAACCATCACTTTGGATTGCTCTCTAACTTGCCTTCCATGTTGTGATGCATCTTTCTCATGTGTTCCTGTCTTAACTACATGCTATCACAGGTTACCAAGGGGCGCACTCATCTCAAACCCCATGTGTTATAACCTCTTGTGAACCTTCCTTGACTCACTACAGCTATCACACCCTTGCTACCAATAGAGTTATCTTAGTTTCCTCTGTGTGAAATCGTGGTCAAGGCATTACCGTATGACCCACTACTGGGACTCCTACACCAAACGGTTTGAGGTCTAATTGGGACTTCTTATCGAGGAGATCCTCTGACATGTTGGGGGTCCAGCACCGTCGACACCTTACTCCTAGCACTCCTATTTATCATCCGGTTTTTAAATATTTCAAAAACTTGCGATTGAAATTTCTTCATCCATATCTTTCCTTTTCTGATCCAAGTAGGATTAATATTTCTCATGAAAAATAGTGGTTTTAAGGGTTTAAGACCCCTTTCTTTTATTAATTTTGATGGTGAAATATTCAACCCTAATTGATAAATTTATTTTGCCTTTAACTTTTAGATAATTTTACTTATTCTTATTCTTGCGCAAATTATTGGAAGAAGATTACTAATGTGAAGAATGTCTCCAAGTTTCTACGTGTTCTAGCAGAAGGTTTGTTGGCTCGAAAGAGTCACCAGGGAAAATAGCCCAGGTTCAGGCACGAGAAGCCAACAGTGGTATGTTGTAGTCTAGGATAGTGCTGGAATTTTCACCTCACCTCGAAGGGCAAGGAATCTCACCCGAAGCGCACTGTGACCAAAGGGGAGAAGGTTTCAGCATGGAGTTGAGAGAATATCAGTTGGACACATGCGATCATACACATATGTGTCCATAATACTCAAAGTAGAGATAAAGATACCCTAAACTCATACACATGGATCCATCATAAATACCACAAAACTAACAACATTCTAGTATCAATCTAGTAATCACCATCTTCATGCAACAAGGAGACTATTTTAAAATTTTAATAAGCCCATAGAACATGATGCATAATACATGTTAAGTCTTGACAACCATCAACTCTGATTACATTAAATTAACATGACATAGTACATCATAACTCAGCATATTTCCATAAACAGTACATAAAATACCTGGATCAGTAGCTCAAGTCAGATCAGCTCTGCAACCCAGTTCTTCGGCCCCTAGCTCTTCTTGCTTCTGCTTCTATGTCTGCGTACCTCCTCAGTAACCAAATCCTTCTGCGTCTGGTGGGTTCAACAATAACCTTCTTCCTTTCCATTCTTCCCCTTTTTATATCCTTCCTGGCTGCCTGGATTGCCAGTTCTCGCTTAGCTGCTTTCTCCCTTGGCTACTTCTGCGCCTTCCCATCTCCTTGGCTGCCTTTGCATTCTGCTGCCACCTTTCCATCACTCCTCCGCAACTGCTCATTCCACCACCCAACCATTGCTGCCATTTGTCCTTTCCCACCCTATGCTTGGTCAAAACTGGTCAAAACTCTTCAAAATTAACAAAGGCTCCAACAGGCCCCGATCACAATTTCTTGACTCGTCCCTGAGTCAAGTCATTTTGACCTCTACCGACTCTGTTGTTGCTTCCATGTGTTCTACAGGTGGTGGTTGTGTTGCTACCAACACTGTCTCCACTGTCTGTTGTGCCGACACCTCTGTTGCTGCGATACTTTCTTGTGGAGTAGGCATCTCTTCTGTCTCAATCCTAGCTTGTGGCATGGCATTTGTTTTTGTGGCCCTTTCTTGACCTTGTGGCTCCTCCATTCCAATGAGGGCTCCAACTCTAGGACTTGTCATTATTGTTCTCTACTTGAACCCATTGTATCATTGAATTTCCAGGTCCTAGTTGGCGAGGATTGCGTCGGTGCTCTGTGTGAATGCCTCGGTTGGTTTTGTCGTTAAGATTGTCGGTTGTTGGCTTTGTAGGTCATCCCATTGTTGGCTTCTTGAGTCGCATGCCTCCTTTAACAATAGGACCTGCATTCGAAACGAGGGTTGCACGTCTCGAATTATTCTTTTCGTCCTCGCTGATTCCTCCTTAATTGCGTCAACCTGGGCTTGGAGGAAATCAATTTGTTCACTTATTTGCTGGAGTTGAGCAGGGTCTGTGCATGCCCTTGTGCTGGAAAATAGAGATTGAATTTGCTCTCTCAATGGGTAGACCTAGTGATTTTTCAGAGCTAGACTGCCTGACCAATCGTGGACCTTGCCCACTAAAGTTTATCTATCAGTGAGTGCTTCAGCTAAGGCTTGTTTCTTTATCTCTAACTCTCTGACCTTGCTTTAAACCAATCGTGCATAGATTTCTACAAGATCAGGCAGTGCGGACCAGACAGTCTCTAGCTTTCACTTCATTTCTGCATTTGTGGTTGCTAGGCACATGCACGCCGTCTATATATGATCGCAGCAATTGATCAATGTGCAGGTGGACATGTCCATCAGTGCTTCTATGTTGGCTTCAGTGATGGTTGGCCATATGGATTGGAACCGCTGGGTAAGTTGATTCACCTGGGCTTGCAATCCTGTATTTGCTTCCTGCAGGCGATCTCGTTCTTCCGTCACTGCGAGCAATTGCATTTGCTGTTGCTCATGTTCCTTGGCCAAGTCCTCATGAAGGCTCTTGACTTTGTGGGCTACTTGCTGAATAAAAGAGAATAGCTGGGCTGATGACCAGTGATGGAGTGTATCAGCTCGCATTGTGTTTGGATCCAGGAATTGTTGTTGTAAGGGTAGGTTGCTTGCAATGGACTGAACAGAATGGAGGGCGGGTGAATGTTCTTACTGGGACGATTGCTGGGATGGTGGGGTGAACTGTGGTGTGGCTGGGGTGATGCTAGGGTTTAGGGGACTGTGATATTTATAGGGAGAGTAGGTAAGTACGGGCC